>CP125974.1:241733941-244133941 GCA_030063025.1 Avena longiglumis
ATACTGAGCTCAATTTTCAATTTACTCTTAAACTAGAATTAACAAGGATTCCACTCAAAATGAACATCCCTCCATTCGTTTTAGTGATCACATGATCCCATGTCACTATATCACCCCCGATCGTCACAATCGATGATATAGATCCAAAGGTAGACATTCTGAATGTCAATCACATCACCATGTGATTCATGCTTGACCTTTTGGTCTCTTGTGTTCCGAGGTCATGTCTGTACATGCTAGGCTCGCCAACTCAAACTTGTGTGTATTGTTGTGTAACGTTTCTTACACCCACTGTATGCGAACGGAGATATGTTTGACACCCGATCGCCACGGCCTCCCTCATACGAAGAACTTTCTTGGTGGTGCACACACAAGGGGAACACTATCATTGGAATTGTGACGGATCATCCTATTTTGCTATCGTCGTATATCTAATATACTATGCCAAACAAGATGTGCAAACAAATACTTCAAAAGTATGGTGTCATGACATGGTTGCAGCGCCTTGATTTCCGTCGAGAGCTCCAATGGAAAACATGTTTCATAAACTTACCATTACCATGTCACGACACACGCCCCTGCAAAACAAAATTAGACGCCTCTACTTTATCCTTTGCAAGTTTTACGTGGCTTTAGGGCTTTCATGGCAGAACCCCTTCCCACCTATGAACGTTGAGCCACAACGTTCATTCAATGATTGCCTCTTCGCTCCCTTTTCAGGGCCCTCCAGTGTAAAAGTCATATAGACTATTGAAAGAGAAACAGACACCCGCCAACCACTTATATGGAACAAGACGTATGTCGATCGTGGAACTAGTCTCGTGTAAGCTTACGCGTAAGGTCAGTCTAGGCCGCTTCATTAATCAATCCCGCAATATAACAAGATCACGAAAGAGGGTTTCAACTAGAGAATCAACGCCCACATATTGCTATGTTTTCTATCCGTATGACATGTCTATCCATAGATCTGGCTCTGATACCACTGTTGGGGTTCACAGCAGGAAACAAAAAAAATTCTAGCTACGCGAACACGACAACTAAGGTCTATTCTATATAGACATAATTAACAGAGAGGGAGGAAGGAATTCATACCCTTAAATATCGTGGCACGCCTTACGCAGGTAGGCGTATAGCGATGAAGACAAGTACCCAAGTGTTGCGCCTCGAAGATCTACACACGTCCGGTGTAGGGATGTCTCTCGGACTCCGATCTAGAAGAGCAACGGAAGAAGATGGAAGCTAGACTGTCCTGTGCACGACGGTAGTGTGGAGGTAGAGATCTAATCACAAAAGCTAGTTCCAGTCTGATGGAGCGAGCTCTAGGGTTTAAGGGAGAGGAGAGAACTTGTTGTTATGGTGCAAATAGAGGGGAGGAGGGCTCCTATATTTATAGGGGTGAGGGGAAAACCCTAGGGCCAATGGGGGAGGAACCCCCCAAACCTCCGCCGTCAGGGAGGCAGCTGCCGCCGGCCCTAGGCCCCACCCCGTAGGTGGGAAACCCTAGGGTTTCGGCTGGGCCCCTTCTCCACCTACTCCTTTGGAGCCTAGCCCTATGGGCCCTTCTACCCGGAAGCGGCCCAATAGGAAATAGATGCCCATAAATATAAATAATAAAATATGTTTTAATATTAATTCAACTAATTAATATAAAACACATATATTATCATATTTCATACTCTTGAACTCCTTCCGAACCCCTCCGATCAACATCGGATGTTACCCGGAACCTTTCCGGTCTCTCTCTCTGAATTCTTCTGTGGTGCCGGTTCGATCCCAATGCGCCCCCACCCTTAAGTGTGCCACCCTTCGGCTCAGAGATTCTACGGGCATGATCAAGACCCCTCTTGCGTCAATGATCAACAGCTGGACCTGGATGCCCATAATGATCACCCATGCATTCACGAATAGCTTGAACCTTAACTGTGTAATCCTATTCCCTTTGCCATACGATACCTAGGTCATCCGATATTTGATCTCAAGTATCTCCATACTTGTGTTCGATGTTGTTTCTGATGAGCTCGTTTACTCGTTCCCGTGTCGTTGTATTCCATGACCTAGTCATACGCCTGCAAGCTTCATTAATGCAACATCACCGAGTTGGCCACGTGTATCTATTGGTTACTTAGATTGGAAAATCCTGGTCTTGATAAAAACTCCTCAACCCGTCTCTTCGGAAAACCCAACGATACCTTTATGATCACCCTTTCATAGCTTTATACTTGATATCATCAAAGTCTCCTTGCAAAACGGTGATTATGCATTTTCTCACAGTCGAAGGATACAGGCCATGGTGTTTCTATATTATCATCAATAACGAACGTTTAAGTAACTAGATCTCATTGTAATTAACATCTGGTGTTTGGCTATCATATTATTATCCAATGGGGTGACCTCATTGTCAATCGGCACTATCATCATGATCTAGAAACCATAAGATCATCACTTGTACAATGAGCTAGTTTACTAGAGGTAACTAGAGACCTGGATGTTTATATACCACACGTGTAGTAACGTTTCGTATTAATACTGTTATAGCATGGTAAGAAATATATTATGAACATACAAGAGATACAACAAATAAAAACACTTTATTATTTGCCTCTAGGGCATATCTCCTTCAGAACTTGCATCTGATCGCAGACATACCTTGTGAGATATAGACACATATTCTGCATCACGAATTTCATGTAAATAGCTTACTGTAATCTTTAGCGACCTACAGAAACTTGGCATATTACTTTTCCTTGCACACGGGTGTAAATATTCAGCATTAGGGCAAAACTGTTAAACAAGAGAGACACTTTCATTGGCACCAGATACCTAACTTAATCCTTAAATCCAACGGAAGACATAAGCTAATTTTTATGTATTTCGCTTGAATGCCATCAGGATTTTCAGAGTGTTTAATATGGAGTATACGTTGTGCTCTTTTTGAACATCAATTGTATGAATTTTCCTTTTCATTTTCTTTTAATTGCAGTATACCTCCTAGGATCCTGGTGAAACCTCAAGTTCATCAACTGATAAATTGGTGCCTTGATGGATACTAGAAATACTGCAAAAAAAAAACACCATGGACCAGGTCAAAATAGTACATTTACTTTTATTTCGGTATATATTATCAGTTCTGGTTTATTTGGTATTATGAGTGTAAAGTCCACTTGTGATCCCTATATTCCAGAGCGTCTTTTCATAGTCCGTATTTGTTGTAATTGAAAGAAGGAATATATATGCCTCCTGGTCTCTTGGTGATACCTCAATTTCATGTCAATAAATTGTTATCGTGTTGATACAAAAATAGTACATAAATAATTATCATGGACTAGATGAATTTTTTGGTTCTAGACAATATTATGGAGATGCTTGGAAGCACTGGCGGAGCGCTTTGGATACGAAAGTGGGCTACAACCCCTCCTTCCAAAAGCTTAAATGTTTAGGTATACTCTGCTGTATTGGCCGTCTTTTATTTCATGGTTGCCAGCAAGCATAGTGGAGCAAGGATATCGCCTCCTCGATTATAATTGCTGGGCAGATTTGTTTATTGGCGGTGTGATAGAATAAGAACTGATGGGCAGTGCCCAAATATAATTGTTGTAGGCTTTGCGCTTTTGTTTACGCATGGGCCATTATCTGATTCTCCATGTTTTTTCCTTGATGGCCATTGGTGGATCTTTGGTTAGCTCCTTTTTTTTATGACAGATAGAATTGCATGTCGTGTAAGTATGCTACAGAGTAATTCCTATATCTAGAAGTCAATGTTGTCCATCGGTGGATTGGCAAAAAAAAATATTTTTCCTCTTTTAGGTGCCCCTAGCTCAGGCTTAGATTGTGGAACAGAGTCCTGCGTAAATTAAGAAATTGAGTGCATTTTTAAACTTGAAAATCAATTTTTGATGCTTTTGATCACGCTCCCACCACTGCTTGGAAGCTAAGATCAGTCTTTTAATCGACAATGTAGTAAATATTTTCTAGAGGGCGTTGGATATTTTTATTGACCATTTTTTTATATGCTTGAACCACATTCTCTCACCTGAAGGATGTATCATCCCAAGGTAAGCACACCTATGGAGAAACACATACACAATGGTGGAGAACGCGGTCATGTCTGCTAGAAATCTATCCAAAAAGATTATTTTATTTCTTTGTACTACAATGATAACTAGACAAACAACTAATGCATGAATTTGTCGAGATATTGTCAATTGTATGTGTTAGTTCGTGCTACAAGAAGAAGCAATACGAATGTTTGATGTTTACCTTGCTACGTTCATTTTGTAATGGATGTAAATATTCAGCATTAGTGAAAATGTTTATCCACGAGAGGCACTGGCATTGGCACCGGATACCTAACTTAATCCTTATATCCAATGGAAGAAATAAGCTAATTCTTATGTATTTAGCTTACATATCATCTGGATTTTCAGAATGTTTACAACTTGGTCTTTTGATCGACAATGTAGTAATTCTAAAGGGCGCTAGGTATTTTTATTGACCATTTTTTGATATTTTTGAACTGTTTTCTCTCACCTGAGTGACGTATCATCCTAGGTAAGCACACCTATCGCGGAACACATACACAATGGTGTTGTGGCCATGTCTGCCGTAAATCCAAGAAAGATTATTTTATTTTTCTGAACTACAATGATAACTAACCAAACAAGTAATGCATGAATTTGTCGAGATATTGCCAATTTATATGTTAGTTCGTCCTACATGAAGAAGCCATACGAATGTTTGATGTTTACTTTGCTACCTTCATTTTGTAATATGATATTTTGCATTAATCCCTTAAACATTAGTAGTCTCTTTATCCGGAAATAAGTGACTTCAATTTGTCTGAATTAACATGTATATTAACGTGTTTTAGTGCGTAGATACATATGAATCTAGAAAACTTAGTCACTTTTTTCTGGATGGAGGGAATAACTCTTATTAACACAGCTGATAAGACAAATGTGCATTTTGATCTGTTATAGAAGCATAATCTCATTTTAAGCTTTAATGTGCTCCCTCTATTCACTAATGTAAGCCTCTTTAGATATTTTAAAGTGGGATAGATACACTCCAAAATAAGTGAATCTATACACTAAAACATGTCCACATACATGTGAAAAGATTAGGATGTCTTACGTTAGTGAACGGAGAAAATACCTTTTATGTTCTAAATTTCATTTAATGTTGAAATAAACATACTCAATTTTTTGGTTAAAAGTATGCACACATCTTTTTCTATATTTATTTTATTAAGTTGCATTAACCAACACGTGCGTTGCACGGTGCAAAACTACTAGTTAAAACATGTTAGCAACCATGAAGAAACGGTTTGGGGCATAAGAATAACATTGTAACAATTTACACGTGGATACACAACAAAAAAAAGACAAGTTTATGCAGCATTGACAAAACTCTCAAAGATGACCTTCGCTATTGACCATGGACACACTGCCCGCAAGCTCGTCAGCAACAAATCCACCATGCCTAAGGTTCGTCAGAGCCAGATTGGATGATCCTCATCCCTATCCATCGAGGAACCTTGTCTTCTCCAAGTTAGGTTGTGTCAGCACCCTTGACACAGCGGCCCAAGCTGAAGCGGTGAAGCCCACCAACCAGCCCAAGCAACAAAGAAAGCCTAACCGGAAGTTCTCTAGAGAAGAGTAGTTGAACCAGGTCAGCTTCATCGGTCGATCGCATACTTAAGGGAGGAGGAGCACCTGACCCAAGGCATCCTGACTTGGATCACGGTGATAGTATTCTGGCACGCTGTTTACTCCTTTTAGTCTTCTTCCCCAATAATTCTTGTATTCCCCAAACACTAGTTCCTGTATTTCATCCCCGAATTGTACTCTGAACCCGTGATCCGTGAGAGAATAGAAGTCGATCCCTAACACCTGGTATCTAGAGCCACCATCCACCAAATTGTCCACAATTCCGTGGATGCAGTCCGAGATGAAGGCGCGCAAGCAGCAGATATATCGGGCGCATCGCGACCAGCTTCTCGCTGGCATGGATTCGACCATGAAGGTTGGGTTCGATGCGGTCTCCACGTCGATCACGGAGTCCATGAAGACCTCCATCGTCGCGGCCATGATGGCGGCACTCAAGGACACGAACAACAAGCTCGACGACTTCCTTACCTAGAAGCCAGACGCCAAGGTCACCAATCTGCAGAGCGCCGTCATTGATCTATAGAGGAGGGCGACGGGCCTGTCAGTTGGTGAATCGACAACAGCCCATCTTGCTGCCTCCCTCAACCAGCAATTCTCAGCGGTCGCTGCTGAGAACAGCGGGGCAATTCATGGGCAAGGCCACGGCATCGTCTACACATCCGGGGGACCTCCGGCGGGGCCTTCGACAGCTTCGTCGGCACCCCCGGTCACAGGTCCGATCGATTTCTCAACCCCCATGAATTTGGATCCTGCTTCCTTGGCCACACCTATGTCATCAGCACAAGTTTTTCAGTCTCTACTACAACCACCTCCTCCGATCGCTTTTCCTTTGTTTAGTGGTGAAAATCCTAAATTGTGGCGTACCTTAGCAGGGCAATATTACACCATGTACCGCGTCCATGAATCCTACTGGGTTTCTATGGCGGTATTGAATTTTCAGGGTTCAGATAGTATTTGGTTGAAGTCTGTTCGTGCTAAGGTGTTAGAGCTTACTTGGTCTTCGTTCCGTGAGTTGCTCTTCACACGCTTTGGGCGTGATCGCCATCAGGCGCTTATTCGTCATTTCTATGCCATTAGACAGACATCAATAGTTACAGATTATGCTGAACGTTTTGAAACTCTTATTAATCATCTTATTTCCTACTCTGACACAATTCATCATTTGTACTTCTTGACAAAATTTCTGGAGGGGCTTCGTGGAGATATTTGAGCGGTGGTTCTGGTACAACGTCCTGTGGATCGGGATATGGCTGTTTCTCTAGCTACTTTACATGAAGAAGTGGTTGTTGGTCTCTACTATGAGCGACAGTTCTCCTACCAAGTGCCAGTGGCACGGCTGTAGTACCCTCCTGGAGTTCCTCTGGCCCTTCCCGCCCTACCGTCGGTTACACCGAATCGACTAACACCAGCGGCAGCACAACAATCCGAAGGTCGTCATGGCTTGGATGGTGCACGAGCTGGTAATAGTGCATCTAAAAGGATCGTATGGGAACCTAGAGGGGGTGAATAGGTGCTACTTCAAATTTTCTTCTTTTTCAAATTAGGGTTTGACAAGAAAGGTAAATTCTCTAGATTGTGCAACTAAGGTGAATTTACCTACATGTCAAACTAGCACCAACTAGCACAACACTAAGCAAGAACAAGTAAAGTAAAGTGCGGTAAAGGATAGCAGTAACCAAAGTGGTGGACGCGGAGACACAAGGATTTGTTTCCCGTAGTTCATTCCTTTTGAGGGGAAGTACATCTATGTTTGGAGAGGGGGTGGTTTCAAACCACCAACGCCACGAGAGGCCTCCCTTCTTCTCCGATGAACCTCACCCCAAAGGGTTCAATTCACCTCTTCCACTATATCGGCAACCTTCGAGGTGGAAGTCGGCACCTTTATAACAAGTTTGGGGCACACATCCACAACCTAATTGGAATCTCCGAAATACAAGCAAGATGTCAAACAATCAAATACAAGCTTGTAAGAACCAAATCAAAAGCTAGGGTTTCCAAAGAAACACTAGATCATGGGGGCCCTCAAGTGAATGAGGGGGAAATGAAGATCTCTCTTAGTGAAGCTGTAGATCAAGGCCTCCTCCTTCGATTCTCCAAAGATCAATGACTTTGGATGGTTGGATGAAGAGATCTTGTTGATTTGCTGGCTCAAATGGGGGTAGTGTTCTTGAGTGGGTCGAGATGCTGGAGGAAGGGGATAAGGTCCTCTATTTATAAGTAGTCCCCTCCACTGAACCATTTTATGACCATTGGAGAAAAGTCAGACTGTATACTCTGGCCTGCACACTAGAGACTCTGGTCTACACCGTCCCATCTCCGGTCCAGCCTCCGGACCAGCATCTAGATTGTCCCAGCCCTGCTGCGAGCCAAGTGGGTCAGAAACTACGGTCTAGTCGCACCGGAGACTCCGGAGCAGTCTCCGGACCACCTATCAGACTATCCCAGGCATAAATCTGGAGCCCCCTCTGGGGATTCCTGGGGAAACTCCGGTCCACACCGAAGACTCCGGTCTGGAATTCCTAGGAACATGTAAATCTCGCAGGGAACTTTTTGTAGAGTAAGGGTCATTTTCACTTTGCATTATATCAACCTGTAGATACTAGCATACTATAAAATGGTCTACTTGTTGTTAACGAACACCAAACGTGATTATGACAGTAAATGTCCTTTTAATCTCCCCCTTTTTGGTGTTCGAGGACAACAAGTGATTTTACATGGAATAATTTGCATTAAGATAATAATGCACCCCTTGACTATGTGCATTAAGGTAAACAATTAAAACATGCATGACAGGTGGTACATAGATAAATCACATAGTTCTCACATGAGTTACAATAATATTGGTGCAACCACATAGTCACTCACAAATAGCAAATAGTCTCGCAAGCACATAAGGAAAATAAAATACAAAGTTCGAGATAGAAAATAAGCATCAAATTCAAGCCCAAACCCATGCAAATCCTGGTGACAATGTCTTCTCCCCCTTTGGCATTGAAACGCCAAAAAGGGAAAAGACCTAAGCTAGCACCCCAAGGGATCAATAGTCCTCGTCGTCATCATCCTCGTCCTCCTCATCCATGTCCTGATCCTCATCACCCTCATCATAGTCATCATCATCACCATCTGGAGGTGCAGGCCCTTTGTCATGAGGGCGAGAAGAGGAGGTATCCTGGTACCCATATCCAGAGGTGACATCAGAAAAGGTCTTCCAGTCCACCAAGTTGTCCTATTGGGCATTCCATGCCCCAAAAGAAAGAGTGTAGTCTGACTCAGTGGATTGTTGAGCGGCATGCTCATCATTGTACTCATCCTCTCCTTCCTCATCATTGTACTCATCCTCTCCTTCCTCATCATCCTCTTCACCCTGAGCCTTAATATCCTTAAGGAGTTTCTCTATGCGGCGGTTGCTCTTGTAGGAGGCATGCTGTTGCTTGGAGATGTCTACATCCATGCAACATAGGGTCCTATCCCAGAATGAGGCCTTCTTGACCCTCTCATGTACATAGTCACGTGTCATGGGAGGTAGAGGTGCATTGGAGGCACTCTTCCTTCAAGCCCTAGTAGGAGAGGGGGCCCTCTCAGTCTCAGTGATCTCCTCCTCCTCATTGCCAGAGGAGCGTCTAGGAGGAGGCCCCATGTGCCCCTTCTACTGCAGTGATACTAGAGTGTGCTCGATAAGGTTGGGAGCCAAGCCAAGTGGGGAACCATGATCCTGGGAGTTGATGAGTCTCATGACAAGTGGTGCATATGGAGGATACTTCTTGTACAATATGGCATGGTACATCTCCTCAAATATGAAATCCATCACATCAATAGAATTTGCATCTGCCTCAGGACCAGCCATGTGAATCTTGTTGGTATGATATAGCAAATTGACCAGAACACATCTGATGGCATTGGTATGTCCAATTTGCATCACCATTCTATATCATAATTTGTCTCTATTCATTGATATATTTTGTATTAAGAGGGGTTACTTATGTCTTTTCATCTGTTTTTGCATGTTGGATGATTCTTGGAGGATGAACTGCCGGAGTCACGATTCTGATGGAAAAACGGTGTTTTGATGCAATTTTGCGAAGATCGGAAAAATACCAGAAAAACTATAGAAAATTATATTTTCCTAGAATACGAAGGATGCCAGAAGGGGAGGCGGAGTTGGGACACAGGGGGCCCACACCCCCCCCCCCAGGCACGGGCCACCCTGGGCCGCGCCTATAGGGGGTGTGGCCACCCTGGCCCACCTCTGGCTCTGCCCTCTCGCCTATATCTTCTCCTCTAAACCCTAAAGTCGAGGAGGCGACCACAGAAAGATTCTACCGCCTCTGTGGGGCGGAAAACACCGAGAGAGAAAGAGCTAGGCTTCATCAACACCATCATCTCCAGGACCATCATCAAGCTAGGCTTCATCGAGATCATCATCATCATCCACACCATCATCTCCACTCCATCCCGTTGTAACAATTGTGTTGAATCTTGCATAGTTCTTAGGGGAAACTTTCCCTGTGTTGATTACCGTTGTAGTTTATGCTTGTGAGTGGAACCATTGAATTATTTTTTATGTTCATATTGTTATCCATCATTATATCATCTCTGATCTTGATCCATATGATGTCTCGTGAGTAGTTCATTTAGTTCTTGAGGACATGGGAGAAGTCATGTTGTTAGTAGTGAAATTGCGTTGAGGTATTATTCAATGGTTTAATATTTAAGTTGTGGTGCTATTCTTCTAGTGGTGTCATGTGAATGTCGACTACATGATACTTCACCGTTTATGGGCCTAGGAGAATGCATTATGTATTTGGCTACTAATTGTGGGGTTGCCGGAGTAACAGAAACCTGAACCCCCATTAGGAAACCATTGCACGAGGGAGTGTAGGATCTTAGAGTTTAAGGCTGTGGTTAGGTTTTTATCTTAATTGCTTTCTTGTAATTGCGGATGCTTGTAAGGGGTTTAATCACAAGTATGTATTAGTCCAAGTAAGGTCGGTACATTAGCGCAGGTTCACCCACACAACACTTATAAAACCAAAGAAGATTAATCAGCTATATGAAATGAAAGCACTTGACAGTATTCCCATGTGTCCTCGAGAACGTTTGGTCCTCATTAGTATTATCACCGGCTTGTCCTTTGCTAAGAAAGGATTGGGCCACTACTACAATTATTTGTTGTCTTATTTACTTGCACTTTATTTCCTTGCTTTATCAGAAAACCCCTAAAAATCCATTTGCTAAGTATTTACAGAGATTTCCTGCTCCATACCACTAGTCAACACCTTCCACTCCTCGTTGGGATCGACACTCCTATTTAGAAAAAGTACTACGATACACCCCCTGTACTTGTGGGTCATCAAGACTATTTTCCGGCGCCGTTGCCGGGGAGTGAAGCGCTATTGAAGAGTGGAACTGGTAAAGGAAATTTTACTGTGAGTATTGCTTTTTATTTCTATTTGTTACTTTGTTTCCAATATGGATAACCCACTTGGTTTCCTGTTTGGGAAAACTACTACCACTGATAGGGTAGTATATGAATCACCACATGTTGAGATAGATCCTTTTAAGATATGTACAAATATTGTTGATCGTGTTATGGATAATTACTATTTTGGGGATGGAATTGTCCATCCTGGTGATCACTTGCTTTTTATCCATAAATTATGCGGGTTGTTTAAGTGTGCAGGTATCACAACTGAACATGTGAAGAAGAAGTTACTCTCTATATCATTGAAAGGAAGAGCTGGAGAATGGTATAAGCTGCTGAAGAATGGATAATCCATGGAATGGGAGGAAATAGTACCTCTCTTTTATTCTAAATTCTATCCACCCAGTGAGATTCATAAGGATAGGAATCAAATATAACTTTTGGCCTCGTGATGGAGAGAGTACAACCCAAGCTTGGGGGAGACTGAAGTTACTAATGCTTAAATGTCTTATTCATGAACTCCCTAACAATATTATCATTAATAACTTTTATGCAAGGCTTTCTCTTCATGATAAAGATTTATTAGGTGATTCTTATGCTGGATCATTCACACGTATGAAGTAAGAAGCTAAATGGGATCTCCTAGACCGTATTCAAGAGAACACTGAAGCATGGGAGAATGACAAAGGAAGAAAGTCAGGTATAAATTATGATTATGAATGCATTAGATCTTTTATGGGAACTGATGACTTCCTTGATATTAGTACTGAGTATGGTCTTGATTATCAAAGTATTGCCAATTGTTTTAAGGCTTTTGCCTCTTACATATAAATTCCTAAAAATAAGTGGAACAAGTACCATGCACCTTATAAATATGTTGTTAATCATATTCCTGCTAGAAATACTGAAGTTTGTACTATTAATCATATTTTGCCTGAACCTTATGTTGATAAAACACCTTTCCCAGCTAAGGTAAACGAGCATTCTATGATAATTAGTGCGGTTAACAAAGGTACAAACAAGGTTGTAGAACCTGATGAGCAAATAAACATTGAACCTGTAGTAGCCATTGAGAAAGATCTTGTCACTCAAAATATAGAGGATGAGCACATTGTCTTCTATGAAGACGCTTCTAATATTGTATCTCATCCTATAAAAGCTACAAAAAGTAGTGTCCATGTACTTTCTGTGAGAATTGGTGATCATTGCTATTATGGTTTATGTGATATTGGTGCTAGTTCTAGTGCTATTCCTTATGAGCTTTACAGGGAAATTATGCATGAAATTAGTCCTTGTGAACTTGAGGAAATTGATGTGGTTATTCACCTTGCTAATAGAGAGACAGTTTGTCCAATTGGCATTGTAAGAGATGTGGAGGTTCTTTGTGGTAAGATTAAGTATCCTGCTGATTTTCTAGTGCTTAGTTCAGCAGCTAGTAAAACTTGTCCTATCATTTTTGGTAGACCTTTCTTGAACACTTGTGGAGCTATTATAGATTGTAAAAAGGAGAAAGTTTTAACTAGGTTTGATGGAGATTCTTATGATTTTAACTTTTCCAAATTTGCTAAAGCTCCTTATGAAAATACTTTGCCTAATGAGGATTTCAGGGTGGAACAACTTGCTTCTATTGATCTAGTTTATGACCTTAGACCTCTTTTTGATGATTGTAAGTATGCTCATTCTGATAATAAAGTTGTTTCTTTTGATAGTTATATTGTCAACTTTATTAAAAGTGCTACTGCAAGTTATTATGAGAGAGGGAAACATGGTTTATGCATCTCAATAATATTAAGTTTCCCTGTTTTATGTTGAAAGCTTTGAAATTGCATTTGTTTTGTCTTCCTATGATAGTGTCATTTTGTTTCAATAAAAAATTTCTCATGAGAATCTCTTGCATAGGAAGTGGGTTAGACTCAAATGTGTTGGATATTTTCTTCTTGATGCTCTTTTTCACTTCAAATCCATATCTCCTATGTGAGCATATTTGAAATTATCAAGCCTAACTTAAAGGCATTAAAGAAAAGTACTTCTTGGGAGATAACCCAATAGTTCAATTGAGTCTTGGAAGTTATTACTTGTAATAACCTCTCCTTATCCTTTTTGTTTGGTTTTTGTGTCAAGAACAACTACTTTTGAGAAGTAGAGGAGCTGTGAAAAGTGGTTGTCCTGAGACAGATTTTTGTGCTGCATTGTAAAAATTCATGAAGGAGATCAGTACTTCGGATGGAGCTGTAAAGTTGTTATCCAACTTTCAATAGTTTTTCACTTTTTATTTGAGCAACAGAAGTTTTTCAAAAAAAATCAATCTTTACCTGCTGGTCTGTTTTGACAGATTTCTGCCATCATTTGCATTTGCCTTCCTTTTAGATTCTTTTGGGCTTTTGAAAGGAGTTGTTTCAGTAGCTTTTGTCTTGTTGGATTTCAGTTGAAATTTGAACCTAAAAGTTTATTGTTTTTGCATACACAAATGTTGCTAATAAAGATTGTGTAAGTCCTTGTATGAAAGGAACTTTCAAGTGTCGGAGAGAAGGAATCTGCAGAGTCGGTCTTTGAGTAGGTAAATGTGCTGCAAACAGAAGGTTCACGAAAAACCTTTTTATTTATATTTTTGATGTTTTTATTACATATGAAAGGTTACGAGACGAAACAGAGGAGGAAACGTAGCCTAGGTGGGCCACACCCACCAGTGGAGCGGGCCAAAGCTGACCGCACCACCAGGGGGTGTGAGCCCCTGGAGTCCGTCTCCACCCCGATTTCGCATAGTACCTTCCTTATGTCGTATAACTTCGTAATATATAACCCCCCGGATCCCCCGAGGTTCATATATCGTGTTCTCATCGTGTTTTCATTTTGATCTATTTCTGTCAGGAAATATTCTCAATTTTAGAGGCACCATGGTCTCTGCCAAAGACAAGGGAAAGAAGCCCATGGAATATGATCCTCGAAACCCCAAGGAGGGGGATATCTTGGTTGGGGATGAAGAAGACATGAAGGAGGATGAGCATCCAGACACCCGCGCTACCGTTGCAAGCATTGGAGTGGTGGCAAACCCTACCAAGCTTAGGAGGACATCACGGATGTGTACAGGGTTAAAACTCTGCGTCATTGCCACGCTCCATGGTCACTTCCTCCACGCACCAAGAACCCCTTCCATACTCTTATACATGAGCAACAATTCAAAAAGGTGCCCAAAGGGAAGTTGCCATCTATGTGGGATATGCCTCGTTCTAACCATGCAGGGAAGGAACACTCCAAGAAGGAAGAGTGGGGAAAGTACAACAAGGACTGGGATTCTCGGTCCGACATGATCATGAACCGCATTGAGCATAATTCGGAGTTGATTCGTACTCTAACCTTCGAGATTAAGGATTTGAGGAAGCTGATTGAAAAGCTCATCAAGGGAACACCACCACCACCGAAGGAGTAATTCGTCACCAGGTTTGGCATCCCCTTGGCTTGTTCCAAGCTTGGGGGAGTGTCGCGGTATCACATCATTATATTTTATATTTTTACCTTTTTAGTAGATTCATATCTTGGGTAGAGAAGTTATCATATAGGTTGGTTTGCATTGTGGAAGTATCTCTCCTTTGGTTGGTTATCTATGTATCCCTTGGTGTGAGTGCCTTTATGGAATATTAATGAGAAGTTTCATCTTTTACTTTTTGCACTCCTTATTTTAGTCTGCAATCTCTATTATATGATTGATCTTGTTCATTAGTATTGGTATCACTTTGGGAGCATCAAGTAGATCTAAATTGGTTTTCGTAAACCAAGATCTGGTCAGTAGCAACACTTTTTGAGGTTTGAAAGGAAAAGAGAAAAGCGCTTACAGGTATTTTGTATCATTTATTTTCTTTCTTGATTGGCTCATAAGCTTAGTATTCTTTATTTAAGATCTTTTGGGTCTTCAAGGAAGATTGCATGTTTGGCTCTATCACTTGTAGGTTTGCTTGTTTCCTTCAACTCTTTTGCTTGCTACCCAGCCTTGCTAGCCAAAAACCTGTGCTGAGAGGGATCACTTCTCATGCATCCAATCCTTTAAACCAAAACCTATGCCATTTGTGTCTCGTATCTACCTATTAGCATTATTGCTATTACAAGTAAATTCTGAAGCTTCATCTATCTTTCGAATTAAAAATTATTTTGTTATGTGAAAACTAGTTAGTAAAGCTATCACGAACTTGATGGCACACCTTATTTTCTTTCCCCTAATAAACTTGAACCATTGTGTCATCAAAGTTGTATATGCTTGCATCTATACGTTGGGATTAGCAGAACCGTGATGTCATGGGGAACACTTTCAACACCTGTAAATACATACACAGTTGATATCATGCTCTTTTGTTTGCGGATGTCATCGGTGTGAAATAAAAGGTGAGCTTGTAAGTCCATGGAGTTATGTATGTGTGTTAGAGAAACGCCTGGACCGCTAGCTTAAGCCATGCCTAATCATGGTGGAAACTTGCAGCATCACCATAATGAGGAATCTATGAAGCTTTCTTCTTATAAAAAAGAGAGACATATTGAAAAGAGGAAAGAGAGAAAAAAGCAACATTTTACCATGGTAAATAAGAGATTGTTGAGATGCTCATTGTCTGTTTGCCTTGTCATTTTGATTATGGGATAGCTCCTGTATCATGTGCAAGGGGTACCCAGTTGGCGTTTCTCTATGATACACATGTACTTACTATGAGAAGAACTTACCGGTAACTAAAGTTGAGTAGCATGAGGAGCGTCCCTCGTACTCAAGGGACATGAGATTGCCAACTTATATTTCATCAAGCATATACTCCATCTTTGTTTACTTTAACCTTAATCACCTCAAGATGCTTATGATAGGGGCAATGAGATCTCAAAGCTAGTAAGTACCATAATCTTTTGAAAGCTCTTTATGAACTTGAAATCCCTGCTTCCCTCTATGAAGGGCCTTTCTTCTACTTCTAAGTTTAGTCAGTAAACCCTACTCCTCTCTATCTCCAGCAAGCATTTGAGTTGTTGTGTTTCAAGCATTCATATGATGATTTATTCAATCATGTTGTTTATCTTCCTTGTTTGCGCAAGACTCTTATCTAAATGAGTATTAATTTGAAATCCATCTTTATGGAAAGCCTTTTATGTTTGAGCAAAGAGTACTCCTGTTATAAACTTCTTTACAAAATATTTGCTTAAAAACTGCCTACCAACTATTCTCTGACCAAGATTAAAGTTTGCCAATCCCAATTATGATTTATCTTTATGCATATTTATTGTGACTCCCATACTTGTTGCAAGCTAAGTTATATAATGGTGAGTTGCTTTCTTCTATGAGTTGTGTATTGGTAAGTGTGATGCTTCTTGTTTGTATTATTTTTATCGACACTTCACTCCATAAACCTGTGGACATGTTTACTAAGCTCAGTTTCCGCTTGGGGACAAGCGAGGTTTAAGCTTGGGGGAGTTGATATGTCCAATTTTCATCACCATTCTATATCATAATTTGCCTCTATTCATTGATATATTTTGTATTAAGAGGTGTTACTTATGTCTTTTCATCTGTTTTTGCATGTTGGATGATTCTTGGAGGATGAACTGCGGAGTCAGGATTCTGATGGAAAAGCGGTGTTTTGATGCAATTTCGCAAAGATCAGAAAAATAACAAAAAAAATACAGAGAATTATATTTTCCGAGAACAAGAAGGATGCCAGAAGGGGAGGTAGAGTTGGTCCACAGGGGGCCCACACCCCCCCAGGCGCGGGCCACCCTAGGTCGCGCCTACAGGGGGTGTGGCCACCCTGGCCCACCTCTGGCTCTGCCCTCTCGCCTATATCTTCTCCTCGAAACCCTAAAGTCGAGGGGGTGACCATAGAAAGATTCCGCCGCCTCTGAGGGGCGGAAAACACCGAGAGAGAAAGAGCTCTCCGACAGACAGATTTCTGTCGGGGAAATTCCTTCCCGGAGAGGGGAGATCGTCACTGTCAACACCATCATCAAGCTAAGATTCATCGGGATCATCATCATCATCATCCACACCATCATCTCCACCAGCACCATCATCTCCACTCCATCCTGATGTAACAATTGTGTTGAATCATGCATAGTTCCTAGGGGAAACTTTCCCGGTGTTGATTACTATTGTAGTTGATGCTTGTGAGTGGAACCATTGAATTATTGTTTATGTTCAGATTGTTATCCATCGTCATATCATCTCTGATCTTGATCCATATGATGTCTCGTGAGTAGTTCGTTTAGTTCTTGAGGACATGGGAAAAGTCATGTTGTTAGTAGTGGAATTGCGTTGAGGTATTATTCAATGGTTTAATATTTAAGTTGTGGTGCTATTCTTCTAGTGGTGTCATGTGAACGTCGACTACATGATACTTCACCATTTATGGGCCTAGGGGAATGCATTGTGTATTTGGCTACTAATTGTGGGGTTGTCGGAGTGATAGAAACCTGAACCCTCGTTAGGAAACCATTGCACAAGAGAGTGTAGGATCTCAGAGTTTAAGGTTGTGGTTAGGTTTTTATCTTAATTGCTTTCTTGTAGTTGCGGGTGCTTGCAAGGGGTTTAATCACAAGTATGTATTATTCCAAGTAAGGTCGGTACATTAGCGCAGGTTCACCAACACAACACTTATAAAACCAAAGAAGATTAATCAGCTATATGAAACGAAAGCACTTGACAGTATTCCCATGTGTCCTCGGGAACGTTTGGTCCTCATTAGTATTATCACCGGCTTGTCCTTTGCTCAGAAAGGATTGGGCCACTTCTGCAATTATTTGTTGTCTTATTTACTTGCACTTTATTTCCTTGCTTTATCAGAAAACCCCTAAAAATCTGTTTGCCAAGTATTACAGAGATTTCCTGCTCCATAACACTAGTCAACACCTTCTACTCCTCATTGGGATCGACACTCCTATTTATCGAAAGTACTACGATACACCCCCTATACGTGTGGGTCATCAGGCATCATCACTTCCAACACTCGGGGAAATGGTATGGCAGAATATCCTCAACATCAGATTGTAGAGGGGCTTGAGTCCCTTGGACCCCCCTACAACACCCTCGCTGCCATAAAGAGGGGAAAGCTTGTTCTTGTTCTCCGCAAGAGCTATGGAGTGCATGCGCAACCCAACATGAGTGGACACGCCATGGAAGGTCTCGAAGATGAGATCAACAAAGTTGTAGAGCAGCGGTGGTTTCCAGTCATCCAAGTCATGGTCCTGGCTTGGTCAGACCCAAACACAGTTGTGGCATAGAACTACTGCACAAGGGTGATGTTGTAGTCTTCACGGAGCTCCATCAAGTTGAACATCCCCAACTTCTCATAATCCACAGTGCATCAGAGAAGTAGGATTTGTTCCTCATCTACTCAACACTCATATACTTATGGGGTCGGGAGGCTCGGGCATGAACTGGGAGGCTGCTGGATGGGTTGATTCTAACAGATCGGGCAAGGCAACAAGGCTAATGTACCAGTGTGCACGCATACAAGTGATTCCAATGGACAAAACAACACCAATCCTCAAAAACAAATCAAGGGATGAACCCTAGGAGAAAAAGAGGAGAGGTACCAGATCTGTCCATGGGATTGATTCCACCGGTGGGAATGACCCAATGGTGGAGAGGAGGATGCTGGCCAGCGGCACGGCAGATCACGGGGGCTTCTTGACCTCCGGGGAGGAGTTTTGGAGGATGAGGCGACGGGGTTGTGAGGGGAGGACGGGGTGGATGAATGAAACTGCTATTTCATTTCACCCTGTCCTCCCTTTAAAGTGGTCCGAAATCGTCTGGACCGGAGACTCCGGTCTAACCCAGAGACTCCGGTGCAAGCACACCGGAGACTCCGGTCCTCATCGACCAAAAGCTCCAGGTTTTGTGTTTGGGGACATATATGAGAGAGAGTGTGTGTGTTTTTAGGACAAGGAATAGGCTTGGGTTAAGATGACATACTGTGAAGAATCAAGAAAAACCATAGAAATCCATTCAAATGTTCAATAATGCTCCAAATAGACATGAACTAAGAACCAACTCTTCATTAAGAAGAGGGTGGTGGCCGAGGCCACCATGTAAGAGTTTGTGGCATGACACCACGAAGAATTATCCTTGGGTTAATAGCCACTACTCATCAATGAAGCTCACATATCACAAAATGATATTGAGAGAATTGAATTTCTTAATTTTGGCATTATGGGGAGAGGGATAGTCCAATGTATTAGGACCGCACTCCCCCTATCTCCATGCCTGCACCTAAACCAAATAAGAGTTAAGACATAGGTGAATACGCAAGGTGATCAAGTCAAGCTCCTTGAATCTATGATATTTAGTTCATTCCTAAAATAACAAAACCTTGCTTCATCAAGTTGCTCCATGAAGATGTCGGCAAGTTGGTGTTTGGTTGACACATATGATAGCCCAATATCACCTCGAGCAACATGATCTCTAATGAAGTGATGACGAATCTCAATATGCTTGGTCCTTGTGTGATTCACCGGGTTGTAGGCAATCTTGATAGCACTTTCATTGTCACATAGAAGAGGCACTTTGTCACAATGGACACCGTATTCCTTTAAAGTTTGCCTCATCCATAGCAATTCAGTGCAAGCACTAGCAGCTGCCACATACTCGGCTTCGGCGGTGGAGAGAGATATGCAATTTTTCTTATTGGAAGACCAACATACCAAGGACCTACCAAAGAATTGGCAAGCCCCAGATGTTTATTTTCTATCATCCTTATCACCAGCCCAATCTGAGTCTGTATCCACAAAGAGCAAATGTTGACCCTCGAGGATACCAAAGACCATAGTGTCGGGTATGAACCAAATATCGAAAGATTCTCTTGACCGCCATCAAATGGCTTTCTTTAGGAGCCGCTTGAAATCTTGCACATACTCCTACACTCAACACAATATCGGGTCTAGATGCACAAAGGTAAAGCAAAGAACCAATCATATACCAGTATACCTTTTGATCCACATCTTTACCATTTGGATTTAGTTCAAGATGAGTCTTTGTTGCCATGGGGGTAGGAGCACAATTTAAATCTTTCATGTTGAATCTTTTGATCATATCTTGAGTATACTTGGCTTGGTTGAAAAATGTTCCTCCTCTTACTTGCTTGATCCCAAAAACAAGAAATACTCTCAACTCCCCCGTCATAGACATCCGGAACCTATTAGTCATAAGCTTTGAGAATTCATCATTAAAATCTTTGTTAGGTAAGACAAAGATAATATAATAAACATATATTTGGCATACAAAAATCTCCCCATTGACCTTCTTAGTAAAAAGAGTGCGATCGATTTTCCCAACCTCAAACCCACGGTCAAACAACAACTCTCTAAGGTGCTCATACCACATGCGTGGGGCTTGTTTGAGCCCATAGATCACCTTATCAAGTTTGTAGACATGGTTTGGGAAGTTGGGATCCTCAAATCACAGGGGTTGCTTTACATATACCAACTCATTCAATGGACCATTAAGAAATGCACATTCTACATCCATTTGTTGCAACTTAAAGTTATGATGTGCTGCATAAGCAAGAAGGATACGGATGGACTCAAGGCGAGTCATGGGTGCATATGTCTCTCCATAATCAATGCCTTGAATTTGAGAGAACCCTTGTGCAACCAATCTTGCCTTGTTCCTCACTACAATTCCATGCTCACCTTGCTTGTTCTTGAATGTCCACTTGGTGCCTATAACATTGCGGCAATCCTTTGGCTTCTCAACTAACTTCCATACTTTATTTCTCTCAAAGTTGTTGAGCTCTTTGTGCATTTCTTCCAACCAATCCGAATCTTCAAGATCTTCCCACACTTCCTTTGGTTCAATCATGGGGATGTGGGCTTGGTGTTCACTAAACATCTTCAATTGTGATCTTGTGGACATTCCTCTCCTAACATCTCCAACCACATTCTCTAGAGAGTTGTCTCTGAATTCCAACATCCTATCCATTCTAGCTTTGCGACGAGTTTCGATCTCCTTGTTGTTTCTTGGGGGGACCTCGTCATCATTTTGGTCCTTGTCTTGACCATCAACTTGACCTTGATCATCATCGGAATAATTCTCTTCATTAAGAAGCAAAGATTGACCTTGGTCTTGATCAGGTACATTACTAGATTGGAGTTGAGCTTCTCTCATGGCAGATTGTATAGATCTTCCTTGTGAAATAGACCGAGCATCACTTGACAATCTGGATAATGGTGACTCAAGCTCCTCCTCACTAGGGGTATCTCCTTGATCAACATGTTGAGGGTCCACAGCTTGTCTTTGGCTTGGGTCATTGTCCTCCTCGGTAGATGGAGCTTGTTGATGTTGTGAAGATGAGGGCTCCACTTGAGTAGAGCATAGTTCTTCTCGATCCGCCATAAGGGGTTCCTCAACAGAGCGGATAAATATCACACACATTCTTCCAATGGCATCTTGAGGCATTTCATCATCTGCATCACAAGCATCAACACGCCCCCCTTGGGGACCATCATAATCTTCGAAAGTCACACTACAAGATTATATGACGGCTCCGGAGAGCTTATCATAGATTCTATAAGTGTGATATTCGAGACCATAGCCAACAAAAATACCCTCTAATGCTTTGGAATCGAATTTGGACAAACGAACACCCTTTATGATATATAAACACTTACAACCGAACACACAGAAGTAAGATACGTTGGGATTGTTACCTGTAAGTATTTCATATGGAGTCTTGATCAATTCTTTGCGGAGGTAGATCTGGTTTGATGCATGGCAAGCGGTGGAGATTGCTTCGGCCCAAAAGTTGTATGGTGATTTAAACTCCTCCAACATGGTCCTTGCCATCTCATAAGAGTCTGGTTCTTCCTCTCAGCTACACCATTTTGTTGAGGGGTATATGCAGCGGAATATTGGTGTTTTATCGCCTCATCACTAAGAAATCCATTCAAGGTGTAGTTCTTGAACTCGGTGCCATTGTCGCTTCTTATTATCAACACGGGGACATTGTATTAATGTTGAACCATGTTGATGAAGTCTATGAAGGTCTCTTGGGTATCACTTTTCAACTTGAAGAAATATACCCATGAGTATCTTGAATAGTCATCAACAATCACCAAACAATATTTCTTCCCACCAAGACTTGCATGAGATGGAGGACCAAAGAGATCCACATGAAGGAGATCCAAGATCCTCTTTGACTTGATGAGGTTCTTTGGCCTGTGGGGAGAATCATGCATCTTTCCTTCAACACACGCCCTACAAACACGATATTTGGCAAAGGAAACATTTTATTTTAGTCCAACAATATGGCCATCCTTGTGGGGATTTTGCAAAGTTCTCATATTGACATGGTCTAGTCAGTGCTGCCATAACCAACCCACATCGGCCTTTCTGAATAAGAACATCGCACTTGTAGTAGTTTGCCCAAAAAAGTCCACCACATACAGGTCATTTTCGACATACCCAACAAAAGAGACCTTGAGAGACTTGCTCCACATGAGGACCACAATATCATTATCAATAAAGACGGCAAAGCCCATCTTTCCAAGAGCATGGAATAAAAGTAAATTGTAGCCAAGGGTCTCAACAAGCATGACGTCCACGAGTGTAATGTCGTGGGCAACCACAACCTTGCCAAGACCCATTACCTTAGACTTAGACTTATCGGTATATGTCACGGATATTTGATCATCATTTGGTCTCAATTCCTTGACAATAGATGTGCTTCCGGTCATATGACTTGTGCATCCACTATCAAGCACCCATTTGGACCATCCGGAAGCATAGGTCTACAAAATATCAAGGTAGTTTTTAGGTACCCATTTTTCAATGGGTCCTCTTTTGTTAGCAACAAGATTCTTGGGGACCAAAATAGACCAAGCAATATAACCATCAAGTGGGCCAACATATTATGCATACACATCACCATAATAACCATGCATTAAAACATAGTGAGGGTTAGCACTTCCCGCAAAATCATCATGAGACATAGTTTTGCCACTTGTGGTCTTACTACCCACAATGGCCTTGTCTTTTTCTTGTGCGGGCTTGGCGTTCTTCTTATTGTTGTTCTTCTTCTTGGCTTGGGAGACAAAACCAATGCCCTCTTTCTCACCATTTGACCTTTGCTTACTCAATAGGTCATCAATGGACTTGTTTCCTTTTGTAAAGGTGGCCTTAGCTAGCTCCCCCTTCAACCTATCATTTTCTTCAAGGATAGTTGTACTACTAGAGGGAATGAAATTACTAGGTGAAGGAATATTGGTCAATTGAGTTTGAAGATTTTCATGGGACTTTGTGAGTTACAAGAGTTCACTTTCCAAAGCCTTGTGAGCCTTGTCAAGCAAACTAAAGTCCTCGGCAAGTTTTTCATGAACCACACCAAACTCAATCTTGTCCTTTTTAGCGCTTTTATATTTAGCAATAGCATGGTCTCGTTCCTTAACGAGTCTATTAACAATTAATTCATTAGCCCCATCAAGCCCTTCAAGTTTTAGTTCAAGGGACATCCTAGTCTCTTGTTCTTATGGAGCATTATTTAGGGCTTCTACCTCAATCATGTGTTATCTCCCTAATTTACATCTCACATCAAGAAGCTCTTGGGTGTGAGAAAGTTGATCTAAGAGGTCCATAAAATGTCTCTTGTGTTCCCCTTGCAAGTTATTCATGAACTCATCAAAAGCAATTATTTCCTTTTTTACCTCAAGAGACATTTCATCATCAAGTTCATCATTACTCAAGAGGGAGGGGTGAGATGATGAAGATACATCTGTTCCTCTTGTCATGAGGCAAGTGACGTTCTTGTTGGAGATATTCTCATTTGGAGAGTCGAAGAGGGAGAATGTGGGAGTAGAAGTAGTGGCAAGAGCAGCCACACCGCTTGATGTTTCCTCTTCATCATCTTCATTGTCGGAGGAGAATTCTTCATGAGTGATCAACACAATTTCTCCCGACTTCTTGTTGATGGGATTATTCTTGATGAAGGGTTTCTTGTAAGGAGCTTTGGAAGTTTTCCTCAACACAAGTTTACCCCCATGATCTTCTCTCTTCTCATAGGGACAACCGACAACAAAGTGATAGCGGTCACCACAATTGAAGCAAGTTCTCAATTTAGTGACATTGTCTCTTCTTCCATATGGGTTGCTTCTTCGTTGCATTTCCATCTTGTCCTTGGCGGGGTTTTTCCAAAAGTTCTTTGCATAGAAGGCCATATATTCTGTGGCATCCCGCAAAACCACTACTAGAAAATCGCGTTGAATTTGTGCATTGCATCGTCATCATCATGCATTGTTTGCCAAAACTATTTCGCAAAGCCCGCTTTCGTTTTCTAAAACGCCCCGACTTTTATTCAAACGCCAAACCCCGGTTGTTCCGGATATTTTGTTTGTCTAAAACTAGTTACAAAAGATAATTGAAAATAAATAAAATTTATAATTATTTTAGTGGGGCAGTCGAACGGGCCGAATAGACCCGAACGACCACCCCTGTTTTTAAATCGGTCCATCCTGCCAGCCCCACCTAAAACCTATTCCCACCTAAAACTCTACCCACACACACCTCCACATCACCCCACCCAATCCCTGGACGCCACCTCATCTCACCCCTCTTCCCTAACCACTCCTAGCCCGCCACGTGTCCCAACTCTCTCCCCATCACCCACTACCTCTCTCTCTCAACCCCCCAGCCCCCTGCCCACACAGCAACTCACGCACGCATACCGCACGCACCCAGACCCCTCTCCATCTACCGCGCCCCTGGCCCACCGCGGGACCCACCCTGGGCCCCACGCCCCACGCCGCGTCCCCTGTTCCTCTCCTACCTCCCTCGCTGCTCCCTTTCCCTCCTCCGCTCGCGTGCTCGCCCTTCACCCTCCGGCCGTGGCCTCTCCCCGCCAGCGCCTCCGCCTTCCTCCGCCTTGCTCCTCTCTCCTTGCCAGCCCGCCGCCTCCTCCACCACCGCTCCCTCCGTCCGTCCCGCCGCCAGTCCCGCAGCCCTCCGCTCTCGCACCGAGCTCCGTCGCTGGCCTCAGACCCAGCGCCCAGCGACCTAGCTCGCCGCCGCCCCTTCCTTCCGCCGCGCCTCCACCACCTCCGTCGAGCCCAGCCGCCGCCCGAGCACCCCTCAGCGACCTCGCCCGCCGCCTGACCGGCGTCGGCCGCCTCCGTGGCCTCGCCCGTGCTCCGCCCGCGTCTGGCGACGACCCGACGCGTGCCCCGCGTCTCCCAGGCGCTCAGGCGCCTCCCTCGCAACCCGCCGCCCGCGCTGCAGGCCCCTGCCCGGCCCAGCGCGCCCGGCGTCGCAGCCTCTCCGCTCCGGCCTCCACCGCCGGCCGTCGTCTGCCGCCGCCCGCCGCCCGCCAGATCCTCCGCCCGGCCGAGTCCCCTCTGGCCGTCGCCATGCTCGCCTCGTGCCTCAGCAGAGTGCCGTCGCCGGCCGTTTTTCTTTCAGCGCCTGGCCACCCTGTGTAGCTCCTGGACCTCTAATCGTTTTCCCAGTGCAGGCACGCCATCCTTGCATCAGCGCTAATCGACCACCGGATCCAAGACCGGTGACCACCAAGTTCGATCTTATCTTGACAAGTTCTTGGCGCGCCACCAATCGAACCGGCTCGAGGCTGATGTGGTCAATGAATGAACAAGGCGTGACTCAACGGGTACCGACGCTAATCCAAGATCGACAACGACACTCGTAACCGGAACCCGGAGGCGAAGGCGATGCCCCCTCATGATCTGCCCCACGAGTCCAATGATCGGAGCCCCGAAGACCGAACCCGGCGCCAAGGCCCGAACCGAGATCGCCAAGAACGCCTGCGACAAGTGCTTTACCCGATGCGAGATCGACTCGAGGGCGGACCCGACAAGACCTCGCCACGACAAGAACGACAAGAACGGCGAGTCCGACGCCCGACACCGACCAAGTTCGCTCCCGGACATCGAGACCCGATCGACAAGATCTGCCCGATACGAAACGACCCGAGTCCGAGAACGCTTCCGTCGAACCTCGTCGATCCCGTCGAACCCTGGACCCCGAGACCGGACCCTGGACCCTGTCGAACCCCGAACCCCGGAACCCAAGATCGTCGAGCCCCCTCTGATGTGTGACCCCTTTTCCTCAAACCCTATTTTATAACATTACAACTTGATGCATATTGAATTGTCATACTCGCATGCATATCTGTGGTTTGGGGGCCTTATGCTGATTCACCTAATAATTAAATATGGGGCCCATATGCGGACAAATCTAGTCTCATATTGGCCTCATTTAAATTTGCATAGCGAACCGGGAATACATTCTGCCTTGTTAAACAACATTTAATTTGCGGGTAGCTAAATAACTTGAACCATTCAATTAATTGTCGGGACCCCGGTTCCGCTTAATACTGACCTACTTGCATCGCATCCTTTGCCATGTCATACATCATACATGCATCATGCCGATCTTCTGCCGTGTATTGAATATCGCATCCGGTGTTTCTTCTAGTGTTTTGCTTCTTCGCGGATAAGGCCGTTGAGTTGATGTGAGCTTCGCCCCGATCTTCGGTTGAACCTTCGACAATGTTTTCAGGCGAGCATCTCTCCCCCTTTCTACCTATCTTACTTTTACAGTATTTATTCCCTCCTGTTGATCTTTGCTATCTGTGTTGCGATGCTCTAGTTCTCGTTCCCGTGATATCCCTTGCAGCCATATATAGCCTCGGACACATCCTATTACCTGTTTTGGTAGGTAGTTGGACCCGCGTGTCGTAGTCGCTTGCTCAAGTGTTTTGCTTGTCGTCAAGTACCACCATTGTTGGAGGAATTGCCGCATGTTGACGTTGGAGATGATCATGGCTTTAATTATTGTATCACTTTAATTCCTGTTTAACAATTAAAATTGAATTAAGCAGAGGCATCGGTGGGTGATAGGTAAGTTTTTGTTTCCGACCGCCCACTTGTGTCCCGTAGGACCCGAGTTCTTGACACTTGTTCCGAGATCGAGCGCGCTAACCACAGGTGGGGAGATATGGGCCCCCCCATTGATAATTACCTGATTTCAAAGTATTGTACTGGGGGCCACAACTAGTTTGAGGTGTTTTTACTATCCTGTACTTATGCCATGCTACTTATGTATTTACGTTTGTGCGAGGAGCACACTGCATCTTGTTAGGAGCGGGCCACGATTCCGCGGTGTCGACAGTCCCCGTTTGGGGGCGTACTGTCGTTCACGGCCTTCCCAAACCCCAAGTCCGTCTCGGAGACCGGCCGATTTTCGTTACGGGTGTCGACTTGGTGGGGTGGCCCCCACGTACTTGCTTTGTGTCTGGGAACGTCGTGACCTAGGCCCCGCCGACATACCGATGGGTGTATGTTAACTGATCTGGCAAAAAGGGTCGAAGTGCCTGTGGATACTTTGGTGCACCCCTGCAGGGTTAAATCTTTTCGAGAAGCCGTGTCCGCGGTTATGGACGACTTGGAGCACAGTGCTTGATCATAGACAACTATAACTAAAGTTTACTGTTATAAATTGACTTGTACCCGATTTGATTAGTAATCAGCCCCACTACAACGGAATGGCTAAGTAAAAGTATCCACAACTGCTGGGTTTTGTGTTTATCTCATGCAATCTGTATCTGATTAGTAATTGTTGCAACTATAACGGAATGGTTAACTAAATGTGCCCACTGCTTACTTTATCAGGACGATTATCTAAACCTGACTAGTAAAGTGACGCAACTATAACTGAATAAGTAAACGCCAACCGTGTGAGTTCCTCGGTTGACTTCCTCGACGGTCTCGAGGGGAAACTCGAGATGGGTTTGTTTGATAATAGTATCGTTATCTCGAATAGGTCTTTCTTATCCCCTCCGATATCCGCCATTGTATCGAGTCTCTATAGGTTGTTTAGTGCATGTCGCCGCCGCCACCCACCATACCTATGTAGGCGAGGACCGCCCTCTAGCCTCGCATCTTGGCCTCGATCGACGCTCCTCTTTTTCCTTTGCCCTTTGTCGGCACCCCTTTTGTTTTAAGCAGGTTTTGAGATCGACGCCGTTAGCAGGGTTACCCTTCCGGCTTGGCCTGGGCAGGGTTATGGACGCCATTGGTTATTCTTCAGGGCTCTTAGACCCATTTGCATCTTGTCCGTAGTCGGACGCTCTGTCATTTTCAAGGTGATTTGGATCTTTGTCTATTATATTTGTATTCTTGACTCTTCGAGTCGCTGTTGTATATATCTGTTCTGTGGGTCCCATCGAGGACTGTTGTGTAATGTTATTACTTTGCTTTCCACCCGCACGAAAGTGCCTGGTGGGCACCTTCGAATCGTTTCTATGCGGGTTTGGCGAGTTCCGCTAAAACTTGCATAGGGCCGATTCTGAGGGTGTTACATATTCACCATGAGAAATCTTGACATCATCGGGATGTCTCAAGGATAGACCTTCATCACTATCATCTTCATCCACATGCTCCACAACTTTGTCCTTTAATGAAAGGTTGACAACATTGCGCATTCCAAGTGCACGAGCACGGGCATATTTGGCATTCTTGGCGGCAACCTTGAAAGAGGCCATCTATTGCATAACTTCATTGGAGGTCATGAGGTGGTAGTTGTGTCTTCCTTGTAGGCTCTTCAAGTCGGTGGGATCAAAGGGCATGAGTGCACTCACATATTTCCTTTTTATCCAAGCATCATCCACATGTGAGGAACCCACATTCCTAAAAGCGGTAGGAGTGGTCTTGAGCCTACTATACATGTCTTCATGATCTTCACCATCCTTCATATAGAAGACTTCCGCTTCATTTCTTAGTGCATCATAGCGGTTCCTTCTCATGCTCTCATTTCCAATAGACAACTCTGTGCGAGCATCCCAAGCTTCCTTTGCGGTGTTGAGGAGCTCAATGTGAGGTTAATCTTTTGTGCCCAATCCTTGTTGTGTCATGTACAAAGCGGTGGCATTGAGTTGGCTATTGACAACTTCTCTTATAGTCAAGTTGGAAGGATCCCCAATATAGAGTCCTTCTTCAATGATGTTCCATAACTCAATACAAGAGCTGCGCACATGCGATTTCATTAGAGATTTCCATTGAGAAAAAGTAGATGCAACTAGCTTTGGTGGGTATCCTCTATTGTTTATATGAGGGTGAGGAATTGGAGGGTCGGGAGTGTACCATCCTTGAGTCATGGTGCTCTTCCTTCCCACCATCCTTTTTTCTGGTGGAATTAGTGTTGTCTTGATTATCCCCACCACCATACCCGCTGGTGATACCGGGGCATTCACCTTAGGTAATGATGGAGGTACCTCTCGGGAGAAGGGGATGATGAGTCGCCTTTATCTTTAACAAGTTGCTCAAGTAACTTGTGCAATTGTTTGATCTTGTTTCCCAAGGTGGAGCTCAATCTTGTTTCCAAGTTATTGAGATCCTCCATGGTCACCGAGGTGGTAGGCTCACCATCACCATCCCCTAAGTTGCTACCCATATACTCTTAGGTGGTAAAGCCCGAATAAAGAGCCGAGGCTCTGATACCAATTGAAAGGATCGTATGGGCACCTAGAGGGCGGGTGAATAGGTGCTACTTCAAATTTTCTTCTTTTTCAAATTAGGGTTTGACAAGAAAGGTAAATTCTCTAGATTATGCAACTAAGGTGAATTTACCTACATGTCAAACTATCACTAACTAGCACAACACTAAGCAAGAACAAGTAAAGTAAACTGCGGTAAAGGATAGAAGTAACCAAAGTGGTGGACGCGGAGACTTAAGGATTTGTTTCTCGTAGTTCTGTAGAGGTCCCAACCTGATAAGGTAGAGATCCTTGTGTTTACAATGCTATTCCCTAGATAAATAGCTAGAATCCACAGTTTAAGATGTAATATCAAGAAACAAAGGTCATAATACAACTTTATAACCAGGAATAAAATATTTCATTACATCTTACATAGCTCATTTGGCTATCTTATTACAATGCAGCAGAAATAACTATGTAGCATGGAGTCCTTCATCTTCAAAGTTCCACAGGCAATCATGTTGGTTGTAGACTTGTAATCATAATCAACACACTTCACTAACATCAAACAAACCTGCAACATAATAAGTTACAGCCACAAGGGTCAATACATTTAAATTGTATTGGCAAGTGATACTATGGTAGAATAGAGGTATATATCATCTATATGCATTTGGCTAAGTGGAGCTTAGGATTGCTATGTCCAAATTAGATTTTCCTTATCATTTGAAAACACTAAGTTTTTGTTTGTCAAAATCACCCAAGGCATCTACCAATAAAAGATTGAAGATCCTTTAGCCCTTGTTCAACCACAAGTTTTTAACTTAGAAATTTGGATGAGGAGATCCTTGATAGCTTCCATGTCTTGATGCTCAAATTGTCCATTGTCGGGGACACGGCTAAGTACTTAGATTTTACTCTCTCGAGAGGTGGTGCACTTTCCCCACAAGACTCGACATGCATCGAGGCAAAATCTTTCAGAAGCCTTCCCTTAGACCAAAATGGACGCGCTCCAAACTTATCACCCCCTACCACAAACTGTCCATCTGGCTAAGTTATTGCAACCTATATGATCTAGGCAGAGCCCATAATGCCATGTGGCTGCACTTGAAGCTTCTCAACATTTGACATCTCAAATCTCTTTGTTCCTGGGTGGCATTCCACAAGTGAGATACACTAGGGTAGGACATAAATATGGGGCCCTGTGTAACCACTCAACATAATCCATACAAGCCCCATTCCACCCAGGTGATTTATTCACATAGTTGTTTTATTAAACAAAACACAAGTCATTGACTTAGAAATATTGCATAGCATGAATATAATCCACCCTTGGTTTCTACTAGCTAAGCTAAGCATGATAGTAGTAGGAATCTTAACTTAGGGAAAATTTTACTAAGGCATCATCTACTAGGATTTCCAAAGGCATAGCATACTTAGTAAAATTCAATGCAAGTCCTACTTGGAAATATCACTAATGCATAGTCAAAATATTAGGACAAAATGTATGAAGCATCACTTGCCTTTTTGGTAGAGAATATAGGTTCACTCCTTGATCTTGCAATAGTCACACTCTTCAAAGTTCACTACAATTCAATCAAGCAAGGCACAATTTCAAAACTAACATTCAAACAATTCACCACATAAATAAAGAAAACAAATCAATGCATGCAAGCATGCAAAAGATTATTTTATTTGGAAAGGTAGTCTCTAATAGGTTATAAACATTTTAAAACACCTACTGGTCATTTATAAAAGTGGCAAACCCATTTAAAATCAAGGTAGTAAAAATAGGCCATTTAAATCATTTTTGTTTTGCTAGGAATGATTTAAATCAAAGTAATAATTTCTAGTGTTATCCAAATATATTTTTGAACACAAATGTTAGTGTTTATGGTCAAAGTGTTTAAAAATAAAATAATTTACAAAAGGTTTCACTCAAAAACCATTTTTAAATCAAGCACCATTTTATTTTGTTATAAATGCCTTTAAACAAAGTAATAATTTTACTAGGGTTAATCAAATACATTTTTAAATCCAAAACTTAGTATTTAGGGTCAGAGAGTTTAATTCAACCCATTTGCAAAAGGTTTTACTCAAAAACCATTTTAAAACATAATCGATAATTTTATTCTACTAGAAATGCTTTTATTCAAGGAATAATTCCTTAGTTTCACAAAATATACTTTTAAATCCAAAAGTTGGTTTTTATGGTCAGTAGGTTCAAAACAAACCATTTACAAAAGATTTTACCCTAAAAATATTTTTTAGAATAAATTTTATACACAAACTAAGCCTAAATATGTTTCTACAAACACAACCAATATTATAGAAGCAAAATACTAAACAAAGGGAATGATTGCAAAGGTTTCATTTTTCTGAATCCAGCGATATAAAATTTTCAAAATTTGGACGTGTGGATTTAAAGTTATGAATTTTTCAAATCTAAACATCTAATAGACATGTTTCTGTTTTTAGAACGGAACACAGGGCCACGTGGCTGTTTCTTATTCGCTGGTACCGGTTCGGGTGGACCAAGAGCTGTGGATCGTTGGATCTAATGTAAATCGCACGGCACAGAATGCTACGTACCCCTTTGGTTAAGTCATCTATCGCATCCATCAGATCTAAATCGAACGCCTCAAACTACAGCGACCATAGATGGGCGGCGCTGGCGACGGCTGCGCGGCGGCGGCGGCGGCGCTCTGGCGGTGGCGTTGCCGATGAATTAGGAAGCGTGGGAGAGGGAGAAGGGGTTTACCAGACTTGCCGGAGTGTGGCGATGCTCAACGTGGCCATGGTTGGCGAAGGGGCGCACGGGGACGATGGGAATTCCTCGTCGGAGTTCTTGCTACCGTTGGGCACGCACGGGCTTTGTCGGTGGCGTCGCTACAAAGCACGAGAGAGCATGCAAGCAGTGGGGTTAGACGCGCAAGGGTACGACGGGTGCGGGAGCATAATCCAGAGAGAGGGGAGGACAGAGCTTACGTGGAAAGGTCACCGGAGTGGGCACAGTCGACGGCGGTGCTCAGGTGTTGTCCCTGCCGACGCTCTGAAGCGCTCGTGGGCTAGTAGAGGGTACTGGCAGGTGCGCCTGGGGATGGGGAGTGTGCTCGTTTGATCTAGGGGCAGTGGGGATGACCGTGCTCGCCGGAATTGTGGCCGGAGTTCATCGGGACAGTAGGGGTGCGAGCTCGCAATTGCGGCAGCCTGGTGGCGGAGAGGAGTTGGCGTTAGGGGGAAGAGAAGGGGGACACAGACGATTATGTACGCATGATTGCTGGCAAGTTTAACGTTGTTTTTTACATGAATTTACGCCAGGAATTTATGACTAAGAACGGCAGCGATGAATGGGGAGAGCTGGTCGCGGGGTTGAATACGATGACGTGTTCGGTGGGGTCCAGCATTTAGCGAGAGAGAGGGGGTGCGCGTGGGGTCGCAGAGTCAGTTGCTAGGCGGGTTAGTTTGCGCGTGAGAAAACGATTCAGGGGAGAGAGTGTCGGGTGGGTTGTTGGGCTTAGTTGGGCCAGGTGGGTTGGCTAGTTAGCTGGGTTGGGTCTGTTTCATTTTTTTATTTTTTTTTCCTTTTTTCTGATTTCTTTTTCTGTTTTGAATTCATTCAAATGATTTTAAACCCTCTTTCATTTCAAATCTTTTCAAACTTTTAAGTAAGTTTCTATACTGTTTAACCCGGTATTTAAAGTCTATTTAAAATAATTTTCTTTTATTCTTCTATGGTTTATTAATTATTCAAACTAAATAAGGTTTTAAATATAATTTCAATTTCTATTTGAATTCTATTTTTTACCAAACCCTTTTCAGTAGGTTTTATTTATTCATTAATGCAAATAATTTATTTTGAATTATTTAAAATATTTTAATATGATTTAATGTTCATTTAAATTGGACATTTGTCTTTATTCAAATAAAATCATATATGGTTTTAAACCCATATAAATTTTATTCAATTAATTCTCTTTTAAGTTAATTAGATAACTTTTTAATCCTCTTGCAATTTCCATTATTTTTCCAATGATTTAATTAATCATTTATCTTAGGGATTTTGTCCCCATTTAAATATAATTAGAATATGTTTAATCCCATATACTTTTATTTGAATATTCTTTATCCTTTTATTTTAATTGGATTATCTTTATTCCATTTTCTTATGGATTTTAATTCAAGATTTTAAATTGACTTCTAAATAATTTTATTGGGATTTATTATTTAGTTTAGGAAATTTCTCTTTATTTAAATAAAATTGAATATTGTTAATCCTTATGATTTTATTTAAATAATCTTTACTCAATTTTTATTATTCAATAACTTTCATTTGTTTATGGATTTGGCCAAGATTTGATTTGGCTTTTAAATATCCCTTATTTATTTCTTTATCTTATACAAACCATATGTTTTCATTTAAAGATCCAAAATTGGTGATTCCAATTTGTATAATTTTATTTAATATTTGTTTGTCTTTTTAAATCCTTTCAGGATTACTTTGCCCACAAATTGCTATTGATTTTAGTTAGGAGCTTTATTATCCTTGGAAATTAATTCCTTTTATCTTATTAAAATCATAAGTTTTTATCCATGGTTCCAAATTGAGTGAAACCAATTTCTATAATTTTATAATATTTTCGTTTATCATTTTTGATCATTTGTAAATGTTTCTTGCTGAACTTTTATATGGATCAAATCCATAGTCTTTGAGAGATCTTTGGAAATGATTTATTCCATTAGGGTTTTAGGGTTTTGGTTTATCTTTTCCAAGTGTTTAAATTTCAAGATATATTCATTGATGAATGCATTTCACTTGATTGAAATTTGTTGGGTTCCATTTTATTCAAATTTTGTTCAAGAAGGGTTTTGATTTTTCCATTTAGAAACAAAAAGTTTCTTTTCACCCTAAATTTCAACAATTATTTCTTTTGTTTATTTATTTTTTCACTTTTCAAAATTTGGAAAATTTTGGGATGTGACAAGTTCCTTCCTTTTGAGGGGAAGTACGTCTACGTTTGGAGGAGGGTGGTTTCAAACCACCAACGCCACGAGAGGCCCCCCTTGTTCTCCGATGAACCTCACCCCAAAGGGTTCGATTCACCTCTTCCACTATATCGGCAACCTTCGAGGTGGAAGCCGGCACCTTTACAACAAGTTCGGGGCACACATCCATAACCTAATTGGAGGCTCCCAAATACAAGCAAGCTGTCAAACAACCAAAGACAAGCTTGTAAGACACAAATCAAAAGCTAGGGTTTCCAAAGAAACACTAGAGCATGGGGGCCCTCAAGTGAATGAGGGGGAAATGAAGATCTCTCTTGGTGAAGCTATAGATCAAGGCCTCCTCCTTCGATTCTCCAAAGATCAATGACTTTGGATGGTTGGATGAAGAGATCTTGTTGATTTGGTGGCTCAAATGGGGGTAGTGTTCTTGAGTGGGTCGAGCCGCTGGAGGAAGGGCATAAGGTCCTCTATTTATAAGCAGCCCCCTCCACTGAACCGTTTTCTGACCGTTGGAGAAAAGTCAGACCGGAGACTCCGGCCTGCACACCGGAGACTCCGGTCTACACCGGAGATTCCGGCCCATCTCCGGACAAACCTCCGGACTAGCATCCAAATTGTCCTAGCCCTGCTGCAAGCCAAGTGGGTCGGAGACTCCGGTCCAGCCAGACCGGAGACTCCGGTCTGGAATTCCCAAGAACATGTAAATCTTGCAGGGAACTTTCCGTAGAGTAAGGGTCCTTTTCACTTTGCATTATATCAAAATATAGACAGTAGCATACTATACAATGATCTACTTGTTGTTAATGAACACCAAAAGTGATTATGAAAGTAAATGTCCTTTCAGCGTCCAAGCTGACAGCACTCAGGAATTTCCGCAGATCCAGAGGTCTTTTCTTCAAGTGTGGAGAACACTGGGGCCACGAACACACTTGTCCTCCATCAGTTTCTCTACATATTTTGGAGGAATTATTGGATGTCATGAATCTCAGTGATGAATTAGCTGTTGATCACAAAGAACCTGCAAACTGAACTATGATTGCCTTATAATTTTAGACTATTTCAGGCACGGAAGGTCCAATGGCAATGCAGATTCATGGGCAAATTGGGAAGAAGGAAGTAATCATCTTAATTTATTCTAGTAGTACTTCCTCGTTCATGACAAGACATATGACTGAAGGAATGACATGTATTTAGCCATTGGTTTCACCTGCTAGTGTCAAGGTTGCTGGGGGAGGATTGTTACAGTGCTCTTACTTCATTCCTCAATGTAAGTGGACAGCAAAAGGGCATACCTTCCAGACAGATCTCAAGATATTGCCATTGGGCAGTTATGACCTCATTTTGGGATATGACTGGCTCACATACTTTAGTCCTATGAAGGTTGAGTGGGCTCACAAGAAGATGTGCTTTGTGGATCAAAATAGTGAGGTGTATTGATGACTCCTTGGTGGCGCCAGAGAAATTGGTGCTTGATGTGGAGTCTTGTTGGGAACCCCAAGAGCAAGGTGTGAAGAGCACAACAGCAAGTCTTCCCTCAGTTGAGACCGAGGTTATCGAACCAAAAGGAGAAAGGGAACGTCACACAGGTGTTGCAAGCAACGTGGAGACCTGCACAACACAAACTCAAGACTTTGCCCCAACGAATCAGTGAGATTGTCAAGCTCACCGGTTTGCTGTAACAAAGGATTAAACATATGGTGTGGAAGGTAATAGTTTGTAGCAAGTAAACAGGTAACAGTGGAAGATGTATCAATGGTAAAGATTGGACTGGGGTCCATTGTTCACTAGAGGTGCTCTCCATATATAAACAACATGGCATGAAGGGTAAACAAATTACAGCAGGACAATTAACAGGAACTGAGTAAGGCATAACAATGCAATTACTAACCAGAAAGATCCTATGAGGTTGATTGGACAATACAACAATATACATAGACCGTCATCCAACTGCATCTATGACTAGAAGTCCACCTTTAGGTTATCATCCGAACCCCCTCCAGTATTAAGTTGCAAGGAACAGACAACTGCTTTAAGCAAAGTGTGTAAGGTAAACGGTACACATGTTCCATGAACAAGAGACCGTTGTTTTCTCCCTAGTAGCAACATCACATCTACAACCAAAGAGATTTATGTCACTTCCCTTGGAAACTAGAGGTATGAACCCACTATCGAGCATAAATACCCCTCTTGGAGTCACTAGCAACTACTTGGCCAAGATAACCACTAGCAACGGAGAGCATGCAAGATCACAAACAACACAGACATGATAGAATCATAAAGATAAAACCATTAATCAAACCAACATAATAATCTCAATATCCATCAGATCCCCGCAAACACAACATGCATGATTACAAATAGATTAGATCTTGATCATGAACGGAGCTCAGAAGATCTATACATGAAAGAACAAAGGAGGAGATACAACCATCTAGCTAATACATGGACCCATAGTCCAAGGTGGAACTACTCACAAATCATACCGGAGAGAATGCCTCCGGGATGATCTCCCCTCCGGCAGGGTGTCGGGAAGAACTTCAGATCCCCCCCGATCTAGGCACGATGGTGGCGGCGGCTACAGATGGTTTCATGGATTTCTGATCGGGTACTCAGGGTTTCTGCGTCGGGGGCTTCTTATAGGCGAAGGGGAGGTCGAGGCGGCGGCCAGAGGGGGCAAACCCTACCCAGGCGTGGGGTAGGGCCCACCCGCGCCTAGGGGGGTTTAGCCGCCCTGGCACGTCTCCTCGTGTCCCCTCTGGACTTCTTGTTCCCCACGGAAAGTAATTGACTTTGACGTTTGTCCCGTACAATTCCGAGAATATTTCTTTACTAACTTTTCGGAAACCAAAAACAGCAGAAAATAGGCATCTGGTACTGTTGCAACTTGTTAATAGGTTAGTACCAGAAAACATGTAAAAATCACCTCAAAGTATGGACAAGTAAAGCAAAGTAGATACAAAACAAGCATGGAGCATCAAAAATTATAGATACGTTTCCAACGTATCATGTATTTGCAAGGGATTCAGGCAAGCAATCGGTCTTATCAAGTGATTTCACTGATGGGATGCTAATCCTTACTACATCAAGGGGAGGTGACACATGTAATTCATTTGAATGCTGTGGAAATTGAGCAAGATTCAGAGGCTCCTCCTGAAGTGCAAAACCTGCTACACCACGTCAGAGATGTTTTCTCTGAACCCACTGCATTGCCGCCTCACAGGGCATGCGACCACAAAATTGAACTCATTCCAGGAGCTCGCCCAGTCAATGTTTGACCTTATCGTCACAAGACTGAATCGAAGGATGAAACTGAATGCCAAGTTCAGGAAATGCTTGACAATGGAGTGATTCAACTCAGCTCCATCTCCTTCTCATCACCTGCAATTCTGGTACGCAAAAAGGACGGCATGTGGCGCCTGTGCATTGATTTTTGCCAGCTCAATGCTATGACAATCATTCCAAAATATCATAATCTTGTGATCGACGAACTGTTAGATGAATTGGTCAGAGCCCACTAGTTTTCTAAACTGGATTTACGGGTAGAGTATCATCAGATACGTTTGGCGCCTAGTGAAGAACATAAGATGGCGTTTCAAACCCATAGCAGCCACTACAAATACAAGGTCATGACATTCGGCTTGAGTGGCGCGCTAGCTACCTTCCAAGGGGCAATGAACACAACTCTGAAAACCTATCTCAGGCGCTGTGCCCTTGTCTTCTTCGATGAAATTTTGATTTACAGTCCTTCATTCAGACATCACATGCTAGATATGAAGGAGGTATTGTCCCTCCTGGGTAGAGATAAGTGGTTGGTCAAACAGTCCAAATGTGCATTTGCCCAACAACAGACAACATATCTGGGCCATATAATTAGCAGTAGGGGTGTGGGGAAAGATCCTAGTAAGATTGCTGATGTCCAAAAATGGACTTCCCCTACAAATGTGAAGGAATTGAGACAATTTCTAAGTTTGGACAGTTATTACCAAAAATTTGTGCGCCAATTTGGCATAATTGCACGTCCTTTGACCAATCTGTTGAAGAAGTATAGCCAATTTGTTTGGACTTCGTTCCCCGAGGAAGCTTTCCAACTGCTCAAACAGGGTCTGGTTTCTTCTCCTGTGTTGGCTCTTCCCAACTTTGAGCTACCTTTTGTGATCGAGACAGACGCCTGTGAGCGTGCCATCGGAGCAGTATTGCAACAGGGAGGACATCCAATAGCTTTCCTTAGCAAGGATTTAGCTCCTAAGATGCAGGGTTTGTCCACTTATGAAAAGGAATTTCTGGCTCTCATTAAGGTTGTTGATCATTAGCGTTCATATATAAAGCATTCTGAATTTGTCATTAACACTGACCACAAAAGCTTGGTTCACTTGGAAGAGCAGCGGTTACACACAGATTGGCAGAAAAAAGCTTTCACCAAGTTTCTGGGGCTAAATTACAGAATATGTTACAAAAAAGGGAGTGATAATCATGCAGCAGATGCTCTCTCTCGACAGGTCCATGCTGGTGAAATTTATGCATCCGCTGTGTCGGTTTGCAAGCCACTATGGCTGGAAGATGTGCATAAGTGATATGATGCCGACCCAGCAGCTAAAAATCTTTTGGCTGAGCTTGCAGTTCACAGTGGGAGGCCAGACCACTATTCCTTACATCAGGGCATTATTTATTTCCACAATAGAATCTGGGTGGGAAACAATGTTCCTCTATAGCTGAAAATCATAGGAGCCTTCCACGATAGTCCATTAGGAGGCCATTCTGGAGTGCTAGCTACTCTCAAACGCATTAAGCACTTGTTTCATTGGCCTATGATGACACCTCAAATTAAAACATATGTTCAGGGTTGTCAGAACTGTCAGCAGGCAAAACCAGAGAGGGTTAAGTACCTAGGCTTGTTGGAACCACTACTAGTCCCCAAACAATCATGGCAGGTGATTTTCATGGACTTTATTACTGGCCTTCCTCTATCTAATAGATACAATGTCATCTTGGTTGTTGTTGATACTTTTTCCAAGTATGCACATTTTATTCCATTGAGTCATCCCTTCAGTGATGCCTCTGTTTCTCTGAAGTTCATGGAACATGTGTACAAGCCACACTCTATGCCTGAAGCCATTATTTCAGACCTTGACCCCATCTTTACTAGCAAATTCTGGGAGGAATTGTTCAAGCTTACCAAAACAGAGCTCAAGTTAAGTACTGCTAGCCATCCAGAGACTGGCGGTCGGACTGACCGTGTTAATCAATGTTTGGAAATCTATCTACGATGCTTCGTCCATGCTTGCCCAAGGAAATGGTCTCAGTGGTTGGCACTGGCAGAATTCTGGTATAATACGTCATTCCACTCAGCAATCGGGTGTTCACCATTCAAGGCACTCTATGGTCAGGAACCACGCTACTTCAGCATTGTTGCAGCTGACACTTGCCAAGTAGATGATCTGGCGTTGTGGCTAAAAGAGAGACAAGGTATGACGGAGCAGGCAGACCAACGAAGATCAGTCCAGGAATTTTCTGTCGGGGATCAGGTTTTTCTTAAACTGCAACCCTATGTTCAGAACTCTGTCGCACAAATCACAAATTGTGCTTCAAGTACTTCGGGCCGTTTCCAATCATTGCCAAAGTGGGGGCGGTCGCGTACATGCTATAGTTGCCAGAGACATCAAAAATCCATCATGTCTTCCATGTTTCTCAACCGAAGAAGGCGCTGCCTGCGCACAGGCCTGTATCGGCAACGCTGCCCTCTGATACAAGATCATTCATGGTCCCGCTGAAGATTCTTGAACACCGCTGGCGCCAAAAGGTAACAAACGAGTTCACCAAGTTCTGACGCAATGGTCAGGGCAAACTTCACCTGCAGAACTGTGGGAGGACCTCGAGGACCGGCTTGGGGACAAGCCATTGTTGAAGAGGAAGGGGTGTCAACACCCTTGCCACAGCGGCCCAAGCTGAAGCGGTGAAGCCCACCAACCAGCCCAAGCGACAAAGAAAGCCTAACCAGAAGTTCTCTAGAAAAGAGTGGTTGAACCAGGTCAGCTTCATCGGTCGATCGGATGCTTAAGGGAGGAGGAGCACCAACCCAAGGCATCCTGGCTTGGATCACGGCAATAGTATTCTGGCACCCTGTTTACTCCTTTTAGTCTTCTTCCCCAAAAATTCTTGTATTCCCCAAACACTAGTTCCTGTATTTCATCCCCGAATTGTACTCTGAACCCGTGATCCGTGATAGAATAGAAGTCGATCCCTAACAGGTTGCGTGTCATGAGATGCGTGTGCTGATATTGGCGTCCATGGAGAGCTTGCCGAGGATTCACTAGGTGCGGCACAAGTGGCGCGGGCCAACCTAGAACTGCACGACAACACGGAGCTAGGGAAACGACCGGCATGCAGTACCCGCCTGCTATCAGGTGGGCAATGGCTGACACGCGAAGGCTGCCAACAAGCAGCATCGTTGACCAAGATGTGGAGGAGCGGCGGCAGCCGTCGGTGCATGAAAACCGTCTGCAAGCAGTACCTAGGCTAGACGTGCAGAGAGCAGGAGAGGAGCTGCCTCTGCAAGGAGACGAAGGCGTGGAGAAAACACAAGAGGATTGTTGCGAGCGGTCGAGCTGGCTGATGGATCAGTCGGCTGGATAAAAAAATTTCCATCTACAAAACATAGTGCAACATCTCGAACAGTTGGTGGTCATCCTATGACGAACGGTCCAACTGAAAAAGAAAAAAAGGAAAGCTTTCATAGGTCTAAAATTTGGAGTAAGGCTGCAAAATCACCGAAGGTATACATCAAAGAAAAGCAAACAATCAGCCATATCTCAGGCGTCTCGAATTCATAAATATTCAGGCCAACAAACAAACATAATATCTGGATACAAAAAGACAACAAAAAAGGCTATTATACAAACATACAAATGATTTCCATCAGCTGATGTGCGATTTCCTAGCAGCTGTGACAAAGACAGAAGAACCAGTTCCAATGCAGCTGCGCCAATCACGACTCTGCTAATATTCTACAAGACGAGTGCAGAACTATACAAAGGGGATTTATAGCAATGATGTATCATGAGCATAATAGTGAAACATGCTGAGCTGAGTTAGCCGTACCTAGAACGGTATTTGCAAGCACTGTGCTTGCTGGTATCGGTTCAACCGAATACGGTGATTCTGATTCAGAATGCTCCATCTCACTGTCAACTGAACTACGATCCCCATCATCTTTCGGATGGTCATCAAAACTGTTTCCATCTTTGTGATCGTTTGAGCTGCCGGAGCTACCACCACGAGTGAAGCCCTGGACGAGATCTGGTCTTGGTTCCACTCCAACTTGCCTCATGTGTAGCTGCCAGTGTTTTCTAATTTGTTCTTCAAAGGTCCACATTAACAATTACGAGGAAATATAAGATAACCGACAATACCTGCAGGTACAAAGTAACTTCATCTGGACGTGACAAGAACGGAAAATCACCACCAGTCCTCAGTACCGCACGTCTTGCACTTGGGTACCTTTCATTCACTTGATCCTTCAACTGCTGAGGAACAGCAGAGTAGTCGTTTGTCTATGCATAGATAATCACTGAACATAGTTATGATACAAGGGATGCCGGAGTGTCAAAACTAATGGATTATAGAAACAATCACTCTTTGCAGTCCTTATCAATTGAAGATTTCAAATGCAATATGTTGTTGTATGGTACGCAAAGTTTAACATGCTTATCTCTCAGGGGGTGGAGTTTTGGCACCCGGGTGTAGTTGGTCCTGTCATCTGGACCAAACAAATGTACACGGAGATTGTTGAGCCGGGGGAATTTGTCAGACATATGAGCAGCAGTAAATGAGCGATACAGCGTTGTTCATGTAGATGTGGTCCATGGCACAGTAACAAGCGGTGACGGTGTGGAGCCTGTGTCGGACGGAGGCCGAGCCTTCGACGACCTGGACTCGCGGAACAGGTAAGTGCAGCAATAATGGGCTGTGTTACAGTAAACCGATTTAGATACACCATGCGTGTGAATTGGGGATCTGAAGGAGATCCTGCATGGACAGAAGGTGCCACAATCGTCTAGAAGCCCACCGGCTATTCACCATGGTGTGGAGTCCGGCGAGCTCGACGGGCGGCAAGGAATCTGAGACAGCAAGCTTACTCTGAGAGAGCGACGCAGAGCACATTTTCACCGGCAACGTCAACGGATTTCTCCCTCCGAGCCAAAAAAATATAAAGGATTTCTCCCAGCCTCCCAGGTGAGTGCCTGCAATTTTGGTCGGTTAGGTGCTTCAGATGTCTTTACTTGCCCAACTTTGACTGGACGCTGTCTGTGTTCCATTCCAGCTTAGCAATCTTAGAGGGGGCAATGGAAGGTAGCCGTAAATGGGACAACACTCAGCAGCAGGGGAGTGCAGCCATGTCGGGTCGGTTGAGCCGGTGAACGAGATGCTGACGGCCAAGCTGAGTCTGTGCAGTCTACTGGAGATGATGGGCCGCGCACTCCGTCGCCTTCCCGGTCGATGCTCTGGTGCGGCAAGCGCACCACGACTGGATACTCCCCACCGGCCCACCTTCATGCTGATGCTACGGTTGATCTGCCGCCCACATCACGGGCTCACGCCGATTGCTGAGTCATCCAGGATGGAGATGATGAGCTGGTCGAGCTCCACGTTGTTGACAAGGAACGGCTGCTGCTGCACCATAGGCTGAACTGCTGAAGCCATGACCTCCGGTCGCCGGAGACTAAGGTGCAGGCCAGATCCGTGCGCTCCTCGGAATCTCAAGAGCAAGAAGACGCCAGTTCTTTTTGGATGAATTGATGGGAATGATGTTTCTTTTCGGATGAATTGATGGGAATGATGTCTGGGAGAAGATGCTCAAGCGTGGACAAGTAATTGATGCAGATGGTGAATATCAATAGGAAAACTGGGAGGGATTCGGGGATGTGCTGCCCGTGCTAACCATCACTCGACAGTACAGGTAAGGATTCGGGGATGTGCTTCCCGTGCTAACCATCACTCGACAGTACATGAAACTCGCACCGGCTGTACCGTCAACAAATAAACGTCCTTGTGATTAATTACTCCACGGACGTGGGGCACTGGTACTGTGCATAAAAGCCTGAAGGGTGAAAATACATGAGACAAATACAACCGTAGGGGTGGATCCCATTGGTCTATGCTGCGAGAGCATTTGGACCCGGGAGCCAAATTGAATATCCGTATCTCTCAGCAATATGTAGCCAGAGGTTAAGAGTTGATTTATCAATCTTAATTTAACCAACGACCACAGGAAAACCAAAACTCTTGCATGAAATCAATGGAATGAAGTAAAATGATCAAGACAATTTTTAAAAAATCATTAGCAAAATAAGTAAAATAAGAAAGAACATTAGTCAGTAATGTGTAAGGTTCAGTTTACGTGAACCTAGGTACTTACATCCATTACAGTGATGAAGCAATCAGGTAGCGACAATGATCCGACTGATGCAACATTAACATTTAACATCAACCTTGACGAAAGGTCTTCTCTTGATAATGTCTCTACCTGGCATGCAAAGGTTAATATAAAACGATAAACTAGGAAAAAAATAGAAGAGCATCAAGATTGATTACTCAGATTACTTATATTTAATACAACATGCATAAGTGTTAAACGTGATACAACCTGACCCACAACAAAATCCACAGAATCAGCAATGAATGGTTCCTGTGGACCATCTTGGATTCCTGTCAAGAGGTACCTTTTCAGCAAAAACGAAGGGGTCCAATTGACACTGCAACATCAAAGAGTTATTGAGAAAGAATTATTTAATGTTATGTACATCCAGCAATAAAGTATGATTTTGACAGGCAAAAATATGAACATTAAATATTAGCTAATATTGCAAAAATGAAACTTTTTCAGAAATAATTATTAATTTGGATGGCTCCAGTATCACGGGCTGGGAGTGGATTGGACTGGAGGTTGTAGTCGTGGGAGGTTGGAGGACGAGGGAGAATCTCTCGTCGACCTATGGTTGGGGAAGGAGGTGAGGAGGGGCACAGGTGCACGATGTGAGAAGATAGATTATTTTTCTGTTTGTTCTCATTGATCGCATAGGGGTGGCTATAAGTAGCCGATTACAATTGACGTAACAGACTCCAACTCTAATTGGGTGTTGGCAGGGTAACCTTCTTCGAGACTAAACCTTTCCAACTTAAGACCCAGACTCTTTAACTTAAATCTAGAAGGACTATAATTAAACTAGGACAGAACTATGTTGGCGCAGGGCCCTCACCTATAAGTCTGGCCCCACATGGCATCTCCCCCTCCATTATGAAACAGCTTATCCTCGAGCTGGAAACTTGGATAGCGGTCGCGGAAGGATATGACATCTTCCCAAGAAGCGGCAGAAGCAGGCTGTCCTTCCCATTGAATGAGCACCTGCTGTATACCACGAGCAATACGAGCACACAATGTCTGGACAGGAGTTGGATGTACTTGACCTTGAAACAGCAGAGGAAGCATCGGTGGACCTTCAGGAGGTGGACCATGGTATTTCTTCAGTACCCCGGCATGGAAGACATTATGAATGCAGGCACAAGGGAGTAACTCTAGACGGTAAGCAATCGTATCAATTTTAGCAAGGACCTTGAAAGGCCCATAGTATTTGGGTGCCAATTTGCCTTCTGCGCTTGCTCCGAGGAATGCCGCTAGGCGGTGCTGCAGACGGAGCCAAGCCCACTCCCCAACATCAAAGGAAAGGGCCCGATGCTTGTCATCATAGTAATGCTTGTACTACTGCGCTACTTGAAGTAGACGCTTGCGAACGTCTAGTAAGAACTGGTCACGGTCGATGATCTGCCGTTCCATCGCCTCATTGCGAATTTCGCCCGGAGTATAGTCCCGGGGAGACGGGGATCCCGTCCATAAACCACCCTGAAAGGAGTGTCCTTCAACGCTGAATGATATGAAGTGTTGTAGCAGAACTCTGCCCACGGCAACCATTGGAGCCACTGGCGTGGGTGATCCCTAGTGATGCAACGAAGGTACATAGTGATAACAGGATTCACTGCCTCCGATTGGCCATCTGACTGCAGATGGAAGGCAGAACTCATGTGCAATCGTGTGCCCGCGGCTGAAAACAAAGCCTTCCAAAATCCCGAAGTGAACACCACTTCTCTGTTCGAAATGATGGATGTTGGAAAACCATGAAGACAGACGATGTTGGAGAAGAAAGTCTTAGCAACAGACTCAGCAGTGTACGGGTGCGCTAAAGGAATAAAATGTGCATACTTGGAGAAACGATCCACCACTGCAAGGATAACATTTTTACCGCCCACCTTTGGTAATGCCTCAATGAAATCCATGGAGATGTCTTCCCATACACGAGATGGTACTGCCAAAGGCTGTAACAAGCCAGCCGGATGAAGCTGCTTCGTCTTATTGCGTTGACAAACCGTACAAACACGGATATACTGCTGAAATGCTGACCGTTCTTGAGGCAGATGAAAATCCCTGCGGAGACGATGTAATGAATTTTGTATGCCAACATGCCCGTCATCATGGGCCACAGCCAGGACCTCCCCTACCAGCTGTGAAGAGGACGGCACATAAGCCCCCTGCTGAAAGGTAACAATGCCATCGGCTAGAGCCCAAGGCTGCCCCAACTCACCAGACTCCAGCTGTTCCCTGAATGTGACAAGCACCGGGTCTGTGTGTGCGGCCTGACGAAGGGCTTCAAATAGATCAAAGAAGTCCCCGTGATGGCATATGCGTGGCCTGTAGGAACATGACGACGAGAGAGCGTGTCAGCAACGATGTTTTGGTGGCCTGGTTTGTATTCCATGGTGAAGTCAAAGCCCAAAAGCTTGCCCACCAATGATGTTTCGGCATTGTGGTACGGCGTTGGTCCAGCAGAAACTTGAGGTCAGTGGTCGATTTTGGCAATGGCGCCGCAGGTAAGGTGCCGGTGCGCGGCGCTTGAACTGCACCAATGACCTCTTCGCTCGTAAGCGGCTAGCAAGGCATGTCGAGGAGCTATGGTTTTGCTGAAATAGGCAATTGGCCCGCCACCTTGATGCAGTACCACACCAAAACCAGACCCAGATGCATCGCACTCCACAATAAACGAAACTGCAAAAAGTCAGGTAACTGGAGCACCGGTGCGGTGGTGAGTGCAATCTTGAGAGTGTCGAACGCGGTGGCCGCCTCAGAGATCTAGAGAAACTCATCTTTCTTGAGTAGCGCCGTGAGGGGTGCTGCAATGGTGCCGAAACCCTTGATGGACTTGCGGTAGTAGCCTGCAAGACCCAAGAAACCACGCATAGCACGGACAGTGCACAGAACTGGCCAGTCAACCACAGCAAGGACCTTATTGCTGTCCATGGCAACTCCTGCTGCAGAGATGACGTGTCCAAGGTAAGCCATGGATTCCTCCCCAAATGAACACTTGGAGCGCTTGAGGAAAAGCTGATGTGTGCGCATAGCCTGCAAGATGAGCTTGACACGACGAAGGTGATCCAACCAGGAGGAGTTGTATATCAAAATATCATCAAAGAAAACAAGTACAAAGCAACAAAGGAAGGGACGGAGTACTTCGTTCATTAGCACTTGGAATGCCATTGGAGCATTGGTCAGACCAAAAGTCATCACCACAAACTCGAAGAGACCCTCATGGGTGTGGAACGCAGTCTTGTGGATGTCTTCAGGGGCCATCCAAACTTGGTGGTAGCCGGATCAGAGATCCAGTTTTGTGAAAAAGCAGGCACCTTTCAGCTCATCCAACAGCTCGTTGACGACTAGAATAGGAAACTTGTCCTTGATGGTGACAAGGTTAAGTCCACGGTAGTCGATACAGAAACGCCAAGTACCATCATGCTTCTTGATGAGTAGGATGGGTGACGAAAACGCCCATGAACTACGGTGGATAAGGCCATGAGCCAGCATCTCAGCACATTGTCTCTCCAGTTCATCCTTTTGAATAGTCGGGTAGCGATAAGGCCGTATGGCAACTGGTTCAGTTCTGGGAATAAGGTGAATATGATGGTCATGGGCACGCGACGACGGCAGTCCTTGGGGCTCGGCAAAGACGTCCGTGAATGCGGCCAGGAGGCCATGGAGGAGGTCCTTGATGTCACACACATGTAATTGGGCAGGCCGTCCTGGTGAGCCTATTCCAGACCACTCCACACGGTGATCCGTGTGCCAAAACGACATCCACTGAGTATTGAAATCCCACAGAATTGGCCCTGGGGTTTTGAGGAAGCGCGTGCCGAGGACGACATCGAATCCACCCAACGATATGGCGTGTAGATCAACAATGAAGCGCTTCATTGTCAATCATGATAGCAACAGTCTTCGTCGTCTGCTGACTGGATGTAGAAAAGACGTTTGCAACGATGGCCCCGAACGAACTTCTCCTCGCAGTTGAAGCAAAGGCCCTTGGCGCGCCGGTCGTCCATCTCGGCCAGGGTGAGGTTTTTGAATACGAGCGCAGGTGTTGAGCTAGAGGATTCTAGCAATGTCGCACCAGGGCTAGCCATGGGGCGAATTTGGCGGCTCAACCGCGCAGCGATGGCATTGGCTCCGGTGACGGTGTTGAGGTGCTCGAACGAGATTGCCAAGTCCATAGCCGCATCTAGAGTCGCAGGTTTAAGCATCTCGACCTAAGTTTTCATGGGCTCGCCCATATTGTTGATTAAGATATCATGCTCCTCGGCATCGGCAAATGGGTGCACACGAGAGAGATTCTCAAGAAAACGCTTGGAGTACTCCACCATGGTGCCGAAGCGGCGTGTCGAGATCATCTCACCAAAGGGGTTGGCGTGTGCCGGCTGTCCGAAGTGGTTAGAGATGAGTGTTTGAAACTCTCCCCAGGAAGGCCGCTAGCCCAACTTCGCCTCGAGATGGCCATACCATAAGGCGGCGACGTCTGTAAGGTGGTAGGAGGCGAGCCACGTCTTATCGGAATCTTGCGTCCGCTGACTGAGGAAGAACAGGTTGCAGTGTGTCAACCACGGCGTGGGTCACTCGCCTCGTCAAAGAGGGGGAAGTCGATTTTGTAGAGTCGCGGGGCACGATCAGACTGATCCGACAAGGTGGCCATGTCCCTGGCTATGGACGCAGCCGACCGAGGCCACCAAGTTGAGGTGTGCCCTTCCCTTCAGGTTGGAGAAGGGCCAGATTCTGCGCGCGTTGTTGCTACGACGTATCAGTGAGCTGGCCCTAGAGCTTTTGGAGCGTCTCGGCGATGGACTTGAGGGTGGCGCGGTCCTCGACACATTCAGCCCTCGCAGCACGATTTTCATCGGAGAGGCTGGTGATAGTCGCGACCACGGCTTCATGGTCCTGCTGTTGTTTGGTGGCAAGTTCTTCTAGGGTTTGCTGAAGGGGCGGTGGAGTGGCCATGGCAGCTACCAGGATCGAAGATGAATCTGATACCTAGTTGCCACGAGCTCGGGGTGGATTGGTCCGAAGGTTGTAGTCGTGGGAGGTTGGAGGACGAGGGCAAGCCTCTCGTCGACCTATGGTTGGGGAAGGAGGTGAGAAGGGGTGTCGGGGTGTAGGTGCACGAGGTGAGAAGATAGATTATTTTTCTGCTTGTTCTCATTGATCGCCTAGGGATGGCTATAAGTAGCCTATTACAATTGACGTAACAGACTCCAACTCTAATTGGGTGTTGGCAGGGGAACCTTCTTCGGGACTAAACATTTCCAACTTAAGACCCAAACTCTTTATCTTAAATCTAGAAGGACTATAATTAAACTAGGCGCAGGGCCCTTGCGCATATAAGTCTGGCCCCACATGACATCCAGCTCAGCTTCCACGTAGTATGTATTTCCAACTAGCATAATATAATTCGTACAATGGAGTGGAATCCCCTCTAAACTCAAAAAATGTGTGTTTACCAAATGCAACTTCGTTTTCTTTCTAGCAAAACACTTGTTTTTGCAAAATAACATATGCCCCGACGGAATAAAATAAGTTAAATAACTTCTCGATTAGTGCTTGATTTTTAGAATAAATTAAAGATACACAAACCAAAAGCCTTTTAAGGTAGTTTAATATAGTTGATTCACCAATTAACTTATCTTGTCATCTTAGGTGCAATATTGTCAGGTTTAAGTGAAACTACGTGAGGTTTATAATTGCCTCATGAAAAAATGGATGGATATGTACTTTTCCTCAATGATCACATGTACTCCCTCCGATCCATATTAATTGTCGCTTAAGTGGATGTATCTAGACATGCTTTAGTGCTAGATACATCCGATTCTGCGACAATTAATATGGGATCAGAGGGAGTACTAAATACTACTCATGCCCATGAGTTACTGCCTGTGGCCACAAAAAGGTTATCTAGAAATACATCACGCAAAGCAACAGCTGGAAGTTGTTGGATTAAAATAGATGATCAGGTTTAAAATTATCTTTTTACCAGTGCTAACGTAAATGGATCTTAAATTGTCATCTGAAACTATTTTTGACTTCAAAAATTACAGCTTGTTGTTTTAGACATGGTACAGGAAGTGGGAGGCAAGTAATATTTATCACAAGCTCTTTCGCGGATGCAGCTATGATCTGATGTTCACTTCCTGCAAATCTAGTTGTGCTCCGATCATAAAAGCATTCCAAGTAAATGTTTTCGCATACTTATAAATATGTTGTTGCTGAGTAAATTGAAGTCCAAATAAGCATAGAAGAAGCAGCGCATCAGGTCAACACACTTCTGAAGTTTAGGACAAGAGTTGTCACCATACCAGAACACATGATCTGGAAAACAGGACACAACACACTGATTTTCTGACTGTCTAGTGCTTTGAACATGTTTCTTCAAAACAAGAAACACAAGCATACTCATTAGCAACAATTAATCCAGCATGTATCCCAAGCCCAGGGTAGTTGCATAGAGCAGATAATAAAACAAGTTGGAACATCTCATCGCTGCATCATACATTTGGTTGTGTTTGGTACGCTCTTCTTGCCCCTCGAGGGTGTCTTCCTCGAATGCAGTGCCGACACAAGGGCTACCAGTGTTGGGATCATGTCGGTCATGGATGCTGATTTCTCAGGATGTGACTCTTGATGAGTCTCGTCCCTTCTATCATTGTCCATATTCTCCTTCGGCTTCCTTGGTTGACTTTTTCTTCCCTGACATTTTCACTTATCATTATCTTGCCCACAACTACCTATACCATTGCGTCTACCCGTCCTCCTGATATGGACTCCCCGCATCGGACTGCATCTGCATGTACTCTTGTGGGGATTCCACGTCATTGTCGCCACCTCCATCTTGTAAGGTTTCTTGAGTGTTCCCTCCTTGCCTTTCCACTACTCGGCGTCTATTTCCAATTGCGCCGCCTTCATGATGCACCTTCCGCTTCTGGTAGGCCTCTTCTCATGATGCACCTTCTGCTTCTGATAAGGCATCTTCTCATGATGCACCTTCCTCCATGTGTTTGTTCCATCACCTTCAAGCGAGTCTACAAAGTTAAGACTCACTCCGATGTTTCTCTTGAGTGCTACAGCCGCGTCATGTGGCACATGGTTTTTCGTCCAAGCATCGTTGCGACTACGATTAGTACTAGACATTTGCTCCAGTGGCCCACATGACAAATGTTCCCACTCTTCTTTTTGACTTATGTTCGCTATCGGTCTATCTCTTAGCTTGATGTCAAGAATGTCTTTCTTAATGGCGAGTTGCCTAAGGAGATCTTTATGCACCCTGAGGACAGAGTTGGGGCCTAACTTGGGTTAAGGTTTCTCAGTGGAAGCTGGGAGGAACTCCATCTGGCAGACAGGTTACAGAGCACAGGGGAAGAAGCACCTTAAATAGGACAGACACTGGGCTGGGCCACATAGAACATGAAGAAGGCCCAGCAGGTATCCAACACAACCACACCCTGGATATTCTATTCTAGAGAGCATGGTATGTCATCTTTGTCGCTCTCTTTACAACCTTAAGCAAGCCCCTGATGCCTGGTTTGAGTGCTTCACCTCTGCAATCACTGCTGCTAGCACTTCAACGAGCATCTTGATCTTGCACTCTTTTGTATTTAAATGACATGATCATCACTGAAGATGATTCTGGTACATTTCCTTTGTTAAGGCTCTTAGTGAGCATTTTCTTATGTCTGATATTTTCCCTCTGCGTAATATCCTCGGGATTGAGGTTTTTTGTACCTCTAATAGCTTCTTCCACAAGAGAAATACATCTAGGACTTTCTTGCTCGTGCTGCTCTTATTGATGAGCGTACGGTTGAGATTAGGATTGAGCTCTCCACCTCTGTGCTACTGATGGTAAGCCTCTTTCAGATCCAACTCGCTCATCATCTTGTTGGGGGTCTTGTCTATCGAGTTGTCACTCATCCGGATATATCTTCCTATCCTGTTCACTTCCGTGTCACTTTGTCACCAATCCCATTTGGGTTCACTGCAGTCAACTCATTCAGGTTCTCCAATATCTTTGTCGGACTATCTCTCCCTGTATATTCTTTTCCACGCTCTAGTTCATTACAGCTTCATGCACGCTATAATGCTGATTAGGCTAGTGATCCTTCGGATCATCAGTCCCTTTCAGCTTATTGTGTTTCTGTTGGTGGTTCTCTTGTTGCCTAGAGAGATGAAGAAACATGCTACATTTTCCTGTATTTTCGCATTTGACTGCTGAGGTTGAGTTGCAAACTATGGCTCTTTTGATGGCAGAGGTTACTTGGCTACGTTGGTTGCTTCAAGATCTGCTGTTTCTATTACTACACCGGCTCCTCTTTCTCCCACAATATGGGGCCATTATCATTGTTTGTGACCCTATCAAGCATGAGCTCAGCAAGCATATTGGTTTTGATGCTTCCTTCATGAGGTCACATGTGCAGGATCAGGTGATTGCTCTTCAGTATGTGCCTTTCAAGCTTCAATTGCAAGATTTCTTCATGAAGGCCCAAACTAAAGCACATCACGACTTTTACCTCTCCAACTAAAGTATTGTTTATCCACCATTAGTACACAGGGAGGTCATAGAGTTGTATATACTTTCCATGTCTTAATTGAGTACTATCACCATTCTTTGAGGGTTTTCTACATATTTAATACACTTGTACGTGTATTGTTGGATGTTGGATAATTGTTGGAGATAGGCCTTCTGTAAGTTTTATGTGGCCCATCTAGCCCAGCCCAGTGTCTGACCTATATAAGGTCCCTTTTCCCAGTGCTCTTTGACCTAACTAGTAGTGGGAGTTCCTCCCAGCCGCCACAGCCTTTGTAGGTCAGTTCCCTTCTATGTCTTCATGGTATCAGAGCAAGGGACGGTGAGGGGGGCTGCAGCAAGAGTGGTGGATCTGGAAGTCTAAGCTGCTATGGCAGCTAGGAGGAGTGAGCAGTCTGCTGCGGCGGCAAGGAGTCGGAGGCTGTATCAAGCATGGAGAAGAAGAGGGCATTCTGCAGGTGAGTCCTTGGTGCTCTCAGAGGTAGTTTTGGTGCCAAGCTGGGTGGAGGTACAAAAGGCAGCAAGGAGGTGAAGAAAGGCATGGGGGACAGCGAGAACTTGGCCAAAGCTCTAGAGAAGTTGGCAGAACTTCTCACTAGCAAAAGTGATGGAGGAGCTGGAGGGGGAGCTATTGTTCCTCATACCGAAGCAGTTCAGAAATTGGAACTGATGCCAAATGACATCAAATTGGAAGGAGTGACCAACTATCTTCGGTGGTCAAGGAGGGCTCTAAGGATTCTGAATACGAAAGGGCTGGATGACCGTGTGTGTGATGAAGCTGCAGAACCAAAACCAGGAGATAAGAACAGTTCTGAATGGAAAAAGTGGAGTGCCACAAATTCTCTGATCGTGGCATGGATGCTGAACTCCTTGGTCCCTAACATTGCTGCTTCAGTAGAGGCACTCACAAAGGCTTCAGAGGTATGGGATACTCTCTGAAGTCTCTACTCTGGAAAGGGGAACATTATGTTGATTGGTGAGATTGAGGATAAGGTACATGATTTGCAACAAGGAGATAAAACTGTGATGGCATACGTGGCTGAGCTGCAACATCTATGGGGAGATTTGGACCATGTTGATCCTCTTGAACTTGTCCATAGTGAATGTGTGACTGCTGCTGCAAGCTGGATTGAGCGCCGGCGTGACATAAAGTTTCTGAAAGGTCTTAATCGAGAGTTTGAGGGTAGACGGGCTGCACTACTTCATCAGACCACTACCCCGTCACTCAAAGAGGCCATTGCTGCTATGTCTAGAGAAGAAGTACGGTTGAAGATGACAAAAGGCAGTGATTCTGTCCCTTGTCCTGCCTTCTACATAAGTGAGAGAAGGGAGATGAGAGACTGCTACACATATGGAATGAAGGGACACTTGAAGCATCAGTGTACCTCCTTTGTGACACCCGGCAGGGGGAGAGGAGGATACTCATAAGGAAGATGCAGCTATAGAGGAAGAGGTGATGGTAGAGGTGGTGGACATCAGTATGGGCAGCAATATGGTAGAGGTGGTGGACATCAATATGGGCAACAATATGGTAGAGGTGGTGGACATCAGTATGGACACTGTCTGAGCAAAGACTCTACATCTTCCAAAGCACATATGGCAAGAACTCATCGAGATCAAGGCTAGTCCCTCACAGGGACAGTCAAAGGAAGAAGAACAAAAGGAGGCAACATTTGGGAACTTTGCTCACTACGTCCATGCAAATGAAGGTAATATTGAACGAGTGTCTATAGCCACTCATAATGTTGATTCAGAATGGATTCTAGATTCTAGAGCATCCAAACATGTCACTGTGAGTATTAGTGAGTTTGATCCTTATAGTCCATATCCTCCCACACATAGAGGCACCATCCAAACAGCTGATGGCATATCTCAACCTATAAGAGGGGTGGGGTCAGTTCAGTGTACACCCAATATAAAATTGTCATCAGTACTACATGTTCCTGCTTTTCCAGTAAATCTAGTGTCTCTGAGTGCCCTAATTGACCAGCAAGATTGTAATATAATGGTTAATAAATATATGTGTTTAATTCAAGAGAGGACAACAGGCAGGAAGATTGGGACTGGAACCAGGCATAGAGGCCTTTGGCGCATGGATCGTGACAAGATGGGGCAAGAGGCAGGTTCTATGTTGGCTGCAATCGTAGGAGAAAAGGAGAGTATGGCACTAGTGCATCATTGTCGGATGGGCCACATAGCTTTTGATAAAATGTTTGAAGCTTTTCCTGATGTAATGAAGGGAGTGGACCGAACCAAATTAAGCTGTGATGCATGTGAGTATGCCAAGCATACAAGAACCTCTTATGTTAGTAGAGGGATGAGAAGTGTATCCCCATTTATGCCGGTGCACTCTGATATAGAGGGATGAGAAGTGACCTTTATTGATTGCTATTCCAGAATGACTTGGATTTACCTTATGCGTCATAAAGATGAAGTGTTCACATGCTTTCAGAATTTTAGTGCCTATGTGAAAAACCAATTTGATGTGCAGGTGCAAGTGATTCGCACTGATAATGGCACTGAATATGTCAACAAACCATTTGCTAGTTTCTTATCTTGACAAGGTATTCTACATCAGACATCATATCCTGATACACCTCAGAATGGAGTGGCTGAAAGAAAGAATAGGCACATTCTTGAAGTTGCTAGATCTCTCATGTTTACCATGAATGTACCCAAGTTCCTCTGGAGTGAGGCTGTTCTTACAGCTACTTATTTGATCAACCGGATGCCTTCAAAGATAATGGGTATGAAATCTCCGTGCCAACTCGTTCTAAATAAAAAATGAGTTCATTGTTCCACCTAAACTCTTTGATTGTACATGCTTTGTTAGGGATCGCAAGCCATCTGTGGGGAAATTAGATCCCCGTGCTATCAAATGCATTTTTATTGGTTATTCCTCTGGACAGAAGGGGTACAAATGTTGGAACCCTATAGAGAGAAGAACATTTGTGAGCATGGATGTCACATTTCGGGAATCAGAACCATTTTATGGTGACACAAGTGATCTCGCTGACTTGTTCCAGGTTCTTGACCAACCACAACTTGTTAATGCTCAAGAGGAGGAGAGAACAGAAAATGGGAACACTCAGCAAGATGACCAGCAACAACAACAACAACAACAACAAATTGTTGCGGAGATCCCTACAGTTCTTGATAGGCCTGTTTCTCAAGAGCATGTTGAGAGACCTACACCACCACAAAGATGGCAGCAAAATCCTCTTGTTTACTCTAGGAGAAAAGGGCCAGGGGAACAACAAGATCTGAGTTAGGGGGAGCAAGCCAATGAGCATGAACAAGATTTGGGTCAGGCGGAGCAGCCTATCGAAGTACAACATGAACAACAAAAGAGCACAAGTGTGGATTCATTTGAAGGGGTCAATCTCAGACCGCATCAAACAATACGCTGGACTTGCCAATTGCAATCAGAAAAGGAGTACGAAAAGTTAACCCAATAAAAAGACATGGTTACGGTGACCATAACATAGGGAATTATATTTCCTACGAGGCTTTGTCTTCCTCGTTTCGAGCGTTTGTTGCCTCGCTGCAAGCTGTACATGTTCCTAAAGACTCGAAGGCAGCTAAGCTGGAACCAAGATGGTGCAATGCAATGATGGAAGAACTAGAGGCGTTGAAGAAAAACAAAACATGGGAGTTGGCACATCTCCTAGTAGGAAAGAAGGCAGTGGGTTGTAAGTGGCTTTATGTAGTAAAACAAAACCCAGAAGGGAAAGTTGAGAGATATAAGGCAAGACTGGTGGCAAGAGGATATAGTCAAACATATGGCATTGATTATGATGAGACATTTGCACCGGTGGCAAAAATGAATACAAAAATGCCTTCTTGCATGATGATTTACAGGAAGAAGTGTATATGGAGTTACCACCAGGATTTGTCACAGCTGAAACTGCAGGGAAGGTATGCAGGCTGAAGAAATCCCTATATGGTCTAAAACAATCCCCGCGGGCCTGGTTTGATAGGTTTAGGCAAGTTGTGTGTGGCATGGGATATGGTCAATGCAATGGAGACCATACTTTATTTTACAAACATTCTGAACAGAAAATCACCATTCTGGCAGTCTATGTTGATGATATTATCATCACAGGAGATGATGAGGAAGAAACTACAAGATTGAAGAAATGCCTAAGTCAAGCCTTTGAGGTGAAAGATCTAGGAAAACTAAAATATTTCCTAGGAATTGAAGTTGCTAGATCTTCAAAACGAATAGCACTATCTCAAAGAAAGTATACCTTGGATCTCTTAAATGATATGGGTATGATGGGATGCCGAGCAGCCTCAACTCCTATTGATCAAAACAATAAAGTAACAGCAGAGTCTGGCGACTCTGTGGACAAGGAGAAATATCAAAGACTTGTTGGAAGACTAATCTACTTATGCCACACACCCACCGGATATATCATATGCACGATGGGTGTGAGTCGCTATATGCATGATCCCAGGGATGGACACTTGGAAGCAGCTTAAAGAATCTTGAGGTACTTAAAGGACACTCCAGGAAAAGGACTATGGTTCAAAAGTAATGGACATATAAATGTAGATGGCTATTGTGATGCAGATTGGGCTAGTTGCTTGGATGATAAAAGATCCACCTCAGGATATTGTGTTTTTGTTGGAGGGAACTTGGTGTCATGGAGAAGCAAGAAACAATCTATTGTCTCAAAATCCACAGCTAAAGCAGAGTATAGGGCTTTGTCACAAGGCTTGAGTGAAATGTTGTGGGTAAGGAACCTCTTAAGTAAGCTGAAAGTGTTAAGGCAGGAAAGCTTAAAGGTGTGGTGTGATAATATGTCTGCAATAAACATAGCGAATATTCCTGTCCAACATGACCGAACCAAACATGTGGAGATACACAGGTTCTTTATTAAAGAGAAGATTGATGCAGGCATTGTATCTTTGGCTTATGTGAGATCAGGACAATAAGTGGCTGACTGTTTGACAAAAGGGCTGGGTACAAAAGAGTGTAATCTTGCTTGTGCCAAGATGGGAATGATTGACATTTATCACCCATCTTGAGGGAGAGTGTTGGATGTTGGATAACTGTTGGAGATACCTGTTGGATGCCTACTGGGCCTTCTTTAAGTTTTATGTGGCCTATCTAGCCTAGCCCAGTGTCTGACCTATATAAGGTCCCTTTTCCCGATGCTCTTTGACCTAACTAGTAGTGGGAGTTCCTCCCAGCCGCCACAGCCTTTGTAGGTCAGTTCCCTTCTATGTCTTCATGTATATATATCTCGGCCTATGGCCTCATGAAAATGGAAGTTGGATATTCCTAACACCGAGTTCCGATGAACCAACCCTTTATATTAAAATTCAAAAAGATGCATAAGTCTCAACAAATTCCAAAAGTTAAGAAGTATAATGTTGAAATACACAATGAATCTGTAAAACTTAGGCAAAAATAGTTTGATTTGTGCAGTACACAAATGAAATCATTTATTATCAATTACACTGTGTAGATCCATAACGCTTCCACGGATATACCGGTGTGTTAATCGAGTAAGTGCGTTTTTTAAAATAAAATCAAGCATATAAATCATTGGAGCTCAGAATCAACCTTGCAAGTCATGTATGTCGTACTCTAATGAAAAAGCATACTTGTTACTTTTGAGATGTATTTCCAGCATGTTAATATCATGTGCCTAAAATGTACAAAAGTGTGTAGACATTTAAACATAATCAAATACTAGGCATACGACCAGTTTATAATAAAGCAAGTGTGTGGTCTTACAAAAGCTTCTTCAAACAGAAAGAATACATACACTGGAGACCATGGCAAGGCAGCAGCAAATTTGTGTGTCTCAAGAAATGTATTTGATAGCACCAAGGACTTTACTCTCCTTGGACGTTGTTGAGCAAATATTTGTGCGAGAAATCCACCAAGAGATGTACCATAAATATGAACCTGCTTCACAAGATGGTTGAATACGAAGCAGTACTACTGCACTTCACAACAATCCCTCGGGATTTAAGGGAATATAAAATAAATGAACTGATATAATTTTCATAGAATAAACAATAAATTACGAAAACAACCCTGCTATAGACGTCTCTTGAGGGGATCATACAAAAACAAGTACTACCACTGTTTCATAATATAGGATAGGCTTATTAGCCTACCTAAAACGTCTTATATTCTGAAACAGAGGTAGTAGGTAAATTGTACCTATTTTTACTAATCAAAACATGCGTATTTTAAGAACAAGTACGAGCCAGAATTAAATTAACTTCACATGTTTAGAGCTCATCATACCATTCTTATGTTTTTCCAGATCTACCAATAAAAAAGTTGGGAGAATGTACGAAATAATTCAGCGTTATAGGTGTAGAAGGAACACCCATGAAGTGAAAATGCATCGTGAAAGCAGGGAAAGGATCCAACGCAATTTGTATTGATATCGCAGGGCTTTAAATAGCCTCGTACATGCTCCCGATCGTGTACAACTCAAGCAGCCGATCATGTGATTGTGCGGCAGAACGTGGGCAAGACTGGGTCGTGCGGATGACTAAGTCTATACAGGTGCACGCCCAGCTGCATATGTTAACACCCCACCGCAGTCGTGACGGCGTCAGGGACGACGCAGAGACTAGAGCGAAATTCCTCGAAGATGTTCGTTGGCAGTCCTTTGGTCATCACATCAGCGAGCTGCTGGCGAGTGGGAACATGGAGAACACGTATGTCGCCGAGAGCCACTCGTTCGCGGACGAAGTGGATGTCCAGTTCCACATGCTTAGTGCAGCGGTGGTGAACAGGGTTCACCGACAGGTACACGGCGGAGACATTGTCGCAGTAGACGAGCGTGGCGCTGCGGATAGGACACAGTAGCTCGCCCAGCAGCTAGCGCAGCCAGATGCATTTAGCAACGACGTTGGCGACACCGCGATACTCCGCCTCGGCGCTAGAGCGAGAGACGATGGCCTGGTGTTTGGAGGACCACGACACCAACGAGTCGCCGAGGTAGACGCAGTAGCAAGAAGTCAAGCGGCGGGTGTCGGGGCAGCCCGCCCAATCCGCGTTGGTGAACGCCCGCAGCGAGAGAGACGAGGAGGCCGTGAGCCAAAGACCGAGGTCAGTGAAGCCACGGATGTAGCGCAGCGCACGCTTAAAAGCCGGCATGGCACTCCCGCGGATCGTGCATATGGAGGCATATCTGCTGCACCGCGTACGCCATCTCGGGACGCGTGAACTTGAGGTACTGTAGTGCGCCGGCGATACTGCGATAGGCAGTGGGATCAGCGACCTTGACACCGTCCGCGGAAGGAAGCTTGGCCTTGGTGTCCACGGGGGTGGGCGCGGCCTTGCAGTTGTCCATGCCCGCACGCTCAAGGATCTCCTCAGCGTACTGGCTTTGCGAGAGGAAGAAGCCAGCCGCCATGTGCGTGACGCAGATGCCGAGGAAGTAGTGCAGTGCGCCAAGGTCCTTCATGGCGAACTCGCCGGTGAGCTTGGCGACGATGCACTGGAGCAGGGCGGAGCTTGACACGGTGAGCACAATGTCGTCGACATAGAGCAGTAGGAACGCCGCGTCAGCACCCCGCGTGAAGATGAATAGTGAACTGTCGAAGCGGATCGGGGTGAAGCCGATGGTGGCGAGGAAGACGGCGAACCGCAGGAACCATGCACGCGGCGCCTGTTTGAGCCCATAGAGGGATTTGGACAAGCGACAGACATGGTCAGGCTTAGTGGTGTCGACGAAGCCAGCGGGCTGGAGACAATAGACCTCGACGAGCGTGCCGTGGACGAAGGCATTCTTCACGTCCAATTGGTGAACGGGCCACCGGCGCGACGCCGCCAGGGTGAGGACAGTGCGAATGGTGGCCGGCTTGACGACACGCGAGAATGTCTCGCCGTAGTCCATGTCGGGCCGTTGATTAAACCCGCGGACAACCCACCTGGCTTTGTAGCGCTCGAGAGAGCCATCGGCGCGCGTCTTATGGCGGAAAATCCACTTGTCGGTGATGAGGTTGGCGTGTGGAGGACGCGGGATGAGCTCCCAGGTGCGGTTCCCGATGAGAGCAGCGAACTCCTCTTGCATGGCCATGTACTAGTTGGGGTCCTTGATGGCGGAACGGACGGAGCGTGGTAGTGGCGATGCGTCCGTGGAGAGCGCGGTGGAGGCGACGTGGGCGAACTGAGGGTTCGGCTTGAATATGCCGGCCTGGGCGCGCGTGATCATCTGACGGAGCGGTGGCGAGGTGGAGCGAATCGGTGGCCCTGGTGAGGAGGGCATCGACGAGGAGCTCGAGATGCCGCCAGATGACGAGGAAGGTGACGAGGGGGACGGAGGCGAGCGCGCTAGAGCTGGCGATCCGGCGGATGCTGCAGGGACGGTGCAGTTGGGCGCGGGGACAGGACGTGGCGGTGAGCCGGCCCAGCGGATCCAGAGGGCTGCAGCCCACCACTGGAGACCTGCGGTACAGATGGTACGTAAAGAATAGTGTCACCGTCAGTGGCAGGAGCAGTAGGCACCGGGGCGGTCGCGGAGCAGCACTCCGAGCGAAGGGGAAGACGTCTTCGACGAAGGTGATGTGGCGGGAGGTGAGCACGCGACGAGACACCGGATCAAAGCAGCGATAGCCCCGATGATCCGATGGGTACCCCAAGAAGATGCACGCGACAGAGCAAGTGTCAAGCTTGTGCCGCGATGTCGCTGCGGTGTCCTGGTAGCACAGGCAACCGAAGACAGGCAGGGTGGTGTAGTCTGGGGCCACACCAAGGAGCAGCTCATGCGGGGTGATCGACGCGGTCGTGCGACATGGGCGCCGGTTGAGAAGATGCGTGGCAGTGCTCAGCGCTTCGACCCAGAAGCGTGCAGGTGCAGAGGTGTGGAAGAGCAGAGCACGAACACTGTCGTTAAGCGTGCGAAGGACGCGCTCGGCTTTGCCGTTCTGCTGGCTGGTGTAGGGGCAGGAGAGGCGCATGACCGTGTCATGGGTGGTGAGGAGGGAGCACACGGCAGCGTTGTCAAACTCCTTCCCATTGTCAGTCTGAAGTGAGAGAATGGGCAGCTGAAACTGGCTGCGGACATAGGCATAGAACTCGACCAGGACCGTGGTGACCTCAGATTTGTGTTTGAGAGGGAATGTCCACACGTAATGGGTGAAGTCATCAAGAATCACCAAATAAAAGGCATAGCCAGATACACTGATAACAGGCGACGTCCATACATCAAGGTGTAGTAATTGAAAAGAGAAATAACTACAGCTAACAGAAGGATTAAAAGGAAGGCGAGTGTGTTTGCCAACCCGACAGGCGTGACATACATGTGGGTTGGACTGGCTACAGGAAAAGGGAAAGCTACTATGTGGAGCGGAGCGGCTGGGATGGCCAAGCCGTTGGTGCCACAGGTCGACGGAGGCGACGCCGGAAGGGGCGACGAGGTGCCATCGGAGAGCCGTGCAGCACCGGATACAGATCACCATCAGTCACTGCGCAGAATCACCGCCCCCGTACGGATATCCTTAACAAAGAAACCACGAGAGTCAAATTCAACTGAGACAGGATTGTTGTTAGTTAAATCCCTGCAGCTTACACTTATTCAGTTTAGTTTCTTTTAGTCTATACTATTAAAAAGATTGGAAACGTTCGTCACCCTCCCAGAATTTCCGTCTGCCCTGAATTGACGGTTTTGCCCCTGAGCGTTCAGGGAAATAACAGCCATTGCCACAGCAAAGTGAAACATACATATTATCGGTGAATCCGAAAAAAAGTCCCCGCCTGCTCCAACCCCATCGACCTGACTCCATCGAGCTTGTTCCTGCCGCCGGAGCTTCTCTCGGCCTCACCTCCTCACCTCCGTACTTCCTGCCCCCGCCAGACCTCATCTCTCCGCCGAGCTCCGTCCCCGCCGTCAATTCCTCTTAACGCCGCCATCTCATCTCCTCGTCCTTCCTCCAGTCGCCGGGTGGCGCAGCCGCATGAACCGGTCGTTGACTTCGCCCTGCAACGCCTAGGCATCTATCCACGGGGAACACTACAGCAGGGAGCAGCGGATGGGAAGCCGGCTCACGCCGCCATGTGTCTCGCCTACCTCCAATTCTTGTGCAACTCACCGCTGGGTAGTGACGCAGTGGGCACGGCCTCGCCGACAGGAAATTGGGGAATATCCCGATCTGAACGGAGAGAGGACGTCAAGATCTTATATCTTCAGCTGTTTTACATTGTAGTCCTGTTTCTTCAGTAGTCTACGCAAACATCCCTGCAATTTCTGGTTCAGTCCTTGTCGTACGTCTCGACACATGCATGAGCCAGACAGCTGGTAACTACAAACTGAATGATTTATCTTGCTCTCGTGTTAATCTTCATGGTATTGTTTGACTTTGGATACATGCATATGCATGGCGATGGTGGCTGGCAAAGCATGCTTCATAAGCATCACTTATTCAATTAATAGAATGACACAATAATAAGTACAAGTATGCTCATGCATACAACTGAGTCCGAGCTTGACCTTTCAACAACGGAATTCCGCGGTGTCCAGCCGCATGTTTCACACAGTCTAACTCTGAAGCCAGAAGCCCAGAATCTCATCGTCCAACTCGACTGAGGCACATGCATTCTTGTTTTGTTACTACTAATGAAGTTGCAGGATGTATATTTTTCTCTTACCCTGGTATGAGATTTTTGTTCCCAATTTTCTTGGCAATAACAAAAATTATTACTTCGTAAGCCTCAGCGATGATAAGGATTTACAATCTTTCAATTTTGTCAACGATGAGTTAAGTAGAGAGATTGTAAGAGAGGAGGGGCTGTAGGAGGTAAAGGCATCCAGTGTTGCAGTAGGAGGTGGAAGAAACCTACAATTTGCCGCTAACTAATTTATTAATCAACCACTATCTTGCAATATCACCTTCTAAACAAATTATTACGTCTTTTTTCTTTTTCCATAACATAATCATATTTTTATCCCGTTGCAACGCACGGGCATTGAGCTAGTCTGAATAATATTCAGATAGCAGGTGTTGTACCTGCTAGTTCTGTCAGTAGCTAGCTGTTTTCTTTCAGTTGTTGGTGACTCAGTCTAGCGCTGCATTAGGGATTGTGGGGATGGACACGACTCAACTGATGCAGCGTAGTAGTAGGGGTCGTGGACCTGAGCAGTGGTGGGATGGCACCACTCTGTAGGCTCAGTCTTTAGATCCTAGTTTGTAGGAGTTCAGTTGTAACTCTGTCAATAAAAGGGAAAAGGGGAAAACAGAAAAGCTGCAGTTCATGTGCGCAGCACAAAATCCTTTGTCTCTTGAGCTCTAGTGTTCATCCACCTACAAATTGTTCTGTTCATTGATCCTTGCAGGGACTTCAATTGGTATCAGAGCCATAAAGCAGAGCAATGTCGAACGGTGGCCAGCACACCGGCAACACCCCACCTCCAGCTCGATATATCACTCCGGCGCAAGAGCAGCGACGGCGCTCACCCAATCGTGGGCGTAGTAGAGCTCGGCTCGGAGGCGAAATCGTGGTGCAACGGGAGGTGGTCCGGGAGACGGTGGGCGGCGGCGGCGCCAGCCTCTCGTTCCCTATGCTCAAGCGGGGGGAGTACACGAGCTGGGCAATGGTCATGGAGGTGAACCTCCAAGCTGCATCGCTCTGGGACGCGATCGAGGACGACAGCCTCTCCCGGCGCGAGGACAAGCAGGCGCTCGCCGCCCTGCTTCGATCCACCCCACCGGAGATGCACCCGATGCTGATCGGGAAGGGCAGCGCCAAGGCGGCGTGGGAGGCGATCAGGTTGCAGCACCAAGGCAACGACCGCGTGCGCGACACGCGCGTGCGGTGGCTCCGGATGGAGTTCGAGACGATCGCCTTCAAGAACGGGGAGCGGATCGATGAGTTCGGCTTGAGGATCACCACCCTCGCGGCCACGCCTCCGCCTCCTCGGCAGCTGCGATGACGAAGGTTGTCCGTAAGTTCCTCTCCGTTGTCCTGGTCGATTCGTGCGGATCGCCGGAGACGATGATGAACCCGGTGCTCACGTCGAGGAAGTCGTCACCGCTGTACCGTCGAGGAGCCGCCTTGATGGGAGAAGAACGACTCGGTGGCTACCGCTTCCTCACCGAGCGGTGGGAGAAGTAGCAGGCCGCAACGGCGGCTCTGGCGCCGCGATCGCGGCGATGGCGATGGCAGCGCACCAGCAAGGGCAAGGCAACGATTCGGTATTCGATAGAGAAGCCGACCGCAACCGGTGCCGCTACTGCAAGAAGAAGGGGCACTGGGCAAGAGAGTGCCGCAAGAAGCAAAGGGAGGAGGCAGCGGCAGCGGCTCACCTGACGCAAGAGAAGGATGCCGATGATGGGGGGCGGCCTTGCACATGGCCACCGTCGTCGAGCTTGTGGATGCCGCTCCATAGCCCGCGGCCGCCATCGTGCCAGCCACGGCCACGCCGCTTTCTGGTGAGCAGGTCTTCCTCAATGAAGAGCGAGCACGCGTCGTGCTGCGCCGTGCACCGCATGACGTCGACACGGCGTGGTACCTCGACACGGGAGCCTCAAACCACATGACTGGTGACGAGGCCGTGTTCGCGGACCTGGACCACAGCGTCTCCGGCAAGGTACGCTTCGGGGACGGCTCCGTCATGGACATCTGCGGCCGTGGCACGGTTCTCTTCGCCATCGGCAACGACCTGCATCATGAGCTCGCCCGGCGTGTCGGATCCCGGAATGAAGTCAAGCATCGTCGATCGCCACCGGACGAGCTCGGCTTCCCCACACACGTCGAGCACGGCTTCATGACTGTGCGCAACCAGGAGAAGCAGCTGATCGCCAAGGTGTCGCGCACGGGGAATCGTCTGTACATTGCTCATCTGCAGATTGTGCAGTCCGTCTGCCACCTGTGTCGGTGACGAGGCGCGCTGGCACTCGCCGGACACCAATCCTTCGACGGTCCGCAGAAGATGTCAAGGAAGGGAATGGTACATGGCCTCCCGCCATAAGCCACGCCGAGCGGTATGCGAGGCGTGTCTCGCCAGCAGCACCGCGCACCGCTCCTGCGGCGGCGAAATTCGTGCATCGGAGCCTGGAGCTCGCCCACGGCGACCTCGCCCAATCATGCCGGCGACCCACGGTGGCAGTACTTCATTGTTGGTCGATGACTACAGCGGTACATGTGGATCGCCCCGTCAAGAGCAAGGACGAAGCCGCCGCTGCAATACGCCGCTTCCAGGCAGAGGCGGAGAAGGAGTTCAAGCGCTCATTGCGTGTGCTTCGTACTGACCGCGGCGGCGAGTTCACCGCGGCAGAATTCGCAGATTGGTGTGCCGATCATGGCGTCAGGCGCCACCTCACTGCCCCCTACTCACCCCAGCAAAACGGGATGGTCGAAAGGCGAAATCAGACCGTGGTTGGTGCCACCAGAAGCATGCTAAAGGCCATGGTTGTGCCAGCCGCGATTACAGGTGGAGGCGTGCTGCGGCTATGCACGTCCTCAACAGATCTCTTACGAAGAGCCTGGAAGGGAAAACTCCCTACGAGGGGTGGCATGGCACCAAGCCAAGCGTGCACTACCTCCGTGTCTTCGGATGCAGGGCCTATGCCAAGGAAACAAGACCAGGACGGAAAAAGCTGGACGATCGAACTCATCTGATGGTGATGCTTGGATACGAGACGGGAAGCAAGGCTTATCGCTTGTATGATCCGGCGAAGAAGCGCCTCCACGTCTCCCGCGACGTCATCTTCGACGAAGGGGCGGCCTGGAATTGGGGGGAGCAAGGTGGCTCATCCTCTCTAACGGTGGAGTCCTGGACTCTTGCCCCGCCGTTATTAGAGCGCTTCAGAGAAGGAGCAGCAGCAGAAAGCTCACCAAGTTTGGATGGGCCTCTCCCAGAGCAAGCCTCACCTAGGCCATCAACTATGGGCCAGCCCACTTCATCAACACCTGGGCAGCCCACCCGCTTCGTCTCGCCACCTGCAGAAGGAGCAGAGGACGCAGGCGTTGACCCGAAAGGCGACCTCCGCTATCGCCCGATCCGATCGTCGATCCGGCGCAAACCCAGAAAGCGAGCCTCTTCCTCACCCCCACCGGCGAGTCGGCGTCTCTCGCTGAGGCTGAAGGGGATGAGGACTGGAGGTTGGCAATGGTCGACGAGCTGGTTTCGATCGAGCAGAACTCCACCTGGTCACTTGTGGATCTGCCCGCCGGTCACAGGCCCATTGGCCTCAAGTGGGTCTACAAGCTGAAGCGCGACGCGAACGGGATCATCCTCAAGCACAAGGCCAGGCTCGTCGCAAAGGGCTACGTCCAGTGGCCGGGATTGACTTTGATGAGGTCTTTGCCCCTGTCGCTCGCCTGGATTCCGTCAGGTTGCTGCTCGCCGTCGCTGCTCAGTGCAAGTGGCAAGTCCATCACATGGTTGTCAAGACGGCGTTCCTCAACGGCGAGCTAGGCGAGGTGTACGTGAGCCAGCCGTCGGGCTTCGTCGACGGCCAGAACTCAAGCAAGGTGTTGCGCCTTCACAAGGCGCTATACGGGTTGCGCCAGGCCCCTCGCGCTTGGAACACAAAGCTCCATGCTGTTCTGGTGTCACTGGGTTTCGAGCGGAGCGCCTCGGAGCACGCCGTGTACACACACAGCAAGGATAGGACTCGGCTGCTGCTCGGGGTGTACGTCGACGACCTCGTCATCACCGGCGCCTGCACTAACGCCATCGCTGCGTTCAAGGAGGAGATGTGCCAGCGCTTCAAGATGAGTGACCTTGGCCTGCTGTCATTGTACACAGGCATCGAGGTCGGGCCAAAAGCTTAATCACCCTCAGCGAGCGCTTTCGCGTCAAGCTCTGGAGAAGGCGGGCATGACCGACTACAATCAAGTTCACGTGCCCATGGAGCCTCGCCTAAAGCATCAAAGGAGAGTTCCAATCACATGACAGGAGCATCGTTGGTGGGCTTCGCTATCTGGTGCATACACGCCCGACATCAGTTTCTTTGTCGGCATGGTGAGCCGCTTCATGCAAGCGCCCACTCAGAGCACATGAGTGATGTGAAGCACCCTCGGCTACATCATGGGACAACCGACATCGGCCGCTCCTACATCCCGCTGATCGGTGGCGCCTCGATCGATCTGGCGATGCGATATGGCCTACGATGTTGATGGTAGGAAGAGTACCGAACACTCTTCTTCTTCGCCATTGCTCTGTGTCTGGCAGAGCCGAAGCGGTGGTGGCAATGTCGCCCCACGAGTCTGAATACATCGCGGCAGCGGCCTACCAGGAGTCCGGCTTGGCGTCTACTGGGCGATCTCTTGGGGAAGGATCCTCTCGTCGCAAAGATGTTCGTGGACAACAAGTCTGCGATCCAACTCTGCATGAATCCAGTGTTCCACGACAGAAGCAAACACATCGAGGTGCGTTATCATTTCATCAGAGGATGCATTGAGAATGGAACTGTCTCTGTCGAGTATGTGTGCACTGAAGAACAACTCGCTGACATCTTTACCAAAGCACTTGGACGTGGGAGGTTTTAGATGCTCCATGAGAGGATCAGGATCGTCAAGGTCAAGTAAGCTGCAGCTCTTAGGGGGAGATTGTTAGTTAAATCCCTGCAGCTTACACTTACTCAGTTTAGTTTCTTTTAGTCTGAATAATATTCAGATAGCAGGTGTCTGTACCTGCTAGTTCTGTCAATAGCTAGTTGTTTTCTTTTAGTTGTTGGTGACTCAGTCTAGCGCTGCATTAGGGATTGTGGGGATGGACACGACTCAACTGATGCAGCGTAGTAGTAGGGGTCGTGGACCTGAGCAGTGGTGGGATGGCACCACTCCGTAGGCTCAGTCTTTAGATCCTAGTTTGTAGTTCAGTTGCAACTCTATCAATAAAAGGGAAAAGGGGAAAACAGAAAAGCTGCAGTTCGTGTGCGCAGCACAAAATCCTTTGTGTCTCTCGAGCTCTAGTGTTCATCCACCTACAAATTGTTCTGTTCATTGATCCTTGCAGGGACTTCAATTGTCACGAGTTAGTTGATGAACAGACAGCAAATTTTTAATGAGAGAGGGGGAGATTAAGACATTGCGAAGGTGGAGAGGAGAACTGGTCGTGACAATCTGACCGGCGCCGGTGTGCGTGATGGGGAGCCGAGCGTCGTTGCCAACAACGAGGTAAGAAGGTGAGGAGAGAGGACGAAGCGCGCGGAGGTTACCATGGTCGGAGAACATGTGCACGGAGGCGCCCGTGTCGACGATGGTCTCGGAGGTGTCGAGGATGGTCTCGGAGGTCCCAGTCGACGCAGAGGGCGAGGCCGCGACAGTGTTCAGGGCGGCCTGGAGAGGTGCCATGTCCAAAGGTTGTTGCGGAGCTAAGGACGACCCAGCACCAGCTGAGCCGGGGCCGTGGAAAAGCGGCATGCCCTGGCCATACTGAGGCGTGTAGCCATACGGTGGCGCCATGTACTACAGCGTGGCCGTGTACGCCAGCTGCGGCGGGGTGCCGGGGCAAGGCCCGAGCACACCAGCTCCAGGGGCGCGCCAAGCGACAGGCCAAGCCTAAACAAAGCATGTCCACGAGTGTGCTCCGGGAGCGGGCGCGGGGTAGACGGGCGGCCGTGGAACCGGCGCAGGTAGCGATGGGGGCATGGCGACCGTGTCGGGAGCCTTGCCTTTTCCTTACCTTTGCCCTTGCCCTTGTTGCGGTTGGAGGTAGAGCTGGAGGGCGCGCCATAGTACGCGGCAGCCGGGGTTGGAGCAGGGGCGGCGGGCACTGAGGCGGACGGCGTCGTGTAGACCGCGGGGGCACGGCTGGCGTAGAGCGCGTGTTCACGAGCGGACTGCTCCGCGCGGTTCTCCTCCAACATGAGGAAGGAACGGGCCTGCAGAAAGGAGGGAAGCGGCACACGGGAGGTGAGGTGCGGGATCGCACCATGGTACTGGCGCCCGAGCCCGCGAATCAGGTTGAAGACCTGCTGCGTCTCCGTCACGGGCTGGCCGAGGTCGCGCAGCTGGTCAGTGAAGCTCTTGAGCCGCGAGCAGTACTGCATGATGCTCATGTCGCCCTGGACGACGGCATGGTACTCGGCATCAATGTAGACAGCGTGGGAGAGGTTGTTGTCGCGAAAGAGGGCGGCGATGGCCGCCAGACCGAGACAGTCGTGTCGCCGGGCTGCATTACGACGTTGAGCAGCTCTGGCGAGATGGTGATGTAGAGCCAGTGGGTGACGGCGTGGTCGATCATGACCCACTCCGGGTCGTCGGTGCGGCGAACGGCGGCGAGGTTGATATGATCCGCGAGGCCGAACTTACCGATGACGGTGCGGAGGAAGCGACGCCACTGCCCGTATTTGCCGGCGGTGAGGTCGAGCATGACGGGGACATGGGACCGGATGGCGACCGTCTGGATCACCGAGGCTGGAAGAGAGGAAGGGGCGACGCGGTGCTGGGGGCGGCGCCAATCGCAGTGAGCCGGGCGGGGTGCTTGCAGGAGAGGTCGTCGGCGTCACCATGGGGTTGTCGATGGTTGGGCTTGCGGAAGCGTGGGAGAGGGGCTGCGAGAAGGGATTGAGCAGTTCCTCCTCTGATACCATGAAAGCAGGGAAAGGATCCAACACAATTTGTATTGATATCGCAGGGCTTTAAATAGCCTCGTACATGCCCCCGATCGTGTACAACTCAAGCAGCCGATCATGTGATCGTGCGGCAGAACATGGGCAAGACTGGGTCGTGCGGATGACTAAGTCTATACAGGTGCACGCCCAGCTGCATATGTTAACACATCGGATAGAAAATATGGGTTCCCAATTTTAAGCAAGAGTGGAAAAGAATGAGAATGTGATGCATTACTAGGATAACAGCCTCATAAAAACGAAAAATGCTGATGCTTTCTTACATGATGGATATTCATGGAGTCCAAAAACTTTTCAAAAGAATGAATCCATTCATGGTGATTCCATACTTGGGGAACATCGATAGATATCACTCGATAACCCTGAAAGAAAATTAAGACATAAATCTTAGGTTGATCTAGTATGCATCTAGCAATCAGTAAAATCCAAAGAATAGAGAATTCAAATTCAAATGTGAGACACTTCGTAGTGCACCACAATTTGAAAAGAGAATACTAAAGTAGCACAAAGAACTCAAGGCTTCTTGCCCACACTATTGTGCTTTGGCACAAACAAACAAACAAAAAGGTGAAACTGCAGTTTGCAGAGCATTATATCCTACTGGACACAGATATTTCAAACTTTTTCAGATCTTCATAAATACTGAAATTTGGTATTTCTATGCCAAATAAAAAAATGTCTTTGTTCGTGATTAATATCAAGGTAGAAATTTGCTAGAGTAAGTACTTGTTTCTTCATGTAAATTAAATGAAATATGGTGTATGTATTTTGCATAGTTGAAATGTTTACATATTGTGAGAAATCAATAACCCCTAATGCTAGAAACTGAAGCATAAACATATATGTCAACATAAGGGTTGCATAACACATATGTGAACATCTACAGGTAATTACTCCATCCCAAAATAAGTGACTTGGATTTTTCTATATTCGCATGTAACTAAACGTATTTTAGTACGTAGATACATGCGAATCTAGACAGGCCCAAGTCACTCATTTTGATACAAAGGGAGTACAACAATACAAACACTCAAGACAGCTAATCAAAATCAGAAGATACCGGACACATTCACCCTTAATGGAAGCACCTTCATAGAGAGGGACATTATCTGCTTATAGTACACATCAGCCGTCCCTGCGATTCCTGGGATGCAGATAAGGGGTTGCACAGCCTTGGGGCCAAAATCATAGTACCTCCACAATTTTGATCCAATCTACAAAATTCATAAACAACTCGACTTACAATAAACACATAAGAAAGGGATATTTCCCTTTCTGTTTCTTCAAAAAGGCAAGCAAGACGGATTATAATTTTACCAAGTAAAAACAGAGTACTCACGTGTCTTTATTGAGGTGCAAATTCCTAAAACAATGCGCAAAAGCCTGGCACCAAACAATTGAAGTTGCTTCTTGCTATGCTCTACGATGACTAGATCATCGTAGTCTAAGCCAAAACCAAAGAAAATGCATCACATGGAATCAGAATAGGGCAGCGCTACGCGTCCCCCGGGGGATATTTGCCCCCGATCCCCCGGGTCCGGAGCCGTCCGATCAAAATTTTTAAACCGTCCGATCGAACGTCAAGTGAAACACCCGCCCGCTTTTGCTACGTCGCAGCAGAATCCGCCTGAGTAGCAAAACAGACAAAGCGGCAGCGTGCGGCGCGCGTGAGGACGACGGAGGAGACTGCGTTGATCTCCTTGTAGCAGTTCCTTCCTCCGCTTGTATCAAAAGGCGTCGTTGCCGGAGAGCACACCGTCGCCGGAGAAGATGTGTTCTTGGAGAACTCGACGTCGTGCATCGTAGCAAGGCTGGTGTGCCTATGTAGCAAGACAGTTGTGTTGATGTAGCAAGCGTTGCCAATCTGTAGCAGAGCGTCATGCCGGGCGTGTAGCGCCACCGCCGTGTAGCGAGCGCCGACGGCCGTAGCAGCCCCACCACCCTTGTAGAAGATTGCGCTGCCACAGTAGCGAGCACCGCCGCCATCGGTAGCAAAAGCCACCGCCCATGGTGTGCTTGCTAAACCAATACTGAGATAGTAGCAAGGCTGGTGTGCCTATGTAGCAAGATTGTGTTGATGTAGCAAGCGCTGTTATGTGAGCGTCATTGCCGGGCGTAAGCGCCACCGTCCGTGTAGCGCCGCCGCCGCGTGTAGCAGCCACAACCACCGCGTGTAGCAGCCGCGGTCGCCGTGTGTAGCAGCCACAACCACCGCGTGTAGCAGCCGCCGTCGCCGTGTGTAGCAGAGGACGCCGCCGCCTTGTGTAGCAGCCATCGCCTCCGCATGTCCGCGTGTAGCAGCCACAACCACCGCGTGTAGCAGCCGCGGTCGCCGTGTGTAGCAGAGGACGCCGCCGCCTCACCGCCGCCGCGTGTCCGCATGTAGCAGCCACAACCACCGCGTTCGAAGAGGCAGCAGCAGATTTTGGCGGCGGAGGAGATTGGCGGTGGGGGAGGGGATTGGCGGAGGAGCTCGCCAGACCGCACCTCGGACCCATTCCCTCCCTGCAGAAGGCATGGAGGAGAAGGCGTCCATGGCGTACCTCTGCAAAGGATGGGCTGGGGCACGAATCTGAGGAGGAAGACGGCGAGCTGCAGGAGGGAGGCGGCGCGAGTTGCAGGAGGCAGCGCGGCGTGCTGCAGGAGGAAGGCGGCAGCTTGAGCTGCAGAAGGCAGCGGCGCCGTGATGGAGAGAGAGTACGCGCGACGCAAGCCAAAGATATGGGGAAGATAAGGCTAGTCAGTTTTTTCCTGAGAGAACCGTGTGCGGGAGAGACCCGGGGGATCGGAACGCGCGATCCCCCGGGGGAACTGTATCATTTTCCATCAGAATATCAACTAAGGATAAACCTGAACCAAACACACAGATGCCAGATGTGAATATCCGATCCATCCTGGGAAAAACCGAGTCCGTATAAAACAAAATTGCAGCAACCATCCATCTAAGACAAGCCATCCATCTAAGACAAATCAAGCATAGATCCCAAAACAAACAAAATACTAAGCTCAAACTCGAAATAACACGGAACGATCCGATTCGAGGCGAGGCCGCACTATCCACGACCCCGGAACGAAACGGAACACGAATATACAGTACTCTAGAATGGGACGAGCTCGAGATCCTGCCACGACGCCGCGCTAGAGTCCATGCGCTTGTGGGTAGACAGGGAGATCGTAGAGGGTGATTCGGGAGGGATGACGCTTACAGAGATCTTGTGGAGCGGGACGACGGACTTGAAGTAGACGTAGTCCCCAGGCGCCGCCGCGCCGCTGCCTCCTAGTCCCGTCATCTCTCTCTCTCTCGCTCGCTCTCTCTCTCTCAGCCGCCGATCCGGAGTGGCAGCTAGGAGAGACGGGGGACGGCAAATCGGAGAAGCGAAGGTACAGAGCGAATCGTCAGCGATGAGGTGACTTTACCTTATGACAGTGGGCCTGGCCCCACGTGTATGTGCAGAGACCAGATCAGTAGAACCCGTCCGGAAAGTGGAGGGGTTAGAGCATCTCCACTTGTTGAAATTCAGACCAAACTTTATCCGGACGGCGCAAGTTTTCGGTCTGAGTACGCCCAGTTTTCCACTCGCGTATCCAGACCGAGTTCTCGGGTTGCCCGTTTCCGCTAGAATTCGGCTCAAATTCGGCTAAAATTCGCCCAAATTTCGGCGTAGTTCGTTATACGATGATTACAGAACACTTTGAGACCAATATTCGGCGAAATTTTAAACAGAGTTCGGCCTGTAATAAAATTACAACATATTTCGGCCAAGTTCGCCAGTTCATGCTCAACATCTACGTCATGTTGCCACTGCGTGTCCATAGGTGCTCGACAAGATCATCATGTAGTTGTTGATGCATCGCCGGGTCTCGGATCTCCTGACGCATTGCGATGAAGGCATCCCATGTTGGAGGCACCTGATGATCAGGCTCGGCAAGAGGACCCTGTAGATGGTATGGCTCGTCCTCCTCGAGCAAACTCATTAGATCATTCTTCTCGTCCTCAATGATCATGTTGTGCAAGGTCACACAACAGTTTATCACTTCCCACATCTGATCTTTCGACCAGGTCATAGAAGGGAACCGGACAACTGCAAACCTCTGCTGGAGCACACCAAATGTCCGCTCCACGTCCTTCTTGCAAGCTTCATGTTCCTTGGCAAAGTGAGAATGCTTGGGGAGCATTGGGCCTGAGATAGTCTTCACAAATGTTGGCCATCTTGGATAGATGCCATCTGCTAGATAGTATCCCTTGTTGTAGTGATGCCCGTTGATCTCAAATTACACAGGGGGGAGCATGACCCTCAACAAGCTTGGAAAAGATAGTTGAGGAGTTGAGGACGTTGATGTCGTTGTTCGATCCTGCCATGCCAAAGAAGGAGTGTCAGATCCAAAGATCATGTGTAGCAACTGCCTCAAGTATCACAGTGCATCCTCCTTTGTGGCTTTTGTACATTCCTTGCCATTTAAATGGACAGTTCTTTCACTCCCAATGCATGCAATCTATGCTTCCAAGCATACCAGGAAATCCTCTACTTTCATTGACTGCGAGGATCCGAGCAGTGTCTTCAGTAGTGGGTGATCTCAAGTACTCTTCCCCGAACACTGCAATCACTGCTCTGCAGAATCTGTACAAGCAATCAAGGGCGATGGACTCGGCGATGCGGAGATAGTCATCGGCACTATCAGCCGGCGCTCCATATGCAAGCAACCTCATTGCCACGGTGCACTTCTGAAGCGAGGAAAACCCAACCAAGCCGGTGCCGTCCTTCTTGCAAAGGAAATATGGGTCAAACTCCCGGATGGCATGCACGATCTTGAGAAAGAGCTTCCGGCTCATCCTGAAATGGCGGCGGAACACGTCCTCTCTATGGAGTGGCTAGTCGGCGAAGTAGTCGACGTACAACATGCAATAGCCCTCTATCCTCTATCTCGCCTTGCACTTCATGCGACCTGGCGCCGAACCACCGCGCTTCGGCTTTGTCATTTGCATGTACAGCTGGGCGAGTGATGCGAGAATCTGCAAGTGCTCTTCACTTTCGGTGATCTCGGCGCTCTCCTCCTCCAGCAGTTCGGCGAGCAGCTCCTTGTCGTCGGAATCCATGGCGACTATCTCGCCCTCGTCAGAGTCAGTGGACAGCACCTCGTCGCCGTCGGAATCCATGGCCGAATCCGGCCAAATGTCGAACACCTGGCGGGCGTGGTGGTGGGCGCACCGAGCCGAAGCACAACTACGACAAGGGTAGGTCGGCGAAAGCGGTGGCGGCAGAGGTGTGGAGCTGGGCGGCAACGAAGGCGAGCGTAGCTAGAGGCGTGGGCATGTCTCAGCGCGGGGGATCTCCGACGGCGAAGCCATGGCGACAGAGCTCTTGCGGCAGTCTGGGCGAGTGGAGTGGGTGAAAATGGGATTGTCTCGCCGACAGAGCTTGCCCACTCCCTTTTTTGCGGCGTCCGGCGTCCCCAGGACATACCCGGGAACCTGGGTTCGGCCTGGGTAGGCCGGACCAAAACACGCCGAAATCCGGACGAAAACAGCTCCTTGGGTACGCGACTGGACCGATTTCCGGCGTCCGGATCGGCGTCCTGGGTAGGCGAGTGGAGATGCTCTTACATACATCCTAGACGTGTGAAGCGAGGGCCTGGATGATCAACGGAAACGACTCGGTAGCGCCCGAACGTTTGTACGATCTTTCGCTGAAGGATTTGATTGTTGGGCTTGGCCCAATTAGAGCGTTCACTTATCTTTCTGGTTTCGCTCGATGGAAAAAGGCCGTCTAGCGCGGCACGGGATCGAAACATAACAGAGCACACAACCAGTCAACCACGCCTCAATCATGTTAGCCGGTCAATAATAGTCTTCTTCTTTCTACTAATTTTTTTGAGGTAGGTTAGTTAAATACTTTCCATCTTCCAAAAATACGTTTTTAACCAGTTTTTTCGTTTGTTTGATATTTATTGGACGGTTTTGCCCCTGACGGTTGGTAATATTACTGCCATAGCCACCGCCAAGTGATTAGCCACGCGTGGAAATCCCTCATCGTTAGCACCCCTCCCACAACGATTCGCCGCCCTCAATCCATTGCCTCGAACTCAGCGGCGCCGCCCCTAATCTCCTGCCTCGATCCTGCCGGCGCCGCCTCTAGTCCCTTGCATCGAGATTTCTGGCACCGCTGCCAATCTCCTCACAGTCTTCTACGACGGCCTCATGGAGCTCGTTGATATCGCCCGCTTCCACTCTGTCTGCACCACCTGGCGTGATGGGAGGAGGAGGCCGCGGCCGCGCATCCGCTGCAGCCCACATGGCTCGTCCTCCCCGTCTCCGCTCTTCTTCTGCTCCCAGGAGACTACCTGTACCCCAACCTTCGTCTGCATGTCCCAACCGTGGATGCCTACCAATGCCGCTGCCTCTATGCCTTCCCGCACGACTGGACCCTAGCAATCGATTGGACTGGTCTCGCCACGTACCTCCTATCCACCATCATCCTCCGGCTGGTGGAGAGGAACAAGAGTTCCACCGAACTCTTTTCCCTGTCCCTGGTTAAATCATAATCCCAGCGCATAGATCCGTAGCGAGCTCCCCTGCGCCGCCGGGAAAAGGTAGGAGGTCCTCGGGCGGGTGTCAAGGTGCCTCCCGAGGCAGAGGTGTCCATGGCGGCATCCACCAACATACCGTACCGGACGAGAGGAGACGGAAGCGTATATGGCGGCACCTCCTCGCTCGCTACCCCATCGATACCCAACCCCGAGCGCTTCCATGGCTCTCCCTGGCATCCCATGCCTAGCGAGTTGTCGCAGCAACCCAATCAGCACACTGTCCCCACTCCACGATTCGCGTTGCCATCTCCCCATCCAGGTCTCCGCACAACCGGAGATCCTCCCCGTGCCGCCCAGGATCCCCGACGCGTGGCCTCTGAAGCCCTGACGGAGCCACATGTCCCTACTTTTTCCCGCGATGCCTCAACTACGAAGGTTTGACTCCCCCGGCCTGCCTTAATCAATTACTATGGCTCACAATAAGATAAATTTTAAATAATAAAAATTCTAAGAATTGCAAATCTAAAATAAGTAACTAAAGAATCAAAACTTTGATTTAGTAAAACCGATCTACTGCCAACAAATACCTTCTTTCTTTTCTCTTTTGTTGTGTAAATGTTCTATTGTAATTAATTGAATTGGTTCAATTCTTGTCCTCATATTGAAATGAATCGAGATTTATAAGGAGTTAATTAATGATGTTTGAGCATGTACTTTTTTTAAGTGTCTATTTATTTTTGATTGGTATCTATGGATTGATCACAAGCCGAAACATGGTTAGAGCTCTAATATATCCTAGATTTGACTCCTGAAATGTAAATTATTACTTTGTCAATTAAATAGATTCGATCCAAGTTTTGCCCAACCATCCAAACAAAGTATGATCTGGTCTGCCATATGCTTAGAAAGAATCGTCAGTATTGCTTTGCTCACTTCCAATGAATGTGCACGCATCTTATGTTATCCTAGATTATGAAGTATTTCTTGTGGACGTTGTGATGGCACTCTTGCATTGTCTAGCACACTTAAGATGCACTGAACTCAAACCAATTAAGGTAGATGCAGTTTGCACCTTGGGTATTTTATGTCAATGTGGGAGTTCACTACATAGGATAGATCAAGAGGCGAATACTCATTTTGAGGTTTGTTCTTGCTCTAGTTCCATTCAAATTACACACTGCACATATTTCTGCTAAAGTGAGGATGTCATAGGGAAGATTGAGGATGTCATAGGACTGGCCGGCCTCCTTCATGGTGGCGTCTAAGGTGACCGGCGCAGTGGCCCAATACAGTGGTGTCGCGCTCGCCAAGTTCCCTATCGGGGAGCATCGATCTGGCCGATGGCGATAAAGTTTCCGGCAGGTTAGTGGAAACTCCAAGTTCCTGGACTTGGACAAATCATGCTTCATTCTCGTGTGCTTTTACTTTTAGATTAGTTGTTCCACATGGCTGAGGCCAGAGAGAGCTTCGAATTTGTCAAAGGAGATGTATACAAATCGGCATTTTTTCAGAAATTTTGCATTGTCCTATAATAACTAATTTAGCAGAAACTTGCATGCATTGTCCCCATATTCTATTCTATTCTATTCTATTATGTCATCTCTCTTGAGATAAAACTCATGCGACACGGAGCTGTCCAATCCGATCTCAGATGCTTTCAAGGAGACCCAAGGTATCAACGGCAATGGCTTTTGTTTTTCTCCTGCCAGGCGAATCTCCTTAGAGAAAGTACAATAAGGGGTCAGATATGAGACAAGAGCTTATAAGACATGGTTTATACTTATATTTATGCAATAACTAGGAAGATTGCGGAGGAAAGACATCTCACTGAATATGAAATCAGTCATACATGATCTTAATTTCGATGAATTAATGGCATAGCAAATATGTTTTCAAGTGTGAATTTGATACTCAACATCAAAATTAAACATGTTGCAACGCACGGGCATTCTCCTAGTTTGAGTTAAATATACTAACGGTCCCTATATTTATTGGGCTGGTTCAATTTAGTCCCAATACTGAGCTCGTCCTGCTGTTTCCCTAAAAAAAAAAATCTCAATACTCAGAATTTGCTGATTTTTGGCCGTGTACTTGTGAATTGAGCTCGATTTAGTCTTAACCCATATTTGGAATCGAAATTGTGACGAATCGGATGACACGTGAAGGTCGTGTCCCACTTGCAGGAGTGAAGATGGACTGGAAATTTGCAGTTAGCCTCTCACGTGTTACTTCGTTACCGTTCGTTAACCTTTCATTGTAAATATGTCGTTCCACCTTCTAGTCCAGCGATCACCACCTTCATCGCCTGCCTATCGCCTCCGCCTCTATCGAGTGCTTCCTTTTTTCCTCCCTTGAGCAGAATTCTATGGGTTGAAAGGATATGTAACAGTGTGGGGTCATCTACATAATAAATTCGATGGAGAGGGGGTACATGCAAATATCTAGCAGTGGAAAAGGTTATAGATATGGGAGTGTGTTGCTGCAAGATTCTAGTCTATGTGGTGACTGAATCAGCGCAATTTCGACGCCAAATATGAATTAGGACTAAATCAAGCCTAATTCATAAGTACGCGGATAAAATTTAGCAATTTCCGAATATGAGAATTAAATCGAATCAGTCCGACAAGTATAGGGACTATTAGTGTATTTAACTCTAATAGTTTACTACATACAGTGTGATTTGTTACATGAGTACCAAATTTCTATTCTATTTTGATTGAACTTGCGTGCAAGATGGCTTTCACAATTTTTTTCTATATTGATCTATTCCACTTGGTGTAACGTTTTGTTCCTCCTGTACTTGTGTGTTTGTTCTATCCTTTTTTTTCTTTTCTTAGTTTCTTATTGTTCTATATTAAGACATGTTTCTTTTTATATAGTGATGATTTGTTCCATGTTATTTAGTTTGGTCTAAACTTATATCATGCATGGAGATGTTATTGTTTCTGACACGTCAACACTTTGTTTCCTCGGGCTACTATTATGTTCTTGCACCAAACTTCGTTCCACACGGTCTTAAATTTATCGTTTCATCTATTCTTGTATACTTGTGATTTGTTCTTTCTTTTTCTTATTATTCTTTCTTAATTTTATTTTATTGCGGTATCGTAGCAATTTTTCATAAATGCTAAAATTTTGTTCCGTTTAGTTCTGAAATATGATTCTTCTAAATTATTTTGTTTGGTGTGTAAATTTTAATTCCACTTAGCAATTTTTGCACCACGTATACTTGTGATTACTTTTTGTTCCACTTATGTAGAAATTTTTGTTCCGCTTATAGTTGTGGTTTATTTCATGAGAGCAAAACTTTATTCCACCAAGTGATTTTTTTCCTCTAGTAATTGTGATGTGTTCCACAGACGCTTAAAGATTCGCTCCCTAATTGGTAAAAATCCATTCCACATGTCCAAAATTTTGTTCCTCTTGTACAGAGGGTTTGTTTTGATGCTCTGAAATTATGGTCTAACTTTTGTTTCACCTTTGCCAAAAAAATTGTGTCTCTATCATTAATGATTTGTTCCGCTTCTCTAAAATTATGTTCCAAATAATTTGGATGTTATTTTATCTCAGCACTAACATTTTTGCTCCAACCGACACTATTTTCGTTGAAAGTTCCATTTTCCTTGTTCAAATTTTCTTGATCCATTTTCCTTCTTTTCTTTTCTCTTCTTCACATTCCTTTCTCTTCCTTTTTTAATAGTTCATTTTATATAGTTTTCTTTCTTTTTTGTGTTTCTCTTTCTTGTTTATTTTCAATGTTTCTTTTTAAAATTTTAAAATCTTTTCTGCTAAAGATGTGTTTTTGAGTGTTAACTTTTTTGTTCCATCTATGTTAAATTATGTTTTTATTCAATCGATTGTTACATTTATTTGCACATAAAAATTTGCATTCCATCTGTACTTGTAGTTTGTTCCTTGGTCTGTAAAGTTTTGTTCGAAATTGTGCAAAACTTTTGGTCCTAGGGAACTAAATTTCTGTTTCATGGTCTTCGGATGCTAATTGTGTTCCACCTACACCTATAGGTTTGTTCCATGACCAGTAAATTTTAGTTCCATCTTATGCAAATTCCTTCCCCAAAAACTAAATTTTTGCTCTAATTATTTTCTTTCTTGTAATTTTTGTCAATTCATTTGTTCCGCAAATACTAGTCTTGTTCGGCTCTTAATCATTTTTCCATACACATAAGAAACTTTGTTCCACTTTTTTATAAATATTTGTTCCACATGAACCATTTTCATCCACTTAGTCCAAATATATATTTTTGTTTGGTGTAACTATTTTAGTTTTTTATAAGACAAACAACTGTTTTAATTGAAATCAAATAACAGCATACACACCGAAGATGCTTGTACGTTCTCTTTTTTGTTTAACTTAGTTTGTAGTACTTCCTATCAACAACGATAGTCCTAGCAACATGCGCTCATACGTGCATTATCGTCCATTCAAAAAGAAAAAGTCGTTTACAGTCCAGCATCATGCAACAGCGATACCGCATGCATGCACAGCGTATTATCGTGTTTCTGAACCAAGAACAGGTGGCAGGACTGCCAGACCAAACAATCCGATGTCCTATGCGCATCGCGGCTTACCCAGGCACGCGCGAGTTTCATGCATGCATGAGGGGCTTGAATGGAAACAGCAGGCAGACATTGCAAAATATTTAGTCCCCTGCTACCTGAGTAACATCCGTACCTATTTAAACTAGTAAGCTTGCATGTGCCATGCACATCTCTCGATAAATATAATTTTATCAAACATATTAGCAACACTAAATTACAAAGTTTGATGTCATGAAACATCATAGCTCGTTTGTCAATTATCAACTTCTGAACTCCAAATGGACATTTTTGTTATACACCAAACGCTATACAAAACTGTATCACACACTTCAAAGTTGACAAATGCAACTATCAACTCCAAAGAACATTCATTTTTTTTTGCGAGGACAAAGCACGATTCATTTGAATGCATGCACTACAGGAATACCACCTGAGATGTACATTTCTGGCCAAACTACCATTACACTAACACTTGTGGTAGTTCCTAATACAATGGCATAGCACTGCCGCTGCTTGAGAGATCTGACAGCAATCTTTCTAGAATTAGATAAAAATGTGTTAACATATTCTACCAGCCATTCTAGCACCGGTGAGTAGCCTCTTCATATGCCTTCTTGCTCTACCAAGAACATGACCGTAGTAGTATGGTATTCGGCTATATGCAAGGCTTTAAGAATAAGCAAGCATGAGCATCAGCTATCACATTTATTCTTGCATTCATATATCAGAAGTCCATTAGTATAAAGACATCATGGATCCGATCTGATGTTTTATGAACTAAAATTTCGGCAAACCTGCGATCAACACTTATAAGCTAGAAACAGATGAAACACCTTCCTATAGTAACGGTAGACAAATAGAAGAAGAATATGTGTTTTTCTAAACCATTATCGTGTGCAGACTATCAAGATGATGTCTGGCACCATGAAAAATGGGAAATGTGGAGCTTCTACCTCGATGTTACCCTGATACAACTCTTTTAACCAATTCCCACTTCATTTAGCGAACTTGTAATACAACTGAACTACACCTAGAGCTTCTGTCCATTATTGAACAAACATAAAAGAGTCTAACCAATAAATTATTATCATACTATCAGTACACATAACTTTTGTATTGGATAGTTTGAATGCTGATACGAACATTTGGAAGAATATGGAACTCATAAAAATATGGCTAGGGGATGCTTGTAAATCTGCTTCGATCAAGAGAAAAATATATACTAACGCTAAGTCCATTATTGCCACAAATAAAACCTTGCAGCTCCTAGCTATCTTACAAACACATGGATATTTCACAATTTGTTCCTAACATAATAAAAAGATCTTCATGTTTCTAGAAAATACATACAGATCTTTATAATAAACCTAACAAGAACCAATTGGCATTCCTTACGTTTGGGTCAATTAGCAACAACCATAGATTACTCACTATGTCATGTGCAAAGATGTGGTGATGTATTTACCGGTCCATGTGATCATGTTGGTGCTTGGAAACAACAAATATTTAATTCAAAAGAATATTGCACTATAAGGTAACCAGACCATAGACAGGAAAAATGACTGCATGAACCTCCTGGTACACTGAGTAAGATAAAAATACCGGTGAGTGAACATTAAATTGAAACTTTGTTCCACTTTTTTATAAATATTTATTCCACATGAACCAATTTCATCCACTTAGTCCAAATATATATTTTTGTTCGGTGTAACTGTTTTAGTTTTTTATAAGAAAAACAACTGTTTTAGTTGAAATCAAATAACAGCATACACACTGCAGATGCTTGTACGTTATTTTTTTTTTGTTTAACTTAGTTTGTAGTACTTCCTATCAATAACGACAGTCCCAGCAACATGCGCTCATACGTGCATTATCGTCAATTCAAAAAAAAGTTATTTACAGTCCAGCGGCATGAGCGATACCGCATGCATGCACAGCGTATTATCATGTTTTTGAATTAAGAACAGGTGACAGGACTGGCTGACCAAACAATCTGATGTCCTGCACGCATTGATTCTTACCCAGGCACGCGCGAGTTGCATGCATGCATACGGGGCTTGAACGGAAACAGCATGCAGGCATTGCAAAATATTTAGTCCCCTGCTACCTGAGTAACATCCATACCTATTTAAACTAGTAAGCTTGTATGTGCCATGCATGTCTCTCGACAAATAAATTTCATGAAACATATTAGCAACACTAAATTACAAAGTTTGATGTCATGAAACATCATAGCTCGTTTGTCAATTATCAACCTCTAAACTCTAAATGGACTTTTTTGTTTACACCAAACGTCGTATCACACACTTCAAAGTTGACAAATGCAACTGTCAACTCCAAAGCACATTAAATCTTTTTGCGATACCTCATGCATGCACAACGTATTATCATGTTTTTGAACCAAAAACAGCTAGCAGGATGTCAACACCCGGATTTTTAATTCCAGATACCTGTTATACCATACGTCGCAATCCTAGGATTACCATTTTTGCGAGACATACAAAATTTGGTACCATAGTACATCATACATTATAAACCATAATAAAGGTCTTACAAATAAAGGATCTCATGATCCATTCTTAATACAATCAACGCAGCAGAATAATAATAATAAGGGTAGCATGGTCGAAGCTCCAGCTTCAGGGTCACAGGCAATGCTGACGATGGGAGATGATCCTAGTTGTCATAGACTTCCTGTTGTCCATCATCCTGATAGTTCTCTTCATAGTCTGGCCATAGGAATAGCCAGGGACAAAGCCATGAGTACTCTTTAAGTACTCGCAAACTATCACTAATGAGTAAGGTGGTTAGAGTAGGAATCTTAAGCTCTAAGTTTATTTTGCAAAAAGCCAGATTTATCTCTAACTGAGTTTAGAAGTAAAGTAAACCAACTTAAAGTTTTACAACACCTAAGCGGGAACTTAGTTTTCATGTTCACAACCCTGTTGTGGTCAAGTCAAAGTCATAGTTCATTTCACAAGTCATTTTGAAAACATCTGACGACGAAACAGTATGGCCACTCCAACTGTCCATAACCGTGACATGGCTATTCGAATAGTTTGACACTCTGTAGAGGTGGTACACTTTCACCACGACATTCGATACATCCGTCAGGAACAATCATGAATCGCCATACTTAGTATGCGGATAATCAATCCTAACCTTTCAATTACACACCCTAGTATAGGCACCTCCCCTATGAGTTTGGACTCCCAACTATGACCATCTGTCATCTTGGAAACTGCACAGGTGGACAATCATCACGAGGTAGCCTCAGCTCAAACCTCGTCTGCAAGGGAACCCATACTAAGATATATAAACTTTTAGTCAATCCCTACCCAAATTCGGGTATTGTGGTTGTATGGTAAAATTGGAATGGTATCTCATCCGAACCCAACCATCAGTTTTATAAAGGGCTAAGGCTCATGCCTCAACATTTTCATCATCAAACCATCTGGTGTTCATAACACATGTCAAAACATTTCAATAGAATGACTTATCATTCCAAGGTTTTCATAGTCATTTTCACCAAGTATTCCCATCTAAAATGATCATCTTTTATGCTTAGCACTAGCCACTAAAGTTGAGGGTAATCACTAATGAGGGGTGTTAATCAAGTGTGACTATCTAAATCTAGATCTCATGTCTTAGTATGACATCTAGTTCTAACTAGGGCCAAGTTTTATGCTCTTTATGCTACCTATAATATCTTTCCAAAACTCACAAAACACTAACTATAAGTAATAAAGAACTTTGGTAAATAAATAAAATAATCAATCTTGCAAGTAAAACTGGGATTTGGTATAATCAAGGTTGCATAACCAAAGTATGCCTAATTCATCTTGCATAAGTTAACTGGTAGGTTTAGGCTTGCAAGTAGGAATTGCATGGTTTAGCTTAGCTTGCCTTGTGTAGTGGAGTGGTTGAAGTTCTCCTCTGCTTCTTCTTCGTAGTAGTACTCCTCCTCTTCATAGCCTTGCTTGGTACTAGCGTCTATAAATAAATACAAGGTACATAATCACCAAACAATACTTAACTACTTCTGTTTGGCACACAAAGGTTCACACTAGATGATCTAGCATCATCACAATCATCACATGAATTAATGGCTTAGTCTTGTTTATTTTATTTTGGAAAAGTAATTTCTACTCATTGAAAACTACTTAAGATTTAATATTCTCAAATTAAAATATGGGATCATGTTGACACATGTCATCACCATATATTTTAATACTTGGGAATGTGATTTAAAGTGATGTCACAATTTAATAAGGTTTAACATGATTGTTTTAATTAATTAAAGTGACTAGAAATGCCTATGGGGCATTTTTTTTAATACTTGTCCAAGATCACTATATGTAAACCTAAATATTTATACATATTTAGAAAGATCTTGTCAAATGTGATTTTTGAGAGTTGGAATCAACTCAAAGCATTTATGGTTGAATTTTGAAAAATGTTTGAATGTAGAAAAATGGAATGGCTAAATAAAAGTACCAACAACTGCTGGGTTTTGGGGATGCCTCATGCTATATGTATCTGACTAGTAAGTACTACAACTACAACGGAATGGTTAACTAAAACTGCCCACTGCTTATTATATCAGGATGACTCATGCTATCTATATCTGACTAGTAATTGCCGCAACTATAACGAAATGAATAAAACTGCCAACTGTGTGAGTTCCTCGGGTGACTTCCTCGATTGGTCTCGAGGGGGAATACCAGGACGGGTATGTTTGGTGTTAGAATCAGGTTGGATCCGAATAGGTATTTCTTACCCCTCTCTGATAGCCGCCAGTTGTATCGAGTCTCTATAGGTTGTTTAGTGCATGCTTTGCTGCTGCTTCAGTCCACCATACCTATGTAGGCGAGGACCGCTGAATTCTAGTCTCGCCGTGTACTGGCCTCAGTACTGACCGCTCTCCTTTTTCCTTTGCCCTTTGTCGTCACCCCTTTTGTTTAAGCAGGTTTTGAGATCGACGTCGTTAGCAGGGTTACCCTTCCGGCTTGGCCTAGGCAGGGTTATGGACGCCATTGTTTATTCTTCAGGGCTCTTAGCTCAATTTGCATCTTGTCCGTACTCGGACGTTGTATCGTTTTAAAGGCGATTTGGATCTTTGTATTGTATATCTGTATTCTTGACTCTTTGAGTCATTGTTGTATATATCTGTTCTGTGGGTTCCATCATGGACTATTGTGTAATGGTATTACTTCGTTTTCCACCCACACGAAAGTGCCCGGTGGGCACCTTTGAATCGTTTCTATGCGGGTTTGGTGGGAATCGCTAAGACTTGCATAGGGCCGGTTCTGAGGGTGTTACAGAGTGGTATCAGAGCTCAGCAGTTACGATACCCCACTGGTCCAGCCTGTAGGATAACCTAGCTAACGGACGTTGTAGAGTGTCAAAACTATTTTAAAAAAAATCGGTTGGATAGATCTGATTAGGTCTGCTTTTACTCCTTACCCCTCTGCTATTCTCTTCTTGCTTTTGCGTGTTTTGAATCTGCTCTCTTATCTTTTCTGTGAGTCTAGGATTTCTCGTGGGTGGGTTTTCGTTGTACCTTCAGGGTTTCGCTTCCATCCTCTTATAACAGTGCTTCAACATCCGACCTTCATGCTATCTGAGGAATTTTCCTCTGTTGTACCTTTTAGTGGACCAAAATTCACTAAAAAATTTCTTTGTATCTTACGGTGTTTTCCGACATGATGGTGTCATCTACATTATATTCGATGTAAAGTCTGCATCACTCATTTGTATCCAAACATTGCTTGTCAAGATCTTTAGTCTGAAATCTGAGAGTTGGTTGCATAGTTCGTTGTTCATGTACAAAGTAATGCTTTGAGTGCGGGATGGAGTCGCAACCATACCACTACTCTTATCATTCACTTTTGTACATTGAATCGGTGGATCAATGCAATTTACTCCTGCACTGGAAGTTAGAGGTGGCCTTACCTTTAACTTTGTTCGTTGTTTATCCGGAGCATTCTCTCGACGGACATGATCAACGACCTCTTGTTGGTGGTGTCGCCGATTTTAAGACGGAGAAAGAATCCTTGTTAGTGGTGTCGCGAGGATATACACGATGCGAGAAGATTCCGATTGTTTGCCTTTCCCCCGTACCATGAGGCGGATCTCGAGGGCGAGATCCATTGTTAGTGGTGTCAAATTGTAGCACCCAGGGTAAAACCACTGAAGGGAATATGCCCTGAGAGGCAATAATAAAGTGTTTATTATGTGTATTCCAAGTATATGATAGATGTTTATTTTTCATGCTATAATTGTATTAATACGGAAACATTAATACATGTGTGTTTAATAAACCAACAGAAAGTTCCTAGTTATGCCTCTCTCATAAACTAGCTCGTTGATTAACAAGATGATCAAGGTTTCCTGATCATGGACATTGGATGTTGTTAATAACGGGATCACAAAATTAGTGTAATGGTGTGATGAACATTCATCCGAAGTATAGCATTACGATCAAAGTCATTGAGTTTATATTGCTATAACAACTTACGAAGTGATCCTAATCCTTAGACCATGAGATCATGTCAATCACTAACACCGAAAGAGTTTCTTGATAACATCAAACGTCACACCGTAACAGGGTGATTATAAAGATGGATTCAGAACTTGTTGAGGCTCATGGATCGAGAGTGGAATTTGTTCATCCCGATGACGGATAGATATACTCTGGGCCCTCTCGGTGATATCACATTGATTAGCTTGCAAGCAAGTGATTTGATCACTAGAATGTTATATCACGGGAACGAGAAAAGAGTGCATGTCAGTAACGAGATCAAACTAGGTATGGAGATACCGATGATCGAGTCTCGGACATGTAATATATCGTGAAACAAAGGGATTAAGATACTAGCGTAAAAAGGTTCCGACGATCACAAGAAAGTCATCGTTGAATGTGTGGGAGTCAGTATGGGTCTCCAGATCCCGCTTCTGATTATTGATCCGAGAGGGGTCTCGATCATGTCCGCATTATTCACGAACCATAGGGTGACACACTTAAGAGACACCGACATCCAATTGGAGCAGAAGTTTCATGCCGAAAGAATGAACAAGCGCAAGAATTTATTTCACTAGATACCAGAACAGGTTTTCGGGTGAAATTGCATAAAGTGGTTATGCATGTGAAATAGAATTCTAGCAAGGGGTTATTTGTGAATGTTTGTCATTAAAGTAATTGACAAAATTCTGAATAAAATAAAAGAGTTTTATTTAATGAGAGTTTGCATTAAATTTGGTGGAAATTTAATGGCATGTTTGAGTGTGATTTTGAGTGGAGGGATATGAATGGATTTTTGTGAGTGGAGTGTCCACCCACATGAATGAAGGAGGGGAGGGGGCAGCCCCATGGCCGGCGGCCACCCCCTTGGGTGCCCCCTCCTCCTATAAAAGGCACCCCTCTCCTCACTTCTCACTCACACCTCCTCGTGAAGGATCTCTCTCCCCCTCTAGAATTTATCCCCATGGTCTCGGACTAGCGAGATACATGTTCCCGGTGGCTATTCGGCAAGAAAGAGTTGTGCTTCCGCTGCATCGCTGGAGCGAGGAGGCGGAGGTTGCTCGGTGCCTCGAACGTGTGTGCGAGCACGGATGCGCTGCTGATTTGCGGCGCTAGGACTTCCTCTCGATCTTGAGATCGGCAAGAGATCGTCTACATCAACCACGAGTTGAACTCGTTAAGATTTGTCGGTCTTCAAGGGTATGTTCTCTACGGATATACATCCGCCCGTTGTTTGTATCTAATAGATAGATCTTGGTACATAGTTCACATCGTAGGAAATTTTTTGTTTTCTATGCTGCGAACCCTACAGTGGTATCAGAGCCAGTTTCTATGCGTAGATGCTTTACACAGGTAGTACACATATGAGTATGTGGGCGATGATGATCATGTTGTTTCTCCTTAGTTGAAATTTTGGATATTGGTGGCATAGTGGGATGAAGCGGCCCGGACAAACTTTACATGTCCTCGCACATGAGACATGTTCCACGCTTGACATGCAACTAGTTTGCATAAGTGGCTAGCGGGTGTCTGTCTCTCCTACTATAGTCAATATCTACGAGTTGTCAACAATTTGGTTATCCTCGTTGTGGTTCATGTTCGTAGGTAAGAACGGTTATATCTCGAAAGCCCTAAGCCACGTAAAACTTGCAATGGATAAATTAGAGGCGTCTAGTTTAGATTGTTGCTGGGCTAGTGTTATGATATGATGATGTTGTAAGTAGAAGTATGAGATGATACTCTTACAACATACATAACGTGTAATCTCCATAGACCTTGGACTTGCACATATAGGTATGATAGTGATCATACCACGATGCACATGATAGAGATCATATGCGGGAACCATATCATTTCACTAATAAACATGTGATGTTTGATAGAATCTTATATTGCCTGTTTAGCGCTTTGTTAGCATAATAAGATGAATGTGTTCTTCCTTTAGTATGCACCTATTATGTTTTCGTCGCTCCAAGACATCACGTGATGACCGGGTGTTCTTAGATCCACGACCATATTTCGGGTGTAAAACAGTTACACACGCGAACACTAAGGTTCTAACTTGGCGAGCCTAGCATGTACAGACATGGCCTCGGAACACGGATCGAAAGGTTAAGCATGAATCATATAGTAGATATGATGCCCATTTGATGCTCGCCTTTGAAGCTATACCGACTCACGTGATCGGACTTGGTATAGTGAATTTGGTTCATGTAATCACCAAAAAGGCACGAGGGATGTCGTTTTTGAGTGGGAGTTCATTTGTAATATGGATTAGTTGAACTCAATCTATCATACACTTAGTCTAAACTTTACAAATTCTGTTGTAGATGGCACCACCTGCTTTTAATTTCAATGTGTTCATGGAGAAAGAGAAACTTGCAACGAATGGCAGCAACTTTACCGAATGGGCCATGAATTTGAGGATTCTCCTCTCTGCTGCACAAAAGCAATACGTGCTAGAAGCGCCACTAGCCCCCCCACCTTTTGAGGATTCCCCTGACGAGGAGAAGAATGTCTATGAGACTCGTCAGGAGGACCACAACTTAGTTCATTGCGGCATATTGTATGGGCTAGAGCCGGAACTTCGAAAGCGTTTCGAAAACGGCAATGCTTTTGATACAATGGGTGAGTTGAAAATGATTTTCGAAACACATGCTGCTGTAGAGATCTACAACGCTTCAGAAAAGTTCTTTAGCTGCATGATGGAAGAGCACAGCTCCATTAGTGAGCATGTACTCAAGATGTTGGGTTACGCCGATAAGCTTGTGTCCTTGGGAATAACGATTCCCATTGACTTAGGCATCCATCGTGTTCTGCAGTCTCTACCACCTAGCTATAAGAGCTTTATGATGAACTATAATATGCAAGGCATGAAGAAGTCTCTCCCCGAGCTCCTGTCAATGCTTAAAAATGCAGAAGTGGAGATCAAAAAGGAACATCAAGTGTTGATGATCAATAGAAACACTGGTTTCAAGAAAGACAAGAAGGGAAAACGGAAGGGAAGTAAGGGCGGCAAGCCGGTTGCCGTGCCTGAAAATAAACCCCGAGTTGGACCTAAGTCTGATACCGAGTGCTACTATTGTAAGGGGACTGGCCACTGGAAGCGCAACTGCCCCAAGTATTTGGCAGACAAGAAGGCCGGCAAGGCAAACAAAGGTATATATGATATACATGTTATTGATGTGTACTTGACTAGTGCTCGCAGTAGCACCTGGGTATTTGATACTGGTTCAGTTGATAATATTTGTAACTCGAATCAGGGGCTGCGGAACAAGCGACCACTAGCAATGGGTGAGGTCAAGATGTGTGTCAGCAATGGATCAAGCATTGATGTGATCGCCGTCGGAACGCTGCCTCTCCATTTGCCGTCGGGATTAGTTATAAACTTGAATAATTGTTATCTGGTGCCTGCACTGAGCATGAACATTGTATCTGGATCGTGTTTGATGTGAAGTGGTTATTCATTTAAATCCGAGAACAATGGTTGTTCTATTTATATGAATGAAATATTTTATGGTCATGCACCAATGATGAATGGTTTATTTCTATTAGATCTCGATGACAATGTTACACATATTCATAATGTTGATGCTAAAAGGATTAAACTTAATGATGATATATCCGCATATATGTGGCACTGCCGTCTAGGTCATATTGGCGTTAAACGTTCAGATGGACTTTTGGAATCACTTGATTTTGAATCATTTGATACATGTGAGCCATACCTTATGGGCAAGATGACTAGAACGCCGTTTTCCGGTTCAATGGAACGGGCGACAGATTTATTGGAAATCATACATTCTGATGTATGTGGTACAATGAGTGTGTCGGCGCGAGGTGGATATCTTTATTTTGTTACTTTCACGGATGATTTGATTAGGTACGGTTATATCTACTTGATGAAACACAAGTATGAAACCTTTGAAAAGTTCAAGGAATTTCAGAATGAAGTGGAAAATCATCGTAATAGAAAGATCAAATTTCTACGGTCCGACCGTGGAGGTGAGTATCAAAGTTACGAGTTTAGCACTCACATGAAAGAGTGTGGAATTCTTTCACAACTCACGCCTGCCGGAACACCATAGCGAAATAGTGTGTCGGAACGTCGTAATTGTACTTTATTAGATATGGTTCAATCTATGATGTCTCTGATAGACTTGTCGTTGTCATTTTGGGGTTATGCACTAGAAACTGCTGCATTCACTTTAAATCGGGCACCATCTAAATCCGTTGAAAAGACACCGTATGAATTGTGGTTTGGAAACAAACCTAGGCTGTCATTTCTTAAAGTTTGGGGATGCGATGTTTATGTGAAGAAACTTCAACCGAATAAACTCGAACCCAAAGCGGAAAAATGCGTCTTCATAGGATACCCTAAGGAAACTATTGGGTATTCCTTCTATCACAGATCCGAAGGCAAGGTTTTTGTTGCCAAGAATGGATCCTTTCTAGAGACAGAGTTTCTCGCGAAAGGTGTGAGTAGTCGGAAGGTAGAACTCGAAGAGGTTATTGAACCTTCTCTTCAAAGTATGGAGAGTAGCGCAACGCCGGAAGTTGTTCCGAAGTTGGCTTCACCCGTTGAAGAGGGAACTAATGATAATGATCATGAAACTCCGAAAGAGAGTACTACCGAACCTCGCAGGTCTAGCAGGACACGTGCAGCTCCCGAGCTGTACGGAAATCCTGTCATGAATTTCATGGTTGATGAAAATGATGACCCTGCGACGTATGAAGAAGCGATGATGAGCCCGGATTCCAACAAATGGTTAGAAGCCATGAAATCCGAGATGGAATCCATGTATGAAAATCAAGTTTGGAACTTGCCTCACGACCGAAATACCGTGGAGAACAAATGGATTTTCAAAAGAAAAACTAATGCTGATGGTAATGTGACCGTCTATAAAGCTCGACTTGTCGCAAAGGGGTTTCGACAAATTCAAGGAGTTGACTACGATGAGACATTCTCTCCCGTAGCGATGCTAAAGTCAGTTAGGATTATGTTAGCAATTGCTGCATATTTCGATTATGAGATATGGCAGATGGATGTCAAAACCGCGTTTCTCAATGGTAATATTGAAGAAGAGTTGTATATGATACAACCAAAGGGTTTTGTCGATCCTAAGGATGCTAACAAGGTGTGCAAGCTTCAGCGATCCATGTATGGATTGAAGCAAGCATCACGAAGTTGGAATCTCCGCTTTGATGAGGTGATCAAAGAGTTTGGATTTGTCCAAACTTATGGATAAGCTTGTATTTACAAGAAAGTGAGTGGGAGCAATGTGGCATTTCTGATATTATATGTGGATGACATATTATTGATCGAAAATGAGATAGATCTTTTAAACAGTGTTAAAAGTTATCTAAATAGCAAATTTTCAATGAAGGACCTAGGTGAAGCGTCATACATATTAGGCATAAAGATCTATAGAGATAGATCTAGACGCCTAATAGGGCTATCGCAAAGTACATAACTTGATAAGATTTTAAAGAAGTTTAAAATGGACGGAAGTAAGAAGGGGTTCTTACCTATGTTGCAAGGCAAGACATTGAGTAAGACTCAAAGTCCAGCTTTGGCGAAAGAAAGATAGATAATGGACAAGGTCCCCTATGCTTCAGCCATAGGCTCTATAATGTACGCCATGCTATGTACAAGACCGGATGTGGCACATGCTATTAGTTTGACTAGTAGGTACCAATCGGATCCGAGTTCGTAACCTTGGATAGCGGTCAAGAATATCCTTAAGTACTTACGAAGAACTAAGGATATGTTTCTTGTATACGAAGGTGAAGAAGAGCTCGTCGCTAAGTGTTATGTTGACGCTAGCTTTGACACCGATCCGGATGACTCTAAGTCTCAATCCGGATACGTATTTCTCATGAATGGTGGAGCGGTTAGTTGGAGGAGCTCCAAACAACCTGTGGTGGCGGGATCAACAATGGAGGCCGAATATGTTCTTTGCTTGAGCGGCTCGAAGCAGTTTGGATGAAGGAGTTCATATCCGAACTAGGAGTGGTTGCAAACGCGTTGGACCCAATGGTGATCTATTGTGACAACAATGGTGCCATTGCCAATGCCAAAGAGCCAAGGTCTCACAAGCATTCCAAGCATATTAAGCGTCGGTTTCACTCCATCCGCGAGCATGTCAAGGATGGAGATATAAAGATTTGTAAAGTACATATGGATCTCAATGTAGCAGATCCGTTGACTAAAACTCTCCCTAGAGAAAAACATGATCAACACCAGAACTTGATGGGTGTTAGATTTATCACTATGTAACTAGATTATTCTCTATACTGCAAGTGGGACACTGAAGGGAATATGCCCTGAGAGGCAATAATAAAGTGTTTATTATGTGTATTCCAAGTATATGATAGATGTTTATTTTGCATGCTATAATTGTATTAATACGGAAACATTAATACATGTGTGTTTAATAAACAAACAGAAAGTTCCTAGTTATGCCTCTCTCATAAACTAGCTCGTTGATTAACAAGATGATCAAGGTTTCCTGATCATGGACATTGGATGTTGTTAATAACGGGATCACAACATTAGTGTAATGGTGTGATGAACATTCATCCGAAGTATAGCATTACGATCAAAGTCATTGAGTTTATATTGCTATAACAACTTACGAAGTGACCCTAATCCTTAGACCATGAGATCATGTCAATCACTAACACCGGAAGAGTTTCTTGATAACATCAAACGTCACACCATAACAGGGTGATTATAAAGATGGATTCAAAACTAATAAAGTGTTATGTTGAGGCTCATGGATCGAGCGTGGAATTTGTTCATCCCGATGACGGATAGATATACTCTAGGCCCTCTCGGTGATATCACATTGATTAGCTTGCAAGCAAGTGATTTGATCACTAGAATGTTATATCACGGGAACGAGAAAAGAGTGCATGTCAGTAACGAGATCAAACTAGGTATGTAGATACCGATGATCGAGTCTCGGACATGTAATATATTGTGAAACAAAGGGATTAAGATACTAGCGTAAAAAGGTTCCGACGATCACAAGAAAGTCATCGTTGAATGTGTGGGAGTCAGTATGGGTCTCCAGATCCCGCTTCTGATTATTGATCCGAGAGGGGTCTCGATCATGTCCGCATTATTCACGAACCGTAGGGTGACACACTTAAGAGACGCCAACATCCAATTGGAGCAAAAGTTTCATGCCGAAAGAATGAACAAGCGCAGGAATTTATTTCACTAGATACCGAAACAGGTTTTCGGGTGAAAATGCATAAAGTGGTTATGCATGTGAAATAGAATTCTAGCAAGGGGTTATTTGTGAATGTTTGTCATTAAAGTAATTGACAAAATTCTGAATAAAATAAAAGAGTTTTATTTAATGAGAGTTTGCATTAAATTTGGTGGAAATTTAATGGCATGTTTGAGTGGAGGGATATGAATGGATTTTTGTGAGTGGAGTGTCCACCCACATGAATGAAGGAGGGGAGGGGGCAGCCCCATGGCGGCCACCACCCCTTGGGTGCCCTCCTCCTATAAAAGGCACCCTCTCCTCACTTCTCACTCACACCTCCTCGTGAAGGATCTCTCTCCCCTCTAGAATTTATCCCCATGGTCTCGGACTAGCGAGATACATGTTCCGGTGGCTATTCGGCAAGAAAGAGTTGTGCTTCCTGCATCGCTGGGCGAGGCGGAGGTTGCTCAGTGCCTCGAATGTGTGTGCGAAACGGATGCTTGCTGATTTGCGGAGCTAGGACTTCCTCTCGATCTTGAGATCGGCAAGAGATCGTCTACATCAACCACGAGTTAAACTCGTTAAGCTTTGTCGGTCTTCAAGGGTATGTTCTCTACGAATATACATCCGCCTGTTGTTTGTATCTAATAGATAGATCTTGGTACATAGTTCACATCGTAGGAAATTTTTTGTTTTCTATGCTGCGAACCCTACAACCACTACTAGAAAATCGTTTGTTGTTTATATTTTTGCATCATCATAACATCATGCATATATTTTGCATAAAAACTCTTTTCGTTAAAGCCTAAGTTTTTTTCTAATTAGCCCTCTCCTTTAATCTTAAACTAAAACCTCGGTCTGTTCAAATCTTTTATTTGTCTAAAAAGTATATACAAAAATGTTTTAAAAATAAAATTAATAATAAAAACGTTTTGTTCGGGGAGGCAGTCCGATCGGTCAGGCCAGAGGCCCAACCGGGCCAGACTACCTACTACCTGGCCTAGTAAAATCCTACCTAGCAAACCCTAATCTAACCACCGCAAACCCTAGCACCCACTTCTCCCTGCTGCCACCACCCCACCGCCGCTCCCTAGCCCGATCGACACGCCCAGGAACCACCCCACGACAAGTACCGCTAGCCCCACCCTCCTGCCGATCGAACCCACACCTAATCTAAACACCAAACACGCAACCGCACCCACCAACCCTTTGACTCGACACGTCCCTGGAAACCGCCCGCACCTCACCCAGCATATGCGCTCGAGGCCGCCCACCCCGCGTCGGGATTCCCCTCCCCTTCCCTCGCGTGCTCTCTATCCTGGCGCCACCTACCGTGCTACCGCCGCCGCCCTTTGACACCTCCTGTGCTTCCTCGCGCCGGACGCCCACGACCCCGCTCCCACCTACCCCATTCCCCGTCGTTCTCCTCTGCATTGTTTCCTTCTCTCCCCGTGAGCGCCGCCGGCCTCAGGCCCTCCCATCGTCCTGCATCGCCCCTCCTCGCGAAGCCCCGCCGACGCGAGGGCCTCGTCGTCCTCGCCCTCTCCTCCAAGGCCGCAACCTCCCGATCCCGAGCTGGCCGCCTCCAGCGACGCCCTCTACCCCGCCGCCTTGAACCTCTGCGGCTACGTCCCACGCGACCTCGCGCCGGCCAGCAGCGTCACGAGCCGCCGCCGCTCCTCTGCGTCCCTGTCGCCCGCGTCAAGATCAGCAATGACCCCGACGCCGTCTATCCTTGTCGCCTCCTTGGACCGTCGCGGTCGACCTCTAGTCGCCCCTGTCCGCGAGCTTGCTTCCTCTGCGTGCGTGCCCATTTTTTGTTAGCGATGTGTGCCTGGTATGTCTACTATATGTGCTCTGTCGTTAGTGTTGAAGGCCTAGAACTTCCAATTTTCAGACAAGAGGCTGTTTTGGGTGGCGTTTGATTCAGGTTAGCAGTGTTGGTATTGCTGCCTAGAACCCTCTCGGTGAACAAGAGATCCAAGTCGGATAAGTACCCGAGCAGCCACCTGAACGTCCGGTGCGAATTCCACGTTTGTCATCGACAACCGAAGCCACGGACGAGAAGTCCTCCACCCTAGGGCGACAAGACCTTCAACACGGATTTCAAGTACTCCGACATGGAACACCAAGGCCTACCTCACGGATCTAAACACCGATCCCGCCAAGCCCGACCTTGAGCCTCAAGATCACCGAACCCATGTGTGACCCTTTTTCCGAGATCTCCCTATTTTTATAAATGATATATACATGTTGCATATAATTGTACATGCTTGCATACATATTGGTGTGGTTTGGGCACTATGCCGATTCAACTCATAATTAAATATAAATACCATATGCGGGCATTTTTAGTCTAATATTGGTCCTATTTAAACTTGTGCATCGAACCGATGATATATTTTGCCTTGATAAGCCAACATTTAAATTGCGGGATATCTAAACAACATGAACCTTCTAATTAATTGTCGAGACCCCGGTTCCACTTAATAATGCCTAATTGCATCGCATCTTTGCCATATCATACATCATGCCCGATCTTCTACCGTAGTATTAAATAGTGCATCCGGTGTTTCTTCTAGTGCTTTGCTTCTTCACGGATTAGGCCGATGAGTTGATGCGACTATCAACCCGATCTTCGGATGCACCTTCAGCAATGTTTTCCAGGCAAGCATTCTCTCCCTTTCTACCTATTTTACATTTCTAGTCTTTATTTCCTCCTGTTGATCTATTGGTATGTGTGTTACGATGCTCTAGTTTTCGTACCCGTGGTATCCCTTGCAGCCTTATATTTCCTTGGACACATCCTATTACCCGTTGTTTGGTAGATAGTTGGACTTGCGTGTCATAGTCGCTTGCTCATGTGCTGTTGCATGTCGTCAAGTACCATAGTTGTTGGAGAAATGTCTTATGCTTTATGTTGGAGATGATCATGGCTTTAATTATCGTTTAATAAATAAAATTGAAGTAGGTAAATAATGAAGAGGAACAGGTGGGCAATAGATGTTATTTGGTTTTTAACCGTCCACTTGTGTCCCGTAGGACCCCGAGTACTTGATACCCGTTCTTTGAATATTCGCATTATCCGCATGTGGGACCATGAATCCCCCTAGCCAGAGCTTGAGTCATATATTATTTCTTGGGGCCACAAACTAGTTTGGGGCTATATTACTATCCTGTACTTATGCCATGCTTTACTGCTTTATTTACGATTGCGCGTGGAGCGCATGTACTGTTTAGGTAAGCAGAGTGTTTTCGCGGTATCGACAAGCCTAGTCACACTTTCGGGTTCCCAGTCGTTTACAGCCATTGACGCAAACCTCTGGGTCCGTTCCGGAGCCGGCCAACTTTGTCGCGGGTAGCTTGGTGGGGTGGCCCCTTGAAATTTATATCAATCTTGCAATTGCTCTGTCGTGATGCCTCGTTGGGTTTTCATTTGGTTTTTATCGTGGTTGATCGTGCGTGTGTTGCTATTTGTGCCCCCTGCAGGGTAGAACTTTCTGAAAGCCGTGTCATGATTCTGACGACTTGGAGCTGATATCTCGATCATAGACAACTATAACTGAAGTAGTGCTATAAATTTGACTTTATAATGACTAGTAATCAGCTTCACTATAATGGAATGGCTAAATAAAAGTGCCAACAAGCTGGTTTGGTTTGTTACCATTACCATTGTATCTGACTAGTAAGTATTGCAACTACAACGGAATGGCTAAATAAAAGTACCAACAACTGCTGGGTTTTGGGGATGCCTCATGCTATATGTATCTGACTAGTAAGTACTACAACTACAACGGAATGGTTAACTAAAACTGCCCACTGCTTATTATATCAGGATGACTCATGCTATCTATATCTGACTAGTAATTGCCGCAACTATAACGAAATGAATAAAACTGCCAACTGTGTGAGTTCCTTGGTGACTTCCTCGTTTGGTGTCAAGGGGGAATACCAGGATGGGTATGTTTGGTGTTGGAATCAGGTTGGATCCGAATAGGTCTTTCTTACCCCTCTCTGATAGCCGCTAGTTGTATCGAGTCTCTATAGGTTGTTTAGTGCATGCTTTGCTGCCGCTTCAGTCCACCATACCTATGTAGGCGAGGACCGCCGAATTCTAGTCTCGCTGTGTACTGGCCTCAGTACTGACCGCTCTCCTTTTTTCCTTTTCCCTTTGTCGGCACCCCTTTTGTTTAAGAAGGTTTTGAGATCGACATCGTTAGCAGGTTTACCCTTCCGGCTTGGCCTGGGCAGGGTTATAGACGCCATTGTTTATTCTTCAGGGATCTTAGCTCAATTTGCATCTTGTCCGTACTCGGACGTTGTATTGTTTTAAAGGTGATTTGGATCTTTGTATTGTATATCTGTATTCTTGACTCTTTGAGTCATTGTTGTATATATCTGTTCTGTCGGTTCCATCGTGGACTATTGTGTAATGGTATTACTTCGTTTTCCACCCGCACGAAAGTGCCCGGTGGGCACCTTTGAATCGTTTCTATGCGGGTTTGGTGGGAATCGCTGAAACTTGCATAGGGACGATTTTAAGGGTGTTACATTTAGCTCCTTTTGGGTAAAAATATACTTCAGACTCTTGTGATCCGAATAAATCTCACAGCGGTTACCCATGAGGTAATGTCGCCATGTCTTCAAGGATAAAACTACGGCTGCTAATTCAAGGTCATGGGTAGGGTAATTCTGCTCATGTTGCTTTAGTTGTAGGGATAGATAAGATATGACTTTTCCTTCTTGCATCAGCACACATCCGAGACAAACCTTGGATGCATCACAATACACATGAAAAGGCTTCATGATATCCAGCATAATCAAGATTGGGGCTGAAATCAATCTCTTCTTGAGCTCTTGAAAACTTGCTTCACATTTGTCCATCCATTCAAACTTATTATCTTTCTTCAACAATTGGGTCATGGGTCTTGTGATGCTCGAAAATCCTTCTACAAACTTGCGGTAATATCCCGCTAATCCGAGAAATGCGCGAACTTGGGTTTGAGTGGTTGGGGCTTTCCATTCTTCAACATCCTTAACCTTGGCAGGGTCGATAGCAATTCCTCCTACCGACACGATATGTCCGAGGAATCCTACTTCCTTTAACCAGAACTCACATTTGCTAAACTTGGCATACAACTGATGATCTCTAAGGATTTCAAGGATGGTCCTTAGGTGTAGCTCATGTTCTTCTTCTAATTTGGAATATATCAGAATGTCATCAATGAAAACAACGACAAACTTATCCAGGAAGTTCATAAAAATCTTATTCATGAGATTCATGAAATAAGAAGGGGCATTGGTTAATCCAAAAGACATGATAGTGTACTCATACAATCCATATAGGGTGGTGAAGGCAGTCCTCTACGCGAATCTTGAGTTGATGATCACCAGTTCTAAGATCAATCTTAGAAAACACTTTGGCACCGGTCAACTGGTCAAACGGATCTTCTATCTTTGGCAGTGGGTACTTATTCTTGATGGTGACAACATTCAGCTTCCGATAATCCGTGCACAAACGGTTACTGTCACATCCCAAAATTTTCCAAATTTTGAAATGTGAAAAAATAAATAAAACAAAATAAATAATTGTTGAAATTTAGGGTGAAAAGAAACTTTTTGTTTCAAAATGGAAACTTAAAAACCCAACTTGAACAAACTTTGAATAAAGTTTGAATCCAACTAAATTCAAATCAAGTGAAATACATTCTTCATAAATGCATCTTGAAATTTAAACACTTGGAAAATAAACCAAAACTCCAAAAATCTAAATGGAATAATATATTTCCAAGATATCTCTAAGACCATGGATTTGATTCATATAAAAACTTAACAACAAGCATTTATAAATGATCAAGAATGACAAATAAAAATATTATAAAACCATAGCAATTGATTTCATTCAATTTGGAACCTTGGATAGAATCTTATGAATTTAGTAAGATAAAGAAATTAAATTCCAAAACTAATCAAGCTCCTATACAAAATCCACACCAAATTGTGAGTAATTACTCCTAAAAGGATTTAAAAGGATGAATAAATATTAAACAAGGTTTTACAAATTGGAATCACCAAGATTGGATCTATAAATAAAAAGATATGGATTTTATAAGAAAGAAAGAAATAAATAAAAGATATTTAAAAGCCAAATTAAAACATGGCCAAGTCCATAAGCAAATGAAATAAAAGAGTCATATAAATAAAGTTATATGGAATTAAAACCATATTTGATTTCATTGGAATAAAGACAATTGCCCAAATTAAATGATTAATAATCATATTAAAATACTTTTAATAATTCAAAGAGAATTATTTAACACCCTATTAAATAAATAAACCTACTGAAAAGGTTTTGTGAAAAAATGGAATCTAAATAAGGGTTTGAAAATATATTTAATCTTATTTGAATAATGGCAAATGCTTATTTTAATAAAGAATAAAACCATAAGAAGAATAGAAGAATTATTCCTAAATTGGTATTTAAAATACATGTTTAAACAGTATGGAAATATACTGAACATTTTAAAAAGGTTTGAATTCAAACAAGGTTTGAAATCATTTAAACAAAATCAAAAAAGAAAAATGAAAAAGAAAAATGAAGAGAACAAAAAAGGGGGAAAACAAACCAGTCCAGCCAGCTAAGCCCATCAGGCCCAGCTATCCCATTTCCCTCTCCCCCTGCAGAAAACGATTGGTACCAAACATTAACCCCGCGTAGTCACTGATCAACTGACCCCACCATTTTTCTCCCTCTCTCATTGACGCACCGACCCCACGCCACATCATCGTCGTGTTCGCGTGACCAGTTCTTCCACTTTTCTCGCTGCTGGTCCTGCGTTGATTCCTCGAATTGAATTCGCTTAAACGCTACACTAATTCTTCCCCGTGACCTCGCCCTCATAAACGCCCACCTTCCCTCTCCCTTTTCCCCAGTCCTCACACCACCGGAGCCCCTAGGCTGCCCATATTGCTTGCGACAACACCTTTGTCTCCGACGGCATTTCCGACCGATTTCGGCGAACCCAGCCACCTCCTTGCCTCCCAGACTCCACGGGTACATTCCCCATCTCCTGGCGAACCTCTCCGTAGCGCCAGCTCGCCCGCGTGTGGTCAGCATCGTCGACAACGTCAACACTGAGCATCGCTGTCGTCTATTTCCACTCCGGCGAGTTCCCCAGGTAGCGTCTGACCGCCCCTCTCCTCCTCCTTCACACGCGCGTACTCACCACAACTCGGCGCATCTAACCGTGCTCCCCTTTTTCTCTGGCATGCTCTGTAGCCTCGCCTTCAATGACGTCTGAGCGCAACCGACGGTGACAACGACTCCGGCGAGCAATTGTCGTCCACCCCGTGCGTCCCTTGCCTTCCCGCAAGCAAGTTGAGCATCGGCAATGTTCCGCGAACCTGGTGAGCCTCCCCATCCTCTTCCTCGCTTCCCGTAGCCACCGGACCACCGCAGGCCGAGCGCGCCGCCGCTCGCTGTCGCCCAGTGCCGCCAGATCTTGGCTGCCTTGCTGTGAGCCGTAGGATTTAAATCCGAGCGCTACGATAGATCCTTAAACGAATCGGTATGTTTGCATCTGTGCCGGGCGATGTAACTTAGATCTAACGGCCTGTATCTGATGATCCGCGCGAATCGGTACCGCCCAATGAGAAACAGCCACGTGGCCTAAAGTTTGATTTAAAAACCAGAAACTTTTCTATTAGATGTGTGAATTTGTAAATTGCATAACTTTTGATCCACACGTCCAAATTTTGCAAATTTTATATAAATGGATTCAGCAAAACAAGTAATTTACAACCATGCACTTTGTTTAATGATTTGCTTCTGTAAACTTAATTTGATTTTGTAGAAACTTGTGTAGGCATAATTTGGATATAAAAAAATTATTCTAGAAATATTTTTAAGGTAAAATCTTTGGAAAATGGATTTTTTTAACCTACTAACCATAGAAACAAACTTTTGATTTTAAAAACATATTTTGAGATGCTAAGGAATAAATCTTTGAAATAAAGCATTTCTAGCTAAATAAAATTATTGAATATGTTTTTAAAAATGCTTTTTGAGTAAAACCTTTGGGAAATGATTTGATTTAAATTCTCTTACCCTAAACACCAAGTTTTAGGATTTAAAAATATATTTGGTGAACCCTATGAATTATTACTTTGCTAAAAAGCATTTTCAACAACATAAAATATTACTTTAGTATAAAAATGGTTTATAGGTAAAACCTTTTTACAAATGGTTTAAATATTAAACACTTGACCTTAAAACACTAACATTTGTGTTTAAAAATATATTTGTCAAACACTAGAAAATATTACTTTGATTAGAATCATTTCTAGCAAAACAAAATGATTTAAATGGCCTTTTTCACTAACTTGATATCAAATGATTTTGCCACCTTTATAAATGACCAATAAGTGTTTTCAAATGTTTATAACCTATTATAAACCACTTTTCCAAATAAAACAATCTTTGGCATGCTTACATGCATTGCTTTGTTTTTATTATTCTATGTGATGAATGCTTGAATGGTAGTTTGAAATTGTGCCTTGATTGAATTGTAGTGAAATTTGAAGAGTGTGACTATTGAAAGATCAAGGAGTGAACTTATATTCTATACCAAAAAGACAAGTCATGCTACATACTTTTGTCCCATTATTTTCACTATGCACTAGTGATATTTCTAAGTAAGACTTGCATGGAATTTTTGCTATGTATAAACTATGGCATGGGAAATCCTAGTAGATGAAACCTTAGTAGAATTTTCCTAAGTTAATATTCCTACTACTATCATGCTTAGCTTAGCTAGTAGAAAAAAGGGTGGATTATATTCATGCTATGGAATATTTCTAAGTCAAGGACTTGTGTTTTGTTTAATAAAACAACTAAGTGAATGAATCACCTGGGTGGAATGGTATTGCTTGGAAGGATTTTTGTTGAGTGGTTACATAAGGCACATTTTGATGGTTTACCTTGTGTATCTCACTTGTGGAATGCCACCCAGGAACAAAGAGATTTGAGATGTCAAATGTTGAGAAGCTTCAAGTGCAGCCACTTGGCATTATGGGCTCTACCTGGATCATATAGGTTGCAAGAACTTAGCCAAATGGACAGTTGGTGGTAGGGGATTGATAGGTTTGGAGCGCGTCCATTCTGGTCTAAGGGAAGGCTTCTGAAAGATCTTGTCTCGATGCATGTCGAGTCTTGTGGGGAAAGTGCACCACCTCTGCAGAGTGTAAAATCTAAGTACTTAGCCATGTCCTTGGTATTGGACAATTTGGGCATCAAGACATGGAAGCTATCAAGAATCTACTCATCCCAATTTTCTAAGTTAAAACTTACGGTTGAACAAGGTTGAAGGTTCACCAATTTCTATTGGTGGTTCCTTGGGAATATTTTGCCAAACAAAAACTTAGTGTTTTTCAAATGATAAGGAAAAATCTATTTTTTGAGAAAAGCAAGCCTAAGCTCCACTTAGCCAAATGCATATAGATGATAGTTACCACTATACTACCATAGTATAACTTTCCAATACAATTCAAATGTATTGACCCTTGTGGCTGTAACTTATTATGTTGTAGGTTTGTTTGATGTTAGTGAAGTGTGTTGATTAGGATTACAAGTCTACAACCAACATGATTGCCCGTGGCACGTTGAAGATGAAGTAATCCATGCTATAGTTATTCCTGCTGCATTGTAATGAGATAGCCAAATGAGCTATGTAAGATGTAATGGATTATTTTATTCCTGGTTATAAAGTTGTAATATGACCTTTGTTTCTTGATATTACATCTTAACTGTGGATGCTAGCTATTGATCCAGGGACTAGCATTGTAAGCACAGGGATCTCTACCTTATTAAAGGTTGGGACCTCTACAGATGGTATCAGAGCACTATGTTGCCTGTAGGATTGTAACCCTAGGATTGGAAAAAACCCCTTAGAAAAATAGGAGTTGTATTTGTTCCAAAACTTATTTACAAACAATCTTGTAAACTCTTTCCTCAACCTTTTGGTTTTGATTCTATATCTCTTCCTTTTCAAACTTGATGGACAAAACCTCAACATGAGCAAAGACTTCAACATGAGCAAAGGACTTCACCAACTCAAATGACTTCAACTTCAACATCATAAAAGACTTCAACTCAGTATCACCAAGGACGTCAACTTGGACATCACTAAGGACTTCAAGTGAGACAAAGAAATATTACTTAAGACTTGAAGACTAAGGAAACACAACTTAGAAGAAATCATCATCACCTTTGAAGTTTTGTGGCCAAGATGCAAGAATTTTCCCAAGGAAACCATGATCTCATTCATGAAGAAACAACTAAGAAAAATGGAATGATCTCAAGTGAACCATATAGTTGGACCACCATATTAATGATTAGATTAAACACAACAACTTATGTGGTGTAATAAAAATATTTTGTTGCCTAAAAATGTGCTTAAAACTTGTTGTTTGAGTGGAATGTTTGATTGTGATTGCTTGCACATTGCTTGTGTGATTTGTTGTGTGTGAGTAGAATTCTTTCTCTAGAAATCTTTTGCCTATTCTAATCCCAATCCAACCCAAACATATGACTACTCCAAGAAACTCCAACATCAAGAATGGTGACAACAACAACCAAGAGATGCACATGAGAGAATTCATAGTAACCTAAACCCAGTTGAACCAAGTGACAACTCAGTTTTTAGCCAACAACAATGAGTTAGACCCAACCATGCAAAGGTTTTTGGAAACCCAAACCCAATTGATGCAAAGGGTGACAAATCAAATGATCAACATGGGAGACAACCTTTCCCAAGGAGTTTGTGACAATAATGATGTCAAGGATGATATTATAAAAGGAACTCAAGCTTGCAATATTTGTGGAGACATGGATCACACTTCCAAAGAGCATGAAGATCAATGCCCTAATTGTGAAGAGAAACATCCAACTAAACAATGCCCCACATCCCAAGTTACTTGTTTCCTATGTGAAGGAAATAATAATGTCCCTATCCAATGCCCCATCTATTCCATAGTTCAACAAAGGAAACAAGGTGGAGTGCATCAAGAGTTTGTAAACCCCCATGAGGAAACAACTTCTATCAAGAAGGATGAAGACAAAGGCAAATCTCAGCTTGCACCTCCATGCACTATGACTCACATTGATGGACAAAAGAAGAAACATATGTATTATCCAAGGAAACGATTAAGGAGACAAGGATACTTTCCCACCTTTGAGGTGAGATATGAAGAACATGAACTAGAGGAACTCCTAGCTTTGGAGAAACCCAAGACGAAGAAGGACAAAAGCCAAGTGCAATGTTGCAATTGCAAAGAGATGGGATACTATGCCAATGAATGTCCAGAGAAGAAGAAAAAGTATAAGGAAATTAGCCAAGTGTGGTGCAACAACTGCAAAGAGCTAGGCCATTATATATCAACTTGTCCACAGAAGATACGTTAAGAACTCAACCTTGTCACATGTTACAATTGTGGTAACCAAGGAAATTATGCAAGCAATTGTCCAGAAAAGATGAAGTACAAGACCAACAAGCCTATGAGGGATCTCAGCCTTGTCACATGTTTCAAGTGTGGAAACAAAGGACACTATGCAGATGTCTGCCCAGAGAAGTTTCTTCAAGATCCCAAGCAAGCCAAGATGTAATATAGTTGAAAACTTTTTAAGGGTGGTAGTACCCTAGTTGCCTTGAGACAACTTGTAACCTCTAGCCTTCCCAAATCTCGGGACGAGATTTCTTTTAAGGGTGGTAGCCTGTCACATCCCAAAATTTTCAAAATTTTGAAATGTGAAAAAATAAATAAACAAAATAAATAATTGTTGAAATTTAGGGTGAAGAGAAACTTTTTGTTTCTAAATGGAAACTTAAAAACCCAACTTTAACAAACTTTGAATAAAGTTTGAATCCAACTAAATTCAAATCAAGTGAAATACATTCTTCATAAATGCATCTTGAAATTTAAACACTTGGAAAATAAACCAAAACTCCAAAACCAATGGAATAAATTATTTCCAAGATATCTCTAAGGCCATGGATTGATTCATATAAAAATTTAACAACAAGCATTTATAAATGATCAAGAATGACAAATAAAAATATTATAAAACCATAGCAATTGATTTCATTCAATTTGGAACCTTGGATAGAATCTTATGAATTTAGTAAGATAAAGAAATTAAATTCCAAAACTAATCAAGCTCCTATACAAAATCCATACCAAATTGTGAGTAATTACTCCTAAAAGGATTTAAAAGGATGAATAAATATTAAACAAGGTTTTACAAATTGGAATCACCAAGATTGGATCTATAAATAAAAAGATATGGATTTTATAAGAAAAAAGAAAGAAATAAAAGATATTTAAAAGCCAAACTAAAACTTGGCCAAGTCCATAAGCAAATGAAATAAAATAATCATTTAAATAAAGTTATATGGGATTAAAACCATATTTGATTTCATTGGAATAAAGACAATTGCCCAAATTAAATGATTAATAATCATATTAAAATACTTTAAATAATTCAAAGAGAATTATTTAACACCCTATTAAATAAATAAACCTACTGAAAAGGTTTTGTGAAAAATTGGAATTTAAATAAGGGTTTGAAAATATATTTAATCTTATTTGAATAATGGCAAATGCTTATTTTAATAAAGAATAAAACCATAAGAAGAATAAAAGAATTATTCCTAAATTGGTATTTAAAATACATGTTTAAACAATATGGAAATATACTGAACATTTGAAAAAGGTTTGAATTCAAACAAGGTTTGAAATCATTTAAACAAAATCAAAACAGAAAAAAGAAAAAGAAAAATGAAGAGAACAAAAAAAGGGGGAAAACAAACCAGCCCAGCCAGCTAAGCCCATCAGGCCCAGCTAGCCCATTTCCCTATCCCCCCGCAGAAAACGATTGGTACCAAACATTAACCCCGCGCATTCACTGATCAACTGACCCCACCCTTTTTCTCCCTCTCTCACTGACGCACCGACCCAACGCCACATCATCGTCATCTTCGCGCGACCAGTTCCTCCCCTTTTCTCGTTGCTGGTCCTGCGTTGATTCCTCGACTTGAATTTGCTTAAACGCCACAATAAGTCTGCCCCGTGACCTCGCCCTCATAAACGCGCACCTTCCCTCTCGCTTTTCCCCAGTCCTCACACCACCGGAGCCCCTAGGCTGCCCGTATTGCTTGTGATAACACCTCTATCTTCGACGGCATTTCCGGCCGATTCCGGCGAACCCAACCACCTCCTTGCCTCCCAGACTCCACGAGGACATTCCCCATCTCCTGGCGAACCCCTCCGTAGCGCCATCTCGCTCACGTGTGCTCTGCATCGTCGACAACATCAACACTGAGCACCGCCGTTGTCTGTTTCCACTCCGGCGAGTTCCCCAGGTAGCGTCTGATCGCCCCTCTCCTCCTCCTTCACACGCGCGTACTCACCACAACTCGGCGCATCTAACCGTGTTCCACTTTTTCTCTGGCATGCTCTATAGCCTCGCCTTCAACGACGTCCGAGCGCAACCTGCGGTGACAACGACTCCGGCAAGCAATTGTCGTCCACCCCGTGTGCCCCCTGCCTTCCCGCAAGCAAGTTGAGCATCAGCAAAGTTCCGCGAACCTGGTGAGCCTCCCATCCTCTTCCTCGCTTCCCGTAGCCATCGGACCACCGCAGGCCGAGCGCGCCGCCGCTCGCTATCGCCCAGTGCCGCCAGATCTTGGCTGCCTTACTGTGAGCCGTAGGATTTAAATCTGAGCGCTACGATAGATCCTTAAATGAATCGGTATGTTTGCATCTGTGCCATGCGATGTAACTTAGATCTAACGGCCTGTATCTGATGATCCGCACGAATCGGTACCGCCCAATAAGAAACAGCCACGTGGCCTAGAGTTTGATTTAAAAACCAGACACTTTTCTGTTAGATGTATGAATTTGTAAATTACATAACTTTTGATCCACACGTCCAAATTTTGCAAATTTTATATCAATGGATTCATAAAAACAAGTAATTTCCAACCATGCACTTTGTTTAATGATTTGTTTTTGTAAACGTATTTGATTTTGCAGAAACTTGTGTAGGCATAATTTGGATATAAAAAATTATTCTAGAAATATTTTTAAGGTAAAATCTTTGGCAAATGGATTGTTTTGAACCTACTGACCATAGAAACCAACTTTTGATTTTAAAAACATATTTTGAGATGCTAAGAAATAAATCTTTGAAAGAAAGCATTTCTAGCTAAATAAAATTATTGAATATGTTTTTAAAAATGCTTTTTGAGTAAAACCTTTGGGAAATGATTTGATTTAAACTCTCTGACCCTAAACACCAAGTTTTAGGATTTAAAAATATATTTGGTGAACCCTATGAATTATTACTTTGCTAAAAAGCATTTTCAACAACATAACATATTACTTTAGTATAAAAATAGTTTATAGGTAAAACCTTTTTACAAATGGTTTCAATATTAAACAGTTGACCTTAAAACACTAAAATTTGTGTTTAAAAATATATTTGTCAAACACTAGAAAATATTACTTTGATTAGAATCATTTCTAGCAAAAAAAATGATTTAAAATGGCCTTTTCACTAACTTGGTATCAAATGATTTTGCCACCTTTATAAATGACCAATAAGTGTTTTCAAATGTTTATAACCTATTAGAAACCACTTTTACAAATAAAAAATCTTTGGCATGCTTGCATGCATTGCTTTGTTTTTATTATTCTATGTGATGAATGTTTGAATGGTAGTTTGAAATTGTGCCTTGATTGAATTGTAGTGAAATTTGAAGAGTGTGACTATTGCAAGATCAAGGAGTGAACTTATATTCTCTACAAAAAAAGGCAAGTGGTGCTACATACTTTTGTCCCATTATTTTCACTATGCACTAGAGATATTTATAAGTAGGAATTGCATGGAATTTTTGCTATGTATAAACTATGCCATGGGAAATCCTAGTAGATGAAACCTTAGTAGAATTTTCCTAAGTTAAGATTGCTACTACTATCATGCTTAGCTTAGCTAGTAGAAAACAAGGGTGGATTATATTCATGCTATGGAATATTTCTAAGTCAAGGACTTGTGTTTTGTTTAATAAAACAACTAAGTGAATGAATCACCTGGGTGGAATGGTATTGCATGGAAGGATTTTTGTTGAGTGGTTACACAAGGCCCATTTCTATGGTTTACCTTGTGTATCTCACTTGTGGAATGCCACCCAGGAACAAAGAGATTTGAGATGTCAAATGTTGAGAAGCTTCAAGTGCAGCCACTTGGCATTATGGGCTCTGCCTGGATCATATAGGTTGCAAGAACTTAGCCAAATGGACAGTTGGTGGTAGGGGATTGATAGGTTTGGAGCGTCCCATTACGGTCTAAGGAAGGCTTCTGAAAGATCTTGTCTCGATGCATGTCGAGTCTTGTGGGGAAAGTGCACCACCTCTGCAGAGTGTAAAATCTAAGTACTTAGCCATGTCCCTGGTATTGGACAATTTGAGCATCAAGACATGGAAGCTATCAAGAATCTACTCATCCCAATTTTCTAAGTTAAAACTTACGGTTGAACAAGGTTGAAGGTTCACCAATTTCTATTGGTGGTTCCTTGGGAATATTTTGCCAAACAAAAACTTAGTGTTTTACAAATGATAAGGAAAAATCTATTTTTTGAGAAAAGCAAGCCTAAGCTCCACTTAGCCAAATGCATATAGATGATAGTTACCACTATACTACCATAGTATAACTTTCCAATACAATTCAAATGTATTGACCCTTGTGGCTGTAACTTATTATGTTGTAGGTTTGTTTGATGTTAGTGAAGTGTGTTGATTAGGATTACAAGTCTACAACCAACATGATTGCCCGTGGCACGTTGAAGATGAAGTAATCCATGCTATAGTTATTTCTGCTGCATTGTAATGATATAGCCAAATGAGCTATGTAAGATGTAATGGATTATTTTATTCTTGGTTATAAAGTTTTAATATGACCTTTGTTTCTTGATATTACATCTTAACTGTGGATGATAGCTATTGATCCAGGGACTAGCATTGTAAACACAGGGATCTCTACATTATTAAAGGTTGGGACCTCTACAGTTACCTCCATCTTTCTTATCCACAAATAAAACAGGTGATCTCCATGGCGACGCACTTGGTTGAATCAGTCATATGTCCAGCGTAGCATCCAGTTGCTTCTTTAGCTCCGCTAATTCAGACGGGTTCATACTATAAGGTCTCTGAGCTATGGGTCCGGTTCCAGGGATTAGTTCAATGATAAACTCGATATCCCGATCTGGGGGCATACCGGGCAATACATCTAGGAATACGTCGTGGTATTCGTAGACTAATCTGACTTGGTCAATGGTTGGTTCGGCTAGACTCTTGTTGCACTTGAATTGACGGGGCAAGGTTTCAAATACATGCTCTACTGATACTCCAGTGGTACTAGTCGTGGTTATGGCTTTCTTGTCATAGTCGATTAATCCTTTATGTTTCGGCATCCAATCCATTCCTAGTAATACTTCCAAACCTTTGGTTCCAAGTACTATTAGATTAGCAGAAAAATATATTCTATGGATTCTGATAGGTACGGCCTTGCAAATTTGTCTAGCTTTGGTGGTTGAACCAGGTATTTGAACTATCATAACATGCTTCAATTTTTTTGGTTGAATCTTACTAGTGCATGCAAATTCTTCTGTAACAAACGAGTGCGTGCTCCAGAATCAAACAACACTCTTGCAAGTACCGAGTTAACATAAAACATACCCATCACGACATCTGGCGCTTCCTGGGCTTCTTCAGCATTCATGTGAAACAGACGGCCGTTGCGGTTGAGTGAGTTCCCTAGGGCGAATCTTCTTCCAGGATGAACACGGCGCTACTGCTGAGCTGGTGCATTCACATTGGCGACTGCTGCAAGCTTCTTGGGGCACTCATTCGAGTAGTGACCCTTGGTTCCGCATTCATAACAAGTAACCTGAGACTTGTCTTTTCCTGCAACAGGCACAACATTGCTTCCAGTCCTTGGGGCAGTATTGGTGTTGTTGGTGTTGTTGTTGTTGAACTTGGGTGGTGCACGGTTGAAATTTTTGGAGTTGCCGGGGTTGTTGTGGTGGTTTCCTCCTGGCCTTGGGTTTCCTCCTCCATGGTTGGGATAGTTCGGACGGGTCATCGGGGGTCTATATTTTCTTGGGGCATATCCTGCAGACGGGTTGGGGCGATACTTCGGGGTATGGTGGGTTCCTGGTTGATGCATCATTCGACGCTTGCGATTCTCATTGGCTTGGTGGATCTTGCCTTCCATCTAAATTGCAGAATACACTAAGGCTTCAAACGAAATGTTGACTAATAAGGTTTTCATCTCATCATGCAGACCGTTCAAGAATCTTTCCTTCTTCTTGGCTTCAGTGTCAATCTCATCTAGTGCATACCTAGCTAATGACAGAAATTTGTCACGGTACTCAACTACTGTCATCGTCCCTTGCTTCAATCCTCTGAATTCATATCTCATCCTCTTGATTAAACCCGGTGGCACATGGGTTCTGCTGAACTTGAGTTTGAATTCATCCCAAGTCATCATCTGTCCTCCATTCATGGTGTGAATGCTATTCCACCAAGCTGTTGCATCTCCTGCCAGATAATGGGTGGCAAACAGTACTTTCTCATTGGCCTCCACTCATGCGACTTCTAAGTTGTTGTCCATGGTATGTAGCCAGTCATTAGCATCTAATGGCTCTTCAGACTTACTAAATATGGGTGGATTGGTGTTCTGAAAGTTCTTGATCTTGGATCCATGATTGTCCTGGTTTACATGGCCTTGCTTATTGCTGGCCATCTGAGCTATGTGTTGAAGGGTGGCTAAGTTGTCCTGACGTTCGGCTCTTTTAGCTTCATGGTTAGAAACCAACATTTGCAAGATTTGCAGCATTGGGTATTGAGATGAGCTGCTCCCTCCGCGAGGCATCTGAAGATTGAGATAGATCATGAGACAAGAGGGACATTTCTAAGGTTCATGGCTTTGTTTTTGAAAAGGTTTTAAACTTTAATTTTGACTCTGGCTTTGTCAACTAGCAACTTGATTTTCATTCATTCATTCATTCATAGCACCCAATACAAACACACACCACACTAAGGTAACAGATGATTTTAAGAACCATTCCCTAAAACTACGATACAGAGGGACCGGATACAACTCACACCTACAATAGTTCTCAGGTGCTACTACTCATCAGAATCGGTGTCTTCGTTATCATCAATGAAGGCGGAATCAACATCATCATCAGTGTGTAAGTCCATGGCTTGGTCCTCTAGGTAGTATATCATCATCACTGAGGTAGGAGTAGGGATCTCCACGGATATCTTCCCCTGCATTCTCCCTCTCCTCAAGCTACATGCCCCTCTCATGGATGGTCTCCTCCAAGTCTGACACCTTGTGACAAAGGCGAGCAATGATGCGATCCTTCTTGTCACGCAGACGGCGAAATGACTTGCTCTCCTTCGCAAGGATGGCGAGGGTCTGGTCCTTCTTGACTGCAATGGCATAGTTTTGGTTGGCGTAGGCGCGGACGTTGTCCAACTCCTTCTGCCTATCATACATCATGAAGCTGAGACGATCCATGTGATGCTTCAGCTCCGGATGTTGTGGCACCTCCAATGGCTATCCCATAGTATCACGCCTTGCGTAGTACTCAAAGCGAGTACCCTTGATCTGATTGATGCTTTGCCCACACAGACGGGCAAGAGCTTCCTGCATAGCCCTGGCGAGTCCATCTAGCCAGTTGTTCTCTGTCAAGCTGAATTGGATCCCCTCTAAGGTGGGTGCCTCCATCTTTCCTCTGAGATTGGCAACAATCAGCCATTGTAGTTCTCCTCCTTGCTGATCGTTCAGCTGTTCTCCAAAGAACTCGGGGTGCGGGTGCTCAAGAAGTTCCGAGAGTTGGTCTAGATCATGCTCAAAGATGAGCTGTCCTCCATTTCCCAACTCGTAGAACTTGCTATACTTGACGTCCATCTATAAGAATGTAGGATAAGTAATTTAGTAGAGTGTGTCAAATTTTATGTAAGATCTGCAAGAATTTTTGAGGAACATGAATTTTCTTGAAAGACTCTAGGTGATAAGAATGAGAATAGGTTTTCATAAATACTCACTTCTTTTGTTTTGAAACTAAGTTTTTGATTCAAGCGTCCATTTTAACTAGGGTCTCCTATTGTCAGGATGGCTCTGATACCAACTGGTCAACACCCGGATTTTTAATCCCGGATGCCTGTTATGCCATACATCGCAATCCCAGGATTACTATTTTAGCGAGACATAACATATTTGGTACCATAGTTCGTCATCCATTACAAACCATAATAAAGGTCTTACAAATAAAGGATCTCATGATCCAGTCTTAATACAATCAACACAGCGGAATAATAATAAGGGTAGCATTGTCGAAGCTCCAGCTTCAGGGTCACAGGCAATGCTGACGATGGGAGATGGTCCTAGTTGTCATAGACTTCCTGCTGTCCATCATCCTGATAGTCCTCTTCATAGTCTGGCCATAGGAATAGCCAGGGACAAAGCCATGAGTACTCTTTGAGTACTCGCAAACTATCACTAACAAGTAAGGTGGTTCGAGTAGGAATCTTAAGATCTAAGTTTATTTTGCAAAAAGCCAGATTTATCTCTAATTGAGTTTAGAAGTAAAGAAAACTAATTTAAAGTTTTACAACACCTAAGTGGTAACTTAATTTTCATGTTCACAACCCTGTTGTGGTCAAGTCAAAGTCATAGTTCATTTCACAAGTCATTTTGAAAACATCTGGCGATGGAACAGTATGGCCACTCCAACTGTCCATAACCGCGGCACGACAATTCGAATAGTTTGACACTCTGTAGAGGTGGTACACTTTCACCACAACATTCGATACATCCGTCAGGAACAATCCCGAATCACCATAGTTAGTATGCAGATAATCAATCCTAACCTTTCAATTACACACCCTAGTATAGGCACCTCCCCTATGAGTTTGGCCTCCCAACCATGACCATCTGTCATTTTGGGAACTGCACAGGTGGACAATCATCACGAGGTAGCCTCAACTCAAACCTCGTCCGCAAGGGAACCCATACTAAGATATATAAACTTCCAGTCAAGCCCTACCCAAATTCGGGTATTGTGGTTGTACGGTAAAATTGGAATGGTATCTCATCCGAACCCAACCATCAGTTTTATAAAGGGCTAAGGCTCATGCCTCAACATTTTCATCATCAAACCATATGGTGTTCATAACACATGTCAAAACATTTCAATAGAATGACTCATCATTCCAAGGTTTTCATAGTCATTTTCACCAAGTATTCCCATCTAAAATGATCATATTTTATGCTTAGCACTATACACTAAAGTTGAGGGTAATTACTAATGAGGGGTGTTAATCAAGTGTGACTATCTAAATCTAGATCTCATGTCTTAGTATGACATCTAGTTCTAACTAACTTAGGCCAAGTTTTATGCTCTTTATGCTACCTATAATATCTTTCCAAAACTCACAAAACACTAACTATAAGTAATAAAGAACTTTGATAAAGAAATAAAATAATCAAGCTTGCAAGTAAAACTGGGATTTGGTATAATCAAGGTTGCATAACCAAAGTATGCCTAATGCATCTTGCATAGGTTAACTAATAGGTTTAGGCTTGCAAGTAGGACTTGCATGGTTTAGCTTAGCTTGCCTTGAGTAGTGTAGTGGTTGAAGTTCTCCTCTGCTTCTTCTTCGTAGTAGTACTCCTCCTCTTCATAGCCTTGGTCGGTACTAGCGTCTATAAATAAATACGAGGTACACAATCATCAAACAATACTTAACTACTTTTGTTTGGAACACAAAGGTTCACACTAGATGATCTAGCATCATCACAATCATCACATGAATTAATGGCTTAGTCTTATTTATTTTATTTTGGAAAAGTAATTTCTACACATTGAAAACTACTTAAGATTTAATATTCTCCAATTAAAATATGGGATCATGTTGACACATGTCATCACCACATATTTTAATACTTGGGAATGTGATTTAAAGTGGTGTCAAAATTTAATAATGTTGAACATTATTATTTTAATTAATTAAAGTGACTAGAAATTCCTATGGGGCATTCTTTTAATACTTGTCCCAGATAACTGTATGTAAACCTAAATATTTTTACATATTCAGAAAGATCTTGTCAATTGTGATTTTTGAGAGTTGGAATCAACTCAAAAGAATTTATGGTTGAATTTTGAAAAATGTTTGAATGTAGAAAAGTCTCTGTCTTGTTATTTTTTGTAACATCCCTAAAATCATGTTTTCAAGGATTGCATATCATTCATGTATGCATATCATTTAGGGATCAAATTTCAAACTCATTTCCAGAAAACAGAAACACTAAGTGCTATTATTTTATGTGAGCATGCATGGATCTAATGCCATTCTCAAGTGAGAATATAATTGTTTTAAACCAAGTTTTGTTTGCTCTCATGTTGTTTTGGTTGAATGTTAGAGTTTGGATAAAAATTTACAAAACAAATATGGTTTTAAAACCATCTCCAAAACATATTCAAATCAAGTGCCATGGCACTGTTTATTTTGATTTTTCCAATAAGACCAAGCAAGTCCAATGAGACAGCAAGGTTTTATGTCTAAGTTTATGAAGTATATACTTTACAAAAATCCAGAAAAGGTTTGGATTTCAAATGCTTTTTAATTGTTTGAAATTGAATCCTGAAATTCATTCTGGAAAAAGAAAAAGAACTGGAAAACCCAACTGGGCCTGGCGCCACCATTCCAGCCCAGCAAGCGAATCAGCCCACCCGGGTCCTCCCTTCCCTCTGTTTTCTCACCCGCGCAGAACCCACCCCCTCCTCACTGACTACTGGGCCCCGTCCACGTCACCGTTGTCTTCCCCAAATCATGCAAAGAACACGTCGCCGCTGGCCGTTGCTGGCGTTGATGGCGCGGCGTAATTGCCATTGAAACGCATGCGTTTCCTGTCGAGCCCCCTGCCTACTTAACCCCCCTCTCTCCGCTCATTTACCCTCACTCGGCGCATCATTTCCGCCACCAGGCTGCCCACAATCTTGCTTGCACCTCCGCTGTACCGAACCACTTCGGCGGGCGATTCCGGTAAGCTCCGACCGCCCCTCTGCTTCTGATTCAAACGAGCGTGACCGCCATGTCCTCATGCATCTGCTAACACCCCTGGTTTGCCTGCTCGTGACCCAGGTCGCCGTCTTTGTTCACGCCCGCAACCACTAGAGCCGCCGCTCAATTCCGACGAGCAATAGCGGTATGAATCGAGCGCCCCTTGCCTTCTCCTTTAAACCATCTTGCTCACCGTGACCTTGCGCACCCCCTGATACTTTTCGTTCATGCTAGGGCGATGCGGAGCCTCGGCAACATCGACGTCTGCAAGCATCCGACGCCGCGCACAACTCCGACGAGCCCCAGCGACCACCTCTGCGCGCCCCTTCGCCAACGAAGACCACCTCGAGCATCAGAATGGTCACGAGAACTCGGTGAGCTAAACCACGGCCTCTCTCGCTTCCTGTATCGCTGGAAACATCATCGCCCGAGCGCGCTGCCGCCAGCCACCGTCGCGCGCCGCCCATCTCTGGTCAAGCAATCGTGCGCCGTTAGATCTAGATCGGATGCGTGGAATTAGATCACTTAACGGAGGGGTACGGGACAGATCTGGCCGTGCGATTTCATTTAGATCGTGCGGTCCACGTTAGTCGATCCGTGCGAATCGGTATCGACCAATCAGAGAGCGCCGCATGGCCAGTCCTTTGTTTTAAAAACAGAATTTAGACCTATTAGATGTTTAAACTTGTAAAATTCATAACTTTTGATTCCCACGTTCAAATTTGACAAATTTTATACCATTGGAATCAGGAGAGAAAATCCTTTCCATTTATGCAATGTGTTTAATGTTTTGCCTCTATAAAAATGGTTGTTTTTACAGAAACATTTGTAGGCATAATTTGTGTATAGTAATTATTTGAAAAATGTTTTGTTGTTCAAATAAAGTTTATTTGGCATGTTTTAAACTTGTTTATGATTCAGTACTGTATACTTGTCTTGTTTGGTGTAGGAAATCATCACATGGAATTTGCATGCATTCATATATTTTTGTTTGAATATATTTGGTATGTGATTTTGGTGCCATTATTTTATGTGTAGATTTTGGTGCAAATAGTGATTGTGATTGTGAGGATTGTTTCTACTCCCCAAACTATCAAGGCAAGTGGTGCTTCATGATTTTATTCCTATGTTTTCAACTATGCACTAGAAATATTTTGCTAGACTTGCATGAATATTTTGATCTATATGCTATGCTTGGGAAATCCTAGTAGTTGTAGAATTGCTAAAAATTTCTAAGTTAAGATGCTTATCAATGCCATGCTTAGCCTAGCTAGTAGCAACCAAGGGTGGTTATATATTCATGCTATGATAAAATATTTCTAAGTCTTTGGACTTGAGTTTTTACTTAATAAAACAACTAAGTAAATGAAACACCTGGGTGGAAGGGAAAGAATGGTTTGTGTTGAGTGGTTACACAAGGCCCATTTCTATGGTTTACCTTGTGTATATCACTTGTGGAAAGCCACCCAGGAACAAAGGGATTTGAGATGCCAAATGTTAAGAAGCTTCTAGTGCAGCCACATGGCAATATGGGCTCTGCCTGGATCACATAGGTTGCAATAACTTAGCCATTTGGAAAGTTGGTGGTAGTGGGATGATAGGTTGGAACGCGTCCATTTGGTCTAAGGGAAGGCTTCTAAAAGGTCCTGTCTTGGTGAAAATCAAGTCTTGTGGGGAAAGTGCACAACCTTTGCAGATGGAAGAATCTAAGTACTTAGCCATGTCCCTGGTATTGGACAACTTGAGAATCAAGACATGGAAGCTATCAAGAATCTCCTCATCCCAATTTCTAAGTTAAAACTTGTGGTTGAACAAGGGTAAAGGTTCACCAATGTCTAATGGTGATTCCTTGGGAAAGTTTTGTCAAAGAAAAACTTAATGTTTTCAACTAATAGGCAAAAAGCTATTTTGAGCAAAGCAAGCCTAAGCTACACTTAGCCAAAATGCATATAGTATCTAGACTACCAATATTCTACTAAGGTATCACTTGTCAATACTATTCCAATGTATTGACCCACTGTGGCTGTAACTTGTGATGTTACAGGTTATTCTGATGATTAGGGTTATGAGTCTACACTCAACATGCTTGCCTATGGCACATGAAGATGAAGACTTATTTATCTTATTATATATTTGAACTCTTGTATTAGGCCTGTGGCCATGGAGTTTGTAAAAGACTATGTTTGTCTCTGGAATGATATGTAATAATGACCTTTGTTTCTGTGTACTTCATCTTGAACTGTGGATGCTAGCATTGATCCAGGGACTAGCATTGCAATCACAGGGATCCTTATCTTTATAAAGGGAGGGATCTTACAGATGGTATCAGAGCCGATTCGTCTATACCTCCAGGACTTAGAGGTTCTTCTTAGGCACTTATATACTGATAGGACCAACGTCATGCTTAGCAATGACGAGCTCCAGGTGCAGCTTCGTGAGAAGGACAAGCTCTTCGCGGAGCAAGATGAGATAGTCAAGGAAATGGAGGCCAAGTTTGAGAGTCAAGATAGAAAGTTCAAGAGTCAAGAGAAAAGAGTCCAAGATAGGAACAAGAGGATTCGAGAGATGACTGCAGAACTAGAGACCAAGGACTTTGAGCTCGAGCATCAGCAGGTGGTGATTGAGAGACTTCGTTCACAGAAGAGGGCTCTCAAAGCCAAAATAGTGGCCTTGACTACCAATGTCGAGGAATACAAGACCGCTATGGAGAATGCAGGTCTTACACTTGTTGATGAGGAGGTTGATGCTGAGGAGTAGTGATGACTACTCATTTACCTTTTATTTATCATGTTTTTGATTATTGAGTCGCAATGACCATCCAACATGTGGGTGGCTTGCTATTGGTGTGTTTACTTTTCAAAACTTGTTGTTTATGTTGATGAACTTTTGTTATTTTGATGCATGCTTGGTGATTGTCTATGTGATGTATTGTGCATGTTAAGCAATATATGGGTATCTCATTCTTATCCTTATTGAAAACCACAGATGCCTCCCCGACGTGCCAATCCCAACCCTAACAACAACAACAACAATACCACCCCGAAGATGCAGCAGATGATGACAGCTCAGACGTAGATGATGCAAATGATGACCATGTTCATACAAAATTAGAACAACAACAATAACAACAACAACAATCAGAACAACCCACCGGGTTTTGACATGCTTACCAGGTTCTTAAGACTGAGGCCAGCAAAGTTCTCAGGAACTACTGATCCTATGGTGGCTAATGATTGGCAACGCTCTGTGAACAAGGACTTGGTAACTGTTGGCTGTACTAATGAATAGAAGGTTTGATTTGCAGCACACTTGTTGGAGGGACCAGCAGCCACTTGGTGGGATAACTTCCAGATCACCACTCCCATTGAGGAAGTGACATGGGCTATATTTGAAGATGGTTTCCGTACTGCCCACATCTCATCCGGAGTGATGAGTTTGAAGAAGAAGGAGTTTCATAACTTGAAGCAGCGCCACCGCAGTGTGGCTGAATATATTGAGGAATTCAACAATTTGGCACGTTATGCACCGGATGAAGTTAACACTGATGCTAAGAGGAAAGAGAAGTTCCTTGAAGGATTGAACGATGAATCGAACCTACAGTTAGCTGTGGCCTATGTCCCCACATATCAGTCTCTTTGTGACAAGGCTGCCATCTTGGAGAGCAAGATGAAACAAGTTGGAAGCAGGAAGAGAAAGCACTCTGACAAGCACAACTCGGGATCATCTCACAAGCGTTCCCATTATGATGATAGTGGGAATTCTGGATCCCACAAGCATGGAAAGTGCAACAAACACCACAACCACAACCGTCATCATGACAACAAGCATTACCGTAGTTATGACAACGACAAGTACAAGAATCACAAGAGTGGGTACAAGAACCACCACAATGGAAGTGGAAGTGGTAGTGGAAGCCAGCCTGTCAAGAAGGATCTTAGTTAGGTTGAATGTTTCAAGTGCAAGAAGATGGGGCATTATGCAAATGAATGCACAGAAAAGAAAGTTGAAGGACCCAACAAGCCCAACCCTTTCCAGAAGGGGCAAGTGAACCACATCAATGTGGAAGAAATCTATGAGGAACCTGATGCTGTTGCTGGTAAGTTCAAACTCAATTATGTTCCAGCATTTGTTCTCTTTGATACTGGTGCATCTCATTCATTCATATCGAGAGCATTTGTTGAAAGAAATGAACTACCGGTAGAAACTATTGGGTGTCCTATAAAAGTAAGTTCTCCTGGCGGAGAAATGATAGTGAACTCAGGATGTCATGATCTAATCATAGAGTCTGGGAAGTATAAGTTTCCCGTTAATCTGATAATCCTAAACTCCCAAGGATTGGATGTCATTTTGGGAATGGACTGGATGACTAAACACAACGGAGTGCTAGATTGTGCCAACCATACTGTCTCACTCACAACTCCAGAAAACAAAAGGATCAGATTTAAGACCAACTTTGAATCAAAAAGGAGTAAGCTAAATTATGTTAAGGGGGTTAGCATAGACAGTGTGCCAGTTGTGAGTGAATATCTGGATGTGTTTCTGGAAGAATTGCCGGGAATGCCACCAGATAGGGATGTGGAATTTCTGATTGATTTTCTACCAGGATCTAGACCAATAGCAAAGAGACCGTAAAAGATGTCAGTTGATGAGTTGAAAGAACTCAAGAAACAACTTGGAGAATAGTTGCAGAAAGGATTTATTCAACCAAGTTCTTCATCCTGGGGAGCACCAGTATTTTTCGTGGAAAAGAAAGATAGAAGTCAAAGGTTATGCATAGATTACCGTTCACTTAATGAGGTGACTATCAAGAACAAGTACCCTTTGCCTAGAATCAGTGACTTGTTTGATCAGTTAGAAGGAGCATGTGTGTTCTACAAGATTGATCTCCGATCAGGATATTTTTAGATTAAGATAAGAGAACAAGACATACCCAAGACAGCTTTCACCACTAGGTATGGATTGTATGAGTACACCGTGATGCCATTTGGTTTGACCAATGCACCAGCATACTTTATGAATATGATGAACAAGGTGTTCATGGAGTTCCTTGACAAGTTTGTTGTCGTTTTCATCGATGACATTTTGATCTACTCCAAGAGCAAAGAAGAGCATGAAGGACATTTGCGTTTGATACTTGAGAAGCTTAGGGAGCATAAGCTGTATGCCAAATTCAGCAAGTGTGAATTTTGGTTGAATGAAGTTGGATTTCTTGGACACGTTTTGTTAGGAGATGGTGTAGCAGTTGATCCTGCTAAAATTTCAGCTGTAACTGAATGGGAATCTCCTAAGTCAGTGAAAGAGGTTCGTAGTTTCCTTGGCTTGGCAGGATACTACAGAAGGTTCATTGAGAATTTCTCCAAGATAGCTAAACCAATGACAAAGTTGCTAAAGAAAGACAAGAAATTTTCTTGGTCTGAAGGGTGTGAACTCAGTTTCCAAGAATTGAAGAAGAGACTAGTGACAGCACCAGTCTTATGTCTGCCAGATTTGGAGAAGGATTTCCAAGTGTATTGTGATGCATCTCATCATGGATTAGGTGCAGTGTTGATGCAAGAAGGTAAAGTTGTGGCTTATGCTTCAAGACAACTCAAAACTCATGAGGTAAATTACCCTACTCATGATTTGGAGTTAGCCTCTGTTGTCCATGCACTCAAAACATGGAGACACTATCTTTTGGGAAAACGATGTGAAGTATTCACAGATCACAAAAGTTTGAAGTATATATTCACCCAGAAAGAAATTAACATGCGACAAAGAAGATGGCTAGAACTCATCAAGGACTATGACTTGAGTTTGCAATACCACCCCGGTAAAGCAAATGTTGTAGCGGATGCTCTAAGCCGTAAGGTTTTTGTGAATGGCCTTACTAAGGGAGAATTGCCAGATGATCTGTGTGCCCAATTTAGAGATCTCAGATTGGAGATTGTGCCTGAAGGACATCTCATGTCGTTGGATGTTCAACCCACTCTGTTGGACAAGATCAAAGAAGCCCAAAAGGCAGATAAGGAAATTGAAGAGATTAAAGAAAGATTGGAAAGCGAAAATCCAAAGGATTCCATGAAGATGAACATGGTAATTTATGGTATGGAAAACGTATCTGTGTTCCACAAGATCCGGAGCTTCGGAAACTGATTCTACAAGAAGCACACAACTCACCGTATTCCATTCATCCGGGTAACACCAAAATGTACATGGATATGAAAGAAAGATTTTGGTGGAATTATCTCAAGAAGGACATCGCCGAACATATTGCTTTGTGAGATGTATGTACTAGAGTGAAAGCAGAACATCAGAAACCAGCAGGATTGTTACAACCACTACCTATTCCTGATTGGAAGTGGGACAAGATTGGCATGGATTTCATCACCGGATTGCCAAGGACCCGGTCAGGATATGATTATATTTGGGTAGTAGTGGATCGCTTAACTAAAGTGGCTCATTTTATACCCGTGAAGACAACTTATACAAGTGCTAAGTTAGCCAAGATCTATATGAGTAGAATTGTATGTCTACATGGAGTACCCAAGAGTATTGTGTCTGATAGGGGAACTCAATTCACTTCTCATTTTTGGAGGCAACTACATGAGTCATTGGGAACGAGATTGGAATTCAGCACTGCTTTTCATCCCCAGACTGATGGACAGACATAAATGACCAACCAGATTCTTCAAGATATGTTGAGGGCATGTGCCCTAGACTATGGAGCTAGTTGGGATGAAAGTCTGCCTTACGCAGAATTCTCTTACAATAACAGCTATCAAGCCAGTATTGAGATGGCACCATTTGAATTTCTCTATGGGAGAAAGTGTACCACCCAATTGTTATGGAATGGTGTGGGAGAAAGAAGTTTGTTCGGACCAGAATTAATCAAAGAGGCTGAAGAGAAAGTCAAGCTAGTTAAGGACAAATTGAAGATAGCACAGTCCCGACAAAAGAGCTACACAGATCCTAAGCGTAGAGAAGTCACCTATGAAGTGGGTGATAGAGCTTATCTTAGAGTGTCACCACTTCGTGGAGTGAAGAGATTTGGTGTCAAAGGTAAATTGGCCCCAAGATATGTTGGACCATTCAAGATTTTGAGTCGTAAAGGAGAAGTATCTTATGAGATTGAATTGCCAGAATCATTGTCTGCCGTTCACAATGTGTTTCATGTGAGTCAGCTTAAGAAATGCCATCCAGAGATGGAAGAGACTTCCTTGAAGGATACTATACCATTGGAGGAAGTCCAATTGGAAAGTGATCTCACTTATGAGGAAAAACCTATCAAGATTCTTAAGACTGTAGAAAGAGTTACTCAGACTAAGACTATCAAATTCTGTAAAGTTCAATGGAACCATCATTCCGAAGAAGAAGCAACATGGGAAAGAGAAGATGATCTTCAGAAAGACCACCCTCACCTATTTGCTAGCCAACCCGAATCTCGAGGGCGATATTCACCTTAAGGGGGTTAGATTTGTAACATCCCAAAAATCATGTTTTCAAGGATTGCATATCATTCATGCATGCATATCACTTAGGGATCAAATTTCAAACTCATTTCAAGAAAATAGAAACACTAAGTGCTATTATTTTATGTGAGCATGCATGGATCTAATGCCACTCTCAAGTGAGAGTATAATTTTTTTAAACCAAGTTTTCTTTGATCTCATGTTGTTTTGGTTGAATGTTAGAGTTTGGATAAAAATTTTCAAAAAAAATATGGTTTTAAAACCATCTCCAAAACATATTCAAATCAAGTGCTATGGCACTATTTTAAAATATTTTGATTTTTCCAATAAGACCAAGCAAGTCCAATACGACCTGGACATTCACTATCACCCTGGTAAAGCCAACGTGCTATGGCACTCCATGATTTTGAAGGAGCACCCAAGTCTGCACAAAGAAATGGAAGATTTTCGAATGGAATTAGTAAGTGAAGGATTTTTGTCTAGCATAGAACTTCAGCCCACTTTGATCAGTCAGATTAAAGAGGCGCAGAAGGGAAATGCCAGTATCGACGGAATCAAGCGTCGTATCGGTACGGGCAAAGTACCTGGATTCACCGAGGACGAAGAAGGAGTTCTGTGGTACAAAGGACGCCTTTGTGTACCAGCAAATTCGGAGTTTAAAGAAGTTATCTTGAAGGAGGCTCATGATACTCTTTATTCTATCCATCCCGGAGGAACTAAGATGTATCAAGATTTAAAAGAGCAATTTTGGTGGCATAAGATGAAGAGAGAAATCGGAAGCTATATCGCCAAGTGTGATACATGTCAGCGAGTCAAGGCAGGACATCAAAGACCCGCTGGATTGTTGCAACCTTTGCAAATTCCGGAATGGAAATGGGATTCTGTAGGAATGGAATTTATCACTGGACTACCTACTTCTAGTAGGGGAAATTACTCTATTTGGGTCATAGTGGACAGAATGTCCAAAGTCGCCCATTTCTTGCCCGTCAAAACCACCTATCAGAGTTCGAAGCTAGAGGAGTTGTACATCGCTAGAATCGTCAGTTTGCACGGAATCCCCAAGAAGATAGTATCGGATCGAGGAACTCAGTTTACCTCGAGATTCTGGAAGAAAGTCCAAGAAGGTTTAGGATCCCGCCTAGATTTCAGTACCGCGTATCACCCTCAGACCGATGGACAAACGGAGCGAGTAAACCAAATACTCGAAGATATGCTTAGAGCATATGTGCTAGAATATGGATCCAAGTGGGAAGACTGTCTGCCGTTTGCAGAATTTTCTTACAACAATAGTTACCAAGCCAGTTTGCAAATGGCCCCATTTGAATTCATGTACGGAAGAAAGTGTCTCACCCCTTTGAACTGGTCGGAAGTAGGAGAGAGTCAGATTTTTGGACCCGACATCCTCCGAGAAGCAGAAGAGAAGGTTCACAAGATTCGTGAGCACCTCAAGACTGCCCAATCCCGACAGAAGAGTTACGCCTTCAAGAGACGTCGAGACCTCGCCTTCAACATAGGAGATTTTGTTTATCTGAAAGTGTCGCCATTGAAGGGAATGCAGCGTTTCCAACTCAAAGGAAAGTTAGCCCCCAGATATATCTGACCTTTCAAAATTCTGAACCATCGAGGAGAAGTATCATATCAATTGGAACTACCTGAAGAGATGTCAGCTGTGCACAATGTGTTCCATATCTCGTTACTTCGCAAATGTCTCGAAGTCCCCGAGAAGACCGAAGTGTTCAAGAATATCTATCACCGGACCATAGAGATCAACGATGACCTGACCTATCCCGAAGTACCCATCCGCATTTTGGAAGAAGCTTTTCGAATTACCCGAACCCTAAGCATCAAGTTTTTCAAGATTCAGTGGAGCAACCACACAGTAGAGGAAGCTACCTGGGAGCGCGAAGATCACATCAGGACGGAGTTTCCCGATCTCTTCAAATTCTAGGTAATCTTTTCGTCCTTTTTCAAATCTCGAGACAAGATTTTGTTTAAGGGGGGAAGGTTTGTAACATCCCAAAAATACTAAGCTTGGATCATCAAATTCTAATCATCAAAATTAGGGTTAACAAAAACTTTTCTAAATGAAATCATGAATGCATGCATATGTGTATGCATGGATTTTGAAATCCTTTAAAACCACCTTGTTTGTTTATTCCATTGCTTGTAGAATGTTTCTTAGGTGAAATAAACATCATCTAAAACATTTCCCACACTTTTCCTAAAGACAAGTAAATCAAAACACATATATGAAATGAATGGTCATTTTGGCCAATTTAACTCACATGCCTACTTTGGCTGTCTCAAACTTTCAGAACCTAACAGAAACTTCTCTAGATCTTTGCACCCCTTGAATGTACTCATAACAAGGTATCAAGTCCCACTTTGTGATCATCCAGAAACTTTCAAATGCATAGTTTAAATGACAATTCAAAATTGAATCTTTATCATATGGGAAGATCCCACTTTTTCAAAAACTACTCAAACAAGCTCAACTTTCAAAACCCAAGCATCTGCAGACTCACCAACACCAATCTAGCAAACCCACCAAAAATCATTTCAAAATTCAAAACTTGATTTCATGCGGCCATTTCATCAAACAGGTTGCAGACACAAATCAAACAAACATCAAACACTATTGTGAGCAGTGATTCTTGCCTAACTGGTTCCCCATTTCGCTCACACACAACTCAGTAGATCATCTAAGAAGATTAGCCAGGCACTAGCACCACTGTGAGCTAGCCATTGTCATCAATGGTGAATAGTTGAGCATCGCCAGGAGACACCGCACCGTCCCCTACCCTTGCCCATGCCATTAGCCACCTGTAACCTCGCCCCCGACGAGCTCACCGTGCGCCCCGACGGTCCCCTCGCTCGACTATAAATAGAGGCCACCCCCGCTCGATTTCTTCACACCATCTCACTCCCCTCTCCTCACTGATAGTGCCACACCATTCTCAGAGAAAGGCGAGCACCACCTCACCGGAATTTCACTGGAGCCCACGCCGCAGAGAAGAAGGAGCCAGCGATTGAGCCGCCTCAGAGCCGCGACCACCCCGAGTTCGCCATCGTCGACTTCGCCGTTTCCGCCTCGCCATGACACCCGGTGAGCCCCAGTGACCCTCACCGCCACTTAGGTTTCGTTCTCACGGAGTTGTCTCGGCCGACGATGACTCCCACCGTTAGATTAGAACTAGATCGAACGATCCACGCCGCCCATACCGCCCAGCCCCGTGTCACTGACGAGTGGGGACACCCACTTAAGCAGCCCGCGGGAGCACTGCGCTTAGCAGGCCGGCCCAGTAACTTTTCCCGCGCAGCCCAGTTATTCAAATTAAACCTTTTTCTATTTCAATTTAATCACACTTCTGTACCCAACTTCAAAAATCAACCCAGATCGATTCAGTACACCAAATTGAATGAAACCAATTTTGTTGGAAAGGTCTATGAATGCTGAATCCAATACCATTGGATTTAAGTCATTTGGATCTATAGATCACCCATGGTAAAAATAACAAGGCAAAAGCTTTTCTGCATTCAAACATTTTTCAAATTTAAACCATAATAGCTTTTGAGTTGATTCCAACTCTCAAAAATCACATTTAACCATACCTTTCAGAATATATAAAAATATATAGGTTTACTTGCAGAAATAATGTTCAAGGAATAAAAGAATGCTACATAAGCAGTTCTAGCCACTTTAATTAATTAAAATAAAAGGTTAAAACCTTATTAAATTGTGACACCACTTTAAATCACATTCCCATGGACTACAATATGTGGTGATGACATGTGTCACCATGACCCCATGTTGGGTTTGGAGAATATTAAATCTTAAGTAGTTTTTCAATGAGTAGAAATTACTTTTCTAAAAATAAAAGGAATTAAATCAAGCCTTAACCTTGTAGTGTTAGAGATGATGCTAGATCATCCATAGGACCCTTGTGTGTGATGGTTGCAAGTAGTTAAGTATTGTTTGGTGATTGTGTACCTCGTATTTATTCATAGACGCTAGTATCGACCAAGGATACGAGGAGGAAGGAGGATACTATGAAGAAGAAGCCGAGGAGAACTTCAACCACTGCTCTGCACAAGATAAGCTAGTAACTATGCAAGACTAATACTACTAGTGAATGTGCAAGCTTATACTGATATTGTGCAAGCTGAGACTATACCTATGCAAGCCCATACTTGTTACTATACCTACTATATGCCTTAAGCATATGTGATCACACCCACTTGATAAACCAATCCCAGTTTTACTTGCAAGCTTCTTACTTTATTTCTTTATCAAAGCTTACTTAGAGTTTACTTAAGTGACTGGTAGATTTTGGAAAGATGCTGAAGGTTGCATAAATAGCATAAAATTTGGCCTAAGTTAGAAACCTTGACATCAGCCTGAGACATGAGGTTGTACTTAGTTGAAACTCCACTAATTACCACCCCTCATCATTACTACCCCCACCTATAGATGCTAGTGCTAAGCATAAAACTTGATCAACTTTAGATGGGATTACTTGGTGGAAAAATGGTTATGAAAACCTTGGAATGATGGATCATTCTATTGAAATGTTTTGGACATGTGTTTCCAAACACTCGAGAACTTTGGTGATAAAAATGTTGAGGCATGAGCCTTAGCCCTTTATAAAACTGATGGTTGTCTGGATGCGATACCATTCCAATTTATCGTACAACCATAATACCCTAATATTGGGTAGGGCTTGACTGTAAAATTATAATCCTTAGTATTAGTTCCCTCACGGCCAAGGTTTGAGCTGAGGCTACCTTGTGAAGATTGTCCACCTGTGCAGTTCCCAAGATGACAGTTGGTCATGGTTGGGAGGCCAAACTCACAGGAGAGGTGCTTATACTAGGGCGTGTAATCGAAAGGTTAGAATTGATTATCCGCATACTAAGTATGGTGAATTCAGGATTTGTTCCTGACGGATGTATCGAATGTTGTGGTGAAAGTGTACAATCTCTGCAGAGTGTCAAACTATTCGAATAGCCGCATCCGCGGTTATGGACAGTTGGAGTGGCCATGCTGTTCCCCCGTCAGACATTTCAAAATGACCTGTGAAATGAACTAAGACTTTGAATTGACCACAACAGAGTTGTGATATGAAATACAAGTTCCCGCTTAGGATTTATACAATTGTGACTAGCTTTGGAGCTTAGTAGAGATAAATCTGGCTTTCGCAAAACAACCCTAGAGCCTAGTGTCCTATTATCCAAAAACCCCTTTTCCCTATTAGTATTAGTTTGCGAGTACTTAAAGAGTACTCATGCCTTTGTCCCTGGCTATTCCCATGGCCAGACTATGAAGAGGAGTACCTGGAAGATGGACCCCAGGAAGGTTACGACAACTAGGATTATCTCCCATCACAAGATTGCCGTGACCCGAAGATGGAGCTTCGCCTACGCTACCGTTATTATTACGTATTCCGCTGCTTGATGTTGTATTAAGAACTGGATCATGAGATCCCTATTTGTGTAAGAACTTATGTGTCATTTGTAAAGGATGATGTACTATGGTATCCAATTCTGTTATGTCTCGCAAAAATGGTAATCCTGGGATTGCGATGTATGGCATAACAGGCATCTAGGATTGAAAAATCCGGGTGTTGACAAGTTGGTATCAGAGCCATCCTGACCATAGGAGACCCTAGTTAGACTGGACATTTGAATCAAAAACTTAGTTTCAAAACCAAAGAAAACAAATATTTACAAAAACTTATTCTCATTCTTATATCTTTGATTCTTTCCTAAAAATTCATGTTCCTCAAAAACTCTTGCAAAATACATAAAATTTTGACACACTTGATCACTCTGCTAATCTACTCATCCTCTATTTTTATATATGGACGTGAAGTACAACAAGTTTTACCAACTTGGGAATGGAGGAGACCTTATCTTTGAGAGGGATCTGGATCAGCTTTCGGAACTTCTGGAGCGTCCGCACCCCGAGTTGTTTGGAGCTCAGCTCAATGATCAAGGAGGAGAAGACCTGCAGTGTCTAATTTTTGCAAGTCTCCGAGGGAAGATTGAACCTCCCACTACGGAGGGAATTCAGTTTACCTTGAGGGAAAACAACAAGCTCGATGGACTTGCCAAAGCAATGCAGGAAGCTCTTTCCCGTCTGTGTGGGTAGAGCATCAATCAGATCAAGGGTACTCGCTTTGAGTTTTGCCCAAGACGTGATGCAAATGGACAACCACTGGAAGCCCCATACCACCCCGAGCTGAAGACTCAATTGGACCACCTTAGCTTCATGATGTATGATCGTCAGCAGGAGTTGGACAAATGCCGTGACTATTGCAACAACAAGTCGGCCATCATCAAGACGAAGGATCAGACCATAGCCATGGTAGCAAAGGATCACAAGTCTCGCCGCCGTCAGCTTGACAAAAAAGAGCGCATTATTGCCCGTCTTCGCCACCGCATCTCATCTCTGGAGGAGACCATCCACGAGAGAGACATGCAGTTGGAGGAAAGGGAGAATGCCGGAGAGGATCTTCGTGGAGACCCTTACTCTTATCTCAGCGATGACGATGATTTTCTGGAGGATCAGGCCATGGACTTCTTCACCGATGAGGATGATTTCGCCTTCATCGATGATGCTGAAGATGATGAAGCCAGAGACTCTGAGGAGTAATAGCACTGATCACTAGCGTAGTGAGTAGTAGTCGGTCCCACTGTATCGTAGTTTTCAGAATGGTTCTTAAAACCATCTGTTTTTCTTTGTTGTGGTGTGTGTTGTACTGTGTGCTATGAGTGAATGAATGAAAAATCAAGTTGCCAGAAAAATCCGAGTCAAACATTTAAAACTTTTCAAAGACCCAAGACCTTAGAAATTTCCCTCTTTTCTCGTGATCTATATCAATCTTCAGATGCCACGTAGAGGAAGTGGTTCAGCCCCGGACCGGATGTTGCAGATCCTGCAAATGTTGACTTCTAACCGCGAAGCTGAAAGAGCGGAACGTCAAGCCAACCTAGCCACTTTGCAACAGATAGCCCAGCTAGCCCACAACAACCAAGGCCACGGAAATCAGGACAACCATGGATCTAAGCTCAAGAATTTCCAGAATACTAACCCACCCATTTTCACCAAGTCAGAAGAACCCCTAGATGCCGATGATTGGCTACAAACCATGGAAAACAACTTAGAAGTCACCGGAGTGGAAGCCAACGAGAAAGTCCTGTTCGCCACCCATTATCTAGCCGGAGATGCCAGGGCATGGTGGAACAGTGTTCGTGCAATGACCGGAGGCCAGATGATGACCTGGGAGGAATTCAAGGTCAAGTTTAGCAGAACCCATGTGCCACCAGGTTTGATCAAGAGAATGAGAGACGAGTTCAGAGAGCTAAATCAAGGAAGGATGACTGTAGTGGAATACCGTGACAAATTTTTGTCATTAGCTAGGTATGCCCCGGACGAGATAGACACCGAAGCCAAGATGAAAGAAAGATTCCTGAATGGTCTGCATGACGAGATGAAGACGGTGTTAGTCAATATCCCCTTTGCTGATATTGAAGCCCTTGTCGACTCTGCCATCCAGATGGAAGGAAAGATCAACCAAGCCAATAAGAACCGCAAGCGTCGCATGATGCATCAACCAGGAACCCATCAGACCCCAAAGTATCGCCCCAACCCATCTCCAGGATTTGCCCCAAGAACCAACAGACCCCCTATGACCCGTCCGACCTACCCCAACCGTGGAAACCCTAGACCCGGAGGAAATCACAACAACCCTGGCAACTCTAGCAATTTCACCCGTGCCCCACCCAAGTTCAACACCAACAATGCTACCGCCAACACCAACACTGCCCCGAGGACTGGAAGCAATGCTGTGCCTGTCGCAGCCAAGGACAAGTCACAAGTGACCTGTTATGACTGTGGAAATAAAGGCCACTAGTCCAACGAGTGCCCCAACAAGAAGAATGCTACATCACCCAATACCAACGTCCCAGCTCAGCAGCAGCGTCGTGTCTAGCCAGGGAGAAGATTTCCCTAGGGAATTCACTCAACCACAATGGCCGTCTTTTTCTCATGCATGCTGAAGAACCTCAGGAAGCGCCAGATGTCGTGCTGGGTATGTTTTCTGTTAATTCAGTACTTGCAAGAGTGTTGTTTGACTCTGGTGCCTCGCATTCATTTGTCACCGAAGAATTTGCCTGCACTAGTAAAATTCAACCAACCAAACCGAAGCATGTTATGATTGTGCAAATTCCCGGATCAACCACCAAGGCTAGGCAAATTTGCAAAGCCGTCCCTATCCGAATCCATGGCATAGATTTTTATGCTATCTAATAATACTCGGAACTAAAGGTTCGGAAGTAGTACTAGAAATGGATTGGATGTCCAAACATAAGGGATTGATTGACTGTGCTAAGAAAGCCATCACCATGACCAGTACCACCGGAATAACAGTCGAGCATATATCTGAAACCTTACCTCGCCAATTCAAGTGTAACCAGAGTCTAGCCCAACCTACCATTGACCAAGTCCGGATAGTCTGTGAATACCCCGATGTATTTCCAGATGTTTTGCCCGGTATGCCCCCAGATCGGGATATTGAGTTTATCATCGAACTAATCCCCGGAACAGGACCCATAGCCCAGAGACCCTATAGTATGAACCCGTCAGAACTAGCAGAACTGAAGTAGCAACTGGATTCCATGCTAGAAATTGGATTAATTGAACCAATTGCGTCACCATGGAGATCACCTGTCTTATTTGTGGACAAGAAAGATGGAGGTAACCGTTTGTGTATGGATTATGGGAAGTTGAATGATGTCACCATCAAGAACAAGTACCCCTTGCCCAAGATAGAAGATTTGTTTGATCAGTTGACCGGTGCCCAGGTGTTTTCTAAGATTGATCTTAGAACTGGCTATCATCAACTCAAAATTCGTGCAGAGGATATTCCAAAGACTGCCTTTACCACCAGATATGGATTGTACGAGTATACAGTCATGTCTTTTGGATTAACCAATGCCCCCGCTTATTTCATGAACCTCATGAATAAGATTTTTATGGACTTCCTATATAAGTTTGTCATTATTTTCATCGATGACATTCTAATTTATTCCAAATCAGAAGAAGAACATGAGCTACACCTAAGGACCATTCTTGGAACCCTTAGAGAGCATCATCTGTATGCAAAGTTTAGCAAATGTGAATTCTGGTTAAAGGAGGTAGGATTCCTCGGTCACATTGTATCAGCCGGAGGAATTGCCGTTGACCCTGCCAAAGTGAAAGATGTAGAAGATTGGCAAGCCCCAACCACTCAAACCCAAGTTCGTGCTTTTCTCGGATTGGCGGGATATTACCGCAAATTCAGAGAGAAGGATTCTCAGTATCGCCCACCCATGACCCAATTGCTGAAGAAGGACAAGAAGTTTGAATGGACAGACAAGTGTGAAGCGAGTTTTCAAGAACTCAAGAGGAGATTGATATCAGCCCCAATCTTAATCATGCCGGATATCACGAAGCCCTTCGATGTGTATTGTGACGCATCCAAGATTGGTCTCGGATGTGTGCTAATGCAGGAAGGCAAAGTTATATCTTATCTATCTCGACAGTTGAAGCAACACGAGCAAAACTACCCAACCCATGACCTCGAGCTCGCAGCCGTAGTTCTAGCCCTGAAAACATGGAGACATTACCTAATGGGAAACCGTTGTGAGATTTATTCGGATCACAAGAGCCTAAAGTATATATTCACTCATAAGGATTTGAATATGAGGCAGAGAAGATGGATTGAGCTAATCAAGGATTACGACCTGGACATTCACTATCACCCTGGTAAAGCCAACGTGGTAGCCGATGCCCTTAGCAGATTGCCATGCCGCTTGAACTCCATGATTTTGAAGGAGCAACCAAGTCTGCACAAAGAAATGGAAGATTTTCGAATGGAATTAGTAAGTGAAGGATTTTTGGCTAGCATAGAACTTCAGCCCACTTTGATCAGTCAGATTAAAGAGGCGCAGAAGGGAAATGCCAGTATCGACGGAATCAAGCGTCGTATCGGTACGGGCAAAGTACCCGGATTCACCGAGGACGAAGAAGGAGTTCTGTGGTACAAAGGACGCCTTTGTGTACCAGCAGATTCGGAGTTGAAAGAAGTTATATTGAAGGAGGCTCATGATACTCTTAATTCTATCCATCCCGGAGGAACTAAGATGTATCAAGATTTAAAAAAGCAATTTTGGTGGCATAAGATGAAGAGAGAAATCGGAAGCTATATCGCCAAGTGTGATATATGTCAGCGAGTCAAGGCAAGACATAAAAGACCCGCTGGATTGTTGCAACCTTTGCAAATTCCGGAATGGAAATGAGATTCTGTAGGAATGGACTTTATCACTGGACTACCTACTTCTAGTAGGGGAAATGACTCTATTTGGGTCATAGTGGACAGATTGTCCAAAGTCGCCCATTTCTTGCCCGTCAAAACCACCTATCAGAGTTCGAAGCTAGAGGAGTTGTACATCGCTAGAATCGTCAGTTTGCACGGAATCCCCAAGAACATAGTATCGGATCGAGGAACTCAGTTTACCTCGAGATTCTGGAAGAAAGTCCAAGAAGGTTTAGGATCCCGCCTAGATTTTAGTACCGCGTATCATCCTCAGACCGATGGACAAACGGAGCGAGTAAACCAAATACTCGAAGATATGCTTAGAGCATGTGTGCTAGAATATGGATCCAAGTGGGAAGACTGTCTTCCGTTTGCAGAATTTCCTACAACAATAGTTACCAAGCCAGTTTGCAAATGGCCCCATTTGAATTCATGTACAGAAGAAAGTGTCGCACCCCTTTGAACTGGTCGGAAGTAGGAGAGAGTCAGATTTTTGGACCCGACATCCTCCGAGAAGCAGAAGAGAAGGTTCACAAGATTCGTGAGCACCTCAAGACCGCCCAATCCCGACAGAAGAGTTACGCCGACAAGAGACGTCGAGACCTCGCCTTCAACATAGGAGATTTTGTTTATCTGAAAGTGTCGCCATTGAAGGGAATGCAGCGTTTCCAACTCAAAGGAAAGTTAGCCTCCATATATATCGGACCTTTAAAAATTCTGAACCGTCGAGGAGAAGTATCATATCAATTGGAACTACCTGAAGAGATGTCAGATGTGCACAATGTGTTCCATATCTCGTTACTTTGCAAATGTCTCGAAGTCCCCGAGAAGACCGAAGTGTTCAAGAATATCGATCACCGGACCATAGAGATCAACGATGACCTGACCTATCCCGAAGTACCCATCCGCATATTGGAAGAAGCTTTTCGAACTACCCGAACCCGAAGCATCAAGTTTCTCAAGATTCACTGGAGCAACCACACAGAAGAGGAAGCTACCTGGGAGCGCGAAGATCACATCAGGACGGAGTTTCCCGATCTCTTCAAATCCTAGGTAATCTTTTCGTCCTTTTTCAAATCTCGAGACGAGATTTTGTTTAAGGGGGGAAGGTTTGTAACATCCCAAAAATACTAAGCTTGGATCATCAAATTCTAATCATCAAAATTAGGGTTAACAAAAACTTTTCTAAATGAAATCATGAATGCATGCATATGTGTATGCATGGATTTTGAAATCCTTTAAAACCACCTTGTTTGTTTATTCCATTGCTTGTAGAATGTTTCTTAGGTGAAATAAACATCATCTAAAACATTTCCCACACTTTTCCTAAAGACAAGTAAATCAAAACACATATATGAAATGAATGGTCATTTTGGCCAATTTAACTCACATGCCTACTTTGGCTGTCTCAAACTTTCAGAACCTAACAAAAACTTTTCTGGATCTTTGCACCCCTTGAATGTACTCATAACAAGGTATCAAGGCCCACTTTGTGATCATCCAGAAACTTTCAAATGCATAGTTTAAATGACAATTCAAAATTGAATCTTTATCATATGGGAAGATCCCACTTTTTCAAAAACTACTCAAACAAGCTCAACTTTCAAAACCCAAGCATCTGCATACCCACCAGCACCAATCTAGCAAACCCACCAAAAATCATTTCAAAATTCAAAACTTGATTTCATGCGGCCATTTCATCAAACAGGTTGCAGACACAAATCAAACAAACATCAAACACTATTGTGAGCAGTGATTCTTGCCTAACTGGTTCCCCATTTAGCTCACACACAACTCAGTAGATCATCTAAGAAGATTAGCCAGGCACTAGAACCACTGTGAGCTTGCCATTGTCATTAATGGTGAATAGCCGAGCACCCTCTTGCCACCCCATAGTCGACATCAAGCTAGGAGCAGCAACAAGCCTGGCCAGCATGTGTGGGAGGCAGCCCACCGTCCACCGCCACTCACTGTCCCAGCCGCGAGTGTTGCCAAGCCCTGGACCACGCGCACAAGCCGCGCCCAGACCATGCCGAGCGTGCGCCAGAGCGCCACCCTCGACCATCACCCACAGACCGCGCTACGCCCTCGCCGCGTGCATACACAATCCCCACCGACCCAGGAGACCGCCAGACATCCCCGTTTGCCGCCCCGTGCCGCACAGCCACCGCCCGTCATCGAAGACGCCGCCTCTGCCGCGCAGAGCACCGCCCGTTCCAGACCAAACCACACCGCCCCATGCCTCGAGACCATGTCGTTGACCATCGCCAGGAGACACCGCACCGTCCCCTACCCTTTCCCATGCCATTAGCCACATGTAACCTCGCCCCCGGCGATCTCACTGTGCGCCCTGACGGTCCCCTCGCTCGGCTATAAATAGAGGCCACCCCCGCTCGATTTCTTCACACCATCTCACTCCCCTCTCCTCACTGATAGTGCCACACCATTCTCAGAGCAAGGCGAGCACCACCTCACCGGAATTTCACTGGAGCTCGCCACACGGAGAAGAAGGAGCCAGCGATTGAGCCGCCCAGAGCTGCCGCCACCCCCGAGTTCGCCGTCGTCGATTCGTTGCCCGCCTCATGACCTCGCCAAAGACCCCGTGAGCCCCAGCGACCCTCACCGTCGCGCTAGGTTTCGTTCTCGCCGGAGTTGTCTCGCGTCGACGATGACTCCCAGCCGTTAGATTAGAACTAGATCGAACGATCCACGTCGCCCCATACCGCTTCGCCCAGCCCCGTGTCACTGACGAGTGGGGAAACCCACTCAAGCAGCCCGCGGGAGCACTTCTCTTAGCAGGCCAGCCCAGTAACTTTTCCCGCGCAGCCCAGTTATTCAAATTAAACCTTTTTCTATTTCAATTCAAACACACTTCTGTACCCAACTTCAAAAATCAACCCAGATCGATTCAGTACACCAAATTGAATGAAACCAATTTTTTTGGAAAGGTATGTGAATGCTCAATCCAAGCCCGTTGGATTCAAGTCATTTGGATCTATAGATCACCCATGGTAAAAATAACAAGGCAGAAGCTCTTCTGCATTCAGACATTTTTCAAATTTAAACCATAGTAGCTTTTGAGTTGATTCCAACTCTCAAAAATCACATTTAACCATACCTTTCAGAATATATAAAAATATATAGGTTTACTTGCAGAAATAATGTTTAAGGAATAAAAGAATGCTACATAAGCAGTTCTAGCCACTTTAATTAATTAAAATAAAAGGGTAAAACCTTATTAAATTGTGACACCACTTTAAATCACATTCCCATGGACTATAATATGTGGTGATGACATGTGTCAACATGACCCCATGTTGGGTTTGGAGAATATTAAATCTTAAGTAGTTTTTCAATGAGTAGAAATTACTTTTCTAAAAATTAAAGGAATTAAATCAAGCCTTAACCTTGTAGTGTTAGAGATGATGCTAGATCATCCATAGGACCCTTGTGTGTGATGATTGCAAGTAGTTAAGTATTTTTTGGTGATTGTGTACCTCGTATTTATTCATAGACGCTAGTATCGACCAAGGATACGAGGAGGAAGGAGGATACTACGAAGAAGAAGCCGAGGAGAACTTCAACCACTGCTCTGCACAAGGCAAGCTAGTAACTATGCAAGCCTAATACTACTAGTGAATGTGCAAGATTATACTGATATTGTGCAAGATGATACTATACATATGCAAGCCCATACTTGTTACTATACCTACTATATGCCTTAAGCATATGTGATCACACCCACTTGATAAACCAATCCCAGTTTTTCTTGCAGGCTTCTTACTTTACTTCTTTATCAAAGCTTACTTAGAGTTTACTTAAGGGACTGGTAGATTTTGGAAAGATGCTGAAGGTTGCATAAAGAGAATAAAATTTGGCCTAAGTTAGAAACCTTGACATCACCCTGAGACATGAGGTTATACTTAGTTGAAACTCCACTAATTACCACCCCTCATCATTACTACCCCCACCTGTAGATGCTAGTGCTAAGCATAAAACTTGATCAACTTTAGATGGGATTACTTGGTGGAAAAATGGTTACGAAAACCTTGGAATGATGGATCATTCTATTGAAATGTTTTGGACATGTGTTTCCAAACACTTGAGAACTTTGGTGATAAAAATGTTGAGGCATGAGCCTTAGCCCTTTATAAAACTGATGGTTGTCTGGATGCGATACCATTCCAATTTTATCGTACAACCACAATACCCGAATATTGGGTAGGGCTTGACTGGAAACTTATATTCCTTAGTATTAGTTCCCTCACGGCCAAGGTTTGAGCTGAGGCTACCTTGTGAAGATTGTCCACCTGTGCAGTACCCAAGATGACAGTTGGTCATGGTTGGGAGGCCAAATTCACAAGAGAGGTGCTTATACTAGGGCGTGTAATCGAAAGGTTAGGATTGATTATCCGCATACTGAGTATGTTGAATTCATGATTTGTTCCTGACGGATGTATCAAATGTTGTGGTGAAAGTGTACAATCTCTGTAGAGTGTCAAACAATTCGAATAGCCGCGTCCGCGGTTATGGACAGTTGGAGTGGTCATACTGTTCCCCCGTCAGACTTTTCAAAATGACCTGTGAAATGAACTAAGACTTTGAATTGACCACAACAGAGTTGTGATATGAAATATAAGTTCCCGCTTAGGATTTATACAATTGTGACTAGCTTTGGAGCTTAGTAGAGATAAATCTGGCTTTTGCAAAACAACCCTAGAGCCTAGTGTCCTATTATCCAAAAACCCCTTTTCCCTATTAGTATTAGTTTGCGAGTACTTAAAGAGTACTCATGGATTTGTCCCTAGATATTCCCATGGCTATACTATGAAGAGGAGTACCTGGAAGATGGACCCCAGGAAGGTTACGACAACTAGGATCATATCCCATCGTCAGCATTGCCTGTTACCCCGAAGATGGAGATTCTCCTACGCTACCGTTATTATTACGTATTCCGCTGCTTGATGTTGTATTAAGAACTGGATCATGAGATCCCTATTTGTGTAAGAACTTATGTATCGTTTGTAATGGATGATGTACTATGGTATCCAATTCTGTTATGTCTCGCAAAAATGGTAATCCTGGGATTGCGATGTATGGCATAACAGGCATCTAGGATTGAAAAATCTGGGTGTTGACACTATGCTTGGGAAATCCTAGTAGTTATATAATTTCTAGAAATTTCTAAGTTAAGATGCTTATCAATGCCATGCTTAGCCTAGCTAGTAGCAACCAAGGGTGGTTATATATTCATGCTATGAGAAAATATTTCTAAGTCTTTGGACTTGAGTTTTTACTTAATAAAACAACTAAGTAAATGAAACACCTGGGTGGAAGGGAAAGAATGGTTTGTGTTGAGTGGTTACACAACGCCCATTTCTATGGTTTACCTTGTGTATCTCACTTGTGGAAAGCCACCCAGGAACAAAGGGATTTGAGATGCCAAATTTTAAGAAGCTTCTAGTGCAGCCACATGGCAATATGGGCTCTACCTGGATCACATAGGTTGCAATAACTTAGCCATTTGGACAGTTGGTGGTAGTGGGATGATAGGTTGGAACGCGTCCATTTGGTCTAAGGGAAGGCTTCTGAAAGGTCCTATCTTGGTGAAAATCAAGTCTTGTGGGGAAAGTGCACAACCTCTACAGATGGAAGAATCTAAGTACTTAGACATGTCCCTAGTATTGGACAACTTGAGCATCAAGACATGGAAGCTATCAAGAATCTCCTCATCCCAATTTCTAAGTTAAAACTTGTGGTTGAACAAGGGTAAAGGTTCACCAATGTCTATTGGTGATTCCTTGGGAAAGTTTTGTCAAAGAAAAACTTAGTGTTTTCAACTAATAGGCAAAAATCTATTTTGAGCAAAGCAAGACTAAGCTACACTTAGCCAAAATGCATATAGTATCTAGACTACCAATATTCTACTAAGGTATCACTTGCCAATACTATTCCAATGTATTGAACCACTGTGGCTGTAACTTGTGATGTTACAGGTTATTCTAATGATGATTAGGGGTTATGAGTCTACACTCAACATGCTTGCCTGTGGCACATGAAGATGAAGACTTATTTATCTTATTATATATTTGAACTCTTGTATTAGGCCTGTGGCCATGGAGTTTGTAAAAGACTATGTTTGTCTCTGGAATGATATGTAATAATGACCTTTGTTTCTGTGTACATCATCTTGAACTGTGGATGCTAGCATTGATCCAGGGACTAGCATTGCAATCACAGGGATCCTTACCTTTATAAAGGGAGGGATCTTACATTTTTACTATAGGTGATCTATAATTTCAAATGATTTGAATCCAACGGGCTTAGATTAATAATTTATATACCTTTCTAACAAAATTGGTTTCATGCAATTTGGTTTAGTAAAACTCTTTGAATTGATTTTTAAATCTACTGCAGAACTAGGTTTGAATAAAATGAAAAATCTATATTTGAATCTACTGGGTTGCTCGGGAGAGCTAAATGGGCCGGCCCACTGCACAGCGTAGTGCCCAGGCTGGCTTAAGGGATGGCCCCCACCCGTCAGTGGAACAGGTGATGCCGAAAGGGTATCGGGGGATTTTGGCCGTAGGATTAGATCCTAGATCAACGACTCACATCCATCTTCCTCACTGGAATAGGACACGACGGGGAGAAACCCTAGCAAGGCCAGTAGGGGTCGAGGGAGGATTACCGGAGCTCTAGCGAGGGTCGGCGATAGGGGCAAATGGACGAGGCGTCTCCGGCCGCTCCGATGGAACCTACGACGGCTCCTGTGGTGGCCTAAATCGAAGATGCCTCTTCTTCACTAACGCGGCGGGCTCCGGTGCGATTGGGGCGCTATGGTGGATGGATTGCTCTGGGGTTGCTCGGAGGCGTTGCTGAGGATGTGTGGAGTGCGATGGTGTGAAGAGTTGGTGCGGGGGAGCTCCCTTTTTATAGCGGTGTGAGGGGTGCATCACGACATGGTCGGAGCTCGACGAGGTCGATGGCACAACGAGCTATTGGCATGGTTCGGTGGCTAGGACGGTGGGTGGTTCCCTGGCGATCATCATGGGCATCATGGATCAGTAAATGGAGGCCTGCAACGGTCGGCAGCTTCGGTGCATGCCGACGATGCTGGCGGCGAACTTCGCGGGGAACGGCGGCTACGGGGCATGGGATCTCAAACGGGGATGTCCGTAGTGCTCCTAGGACGGTGGTGATCGTTTAGGCGGGCGGAGAGAGCACGAGGTGGTTAGGTTACACAGGACGAGGCGTGAACCGCAGGTGCGCGGTGACATGGCACACACGGCTTGGGCACGAAGTTCCCGGCTTCTCGTCTCTCTGTCCTTGAGCTGGGGCTGGTCTGAAGGGGGCAGTGGAGCACGGGCAACGTGCCAGACATGGTAGGCGAGGCTGGTGATGCTTGTGTCGTGTTGTCGATGTTGAGGTGGACAAGTTGGTGGTCAGGCATGCATGCCATTGATGAAATGATCATGCATAGTGGGCTAGGACTGTAGGTGCAAGGTAGGAGGTATACTGGGAGTACTTTGGTTGCAAAATGGGAGACCAGTTTGGCAAGAACACTGATCACTATAGTGTTTGTGGATTTTGCCAGATTTGTGCACAGAAGGTGTTCGACAATATGGCCGCAAGAGAAAAGTGTTTGAAATTTCCTTTTTTGGTGCGTGTTATTATTGGTCTACATGGTCTCTGTGCAGCACTGGTTGATCCAGGTGAAGTGGTTTAGTTGGGTTTTGAGAAATGGTGATCTTAGTACCTACACTTGATTCAATTTTGAATTGTCATTTGAATAGATTTGCAATCTGTTTTTGTTGGTTTGCAAAGTGGGATTGGGTTTACTTTTACTTGGTTTAGCAAGGGGTGAAAAGAATTGGATTTTTTTATGTTAGAAAACTTGGACTAGAAACACTCAAAGTGGTCTAGTGGTTAACTTTGGTCAAAATGACCATTTCTTATATATCTTATTTTTTATTTTCTCTTCATTTGATTCTGCTTGGAAATGATCTAGATGATGTTGTTTTCATCTTTAAACCAATCCTTGCCATTCATAGCAATCAAACATGGTATTGCAAGCATTCATGCATTCATCACACACACATGCATTCATATTGATTTTAATTAACAAATTTTTTTGTTAACCCTAAACTTAGGTGATTAGAACTTGATAATCTTGATTAATATTTTTGAGATGTTACACAGGACTGGCAGACCAAATAATCCAATGTCCTGCGTGAGGCATACGCGAGTTGCATGCATGCATGCATACGGGGCTTGAACGGAAACAGCAGGCAGGTATTGCAAAAAATTTACCTATTTAAATACCTCGTGTGTTAATCCGGATATGACATAACTAAGAAAAATCCCGAAATAGAGCGAAGCCACGGCTCACATGACTTCGCGGCCCAACCGAGTGGCACGAATGCAAGAGGACGCCCAAGCGCTAGAGAGGAGCACTTGATTAAACTGGCGACGCGAACGGTTCGGATGGATCAGCCCACATGTAGAAAAAAATGGCTTAGTGTGTCCAGAGGGTGAGGCCTATGCTCCGCCCATAGAGCATATCCAACAAAGCTCTAAATCGGGTATTCTTTAGAAAAACTCATATTTTAGAAAGCAGAGAAAAGAGGTACGCCGTGCATGTGTCTGAGAGCATCATTGATAGAACACGAAGAATCTCATCCTCATTGTGCGTGTTCGTGGGTAGCTAGGCAAAGTGTCATCCTCTCCCGACCCCTCGCGTGTTCGTGGCTAGCTAGGAAGATACCACCGCGCCACCCCATCGCACCCTCTCTTACGCCTCTCACCGCCGCTACCGTCGGCCCTAGACGCGGTGGCGGCGGGCCCGGTCAACGAAGTTAGGCCTCGGCGAGGTGGGTGCCGTTGAAGGCCGCCGGGGCTGCTGGGGCGGGAAAGGCCAGCGCATCGACAAGTGGAGGTTAGGGCGGCGCCCCTGGCCGGGGTGGTGGCGGAGGTCTTCCTAGGCAGCGCTTGGCCGGTGTTGGGGGTTGGGCTTAGGGTCGGCAAGGGACGAACCCTAGATCTCTGATCCGGGTGGTTTCTTGTCGTCTCCGCGTATCCTCCTCGTCGTATCACGGACGGATCCGGTGGAGGACCGACCCTGCGCATATTGGCCATGGCCATCGATTGGGCTCGGTGAGGCAGATCCCGCAGGTTGCCGCCGGGTGGCGTTGGGGCTGCTGGTCTGGCTTCGAATAAAAGGGGTCTGGTCCTAGGATACCTCCGGCGCCAAGACGAGGATCTACTTGATGCTGGTCTCCCTCCCTCTAGCTAGACTGTCGAGTTCTGGAAGGCTCCACTGGTGAACTCCAATGGACGGCATGCCGGAGTTCGTTCAATTGGATGGGTTTTGGCAGCACACAACCATGTTTTTATCTGACCGTTTGGTTTCAGCGGGAGTGACACGAAGCTTTGCAGTCTGTTGCCATAAAGAACATACCTTTAGTCCCATGATGAAGTCAGTCGCGGAGAATGCCATGGAAGCCGAGGTCTAGGAACTGGTAATGGTGGTTTGATCCTAGTGGCGTTGAGATTTTGGCTTGGTGATCTGGGTCTTGGAGCAGCGACATCATAAAGTAGGGGCGACAATACAGGAGGATTCCAGAGTTCAAACTTATAGGGTCAAAATCCAAGGTCTGGCTTTAATTGGTTGTGTCTGGCAATGACTTTGTTGAAGACGTTTTTTTGTAAGCATAGACATTCTCTGGGGTGAAAACCATGATCATTGATCAGGGCGATGACAGTGTGTGTGCAATGTTTCCTTCTTGGAGGCGTTGCTTTTGGAGAGGATGAATTTCTGGTGTTGTCTCGGTGGTGTTTGGCCCGCTGTTGTAAGGCATAGATCGCCGTAGCGGGATTTTTTCTATAATTCTTTTTTTCTTTTCTGGTTGTGTGCATCTGTAATGCTAATAGGATAATACATTATTACAGAGGTTGGTTGTAACTTGTATTTTATTATATTAATATACGTTCCTTTCCAAGAAAAGCTAGATCTAGCTAGTTTAACTGTATTCGGTGTTGAATTGCAATTTTATGTTTTATTTTTAGTCTATTTGTTTGGTCTTATTCAACTGATGCACATACGTAAAAAATTGTTTTTGGTGATGTATTTTAGAATGCTTAGCGAAGTGCTACTTTACACACACGGTAGTTTAGCGTTTTTGATGAAGCACCGCTTTGTACAAACTATATTTTAGCGCTTTTGGTGAAACGACACATCCACGCAAGCTAAAAGTGTATCTAGCCCTCCGTAAAACAATTTTACAACGCCAAAATATAAAGCCTTTTTCAAAGATTCTCTTAGCGAGACAGAGTACATCTCGTCTGAAGGGAGACTCTATGCGCCGTGGCCCATAAGAGGTAGAGGAATATTTTTTCTGTTTTGCTTTTGCTTTGTTTTACTATTAAAAATGTTTAGAAAAATATTTAGATTTCAAAAATGTTCTGATTTGAAATCTGTTCAAAATTTGAAAAAATCAAATTTTAAAATAGATTTAAAACATGTCCAGATTTGAAATTTGTTCACATCTGAAAATGTTCAAATTTAAAAATTGTTTAGATTTGAAAAATGTTCAGATCTAAAATTTGTTCAAATTTGAAAAATATTCAAATTTGAAAGTTTTTAGATTTGAAACATGTTTAGAATTTTAAAAAGTTTGAATTAGGAAAAACAAGAAAGAAACAAAAACATAAAAAGAAAAAACCTTCAAAACCTGAAGGAAACCCATGAAAACGTTAAAAATAGACCTTAATAGGTCGCTGCCCATCTTGCTATGAGCAGAGCAGGTTACTCCGTTATAGGTGAAAAATAGTGTATCCGGTCTAGTGGCCTGACATAGACACATTTTGATATCCTTGCCCGTTGTTAATGTTTGACGACCTCTCTCTAATGATCATGGGACCTTATTGTCAACGTGATCACCACCACCAGCTTCCCACGTGGTTGGTGTTTCCTGCCCTCGTTGCCTCCTATTTCCTGCCCACGGCCAGAAACTCCCGCGCCTGTCCATCGCGTTTCCCGCCCTGGCCGCGGTTTATAAAAGACGGCCATGGCCAGGGAGGTCACCAAGCCCCCGAACAAAAAACCGATGCAATCTCTACAGTCATGTCTTGCTGCAATAGAGAGCAGACGGTGCATGATGCCTATGAAGCCGTGATAATAGAGATGTTGCTCATTTCCGTCGAAGCTCCAGTGGAGGTGGTGGCCCGCGAAGCCGTTGCTGAGATGGTGAGCGCGATGGGCAACACTGCGGCCAAGGTGGCAGATGAGAAGGTGGCTGTAACATTCCAAAAATATTAAACTTGAATCATCAAACTCTAATCATCAAATTTAGGGTTAATAAAAACTTTTCTAATTAAAAATATGAAAGCATCCATATGTGTGTATTAAAATTTGGATTCTTTTGAATTTCCATGGTTCTGTGTTTCTTTGCTTGTAGAATGATTTTTAGGTGAAATAAACATCATCTAAACAATCCCAAAGACAAACAAGTCAAAACAAATAAATTAAGTGAATGGTCACTTTGGCCAAATTAACTCCCATGCCTACTTTGGCTATCCCTAACTTTCAGAACTTAGCAGAAACATGTATGGATCTTTTGTGGCATCCCGCAAAAACCACTACTAGAAAATCGCGTTGTTTTTATGCATTGCATCATCATGACCGCATGCTCATGTCACCATGCCACATTGCATTTGAGCATCGTCATCATCTTGCATCTGTTCGCATAAAACTATTTTTGAAAAAGCCTGGTTTTGTTTCCTGAACGCTCTGTCTTTAATTCAAAACCAAAACCCGGTCTCCGGATTATTTTGTTTGAATGCTATCGGTTTGCAAAATCCCCGTTTGAAATAAATAAAATTTGGAATTATTTTTAGTGGGGCAGTCGAACGGGCCGATTCGATCCGAACGACCACCCCCAGGAATTAAAACGGTCCACCTAATTCCTAAACCTACCAGTCCTATTCTACCCACCCCTCCTCCACCTCACCCCCACCAATCATCTCTCGCCACCTCACCCTCATCCCAATCCTCACCCAACCAGACGCCGCCACTTGGCTCACCTCCTCTCTCCCTCTCTCCTTCCTCTCTCCACCTGCCCACACAGCCACCCACACACCCACCCGTGCGCCACAACTCCCCCCACTCGCCCCACGTGGCCCCGGCCCCACCTGGCCCACTCCCCACGCTCACCACGCACCCAACCCCCACCACGATCCTCTCCCCTCGACCCTGTCCTCTTCCCCGCAGCGCCTCCTCTCCCCTGCTAGATCCCTCCGCAGACACCGCAGCTGGCATGGCCACCTCCGTCCGCCTCGCCTCGCCGGGCGCCTCTCCGCCACGGAGCCGCTCCCTCCGACCCGAAAGCGTCGCCTCGACCTCCTCCGCCGGCCTCGCCCAGCGTCGCCCGCCTCTCCTTCCCGGCCTCCTCCGCCTCCCGACCTCCTCCCGAGCTGCCGCCTCCCGCTGACCTCGCCGCCTCTCCCTCCTTCGCTGCCTCGCCGCGCGTCGCTCTTCCTCGCCGCCTCGCCGCCGCCGCCCTTCCTCGCTGGCTCGCCCTGCCCTGCAGCCTCCGCCGCCGCCATCCTCCGCGCCGACCTCTCCAGCCTGGTCCGCCGCCCGCTTCGCCTCGCCCGGCCATGGCCTGCTGCTGAGCCGCCTCCGCCCGCTGCCGCGGAGCTTCCCAGTGGTCCTTCTCACGGTCCCCGCCGGGCGCCGCCTCCGGGCCTCTCCTCCCGAGCGCCTCCCCGAGGCCTCTCCTTCTCGCGCCGGCAGCCACCGCCAGAACCCCGCCCGCCGACCTCGTGCCCGAGCACCTCCGCGCGTCCTCGTCCCCGTTCCTATGTGTACAGATGCTAGTAGTACCGTATCCCTGCATTGTGGTTCCTGTTGGTGCTACCTGATCGGCACCGACGAGACCGGTGCTAACCACCAGATCCCGAAGCCATCCTATCGTCAAGATCTCTGGTACCTGTAGGGCTACACAAGATTTCGGCACCGACGCCGGGAACTCCGACAAGGACGCCATGACCTTCGGCAAGGATCTGACAAGATCGTCTACACGGACGTAAAGTTCTCCACCCTGAAGACCGATCCCGAACCCGCACGCCAAGATCTCCTTCTCGGACGCCCCACGGACTCGGAGGAACCCTCGGACGCCAAGATCGAACCCTGGAGTGTCAAGTTCTTCGACCCGACGGCCACCGATGCGACTAGTACTCCTTTCCGGACGCCGAGTCCGCCGAGAACCCGGATGCGACAAGATCTGCCCCGTTGATCGAGAACGTTTCCGCCGAGACCGAACCCTCCGAACCCTGAACCCTGAGACCGACCCCGGACCCTGTCGAACCCCGGAACCCCCGGAACCCCAAGTTCGTCGAGACCCTCTAATGTGTGAACCCCTTCCCGAAAACCCTATTTTATAATATAATAAACTTGTTGCATATTGAATTGTCATACTCGCATGCATATCATTGGTTTGGGGGCCTTATGCCGATTCACCTCACAATTAAATATGGGGCCCATATGCGGGCAAATCTAGTCTCATATTGGCCTCATTTAAATTTGTGTAGCAAACCGGTAACTCATCTTGCCTTGTTAATACAACATTTAAATTGCGGGGTAGTTAAATAACTCTAACCGTTTAATTAATTGTCGGGACCCAGGTTCCACTTAATATGACCTAATTGCATCACACCTTTGCCATGCCATGCATCATATCATAAGCATGCCGATCTTCTGCCGTTGTATTAAATATTGCATCCGGTGTTTATTCTAGTGTTTTGCTTCTTCGCGGATAAGGCCGTTGAGTTGATGCGAGTGTCGACCCGATCTTCGGTTGAATCTTCGGCAATGTTTTCAGGCGAGCATCCCCCCTTTCTACCTATCTTACTTTTATAGTATTTATTCCCTCCTGTTGATCTATTGCTATCTGTGTTGCGATGCTCTAGTTTTCGTATCCGTGATATCCCTTGCAGCCCTATATTGCCTTGGACACACCCTATTACCTGTTGTTTGGTAGATAGTTGGACCTGCGTGTCTTAGTCGCCTGCTCAAGTGCTGTTGCGTGTCGTCAAATGCCACAGTTGTTGGAGCCTTTACGCATGTTTGATGTTGGAGATGATCATAGTTTTACTTATCGTTCACTTTAATTCCTGTTTAACAACTAAAATTGAAGTAAGCAGAGGCATCGGTGGATGATAGATAATATTTGGTTTCCGAACGCCCACTTGTGTCCCGTAGGACCACGAGTACTTGATACCTGTTCCTTGATTTATCGCGCTATCCACATCCGGGAGGTATATGGGACCCCCCTGAGTCAGAGCTTGATTCAGTCTTATTTCTTGGGGCCACAAACTAGTTTGAGGTTTTATTTACTATCCTGTACTTATGCCATGCTACTTCTGTATTTAAATTGTGCGACAGATAGCACACTGTACTGTTTAGGTAAGCGGAGTGTTTTCGCGGTATCGACACCCCGAGTTTTCGGGTTCCTACCGCCATGTACCATTGACGCAAACCTTGAGTCCGTCTCAAGCTAGCTTACTTGCTATGGTCTACTCAATGGGGTGGCCCCTAAAATATTTCTGAATCTGTGATTGCTTAGTCGTGAAAGCCTCGTTGGGTTTTGATTTGGTTTTTCCGAGGTTGATCGAGCGTGTTGCTATTGGTGCACCTCGCCGGGTAAAACTTTCTCGAAAGCGTGTCATGGATATGGACGACTTGGAGCACAGATCTCGACCATAGACAAGCATAACTAAAGTTTATTGCTATAAATTTGACTTTATAATGACTAGTAATCAGCTTCACTATAATGGAATGGCTAAATAATACGCCCACAATTGCTTGTTTGGAGCCGCCATGCGACCTTTTGTACCTGACTAGTAAGTATTGCAACTACAACGGAATGGCTGAATAAAAGTACCAACAACTGCTGGGTTTTGGGTTTATCTCATGCTATCTGTATCTGATTAGTAATTGATGCAACTACAACGGAATGAATAACTAAAAGAGCCCACTGCTTCTTTAATCAGGACAATTATCTATACCTGACTAGTAATTGCCGCAGCGATAACTGAACAATTAAAACTGCCAACTGTGTGAGTTCCTCGGTTGACTTCCTCGTTTGGTCTCGAGGGGGATACGCCAGGATGAGTTTGTTTGATGGTAGCATCAGGTTGGTTCCGAATAGGTCTTTCTCATCTCCCTCTGATAGCCGCTAGTTGTATCGAGTCTCTATAGGTTGTTTAGTGCATGCTGCCGCTGCCGCTTCAGTCCACCATATCTATGTAGGCGAGGACCGCCGAATTCTAGTCTCGCCGTGTACTTGCCTCAGTACTGACGCTCCTCTTTTTCCTTTGCCCTTTGTCGGCACCCCTTTTGTTTAAGCAGGTTTTGAGATGCGACGTCGTTAGCAGGGTTACCCTTCCGGCTTGGCCTGGGCAGGGTTATGGACGCCATTGGTTATTCTTCAGGGCTCTTAGCCCCATTTGCATCTTGTCCGTAGTCGGACGCCCCATCTTTTCAAGGTGATTTGGATCTTTGTACCTTATATCTGTATTCTTGACTCGTTGAGTCGCTGTTATATATATCTGTTCTGTGGGTCCCATCGAGGACTGTTGTGTAATGTTATTACTTCGTATTCCACCCGCACGAAAGTGCCTGGTGGGCACCTTTGAATCGTTTCTATGCGGGTTTGGCGGGTTCCGCTAAAACTTGCATAGGTCCGATTCTGAGGGTGTTACATCTTTGCACCCCTTGATAGTACTCATAACAAGGTACCAAGGCCCACTTTATGATCATCCAAAAACATTTAAATGCTTAGTTTAAAATTGAATCTATTTCATATAGGAAGATCCCACTATTTCAAAAACCACTCAAACAAGCTCAATTTTCAAAACCCAAGCATCCACAGAACCCTCAACACATGCCTAGAACACCCACCAAAAATGTTTTCAAAATTCAAAACTTAAGTTCATGCAGCCATTTTATCAAACAGGTTGCAGATTCAAATCAACAAAATAAAAAACACTATGTTGAGCAGTGTTTTGGGTCTAACTTGTTCCCTCTCTGGTTAAAACTAGCCTTAGTAGATCATCTAGCAACCTTAACTAATCTCTAGCACCACTGTAAGCTGGCCATTGTCATCAATGGTGAGCAGGCCGAGAGCACCATTGCCACCCCATGGTCGACAGCAAGCTACGAGCAACACTAGCCTTGCCAACTTTGTCTGGGAGCTAGCCAACACCCCACCGCCACTCCCTGTACCAGCCTCGAGCAATGATAGCTATCGGACCACACGCCCGAGCCATGCCAAGCCTCTCTGCGAGCATGCCGAGAGCGCGCCCGTGCGCCACCCTCGGCACACGCCCACAGACCGCGCGCTGCCTTTTCCGCGTGCACACGTGATCACCACCACCCCAGCAACCCCGCTGACGCGCCCGTTCGCCTCCGCGCGGACCACGCGTGCTGTGCGCCATCAAAACCTCCGTCGGACATGCTCAGAGCGCCGAAGCGTTCCGACCGATCAGCACCGCCCCACGCCTCGCCACCACGCCATTGATCTTCGCCAGGGAGCACAGCAGACCGCCGCCTCACGCCGATAGCCCTGCTTGCCGACCATGACGAGCTCAGCCCGCGCCCGTCGGTCCCCTCTCGCCACTATAAATAGAGGCATCCCCCGCTCGATTTCTTCACACCATTCCACTCCCCTCTCACCCAGAACCACCCCACCTCACTCCCAGAGCAAGGCGAGCAGCAGACGCCGAATTTCACCGAGCGCCACGCCGAGAAGAAGGAAGCCATCGATTGAGCCGCCTGTGGAGCTGCCGGTGCCGGAGAATCGCCGTCGTCGACTTCGCTGCTTGCCCCCATCGACCGCCTGAGCCCCGGTGAGCCTCCCACGACCCTCACCTGCCGCGTTAGGGTTCTGTCTCGCCGGCGCTGCCCGACGTGGACGATGAGCCGTAGCCGTTCGATTAGACTTAGATCGTGCGGCCGAGATCGCCCCGTACCGCTTCACGTGTTATCAGCCACTGACTGCTGGAACCCCCATCGATTGCGCCAGCACATGGAGTGACACCGGGCCGGCCCAATAACCTTTCCCGCGCAGCCCACTCGTTTGAATTTAGCTTTTTCTATTTATATTCAAACTCAGTTCTGTACCTAGTTTCAAAAATCAACCCATCTCGATTTAGTGAACCAAATTGCATGAAACCAATTTTGTTAGAAAGGTATTGAAATTCTTAATCCAAGCCCGCTGGATTCAAGTCATTTGGATCTGTAGATCAACCTTGGTAAAAATAACAAGTCAGAAGCGTTTCTTCCTTCAAACATTTTTCAAATTTCAACCATAATAGCTTTTGAGTTGATTCCAACTCTCAAAAATCACATTTGATCATACCTTTCCGAATATATAGAAACATATGGGTTTACTTATAGAAATAATGTCCAAGTAATAAAAGAATGCCACATAGGCATTTCTAGTCACTCTATTTAATTGAAATAAAAGGTTAAACCTTATTAAATTGTGACACCACTTTAAATCACATTCCAATGTACTGAAATATGTGGTGATGACATGTGTCAACATGATCCCATGTTTGATTTGGATAATATTAAATCTTAAGTAGTTTTTCAATGAGTAGAAATTACTTTTCTAAACAAATGAATAAATAAGACAATTGCTTTATTCTTGTGATATTAGTGATGATGCTAGATCATCTATAGAACACCTTTGTGTGATGATTGAAAATAGTTAAGTATTGTTTGATGATTGTGTACCTCGTATTTATTCATAGACGCTAGTACCGACCAAGGATACGAGGAGGAAGGAGGATACTACGAAGAAGCCGAGGAGAACTTCAACCACTCCTCTGCACAAGGCAAGCTGATACTGATACCTATGCAAGCCTAATACTCCTAGTTGATTGAGCAAGCTAACACTTGCAAGATACTCTACTTTAGCAAGCCTATACTGATCCTGATGCAAGCTCATACTTGCTTGTTACTATGACCACTAGATGCCTTAAGCATATGTGATCATACCCACTTGATACCCCTCCTAGTTTTACTTGCAAGCTTTATACTTTATTTCTTTATCAAAGATATTACTTAGAGTCTACTTAAGTGACTTGTAGATTCTAGGAGGATAATTGAAGGTTGCATAAAGAGCATTAAATTTGGCCTAAGCTAGATAATCTTGATGTCACCCTAAGGCATGGTATGAACCTAGTTAAACTACACTTGTTTACCACCCCGCATTAGTACTCACCCCCCACTTGTAGATGCTAGTGCTAAGCATAAAACTTGATCAACTTTAGATGGGAATACTTGGTGGAAAATGGTTATGAAAACCTTAGAATGATGAGTCATTCTACTGAGATGTTTTGACATGTGTTTCCGAACACCAGATGATTTTGATGATGAAAATGTTAAGGCATGCACCTTAGTCCTTTATAAAACTGATGGTTGTCTGGATGAGATACCATTCCAATTTTACCGTACAACCAAAATACCCGAAATTTGGGTAGGGCTTGACTGGAAACTTATATACTTTAGTATGGGTCCCCTCACGGCCAAGATCTGAGATGAGGCTGCCTTGTGAAGATTGCCCACCTGTGAAGTACCCAAGATGACAGTTGGTCATGGTTGGGAGGCCAAACTCATAGGAGTGGTGCTTATACTAGGGCGTGTAATTGAAAGGTTATGATTGATTATCCGCATACTGAGTATGGTGAATTCAGGATTTGTTCCTGATGGATGTATCGAATGTTGTGGTGAAAGTGTACAATCTCTGTAGAGTGTCAAACTATTCGAATAGCCGCGTCCGCGGTTATGGACAGTTGGAGTGGCCATACTGTTCCCCCGTCAGATGTTTTCAAAACGACTTGTGAAATGAGTTGATATTTTGACTTGAACACAACAGAGTTGTGATATGAAATTCAAGTTCCCACTTAGGTCTTATAAAATTTCAACTAGCTTTTCTTGCTTTTGAACTTAGTAGAGGTAAATCTGGCTTTTTGCAAAACAACCCTAGAGCTTAGTGTCCTATTATAAAAACCCCTTCACTTGTTACTACTAGTTTGCCAGTACTTAAAGAGTACTCATGGCTTTGTCCCTGGCTATTCCTGTGGCCAGACTATGAAGAGGAGTACCAGGACGAAGGACCCCAGGAAGGTTACGACCACTAGGATCATCTCCCATTGTCAGCATTGCCTGTGACCCCGAAGATGGAGCTTCGCCTACGCTACCGTTATTATTACGTATTTCCGCTGCTTGAGTTGTATTAAGAACTGGATCATGGGATCCTTATTTGTGTAAGACCTTATGTATGGTTTGTAATGGATGATGTACTGTGGTATCCAAATATGTTATGTCTCGCAAAAATGGTAATCCTGGGATTGTGATGTATGGCATAACAGGCATATGGGATTAAAAATCCAGGTGTTAACAAGTTGGTATCAGAGCCATCCTGACCATAGGAAACCCTAGTGAGACTGGACGTTTGAATCAAAAACTTAGTTTCAAAACCAAAGGAAACAAATATTTACAAAAACTTATTCCCATTCTTATCACTTTGATTCTTTAGTAAAAACTCATGTTCCTGAAAAACTCTTGCAAAATACATAAAAATCGACACACTTGATCACTCTACTAACTTACTCATCCTATATTCTTTTAGATGGACGTGAAGTACATCAAGTTTTATCAGTTGGGGAATGGAGGAGACCTTATCTTTGAGCGGGATTTGGACCAGCTTTCGGAACTTCTGGAGCATCCGAACCCCAAGTTCTTCGGAGCTCAGCTTAATGATCAAGGAGGAGAATATCTGAAGTGGCTAATTGTTGCAATTCTCCGAGGTAAGATTGAACCTCCCACTACCGAGGGAATTCAGTTCACCTTAAGAGAGAACAACTGGCTCGATGGACTTGCCAGGGCCATGCAGGAAGCTCTTGCCCGTCTATGTGGGCAGAGTATCAACCAGATCAAGGGTACCCGCTTTGAGTTTTGTCCAAGGCGTGATGCTATGGGACAACCACTATAAGACCCATACCACCCCGAGCTGAAGACTCAGTTGGACCACCTTAGCTTCATGATGTACGATCGTCAGCAGGAATTGGACAATTGCCGTGACTACTCCATCCACAATCCCGCCATCATCAAGACAAAGGATCAGACCATCGCCATGCTAGCAAAGGATCGCAAGTCTCGCCGCCGTTAGATTGACAAGAAGGAGCGCATCATTGCCCGTCTTCGCCACCGTATCTCGGATTTGGAGGAGACCATCCACGAGAGAGACATGGAGTTGGAGGAAAGGGAGAATTCCGGAGAGGATCTTCGTGGAGACCCCTACTCCTATCTCAGCGATGATGATGATTTTCTGGAGGATCAGGCTATGGACTTCTTCACCGATGAGGATGATTTCGCCTTCATCGATGACGATGAGGATGATTTCGTCTTCATCGATGACGATGAGGATGATGAGGATGACGACTACACTGACTCCAAGGAGTAGTAGCACTTGAGCACTAGTATAGTGAGTTGTATTCGGTCCCACTGTATCGTAGTTTCCAGAATGGTTCTTAAAACCATCTGTTTTTCTTGTTTTGCGGTGTGTGTTTGTATCGTGTGCTATGAATGAATGAATGAAAAGCAAGTTTCTAGAAAATTTGAGTCAAACTTTAAAACTTTCCAAAGTCCCGGAACCTTAGAAATCTCCCTCTTTTCTCATGATCTATCTCAATCTTCAGATGCCACGCGGAGGAAGTGGTTCATCCCCGGACCCGATGTTGCAGATCCTGCAAATGTTGGTTTCTGAGCGCGAAGCTGAAAGAGCTGAACGTCAAGCCAACCTAGCCACCCTTCAGCAAATATCTCATCTAGCCCACAACAATCAAGGCCAAGGAAATCAGGACAACCATGGATCTAAGCTCAAGAATTTCTAGAATACCAACCCACCTATTTTCACTAAGTCAGAAGATCCCTTAGACGTAGATGATTGGCTACAAACCATGGAAAATAACCTAGAAGTTTCTGGAGTGGAAGCTAACGAGAAAGTTCTGTTCGCCACCCACCATCTAGCCGGAGATGCAAGAGCATGGTGGAACAACGTTCGTGCAATGACCGGAGGACAGATGATGACCTGGGAGGAATTCAAGGTCAAGTTCAGCAGAACCCATGTGCCACCAGGTTTGATCAAGAGAATGAGAGATGAGTTCAGAGAACTGAAGCAAGGACGGATGACCGTAGTGGAATATTGTGAAAAATTCTTGTCATTAGCTAGGTATGCCCCGGATGAGATCGACACCGAAGCCAAGAAGAAAGAGAGATTCTTGAATGGTCTGCACGATAGATGCAGACTGTGTTGGTCAATATCCCCTTTGCGGATATTGAAGCCCTTGTCAACTCTGCCATCCAGATGGAAGGAAAGATCAACCAAGCCAATGAGAACCGCAAGCGTCGCATGATGCATCAGCCAGGAACCCATCATACCCCAAAGTATCGCCCTAACCCATCTCCAGGATTTGCCCCTAGAAACAACCAACCCCCGATGAACCGTCTGACCTATCCCAACCGTGGAAACCCAAGGCCCAGAGGAAATCACAACAACCCCAGCAACTCTGGCAATTTCAACCATGCCCCACCCAAGTTCAACAACAACAATACTACCGCCAACACCAACACTGCCCCGAGGACTGGAAGCAATGCTGTGCCTGTTCCAGCAAAGGACAAGTCACAAGTGACTTGTTATGACTGTGGAAATAAAGGCCACTACTCCAATGAGTGCCCCAAGAAGAATGCCGCAGCCCCCAATGCAAATGCCCGAGCTCAGCAGCAGCGTCGTGTTCAGCCCGGAAGAAGGTTTGCCCCAGGAAACTCGCTCAACCGCAACGATTATCTTTTTCTCATGCATGCTGAAGAAGCCCAGGAAGTGCCAGACATCGTGATGGGTATGTTTTCTGTTAATTCAGTACTTGAAAGAGTGTTGTTTGACTCTGGTGCATCGCACTCATTTGTCACCGAAGAAGTTGCATGCACTAGTAAGATTCAACCAACCAAACTGAAGCATGTTATGTTCTTCAAATCCCCGGTTCAACCACCAAAGCTAGGAAAATTTGCAAAATCGTCCCTATCTGAATCCATGGCATAGATTTTTATGCTAATCTGATAGTACTCGGAACTAAAGGTTTGGAAGTAGTACTAGGAATGGATTGCATGTCCAAACATAAAGGATTAATTGACTGTGCCAAGAAAGCCATAACCATGACCAGTACAGCCGGAATATCAGTCGAGCATGTATCTGAAACCTTACCTCGTCAATTCAAGTGCAACAAGAGTATAGCCCAACCTACCATTGACCAAGTCCGGATAGTCTGTGAATACCCCGATGTATTTCCAGATGTTTTGCCCGGTATGCCCCCAGATCGGGATATCCAGTTTATCATTGAACTAATCCCCGGAACAGGACCCATAGCCCAGAGACCATATAGTATGAACCCGTCTGAGCTAGCAGAACTGAAGAAGCAACTAGATGCCATGCTGTTAATTGGATTGATTCAACCAAGTGCATCACCATGGAGATCACCTGTCTTGTTTGTGGACAAGAAGGATGGAGGTAACCGTCTATGTACGGATTATCGGAAGTTGAATGATGTCACTATCAAGAACAAATACCCATTGCCCAGGATAGAAGATTTGTTTGATCAGTTGACCGGTGACAAAGTGTTTTCTAAGATTGATCTTAGAACCGGCTATCATCAACTCAAGATTCGCGCAGAGGATATTCCCAAGACTGCCTTTACCACCAGATATGGATTATACGAGTATACCGTCATGTCTTTTGGATTAACCAATGCCCCTGCTTATTTCATGAATCTCATGAATAAGATTTTTATGGACTTCCTGGATAAGTTTGTCGTTGTTTTCATCAATGACATTCTAATTTATTCCAAGTCAAAAGAAGAACATGAGCTACACCTAAGGACCATTCTTGGAACCCTTAGAGAGCATCAGTTGTATGCCAAGTTTAGCAAATGTGAATTCTGGTTACATGAGGTAGGATTCCTCGGCCACATTGTATCAGCCAGAGGAATTGCCGTTGACCCTGCAAAAGTGAAAGATGTCGAAGATTGCCAAGCACCAACCACTCAGACCCAAGTTCGTGCATTTCTCGGATTGGCGGGATATTACCGCAAGTTCGTAGAAGGATTCTCGAGTATCGCCAGACCCATGACCCAATTGCTGAAGAAGGAAAAGAAGTTTGAATGGACAGACAAATGTGAAGCGAGTTTTCAAGAACTCAAGAGGAGATTGATTTCAGCCCCAATCTTAACCATGCCAGATATCACGAAGCCATTTGACGTGTATTGTGACGCATCCAAGATCGGTATCGGATGTGTGCTAATGCAAGAAGGCAAAGTTATATCCTATCTATCTTGACAACTGAAACAACATGAGCAGAACTATCCAACCCATGACCTTGAGCTCGTAGCCGTAATCTTAGCCCTGAAGACATGGAGGCATTACCTGATGGGAAACCGTTGTGAGATTTATTCGGATCACAAGAGCCTGAAATATATATTCACTCAGAAGGATCTGAATATGAGACAGAGAAGACGGATTGAGCTAATCAAGGATTACAATCTGGACATTCACTATCACCTCTGTAAGGCCAATGTGGTAGCAGATGCCCTTAGCAGATTGCCGTGCCGCTTGAACTCCATGATTTTGAAGGAGCAACCAAGTCTGCACAAAGAGATGGAAGATTTACGAATGGAATTAGTAAGTGAAGGATTTTTGGCTAGCATAGAACTTCAACCCACTTTGATCAGCCAGATCAAAGAGGCGTAGAAAGGAAATGCTAGTATCGAAGAAATCAAGCGTCGTATCGGTATAGGCAAAGTACCAGGATTCACGGAAGACGAAGAAGGAGTTCTGTGGTACAAAGGACGCCTTTGTGTACCAACAGATTTTGAGTTGAAAGAAGTTATTCTGAAGGAAGCTCATGATACTCTTTATTCTATCCACCCCGGAGGAATGAAGATGTATCAGGATTTGAAAGAGCAATTTTGGTGGCATAAGATGAAGAGAGAAATCGGAAGCTATATCGCCAAGTGTGATATATGTCAGAGAGTCAATGCGGGACATCAAAGACCCGCTGGATTGTTGCAACCCTTGCAGATTCCGGAATGGAAATCGGATTCCGTTGGAATGGACTTTATCACCGGATTGCCTACTTCTAGTAGGGGAAATGACTCTATTTGGGTCATAGTGGACAGATTGTCCAAAGTCGGCCATTTCTTACCCTTCAAGACCACATATCAGAGTTCGAAGCTAGCGGAGTTATACATTGCTAGAATCGTCAGTTTGCATGGAGTCCCTAAGAACATCGTATCAGATCGAGGAACTCAGTTTACCTCGAGATTCTAGAAGAAAGTCCAAGAAGGTTTAGGAACCCGACTAGATTTCAGCACCGCTTATCACCCTTAGACCGACGGACAAACAGAGCGAGTAAATCAAATACTCGAAGATATGCTGAGAGAATGTGTGTTAGAATATGGATCTAAGTGGGAAGACTGTCTGCCGTTCACAGAATTTTCATACAACAACAATTATGAAGCTAGTTTGCAAATGGCCCCATTTGAATTCATATACGGAAGAAAGTGTCGCACCCCTTTGAACTGGTCGGAAGTAGGAGAGAGTCAGATTTTCGGACCCGACATCCTACGAGAAGCAGAAGAGAAGGATCACAAGATTCGTGAGCACCTCAAGACCACCCAGTCCAGACAAAAGAGTTACGCCGACAAGAGACGTCGAGACCTCTCCTTCAACATAGGAGATTTTGTGTATCTAAAGTGTCACCATTGAAAGGAATGCAGCATTTCCAACTCAAAGGAAAGTTAGCCCCCAGATATATCGGACCCTTTAAGATTCTGAACCGTCAAGGAGAAGTGTCGTATCAATTGGAACTACCCGAAGAGATGTCAGCTGTGCACAATGTGTTCCATATCTCATTACTTCGCAAGTGCCTCGAAGTTCCAGAGAAGACTGAAGTGTTCAAGAATATTGATCACCGGACCATAGAGATCAACGATGAACTGACCTATTCCTATGTACCCATCCGTATTTGGGAAGAATCTTTCAGAACTACCAGAACCCTGAGCATCAAGTTTCTCAAGATTCAATGGAGCAACCACATAGAAGAAGAAGCTACCTGGGAGCGCGAAGATCACACCAAGACAGATTTTCCCGATCTCTTCAAATCCTAGGTAATCTTTTCGTCCTTTTTCAAATCTCAGGATGAGATTTTGTTTAAGGGGGGGAAGGTTTGTAAGATCCCAAAAATATTAAACTTGGATCATCAAACTCTAATCATAAAATTTAGGGTTAACAAAAACTTTTCTAATTAAAAATATGAAAGCATCCATATGTGTGTGTATTAAAATTTGGATTCTTTTGAATTGCCATGGTTCTGTGTTTCTTTGCTTGTAAAATGATTCTTAGGTGAAATAAACATCATCTAAACAATCCCCAAACTTTTCCCAAAGACAAACAAGTCAAAACAAATAAATTAAGTGAATGGTCACTTTGGCCAAATTAACTCCCATGCCTACTTTGGCTATCCCTAACTTTCAGAACTTAAAAGAAACATGTATGGATCTTTGCACCCCTTGATAGTACTCATACAAGGTACCAAGGCCCAGTTTGTGATCATCCAAGAACATTTAAATGCTTAGTTTAAATGACAGTTTAAAATTGAATCTATTTCATATGGGAAGATCCCACTATTTCAAAAACCACTCAAACAAGCTCAATTTTCAAAACCCAAGCATCCACAGAACCCTCAACACATGCCTAGCACACCACTAAAAATCTTTTAAAAATTCAAAACTTAAGTTCATGCGGCCATTTCATGAAACAGGTTGCAGATTCAAATCAACAAAATCAAAAACACTATGTTGAGTAGTGTTTTGGGCCTAACTTGTTCCCTCTCTGGTTACAACTAGCCTTAGTATATCATCTAGAAACCTTAACTAATCTCTAGCACCACTATAAGCTGGCCATTGTCATCAATGGTGAGCAGGCCGAGAGCACCATTGACACCCCATGGTCGACAGCAAGCTACGAGCAACACTAGCCTCGCCAACCTTGTCTGGGATCTAGCCAGCACCCCACCGCCACTCCCTGTCCCAGCCTCGAGCAATGACAACTACTGGACCACACGCCCGAGCCATGCCAAGCCTCTCTGCGAGCATGCCGAGGGCGCGCCCGTGTGCCACCCTCGACACACGACGACAGACCGCGCGCCGCCTTTGCCGCGTGCACGCGTGATCACCACCACCCCAGCGACCCCGCTGACACGCCCGTTCGCCTCCGCGCGGACCACGCGCGCTGTGCGCCATCAAAACCTCCGTCGGACATGCTCAGAGCGCCGAAGCGTTCCGACCGATCAGCACCGCCCCACGCCTCGCCACCACACCATTGATCTTCGCTAGGGAGCACAACACCGCCCTCTACCGTCACCCACGCTGATAGCCATCTGTGCCGTCGACCACGACGAGCTCAGCCCCGCCCGTCGGTCCCCTCTCTCCATTATAAATAGAGGCATCCCCCGCTTGATTTCTTCACACCATTCCACTCCCCTCTCACCCAGAACAACCCCACCTCACTCCCGGAGCAAGGGGAGCAGCGCATCGCCAGAATTTCACTGGAGCCCGCCGCTGCTGGAGAAGAAGGAAGCCATCGATTGGCCGCCCCAGGAGGAGCTTCCAGTGCTAGGAGAATCGCCGTCGTCAACTTCGTCGTTTGCCCCCATCGCCGACCCTCACCTGAGCCCCGGTGAGCCTCCCACGACCCCCACCTGCCGCGTTAGGGTTCTGTCTCGCCGGCGCTACCTGACATGGACGATGAGCCATAGCCGTTTGATTAGACTTAGATCGTGCGACCGAGATCGCCCCATACCGCTTCACGTGTTATGAGCCACTGACTGGTGGACGAGATTTTGTTTAAGGAGGGAAGGTTTGTAACACCCCAAAAATATTAAACTTGGATCATCAAACTCTAATCATCAAAATTAGGGTTAACAAAAACTTTTCCAACTAAAAATATGAAAGTATTCATATGTGTGTATTCAAAATTTGGATTCTTTTGAATTGCCATGGTTCTGTGTTTCTTTGCCTGTAAAATGATTCTTAGGTGAAATAAACATCATCTAAACAATCCCCAAACTTTTCCCAAAGACAAACAACTCAAAATAAGCAAATGAAGTGAATGGTCATTTTTGCCAAATTAACTCTCATGCCTACATTGGCTATCTCCAGTTTTCAAAACTCAACAGAAACATTTGTGGATCTTTGCACCCCTTGTCAGTACACGTAATAAGGTACCAAGGCCCACTTTGTGATCATCCAAAAACATTCAAATGCTAAGTTTGAATGACAGTTTAAAATTGAATCTATCTCATATGGGAAGATCCCATTATTTCAAAAACCACTCAAACAAGTTCAATTTTCAAAACCCAAGCACCCACAGAATCCTCAGCACATGCCTAGCACACCCACCAAAAATCTTTTCAAAATTTAAAAGAAAGTTTCTTGCGGCCATTTCATCAAACACTTGGCAGGAAAATTTAAACCTAATCAAATTCACTGTTTTTAATAGTGTTTTGGGCCTAACTTGTTCCCTCTCTTGTTGCAACTAGTCCTTAGTAGATCATATAGCTCCTTTAACTATCCTTAGCATCACTATAAGCAAGCCTAGCCATCAATGGTGAGCAGGCCGAGAGCAAACTTGCCACCCCGTTGTCGCCGGCGAGCTAGAGGCCACACTAGCCTCGCCAACCTTGTCTAGGAGCTATCCTGCACCCCACTGCCACTCCCTGTCCCAGCCTCGAGCAATGCCAGCCACTGGACCACACGCCACGCTCATGCCAAACCTCTCGGCGACCATGCCGAGAGCGCGCCCGTGCGCCACGCTCGACCAGCACCCCTAGACCACACGCCGCCCTCGCCGCGTGCGTAAGTGATCGCTAGTACCCCAGCACCCTGTCAGACATGCCCGTTCGCCGCCGCACGGACCACGCTCGCTGTGCGCCATCAAAAACCCCGTCAGACCCGCCCATAGCGTCAAAGCGTTCTGACAGATCAGCACTGCCCCACGCCTCGCCACCACGCCATTGAGCTTCGTCTGGGAACATAGAACCGCCCCTACCGTCGCCCATGCCAATAGCTGCCTGTGCCGTCGACCACGAAGAGCTCAGCCCGCGCTCGTCGGTCCCCTCTCGCCAATATAAATAGAGGCCTCCCCCGCTCGGTTTATTCACACCAGTTCGCTCCCCACCTCTCACTTATCACACCCACTCACCCCCAGAGCAAGGCGAGCACCAGGTGGCCAGAATTGCACCGGAGTTCGCCGCTGCAGAGGAGGAGAGGCGCCGTCGATTGGAGCCGCCCCAGGAGGAGCTGCAGGTGCCAGGAGAATCGCCGTTGTCGACTTCGTCGTTCGCCCCCATCGCGGACCCTCGCCTGAGCCCCGGTGAGCCTCCCACGACCCCCACCTGCCGCGTTAGAGTTCTATCTCGCCGGCGCTTCCCGACGTGGACGATGAGCCGTAGCTGTTCGATTAGAATTAAATCATGCAGCCGAGATCGCCCCGTACCGCTTCGCGCGTTATGAGCCACTGACTGGTGGAACCCCCTGTCAGCTGAGCCCCGCGCTGCGGAGTGACACTGGGACGGCCCATTAAACTCTCCCGCGCAACCCACTCGTTTGAATATAGCTTTTTCTATTTATATTCAAACTCAGTTCTGTACCTAGTTTCAAAAATCAACCCAGCTCGATTCAGTGAACCAAATTTCATGAAACCAATTTTGTTAGAAAGGTATTGAAATTCTTAATCCAAGCCCGTTGGATTCAAATCATTTGGATCTGTAGATCAACCTTGGTAAAAAATAACAAGTCAGAAGCTTTTCTGCATTCAAACATTTTTCAAATTTCAACCATAATAGATTTTGAGTTGCCAACTCTCAAAAATCACATTTGATTATACCTTTCATAATATATAAAAACATATGGGTTTACTTACAGAAATAATGTCCAAGTAATAAAAGAATGCCACATAGGCATTTCTAGTCACTTTATTTATTAAAAATAAAAATGTTAAACCTTCTTAAATTGTGACACCACTTTAAATCACATTCCCATATACTGAAAAATGTGTTGATGACATGTGTAAACATGATCCCATGTTTGGTTTGGAGAATCTTAAATCTTAAGTAGTTTTTCAATGAGTAGAAATTACTTTTCTAAAAATAAAATAAATAATACAAATGCTTTAATCTAGTAATGATAGGTGATGATGCTAGATCATCTATAGTGCACCTTTGTGTGATGATTTAAAATAGTTAAGTATTGTTTGGTGATTGTGTACCTCATATTTATTTATAGACGCTAGTACCGACCAAGGATACGAGGAGGAAGGAGGATACTCCGAAGAAGAAGCCGAGGATAAATTCAACCACTGCTCTGCTCAAGGAAAGCTTATAGTGATACTTATGCAAGCCAATACTTGAAACCTTGCAAGCTAACACTTGCAATTATGAAATTTGGATAACCTGTGCAATGCACTAAGCATGCTTGGTTAGACACATTTGATGATACCCAATCCTAGTTTTACTTGCAAGCTTTATACTTTATTTCTTTATCAAATCTTTCTCTTAGAGTTTACTTAAGTGACTTGTAGATTCTAATAAGATAATTGAAGGTCGCATAAATAGCATTAAATTTGGCCTAAGCTAGATAATCTTGATGTCATCCTAAGGCATGAGATTGAACTCAATTAATCTCCACTTAATTACCACCCCTCATTAGTACTTACCCCACTTGTAGATGCTAGTGCTAAGCCTAAAACTTGATCAACTTTAGATGGGAATACTTGGTGAAAATGGTTATGAAAACCTTGGAATGATGAGTCATTCTAATGAAATGTTTTGACATGTGTTTCCGAACACCAGATGATTTTGATGATGAAAATGTTGAGGCATGAGCCTTAACCCTTTATAAAACTGATGGTTGTTTGGATGCGATACCATTCCAATTTTACCGTACAACCACAATACCCGAAAATTGGGTAGGGCTTGACTGGAAATTTATATACCTTAGTATGGTTTCCCTCACGACCAAGGTCTGAGCTGAGGCTACCTTGTGAAGACTGTCCACCTGTGCAGTACCCAAGATGACAGTTGGTCATGGTTGGGAGGCCAAACTCATAGGAGAGGTGCCTATACTAGGGCGTGTAATTGAACGGTTAGGATTGATTATCCGCATACTGAGTATGGTGAATTCAGGATTTGTTCCTAACGGATGTATCGAATGTTGTGGTGAAAGTGTACAATCTCTGCAGAGTGTCAAACTATTCGAATAGCCGTGTCCGCGGTTATGGACAGTTGGAGTGGCCATACTGTTCCCCTGTCAGATGTTTTCAAAATGACTTGTGAAATGAATTGAGATTTTGACTTGACCACAACAGAGTTGTGATATGAATTCAAGTTCCCACTTAGGCATATAAGATTCAACTAGTTTTCTTGCTTCTGAACTTAGTAGAGGTAAATCTGGCTTTTTGCAAAACAACCCTAGAGCTTAGTGTCCTACTACAAAAACCCCCTTCACTTGTTAGTATTAGTTTGCGAGTACTTAAAGAGTACTCATGTCTTTGTCCCTGGCTATTCCCGTGGCCAGACTATGAAGAGGAGTACCAGGATGATGGACCCCAGGAAGGTTACGACAACTAGGATCATCTCCCATTGTCAGCATTGCCTGTGACCCCGAAGATAGAGCTTTGCCTACGCTACCTTTATTATTACGTTATTCCGCTGCTTGAGTTGTATTAAGAACTGGATCATGAGATCCTTATTTGTGTAAGACCTTATGTATGGTTTGTAATGGATGATGTACTGTCATATCTAAATTTGTTATGTCTCGCAAAAATGGTAATCCTAGGATTGCGATGTATGGCATAACAGGCATCTGGGATTAAAAAACTGGGTGTTGACAAGTTGGTATCAGAGTCATCCTGACCATAGGAGACCATAGTTAGAATGGACGTTTGAATCAAAAACTTAGTTTAAAAACCAAAGGAAGCGAATATTTACAAAAACTTATTCCCATTCTTATCACTTTGTTTTTTTCATAAAAATTCATGTTCCTCAAAAACTTTTGCAAAATACCTAAAATTTGACACACTTGATCACTCTACTAACTTACTCATCCTATATTCTTATAGATGGACGTGAAGTACAACAAGTTTTATCAACTGGGGAATGGAGGAGACCTCATCTTTTAGCGGGATTTGGACCAGCTTTCGGAACTTCTGGAGCGTCCACACCCCGAGTTCTTCGGAGCTCAGCTCAATGATCAGGAAGGATAAGATCGGTAGTGGCTAGTTGTTGCAAGTCTCCGAGGAAATATTGAACATCCCACTGCCGAGGGAATTTAGTTCACCTTAATAGAGAACAACTGGCTCGATGGACTGGCCAGGGCCATGCAGGAAGCTCTTGCCCGTCGGTGTGGGCAGAGTATCAACCAGATCAAGGGTACCCGCTTTGAGTTTTTTCCAAGGCGTGATGCTATGGGACAGCCACTGGAAGCCCCATATCACCACGAGATGAAGACTCAGTTGGACCACCTTAGCTTCATGATGTATGATCATCAGCAGGAACTGGACAATGCACGTGACTACTCCAACCACAAGTCCGCCATCATCAGGACGAAGGATCAGACCATCGCCATGCTAGCGAAGGATCGCAAGTCTCGCCGCCGTCAGCTTGACAAGAAGGAGCGCATCATTGCCCTTATTCGCCACCGTATCTCGGATTTGGAGGAGACCATCCACGAGAGAGACATGCAGTTGGAGGAAAGGGAGAATTCCGGAGAGGACCTTCGTGGAGACCCCTACTCCTATCTCAGCGATGATGATGATTTTCTTGAGGATCAGGCCATGGACTTCTTCACCGATGAGGAGGATTTCGCCTTCATCGATGACGATGAGGATGATGAGGATGACGATTACACCGACTCCAAAGAGTAGTAGCACTTGAGCACTAGCGTAGTGAGTGTATTTGGTCCCACTGTATCGTAGTTTCCAGAATGGTTCTTAAAACCATCTGTTTTCCTTTGTTGTGGTGTGTGTTGTATCGTGTGATATGAATGAATGAATGAATGAAAAGCAAGTTGCTAGAAAATCTGAGTCAAAAATTTAAAAACTTTTCAAAGTCCCTGAACCTTAGAAATTTCCCTCTTTTCTCATGATCTATCTCAATCTTCAGATGCCTCACGGAGGAAGTGGTTCATCCCCGGACCCGAGGTTGTAGATCCTGCAAATGTTGGTTTCTGACCGCGAAGCTGAAAGAGCCGAACGTCAAGCCAACCTATCCACCCTTCAGCAGATAACTCAGCTGGCCCACAACAATCAAGACCAAGGAAATCAGGGCAACCATGGATCTAAGCTCAAAAATTTCCAGAATACCAACCCACCTGTTTTTACTAAGTCAAAAGAGCCCCTAGATGTAGATGATTGGCTGCAAACCATGGAAAACAACCTGGAAGTCGCTGGAGTGGAAGCTAAGGAGAAAGTTCTGTTCGCCACCCACTATCTAGCTGGAGATGCAAGAGCATGGTGGAACAGTGTTCGTGCAATGACCGGAGGACAGATGATGACCTGGGAGGAATTCAAGATCAAGTTCAGCAGAACCCATGTGCCACCGGGTTTGATCAAGAGAATGAGAGATGAATTTAGGGAACTGAAGCAAGGAAGGATGACCGTAGTGGAATATCGTGACAAATTATTGTCATTAGCTAGGTATGCCCTGGATGAGATCGACACTGAAGCCAAGAAGAAAGAAAGATTCCTGAATGGTCTGCACGATCAGATGCAGACGGTGTTGGTCAATATCCCCTTTTCTGATATTGAGGCCCTTGTCGACTCTGCCATCCATATGGAAGGAAAGATCAACCAAGCCAATAAGAACCGCAAGCGCCACATGATGCATCAGCCAGGAACCCATCATACCCCAAAGTTTCGCCCCAACCCATCTCCAGGATTTGCCCCAAGAACCAACAGACCCCCGATGAACCGTCTGACCTATCCCAACCGTGGAAACCCAAGGCCCGGAGGAAATCACAACAACCCCGGCAACTCTGGCAATTTCAACCATGCACCACCCAAGTTCAACAACAACAATGCTACCGCCAACACCAACACTGCCCCGAGGACTGGAAGCAATGCTGTGCCTATTGCAGCAAAAGACAAGTCGCAAGTGACTTGTTATGACTGTGGAAATAAGGGTCACTACTCCAATGAGTGCCCCAAGAATAATGCCGCAACCCCCAATGCAAATGCCCCAGCTCAACAGCAGCGTCGTGTTCAACCAGGAAGAAGGTTTGCCCCATGGAACTCGCTCAACCGCAACGGCCATCTTTTCCTCATGCATGCTGAAGAATCCCAGGAAGCTCCATACGTCGTGCTGGGTATGTTTTATGTTAATTCAGTACTTGCTAGAGTGTTGTTTGATTCTGGTGCATCGCACTCATTTGTCACCAAACAATTTGCATGCACTAGTAAGATTCAACCAACCCAACTGAAGCATGTTATGATTGTTCAAATCCCTGGTTCCACCACCAAAGCTAGGCAAATTTGCAAAGCCGTCCCTATCCGAATCCATGGCATAGATTTTTATGCTAATCTGATAGTACTCGGAACTAAAGGTTTGGAAGTAGTACTAGGAATGGATTGGATGTTGTAAGAGGTCCCTACCTTCAATAAGGTAGAGATCCCTGTGTTTACAATGCTAGTCCCTGGATCAATAGCTAGCATCCACAGTTAAGATGTAATATCAAGAAACAAAGGTCATAATACAACTTTACAACCAGGAATAATATAATTTTATTACATCTTACATAGCTCATTTGGCTATTACATTACATTGCAGCAGAAAATCTATAAGCATGGGGTCCTTCATCTTCAAAGTGCCACAGGCAAACATGTTGGTTGTAGACTTTGTAATCCTAATCAATCAATCTTCACTAAAATCAATCAAACCTGCAACATTACAAGTTACAGCCACAAGGGTCAATACATTTGAATTGTATTGGCAAGTTTCACTACTATGTAGAATATAAGTGGATCCTATCATTACATGCATATTTGGCTAAGTAGGGTTTAAGGATCCTTTGCATAAAGCAATAACTTATCCTATCTTTTCAAAATGGTTTTGATCTTTTGTCAAATCTTTCTGAACTCCTTGGTAAATCCCCAAGTGTCTTTTTCAAATCTCTTGAGCTCCTTGGTACACCCCAAGTACTTCAAGTTTTTATCAAAATCTCTTGAGCTCCTTGGTAAATCCCCAAGTGCTTCAAGTTTTTATCAAAGTCTCTTGAGCTCCTTGGTAACCCCAAGTGCTGCAAGTCTTTTGTCATCAATTTAAAGTTTTTCTTTTAGAAATTAGAATGTCAATATTTCCCATTGCTTCAAGCTTTAGTTGCTCAGTATTGTCCATAACCGGGGACACGGCTAAGTATTTAGATTGTTATCTTCTGCAGAAGTTGTACACTTTACCCACATGACACACTCTCATCTTGTTGCCACCAGTGGCCGCTGGATAGGTACTCACCAAGATGGAGTACTGGCAGATTGAGAATGTGACGAAATCTTTCCAGAGGGTCCTCCCATGCACCATTGCTAGCTTGTCTTCAGGAACCCATGTAGGGTTTCGAGTTCCCTCATTTTCAGTACCTAAAGACAATGCATGGGTCTTCCCAATGTAGTTGACTAAGCCAGATCCATATGTAGCATGTGGCTGTACACGAAAGCCACAATTGGAGAAACATGTTCAATATCTAAGTCCCTGGATGGTTTTCTTTTGGTGCACAACACAAAGAGATTGCCATAGACATGGTTCCTTTTGTTGCCACCTTGTCCAAAACTGGAGTATCCTTGTCCACCCAGGTGGTTCATTGAGTACTTGTTTTATTATATAAAACACAAGTCTTTTCTCATCTTTATAAAATCTCAACATGTAAATCTTCTCAAAATATCTGGCATGGCTAAGAATTTTACAACTACATTGTTTTCACTAAGGAATATATAGGGTATCCTATTAGGATTAGCATAGCATAAGTATAAAAATTCTTTTCATGCATGTTTTCAAAATCCACTAAGTATAATGAAAATAGTAGGACTTTAGATGATAGTGTAACTTGCCTTTTTGGTAGGGAATGTTGGTTCACTTCTTGATCTTGCTAGTTTCACACTTTTCTAACTTCTCTACAAATCAATCAAGCAAACACAATATCAACTAGCATTCCAACCAATAACCATTCAAAGAAAACATCACACATAAAAATCATAGGAACTAAGTCATGCATGCAAGCATGCAAAGATAGTCCTATTTGCAAAGGTGGTTTCCACTAGGCTCTAAACATTGTAAGGCTCAAAGCGGTCATTTTCTAAAGTGGCAAAGTCATTTGAAAAGGGTTTTATCTATAAACCATTTTTCAAATCCAATCATTATTTTATGTGGTGGAAAATGTTTTTATCAAAGCAACTACTTTATGTTGTTCACCAAATAAGTTGTTAATTCTCAAAACTTGGTGTTTAGGGTCAGTAGGTTTGATCCAAATCATTTTCCCAAAGTTTTTACTCCAAAGTCATTTCCATAACAAAATCAATGTTTTTATTTGTCTAGATATAGGTTAATTCAATTAATCCATCCTAATCTTTTCAAAATGCCTTTTTAAATCCACAAGTTGGTTCCTAAGGTCAGTAGGTTCACCACAAACCAATTTGCAAAGATTTTAACTCTAAAAACATTTTGGAATAATTTTTCTAACCTAAACAAGCGTACAAATGTTTATGCAAAAACAATCAATCTAACAGAAACTTTTTACTATACACATTGCATGGTTGGCTAGGGCTTGTTCCACTGATTCCATTGATATAAAGTTTGCAAATTTTGGACGTGTGGAACAAAAGTTATAAGGTTTTCAAATCTGCATCTAAATCAGATTTCAAATTCTGTTTTAAATCGTCTGATGCCACGTGGCGTGATGCTACTGGTCGATACCGGTTCGCACGGATCGCGCAACTACAGACGTTGGATCTAAACAGATCGCGCGGCTCAGACGTGCTCATACCCTTTCGCTCAGGTTCTATTCCTAACCACATGATCAAAATCTAACGGCGTACATCTAATCGACCATACTCGGGCGGCACAGACGGCGGCTGGCGGCGGCGGCGAGTCTGCCTACGGCGGAGCCAGCGATGCAGGAAGCAAGGAGGCTAACGAGGATGCTTTCCGTGTTCGCAGTAGCATGGGGAAGATCAAAGTGTTGTTGGTTCGACGAGGGGTGCACAGGGGTGAGTTTAATGGCTCGCCGGAGTTGCTCCTGGCGTCGGGTTTGTCTGGTGGTCGTCGAGGTCGACGCTACAGATCACGAGAAGGCAAACAGAGGGCATGGTTAGACGCGTAAGGTCAAGGCGATGACGCGTGCGTGATCGAGAGGGCGCGGGGTGGTCGGTTCTTACCAGGGAAGGTCGTCGAAGATAGTAGAAGATGCGGCGGCGCTCAGTCGAGGTGGTTGCCGACGTTTTGGGGCGCTCGCAAGTAAATGGAAGGCACATACGGATGCACATGGGAGTGGGGATCACGACGGTGTGCTTAGGAAGGCAAGGGGCGGCGAGGTTCGGCCGGAATCGAGGAGGGAGCTCGTCGGAGCAGTGAGGGGTTTCTGGTGAAATTAGCGTAGCCTGGTGGCGTGTAGGTTATGACGACAGAGGGGAAATGGGGAGGAGAGGGAGACGTTTAAGGGAGCGTAGTCGCTGGGGTATTAATGGCCGTTAACAATGCGATTGATCGCCGGAGTAAAGACATGAAACGACGAGGAGGATTCAGCGCGGGTTTGAAAACGATGAACAGTGTTGTGGGGCCTTGCTGTCAGTGAGGCAGTGAGAGGGAAAAGAGGGTCCACTCGTCAGTCGCTTTGCGGGTGTGAGTTTAAGTGGAAAACGTTTCGCAGAGGGGGAGAGAGACTGGGCTGCGAGTGGGCTTCCTGGGCCAGGTTGGTTGGGCTGCTGTCTGATCCCTTTTTTTTTGTACAGTAATCTTTTCCTTTTTCTATTTCTATTTTCTGTTTTGAATTTCAAACAACAATCAAACATTCAATTCACATTAAACTTTCACCAAACTTTGCAATTGACTTTGGTTCTGTTTAACAACATAAACCAAAGTCCAAAGATCAAAATAATATTTTTATTTTAGGGTCCATTATTAATTAAAGAAATAGACCTTGTTTATTAATCAAATAGATTTTGATTTATTCAAAACTCCATCTTTGAAATCTAAATATTATCAAAACCAAATCAGTAGGTTTCATTTGAAATAAAGGACACTTGGAAAGCTTGTATAAAATAAATAGATAAGTTTTGATGTTTAATAAAAATAGTAAAACCTTTTTAATAAACTTGGATATTAAATCCTTATTATTTTATTTAAATAAACCTTTACTATTTTTATCAAATAGAAATATTTATTTCAAAGGTTTGGCCAAGTTTTAATTTGGCTTTATAAAATAAACATTAATTATATTTCTACCTTTTTATTTGAAAACAAAATCTTTTTATTAAAAGATTTAAAAATAGTAATTTCCAAATATTTTTATTTTACTTTATTAAATGTTTATCTTTTTAAATCCCTTTAGGATTTATTTGATCAAAATAGGTTTGAGAATTTCCAAATGAATTCAAAAAGTTTCTTCTCACCCTGAAAATCAACAAAGTTTTATTTTATTCATTTATTTTTCACATTACAAGATTTGGAAAAATCTTGGGATGTGACAGGCTACCACCCTTAAAATAAATCTCGTCCCGAGATTTGGGAAGGCTAGGGTTACAAGTTGGCTTCAAGGCAACTAGGGTACTACCTCCCTTAAAATATTTCCAAACTAAATTACATATTGGCTTGCTTGGGATTTTGGGGAAACTTCTCTGGGCAATTATCTGCATGGTGTCCTTTGTTTCCACACTTGGCACATGTGACAAGGCTGAGATCAGGCTTGTTTATCTTGTTCTTCATCTTTTTTGGACAATTGCTTGCATAATGTCCTGGGTTTTTGCAATTCAAATAGTTGATGAGTTTAAGTCCTTCACGTGTCTCTTGTGGACAAGTTGCTGCATAATGTCCTAGCTCTTTGCAGTTGTTGCACCATACTTGACCAATTTCCTTATACTTTTGTTTCTCTGGACATTCACTGGAATAGTGTCCCATTTCTTTACAATGATGACATTGCACATGGCTTTTGTCCTTCTTTTTCTTTTTGGGCTTCTCCAAAGCTAGAAGTGCATCCAGTTCATGTTGTTCATATGTTATCTGGTAGGTAGGAATGTCTACATGTTTCTTGGACCTTCTATTGCTCTTTGGAAAATTCATATGCCTCTTCTTTGGTCCTTTGAATTGGGTTGTATTGCATGGAGGTATAAGTGGAGCTTTTCCTTTGTCCTCATTCTTCTTGGTAGACTTGGATCCTTCTGGATAGTTTGCAATCATTTGTTGCACTCCACCTTGTTTCCTTTGTTAAACAATGGAATAGATGGGGCATTGGATAGGGACATGGTTGTTTCCTTCACATAGGTAGCAAGTAGCTTGATAGGTGGGACATTGGCCAACAGGATGTTTCTCTTCACAGTTAGGGCATTGGTCTCCATGCTCCTTGGAAGTGTGATCCTTGTCTCCACAAATATTGCAAGCTTTGGCTCCTTTTAGAATAACATCCTTGTCATCCTTGAAGTTGCTTTCCATGTTGAGCATTTGATCTGTCACCTTATGCAACATTTGGGCTTGGTCTTCCAAAAATCCTTGTAAGGTTGGATCTTCCCCACTGGTGTTGGCTATGAACTGAGCTGTCATCTGGTTCAACTGATTTTGAGTTGCTATGAGTTCCTCCATTTTGTCCTCTTGGTTGGTGTTGGGGTCATCAACCTTGATGTTGGAGTTTCTTGGAGTAGTCATCTGTTTGGGGTTGGATTGAGATTAGAATAGGCAAAATAGCTCTAAGGGAATAATTCTAATCACACACATCACAATCCACTAAAGCAGTGTGCAAGCAAACACAAACAAACACTTCACTCAAACAACCAAGTTCAAGCACAAACTTAGGCAACAAAATATTTTTGTTACACCACATAAGTTGGTGTGTTGGTCTTAAACAAAATATGGTGGTCCATCTATGTGGTTTACTTGTGATATTTCCATCCTTCTTGGTTGATTCTTCTTGCATGAGATCATGGTTTCTTTAGGAAAAATCCTTGGTCACAAAACTTCAAAGGTGATGATGGCTCCTTCTAAGTTGTTTTTCCTTAGTCTCCAATTCTTTGAGCAAAATTTCTTGTCTCACTTGTCCTTAGTGATATCCAAGGTTGAAGTCCTTGGTGAATATGGTGAAGATGTTGAAGTCATTAGAGTTGAAGATGTTGAAGTCATTAGAGTTGATGATGTTGAAGTCATTAGAGTTGAAGAAGTCCTTTGCACATGGTGAAGTCCTTGGCCATGGGGTAGGTTTTTCCATCAAGTTGAAATAGAAGAGATGTAGAGTTGAAACCAAAATGGTTGAGGAAAGAGTTTACAAGATTGTTTGTAAATTAGTTTTGGAACAAATACAACTCCTATTTTTTCCAAGGGTTTTGTCCAATCCTAGGGTTAAAAATCCTACAGGCAACACAATGCTCTGATACCATCTGTAAGAGGTCCCTACCTTCAATAAGGTAGAGATCCCTGTGTTTACAATGCTAGTCCCTGGATCAATAGCTAGCATCCACAGTTAAGATGTAATATCAAGAAATAAAATTCATAATACAACTTTACAACCAGGAATAACATAATTTTATTACATATTACATAGCTCATTTGGCTATTACATTACATTGCAGCAGAAAATCTATAAGCATGGGGTCCTTCATCTTCAAAGTGCCACAGGCAAACATGTTGGTTGTAGACTTTGTAATCCTAATCAATCAATCTTCACTAAAATCAATCAAACCTGCAACATTACAAGTTACAGCCACAAGGGTCAATACATTTGAATTGTATTGGCAAGTTTCACTACTATGTAGAATATAAGTGGATCCTATCATTACATGCATATTTGGCTAAGTAGGGTTTAAGGCTCCTTTGCATAAAGCAATAACTTATCCTATCTTTTCAAAATGGTTTTGATCTTTTGTCAAATCTTTCGAACTCCTTGGTAAATCCAAGTGTCTTTGTCAAATCTCTTGAGCTCCTTGGTACACCCAAGTACTTCAAGTTTTATCAAAATCTCTTGAGCTCCTTGGTAAATCCCCAAGTGCTTCAAGTTTTTATCAAAGTCTCTTGAGCTCCTTGGTAACCCCAAGTGCTGCAAGTCTTTTGTTATCACTTTAAACTTTTTATTTTAGAAATTAGAATGTCGAGATTTCCCATATCTTCAAGCTTTAGTTGCTCAGTATTGTCCATAACTGGGGACACGGCTAAGTACTTAGATTGTTATCTTCTGCAGAAGTTGTACACTTTACCCACATGACACACTCTCATCTTGTTGCCACCAGTGGCCGCTGGATAGGTACTCACCAAGATGGAGTACTGGCAGATTGAGAATGTGATGAAGTCTTTCTAGAGGGTCCTCCCATGCACCATTGCTAGCTTGTCTTCAGGCACCCATGTAGGGTTTCGAGTTCCCTCATTTTCAGTACCTAAAGACAATGCATGGGTCTTCCCAATGTAGTTGACTAAGACAGAGCCATATGTAGCATGTGGCTGTACACGAAAGCCACAATTGGAGAAACATGTTCAATCTCTAAGTCCCTGGGTGGTTTTCTTTTGGTGCACAACACAAAGAGATTTCCATAGACATGGTTCCTTTTGTTGCCACCTTGTCCAAAACTGGAGTATCCTTGTCCACCCAGGTGGTTCATTGAGTACTTGTTTTATTATATAAAACACAAGTCTTTTCTCATCTTTATAAAATCTCAACATGTAACTCTTCTCAAAATATCTGGCATGGCTAAGCATTTTACAACTACATTGTTTTCACTAAGGAATATATAGGGTATCCTATTAGGATTAGCATAGCATAAGTATAAAAATTCTTTTCATGCATGTTTTCAAAATCCACTAAGTATAATGAAAATAGTAGGACTTTAGATGATAGTGTAACTTGCCTTTTTGGTAGGGAATGTTGGTTCACTTCTTGATCTTGCTAGTTTCACACTTTTCTAACTTCTCTACAAATCAATCAAGCAAACACAATATCAACTAGCATTCCAACCAATAACCAATCAAACAAAACATCACACATAAAAATCATAGGAACTAAGTCATGCATGCAAGCATGCAAAATAGTCCTATTTGCAAAGGTGGTTTCCACTAGGCTCTAAACATTGTAAGGCTCAAAGTGGTCATTTTCTAAAGTGGCAAAGTCATTTGAAAAGGGTTTTATCTATAAACCATTTTTCAAATCCAATCATTATTTTATGTGGTGGAAAATGTTTTTATCAAAGCAACTACTTTATGTGGTTCACCAAATAAGTTGTTAATTCTCAAAACTTGGTGTTTAGGGTCAGTAGGTTTGATCCAAATCATTTTCCCAAAGTTTTTACTCCAAAGTCATTTCCATAACAAAATCAATGTTTTTATTTGTCTAGATATAGGTTAATTCAATTAATCCATCCTAATCTGTTCAAAATGCCTTTTTAAATCCACAAGTTGGTTCCTAAGGTCAGTAGGTTCACCACAAACCAATTTGCAAAGATTTTAACTCTAAAAACATTTTGGAATAATTTTTCTAACCTAAACAAGCGTACAAATGTTTATGCAAAAACAATCAATCTAACAGAAACTTTTTACTATACACATTGCATGGTTGGCTAGGGCTTGTTCCACTGATTCCATTGATATAAAGTTTGCAAATTTTGGACGTGTGGAACAAAAGTTATAAGGTTTTCAAATCTGCATCTAAATCAGATTTCAAATTACATTTTAAATCGTCGATGCCACGTGGCGTGATGCTCTTGGTCGATACCGTTCGCACGGATCGCGCAACTACAGACGTTGGATCTAAAAAGATCGCGCGGCTCAGACGTGCTCATACCCTTTCGCTCAGGTTCTATTCCTAACCACATGATCAAAATCTAACGGCGTACATCTAATCGACCATACTCGGGCGGCACAGACGGCGGCTGGCGGCGGCGGCGAGTCTGCCTACGGCGGAGCCGGCGATGCAGGAAGCAAGGAGGCTAACGAGGATGCTTTCCGTGTTCGCAGTAGCATGGGGAAGATCAAAGTGTTGTTGGTTCGACGAGGGGTGCACAGGGGTGAGTTTAATGGCTCGCCGGAGTTGCTCCTGGCGTCGGGTTTGTCTGGTGGTCGTCGAGGTCGACGCTACAGATCACGAGAAGGCAAACAGAGGGCATGGTTAGACGCGTAAGGTCAAGGCGATGACGCGTGCGTGATCGAGAGGGCGCGGGGTGGTCGGTTCTTACCAGGGAAGGTCGTCAGAGATAGTAGAAGATGCGCGGCCATCGAGGTGGTTGCCGACGTTTTGGGGCGCTCGCAAGTAAATGGAAGGCACATACGGATGCACATGGGAGTGGGGATCACGACGGTGTGCTTAGGAAGGCAAGGGGCGGCGAGGTTCGGCCGGAATCGAGGAGGGAGCTCGTCGGAGCAGTGAGGGGTTTCTGGTGAAATTAGCGTAGCCTGGTGGCGTGTAGGTTATGACGACAGAGGGGAAATGGGGAGGAGAGGGAGACGTTTAAGGGAGCGTAGTCGCTGGGGTATTAATGGCCGTTAACAATGCGATTGATCGCCGGAGTAAAGACATGAAACGACGAGGAGGATTCAGCGCGGGTTTGAAGACGATGAACAGTGTTGTGGGGCCTTGCTGTCAGTGAGGCAGTGAGAGGGAAAAGAGGGTCCACTCGTCAGTCGCTTTGCGGGTGTGAGTTTAAGTGGAAAACGTTTCGCAGAGGGGGAGAGAGACTGGGCTGCGAGTGGGCTTCCTGGGCCAGGTGGGTTGGGCTGCTGTCTGATCCCTTTTTTTGTACAGTAATCTTTTCCTTTTTCTATTTCTATTTTCTGTTTTGAATTTCAAACAACAATCAAACATTCAATTCACATTAAACTTTCACCAAACTTTGCAATTGACTTTGGTTCTGTTTAACAACATAAACCAAAGTCCAAAGATCAAAATAATATTTTTATTTTAGGGTCCATTATTAATTAAATAAATAGACCTTGTTTATTAATCAAATAGATTTTGATTTATTCAAAACTCCATCTTTGAAATCTAAATATTATCAAAACCAAATCAGTAGGTTTTATTTGAAATAAAGGACACTTGGAAAGCTTGTATAAAATAAATAGATAAGTTTTGATGTTTAATAAAAATAGTAAAACCTTTTTAATAAACTTGGATATTAAATCCTTATTATTTTATTTAAACAAACCTTTACTATTTTTATCAAATAGAAATATTTTATTTCAAAGGTTTGGCCAAGTTTTAGTTTGGCTTTATAAAATAAACCTTATTTATATTTCTACCTTTTTATTTGAAAACCAAATCTTTTTATTAAAAGATTTAAAAATAGTAATTTCCAAATATTTTTATTTTACTTTATTAAATGTTTATCTTTTTAAATCCCTTTAGGATTTATTTGATCAAAATAGGTTTGAGAATTTCCAATTGAATTCAAAAAGTTTCTTCTCACCCTGAAAATCAACAAAGTTTTATTTTATTCATTTATTTTTCACATTACAAGATTTGGAAAAATCTTGGGATGTGACAGGCTACCACCCTTAAAATAAATCTCGTCCCGAGATTTGGGAAGGCTAGGGTTACAAGTTGGCTTCAAGGCAACTAGGGTACTACCTCCCTTAAAATATTTCCAAACTAAATTACATATTGGCTTGCTTGGGATTTTGGGGAAACTTCTCTGGGCAATTATCTGCATGGTGTCCTTTGTTTCCACACTTGGCACATGTGACAAGGCTGAGATCAGGCTTGTTTATCTTGTTCTTCATCTTTTTTGGACAATTGCTTGCATAATGTCCTGGGTTTTTGCAATTCAAATAGTTGATGAGTTTAAGTCCTTCACGTGTCTCTTGTGGACAAGTTGCTGCATAATGTCCTAGCTCTTTGCAGTTGTTGCACCATACTTGACCAATTTCCTTATACTTTTGTTTCTCTGGACATTCACTGGAATAGTGTCCCATTTCTTTACAATGATGACATTGCACATGGCTTTTGTCCTTCTTTTTCTTTTTGGGCTTCTCCAAAGCTAGAAGTGCATCCAGTTCATGTTGTTCATATGTTATCTGGTAGGTAGGAATGTCTACATGTTTCTTGGACCTTCTATTGCTCTTTGGAAAATTCATATGCCTCTTCTTTGGTCCTTTGAATTGGGTTGTATTGCATGGAGGTATAAGTGGAGCTTTTCCTTTGTCCTCATTCTTCTTGGTAGACTTGGATCCTTCTGGATAGTTTGCAATCATTTTTTGCACTCCACCTTGTTTCCTTTGTTAAACAATGGAATAGATGGGGCATTGGATAGGGATATGGTTGTTTCCTTCACATAGGTAGCAAGTAGCTTGAGAGGTGGGACATTGGCCAACAGGATGTTTCTCTTCACAGTTAGGGCATTGGTCTCCATGCTCCTTGGAAGTGTGATCCTTGTCTCCACAAATATTGCAAGCTTTGGCTCCTTTTAGAATAACATCCTTGTCAACCTTGAAGTTGCTTTCCATGTTGAGCATTTGATCTGTCACCTTATGCAACATTTGGGCTTGGTCTTCCAAAAATCCTTGTAAGGTTGGATCTTCCCCACTGGTGTTGGCTATGAACTGAGCTGTCATCTGGTTCAACTGATTTTGAGTTGCTATGAGTTCCTCCATTTTGTCCTCTTGGTTGGTGTTGGGGTCATTAACCTTGATGTTGGAGTTTCTTGGAGTAGTCATCTTTTTGGGGTTGGATTGAGATTAGAATAGGCAAAATAGCTCTAAGGGAATAATTCTAATCACACACATCACAATCCACTCAAGCAGTGTGCAAGCAAACACAAACAAACACTTCACTCAAACAACCAAGTTCAAGCACAAACTTAGGCAACAAAATATTTTTGTTACACCACATAAGTTGGTGTGTTGGTCTTCAACAAAATATGGTGGTCCATCTATGTGGTTTACTTGTGATATTTCCATCCTTCTTGGTTGATTCTTCTTGCATGAGATCATGGTTTCTTTAGGAAAAATCCTTGGTCACAAAACTTCAAAGGTGATGATGGCTCCTTCTAAGTTGTTTTTCCTTAGTCTCCAATTCTTTGAGCAAAATTTCTTGTCTCACTTGTCCTTAGTGATATCCAAGGTTGAAGTCCTTGGTGAATATGCTGAAGATGTTGAAGTCATTAGAGTTGAAGATGTTGAAGTCATTAGAGTTGATGATGTTGAAGTCATTAGAGTTGAAGAAGTCCTTTGCACATGGTGAAGTCCTTGGCCATGGGGTAGGTTTTTCCATCAAGTTGAAATAGAAGAGATGTAGAGTTGAAACCAAAATGGTTGAGGAAAGAGTTTACAAGATTGTTTGTAAATTAGTTTTGGAACAAATACAACTCCTATTTTTTCCAAGGGTTTTGTCCAATCCTAGGGTTAAAAATCCTACAGGCAACACAATGCTCTGATACCATCTGTAAGAGGTCCCTACCTTCAATAAGGTAGAGATCCTGTGTTTACAATGCTAGTCCTGGATCAATAGCTAGCATCCACAGTTAAGATGTAATATCAAGAAATAAAATTCATAATACAACTTTACAACCAGGAATAACATAATTTTATTACATATTACATAGCTCATTTGGCTATTACATTACATTGCAGAGAAAATCTATAAGCATGGGGTCCTTCATCTTCAAAGTGCCACAGGCAAACATGTTGGTTGTAGACTTTGTAATCCTAATCAATCAATCTTCACTAAAATCAATCAAACCTGCAACATTACAAGTTACAGCCACAAGGGTCAATACATTTGAATTGTATTGGCAAGTTTCACTACTATGTAGAATATAAGTGGATCCTATCATTACATGCATATTTGGCTAAGTAGGGTTTAAGGCTCCTTTGCATAAAGCAATAACTTATCCTATCTTTTCAAAATGGTTTTGATCTTTTGTCAAATCTTTCTGAACTCCTTGGTAAATCCGCAAGTGTCTTTGTCAAATCTCTTGAGCTCCTTGGTACACCCCAAGTACTTCAAGTTTTTATCAAAATCTCTTGAGCTCCTTGGTAAATCCCCAAGTGCTTCAAGTTTTTATCAAAGTCTCTTGAGCTCCTTGGTAACCCCAAGTGCTGCAAGTCTTTTGTTATCACTTTAAACTTTTTATTTTAGAAATTAGAATGTCGAGATTTCCCATATCTTCAAGCTTTAGTTGCTCAGTATTGTCCATAACTGGGGACACGGCTAAGTACTTAGATTGTTATCTTCTGCAGAAGTTGTACACTTTACCCACATGACACACTCTCATCTTGTTGCCACCAGTGGCCGCTGGATAGGTACTCACCAAGATGGAGTACTGGCAGATTGAGACTGTGATGAAGTCTTTCCAGAGGGTCCTCCCATGCACCATTGCTAGCTTGTCTTCAGGCACCCATGCAGGGTTTCGAGTTCCCTCATTTTCAGTACCTAAAGACAATGCATGGGTCTTCCCAATGTAGTTGACTAAGACAGAGCCATATGTAGCATGTGGCTGTACACGAAAGCCACAATTGGAGAAACATGTTCAATCTCTAAGTCCCTGGGTGGTTTTCTTTTGGTGCACAACACAAAGAGATTTCCATAGACATGGTTCCTTTTGTTGCCACCTTGTCCAAAACTGGAGTATCCTTGTCCACCCAGGTGGTTCATTGAGTACTTGTTTTATTATATAAAACACAAGTCTTTTCTCATCTTTATAAAATCTCAACATGTAACTCTTCTCAAAATATCTGGCATGGATAAGCATTTTACAACTACATTGTTTTCACTAAGGAATATATAGGGTATCCTATTAGGATTAGCATAGCATAAGTGTAAAAATTCTTTTCATGCATGTTTTCAAAATCCACTAAGTATAATGAAAATAGTAGGACTTTAGATGATAGTGTAACTTGCCTTTTTGGTAGGGAATGTTGGTTCACTTCTTGATCTTGCTAGTTTCACACTTTTCTAACTTCTCTACAAATCAATCAAGCAAACACAATATCAACTAGCATTCCAACCAATAACCAATCAAACAAAACATCACACATAAAAATCATAGGAACTAAGTCATGCATGCAAGCATGCAAAGATAGTCCTATTTGCAAAGGTGGTTTCCACTAGGCTCTAAACATTGTAAGGCTCAAAGTGGTCATTTTCTAAAGTGGCAAAGTCATTTGAAAAGGGTTTTATCTATAAACCATTTTTCAAATCCAATCATTATTTTATGTGGTGGAAAATGTTTTTATCAAAGCAACTACTTTATGTTGTTCACCAAATAAGTTGTTAATTCTCAAAACTTTGTGTTTAGGGTCAGTAGGTTTGATCCAAATCATTTTCCCAAAGTTTTTACTCCAAAGTCATTTCCATATCAAAATCAATGTTTTTATTTGACTAGATATAGGTTAATTCAATTAATCCATCCTAATCTGTTCAAAATGCCCTTTTAAATCCACAAGTTGGTTCCTAAGGTCAGTAGGTTCACCACAAACCAATTTGCAAAGATTTTAACTCTAAAAACATTTTGGAATAATTTTTCTAACCTAAACAAGCATACAAATGTTTCTGCAAAAACAATCAATCTAACAGAAACTTTTTACTAAACACATTGCATGGTTGGCTAGGTCTTGTTCCACTGATTCCATTGATATAAAGTTTGCAAATTTTGGACATGTGGAACGAAAGTTATAAGGTTTTCAAATCTGCATCTAAATCAGATTTCAAATTCTGTTTTAAATCGTCTGGTGCCACGCGGCGTGATGCTACTGGTCGATACCGGTTCGCACGGATCACAGAACTACAGCCGTTGGATCTAAACAGATCGCGCGGCTCAGACGTGCTCATAACCTTTCGCTCAGGTTCTATTCCTAACCACAAGATCAAAATCTAACGGCGTACATCTAATCGACCATACTCGGGCGGCGCTGACGGCGTCTGGCGGCGGCGGCGAGTCTGCCTACGGTGGAGCCGGCGATGCAGGAAGCAAGGAGGCTAACGAGGATGCTTACCGTGTTCGCAGTAGCGTGGGGAAGCTCAACATGTTGTTGGTTCGACGAGGGGTGCACATGGGTAAGGTTAATGGCTCGCCGGAGTTGCTCCTGGCGTCGGGTTTGTCTGGTGGTCGTCGAGGTCAACGCTACGGATCACGAGAAGGCAAACAGAGGGCATGGTTAGACGCGTAAGGTCAAGGCGATGATGCGTGCGTGATCGAGAGGGTGCGGGGTGGTCGGTTCTTACCAGGGAAGGTCGTCGGAGATAGTAGCAGATGCGGTGGCGCTCAGTCGAGCTGGTTGCCGACGTTTTGGGGCGCCCGCGAGTAAATGGAAGGCACAGACGGATGCGCCTGGGAGTTGGGATCACGACGGTGTGCTTAGGAAGGCAAGGGGCGGCGAGGTTCGGCCGGAATCGAGGAGGGAGCTCGTCGGAGCAGTGAGGGGTTTCTGGTGAAATTAGCGTAGCCTGGTGGCGTGTAGGTTATGGCGACAGAGGGGAAATGGGGAGGAGAGGGAGACGTTTAAGGGAGCGTGGTTGCTGGGGGATTAATGGCCGTTAACAACGCGAATTGATCGCCGGAGTAAAGACAGGAAACGGCAAGGAGGATTCGACGCGGGTTTGAAGACGATGAAAAGTGTTGTGGGGCCTTGCTGTCAGTGAGGCAGTGAGAGGGAAAAGAGGGTCCACTCGTCAGTCGCTTTGCGGGTGTGAGTTTAAGTGGAAAACGTTTCGCAGAGGGGGAGAGAGACTGGGCTGCGGGTGGGCTTCCTGGGCCAGGTGGGTTGGGCTGCTGTCTGATCCCTTTTTTTGTACAGTAATCTTTTCCTTTTTCTATTTCTATTTTCTGTTTTGAATTTCAAACAACAATCAAACATTCAATTCACATTAAACTTTCACCAAACTTTGCAATTGATTTTGGTTCTGTTTAACAACATAAACCAAAGTCCAAAGATCAAAATAATATTTTTTTAGGTTCCATTATTAATTAAATAAATAGACCTTGTTTATTAATCAAATAGATTTTGATTTATTCAAAACTCCATTTTTGAAATCTAAATATTATCAAAACCAAATCAGTAGGTTTTATTTGAAATAAAGGACACTTGGAAAGCTTGTTTAAAATAAATAGATAAGTTTTGATGTTTAATAAAAATAGTAAAACCTTTTTAATAAACTTGGATATTAAATCCTTATTATTTTATTTAAATAAACCTTTACTATTTTTATCAAATAGAAATATTTTATTTTAAAGGTTTGGCCAAGTTTTAGTTTGGCTTTATAAAATAAACCTTATTTATATTTCTACCTTTTTATTTGAAAACCAAATCTTTTTATTAAAAGATTTAAAAATAGTAATTTCCAAATATTTTTATTTTCCTTTATTAAATGTTTATCTTTTTAAATCCCTTTAGGATTTATTTGATCAAAATAGGTTGGAGAATTTCCAATTGAATTCAAAAAGTTTCTTCTCACCCTGAAAATCAACAAAGTTTTATTTTATTCATTTATTTTTCACATTACAAGATTTGGAAAAATCTTGGGATGTGATAGATGTCCAAACATAAAGGATTAATTGATTGTGCCAAGAAAGCCATAACCATGACCAGTATAGCCGGAATATCAGTCGAGCATGTATCTGAAATCTTACCTCGTCAATTCAAGTGCAACAAGAGTATAGCCCAACCTACCATTGACCAAGTACGGATAGTCTGTGAATACCTCGATGTATTTCCAGATGTTTGGCCCGGTATGCCCCCAGACCGGGATATCGAGTTTATCGTTGAACTAGTCCCCGGAACAGGACCCATGGCCCAGAGACCATATAGTATGAACCCGTCAGAACTACCAGAACTGAAAAAGCAACTGGATGACAAGCTGGAAATTGGATTGATTCAACCAAGTGCGTCACCATGGAGATCACCTGTTTTGTTTGTGGACAAGAAAGATGGAGGTAATCCTTTGTGTACGGATTATCGGAAGTTGAATGATGTCACTATCAAGAACAAGTACCCGTTGCCCAAGATAGAAGATTTGTTTGATCAGTTGACCGGTGCCAAAGTGTTTTCTAAGATTGATCTTAGAACTGGCTATCATCAACTCGAGATTCGCACAGAGGATATCCCCAAGACTGCCTTTACCACCCGATATGGATTATATGAGTATACCGTCATGTCTTTTGGATTAACCAATGCCCCCACTTATTTCATGAATCTCAGGAATAAGATTTTTATGGACTTCCTGGATAAGTTTGGCTTTGTTTTCATCGATGACATTCTGATTTATTCCAAATCAGAAGAAGAACATGAGCTACACCTAAGGACAATTCTTGGAACCCTTAGAGAGCATTAGTTGTATGCCAAGTTTAGCAAATGTGAATTCTGGATACAGGAGGTAGGATTCCTCGGTCACATTGTATCAGCTGGAGGAATTGCCGTTGACCCTGCAAAGGTGAAAGATGTCGAAGATTGGCAAGCCCCAACCACTCAAACTCAAGTTCGTGCATTTCTCGGATTGGCGGAATACTACCGCAAGTTCGTAGAAGGATTCTCGAGTATCGCCAGACCCATGACTCAACTACTGAAGAAGGACAAGAAGTTTGAATGGACGGACAAATGTGAAGCGAGTTTTCAAGAACTCAAGAGGAGATTGATTTCAGCCCCAATCTTAATCATGCCGGATATCACGAAGCCATTTGACGTGTATTGTGACGCATCCAAGATCGGTATCGGATGTGTGCTAATGCAAGAAGGCAAAGTTATATCCTATCTATCTTGACAACTGAAACAACATGAGCAGAACTATCCAACCCATGACCTCGAGATCGCAGCCGTAGTCTTAGCCCTGAAGACATGGAGGCATTACCTGATGGGAAACCGTTGTGAGATTTATTAGGATCACAAGAGCCTGAAATATATGTTCACTCAGAAGGAGCTGAATATGAGACAGAGAATATGGATTGAGCTAATCAAGGATTACGATCTGGACATTCACTATCACCCCGGTAAGGCCAATGTGGTAGCAGATGCCCTTAGCAGATTGCCATGCCGCTTGAACTCCATGATTTTGAAGGAGCAACCAAGTCTGCACAAAGAGATGGAAGATTTCCGAATGGAATTAGTAAGTGAAGGATTTTTGGCTAGCATAGAACTTCAACCCACTTTGATCAGCCAGATCAAAGAGGCGCAGAAAGGAAATGATAGTATCGAAGGAATCAAGCGTCGTATCAGTATAGGCAAAGTACCTGGACTCACGGAAGACGAAGAAGTAGTTCTGTGGTACAAAGGACGCCTTTGTGTACCAGCAGATTCTGAGTTGAAAGAAGTTATTCTGAAGGAAGCTCATGATAGTCTTTATTCTATCCACCCCGGAGGAACGAAGATGTATCAGGATTTGAAAGAGCAATTTTGGTGGCATAAGATGAAGAGAGAAATCGGAAGCTATATCGCCAAGTGTGATATATGTCAGAGAGTCAAGGCGGGACATCAAAGACCCACTGGATTGTTGCAACCCTTGCAGATTCCAGAATGGAAATGGGATTCCATTGGAATGGACTTTATCACCGGATTGCCTAATTCTAGTAGGGGAAATGACTCTATCTGGGTCATAGTGGACAGATTGTCCAAAGTCGCCCATTTCTTACCAGTCAAGACCACATATCAGAGTTCGAAGCTAGCGGAGTTATACATCGCTAGAATCATCAGTTTGCACGGAGTCCCCAAGAATATCGTATCAGATCGAGGAACTCATTTTACCTCGAGATTATGGAAGAAAGTCCAAGAAGGTTTAGGAACCCGACTAGATTTCAGCACAGCTTATCACCCTCAGACCGACGGACAAACGAAGCGAGTAAATCAAATACTCGAAGATATGTTGAGAGCATGCATGCTAGAGAATTGATCTAAATGGGAAGACTGTCTGCCGTTTGCAGAATTTTCATACAACAACAGTTACCAAGCTAGTTTGCAAATGGACCCATTTGAATTCATGTATGGAAGAAAGTGTCGCACCCCTTTGAACTGGTCGGAAGTAGGAGAGAGTCATATTTTCGGACCCGACATCCTACGAGAAGCAGAAGAGAAGGTTCACAAGATTTGTGAGCACCTCAAGACAGCCCAGTCAAGGCAGAAGAGTTACGCTGACAAGAGACGTTGAGACCTCACCTTCAACATCGGATATTTCATATATCTGAAAGTGTCGCCATTGAAGGGAATGCAGCGTTTCCAACTGAAAGGAAAGTTAGCCCCAGATATATCGGCCCCTTCAGGATTCTGAACCGTCGAGGAGAAGTGTCGTATCAATTGGAACTATCCGAAGATATGTCATCCGTGCACATTGTATTCCATATATCATTACTTCGCAAGTGCCTCGAAATTCCGGAGAAGGCTGGAGTGTTCAAGAATATTGATCATCGGACCATAGAGATCAATGATGACCTGACCTATCCCGAAGTACCCATCCGTATTTTGGAAGAAGCTTTCAGAACTACTAGGACCCGAAGCATCAAGTTTCTCAAGATTCAATGGAGCAACCACACAGAAGAAGAAGCTACCTGGGAGCGCGAAGATCACATCAAGACGGAGTTTCCGATCTCTTCAAATCCTAGGTAATCTTTTTCATCCTTTTTTCAAATCTCGGGACGCGATTTTTTTTAAGGGGAGAAGGTTTGTAACATCCCAAAAATATTAAACTTGGATCATCAAACTCTAATCATAAAAATTAGGGTTAACAAAAACTTTTCCAACTAAAAATATGAAAGCATTCATATGTGTGTGTATTCAAAATTTGTATTCTTTTGAATTGCCATGGTTCTGTGTTTCTTTGCCTGTAAAATGATTCTTAGGTGAAATAAACATCATCTAAACAGTCCCCAAACATTTCCCAAAGACAAACAACTCAAAATAAGCAAATGAAGTGAATGGTCATTTTTGCCAAATTAACTCTCATGCCTACTTTGGCTATCTCCAGTTTTCAAAACTCAACAGAAACATTTGTGGATCTTTGCACCCCTTGTTTGTACACATAATAAGGTACCGAGGACCAATTTGCGATCATCCAAAAACATTCAAATGATAAGTTTAAATGATAGTTTAAAATTGAATCTATCTCATATGGGAAGATCCCATTATTTCAAAAACCACTCAAACAAGTTCAATTTTCAAAACCCAAGCACCCACAGAATCCTCAGCACATGCCTAGCACACCCACCAAAAATCTTTTCAAAATTTAAAAGAAAGTTTCTTGCGGCCATTTCATCAAAAACTTGGCAGGCAAATTTAAACCAAATCAAATTCACTGTTTTTAATAGTGTATTGGGCCTAACTTGTTCCCTCTCTGGTTGCAACTAGTCCTTAGTAGATCATCTAGCTACTTTAACTATACTTAGCATCACTGTAAGCAAGCCTAGCCATCAATGGTGAGCAGGCCGAGAGCAAACTTGCCACCCCGTTGTCGCCGGCGAGCTAGAGGCCACACTAGCCTCGCCAACCTTGTCAACGAGCTAGCCAACACCCCACCGCCACTCCCTGTCCTAGCCTCGAGCAATGCCAGCCACTGGACCACACGCCACGCTCATGCCAAACCTCTCTACGACCATGCTGAGAGCGCGCCCGTGCGCTACGCTCGACCAGCATCCCTAGACCGCGCGCCGCCCTCGCTGCGTGCGTAAGTGATCGCCAACACCCCAGCACCCTGCCAGACATGCCCGTTCGCCGCCGTGCGGACCACGCTCGCTGTGCGCCATCAAAACCCCTGCCGGACCCGCCCAGAGCATTGAAGCGTTCCGACCGATCAGCATCGCCCCACGCCTCGCCACCACGCCGTTGATCTTCGCCAGGGAACATAAAACCGCCCCTTCCATCGCCCACGCCAATAGCTGCCTGTGCCGTCGACCACGACGAGCTCAGCCCGCGCTCGTCGGTCCCCTCTCGCCACTATAAATAGAGGCCTCCCCCGCTCGATTTCTTCACACCAGTTCGCTCCCCACCTCTCACTTATCACACCCACTCACCCCAGAGCAAGGCGAGCACCAGGTGGCCGGAATTGCACCGGAGTTCGCCGCCCCAGGAGGAGCTGCCGATGCCAGGAGAATCGCCGTCGACGACTTCGTCGTTTGCCCCTATCGCCGACCCTCGCCTGAGCCCTGGTGAGCCTCCCACGACCCCCACCTGTCACGTTAGGGTTCTGTCTCGCCGGCGCTGCCCGACGTGGACGATGAGCCGTAGCCATTCGATTAGAATAGATCGTGCGACCGAGATCGCCCCGTACCGCTTCGCATGTTATGAGCCACTGACTGGTGGAACCCCCCTGTCATCTGAGCTCCGCGCTGCGGAGTGACACTGGGCCGGCCCATTAAACTCTCCCGCGCGACCCAACTGTTTGAATTTAGACTTCTCCTTTCTAATTCAAACTCAGTTCTCTACCTATATTCAAAAATCAACCCAGCTCGATTCAGTCAACCAAATTGCATGAAACCAATTTTGTTAGAAAGGTACTGAAATGCTTAATCCAAGCCCGTTGGATTCAAATAATTTGGATCTGTAGATCAACCTTGGTAAAAATAACAAGTCAAAATCTTTTTTGCATTCAAACATTTTTCAAATTTCAACCATACTAGCTTTTGAGTTGATTCCAACTCTCAAAAATCACATTTGATCATACCTTTCAGAATATATAAAAACATATGGGTTTACTTATAGAAATAATGTGCAAGTAATAAAGAATGCAACATAGGCATTTCTAGTCACTTTATTTATTAAAAATAAAAATGTTAAACCTTATTAAATTGTGACACCACTTTAAATCACATTCTCATATACTGAAAAATGTGGTGATGACATGTGTCAACATGATCCCATGTTTAGTTTGGAGAATATTAAATCTTAAGTAGTTTTTTAATGAGTAGAAATTACTTTTCTAAAAATAAAATAAATAAGACAAATGCTTTAATCTTGTAATGATAGGTGATGATGCTAGATCATCTATAGTGCACCTTTCATTTCGTATCCCTTCCAAATCTTCTGTCATCGGAAAACCCCTGCTCCTGAGCATCCACTTCATGGCCGGTAGAAACAGCTCCCTCCTAGGATAGAAATTCGGTGCACCAAGTACGTGGAGAGGACGGCAAGAGCTTGCCACCAGTCCGGAGGAGCTCTGCCGCTTGCTGTGCATCTTGACGAGGCGGTGATCCTCAGCCGCTGAGGAAGATTCATGCTGGGAGAATCATGGTGGCACACAATGTTCTAGTTGCACCATCAGGAAGCGTCCCCGCGTGTTGATATCCTGATAGCGACAGTTATTCTTCTTCTCCCAAACCTCTCTTGACCTTGTAACTTTTTCCCAAGGTTTTATTCTTCGTCTAGCGTTGCCGCTGAGTGTTATGACTCCAAGTGCACATATCAATTGTAGCAAGATTCAAAAGTAAGAGTATTGAACCATAGAGAGACATTTGGTTAAGGTCTTTATGCCCCTCGACACTATCTGTCAAAGGATACTTAGAGCTATCCTTGATATCAAGTAAGAGTGTTTTAAGAGAGTTTGGTTTGGTTGCTTAAGAGTAAAAAATATAGTAAAATAAACAAGTGTTGTGAGAACTGTAATGGAACTTTAGTAAGACGAAATGTTGTCGGTCTTTTAGGATCCACCACTAGCATTGCTATTAACTACGAGTAGGATAAATTCATATTTTTGTTATGATATGTGTGGGGACAACTCCATAATAAGATGTGCCCACAAAACCATTTGTCATCATATCTCTAAATAACCACTACAACGATCTTCGACAACAACCAATTGGACCATTGCAATTAAGGGTTACCCTGTGGATATAAATATGAGCTTAGTGAATCGTACTAGTACAAACTCGTTACTTAGAGACGGTGCCTAGATGCAGTTAACCCCCAAATTAGAAAGAACTGGCTGCGTTCAGCAACCTCACGTGGTTTTTATTTACGGACCATCTCTTACTATAGCTTCATACTATTATAAATTAACAACGTCTCTATTACTACTTCCTCCTCAGCAGCTCGTTAAAACAAAATGCCACTAAATGGAACCTGAGACGCGGGGAATTACTGCCCGGCTCCTTAGAAATTTTAACCATAGCTGTCCATAAAAGTAACCGCCTCCAGGAACCTCCTGAGGCTAACCCTTATAACAACATCCTCGAAAACCTATAGTTAGGGTGGTTATTAATTCTGACCGCCTCAAACATACATCTGACTAGAGGCAGTTTCAATTATGAACCATTTAAGGTCTCATTTGCCCTTTTTTGTGGGATGGTCTCCTTTGCTGTTGATTATATATAAATATATATATAGGGTGGCGCTATTTGACATCCAGGGTGTAGAATACTTATTCTACACCCATCCTCTATCTTTAAAACTATATATTATTTTTACGTCACGTTAATTTTGTATTACTTCATAAGTCAAGAAGAACATAATAAAATTTAGAAATGACATATTTTTTTGTTTACATGCCGTAATTTTTTTTGACGTAAAATACATATTTTTGGTGTTTTTTACACTATAATGACTCGTAAACTTTATTTTTGTGTCACATTTTTTGGTTGTGGTGAATATATGAACATAATTATTCATATACAAAACATAATTTTTTCAATCTAACAACGTAAAAATATGTTGGGTACAAAATAACTATTCTGCACCCTGGGTGCTAAATAGGGTTTCTACATGGATCAAGGCTTTGCTGGTGACATCCCTTGGAGATTCACTAACCAATTTAATCTTGTGCTTGTGAGTTTATATGGATCAAGGCTTCGTGCTGGGGTGAGTTTGCGAGTGTTATTTTGAAGGTGCGTTTTCAGCTTGTCCACTTTTACTTTTATACAATCTATTTTTCTTGCAAACAACATATATCATGCAATCAATCCTCACATACTGATTAGTAACACATACAATCATGCTTAGATTAACAACTACTTTGTGCATTTGAAAACTGGGACATGGCTATTACAACCGCAACTAGGATAACAATGGCATCAAAGGCATATTGTAGACACCTTTCCTTCCAAATAGCATATTTTTTATCTTATTCATCTTCAACCTAGTTATTTTCCTACTTTCTTTCTTCTTGATGTTGTGTGCACCGATGATATTGGATAACACCAACTCTATTTGCCCCTTCTCTTCCACATCCCTTCCCATTTTTTCTTGGCGGTTTTCATTGATTGCTCCATCATTCAGATTGTCTCATGAGCTAGCCTTAGCTTCTCTTCCATATTCCTCAATTTTTAATTGGTCTTCCTCAATTCTTCATCTATCTTCCTCTTCTCCTCCCTTGTAAAGTCTAATTCTTCTAGGACAATGATTTTTGCGTCTAGATAATGTTGGAATTGGCACATCCATCACGAATAACGTAGTCACAGGCTAATTCCTAGAAAAAACTAAAAACAAATTGAATTCAGAAAAGCTCAGCAGATGCATCCAAAATTTTAAAACAAATAGAATTAGAGAGACGAAAGCTAGAAGCTTAGCACCTCATCAAACGAGGAGGAGGAGTTACCTAGGCCGACGAGGATCTCGACGTCGTCCATTGTCCTAACCATGGTGGCACGTATGCAGGCGAGAGAAATCTGAGGCACAACGATGATTTGACGTCCGTGGCACCTCGTGGTGGCGATATCCATATGCTGGGGTGCTCGATCTAAACCGCGGATGGCGGACAACGACGGGTGGGGGAAGCCGGCGGTGGTGGTTCAGGAGGGAGAACAGAGAGGGCGTACAAAAGAAAGGGGGCTTCATAATAGTGAGGAGGAAAGTGAGGAAGAAGGGTCTGGCTGGGTCATAAAGAGAAGAATTCTAAAATGCTTTTTTGGATTACGTCAATTTCCATCTATTTGTTTTTGGATAAATGATGTATTAAATTCATGTGAATTCATATTTTATCACTTGTGCATATTAATTTGTTTCATTTTGCAGATGGGGCATGGGTGGATGTACCTGGGGAATCGTGCGACCGATGTGTACCTTGACGGTGTCAATGAGTTTTTAAACACAACTGAAATGAATGCAGTTCATACAGAGGACCCATGGATACTTTGCACGTGCTATGACTATAAAAACATCCAGAGTTTTACAAGAATTTCACAAATTCAGACACATTTGATCAAAAGGGGATTCGTGGCGGGGTATGATTGTTGGATCCACCACGGAGAAGTACGACAAAGTACATATGAGGAGGGTGATTTTTATAAGGAGGGTGATGCTAATGAGGAGGGTGATGCTTGTGAGGATGCCAACATGGATTACCACCATATTTCCATCAACTAATGACGAGTTTGGATGAACAAACGACATGGACAATACATCATTGCAAGAGAGCATGGAAGATTTTGAAGAAGACAATGTGAGTCACATGTTGCGGGAGTTGAAACAAAACTGTGAGGATCAGAAAATGTACGATAAATAAGCTTGCATGATCGAGGACTTGGGGAAACTAATGTACCATGGGTGTAAGTCGCACTACACAAAGTTAGATATTATGCTAGAACTGATGTAGATGAAGCAAATGTACGGATGGTAAGATAAGAGTATAACCAAGTTGTTAACATTCTTACAAGACTTTCTTCCTGAAGGAAACCACATGCGAGATAGTTTTTACAAAGCTAAGAGGATTATGTGTCCATTGGGAATGGAGGTTCATAGAATACATGCATGTAAAAATGATTGTATATTGTACCACAGTGATGCCTACACCAATTTACTTGAATGCCCAGTGTGCAAATTTCCAAGGTTCCAAAGGTTGAGGCAAGTAATATGGTAGATGACAGCAGTAGTGAGGATGACATGGACACTGATCAGGCGAGCAAGAAGAAGCATAAAAACTAAGTAGGAAGGACATCCCTGTAAAAGTGTGTTGGCAGCTGTATATTATTCCTTGTTTGACACTGTTATGGTCGGGCTCCAGTATACACGAAAGAGGCCCAATTAGGGGCTTAGCCCAAGTTATCTAGGGTTTAGAGGAGCTGCCCTCCTATATAAACGCATGTACCCCTTTGATTATAATCAGACAATAAACATATTCTGTTTTCGTCTCCCTCAGGAGACGGGAGCCCCAAACCCTAGCCGCCGCCTCCTCCCTCTCGCAGCGACGGCGCCCAGCCGCCGACGTCTGTGCCTCCAGCCTCTCCGCCCTCACTTCCACCCCTATAATCTACGTCCGAGATATAGTAGAACCATAGCCTCTACCAATTTGGTATCAGATTGCTCTGGTTCGATGAGTTCTTCCGGCCTCCCCACCACCTCGCAGTAGACGCCGCCGCCGGCCACCTCGGGTCCGCCCGCCTCGGGCGCCGCGGCCCTGGCAGTCGACGCGGCCACCGTCCTCTCTCTGGCAGAGATGTTGTCGGCGATCCGCGACCTCACCCTGGCGGTCTCGAACCTACGGACCTTCCTCCAGGCTCCCTATGCGCCCGCGCCGTCACCACCCCCGTCGGCGGTGCCATTCGTGCCAACACCACCGTCCACCGCCGCGCCCCAGGGAATCCCGATCACCCAGATTAGGTTCCCGTCGTCGCCGTCCCCGCTGCTGACGTGGATCGACACACCGATCTACACGTCGGCGCTGCCACAGCCGACGGTGCTGCCGCCGCCGCCCACCACCTTCGGCGGGTATACTGACCCATACGCCGGGAGCTCCATGGTGCCGCAGTACTCTCCTCCCACCGCGACGGGTCGCCACGAGTTCGCCACCTACAACGGAACCTTCGACCCCTTGAACTGGCTCAATCAGTGCGACTAGTTTTTTCGGGGGCAACGGACCATGGCGTCCGACCGGACGTGGATCGCCTCCTACCACCTCCGTGGTGCTGCACAAACGTGGTACTACGCCCTCGAGCAGGACGAGGGCGGGATGCCTCCATGGGAGCGCTTTCGCGACCTATGCCTCCTCCGGTTCGGCCCCCCATACGTGGGAGCCGCCTGGCCGAGCTCGGTCGCCTCCCCTTCACCACCTCGGTGCAGGACTTCGCTGATCGTTTCCAGACGTTGGCCTGCCATACGCCTGGCGTCACGGCTCGCCAGCGCGCTGAGCTCTTCGTCGGTGGCCTCCCTGACCACATCCGCATCGACGTCGAGATGCGCGACCCCCAGGACCTGCAGACAGCCATGTACTACGCGCGCGCGTACGAGAAGCGCGCCAACGCCATGCAACAGGCGTTCCCAGGCCATGGCGCGCGTACGAGCAGCGCGCCAACGCCATGCAGCAGGCGTTCCCAGGCCGTGGCGTGTGTCCCCCGACCCGCCCCGCACCAGCGGCCGCCACCCCGACGCCCCCTGCTCAGCCGGCCGCTACTGCCACCGCACCCGCGCCGACGCGTACCTTCCGGCGCTTGACGTCAGCCGAGCAGCTCGAGCGGCGCCGCAAGGGCATGTGCTTCAACTACGAAGAGCCGTATGCGCCGGGTCATACGTGAGCCCGCCTGTTCTACTTGGAGACCGTCGACGACACGGAGGTAGAGGCCCTCACCGCGGAGCTCGACACCACCACACTCTCCGAGGCCGGTGTCATGACCTACGGGCCGGTCGATGCGACTGCCTTCGTCGTCTCCCTTCATGCCTTGGCAGGCATCAAGATGGCAAAGACGATGCTGCTTCCGGTGACGATCAACGGGGAGCGTCTCACCGTGCTCGTGGACACGGGCTTGATGCACAACTTCCTGTCCAGGGACACCATGCGCCGCCTCGCACTTCAGCCGGCGGGCGCGGAGAACTTCAGCGTCACCGTCGCCAACGGGGACCGCCTTACTTGCCACGGCGTGGCACGACAGGTTCCTGTCCTCATCAGTGATGAGCCCTTCTCCATCAACTGCGTCGACATCGACCTGGGCTGCTACGACTTCATCCTCGGCGTTGATTTCCTGTCCACACTAGGCCCCATCCTTTGGGACCTCGACGTGTTGTCCCTCATCTTCTAGCGCGTGGGGGGCCGTCGCATTCAGTGGACAGGCATCGGCGGCTCCGGTGCCGCGACCCCGCAGCTTCAGTTGATGGCGGCCGCACTTGACGAGGCGCATCCGCTCCTGGCCGACCTCCTGCAACAGCACATCGACATCTTGGAAGAAATGATCCTAAAATGGTTATGAATGCATGAATGATATGTAAACTTTCAAATCATGATTTTTGGGATGTTACAAATCTAACCAACTTAAGGTGAATCTCGCCCTCGAGATTCGGATTGGCTAGCAAATAGGTGAGGGTGGTCTTTCCGAAGGTCATCTTCTCTTTCCCATGTTGCTTCTTCTTAGGAATGATGGTTCCACTGAACTTTGCACAATTTGATAGTCTTTGTTCGTGTAACTCTTTCTGCAGTCTCAAGAATCTTGATAGGTTTTTCTTCATAAGTGAGATCACTTTCCAATTGGACCTCCTCCAAAGGTATAGTATCCTTCAAAGAAGTCTCTTCCATCTCTGGATGGCATTTCTTTAGTTGACTCACATGAAACACATTGTGAACGGCAGACAATGATTCCAGCAACTCAATCTCATAAGCTACTTCTCGTTTACGACTTAGAATCTTGAATGGTCCAACATATCTTGGGGCCAATTTTCCTTTGACTCCAAATCTCTTCACTCCACGAAGTGGTGATAGTCTAAGATATGCTCTATCACCTACCTCATAGGTGACTTCTCTACGCTTAGGATCTGCGTAGCTCTTCTGTCGGGACGGTGCTATCTTCAATCTAACCTTTACCAACTTGACTTTCTCTTCATCTTCCTTGATTAATTCTGGCCCAAAAATGTTCCTTTCTCGAACACCATTCCATAGCAATGGTGTAGTACACTTTCTTCCGTAGAGAAACTCGAATGGTGCCATCTCAATACTGGCTTGATAGCTGTTGTTATAAGATAATTCTGCGTAAGGCAGACTTTCATCCCAACTAGCTCCATAGTCTAGAGCACATGCCCTCAACATATCCTCTAAGATCTGGTTGGTCCTTTCTGTCTGTCCATTAGTCTGGGGATGAAAAGTAGTACTGAATTCCAATCTCGTTCCCAATGACTCATGTAGTTGTCTCCAAAATGAGAACTGAATTGAGTTCCCCTATGAAGCACGATACTCTTGGGTACTCCATGCAGACACACAATCCTGTTCATATAGATCTTGGCCAACTTAGCACTTGTATAGGTTGTCTTCACGGGTATGAAATGAGCCACTTTGGTTAGGCGATCCACTAAAACCCAAATAGCATCATATCCTGACCAGGTCTTTGGCAATCCGGTGATGAAATCCATGCCAATCTTGTCCCACATCCAATCAGGAATAGGCAGTGGTTTTAACAAACCTGCTGTTTTCTGATGTTCCGCTTTCACTCTACTACATACATCACACAAAGCAATATGTTCGGCGATGTCCTTCTTGAGATTATTCCACCAAAATCTTTCCTTCACATCCATGTACATTTTGGTGTTACCTGGATGAATGGAATACAGTGAGTTGTGTGCTTCCTGTAAAATCAGTTTCCGATGCTCTGGATCTTACGGAATGCAGATACGTTTTCCATACCATAAAGTACCCTCTTCGTCTTCATGGAATCCTTTGGCTTTTCCCTTACCAATCTTTTCTTTAATCTCATCAATTTCCTTGTCCATCTTTTGGGCTTCCTTGATTTTGTCCAACAAGGTGGGTTGAACATCTAATGACATGAGATGTCCTTCAGGCACAATCTCCAATCTGATATCTTTAAATTGGGCACACAGATCATCTGGCAACTCTCCCTTAGTAAGGCCATTCACATAAACCTTACGGCTTAATGCATCCGCTACAACATTTGCTTTACCGGGGTGGTATTGCAAACTCAAGTCATAGTCCTTGATGAGTTCTAGCCATCTTCTTTGTCTCATGTTGATTTCCTTTTGAGTAAAGATATACTTCAAACTTTTGTGATCTGTGAACTCTTCACATCGCTTTCCCAAAAGATAATGTCTCCATGTTTTAAGTGCATGGACTATAGAGGCTAACTCTAAATCATGAGTAGGATAATTCACCTCATGAGTTTTGAGTTGTCTCGAGGCATAAGCCACAAATTTTCCTTCTTGCATCAGAACTGCTCGTAATCCTTGGTGAGATGCATCACAATACACTTGAAAATCCTTCTCCAAATTTGGTAAACATAAGACTGGTGTTGTCACTAGTCTCTTCTTCAACTCTTGGAAACTGAGTTCACATCCTTCAGTCCAATCAAATTTCTTGTCTTTCTTTAATAACTCCTTCATTGGCTTAGCTACCTTTGAGAAATTCTCAATGAACCTTCTATAGTATCCTGCCAAGCCAAGGAAATTACGAACCTCCTTCACTGACTTAGGAGATTCCCACTCAGTTACAGCTGACACTTTTGCGGGATCAACTGCTACACCATCTCCTGACACAATGTGTCCAAGAAATCCAACTTCATTCAACCAAAATTCACACTTGCTGAATTTGGCATATAGTTTGTGCTCTCTAAGCTTCTCAAGTATCAATCGCAAATGTCCTTCATGCTCCTCATTGCTCTTGGAGTAGATCAAAATTTTATCGATGAAAACGACAACAAACTTGTCAAGAAACTCCATGAACACTTTGTTCATCAAATTCATGAAGTAAGCTGGTGCATTGGTCAAACCAAATGGCATCACGGTGTACTCATACAATCCATACCTAGCGGTGAAAGCTGTCTTAGGTATGTCTTCTTCCCTTATCTTAAGCTGAAAATAGCCTGACCGAAGGTCAATCTTTGAGAACACACGGGCTCCTTCTAGCTGATCAAACAAATCATTGATTCTGGGCAAAGGATATTTGTTCTTGATAGTCACCTCATTGAGTGAATGATAATCTATGCATAACCTTTGGCTTCTATCTTTCTTTTCAACAAACAAGACTGGTGCTCCCCAAGATGAAGAACTTGGTTGAATAAATCCTTTCTGCAACTGTTCTCCAAGTTGTTTCTTGAGTTCTTTCAACTCATCAACTAACATCTTGTAAGGTCTCTTTGCTATTGGTCCTGATCCTGGCAGCAAGTCAATCAGAAACTCCACATCTCTATCTGGTGGCATTCCCGGTAATTCTTCCGGAAACACATCTGGATATTCTCTCACAATTGGCACACTATCCATGCTAACCCCCTTAAGAGAATTTAGCTTACTCCCTTTAAATTCAAAGTTAGTTTTGAATCTAATCCTTTTATTGTCCGGGGTTGTGAGTGTGACAGTATGATTGGCACAATCTAGCACTCTCTTATACTTAGTCATCCAGTCCATTCCCAAAATGACATCCAATCCTTGGGAATTTAGGATTATCAAATTTACGGGAAACTTATACTTCCCAAATTCTATGACTAGGTCATGACATCCCGAGTTCACTATCATTTCTCCACCAGGAGAACTTACTTTTATAGGGCACCCAATAGTTTCAACTGGAAGTTCATTTCTATCAACAAATGCTCTTGATATGAATGAATGCAATGCGCCAGTATAAAAATGAACAAGTGCTGGAACAGAATTGAGTTTGAACTTACCAGCTACAGCATCAGATTCCTCATAAATCTCTTCCACATTGATGTGGTTCACCTGTCCCTTCTGGAAAGGGTTGGGCTTGTTGGCACCTTCAACTTTCTTTTCTGGGCACTCATTAGCATAGTGCCCCATCTTCTTACACTTGAAGCATTCAACCTGACTGAGATATTTCTTGACAGGCTGACTTCCACTTCCATTGTGGTGGCTCTTGTATCCACTCTTGTGGTTCTTATACTTGTCATTATCATGACTACGGTGATGATTATTTTCATGATGGCGGTTGTGGCCTTGGTGGTTGTTGTACTTTCCATGTTTGTGGGATCCAGAATTCCCACTATCATCATGATGGGAACGCTTGTGGGACGATCCCGAGTTGTGCTTGTCAAAGCCGTGCTTCCTCTTTCTGCTTTCGAACTGTTTCATCTTGTTCTCCAAGATGGTAGCCTCGTCACGAAGTGATTGGTAGGTTGGGACATAGGAAACAGGCAGCTGCAGATTCAGTTCGTCATTCAGTCCTTCGAGGAATTTCTCCTTCCTCTTGGCATCAGTATCAACTTCATCCGGTGCATAACGCACCATATTGTTGAATTCCTCAATATATTTAGCCACACTGCGGTGACGCTGCTTCAGATTATGGAACTCCTTCTTGTTCAAATTCATCACCCTGGATGATATGTGAGCGGTACGGAATCCATCCTCAAAGATATCTCAATTCACATCCTCAATGGGAGTGGTGATCTGAAAGTTATTCCACCAAGTTGCTACTGGTCCTTTCAACAGATGTGCTGCAAACCTGACCTTCTCCTCGTCGGTGTAGCTGACAGTCACCAAATCCTTGTTCACCGAACATAGCCAATCATTGGCCACCATTGGATTAGTGGTTCCTGATAACTTTGCAGGCCTCAGTCTTAGGAATCTGGTGAGCATGTCAAATCCTGGTGGATTGTTCGGGTTGTTGTTGTTATTGTTTTTGTTGTTATTCTGATTTTGCCTGAAAGTGGTCATCATCTGCATCAGTTGTGCCTATGCTGTCATCAACTGCTGCATCTCGGGAGTGACATTGTTGTTGTTTGGGTTGGGGTTGGCACGTCGAGGAGGCATCTGTGGTTTTCATAAGGATAAGAATGAGATACCCATAGATGCTTAACATGCACAATTAAACACTTACTCAAACACAATAACCAAGCACCAAAATAACATAGAGTTTGAACAACATAGACAACAAGTTTGAGAATGCAAACACACCATAGCAAGCCACCCACATGTTGGATGGTCATTGCGACTCAATAATTAAAAGTATGATAGATGAAAGATAAATGAGTAGCCAACACTACTCCTTCGCATCAATCTCCACATCAACAAGGGTAAGACCTGCATTCTCCATAGCTGTCTTGTACTCCTCAACATTAGTAGTCAAGGCCTCTATCTTGGCCCTAAGATCCCTCTTCTGTGAACAAAGCCTCTCGATCACTCCCTGCTGATGCTCAAGCTCGAAGTCCTTGGCCTCCAGCCCTTCCTTCATCTCCTTCATCTCCTGGATGTTCTTGTTCCTGTCTTGGACTCTCTTCTCCTGGATCTTGAATTTCTTGTCCTGGCTTTCAAACTTGGCCTCCATTTCCTTGACTATCTCGTCTTGCTCTGCGAAGAGCTTGTCCTTCTCACAAAGCTAAACCTAGAGCTCGTCATTTCTAAGCATGACGTTGGTACTATCAGTATCTAAGTGCCTAATAAGACCCTCTAGGTCTTGAAGGTATAGACGTATCGACTCCATCGTCTCTCTAGTAGCATCCTCGTACTCTATGGCCTCACCCTCCTCGTTGCGTCTCCCGAAGGGTTGAAAGTAAAGATCTCTAAGCTCGGTGGAGTGCCTCCCTACCAGGCGCCTAAGTAACTCTTGCATGACCACATCTAGTCCTTTATCCTTGTCGTCATGCATCAGCTTGAAGGTGATGGTCTCCGTAGTTGGATCTGTCTGGCGTCCAGGCTGGGTGACTCTGAAGCCCCAAAGGTCCTTCCTCTCAAACTTGGTGAGTGGAAGTGTCATGATTCTAGGAAGTGGAAGGTTGAGCACACTAGTAAGCTCAATGAGACGAGTACCAAAACGAGTTCCCTTGAACTCCTCGGCTGTTTTGATAGTAACATTAGGCATCTATGTTTATGAGATAGAGAAAAGTTAGAATCAACATCAATAGAGAAGATCACAAGACAAAATATCTCAAGCATATCTTTTTTAACAATCACATAAGTCATGGCATACACAAATCCATTACAAGCATCAAAGGTTCAACATAACTTAGACAAATTTTTGGAAGTAGAGATGATAAATGTGGTGGTCCAACTAACAAAGAACGTTACAACTGTCACTCACTAGAAAAAATAGCTATTAGGGCATCCTTAGTAGCCATCTGTCTATCTTTCTCACAAGACTCCCAAATTAAGTCTATGATGTCTCCCCTTAGTTGTTGGTTGGTAGTCTCTAACTCTTGGGTATGCTTCTTTTCTTCTCTAAGTTCATTTTGGGTGTTGAGCATTCTGCACTTGAGTCTATCACCAAGCTCCTTGATAGCATTCCAAGCTGCATTTCTTGCAGAGTGAAAGAATGTTGTGTGCATTTCTGAGTTGGCGACCATGCAGAATCCTGACTCCTTGTGGTTGTCTTCCTTGTTTTTGTACAAGTGAATTTGCACCCACCAATACTCCTCTCCTTCATCCATCACAGGGAATCCTTTGTACACAGCTGCACCATGTATACCCATGGTAACCATAAGGTTCTTTAGGGCCTTGGGAAACTCAGTCTCACACTCCAAAGTCATGGTCATGAGTGGTCCCTTCCTTACGGCTTCATTGATGGAGTTCATCTACAAATAGAGATGAGAAAGAAGATTAGAAAAGTTTACGAGAAGGAAAAGACAAGTGTGGAAATTTTTCAAAGTCTTGAAAGTTTTTCCTTAGTGGTTTCTAATACAATCCTAGGGTCATAATCCTATAGGCAACATAGTGCTCTGATACCGTCTGTAAGATCCCACCTTTATAAAGGTAAAGATCCCTGTGATTGCAATGCTAGTCCCTGGATCAATTGCTAGCATTCACAGTTTAATATGAAGTACACAAGGACAAAGGTCATTATTACATCGTCATTCCAGAGATAACATAGTCTTTTACAACTCCATAGCCATAGGCTAGTACAAGAGTTTAACTTAACATTATAAGTAAAATTATTCATCTTCATGTGCCACAGGCAAGCATATTGAGTGTAGACTCATAACCCCTAATCATCATCAGAGTAACCTGCAACATCACAAGGTACAGCCATAGTGGGTCAATACATTGGAATAGTATTGACAAGTGATACCTTAGTAGAATATTAACATCTACTTACTACATGAATTTTGCTAAGTGTAGCTTAGGCTTGCTTTGCTCAAAATAGGTTTTACCTATCAGTTGAAAACACTAAGTTTTTGTTTGCCAAAAACTCCCAAGGAACCACCAATAGAAATTGGTGAACCTTGACCCTTGTTCAACCACAAGTTTTAACTTAGAAAATTGGGATGAGGAGATTATTGATAGCTTCCATGTCTTGATGCTCAAATTGTCCATTACCAGGGACACGGCTAAGTACTTAGTTTCTTCCTTCTTAACATATGGCATCTTGTAGCACCCCGTATAAAAACCACTATTAGAAGATGTCTATTATTTTATTTTTGCATCATCATGACACCATCATGCATCTTTTAAACCTAAAAACTATTTCTCCAAAAACCTATTTGTTTTCTATTTACCTCCCTCTTTATTTCAATTGCAAAATCCGGTATGTCCGAATATTTTGTTTTGTCTAAATAATTACAAAAATATTTTTACAACTAAATATATAATAAAAACTATGTTTGCGGGGAGGCAGCCCAGTTGGCCAGGCCCAAAGGCCCAACCGGCCGAATCACCTACTACCCCCTCTAGACCAAACCCTAGCCTAAACCTAATCCTAACCAGATCCCACCTATTCCCCCCTCCGCCGCCGGCTACACAAAATCCCTCACTCACCCCCTGACCTGATCCACTCCACACACACAGGCCACACGACGCCACGCCAACGACAAACATCCCCTGCCGCACCCAACCAGATCCCCACCCCACTCGTGAACCAGGCCCCACCCCTGTCCTCACCTACCCCGCTCCCCTCGGCCTCGATCGACCATGCCCGCCTCGCCTCCTCCCTTTGCAAAGAAGTCGCCGCCAGACCCACCGCGGTCGCCTCTTCTAGCTTTCTCCCCCGCCGTCGCCTTGCCTTGCAAAGGCATGCGCTAGTCTGCCCCTGTGCCAGGGAGCCACCCGGTCTCACCTTCCTCTGCTTCCGTAGCAACCGCCGTCGCCGTTGTGTGGCTCGGCCGGCGCCTGTCGCCTCCTCCCTCAACCTCCAAGCACGCTGCCACGACGTGGACCTCGCTGCCTGGCCGCCTCCCGCCCGGTGCTCTCCTCCCAGACACCTGCCCGCGCAGATCTTGTTGCCGCCCGCCATGAAAGGGCCGCACCTCCCTATGGAGCTCGCCACCGAGCCCGTGCCGCTGGCCACCACCAAGCTCTGTATCGGTCTCTGCGAGCCCAACGCCCTCTGGACGCTATCCCGCAAGCTCGCCAGGCTCGAGCCGGGCCTCCTCTAGAGCGAGCCGCGGTCGTCCTCCTCCGGCCGCCCGCGTCGTCTCCCTCTGCCATCCATGTCCGGCACCTGCGGCCCGTCTTCGTCGCGTCCCTTTTTCCCGTCGCTACCAAATCCGCGAGCCCGACGGTAGCCCCCACCAGACGCCCCGGCCTCTGCCTCTCGGCAACCACGAACAAGGCATGTATAAGTTGGTTTCCCTGCTGTTGTTGTGCTGCTCAAACTGAAGGCGAACACTCGTGTTGGTGGCATGTGTGTGTGCTGTTGAAGATCCTCGATCTACTCGTGTTGATGCAAGATCGTCGCAGGTCGAACGAGTTCGACACCGACACCCGAGAACTTCCTCCCGGAACGCCAAGGACTTGTCGTGGACACCGAACCTCTTCTTCAAGGGAAAAACCCCAAGGTCGTCGACATGGAACCGACAAGGTCTACTACATGGATTCGAAGACCGATCCCGTCGAGACCGAACCCTCGGACCCCAAGACCTTCGCCCCACCAATGTGTGACCCCTATCCGAGCTCGCCCTATTTTTATAATATGTTATTTCACTTGTTGCATATAAAATTGTCATGCTTGCACACATATCATGTGGGTTGCGGGCATTATGCCGATTGACCTCATAATTAAATATGGAGACCATATACGGGCGAATCTAGTCTAATATTGGCCCCATTTAAATTTGTGCATCGAACCGGTGATATAATTTGCCTTGTTAAGACAACATTTAAATTGCGGGGTAGCTAAACAACATGAACCACCTAATTAATTGTCGAGACCCCGGTTCCGTTTAATATTGCCTAATCGCATCACACCTTTGCCATGTCATACATCATACATGCATCATGCCCGATCTTATGCCGTAGTATTAAATAGTGCATCCGGTGTTTGAGCTAGTGCTTTGCTTCTTCACGGATTAGGCCGATGAGTTGATGCGAGAGTCGACCCGATCTTCGGATGAACCTTCAACAATGTTTTTCAGGCGAGCATCTCCCCCTTTTCTACCTATCTTACTTTTATAGTATTTATTCCCTCCTGTTGGTCTATTGCTATCTGTGTTGCGATGCTCCAGTTGTCGTGCCCGTGATATCCCTTGCAGCCTTATATTGCCTTGGACACATCCTATTACCTGTTGTTTGGTAGATAGTTGTACTTGCGCATCGTAGTCGCTTTCTCAAGTGTTGTTGCGTGTCGTCCAGTACCACAGCTGTTGGAAGACTGCCATATGCTTTATGTTGGAGATGATCATGGCTTTAATTATTGTTTAATAACTAAAATTGCAAGTAGGTAAATGCAGAGGCACCGGTGGGTGATAGACAATATTTGGTTCTTAACCGCTCACTGGTGTCCCGTAGGACCCCGAGTTCTTGACACCTGTTCCGAGATCGAGCGCGCTAACCACAGGTGGGGTGTGTGGGCACCCCCATCGATTAGTACCTAATTTCAAAGTATTGTACTGGGGGCCACAAAGTAGTTTGGGGCTTTATTACTATCCTGTACTTATGCCATGCCTTACTGCTTTATTTACGATTGCGCGTGGAGCGCCTGTACTGTTTAGGTAAGCGGAGTGTTTTCGCGGTATCGAGAAGCCCAGTCACACTTTCGGGTTCCCAGTCGTTTACAGCCATTGACGCAAACCCTGGGTCCGTCTCGGAGACCGGCCGACTTTGTTACGGGTAGCTTAGTGGGATGGCCCCCCGTGCTTGCTTTGGGTCTGGGAAACGTCGTGTCCGAAACCCCGTCGACATACCGTTTGGTGTATGTTTTGTGATCTTGTACCTACCTGATCTGACAACAAGGGTGTAGGTGCGTGTGGGAACTTTGGTGCACCCTCAGGTTAAATCTTTTCGAAGCCGTGTCCGGTTATGGACGACTTGGAGCACAGCTTCTCGATCATAGACAACTATAACTAAAGTTCTTGTTATAATTTTACTTGTATCCGATATGACTAGTAAGAAGCTTCACTACAATGGAATGGTTAAATAAAAGTGCCAACAACTGCTGGGTTTTGGGATATCTCATGCCAATTGTATCTGACTAGTAAGTGTTGCAACTACAACGGAATGGTTAACTAAAAGTGCCCACTGCTTATTATATCAGGATGACTATCTATACCTGACTGGTAATTGCTGCAACGATAACTGAATAAATAAAACGCCAACGGTGTGAGTTCCTCGGTGACTTCTTCGCTTGGTCTCGAGGGGAAATACCAGATGGGTATGTTTGGTGGTAGTATCAGTTGGTTCGAATAGGTATTTCTTACCCATCTCGATAGCTTAGTTGTATCGAGTCTCTATAGGCTGTTTAGTGCATGCTACGCTTGATCCACCATACCTATGTAGGCGAGGACCGCGAATTCTAGTCTCGCCGTGCATCGCCTCAAGATCGACCGCTCTCTTTTCCTTTGCCCTTTGTCACCTTTTTGTTTAAGCAGGTTTGGAGATCGATGTCGTTAGGTGGTTACCCTTCCGGCTTGGCCGCAGGGGTTATGTACGCCATTGGTTATTCTTCAGGCTCTTAGCTCCATTTGCATCTTGTCCGCACTTTCGACGCTGTATCGTTCAGGTGATTTGGGTCTTTGTATTGTATATCTATTCTTGACTCATTGAGTCTGTTGTATATATATGTTTTGTGGGTTCTATCGAGGACTATTGTGTAATGATATTACTGCTTTCCACCGCGCAAGTGCTGGTGGGCACCTTTGAATCGTTTCTATGCGGGTTTGGGGAAGCGCTAAAACTTGCATAGGGCCGATTCTGAGTGGTATCGAGAGCTCAGTGATTACGATACCCCACTGGTCCAGCCTGTAGGATAACCTAGCTAACGGCTGATGTAGAGTGTCAAAACTATTTTGGAAAATCGGTTGGATAGATCTGATTAGGTATGCTTTTACTCCTTACCCCTCTGCTATTCTCCTCGTACCTCTGCGTGTTTTGAATCTACCCCTTATCTTTTGTTCGAGTCCAGGAATTCTCGTGGTTGGGTTTTTGTCGTACCTTCAGGGTTTCACTTCCTCCTCTTGTAACGGTGCTTCGACATCCGACCTTCATGCTATCTGAGAAATGTTTCATCTGTTGTACCTTTCCGTGGACCAAAAATCCACTAAAATTTGTCTTCATATCCTCCGGTGTTTTCCAACGCGACGATATCATCTACGTCAGAAATGACAAAGATCTTGCATCATTCTTTTCTTTCTGAACCTTGATTGTCAAGATCTTCAGTCTGATTCTGAGAGTTGGTTGCATAGTTCTCTTATTCATGTACATAGTAATGCTTTGAGTGCGGGATGGAGTCGCGACCATACTACTACTCATACCATTCGCTTTTGTATATTAAATGGTGGATCGATGCAATTCTTACTCCTTCCATAGAATTTAGAGGTGGCCTTACCTTTAACTTCGCCTGTTGTTATCCGGAGTGTTCTCTTGACGAACAGGATCAACGACATCTTGTTGGTGGTGTCGCCGATTTCAAGACGAAACAAGAACCTTTGTTAGTGGTGTCGCGAAGATCTACACGAAGCGAGAAGATTCAGATCGTCGGCATTCTTTCCCATACCAGGAGGCGGATCTCGAGGGCGAGATCCATTGTTAGTGGTGTCGAATTGTAGCACCCCGGATAAAAACCACTATTAGAAGATGTCTATTATTTTATTTTTGCATCATCATGACACCATCATGCATCTTTTAAACCTAAAAACTATTTCTCCAAAAACCTATTTGTTTTCTATTTACCTCCCTCTTTATTTCAACTGCAAAATCCGGTATGTACGAATATTTTGTTTTGTCTAAATAATTACAAAAATATTTTTACAACTAAATATATAATAAAAACTATGTTTGCGGGGAGGCAGCCCAGTTGGCCAGGCCCAAAGGCCCAACCGGCCGAATCACCTACTACCCCCTCTAGACCAAACCCTAGCCTAAACCTAATCCTAACCAGATCCCACCTATTCCCCCCTCCGCCGCCGGCTACACAAAATCCCTCACTCACCCCCTGACCTGATCCACTCCACACACATAGGCCACACGACGCCACGCCAAGGAAAAACCATCCCCTGCCGCACCCAACCAGATCCCCACCCCACTCGTGAACCAGGCCCCACCCCTGTCCTCACCTACCCCGCTCCCCTCGGCCTCGATCGACCATGCCGCCCTGCCTCTCGCTCCTCCCTCTGTAGCAAGCTGTCGCCGCCAGGACCCACCTGGTCGCCGCCGCCTCTTCTAGCTTTCTCCCCCGCCGTCGCCCTGCCTTGCAGAGGCATGCGCTAGCCTGCCCCTGTGCCAGGGAGCCACCCGGTCTCACCTTCCTCTGCTTCCGTAGCAACCGCCGTCGCCGCTGTGTGGCTCGGCCGGCGCCTGTCGCCTCCTCCCTCAACCTCCAAGCACGCGCTGCCACGACGTGGACCTCGTCGTCCCTGGCCGTCTCCCCGCCCGGTGCTCTCCTCCCCAGACACCTGCCCGCGGCCGCATCTTGCCGTCACCTCCGCCCGCGAGCAGGGCCGCCGCACCCTCCCGATGGATCTCGCCACCGAGCCCGTGCCGCTGGCCACCACCTAGCTCTGTATCGGTCTCTGCGAGCCCAACGCCCTCTGGACGCTATTCCACAAGCTCGCCAGGCTCGAGCGCAGCCCTCCTCTCGAGCGAGCCGCGGTCGTCCTCCTCCGCCTGCTGTCTCCTCGCCATCCATGTCCGGCACCTGCGGCCCGTCTTCGTCGCGTCCCTTTTTCCCGTCGCTACCAAATCCGCTGCGAGCCGCTGACGGTAGCCCCCACCCGTACGTCCCCGGCCCTCCCGTCCTCTGCCTCTCGGCAACCACGAACAAGGCGTGTATAAGTTGGTTTCCCTGCTGTTGTTGTGCTGCTCAAACTGAAGGCGAACACTCGTGTTGGTGGCATGTGTGTGTGCTGTTGAAGATCCTCGAGCTACTCGTGTTGATGCAAGATCGTCGCAGGTCGAACGAGTTCGACACCGACACCCGAGAAGTTTCTCCCGGAACGCCAAGGCCTTGTCGTGGACACCGAACCTCTTCTTCAAGGGAAAAACCCCAAGGTCGTCGACATGGAACCGACAAGGTCTACTACATGGATTCGAAGACCGATCCCGTCGAGACCGAACCCTCGGACCCCAAGACCTTCGCCCCACCAATGTGTGACCCCTATCCGAGCTCGCCCTATTTTTATAATATGTTATTTCACTTGTTGCATATAAAATTGTCATGCTTGCACACATATCATGTGGGTTGGGGGCATTATGCCGATTGACCTCATAATTAAATATGGAGACCATATATGGGCGAATCTAGTCTAATATTGGCCCCATTTAAATTTGTGCATCGAACCGGTGATATAATTTGCCTTGTTAAGACAACATTTAAATTGCGGGATAGCTAAACAACATGAACCACCTAATTAATTGTCGAGACTCCGGTTCCATTTAATATTGCCTAATCGCATCACACCTTTGCCATGTCATACATCATACATGCATCATGCCCGATCTTATGCCGTAGTATTAAATAGTGCATCCGGTGTTTGAGCTAGTGCTTTGCTTCTTCACGGATTAGGCCGATGAGTTGATGCGAGAGTCGACCCGATCTTCGGATGAACCTTCAACAATGTTTTTCAGGCGAGCATCTCCCCCTTTTCTACCTATCTTACTTTTATAGTATTTATTCCCTCCTGTTGGTCTATTGCTATCTGTGTTGCGATGCTCCAGTTGTCGTGCCCGTGATATCCCTTGCAGCCTTATATTGCCTTGGACACATCCTATTACCTGTTGTTTGGTAGATAGTTGTACTTGCGCATCGTAGTCGCTTTCTCAAGTGTTGTTGCGTGTCGTCCAGTACCACAGCTGTTGGAAGACTGCCATATGCTTTATGTTGGAGATGATCATGGCTTTAATTATTGTTTAATAACTAAAATTGCAAGTAGGTCAATGCAGAGGCACCGGTGGGTGATAGACAATATTTGGTTCTTAACCGCTCACTGGTGTCCCGTAGGACCCCGAGTTCTTGACACCTGTTCCGAGATCGAGCGCTAACCACGGTGGTGTGTGGGCACCCACATCGATTAGTACCTAATTTCAAAGTATTGTACTGGGGGCCACAAAGTAGTGTGGGGCTTTATTACTATCATGTACTTATGCCATGCCTTACTGCTTTATTTACGATTGCGCGTGGAGCGCCTGTACTGTTTAGGTAAGCGGAGTGGTTTCGGTATCGACAAGCCCAGTCACACTTTCGGGTTCCCAGTCGTTTACAGCCATTGACGCAAACCCTGGGTCCGTCTCGGAGACCGGCCAACTTCGTTACGGGTAGCTTAGTGGGGTGGCCCCCTGTGCTTGCTTCGGGTCTGGGAAACGTCGTGTCCGAAACCCCGTCGACATACCGTTGGGTGTATGTTTTGTGATCTTGTACCTACGATCGACAACAAGGGTGTAGGTGCGTGTGGGAACTTTGGTGCACCCCTGCAGGGTTAAATCTTTTCGAGAAGCCGTGTCCGCGGTTATGGACGACTTGGAGCACAGTTCTCGATCATAGACAACTATAACTAAAGTTTACTGTTATAATTTTACTTGTATCCGATATGACTAGTAAGAAGCTTCACTACAATGGAATGGTTAAATAAAAGTGCCAACAACTGCTGGGTTTTGGGATATCTCATGCCAATTGTATCTGACTAGTAAGTGTTGCAACTACAACGGAATGGTTAACTAAAAGTGTCCACTGCTTATTATATCAGGATGACTATCTATACCTGACTGGTAATTGCTGCAACGATAACTGAATAAATAAAACTGCCAACGGTGTGAGTTCCTCGGCTGACTTCTTCGTTTGGTCTCGAGGGGGAAATACCAGGATGGGTATGTTTGGTGGTAGTATCAGGTTGGTTCCGAATAGGTATTTCTTACCCATCTCTGATAGCCGCTAGTTGTATCGAGTCTCTATAGGCTGTTTAGTGCATGCCGCGCTGCCGCTTCAGTCCACCATACCTATGTAGGCGAGGACCGCCGAATTCTAGTCTCGTGTCTTGGCCTCAAGATCGACCGCTCTCTTTTCCTTTGCCCTTTGTCGGCACCCCTTTTGTTTAAGAAGGTTTGGAGATCGGTCGTTAGCGTGGTTACCCTTCCGGCTTGGCTCAAGGGTTATGTACGCCATTGGTTATTCTTCAGGGCTCTTAGCTCAATTTGTATATTGTCCGTACTCGGACGCTGTATCGTTCCAGGTGATTTGGGTCTTTGTATTGTATATCTGTATTCTTGACTCATTGAGTCGCTGTTGTATATATATGTTTTGTGGGTTCTATCGAGGACTATTGTGTAATGATATTACTTCGTTTTCCACCCGCACGCAAGTGCCTGGTGGGCACCTTTGAATCGTTTCTATGCGGGTTTGGCGGGAAGCGCTAAAACTTGCATAGGGCCGATTCTGAGGGTGTTACAGAGTGGTATCAGAGCTCAGCAGTTACGATACCCCACTGGTCCAGCCTGTAGGATAACCTAGCTAACGGCTGATGTAGAGTGTCAAAACTATTTTGGAAAATCGGTTGGATAGATCTGATTAGGTATGCTTTTACTCCTTACCCCTCTGCTATTCTCCTCGTACCTCTGCGTGTTTTGAATCTACCCCTTATCTTTTGTTCGAGTCCAGGAATTCTCGTGGTTGGGTTTTTGTCGTACCTTCAGGGTTTCACTTCCTCCTCTTGTAACGGTGCTTCGACATCCGACCTTCATGCTATCTGAGAAATGTTTCATCTGTTGTACCTTTCCGTGGACCAAAAATCCACTAAAATTTGTCTTCATATCCTCCGGTGTTTTCCAACGCGACGATATCATCTACGTCAGAAATGACAAAGATCTTGCATCATTCTTTTCTTTCTGAACCTTGATTGTCAAGATCTTCAGTCTGATTCTGAGAGTTGGTTGCATAGTTCTCTTATTCATGTACATAGTAATGCTTTGAGTGCGGGATGGAGTCGCGACCATACTACTACTCATACCATTCGCTTTTGTATATTAAATGGTGGATCGATGCAATTCTTACTCCTTCCATAGAATTTAGAGGTGGCCTTACCTTTAACTTCGCCTGTTGTTATCCGGAGTGTTCTCTTGACGAACAGGATCAACGACATCTTGTTGGTGGTGTCGCCGATTTCAAGACGAAACAAGAACCTTTGTTAGTGGTGTCGCGAAGATCTACACGAAGCGAGAAGATTCAGATCGTCGGCATTCTTTCCCATACCAGGAGGCGGATCTCGAGGGCGAGATCCATTGTTAGTGGTGTCGAATTGTAGCACCCCGGATAAAAACCACTATTAGAAGATGTCTATTATTTTATTTTTGCATCATCATGACACCATCATGCATCTTTTAAACCTAAAAACTATTTCTCCAAAAACCTATTTGTTTTCTATTTACCTCCCTCTTTATTTCAACTGCAAAATCCGGTATGTACGAATATTTTGTTTTGTCTAAATAATTACAAAAATATTTTTACAACTAAATATATAATAAAAACTATGTTTGCGGGGAGGCAGCCCAGTTGGCCAGGCCCAAAGGCCCAACCGGCCGAATCACCTACTACCCCCTCTAGACCAAACCCTAGCCTAAACCTAATCCTAACCAGATCCCACCTATTCCCCCCTCCGCCACCGGCTACACAAAATCCCTCACTCACCCCCTGACCTGATCCACTCCACACACATAGGCCACATGACGCCACGCCAAGGAAAAACCATCCCCTGCCGCACCCAATCAGATCCCCACCCCACTCGTGAACCAGGCCCCACCCCTGTCCTCACCTACCCCGCTCCCCTCGGCCTCGATCGACCATGCCGCCCTGCCTCTCGCTCCTCCCTCTGTAGCTGCCGCCAGACCCACCTGGCCGCCGCCTCTTCTAGCTTTCTCCCCGCCGTCGCCTTGCAGAGGCATGCGCTAGCCTGCCCTGCTGTGGAGCCACCGGTCTCACCTTCCTCTGCTTCGTAGCAACCGCCGTCGCATTGTGGCTCGGGCGCCTGTCGCCTCCCTCAACCTCCAAGCACGCGCTGCCACGACGTGGACCTCGTCGTCCCTAGCCGTCTCCCCGCCCGGTGCTCTCCTCCCCAGACACCTGCCCGCGGCCGCATCTTGCCGTCACCTCCGCCCGCGAGCAGGGCCGCCGCACCCTCCCGATGGAGCTCGCCACCGAGCCCGTGCCGCTGGCCACCACCTAGCTCTGTATCGGTCTCTGCGAGCCCAACGCCCTCTGGACGCTATTCCACAAGCTCGCCAGGCTCGAGCGCAGCCCTCCTCTCGAGCGAGCCGCGGTCGTCCTCCTCCGGCCGCCCGCGTCGTCTCCCTCTGCCATCCATGTCCGGCACCTGCGGCGTCGCCCGTCGCGTCCCTTTTTCCGTCGCTACCAAATCCGCTGCGAGCGGTAGCCCCACCGTCGTCCCGGCCCTCCCGTCCTCTGCCTCTCGTCAACCACGAACAAGGCGTGTATAAGTTGGTTTCCCTGCTGTTGTTGTGCTGCTCAAACTGAAGGCGAACACTCGTGTTGGTGGCATGTGTGTGTGCTGTTGAAGATCCTCGAGCTACTCGTGTTGATGCAAGATCGTCGCAGGTCGAACGAGTTCGACACCGACACCCGAGAAGTTTCTCCCGGAACGCCAAGGCCTTGTCGTGGACACCGAACCTCTTCTTCAAGGGAAAAACCCCAAGGTCGTCGACATGGAACCGACAAGGTCTACTACATGGATTCGAAGACCGATCCCGTCGAGACCGAACCCTCGGACCCCAAGACCTTCGCCCCACCAATGTGTGACCCCTATCCGAGCTCGCCCTATTTTTATAATATGTTATTTCACTTGTTGCATATAAAATTGTCATGCTTGCACACATATCATGTGGGTTGGGGGCATTATGCCGATTGACCTCATAATTAAATATGGAGACCATATACGGGCGAATCTAGTCTAATATTGGCCCCATTTAAATTTGTGCATCGAACCGGTGATATAATTTGCCTTGTTGAGACAACATTTAAATTGCGGGATAGCTAAACAACATGAACCACCTAATTAATTGTCGAGACCCCGGTTCCGTTTAATATTGCCTAATCGCATCACACCTTTGCCATGTCATACATCATACATGCATCATGCCCGATCTTATGCCGTAGTATTAAATAGTGCATCCGGTGTTTGAGCTAGTGCTTTGCTTCTTCACGGATTAGGCCGATGAGTTGATGCGAGAGTCGACCCGATCTTCGGATGAACCTTCAACAATGTTTTTCAGGCGAGCATCTCCCCCTTTTCTACCTATCTTACTTTTATAGTATTTATTCCCTCCTGTTGGTCTATTGCTATCTGTGTTGCGATGCTCTAGTTGTCGTGCCCGTGATATCCCTTGCAGCCTTATATTGCCTTGTACACATCCTATTACCTGTTGTTTGGTAGATAGTTGTACTTGCGCATCGTAGTCGCTTTCTCAAGTGTTGTTGCGTGTCGTCCAGTACCACAGCTGTTGGAAGACTACCATATGCTTTATGTTGGAGATGATCATGGCTTTAATTATTGTTTAATAACTAAAATTGCAAGTAGGTAAATGCAGAGGCACCGGTGGGTGATAGACAATATTTGGTTCTTAACCGCTCACTGGTGTCCCGTAGGACCCCGAGTTCTTGACACCTGTTCCGAGATCGAGCGCGCTAACCACAGGTGGGGTGTGTGGGCACCCCCATCGATTAGTACCTAATTTCAAAGTATTGTACTGGGGGCCACAAAGTAGTTTGGGGCTTTATTACTATCATGTACTTATGCCATGCCTTACTGCTTTATTTACGATTGCGCGTGGAGCGCCTGTACTGTTTAGGTAAGCGGAGTGTTTTCGCGGTATCGACAAGCCCAGTCACACTTTCGGGTTCCCAGTCTCGGAGACCGGCCGACTTTGTTACGGGTAGCTTAGTGGGATGGCCCCCCGTGCTTGCTTTGGGTCTGGGAAACGTCGTGTCCGAAACCCCGTCGACATACCGTTGGATGTATGTTTTGTGATCTTGTACCTACCTGATCTGACAACAAGGGTGTAGGTGCGTGTGGGAACTTTGGTGCACCCCTGCAGGGTTAAATCTTTTCGAGAAGCCGTGTCCGCGGTTATGGACGACTTGGAGCACAGTTCTCGATCATATACAACTATAACTAAAGTTTACTGTTATAATTTTACTTGTATCTGATATGACTAGTAAGCAACTTCACTACAATGGAATGGTTAAATAAAAGTGCCAACAACTGCTGGGTTTTGGGATATCTCATGCCAATTGTATCTGACTAGTAAGTGTTGCAACTACAACGGAATGGTTAACTAAAAGTGTCCACTGCTTATTATATCAGGATGACTATCTATACCTGACTGGTAATTGCTGCAACGATAACTGAATAAATAAAACTGCCAATGGTGTGAGTTCCTCGGCTGACTTCTTCGTTTGGTCTCGAGGGGGAAATACCAGGATGGGTATGTTTGGTGGTAGTATCAGGTTGGTTCCGAATAGGTATTTCTTACCCATCTCTGATAGCCGCTAGTTGTATCGAGTCTCTATAGGCTGTTTAGTGCATGCCGCGCTGCCGCTTCAGTCCACCATACCTATGTAGGCGAGGACCGCCGAATTCTAGTCTCGCCGTGTACTGGCCTCAGTACTGACCGCTCTCTTTTTCCTTTGCCCTTTGTCGGCACCCCTTTTTGTTTAAGCAGGTTTGGAGATCGACGTCGTTAGCAGGGTTACCCTTCCGGCTTGGCCTGGGCAGGGTTATGTACGCCATTGGTTATTCTTCAGGGCTCTTAGCTCCATTTGCATCTTGTCCGTACTCGGACGCTGTATCGTTCCAGGTGATTTGGGTCTTTGTATTGTATATCTGTATTCTTGACTCATTGAGTCGCTGTTGTATATATATGTTTTGTGGGTTCTATCGAGGACTATTGTGTAATGATATTACTTCGTTTTCCACCCGCACGCAAGTGCCTGGTGGGCACCTTTGAATCGTTTCTATGCGGGTTTGGCGGGAAGCGCTAAAACTTGCATAGGGCCGATTCTGAGGGTGTTACACATCTCAAATCCCTTTGTTCCTGAGTGGCATTCCACAAGTGTGATACACAAGGTAAACCATAGAAATGGGCCTTGTGTAACCACTCAACACAAACCAATCCACCATTCCACCCAGGTGTTTCATTCACTTAGTTGTTTTATTAAGCAAAACATAAGTCAAATACTTAGAAATATTTTCCATAGCATGTATATATAATCCACCCTTGGTTTCTACTAGCTAGGCTAAGCATGGTACCAGCAAGTATCTTAACTTAGAGAAAATTCTAACAATTCTACAACTACTAGGAATTCCCAAGCATAGCATATAGATACTTAGCAAAAATATTCATGCAAGCCCTATACAAAATATTTCTAATGCAAAGTCAAAATATTGGGACAAAAATATGAAGCACCACTTGCCTTGGTAGTTGGGGGAGTAGCAACAATCCTCACAATCACAATCACCACTAGCACCAAAATCTACACATAAAATGATAGCACCAAATTCACATATCAAAATAAACAAGCAAAAATATATGAATGCATGAAAATGCCATGTGATGATTTTTCCAATTCAAACAAGACAAGTGAAACAATACTGAACACTAAACTAAACATTTATACACTAATTAAACTTAATTTGATCTTCAAAACATTTTTCAAATAATTTTTATACTCAAAATAGGCCTACAAATGTCTCTGCAACAATAACCAATTTTACAGAAGCAATTTATTAAACAAAGTGCTTGGTTGGATAGAATTCTTTCTCCTGATTCCAATGATGTAAAATTTGAACGTGTGGATCAAAAGTTATGAATTTTGCAAGTTTGAACATCTAATAGATCAAATTTTCAGATTTTAAATCTAACCCTAGACACGTGGGCGTGTCTGATTGGCCCGTACTGGTTCGTCCGGAGCGATCAACGTGGTCCGTTGGATTTAAGTGGCAGCGCGCGGCCAGATTTGCACGTACCGCTTCGCTTAAGTGATCTATTCCTGTGCATTGGATCTAGATCTAACGGCTATGACACAAGCGACCAAAGTCTGGCAGCGCTAATGGGTGCTGGCGAAGGCCGCTTCAGCCGGCGATGCTCTAGTGATTCCAGAGGGAGCTAAGGGTTGAGTAGTGTCTTACCAGACTCGCCGAACACGACGATGCTCAAGGTGTTGCTGGCGTGGGCGGGGGCGTGCTGCAGTGGCCGTGAGAGCTTGTCGGAAACCTTGCTGGTGTCGGGCACGGGTGGACGACGACGTTGGCGACGTTCTGATCCGCCCTAACCCAAACATAAAGCATTAGTGTGTGTGCAACGTTCAGGAGAAACTGATAGGGTCAAGGGAAAGGCACTGGGCGGTCGAACCTCACCGAAATTCCTCGTCGGAGTTGGAGACGGCGTCGGATGCTCACAGTGCTCGTTGAAGTCGACGTTCTGGGCCACAATCAGATGAACCAAGGATATGAGAGGGTGCGCATGAAACAGGGGATCATCCCAGAGTGATTGAGAAGTGGGCGCGAGAACGAGGCTTAGCGGAATACCTCGCCCGAGTCGTTTGGTCAGCGGCGGTGTAATGCAAAATAGGGGCATCCTGGTGGCGGAGCGAGCGAGCGGAGTGAGGGGAAATGTGCGGGGTGGGGAGGGGGTTTTGTATCCGGATAAGGGGCGGTATTGACGCGGCGGATCAATGGGAATTAAGCTGAGTTAATTCACGGAATCACTGCGGCGAGGTAACGGCGGAGCGGGTCATACGCGCAGTGATTTGGGGACGACGATGACGGGTCAGGTGGGTCCCAGTGGTCAGCAAGGGGGTGTGCGCGGCCGCGGTGAGGAACAGAGAGAGAGAGAGAGGGAAACCCAGGTGGGCTGGCTAATGGGCTGCCTCTGCTGTTGGGCTCAAATGCTGGCGCCGACCTATTTCCATTTCTTTTATCCTTTTCCTTTTCTGTTTTGATTTTCTGGAATTATTTTCAAATGAACTTGAATTCAAATTTTTTCTGAATCTTTATAGGGTGAATCATGCACTTATTTGAGTATTAAACACTGTTGTTCACTCAAATTTATATTGGCCCATTGGAATTTAAAGTAAGCAATGCATTTATCATTTATTTAATAAAGACATATGAATGGTTTTAAATTCATATTTTGTTTTGAAAAACTTTGTCCAAGATTTGGACAATAATAATCAATCTTATGATCAATTATTTTCTGGTCGAAACAAATATTCTCCTATTAGAGAGTAATATTAAGGCCATTGCCTTGCTTACATAAAATGATAGATCACAAAGTTTCTGTTTTTGAAGAAATGATCCTAAAATGATTATGAATGCATGAATGATATGCAAACTTAGAAATCATGATTTTTGGGATGTTACAGGTGATGGATAACAATCTGAACATAAACAATAATCCAATGGTTGCACTCACAAGCATCAACTACAATAGTAATTAACACCGGGAAAGTTTCCCCTAAGAACTAAAGCAATAACCAACACAATTGTTACAGCGGGACAGAGTGGTGATGATGGTGCTGGTGGAGATGATGGTGTGGATGATGATGATGATCCCGATGAAGCCTAGCTTGATGACGGTGTTGATGGCGACGATCTCCCCTCTCCGGGAAGGAATTCCCTAGACAGAAATCTGTCTACCGGAGAGATCTTTTTCTCTCGGTGTTTTCCGCCCCCAGAGGCAGCGGAAATCTATCTGTGGTCGCTCCCCAGGCCTTAGGGTTTCGTAGGGAAGATATAGGCGAAGGGCCAGAGTCGGGAGCCGGGCAGGTGGGCCGCACCTGCCCTAGGCGTGGCCTAGGGTGGGACCGCGCCTAGGGGGTGTGGCCCCCCTGCGGCCCTTCTTCGTCCCTCCTTCTGGCTTCCGCAATCTTCCGTAAAAATAATATTTTCCCATATTTTTCTGGTATTTTTCTGATCTTCGCGAAATTGCATCAAAACGCCTTCTTTTCCATCAGAATCCAGACTCCGGCAGTCCATCCTCCAAGAATCATCCAACATGCATAAACAGATGAAAAGCCATAAGTAATACCTCATAATAAGACAAATATCAATGAATAGAGGTAGATTATGATATAGAAAGGTGATGCAAATTGGGAGTATCAACTTGTAGAGGTCCCAACCTTTAATAAGGTAGAGATCCCTGTGTTTACAATGATAGTCCCTGGATCAATAGCTAGCATCCACAGTTAAGATGTAATATCAAGAAACAAAGGTCATAGTAAACTTTATAACCAGGAATAAAATATTTCATTACATCTTACATAGCTCATTTGGCTATCACATTACAATGCAGCAAAAATAACTATATAGCATGGAGTCCTTCATCTTCAAAGTGCCACATGCAATCATGTTGGTTGTAGACTTGTAATCCTAATCAACACACTTCACTAACATGAAACAAACCTGCAACATAATAAGTTACAGCCACAAGGGTCAATACATTTGAATTGTATTGGCAGTGATGCTATGGGAGAATAGTGGTATCTATCATCTGTATGCATTTGGCTAAGTGGAGCTTAGGCTTGCTTTGCTCAAGATAGATTTTCCTTATCATTTGAAAACACTAAGTTTTTGTTTGTCAAAATCACCCAAGAAATCTACCAATCATTGGTTGAAGACCCTTTAACCCTTTTTCAACCACAAGTTTTTAACTTAGAAATTGGGATGAGGAGATTCTTGATAGCTTCCATGTATTGTTGCTCAAATTTTCCATTGCCGGGGACACAACTAAGTACTTAGATTTTACTCTCTCGAGAGGTGGCGCACTTTCCCCACAAGACTCGACATGCATCGAGACAAGATCTTTCAGAAGCCTTACCATAGACCAAAATGGACGCGCTCCAAACCTATCATCCCCTACCACCAACTGTCCATTTGGCTAAGTTATTGCAACCTATATGATCCAGGCAGAGCCCATAATGCCAAGTGGTTGCACTTGAAGCTTCTCAACATTTGACATCTCAAATCTCTTTGTTCCTGGGTGGCATTCCACAAGTGTGATACACAAGGTTCACAAGTCCCCTGGCCTTGTGTAACCACTCAACATAAATCCATTCTCACCATTCCACCCAGGTGATTCATTCACATAGTTGTTTTATTAAACAAAACACAAGTCCTTGAGTTAGAAATATTCCATAGCATGAATATAATCCACCCTTGTTTTCTACTATCTAATCTAAGAATGATAGTAGTAGGGATCTTAACTTAGGGAAAATTCTACTAAGCCATCATCTACTAGGATTTCCCTTGGCATAGCATACTTAGTAAAATTCCATGCAAGTCCTACTTAGAAATATCACTAATGCATAGTGAAAATAATGGGACAAAAGTATGAAGCACCACTTTCCTTTTTAGTAGAGAATATAGATTCACTCCTTGATCTTGAAATAGTCACACTCTTCAAAGTTCACTACAATTCAATCAAGGCACAAATTCAATCTAGCATTCAACAATTCATCACATAAAATAGTAATAACAAAACATTGCATGCAAGCATGCACAAGATTGTTTTATTTGGAAAGTGGTTTCTAGTAGGCTATAAACATTTTAACACACCTATTGGTCATTTATAAAAGTGGTAAGGTCATTTGAAAACAAGTTAGTGAAAATGGCCACTTTAAATCATTTTTGTTTTGCTAGAATTGATTTAAATCAAGGTAGTAATTTCTAGTGTTTGCCAAATATATTTTTAAACACAATTGTTAGTGTTTTAAGGTCAAGTCTTTAATATTAAACCATTTGCCAAAGGTTTCATCTAAAAACCATTTTTAAGTCAAAGCAATATTTTATTTTGTTGAAAATGCCTTTAAACAAAGTAATAATTTTCTAAGGTTCACCAAATATATTTTTAAATCCTAAAACTTGGTGTTTAGGGTTAGAAAGTTTAATTCAAATCATTTTCCAAAGGTTTTACTCAAAAGAATTTTTAAAACATATTCAGCATTTTTATTTAACTAGAAATGCTTTAATTCAAAGGATTAATTCCAAAGTGTTACAAATTTTATTTTTAAATCCAAAAGTTGTTTTCTATGGTCAGTAGGTTCAAAACAATCCATTTACAAAAGATTTTATCCTAAAAACATTTTTAGAATAAATTTTATACACAAAATATGCCTACATAAGTTTCTGCCAAAACAACCAATATTACAGAAGCAAAACACTATACAAATAGCATGGTTGGATAAAATTTATTTTTCCTGATTCCATTGATATAAAATCTGTAAAATTTGGATGTGTAGATTTAAAGTTATGAATTTTGCAAATTCTAACATCTAATAGTAATGTTTCTGTTTTTAAAACATAACTCAGGCCACGTGGCTGCTTTCTATTTGCCGGTACCGTTTCGTTTGGATCGAGTGGTACATGTCGTTATATCTAACTAACATCCTACGACATAGATTAAAACATACCCCTTCGGGTTAAGTTTGAATCACATCCATCAGATCTAAATCGCATGGCTCTAATCGACTCAACCACAAAGTGGCGGCGCTGCAACGGTGGCTGGAGGCTGTAACATCCAAAAAATACTAATCTTGGATCATCAAATTCTAATCATCAAAATTAGGGTTAACAAAAACTTTTCTAAATGAAATCATGAATGCATGCATATGTGTATGCATGGATTTTGAAATCCTTTAAAACAACCTTGTTTGTTTGTTCCATTGCTTGTAAAATATTTCTTAGGTGAAATAAACATCATCTAAAACATTTCCCACACTTTTCCTAAAGACAAGTAAATCAAAACACATATATGAAATGAATGGTCACTTTGACCAATTTAACTCCCATGCCTACTTTGGCTGTCTCAAACTTTCAGAACCTAACAGAAACTTTTCTGGATCTTTGCACCCCTTGAATGTAATCATAACAAGGTATCAAGGCCCACTTTGTGATCATCCAGAAACTTTCAAATGCATAGTTTAAATGACAGTTCAAAATTGAATCTTTATCATATGGGAAGATCCCACTTTTTTCAAAAACTACTCAAACAAGCTCAACTTTCAAAACCCAAGCATCTGCATACTCACCAGCACCAATCTAGCAAACCCACCAAAAATCATTTCAAAATTCAAAACTTGATTTCATGCGGCCATTTCATCAAACAGGTTGCAGACACAAATCAAACAAACATCAAACACTATTGTGAGCAGTGATTCTTGCCTAAATGGTTCCCCATTTAGCTCACACACAACTCAGTAGATCATCTAAGAAGATTAGCCAGTCACTAGTACCACTGTGAGCTTGACATTGTCATCAATGGTGAATAGCCGAGCACCCTCTTGCCACCCCATAGTCGACATCAAGCTAGGAGCAGCAGCAAGCCTAGCCAGCATGTCTGGGAGGCAGCCCACCGTCCACCGCCACTCAATGTCCCAGCCACGAGCGTTGCCAAGCCCTGGACCACGCGCACAAGCCGCGCCCAGACCATGCCGAGCGTGCGCAAGAGCGCCACCCTCGACCATCACCCACAGACCGCGCGCCGTCCTCGCCGCATGCATACACAATCCCCACCGACCCAGGAGACCGCCAGACATCCCCGTTTGTCGCCCTGTGACGTACAGCCACCGCCCGCCGTCGAATACACCACCTCTGCCGCGCAGAGCACCGCCCGTTCCAGACCAAACCACACCGCCCCATGCCCCGAGACCATGTCATTGAGCATCGCCAGGAGACACCGCACCGTCCCCTACCCTTGCCCATGCCATTAGCCACCTGTAACCTCGCCCCCGACGAGCTCACCGTGCGCCCCGACGGTCCCCTCGCTCGTCTATAAATATAGGCCAGCCCCGCACGATTTATTCACACCATCTCACTCCCCTCTCCTCACTTATAGTGCCACACCATTCTCAGAGCAAGGCGAGCACCACCTCGCCGGAATTTCACTGGAGCCTGCCGCTGCCGGAGAAGAAGGGAGCCAGCGATTGGAGCCGCCCCAGGAGCTGCCACGACCACCCCTGAGGTCGCTGTCATCGACTTCATCGTTCGCCCACCTCGCCGACTCTCGCCAGTACCCTGGTGAGACCCCAGCGACCCTCACTGGCCGCGCTAGGTTTCATTCTCGCCGGAGTTGTCTCGCGTCGACGATGACTCCCAGCCGTTAGATTAGAACTAGATCGAACGATTCACGTCGCCCCATACCGCTTCGCCCAGCCCCGTGTAACTGACGAGTGGGGACACCCACTTAAGAAGCCCGCGGGAGCACTGCGCTTAGCAGGCCGGCCCAGTAACTTTTCCCGTGCAGCCCAGTTATTCAAATTAAACCTTTTTCTATTTCAATTCAAACACACTTCTGTACCCAACTTCAAAAATCAACCCAGATCGATTCAGTGCACCAAATGGAATGAAACCAATTTTGTTGCAAACATTTGTGAATGCTGAATCAAATCCCGTTGGATTCAAGTCATTTGGATCTATAGATCACCCATGGTAAAAATAACAAGGCAGAAGCTTTTCTGCATTCAACCATTTTTCAAATTTAAACCATAATAGATTTTGAGTTGATTTCAACTCTCAAAAATCACATTTAACCATACCTTTCAGAATATATAAAAATATATAGGTTTACTTGCAGAAATAATGTTCAAGGAATAAAAGAATGCTACATAAGCAGTTCTAGCCACTTTAATTAATTAAAATAGAAGGGTAAAACCTTATTAAATTGTGACACCACTTTAAATCACATTCCCATGGACTACAATATGTGGTGATGACATGTGTCAACATGATCCCATGTTGGGTTTGGAGAATATTAAATCTTAAGTAGTTTTTCAATGAGTAGAAATTACTTTTCTAAAAATAAAAAGATTTAAACCAAGCCTTAACCTTGTAATGTTAGGGATGATGCTAGATCATCCATAGGACCCTTGTGTGTGATGATTGCAAGTAGTTAAGTATTGTTTGGTGATTGTGTACCTCGTATTTATTCATAGACGCTAGTACCGACCAAGGATACGAGGAGGAAGGGGGATACTACGAAGAAGTAGACGAGGAGAACTTGAACCACTGCTCTGCACAAGGCAAGCTAGTAACTATGCAAGCCTAATACTACTAGTGAATGTGCAAACTAGTAACCCTGCAAGTTAATACTGATATTGTGCAAGCTGAGACTATACCTATGCAAGCCCATACTTGTTACTATACCTACTATATGCCTTAAGCATATGTGATCACACCCACTTGATAAAGCAATCCTAGTTTTACTTGCAAGCTTCTTACTTTATTTCTTTATCAAAACTTACTTAGAGTTTACTTAAGTGACTGGTAGATTTTGGAAAGATGCTGAAGGTTGCATAAAGAGCATAAAATTTGGCCTAGGTTAGAAACCTTGACATCAGCCTAAGATATAAGGTTGTACTTAGTTGAAACTCCACCAGTTTACCACCCCTCATCATTACTACCCCCACCTGTAGATGCTAGTGCTAAGCATAAAACTTGATCAACTTTAGATGGGAATACTTGGTGGAAAAATGGTTATGAAAACCTTGGAATGATGGATCATTCTATTGAAATGTTTTGGACATGTGTTTCCAAACACTTGAGAACTTTGGTGATAAAAATGTTGAGGCATGAGCCTTAGCCCTTATAAAACTGATGGTTGTGGATGCGATACCATTCCAATTTTATCGACAACCACAATACCCGAATATTGGGTAGGGATTATTTGAAACTTATATTCCTTAGTATTAGTTCCTCACGGCCAAGGTTTGAGCTGAGGCTACCTTGTGAAGATTTTCCATTCTGCAAGCACCCAAGATGACAGCTTGGTCATGGTTGGGAGGCCAAACTCACAGGAGAGGTGCTTATACTAGGCGTGTAATCGAAAGGTTAGGATTGATTATCCGACATCGAGTATGGTGAATTCAGGATTTGTTCTGACGGATGTATCGAATGTAGTGGTGAAAGTGTACAATCTCTGCAGTGTCAAACTATTCGAATAGCGCGTCATGATTATGGACATTAGTGGACATCTTGTTCCCCGACTTTTCAAAATGACCTGTGAAATGAACTAAGACTTTGACTTGACCACAACAGAGTTATGATATGAAATACAAGTTCCCGCTTAGGATTTATACAATTGTGACTATCTTTGGAGCTTAGTAGAGATAAATATGGATTTTGCAAAACAACCCTAGAGCCTAGTGTCCTATTATCCAAAAACCCCTTTTCCCTATTAGTATTAGTTTGCGAGTACTTAAAGAGTACTCATGGCTTTGTCCCTGGCTATTCCCATGGCCAGACTATGAAGAGGAGTACCTGGAAGATGAACCCCAGGAAGGTTACGACAACTAGGATCATCTCCCATCGTCAGCATTGCCTGTGACCCCGAAGATGGATCTTCGCCTACGCTGCCGTTATTATTACGTATTCCGCTGCTTGATGTTGTATTAAGAACTGTATCATGAGATCCCTATTTGTGTAGGAACTTATGTATCGTTTGTAATGGATGATGTACTATGGTATCCAATTCTGTTATGTCTCGCAAAAATGGTAATCCTGGGATTGCGATGTATGGCATAACAGGCATCTAGGATTGAAAAATCCGGGTGTTGACAACTTGGTATCAGAGCCATCCTGACCATAGGGGACCCTAGTTAGACTGGACGTTTGAATCAAAAACTTAGTTTCAAAACCAAAGAAAACAAATATTTACAAAAACTTATTCTCATTCTTATATCTTTGATTCTTTCCTAAAAATTCATGTTCGTCAAAAACTCTTGCAAAATACACAAAATTTGACACACTTGATCACTCTGCTAATCTACTCATCCTCTATTTTTATAGATGGACGTGAAGTACAGCAAGTTTTACCAACTTGGGAATGGAGGAGACGTTATCATTGAGAGGGATCTGGATCAGCTTTCGGAACTTCTAGAGCGTCCGCACCCCGAGTTCTTTGGAGCTCAGCTCAATGATCAAGGATGAGAAGACCTGCAGTGGCTAATTGTTGCAAGTCTCCGAGGGAAGATTGAACCTCCCACTGTAGAGGGAATTCAGTTTACCTTGAGGGAAAACAACTGGCTCGATGGACTTGCCAGAGCAATGCAGGAAGCTCTTTCCCGTCTGTGTGGGCAGAGCATCAATCAGATCAAGGGTACTCGCTTTGAGTTTTGCCCAATACGTGATGCAAATGGACAACCACTAGAAGCCCCATACCACCCCGAGCTGAAGACTCAATTGGGCCACCTTAGCTTCATGATGTATGATCGTCAGCAGGAGTTGGACAACTGCCGTGACTATTGCAACCACAAGTCGGCCATCATCAAGACGAAGGATCAGACCATAGCCATGATAGCAAAGGATCGCAAGTCTCGCCGCCGTCAGCTCGAAAAAAAAAGAGCCCATTATTGCCTGTCTTCGCCACCGCATCTCATCTCTGGAGGAGACCATCCACGAGAGAGACATGCAGTTGGAGGAAAGGGAGAATGCTAGAGAGGATACTCGTGGAGACCCTTACTCTTATCTCAGCGATGAAGATGATTTTATGGAGGATCAGGCCATGGACTTCCTCACCGATGAGGATGATTTCGCCTTCATCGATGATGCTGAAGATGATGAAGCCACAGACTCCAAGGAGTAATAGCACTGAGCACTAGCGTAGTGAGTAGTAGTTGGTCCCACTATATCGTAGTTTTCAGAATGGTTCTTAAAACCATCTGTTTTTCTTTGTTGTGGTGTGTGTTGTACTGTGTGCAATGAGTGAATGAATGAAAAATCAAGTTGCTAGAAAAATCTGAGTCAAACATTTAAAACTTTTCAAAGACCCAAGACCTTAGAAATTTCCCTCTTTTCTCATGATCTATATCAATCTTCAGATGCCACGTGGAGGAAGTGGTTCAGCCCCGGACCCGATGTTGCAGATCCTGCAAATGTTGACTTCTGACCGCGAAGCTGAAAGAGAGGAACGTCAAGCCAACCTAGCCACTCTGCAACAGATAGCCCAGCTAGCCCACAACAACCAAGGCCACGGAAATCAGGACAACCATGGATCTAAGCTCAAGAATTTCCAGAATACTAACCCACCCGTTTTCACCAAGTCAGAAGAACCCCTAGATGCCGATGATTGGCTGAAAACCATGGAAAACAACCTAGAAGTCGCCGGAGTGGAAGCCAACGAGAAAGTCCTGTTCGCCACCCATTATCTAGCCGGAGATGCCAGGGCATGGTGGAACAGTGTTCGTGCAATGACTGGAGGCCAGATGATGACCTGGGAGGAATTCAAGGTCAAGTTTAGCAGAACGCATGTGCCACCAGGTTTGATCAAGAGAATGAGAGACGAGTTCAGAGAGCGAAAGCAAGGAAGGATGACTGTAGTGGAATACCGTGACAATTTTTTTTCATTAGCTAGGTATGCCCCGGACAAGATAGACACCGAAGCCAAGAAGAAAGAAAGATTCCTGAATGGTCTGCATGACGAGATGCAGACAGTGTTAGTCAATATCCCCTTTGCTGATATTGAAGCCCTTGTCTGCTCTGCTATCCAGATGGAAGGAAAGATCAACCAAGCCAATGCGAACCGCAAGCGTCACATGATGCATCAACCAGGAATCCATCAGACCCCTAAGTATCGCCCCAAACCATCTCCAGGATTTGCCCCAAGAACCAACAGACCCCCTATGACCCGTCCGACCTACCCCAACCGTGGAAACCCTAGACCCGGAGGAAATCACAACAACCCTGACAACTCTAGCAATTTCACCCGTGCCCCACCCAAGTTCAACACCAACAATGCTACCGCCAACACCAACACTGCCCCAAGGACTGGAAGCAATGTTGTGCCTGTCGCAGCCAAGGACAAGTCACAAGTGACCTGTTATGACTGTGGAAATAAAGGCCACTATTCCAACGAGTGCCCCAAAAAGAAGAATCAGCACCCAATACCAATGTCCCAGGTCAGCAGCATCGTCGTGTCCAGCCAGGGAGAAGATTTGCCCCAGGGAATTCACTCAACCGCAATGGCCGTATTTTTCTCATGCATGCTGAAGAAGCTCAGGAAGCGCCAGACGTCGTGCTGGGTATGTTTTCTGTTAATTCAGTACTTGCAAGAGTGTTGTTTGACTCTGCTGCCTAGCATTCATTTGTCACCGAAGAATTTGCCTGCACTAGTAAAATTCAAACAACCAAACTGAAGCATGTTATGATTGTGCAAATTCCCGGATCAACCACCAAGGCTAGGAAAATTTGCAAAGCCGTCCCAATCCGAATCCATGGCATAGATTTTTATGCTAATCTAATAGTACTCGGAACTAAAGGTTTGGAAGTAGTACTAGGAATGGATTGGATGTCCAAACATAAGGTATTGATTGACTATGCTAAGAAAGCCATCACCATGACCAGTACCGCCGAAATAACAGTCGAGCATATATCTAAAACCTTACCTCGCCAATTCAAGTGTAACAAGAGTCTAGCCCAACCTACCATTGACCAAGTCCGGATAGTCTGTGAATACCCCGATGTATTTCCAGATGTTTTGCCCGGTATGCCCCCAGATCAGGATATCGAGTTTATCATCGAACTAATCCCCGGAACATGACCCATAGCCCAGAGAACCTATAGTATGAACCCGTCGGAACTAGCAGAACTGAAGAAGCAACTAGATTCCATGCTAGAAATTGGATTGATTCAACCAAGTGCGTCACCATGGAGATCACCTGTCTTATTTGTGGACAAGAAAGATGGAGGTAACCATTTGTGTACGGATTATCGGAAGTTGAATGATATCACCATCAAGAACAAGTACCCCTTGCCCAAGATAGAAGATTTGTTTGATCAGTTGACCGGTGCCCAGGTGTTTTATAAGATTGATCTTAGAACTGGCTATCATCAACTCAAAATTCGTGCAGAGGATATTCCAAAGACTGCCTTTACCACCCGATATGGATTGTACGAGTATACAGTCATGTCTTTTGGATTAACCAATGCCCCCTCTTATTTCATGAACCTCATGAATAAGATTTTTATGCACTTCCTGGATAAGTTTGTCGTTGTTTTCATTGATGACATTCTGATCAGAAGAAGAACATGAGCTACACCTAAGGACCATTCTTGGAACCCTTAGAGAGCATCAGCTGTATGCAAAGTTTAGCAAATGTGAATTATGGTTACAGGAGGTAGGATTCCTCGGTCACATTGTATCAGCCGGAGGAATTGCCGTTGACCCTGCCAAAGTGAAAGATGTAGAATATTGGCAAGCCCCAACCACTCAAACCCAAGTTCGTGCTTTTCTCGGATTGGCGGGATATTACCGCAAATTCGTAGAAGGATTCTCGAGTATCGTGCGACCCATGACCCAATTGCTGAAGAAGGACAAGAAGTTTGAATGGACAGACAAGTGTGAAGCGAGTTTTCAAGAACTCAAGAGGAGATTGATATCAGCCCCAATCTTAATCATGCCGGATATCACGAAGCCCTTCGATGTGTATTGTGACGCATCCAAGATTGGTCTCGGATGTGTTCTAATGCAAGAAGGCAAAGTTATATCTTATCTATCTCGACAAATTGAAGCAACACGAGCAAAAATATCCAACTCATGACCTCGAACTCGCAGCAGCAGTCCTAGCCCTGAAGACATGGAGACATTACCTAATGGGAAACCGTTGTGAGATTTATTCGGATCACAAGAGCCTAAAGTACATATTCACTCAGAAGGAGTTGAATATGTGGCAGAGAAGATGGATTGAGCTAATCAAGGATTACGACCTGGACATTCACTATCACCCTGGTAAAGCCAACGTGGTAGCCGATGCCCTTAGCAGATTGCCGTGCCGCTTGAACTCCATGATTTTGAAGGACCAACCAAGTCTGCACAAAGAAATGGAAGATTTTCGAATGGAATTAGTAAGCGAAGGATTTTTGGCTAGCATAGAACTTCAGCCCACTTTGATCAGTCAGATTAAAGAGGCGCAAAAGGGAAATGCCAGTATCGACGGAATCAAGCGTCGTATCGGTACGGGCAAAGTACCTGGATTCACCGAGGACGAAGAAGGAGTTCTGTGGTACAAAGGACGCCTTTGTGTACCAGCAGATTCGGAGTTGAAAGAAGTTATCTTGAAGGAGGCTCATGATACTCTTTATTCTATCCATCCCGGAGGAACTAAGATGTATCAAGATTTAAAAGAGCAATTTTGGTGTCATAAGATGAAGAGAGAAATCGGAAGCTATATCGCCAAGTGTGATATATGTCAGCGAGTCAAGGCAGGACATCAAAGACCCACTGGATTGTTGCAACCTTTGCAAATTCTGGAATGGAAATGGGATTCTGTAGGAATGGACTTTATCACTGGACTACCTACTTCTAGTAGGGGAAATGACTCTATTTGGGTCATAGTGGACAGATTGTCCAAAGTCGCCCATTTCTTACCCATCAAAACCACCTATCAGAGTTCGAAGCTAGCGGAGTTGTACATCGCTAGAATCGTCAGTTTGCACGGAGTCCCCAAGAATATAGTTTCGGATCGAGGAACTCAGTTTACCTCGAGATTCTGGAAGAAAGTCCAAGAAGGTTTAGGAACCCGCCTAGATTTCAGTACCGCGTATCACCCTCAGACCGATGGACAAACGGAGCGAGTAAACCAAATACTCGAAGATATGCTTAGAGCATGTGTGCTAGAATATGGATCCAAGTGGGAAGACTGTCTGCCGTTTGCATAATTTTCCTACAACAATAGTTACCAAGCCAGTTTGCAAATGGCCCCATTTGAATTCATGTATGGAAGAAAGTGCCGCACCCCTTTGAACTGGTCGGAAGTAGGAGAGAGTCAGATTTTTGGACCCGACATCCTCCGATAAGCAGAAGAGAAGGTTCACAAGATTCGTGAGCACCTCAAGACCGCCCAATCCCGACAGAAGAGTTACGCCAACAAGAGACGTCGAGACCTCGCCTTCAACATAGGAGATTTTGTTTATCTGAAAGTGTCGCCATTAAAGGGAATGCAGCGTTTCCAACTCAAAGGAAAGTTAGCCCCCAGATATATCGGACCTTTCAAAATTCTGAACCGTCGAGGAGAAGTATCATATCAATTGGAACTACCTGAAGAGATGTCAGCTGTGCACAATGTGTTCCATATCTCGTTACTTCGCAAATGTCTCGAAGTCCCCGAGAAGACCGAAGTGTTCAAGAATATCGATCACCGGACCATAGAGATCAACGATGCCTAACCTATCCTGAAGTACCCATCCGCATTTTGGAAGAAGCTTTTCGAACTACCCGAACCTGAAGCATCAAGTTTCTCAAGATTCAGTGGAGAAACCACACAGAAGAGGAAGCTACCTGGGAGCGCGAAGATCACATCAGGACGGAGTTTACCGATCTCTTCAAATCCTAGGTAATCTTTTCGTCCTTTTTCAAATCTCGGGAGGAGATTTTGTTTAAGGGGGGAAGGTTTGTAACATCCCAAAAATACTAAGCTTGGATCATCAAATTCTAATCATTGTGGCATCCCGCAAAACCACTACTAGAAAATCGCGTTGAATTTGTGCATTGCGTCGTCATCATCATGCATTGTTTGCCAAAATTATTTTCGCAACACCCGTTTTGTTTTCTAAAACGCCCCCTCTTGATTCAAACATCAAAATCCGGGTCGCCGGAATATTTTGTTTTGCCCGACATCGGTTTGCAAAAGCTTTGTTTGAAATAAATAAAATTTATTTTTATTTTAGCGGGCAATGAACGGGCCGAGTAGACCGAACGACCACCCCTGTTTAAATCGGTCCACCCCGCCCCATCTAAATCCTAATCCCACCTAAAATTCTACCCACCTCTGTGGCCACATCACCACACCTCGCGCCACCTCACCTTCCCTCACCCCTCCCACCACTCAGAACCGGCCACGTGGCCCAGCCACTCCCTCTCTCCACCTCTCTCTTCCCACCAGCTCACATGTGCCCACACTCGCCTCTAATCCAGACACACGACGCAGCCAACAACTGCCCGCCTGGGTCCCACCTTGCCCCACCTCTTCTCTCCCTGTCCCGTGGACCCGTCCCCCCCGCCTGGGCCCACCGCCCAACTTCCCTGGCACCCTCCCCACCCCGTCCCCCACCGCCCCTGACGGCTTCTTCCTCACCGCGACCTCCCTCTCCCTCTGGTTCTCTCCCTCGCGTGCAGTCCCGCCACCGCCGCTCTCCCTCCTCCCTCCTGCCGCTTCCCGCACGCGCCCAGCGCCCGTCCCCGCGCCTCCCCTTCCCAGGCTCCTCCTTGAGGCCGAGCCTCGCCTCTGCGTCCTTGGCGCCCGACCTCGCGACCCCCAGCGCGCAACCTCCTCTCCCGCCCCGGTCATGGACGCCGCCCGTCGCCCGTCTGGTCCTGCCCGCCGCCCTCATGTTCGCCCGGCCCAGCTGTGCCTCGACGCCTTGGCGAGCACTGCGCCGCAAGACCGCTCCCCGCATCGCCTACCGACCAGCGCTCCTCTCGGCCTCGCCGCCGGCATCCTCACCGGTGCCTCCCGAGCTCGCCGCCGCCTTCGCCTCGCTGAACCGCGTCTGCGGCCCGCGTCCATGCTGCCGTGGCGCCGAAAGTGTTGCAGCGTGAGGCTCCCCTGTACTGGTGAATCAACAAGGGCCTTGCGGTCCCATCTCGCCATTCGCGGACACCACGCCATCGTCCGTGGATTCGTGCCGCCAAGCCTTCAATAACCATCAAGTCGGTGGGCCGAGACCCCCGAACTTGAGATCATCGCCGCAGACCGACAAGGATTCCACAGGGGACGCCAAGTACGCCGTCATGGGATCGACCAGTTCGCCGAGAGCCGTTCCCGGACCCGATAACCGCCAAGATCTACCGATGACCAAGGACCCGATGACCGCCGAGAGAGCCACCGGTTCGACATGCACGCCACCGCGGATACGACAAGTACTCCCTCGGGGACGCCATGACTGTCTACACGGACCCGAAGACAATTGTGCGACAAGTACTCCTCCTCGGATGCGACGCTCGAGAACACGGACGGTACGGCACCGACGCAGAACGCCAAGTACTTCTTCCCGGAACGCAAGATCTGCCCCGTTACCGAGAGTGAGAGAACGATCCCGCCGAGCCCGAACCACGACCTGTCGAACCCCGAACCCCGGAACCCCCAAGATCGTCGAGAACCCTAAAGTGTGACCCTTATCCGAGAACCCTATTTTATAAGATAATAACAACTTGTTGCATTTTAATTGTTCATCTCGCATGCATCTTGTGTGGTTTGGGGGCCTTATGCCGATTCACCTAATAATTAAATATGGGGCCCATATGCGGGCAAATCTAGCCTTATATTGGCCTCATTTAAACTTGCGTAGAGAACCGGTGATATATTCTGTCTTGCTAAAACAACATTTAAATTGCGGGGTTCTAAACAACTTGAACCATTTAATTAATTGTCGGGACCCTGGTTCCGCTTAATATGACCTAATTGCATCGCACCTTTTCCATGCCATACATCATACATGCATCATGCCGATCTTCTGCCGTTGTAATAAATATTGCATCCGGTGTTCATTCTAGTGTTTTGCTTCTTCGCGGATAAGGCCGTTGAGTTGATGCGAGCTTCGCCCCGATCTTCGGTTGAACCTTCGACAATGTTTTCAGGCGAGCATCTCCCCCCTTTCTACCTATCTTACTTTTATAGTCTTTATTCCCTCCTGTTGAACTATTGCTATCGGTGTTGCGATGCTCTAGTGTTTCGTACCCGTGATATCCCTTGCAGCCTTATATTGCCTTGGACACACCCTATTGCCTGTTGTTTGGTAGATAGTTGGTCTTGCGCGTCGTAGTCGCTTGCTCAAGTGATGTTGCGTGTCGTCCAATGCCACAGTTGTTGATGTATTGCCGCATGTTGATGTTGGAGACGATCATAGTTTTACTTATTGTTCACTTTAATTTCTGTTTAACAACTAAAATTGAAATAAGCAGAGGCATCGGTGGGTGATAGAAAATATTTGGTTTCCGAACGCCCACTTGTGTCCCGTAAGACCCCGAGTACTTGATACCTGTTCCTTGATTTATCGCGCTACCCACATCCGGGAGGTATATGGGACCACCCCTGAGCTAGAGCTTGATTCAGTCTTATTTCTTGGGGCCACAACTAGTTTGAGGTTTTATTTACGATCCTGTACTTATGCCATGCTACTTTCTGTATTTAAATTGTGCGAGGAGCACACTGTACTGTTTAGGAAGGCGGAGTGATTACGCGGTATCGACAAGCCCAGCCACACTTTCGGGTTCCCATGCCGTACCATTGGCGCTAACCTTGAGTCCGCCTCTTTGAGCTTGCTTACTCCGCTATGGGATCTACTCAAAGGGTGGCCCCAAATATTTCGATCTGTGATTGTTCACCGTGAAAGCCTCGTTGGTTTTGAGTTGGTTTTTCCGAGGTTGATCGAGCGTGTGTTGCTATTGGTGCCCCGGCGGGTAAAACTTTCCGAAAGCCGTGTCGCATGGATATGGACGACTTGGAGCACAGTATCTCGATCATAGACAAGCATAACTAAAGTTTACTGCTATAAATTTGACTTATAATGACTAGTAATCAGCTTCACTATAATGGAATGGCTAATTAATACTGCCCACAATTGCTTGTTTGGTTGTCGCTTGCGACAATTGTATCTGACTAGTAAGTAATGCAACTACAACGGAATGGCTGAATAAAAGTGCCAACAACTGCTGGGTTTTGGATTTATCTCATGCTACTTGTATCTGATTAGTAATTGATGCAACTATAACGGAATGATTAACTAAAAGTGCCCACTGCTTATTTTATCAGGACGATTATCCAAAACCTGACTAGTAAAGTGCCGCAACCATAACTAAATAAGTAAAACTGCCAACTGTGTGAGTTCCTCGGTTGACTTCCTCGTTTGGTCTCGAGGGGGAAACGCCAGGATGGGTTTGTTTGATGATAGTATCAGGTTGGTTTATCTCATGCTACTTGTATCTGATTAGTAATTGTTGCAACTACAACGGAATGGTGAACTAAAAGTGCCCACTGCTTACTTTATCAGGATGATTATCTAAAACCTAACTAGTAATTGCTGCAACAATAACTGAATAAGTAAAACTGCCAACTGTGTGAGTTCCTCGGTTGACTTCCTCGTTTGGTCTCGAGGGGGAAACGCCAGGATGGGTTTGTTTGATGATAGTATCAGGTTGGTTTATCTCATGCTACTTGTATCTGATTAGTAATTGTTGCAACTACAACGGAATGGTGAACTAAAAGTGCCCACTGCTTACTTTATCAGGATGATTATCTAAAACCTGACTAGTAATTGCTGCAACAATAACTGAATAAATAAAACTGCCAACTGTGTGAGTTCCTCGGTTGACTTCCTCGTTTGGTCTCGAGGGGGAAACACCAGGATGGGTTTGTTTGATGGTAGTATCAGGTTGGATCCGAATAGGTCCTTCTTACCCCTCTCTGATTGCCGCCAGTTGTATCGAGTCTCTATAGGTTGTTTAGTGCATGCTGCCGCTGCCGATCCACCATACCTATGTAGGCGAGGACCGCCGAATTCTAGCCTCGCCATGTATCGCCTCGATCGACGCTCCTTCTTTTTCCTTGGCCCTTTGTCGGCACCCCCTTTGTTTAAGCAGGTTTTGAGATCGACGCCGTTAGCAGGGTTACCCTTCCGGCTTGGCCTGGGCAGGGTTATGGACGCCATTGGTTATTCTTCAGGGATCTTAGCCCCATTTGCTTCTTGTCCGTAGTCGGACGCTATATCGTTCTCAAGGTGATTTGGATCTTTGTATATTATATCTGTATTCTTGGCTCATGGAGTCGCTGTTGTATATATCTGTTCTGTGGGTCCCATCGAGGACTGTTGTGTAATGCTATTACTTCGTTTTCCACCCGCACGAAAGTGCCTGGTGGGCACCTTTGAATCGTTTCTATGCGGGTTTGGCGAATTCTGCTCAAACTTGCATAGGTCCGATTCTGAGGGTGTTACAATCATCAAAATTAGGGTTAACAAAAACTTTTCTAAATGAAATCATGAATGCATGCATATGTGTATGCATGGATTTTGAAATCCTTTAAAACCACCTTGTTTGTTTGTTGCATTGCTTGTAAAATGTTTTTTAGGTGAAATAAACATCATCTAAAACATTTCCCACACTTTTCCTAAATACAAGTAAATCAAAACACATATATGAAATGAATGGTCACTTTGACCAATTTAACTCCCATGCCTACTTTGGCTGTCTCAAACTTTTAGAACCTAATAGAAACTTTTCTGGATCTTTGCACCTCTTGAATGTACTCATAACAAAGTATGAAGGCCCACTTTGTGATCATCCAGAAACTTTCAAATGCATAGTTTAAATGACAATTCAAAATTGAATCTTTATCATATGGGAAGATCCCACTCTTTCAAAAACTACTCAAACAAGCTCAACTTTCAAAACCCAATCATCTGCAGACTCACCACCACCAATCTAGAAAACCCACCAAAAATCATTTCAAAATTCAAAACTTGATTTCATGCGGCCATTTCATCAAACAGGTTGCAGACACAAATCAAACAAACATCAAACACTATTGTGAGCAGTGATTCTTGCCTAACTGGTTCCCCATTTAGCTCACACACAACTCAGTAGATCATCTAAGAAGATTAGCCAGGCACTAGCACCACTGTGAGCTTGCCATTGCCATCAATGGTGAATAGCCGAGCACCCTCTTGCCACCCCATAGCAGACAGCAAGCTAGGAGCAGCAGCAAGCCTAGCAGCATGTCTGGGAGGCAACCCACCGTCCACCGCCACTCACTGTCCCAGCCGCGAGCGTTGCCAAGACCTGGACCACGCGCACAAGCCGCACCCAGACCATGCCGAGTGTGCGCGCCACCGACCATCACCATCACCAGATCACGCGCCCTCGCCGCGTGCATACACAATCCCCACCGACCCAGGAGACTGCAAGACATCCCCGTTTGCCGCCATGTGACGTACAACCACCGCCCGCCGTCGAAGACGCCGCCTCTGCCGCGTAGAGCACCGCCCGTTCCAGACCAAACCACACCGCCCCATGCCTCGAGACCATGTCGTTGAGCATCTCCAGGAGACACCGCACCGTCCCCTACCCTTGCCCATGCCATTAGCCGCCTGTAACCTCGCCCCCGATGAGCTCACCGTGCTCCCCGACGGTCCCCTCGCTCGAGTATAAATAGAGGCCACCCCCGCACGATTTCTTCACACCATCTCACTCCCCTCTCCTCACTGATAGTTCCACACCATTCTTAGAGCAAGGCGAGCACCACCTCGCCAGAATTTCACTGGAGCCTGCCGCTGCCGGAGAAGAAGGGAGCCAGCGATTGGAGCCGCACTAGGAGCTGCCGCGACCACCCCTGAGTTCGCCGTCGTCGACTTCGTCGTTCGCCCGCCTCGCCGACCCTCGCCAGCACCCCAGTGAGCCCCCAGCGACCCTCACTGGCCGCGCTAGGTTTCGTTCTCGCCGGAGCTGTCTCCCATTGACGATGACTCCCAGCAGTTAGATTAGAACTAGATCGAACGATCCACGTCGCCCCATACCGCTTCGCCCAGCCCCCTGTCACTGACAAGTGGGGACACCCACTTAAGCAGCCCGCGGGAGCACTGCGCTTAGCAGGCCGGCCCAGTAATTTTTCCCGCGCAGCCCAGTTATTCAAATTAAACCTTTTTTATTTCAATTCAAACACACTTCTGTACCCAACTTCAAAAATCAACCCAGATCGATTCAGTGCACCAAATTGAATGAAACCAATTTTGTTGGAAAGGTCTGTGAATGCTGAATCCAACCCCGTTGGATTCAAGTCATTTGGATCTATAGAACACCCATGGTAAAAATAACAAGGCAGAAGCTTTTCTGCATTCAAACATTTTTCAAATTTAAACCATAATAGCTTTTGAGTTGATTCCAACTCTCAAAAATCACATTTAACCATACCTTTCAGAATATATAAAAATATATAGGTTTACTTGCAGAAATAATATTCAAGGAATAAAAGAATGCTACATAAGCAGTTCTATCCACTTTAATTAATTAAAATAAAAGTGTAAAACCTTATTAAATTGTGACACCACTTTAAATCACATTCCCATGGACTACAATATGTGGTGATGACATGTGTCAACATGATCCCATGTTGGGTTTGGAGAATATTAAATCTTAAGTAGTTTTTCAATGAGTAGAAATTACTTTTCTAAAAATAAAAAGATTTAAACCAAGCCTTAACCTTGTAATGTTAGGGATGATGCTAGATCATCCATAGGACCCTTGTGTGTGATGATTGCAAGTAGTTAAGTATTGTTTGGTGATTGTGTACCTCGTATTTATTCATAGACGCTAGTACCGACCAAGGATACGAGGAGGAAGGGGGATACTACGAAGAAGAAGCCGAGGAGAACTTCAACCACTGCTCTGCACAAGGCAAGCTAGTAACTATGCAAGCCTAATGCTACTAGTGAATGTGCAAACTAGTAACCCTGCAAGTTAACACTTGCAATTTAGCAAGCTTATACTGATATTGTGCAAGCTGAGACTATACCTATGCAAGCCCATACTTGTTACTATACCTACTATATGCCTTAAGCATATGTGATCACACCCACTTGATAAACCAATCCTAGTTTTACTTGCAAGCTTCTTACTTTATTTCTTTATCAAAGCTTACTTAGAGTTTACTTAAGTGACTGGTAGATTTTGGAAAGATGCTGAAGGTTGCATAAAGAGCATAAAATTTGGCCTAGGTTAGAAACCTTGACATCAGCCTAAGATATAAGGTTGTACTTAGTTGAAACTCCACCAGTTTACCACCCCTCATCATTACTACCCCCACCTGTAGATGCTAGTGCTAAGAATAAAACTTGATCAACTTTAGATGGGAATACTTGGTGGAAAAATGGTTATGAAAACCTTGGAATGATGGATCATTCTATTGAAATGTTTTGGACATGTGTTTCCAAACACTTGAGAACTTTGGTGATAAAAATGTTGAGGCATGAGCCTTAGCCCTTATAAAACTGATGGTTGTCTGGATGCGATACCATTCCAATTTTATCGTACAACCACAATACCCGAATATTGGGTAGGGCTTGACTGGAAACTTATATTCCTTAGTATTAGTTCCCTCACGGCCAAGGTTTGAGCTGGGCTACCTTGTGAAGATTGTCCACCTGTGCAGTACCCAAGATGACAGTTGGTCATGGTTGGGAGGCCAAACTCACAGGAGAGGTGCTTATACTAGGGCGTGTAATCGAAAGGTTAGGATTGATTATCCGCATACTGAGTATGGTGAATTCAGGATTTGTTCCTGACGGATGTATCGAATGTTGTGGTGAAAGTGTACAATCTCTGCAGTGTCAAACTATTGAATAGCAGCGTCATGATTATGGACAGTTGGAGTGGCCATACTGTTCCCCCGTCAGACTTTTCAAAATGACCTGTGAAATGAACTAAGACTTTGACTTGACCATAACAGAGTTGTGATATGAAATACAAGTTCCCGCTTAGGATTTATACAATTCTGACTATCTTTGGAGCTTAGTAGCAATAAATCTGGCTTTTGCAAAACAACCTTAGAGCCTAGTGTCCTATTATCCAAAAACCCCTTTTCCCTATTAGTATTAGTTTGCGAGTACTTAAAGAGTACTCATGGCTTTGTCCCTGGCTATTCCCATGGCCAGACTATGAAGAGGAGTACCTGGAAGATGGACCCAGGAAGGTTACGACAACTAGGATCATCTCCCATCGTCAGCATTGCCTGTAACCCCGAAGATGGAGCTTCGCCTACGCTGCCGTTATTATTACGTATTCCGCTGCTTGATGTTGTATTAAGAACTGGATCATGAGATCCCTATTTGTGTAAGAACTTATGTATCATTTGTAATGGATGATGTACTATGGTATCCAATTCTGTTATGTCTCGCAAAAATGGTAATCCTGGGATTGCGATGTATGGCATAACAGGCATCTAGGATTGAAAAATCCGGGTGTTGACAAGTTGGTATCAGAGCCATCCTGACCATAGGAGACCCTAGTTAGACTGGACGTTTGAATCAAAAACTTAGTTTCAAAACCAAAGAAAATAAATATTTACAAAAACTTATTCTCATTCTTATCTCTTTGATTCTTTCCTAAAAAATTCATGTTCCTCAAAAACTCTTGCAAAAAATACAAAACATTTTGACACACTTGATCACTCTGCTAATCTACTCATCCTATATTTTTATAGATGGACGTGAAGTACAACAAGTTTTACCAACTTGGGAATGTAGGAGACCATCCACGAGAGAGACATGCAGTTGGAGGAAAGGGAGAATGCCGGAGAGGATCTTCGTGGATACCCTTACTCTTATCTCAGCGATGACGATGATTTTTTGGAGGATCTTCGTGGAGAACCTTACTCTTATCTCAGCAGTCTAGATGTGGCGTCGCCGGCGATACATGAAGCGAGATAAGGAGTGGGATGGCTCACCAGACTCGTCGTGCGTTGCTGATGCTCAGCGTACTCGCGGGAAGGCAGGGGGCGCTCGGACGTGTCGTCGATTGCTCGCCGTAGTTGCTGTCGGCGTCGGGCGCTCACTGTTGAAGACGGTGGCGACGGTACAGGTCACACTAAGGCATGAAAAAGGATGAGTTAGTTCCGCATAGAAGAGGTGAGTGTGCGAGTGTCAATGAGAGGGGGAGGCGCAGTCAGAGGTTACCGGGAAAGCTCAACGGAGTAATGGCAGACAGCGGTGGTGTTCAGTCGAAGTCATTGCCGATGCTGTGGATTATGCGTGGGCGAGCCAGGGGTACTGGGAGATGGGCAAGAGGATGGGGAGTAGTATCGTGGAGGCCAGGGAGCAAGGGGTGATGGTGTCTGGCCGGAATCGGAAGAAAGGTTCGCCGGAGACAGAGAGGGTTCGAGGCGAATCCAAGGCGGCCTGGGGGCAGAGGGAGGATGGCGAGCGAGGGAAAATGGAGAGGGGACGCGGGCGATTAAGAGTGCGCGGTTGCAGAGCGGAATCACTACGGCGTTACGATGAATTTATGCGAGGTTTCAACGGTAGAAACGGATGGGCGTGGTTGTTGCGCGAGGTTGAAGGTGATGACGGGGCAGTGGGACCTGGCAGCAGCGAGAGAGAGAGGGGGTGCGGTGGGGTCAGCAAGTCAGTGCCTGGGTGGGTGCGTGTCTGAGTAGAAAACGCTTCGGGGAGAAGGGGGAAGTGGGTTGCGTTGCTGGGACAGATAGGCTAGCTGGGCTGGGCTGGTTTCTTTTATTTTTTCTTCTTCTGTTTTCTTTTTCTTCTTCCATTTTGATTTTCTGTTTTGAATTCAAACTACCATTTGAATTTCAGATTCCTTTTTCAAAACTTTTCCAAATATTCAGTATGTTTCAGTACTGTTTTAATTATGTATTTAAAGTCCATTTTAGAATAATTCTTTTATTCTTTTATAGTTTATATTTTATTTAAAATGGGCACTTATCTTTTATTCAAATAAAATTTTGATTATATTTTCAAATGCTTATTTGAATTCTAATTTTTACCAAACCTTTTTCAGTAGGTTTTATTTATTTATTAGGGTGTTAAAAAATTCACTTTCAATTATTTGAAATATTTCTAATATGATTTATTAATCATTTAAATTAGATAAATTGTCTTTACTCCAATAAAATCAAATATGGTTTTAATTCCATATAAATTTTATTTAAATGATTCTTTTATTCCATTTAAGTTAATTAAATAACTTCTATATCCACCTTGGGAAGTTCCACTTTATTATTTTCCCATGATTTAATTAATCTTTTATCTAAGGGATTTTGTCTTTATTCAAATGGAATAGAATTTGGTTAAGGCCATATTATTTTATCTGAATATTCTTTATTCTTTTTTATTTGATTTATCTTTATTTCATTTACTTATCGATTTATACTTATCGATTTAACTCAATATTTAATTTATCTTCCAAATAATTTTCTTGGGATTTATTATTTAAGCAGATTGTCTTTATTTAAATAAAATTGGATATTGTTCAATACTTATGATTTTATTTAAATAATCTTCTATTCCTTTTATTATTCCATAATCTTTCATTTCATTTGTTTGGCCAAGATTTAATTTGGCTTTTAAATATTCCTTATTTTTACTTTGTCTTATAAAATCCATATCTTTTTTATTTATAGATCCAAAATTGGCGATTCCAATTTGTATAGTTTTATTTAATATTTGTTTATCCTTTTAAATCTCTTTAGTATTATTTGCTCATAATTTTGTATGGATTTTAGATAGGAGCTTTATTAGCTTTGGAAATTTAATTCCGTTATCTTATTAAATTCATAAGATTTTATCCATGACTCCAAATTACATGAAACCAATTTCTATGGTTTTATAATATTTTTATTTTTTATTCTTGATCATTTATAAATGTTTGTTGATAGATTTTTATATGGATCAAATCCATAGTCTTTGGGAGATCTTGGAAATGATTTATTCCATTAGGGTTTTAGAGTTTTGGTTTAACTTTTCCAAGAGTTTAAATTTCAAGACACATTCTTTGATGAATGCATTTCTCTTGATTGAAATTTGTTGGATTCCATTTTATTCAAATTTTTCAAGATGGGTTTTAATGTTTCCATTTGGAATCAAAAAGTTTCTTTTCACCCTAAATTTCAACAGTTATTTATTTTGTTTATTTATTTTTTTCATTTCAAAATTTGGAAAATTTTGGGATGTGACACAACTCCCCCAAGCTTAGACCTTCGCTTGTCCCCAAGCGAAAACAGAGCTCAGTAAACATGTCCACAGGTTTATGGAGTGAAGTATCAATAAAAAGAATACGAACAAGAAGCATCACACTTACCATTGCACAAATCATAGAAGAAAGCAACTCACCATTATATAACTTATCTTGCAACCAAGTACAGCAGTCACAATAGAGATGCATATAGATAAATCATAATTGGAATTGGCAAAATTTGTTCCTGGTCAGAGAACAACTGGCAAACAGTTTCACAAATAAAGCTTTGTAGAAGTTTTCAAAATAGGAGCACTCTTTGCTCAAAAAGGTGTTTCACAAGTGAAGTCTTTCAAAGTAATAATCAATGGATAAGAGTTTTATGCAAACAAGGAAGATAAAGAACATGATTGAATAAATCACCATATGAATGCTTGAAACACAACAACTCAAATGCTTGCTGGAGATAGAGAGGAAGTAGGTTTACTGACTCAACCTGGTAACTAGGAGAAAGGTCCCTTCATAGAGGGAAGCAGGGATTACAAGTCATAAAGAGCTTCCAAAAGATTATGGTACTTACTAGCTTTGAGCCCTCATTGCCCCTATCATATGCATCTTGAGATGATTAAGGTTAAAGTGCACAAAGATGGAGTATATGCTTGACGAAATATAAGTTGGCACTCTCATGTCCCTTGAATATGAGGGCCACTCCTCATTCTACTCAACTTTGGTCACCGGTAAGTTCTTGTCATTGTAAGTACATGCGTATCATAGAGAACCGCCAATGGGGTACCCCTTGCACATGGTACATGAGCTTTCCCATAACCAAAATTAGAAGGCAAGCAGACAATGAGCATCTCAGCTATCTTTTTTTTACTATGTGCATAGATTTTTATTAAGGATGCTTCATAGATAGCTCACTATGGTGTGCTGCAATTTTCCACCATGATTAGGCATGGCTTAGGCTAGCGGACTAGGCGTTTCTCTAACACAAAATACAAACTCCATGGACTTACAAGTTCCCTCTTTATTTCACACCGTTGACATCCATAGACAAAAGAGCATGATATCAACTGAGTACAGAGTACATGTGCAATGTTGAAAACGTTCCCCGTGATAACATGGTCATGTTAATTCCAACGTATAGATGAAAGCATATAAAACTTTGATGTCACAATGGTTCAAGTCTATTAGGGGCAAGAGAATAAGGTGTGCCATCAAGTTCGTGAGAGCTTTACTAACTAGTTTTCACATAACAAAATACTTTTTAATTCGAAAGATAGATGAATCTTGAGAATTTGCTTGGAATAGCAAAAATGCTACTAGGTAGATATAGTGGACACAAATGGCATTGGTTTGGTTCAAAGGATTTGGAAACATGAGAAGTATGCCTTCTCAAAACAAGTTTTTGGCTAGCAAGGCTAAGTAGCAAGCAAGAGAGTTGAAAGAAACAAGCAAACATACAAGTAATAAAGCCAAACATGCAATCTTATTTGAAGACACAAAATATCTTAATTAAAGAATACTAAGCTTATGAGCCAACAAGGAAGAAAACAAATGATACAAAATACCTGTAAGATTTTTCTCTTTTTATTTCAAACTTCAAAAAGTATTGCCACTGACCAGAACTCGGTTTGCCAAAACCAATTTAGATCCACTTGATGATCCCAAAGTGATGCCAATACTAATCAACAAGATCCATCATATAATAGAGATTGCAAACTAAAATAAGAAGTGCAAAAAGTAAAAGATGAGACTTCTCATTAACATTCCAATAAAGGCACTCACACCAAGGGATACATAGATAATCAACTAAAGGAGAGATACTTCCACATGCAAACCAAACTATAAGATAACCTCTCTACCAAATATATGAATCCACTAAAAAGGTAAAAGATAAAAGATAATGGTGGTGATACCGCGACACTCCCCCAAGCTTGGAACAAGCCAAGGGGATGCCAAACCCGATGATGAATTACTCCTTTGGTGGTGGTGGTGTTCTCTTGTCATCATAAAACTTCCAAGGAAAAGGTTACCCATCCAAAAAGGATGTCCTTGTCTCAGCAATCCTGAAACTAGCAGCGGCGCTTATGCAATCAAATCTAGCCTCATACTCATAGTTTTGATTTTGTATGTCATAGAGTTGTGCTTGTAATTGGTTGGTGGTCTGACGGAGCGAGAAGATTTTTTCTCGGAGCTGAGCCACCTCTTCCTTGTGCTTGGCGATGAGTTCTGAACTTATCTTGTGAATAACATCCACTTCATGTTCCGCCATCTTCTTGTACTTGAAAACCTCCTGCTGCAATGCTTCCATCCCGTCTTCTAGACTTCCTTCTCCCTAGGGGCCTTGAACTTCTTTCATGTGTACCTTCCCATCTTTGAGAATCAGCTCCTTGGGATGGATCTTCAGCTCATACATGTATGTGTTGAGGACATCCGCAGAGGAATCCTCCATGGGTGATCCAGAGGAAGACATTGTAGCTCCAAAACTAAGAATTTCCTGACAGAAACAGATTGAAACAAAAACACGACGAGAACTCAATGCAAGAACCTCGAGCAATCTGGGGGGTTATATATTACGAGGTTGCAAAGCATAAGGAAGGTTTTGACACGGAAACGAGGCAGAGACGGAGTTCGGGGGTGGCACACCCCCTCCAGGCGCGACCAGGGTGGTCCCGCGTCTGGGGTGGGTTTGTCCACCCCGGACTCCGTTTCCTCTTCTGTTCCATCTCGTAACTTCCCTTATTTATTAAAAACATGAAAAATACAAAAAGATTGGGGTTTCACAAACCTTCTGTTTTCACCACTTTTACCTATTCAATGACTAACTCTGCAGTTTTCTGGTGTTTGGCTTCTGATATATTCTTCTTGAGTCACCATTCGAATAACATCCACATCTTCATTATAAGAATCTCCAGAAATATAATGTTTTAGTCTTTGCCCATTAACCACCTGTGTTGTGTCATCCTTCAGAGAAGAAATTTTGATGGCACCTGAACGGTATACTTCCTTGATAACAAAAGATCCTCCCCATTTTGAGAGTAGTTTCCCTGCAAAAAATCTGAGACAAGACCTATACAAAAGAACTTCCTCACCAACATGGAACTCCCTTTTGAGAATTCTCCTATCATGCCATCTTTTTACTTTTTCCTTAAAAAGCCTAGCATTTTCATAAGCTTCACCTCTCCACTCATCTAGATTACTTAAGTCGAGCAGTCTTTTCTCACCTGCAAGTCTAAAATCTCTATTCAACTCTTTCACTGCCCATTAAGCTTTGTGTTCTAATTCTAAAGGCAAGTGACAAGCTTTCCCATAGGATTTTTATAAGCAGTTGTATAAGCCCACAAAGCATCATTCAACTTTTTAGCCCAATTTTTCCTAGATCTATTGACAGTCTTCTGCAAGATAGATTTAATTTCCCTATTGGACAGTTCTACTTGCCCACTAGTTTGGGGGTGATAAGCTGAAGCAATTCTATGGTTTACATCATACTTAGCGAGAGTTTTTCTAAAACCCCCATGAATAAAATGAGAGCCTCCATTAGTCATGAGATATCTAGGCACACCGAACCTAGGAAAAATAACATCCTTAAGAATTTTGAAAGAGGTCTTACCATCAGCACTATTTGTAGGTATGGCTTCTACCCACTTTGTAACATAGTCGACAACAACAAGAATATGAGTGTACCCTTTTGAAGGGGGAAAAGGTCCCATAAAGTCAAGTCCCCAACAATCAAAGGTTCAATAACAAGAGAATAATTCATAGGCATTTCATTGCGTCTAGAAATGTTACCTACTCGTTGACATTCATCACATGATAAGACAAACTTCCTTGCATCTTTGAAAAGGGTAGGCCAATAAAATCCAGATTGTAAAACCTTCTGTGTAGTCCTATCCCCTACATGATGTCCTCCATAAGCACTGCCATGACATTTTCTCAGTAACTCTTGTTGTTCAAATTCTGGAACACATCTTCGCATAATGCCATCTACTCCTTCATTATATAAGTTTGGGTCATCCCAAAAGTAATGCCTTAGATCATAAAAGAATTTCCTTCTCAGCTGAGATATAAAGGTTGGAGGCAAATACTTGGAAAAAATAAAGTTAGCATAATCAGCATACCAAGGTTTCTCATGCGGACTTACCCTTATTGCAGACAATTTCTCATTTGGAAAGCTATCATTAACAGGCAATGGGTCAAAAGAAATGTTTTCCAAATGAGATAAATTGTCAGCAACAGGATTTTCAGCACCTTTCCTATCTACAATATGCGGATCAAACTCTTGTAAAAGAAAAAACCACCTGATAAGTCTAGGCTTAGTGTCCTTCTTTGTCATAAGGTACTTGATAGCAGCATGATCAGTATGAATAGTAACCTTTGAATCAACAATATAAGGTCTAAATTTATCACAAGCAAATATTACAACTAAGAACTCTTTTTCAGTAGTAGCATAATTCTTTTGAGGAGAATCTAGAGTCTTGCTAGCATAATGAATAACATTCAACTTCTTATCAACATGTTGTCCAAGGACAACACCCACAGCAAAATCACTAGCATCACACATAATTTGAAAAGGTAAACTCCAGTCAGGTGGTTGAACAATAGGAGCAGTTGTCAAAGATTTCTTCAAAGTTTCAAAAGCTTCCTTTCAATCATCATCAAAAACAAAAGGTACATCTTTTTGAAGAAGATTAGTAAGGGGCTTTGAGATTTTGGATAAATCTTTAATAAACCTCCTATAGAAACCATCATGGCCAAGGATACTATGAATACCTTTGATATCTCTAGGACAAGGCATCTTCTCAATTGCTTCAATTTTGGATCTGTCAACTTCAACGCCTCTTTTAGATATCTTGTGTCCAAGAACAATCCCTTCATTAACCATGAAATGACATTTCTCCCAATTAAGAACAAGGTTGGTTTCTTCACATCTCTGCAAAAATTTATCAAGGTTGTGCAAACAGTTATCAAAAGAAGTTCCATAGACGGAAAAATTGTCCATGAAAACTGCCACAATTTCTTCACAAAAACCATGAAAGATATCAGACATACATCTCTGAAAGGTAGCAGGAGCATTACATAAACCAAAAGGCATACGCCTATAAGCATAAGTACCTTAAGGACAAGTGAAAATAGTTTCCTCTTGGTCTTGTGCTTTCACAACAATTTGAGAAAACCCAGAATAACCATCAAGAAAACAAAAGTGAGTCTTTTTGGACAACCTCTCAAGTATTTCATCAATAAAGGGCAAAGGATAGCGATCTTTCTTAGTAACTTTATTGATCTTTCTAAAATCAATGCACATTCTATACCCAACCACTACTCTTTGGGGTATAAGATCATTATCTTCATTAGGCACAACAGTTATTCCCGCTTTCTTGGGAACGCAATGAACAGGACTAACCCATTTACTGTCAGCAATAGGATAAATAATACCAGCATCCAGGAGTTTTAATACCTCATTCCTTACCACATCCTTCATCTTAGGATTTAGACGGCGTTGGTGCTCAACAACTGGTTTTGAATCAGGCTCAATATTAATAGCATGCTGACATATAGTAGGAGAAATTCCTTTTAAATCATCAAGAGTATAACCCATAGCTCCTCGGTGCTTCTTCAATACCTCCAATAACCTTTCTTCTTCCTTTCATGAAAGTTTAGAACTAATAATAACATGATACACTTTCTTATTGTCAAGATAAGGATATTTAAGATCATCAGGTAAAGGTTTTAATTTGAAACCAGGGTCCTCTTTAGGTGGTAGTGCGGTACCCAAATCTTCCACAGGTAGATTATGCTTAAGTAACTCAGGCTGACGAAGGAAAACCTCGTCAATCTCATTTCTTTCCTTCATGAAGACATCACTTTCATGAACTTCCATGAACTACTGCAAGGCATTGTTAGGAGCAAGAGAAATAGCTGAAAGTTGTTCAACCCTGAAATCATCATTAGGCATTTCATTTTCATAAGGAGTTTTGGCAAATTTGGAAAAATTAAATTCATAAGACTCTCCATCAAACTTAGTCAAAACTTTTTCCTTCCTACAATCTATAATAGCCCCACAAGTATTCAGGAAGGGTCTACCAAATATAATAGGATAGGTTTTACTAGCTTCTTTACCAAGTACCAGAAAATTAGCAGGATATTTAATCTTACCACAAAGGACCTCCACATCTCTTACAATGCCAATGGGGAAAACTTGCTCTCTGTTGGCAAGGTGAATAACCACATCAATGTATTCAAGCTCACAAGGACCAATTTCATGCATAATTTTCCTATAAAGCTCATAAGGAATAGCACTAGAACTAGCACCAATATCACATAAACCATAATAGCTATGATTACCAATTCTAACAGAAAGCATAGGGACACTAGCTCTTATAGATTTTTTAGGATGAGAAACAATATTAGTAGCGTCTTCACAAAAGACAATATGCTCATCCTCTATATTTCTAGTGACAAGATCTTTCACAATAGCTACCACAGGCTCAATATCAATGAGCTCATCAGGCTCCACACTTTTCTTTGCAATTTTGCGAACCACATTAGCTATAATGGAATGTTCCATTACCTTATGTAAGATCCCACCTTTATAAAGGTAAAGATCCCTGTGATTGCAATGCTAGTCCCTAGATCAATTGCTAGCATCCACCGTTTAAGATGAAGTACACAGAAATAAAGGTCATTATTACATCGTCATTCCAGAGATAACATAGTCTTTTACAACTCCATAGCCATAGGCTAGTACAAGAGTTTAACTTAGCAATAAAAATAAAAGTCTTCATCTTCATGTTCCACAGGCAAGAATATTGATGTAGACTCATAACCCCTAATCATCATCAGAGTAACCTACAACATCACAAGTTACAACCATAGTGGGTCAATACATTGGAATAGTATTGGCAAGTGATACCTTAGTAGAATATTAGCATCTAGTTACTACATGAATTTGGCTAAGTGTAGCTTAGGCTTGCTTTGCTCAAAATAGGTTTTCCTATCAGTTGAAAACACTAAGTTTTTGTTTGGCAAAACTCCCAAGGAACCACCAATAGAAATTGGTGAACCTTCACCCTTGTTCAACCACAAGTTTTAACTTAGAAAATTGGGATGAGGAGATTCTTGATAGCTTCCATGTCTTGATGCTCAAATTGTCCATTACCGGGGACACGGATAAGTACTTAGTTTCTTCCTTTTGCAGAGGTGGTGCACTTTCCCCACAAGACTTGATTTTCACCAAGACAGGACCTTTCAGAAGCCTTCCCTTAGACCAAATGGACGTGTTCCAACCTATCACCCACTACCACCAACTATCCAAATGGCTAAGTTATTGCAACTTATATGATCCATGTAGAGCCCATAATGCCATGTGGTTGCACTAGAAGCTTGTTAACATATGTCATCTCAAATCCCTTTGTTCCTGGGTGGCATTCCAAAAGTGTGATACACAAGGTAAACCATAGAAATGGGCCTTGTGTAACCACTCAACACAAACCAATCCACCATTCCACCCAGGTGTTTCATTCACTTAGTTGTTTTATTAAGAAAAACATAAGTCAAAGACTTAGAAATATTTTCCATAGCATGTATATATAATCCACCCTTAGTTGATACTAGCTAGGCTAAGCATGGGAATAGCAAGTATCTTAACTTAGAGAAAATTCTAACAATTCTACAACTACTAGGATTTCCCAAGCATAGCATATAGATACTTAGCAAAAATATTCATGCAAGCCCTATACAAAATATTTCTAATGCAAAGTCAAAATATTGGGACAAAAATTTGAAGCACCACTTGCCTTGGTAGTTTGGGGAGTAGCAACAATCCTTACAATCACAATCACCACTAGCACCAAATTCTACACATAAAATGATAGCACCAAATTCACATATCAAGATAAACAAGCAAAAATATATGAATGCATGCAAATTCCATGTGATGATTTTTCTAAATCAAACAAGACAAGAACCATAAACTAAAAAATTATACACTAAATAAAATTAATTTTGCTTTTAAAACATTTTCCATATAATTTTTATGCACAAAATAAGCTTACAAAAGTCTCTGCAAAAATAACTAAGTTTACCGAAGCAATTAATTAAACAAAGTGCATGGTTATAGAATTATTTATCCTGATTCCAATGATATAAAATTTACAAAATTTGAACGTGTGGATAAAAAGTTATGAATTTTGCAAGTTTGAACATCTAATAGTTCTAAATTCAGATTTTAAATCAAAACTCTAGCCACGCAGCGCTATCTGATTGGTGCGTACCGCTTCGCGTGGATCGATCAACGTGAGCCGTTGGATTTAAGTGGCAACGCACGACCAGAACTGCGCGTACCGGTTCGCTTAAGTGATCTATTCCTACGCATCAGATCTAGATCTAACGACCTAAATCAAACGAACCAAAAACCAGCGGCGCTGCAACGGTGGCTGGCGGCGGCACGGTCAGACGGTGATGCTACCGGCGATGCAGGAAGCGAGAAGGGTAGCGGGGTAGCTCACTGAGTTCGCATCACGACGCTGATGCTCAAGGTGGTCTTCGTTGGCGGAGGGGTGCTCGGAAGCGTCAGGGATTCCTCGCCGGAGTTCGCGAAGGTGTTGAGCACGGCTGCTCGTCGTCGTTGGCGAAGGTACATATCATACCAGGGAAAAATAAGCAGTGCTTCAAATGCGTAAGGTAATGCTGGTCATGCGAGTATCAATGAGAGGGCAAGGCATGGTCAGAATTAACCAGGAAAGCTTGCCGGAGTTGATGGTTTCGTCGGAGACGCGCAGTCGTCGATGTTGACGAGGCTCTGGATGATCCTAGCATGCACCAGAGGTGTTAGAAGATGCGCAAGTTTGCAATGACCATACTGGCAAGGTTAGAAGGCAAGGGGCGGGGGATGCTCACCGGAATTCACCGCCGGAGGTCGTTGGTACTGCGGCGGTGTAATACGAAATAGGGGAATCCTGGTGGCGGAGCGAGCGAGTGGAGTGAGGGGAAATGTGTGGGGTGGGGAGGGGGTTTTTTAGCCGGAGCAGGGGTGGCATTCATGTGGCGATTCAATGGGAATTAAGCTGGATTTATTCACGGCGTCACTGCGGCGAGGTAACGGCGGAGCGAGTCAGACGCGCGGTGATTGGGGACGATGATGACGGGGCAGGCGGGTCCCAGTGGTCGTGAGGGTGTCGAGGGAGCGGTCAAAGCAGAGGAGGGAAATCCCGGGTGGGCTGCATTTGCTACTGTGCCGAAAGAGTGGTGCCGACCTTTTCTGATTTCTTTTCTCTTTTCTTTTCCTGTTTGATTTTCTAGGAATCCTTTTCAAATGAATTTTAAAATGGTTTGAATTCAAAAACCTTCTGGATTTTTGTAAGGTGAAACATGTACACATTTGGCTTCAGAAAAATATTGTACACTTAGAAATACATTGGCCCATTGCAATTTAAAATAAACAATGCCTTTATCATTTATTTAATAAAGACATATGAATGGTTTTAAATTCATATTTTGTTTTGAAAAATCTTGTCCAAGCTTTGGAAAAATATCAATCAATCTTATGATCAATTCTTTTCTGGTCAAAAGAATTATTCTCATATTAGAGAGTAACATTAAGGCCATTTCCTTGCTTACATAAAATAATAGATCACAAAGTTTCTGTTTTGAAGAAATGATCCTAAAATGAGTATGAATGCATGAATGATATGCAAACTTTGAAAACATGATTTTTGGGATGTTACAAATCTAACCCCCTTAAGGTGAATCTCGCCCTCGAGATTCAGATTGGCTAGCAAATAGGTGAGGGTTGTCTTTTCGAAAGTCATCTTCTCTTTCCCATGTTGCTTCTTCTTCGGAATGATGGTTCCACTGAACTTTGCAGAATTTGATAGTCTTTGTCCGAGTAACTCTCTCTGCAGTCTCAAGAATCTTGATAGGTTTTTCCTCATAAGTGAGATCACTTTCCAATTGGACCTCCTCCAAAGGTATAGTATCCTTCAAGGAATTCTCCTCCATCTCTGGATGACATTTCTTTAGTTGACTCACATGAAACACATTGTGAACGGCAGTCAATGATTCCGGCAATTCAATCTCATAAGCTACTTCTCCTTTACGACTCAGAATCTTGAATGGTCCAACATATCTTGGGGCCAATTTTTCTTTGACTCCAAATCTCTTCACTCCACGAAGTGGTGATACTCTAAGATAAGCTCTATCACCCACCTCATAGGTGACTTCCCTACGCTTGGGATCTGCGTAACTCTTCTGTCGGGACTGTGCTATCTTCAATCTGTCCTTTACCAACTTGACATTCTCTTCAGCTTCCTTGATTAATTCTGGCCGAACAAGTTCCTTTCTCCAACACCATTCGATAGCAATGGGGTAGTACACTTTCTTCCATAGAGAAACTCAAACGGTGCCATCTCAATACTGGCTTGATAGCTGTTGTTGTAAGAGAATTCTGCGTAAGGCAGACTTTCATCCCAACTAGGTCCATAGTCTAGGGCACATGCCCTCAACATATCCTCTAGAATCTGGTTGGTCCTTTCTGTCTGTCCATCGGTCTGGGGATGAAAAGCAGTACTGAATTCCAATCTCGTTCCCAATGACTCATGCAGTTGCCTCCAAAATGAGAAGTGAATTGAGTTCCCCTATCAGACACAATACTCTTGGGTACTCCATGCAGACACACAATCCTATTCATATAGATCTTGGCCAACTTAGCACTCGTATAGGTTGTCTTCACGGGTATGAAATGAGCCACTTTAGTTAGGCGATCCACTACAACCCAAATAGAATCATATCCTGACCTGGTCCTTGGCAATCCGGTGATGAAATCCATGCCAATCTTGTCCCACTTCCAATCAGGAATAGGTAGTGGTTGTAACAAACCTGCTGGTTTCTGATGTTCCGCTTTCACGCTACTACATACATCACACAAAGCAATATGCTCGGCGATGTCCTTCTTGAGATTATTCCACCAAAATCTTTACTTCACATCCATGTACATTTTGGTGTTACCTTGATGAATGAAATACTATGAGTTGTGTGCTTCCTGTAAAATCAGTTTCCGAAGCTCCGGATCTTGCGGAATGCAAATACGTTTTCCATACCATAAAGTATCATGTTCGTCTTCATGGAATCCTTTGGCTTTTCCTTTACCAATCTTTTCCTTAATCTCTTCAATTTCCTTGTCTGTCTTTTGGGATTCCTTGATTTTGTCCAACAAGGTGGGTTGAACATCCAATGACATAAGATGTCCCTCAGGCACAATCTCCAATCTGAGGTCTCTAAATTGGGCACACAGATCATCTACAACTCTCCCTTAGTAAGGAGATTTACATATACCTTACGGCTTAGTGCATCTGCTACAACATTTGCTTTACTGGGGTGGTATTGCAAACTCAAGTCATAGTCCTTGATGAGTGTTAGCCATCTTCTTTGTCTCATGTTGATTTCTTTCTGAGTGAAGATATACTTCAAACTTTTGTGATCTATGAACACTTCACATCACATTCCCAAAAGATAATGTCTCCATGTTTTGAGTGCATGGACAATAGAGGCTAACTCTAAATCATGAGTAGGATAATTCACCTCATGAGTTTTGAGTTGTCTCAAGGCATAAGCCACAACTTTCCCTTCTTGCATCAGAACTGCACCTAATCCATGATGATATGCATCACAATAAACTTGGAAATCCTTCTCCAAATCTGGCAGACATAAGACTGGTGCTGTCACTAGTCTCTTCTTCAATTCTTGAAAACTGAGTTCACATCCTTCAGTCCAAGAAAATTTCTTGTCTTTCTTTAGTAACTCCGTCATTGGTTTAGCTACCTTGGAGAAATTCTCAATGAATCTTCTATAGTATCCTGCCAAGCCAAGGAAACTACGAACTTCTTTCACTGACTTAGGATATTCCCATTCAGTTATAGCTGACACTTTTGCGAGATCAACTGCTACGCCATCTCCTGACACAATGTGTCCAAGAAATCCAACTTCATTCAACCGGAATTCACACTTGCTGAATTTGTCATACAGCTTATGCTCTCTAAGCTTCTCAAGTATCAAACGTAAATGTCCTTCATGCTCTTCTTTGCACTTAGAGTAGATCAAAATGTCATCGATAAAAATGACAACAAACTTGTCAAGAAACTCCATGAACACCTTGTTCATCATATTCATGAAGTAAGCCGGTGCATTGGTCAAACCAAATGGCATCACGGTGTACTCATACAATCCATACCTAGTGGTGAAAGATGTCTTAGGTATGTCTTGCTCCCTTATCTTAAGCTGAAAATAACCTGACCGAAGGTCAATCTTTGAGAACACGCGGGCTCCTTCTAGCTGATCAAACAAATCATTGATTCTGGTCAAAGGGTTTTTATTCTTGATAGTCACCTCATTGAGTGAACGATAAATCGATGCATAACCTTTGACTTCTATCTTTCTTTTCCACAAACAAGACTAGTGCTCCCCAAGATGAAGAAACTGGTTGAATAAATCCTTTCTTCAACTGTTCTCCAAGTTGTTTCTTGAGTTCTTTCAACTCATCAACTGACATCTTGTAAGGTCTCTTTGCTATTGGTCCTAATCCTGGCAGCAAGTCAATCAGGAACTCCACATCTCTATCTGGTGGCATTCCCGGTAATTCTTCCAGAAACACATCTGGATACTCTCTCACAATTAGCACACTGTCTATGCTAACCTCCTTAAGAGAATTTAGCTTACTCCCTTTTGATTCAAAGTTAGTCTTGAATCTAATCCTTTTATTATCCGGGGTTATGAGTGTGACGGTATGGTTGGCACAATCAAGTACTCCCTTGTACTTTGTCATCCAATCCATTCCCAAAATGACATCCAATCCTTGGTAATTTAGGATTATCAAGATAACGGGAAACTTATACTTCCCAAACTCTATGACTAGGTCATGACATCCTGAGTTCACTATCATTTCTCCACCAGGAGAACTTACTTTTATAGGACACCCAATAGTTTCAACTGTAAGTTCATTTCTGTCAACAAATGCTCTTGATATGAATGAATGCGACGCGCCAGTATAAAAAAGAACAAGTGCTGGAACATAATTGAGTTTGAACTTACCAGCCACAGCATCAGGTTCCTCATAAATCTCTTCCACATTTATGTGGTTCACTTGTCCCTTCTGGAAAGGGTTGGGCTTGGTGGTTCCTTCAAATTTCTTTTCTGGGCACTCATTTGCATAATGCCCCATCTTCTTACACTTGAAACATTCAACCTGACTGATATCTCTCTTTGCAGGCTGACTACCACTTCCACTTCCACCTCGACTATGGTGGCTCTTGTGTCCACTCTTGTGGTTCTTGTACTTGTCATTATCATGACTACGGTGATGTTTGTTGTCATGATGGCGGTTGTGGTGGTTGTTGAACTTTACATGTTTGTGGGATACATAACTCCCACTATCATCATGATGTGAACGCTTGTGAGACGATCCCGAGCTGTGCTTATCAAAGCTGTGCTTCCTCTTTCCGCTATCAACCTGTTTCATCTTGTTCTCCAAGATGGTAGCCTTGTCACAAAGTGATTGGTAGGTTGGGACATAGGCAACAGATAGCTGCAGATTCATTTCATCATTCAATCCTTCGAGGAATTTCTCCTTCCTCTTGGCATCAGTATCAACTTCATCCGGTGCATAACGCGCCAGATTGTTGAACTCCTCAATATATTCAGCCACACTGCGGTGACGCTGCTTCAGATTGTGGAACTCTTTCTTCTTCAAGTTCATCACCCTGGATGAGATGTGAGCTGTACGGAATCCATCCTCAAAGATAACCCAAGTCACATCCTCAATGGGAGTGGTGATCTAAAAGTTATCCCACCAAGTTGCTGCTGGTCCTTCTAACAGATGTGCTGCAAACCTGAACTTCTCCTCATCGGTGCAGCCGATAGTTACAAAATCCTTGTTCACCGAACGTAGCCAATCATTGGCCACCATTGGATCAGTGGTTCCTAAGAACTTTGCAGGCCTCAGTCTTAGGAATCTGGTGAGCATGTCAAATCCTGGTGGATTGTTGTTGTTGTTGTTGTTGTTGTTGTTGTTGTTGTTGTTGTTGTTGTTGTTGTTGTTGTTGTTGTTGTTGTTGTTGTTGTTGTTGTTGTTGTTGTTGTTCTGATTCTGCATAAAAGTGGTCATCATCTGCATCAGTTGTGCTTGTGCTGTCATCAACTGCTGCATCTCGCGGGTGACATTGTTGTTGTTTGGGTTGGGGTTGGCACGTCGAGGAGGCATCTGTGGTTTTCATAAGGATAAAAATGAGATACCCATAGATGCTAAACATGCACAATACATCACATACTCAATCATGATAACCAAGCATCAAAATAATATAGAGTTTGAACGACATAAACAACAAGTTTGGAAAAGAAAAACACACCATAGCAAGCCACCCACATGTTGGATGGTCATTGCGACTCAATAATCAAAAGTACGGTAGATGAAAGATAAATGAGTAGCCAACACTACTCCTCCGCATCAATCTCCACGTCAACAAGGGTAAGACCTGCATTCTCCATAGCGGTCTTGTACTCCTCAACATTAGTGGTCAAGGCCTCGATCTTGGCCCTAAGAGCCCTCTTCTGTGAACGAAGCCTCTCGATCACTCCCTGCTGATGCTCAAGCTCGAAGTCCTTGGCCTCTAACTCTTCCTTCATCTTTCGGATCTTCTTGTTCCTGTCTTGGACTCTCTTCTCCTGGATCTTGAACTTCTTGTCCTGGCTTTCAAACTTGGCCTCCATTTCCTTGACTATCTCGTCTTGCTCCATGAAGAGCTTGTCCTTCTCACGAAGGTGAACCTGGAGCTCGTCATTGCTAAGCATGACGTTGGTCCTATTAGTATCTAGGTGCCTAATAAGACCCTCTAGGTCCTGGAGGTATAGACGAATCGGCTCCATCATCTCTCTAGCAACATCCTCGTACTCTATAGCCTCACCCTCCTCGTTGCGCCTCCCGAAGGGGTCAAAGTAAAGACCTCTAAGCTCTCTGGAGTGCCTCCCTACCAGGCGCCCAAGTAACTCCTGCATGACTACATCTAGGACTTTCTCCTTGTCGTCATGCATCAGCTTGAAAGTGATGGTCTCCGTGGTTGGCTCTGCCTGGCGTCCGGGTTGAGTGACTCTGAAGCTCCAAAGGTCCTTCCTCTCAAACTTGGTGAGTGGAAGTGTCATGATGCTAGGAAGTGGAAGGTTGAGCACACTAAGTGAGCTCAATGAGACGAGTACCAAAACGAGTTCCCTTGAACTCCTCGGCCGTGTTGATAATAACATTAGAATCTATTTTTATAAGATAGAGAAAAGTTAGAATCAACATCAATGGAGAAAAGTCACAAGACAAAATATCACAAGCATATCTTTTGCAACAATCACACAAGTCATGGCATACACAAATCCATTACAAGCATCAAAGGTTCAACATAACTTAGACAAATTTTTGGAAGTAAAACGATAAATGTGGTGGTCCAACTAACGGAGTACATTACAATCCCCACTCACTTTCCAAGTTGGATATCAGGGCATCCCAAGAGGCAATCTGTCGATCTTGATCACATGAATCCATTGCTAAGTTTATGATGTCTTCTCTTAAACGTTGGTTAGTGGCCTCCAACTCTTGGGTATGCTTCTTTTCTTCCCTAAGGTCATTTTGGGTGTTGAGCATTCTGCACTTGAGTCTATCACCAAGATCCTTGATAGCATTCCATGCTGCATTTCTTGCAGAGTCAAAGAATGTTGTGTGCATTTCTGAGTTGGTGACCATGCAGAATCCTGACTCCTTGTGGTTGTCTTCCTTGTTTTTGTACAAGTGAAGTTTCACCCACCAATACTCTTCTCCTTCATCCATCACAGGGAATCCTTTGTACACAGTTGCACCATGTATCCCCATGGTAACCATAAGGTTCTTGAGGGCCTTGGGAAACTCAGTCTCACACTCCAAAGTCATGGTCATGAGTGGTCCCTTCCTTACGGCTTCGTTGATGGAGTTCATCTACAAATAGATATGAGAAAGAAGATTAGAAAAGTTTACGAGAAGAAAAATACAAGTGTGGAATTTTCTAAGTGTTATTTTTTTTTCCTTAGTGGTTTCTAATCCAATCCGAGGGTTATAATCCTACAGGCAACACAGTGCTCTGATACCATCTGTAAGATCCCACCTTTATAAAGGTAAAGATCCCTGTGATTGCAATGCTAGTCCCTGGATCAATTGCTAGCATCCACAGTTTAAGATGAAGTACACAGAAACAAAGGTCATTATTACATCGTCATTCCAGAGATAACATAGTCTTTTACAACTCCATAGCCATAGGCTAGTACAAGATTTTAACTTAGCAATACAAATAAAAGTCTTCATCTTCATGTGCCACAGGCAAGCATGTTGATTGTAGACTCATAACCCCTAATCATCATCAGAGTAACCTGCAACATCACAAGTTACAACCACAGTGGGTCAATACATTGGAAAAGTATTGGCAAGTGATACCTTAGTAGAATATTAGCCTCTAGTTACTACATGAATTTGACTAAGTGTAGCTTAGGCTTGCTTTTCTCAAAATAGGTTTTACATATCAGTTGAAAACACTAAGTTTTTGTTTGGCAAAAACTCCCAAGGAACCACCAATATAAATTGGTGAACCTTCACCCTTGTTCAACCACAAGTTTTAACTTAGAAAATTGGAATGAGGATATTCTTGATAGCTTCCATGTCTTGATGCTCAAATTGTCCATTACCGGGGACAAGGCTAAGTACTTAGTTTCTTCCTTCTGCAGAGGTGGTGCACTTTCCCCACAAGACTTGATTTTCACCAAGATAGGACCTTTCAGAAGCCTTCCCTTAGACCAAATGGACGCGTTCCAACCTATCACCCTCTACCACCAACTGTCCAAATGGCTATTTTATTGCAACTTATATGATCCAGGCAGAGCCCATAATGCCATGTGGTTGCACTAGAAGCTTGTTAACATATGTCATCTCAAATCCCTTTGTTCCTGGGTGGCATTCCATAAGTCTGATACACAAGGTAAACCATAGAAATGGGCCTTGTGTAACCACTCAACACAAACCAATCCACCATTCCACCCAGGTGTTTCATTCACTTAGTTGTTTTATTAAGCAAAATATAAGTCAAAGACTTAGAAATATTTTCCATAGCATGTATATATAATCCACCCTTGGTTGCTACTAGCTAGGCTAAGCATGGAAATAGCAAGTATCTTAACTTAGATAAAATTCTAACAATTCTACAACTACTAGGATTTCCCAGGCATAGCATATAGATACTTAGCAAAAATATTCATGCAATCCCTATACAAAATATTTCTAATGCAAAGTCAAAATATTGGGACAAAAATATGAAGCACCACTTGCCTTGGTAGTTTGGGGAGTAGAAACAATCCTTACAATCACAATCACCACTAGCACCAAAATCTACAAATAAAATGATAGCACCAAATTCACATATCAAGATAAACAAACAAAAATACATGAATGCATGCAAATTCCATGTGATGATTTTTGTAAATCAAACAAGACAAGTGGAACAGTACTAAAACATAAACTAAACAAATACACACTAAATAAAATTAATTTGGCTTTTAAAATTTTTTCCATATAATTTGTATGCACAAAATAATCTTACAAAATTCTCTACAAAAATAACTAAGTTTGCAGAAGCAATTCATTAAACAAAGTGCATGGTTAGATAGAATTCTTTCTCCTGATTCTAATGATATAAAATTTACAAAATTTGAACGTGTGGATCAAAAGTTATGAATTTTGCAAGTTTGAACATCTAATAGATCTAAATTCAGATTTTAAATCAAAACTCTAGCCACGCGGAACTATATGATTGGTGCGTACCACTTCGTGTGGATCGATCAACGTGAGCTGTTGGATTTAATTGGCAGCGCACGTCTAGATCTGCGTGAATCGGTTCACTTAAGTGATCTATTCCTACGCATCAGATCTAGATCTAACGGCCTAAATCAAACGAACCAAAAACCAGCGGCGCTGCGATGGTGGCTGGTGGCGGCGCGGTCAGACGGTGATACTACCGACGATGCAGGAAGCGAGAAGGGTAGTGGGGTAGCTCACCGAGTTCGCGTGACGATGCTGATGCTCAAGGTGGTCAGGGAAAAATAAGGAGTGCGTCAGGTGCGTAAGGTGATGATGGTCATGCGAGTATCAACGAGAGGGCAAGGCGTGGTTAGAACTAACCAGGAAAGCTCGCCGGAGTTGATGGTTTCGTCGGACACGGGCAGTCGTCGATGTTGACGAGGCTCTGGATGATCCTATCATGCACCAGAGGTGTTAGAAGATGCGCAAGGTTGCAGTGACCATACTGGCAAGGTTAGAAGGCAAGGAGCGGGGAATGCTTACCGGAATTCACCACCGGAGGTCGTCTATACTGCGGTGGTGTAATGCGAAATAGGGGCAGCCTGGCGGCGGAGCGAGCGAGTGGAGTGAGGGGAAATGTGTGGGGTGGGGTGGGGGTTTTGTAGCCGGAGCAGGGGCGGCATTGACGCGGCGATTCAATGGGAATTAAGCCGGATTTATTCGCGGCGTCACTGCGGCGAGGTAACGGCGGAGTGAGTTAGACGCGCGGTGATTGGTGACGATGATGACGGGGCAGGCGGGTCCCAGTGGTCAGCGAGGAGGTGTGTGAGGGCGCGGTGAGAAACAGAGGGGGAGGGGAAATCCCGAGTGGGCTGCATTTGCTACTGGGCCGAAAGAGTGGCGCCGTCCTTTTCTGATTTCTTTTCTCTTTTCTTTTTGTGTTTGATTTTCTAGGAATCCTTTTAATTTTAAAATGGTTTGAATTCAAACACCTTCTGGATTTTTGTAAGGTGAAACATGTACACATTTGGCTTCAGAACAATATTGTACACTTAGAAATACATTGGCCCATTGAAATTTAAAATAAACAATGCCTTTATCATTTATTTAATAAAGACATATGAATGGTTTTAAATTCATATTTTGTTTTGAAAAATCTTGTCCAAGCTTTGGAAAAATATCAATCAATCTTATGATCAATTATTTTCTGGTCAAAACAATTATTCTCATATTATAGAGTAACATTAAGGCCATTGCCTTGCTTACATAAAATAATAGATCACAAAGTTTCTGTTTTGAAAAAATGATCCAAAATGAGTATGAATGCATGAATGATATGCAAACTTTGAAAACATGATTTTTGGGATGTTACACCTTAGCAGGGAAAGGGATTTTATCCACATAAGGTTCAGGCAAAATAGGATCAATAGTACAAACCTTTGTGCTAGCAGGAACATGGGTGACAATTTCTTTATAAGGAGCATGGTACTAGTCCCACTCTTTCTTGGGAATTTCAATATAAGAGGAAAAGGCATTAAAACATTTTGCAAGAACTTGAGGATCAAGACTAAACTCATTGCTAATATCATGGAAGTCATCAGTTCCCATAAAAGATTTAATGCATTCATAATCATAGTTTATACCTGACTTTCTTCCTTTATCATTCTCCCAAGCTTCAGTGTTATCTTGAATATGGTCTAGGAGATCCCATTTAGCTTCTTCCTTCATATGTGTGAATGATCCAGCACAAGAAGCATCTAGTAAATCTTTATCATGAAGAGAAAGCCTAGCATAAAAGTTATTGAGAATAATATTGTTAGGGAGTTCATGAATAGGACATTTAAGCATTAGTAACTTAAATCTCCCCCAAGCTTGAGCTGCACTCTCTCCATCAAGAGGCAAAAAGTTATATATAAGATTTATATCCTTATGAATTTCACTGGGAGGATAAAATTTAGAGCAAAAGAGAGATGCCATCTCCTCCCATTACATAGATTGTCCATTCTTCAGCAGCTTATACCATTCTTCAGCTCTCCCTTTGAAGGATATGGAGAGTAACTTCTTCTTCACCTGTTCAGTTGTGATACCTGCACACTTAAACAACCCGCATAATTCATGGATAAAAAGAAAGTGATCACCGGGATGGACAGTTCCATCCCCTAAATAATAATTATCCATAACACGATTAACAATACTTGTTGGTATCTTAAAAGGATCTATATCAATAGGTGATGGTTCATCTACTACCCTAGCAGTGGTAGTAGTTTTCCCAAACAGAAAACCAAGTGGGTTATCCATATTAGAAACAAAGCAACAAGTAGTAACAAAAGAAATACTCACAGTAGAAGTTTACCTCACCAGTTCCACTCTTCAATAGCGCTTCACTCCCTGGCAACGGCGCTAGAAAATAGTCTTGATGACCCACAAGTATAGGGGGTGTATCGTAGTACTTTCGATAAATAGGAGTGTCAATCCCAACGAGGAGCAGAAGGTGCTGAACAGTGGTATGGAGCAGGACCTCTCTGCAAATACTTAGCAAACGTATTTTTAGTAGTTTTGTGATAAGGCAAAAAAACAAAGTGCAAGTAACAAAGAACAAACACAGCAAGTGGCCCAATCCTTTCTTAGCAAAGGACAAGCCGGTGGAAATACTTATAAGGACCAAACGTTCTCGAGGACACATGGGAATTCTGACAAGTGCTTTCTCTTCATAAAGCTGATTACTCTTCTCTGGTGTTGTAAGTGTTGTGTGGGTGAACCTGTGCTAATGTACCGACCTTACTTGGACTAATACATACTTGTGATTAAACCCCCTACAAACATCCATAACTACAGGAAAGTAATTAAGATATAAATCTAACCATAGCCCTAAACTCTGAGATCCTACACTCTCTTGTGCAAAGGTGTCCTAACGGGGGTTCAGGTTTCTGTCACACCGGCAACACCAAAATTAGTAGCCAAATACACAATGCATTCCCCTAGTCCCATAAATGGTGAAGTATCATGTAGTCGACGTTCACATGACACTACTAGAAGAATAAAACCACAACTTAAATACTAAACATTGAATAATAACTCAACACAAATTCACTACTAACAACATGACTTCTCCCATGTACTCAAGAACACAACGAACTACTCACAAGACATCATATGGATCAAGATCAAAGATGATATGGTGATGGATAACAATCTGAACATAAACAATAATCCAATGGTTCCACTCACAAGCATCAACTAAAATAGTAATTAACACCGAGAAATTTTCCCCTAAGAACTAAAGCAATATCCAACACAATTGCTACAGGGGGACGGAGTGGTGATGATGGTGTTGGTGGAGATGATGGTGTGGATGATGATGATGATCCCGATGAAGCCTAGTTTGATGACGATGTTGATGGCAACAATCTTCCCTCTCCGGGAAGGAATTCCCCTGGAAGAAATCTGTCTGCCGGAGAGATCTTTCTCTCTCAGTGTTTTCCGCCCCCAGAGGCGGCGGAAATCTATCTGTGGTCGCTCCCCTGGTCTTAGGGTTTCGTAGGGAAGATATAGGCGAATGGGCAGAGTCGGGAGCTGGGCAGGTGGGTCACACCTGCCCTAGGCGTGACCTAGGGTGGGCCCATGCCTAGGGGGGTGTGGGCCCCCTGCGGCCCTTCTTCGTCCCTCATTCTGGCTTCCTCATTCTTTCGGGAAAATAAGATTTTCCCATATTTTTTTAGTATTTTTATGATCTTCGCAAAATTGCATCAAAACTCCTTATTTTCCATCAGAATCCAGACTCCGGCAGTGCATCCTCCAAGAATCATCCAACATGCATAAAAAGATGAAAAGCCATAAGTAATAGCTCATAATAAGACAAATATAAATGAATAGAGGTAGATAATGATATAGAAAGGTGATGCAAATTAGGTGTATCAATGTTCTCTATGGATGTATATCCACCCATTTCTTGTATCTAGTAGATAGATCTTGGAACTTAATTGTTCCCATCGTAGAATTTTTTTTGTTTTCTATGCTGCGAACCCTACAGTGGTATCAGAGCCAGATCTATGCATAGATGCTTTGCACGGGTAGTACACATATGATCATGTTATTGATTCTTGCTTGTAATTTGGATATTGGTAGCATAGTGGGATGAAGCGCCCCGGACAAACTTTACATGTCCTCGCATATGAGACCTGTTCCACGCTTGACATGCAACTAGTTTTGCATAAGTGGCTAGCGGGTGTCTGTCTCTCCTACTATTATCAATATCTTATTTACAACGAGTTGTTAATAATTTGGTTATCATCGTTGTGGTTCCATGTTCGTATGTAAGAACTGTTATATCTTCGAAATCCCTAGGCCACATAAAACTTGCAATGGATAAATTAGAAGCGTCTATTTTAGATTGTTGTTGGGCTAGTGTCATGATATGGTAATGTTGTAAGTAGATGTATAGTTGATACTCTTACAACATACCTAACGTGTAAGTTCCATAGACCTTGGCCTTACACACAAAGGAATGATAAAGATCATACCACGATGCACATGATAGTGATCAAGTGCAAGAACCATATCATTTAATTTTTCACATATGATGTTGTTGCATCTTATATTGCTTTTCTGGCATTTTATTAGAATTATAAGATGATACCTCATTTAGATATCAAGATAAAAAATGTGTTCTCCCTTAAGTATGCACCGATTATGATTCGCTGCTTCAAGACATCACGTGATGATCGGGTGTTCTTGAATCCATGATCATATTTCGGGTGTAAGACAGTTTTACACACGCTAAATACTAAGGTCTTAATTGATGAGCCTAGCATGTACAGACATGGCCTCGGAACATGGACTGAAAGGTTAAGCATGAGTCATATATTTGATATGATTCCCATATAGATGCTCGCCTTTGAAGCTACACCGAATCACGTGATGATTAGACTTGATGTAGTGAATTTGGTTCATGTAATCACCAAAAAGACACGAGGGGTGTCGTTTTTGAGTGGGAATTTATTCATAATTTGGATTCGTTGAACTCGATCTATCATAAACTTAGTACAAAGTTTACAAATTCTGTTGCTGATGGCTGATACGTCGTAAACGTATCTATAATTTTTTATGTTCCATGCTTGTTAAGTATTAACTTTGCTATGCTTTGTCTACACTGTGAGGTATTTTTATACATTTTCTGGGACTAACCTATTAACAATATGCTGCAGTGCTAGTTGCCTGTTTTATGTTGTGTTTGGTTTCAGAAAAGCTAGTAAGAAAATATTCTCAGAATTGGACGGGACAAAAGCCAAAGTCAATATTTTACCGGAACAAACACAGAGACCGAAAGGCAGCCGAAGTGAGGCCAGAGGGTGGCCACACCCTAGGTCCACGTGGGTCCATGCTAGGGTGCACCGCCCTATGGTGTGGCCCCCCTGGCCATCCTCGGACCTCGCCTCTTCGCCTATAAAAGCCCCCGATGAAGAAACCCTAAGCACCCAATCAGATCTCCTCGAAATAGTCCATAGCCGCCGCCACCATCGTTCCTAGATCGGGAGGATTTGAAACTCTTCCCGGCACCCTGCTGGAGGGGAGAGATCATCCCGGAGGCCTTCTTCATCACCATGCCAGCCTCCGTTATGATGCGTGAGTAGTTTACCCTTGGACTATGGGTCCATGCAGTAGCTATATGGTTGTTTCTCCTCCTTTGTGCTATCATGTTTATATCTTGTGAGCTCCATTCATGATCAAGACCATCGATAGTAGGTTCATGCCTCTAGTAATCTCTGGAAGTGACAGGAATCTCTAAGGTTGTAGATGTTCTGTTGCTACTAGGGAGAAAACAACAATCTTTTGTTCATGGAAAAATTGTATTGTTTACTTTACACACATTTCTTAATGCAGTTATCTGTTGCTTGCAACTTAATACTGGAAGGGGTTTGGATGATAACCTAAAGGTGGATTATTAGTCATAGATGCACTTGGATTACGGTCTATGTATATTGTTGTAATGCCCAATAAAATCTCATAGGAATCATGATGTCTAGTATTTGCATTGTTATGCTTGCTCAGTCTGTCAATTGCCCCGCTGTAATTTGTTCACCCAGCATGTTATCTATCTTAAGGAGAACAACTCTAGTGAACTGTGGAACCCGGTCCAATCTTTACCATTATTACATCATCTACTGTTACCATTTACTTTCTACAAGCAATTACTATCTTCCACACTATACGTTTAATCCTTTATTTTTAGCAAACTAGTGATATTGACAACCTCATTGTAAGTTGTGGCAAAGTCTTGAGTTTGTGTTGTGCAGGATTACAAGTAGTTAGCAACACCTTGGAGTTGTTTCCTTTGTCCTACTAGTTCGATAACCTTGGTTTCATAACTGATGAAAAACTTGCTGCTGTGTTCATCACACCTTGCTCTTGGGGTATCCCAACAAGGCTCTACAGCGATCTGAGCCCATCAAGACTTTCTGGCACCGTTGCCGGGGAGTTAAGGACAAATTTACAAGGGGAGTCTTTCATAACCATTTTCTTTACTTTGTTTTTGTTTTACTTAGTTTCTCTTTCCTTGCTTTGCCTGTTTCTTTCTTTCAAAAATACAAAAAAAATTAGTTTCATTTGGTTTGCTTTTTCTTAACCAAAACACAAAAAAATAGTTCCTACTATAGTTGTTGGTCTCTTATTGCCTTGCTTTGTCATGATTTCTATCAATGGTTGGTTTCTTTGAAAATATTTCTTATTGGAAAGGTGTGTTCACATAAGAACAAACATATTATTATAAGGAACACCGCTTTTCACAAAAAGGGAAATACTTATGGGAACAAATTGATAATTTGAATACCATTGCTAAAAACATGTGCTCTACTTGTAGTGCTAGTTATTGCTTTGATAAATGTTGTTGCTGTACGAGGTATAAAAATCTCCCTTTCCAATGTGAGTATAATTATAATGTTACCATATCTTCTTATGTTAAAGGAAATTATGACTTTTATGATGTGGAACAAATTGAAGAATTTATTGCTTGGAAGGGTGCATTTGAACTTTCTAGTTTGCTTGAAAATACTAATGATTCACCTTATAAATATTAGGTTTATGATATACTTAAATTTTTCTTTGACAATTACAAGGAGTAAAATGGCTATATTCTTGAATATATTAATAGATGCTTTCCACAAACGGAATAGACTAATGCCTTGCAAGAGCTTATGGAAGAAGATATTGCTGAAACAGGAAGCTCATTAGATGAAAAAGAGGAGGAGAGTGATGAACAAAAGGAGGAAGAATGGATCTACCCATGCCTACCTTCTAATGAGAGTCACTCTTTATCCCTTACATTATTTGATTGTCCCCCATGCTTACCAAAGGAGGATGAATTGTTATGTTCCTGTGGATCCTTTTGAAACATCTACTTTGGGTAAAACCTATGATAATAATTGTGCTCCTGTTATCTATGATAATCCTTTATTTGTGCCTAATTTCAAAATGCATGGTTCTAAAGAGTTTTTCTTAGAAAATGTTTATGATAAATCTCTAGATGATGGTCCTATATTGGTTATTAATATTAATAGTAATACTATTGAAAATGAGATTGGAGAGGTCTTGACTTTATCTTGGAACCCCATACCTCTTGAGAATGATTAGTCATCTTGTTATAAAATTGTTAAAATTGGGTTTGAAGTTTTTAATCCCACTATTTTTGAGCTTGATAAATGAGATTAGAGAGGTCTTGACTTTATCTCGAAACAGATTTTTGTGCTTCACTGTAAAAATTCATGAAAAATCTCTATATGTCGGATTGAGCTGTATTTTTCTGATTAAATGCCCCAGTATGTTATCTAACTTTCGTTTGTTCAACACTTTTCGATTTGAGCAACATAAGGTCTTCGAAAAAATCGATTTTTACCCGTTGGTCTGTTTTCATAGATTTCTGCCATTATTTGCATTTGCCTCTTTATCGGTTTCTTTTTGAGTTCCTCTTGATCACTTGAGCTTTTTAAAGGACTTGATACAGTAGATTGTGTTCCAATGAAGGTTTTACTTGAGTTGAAACTAAACCCCAAGGTTTATTATCTTGAATGCACTAATGTTGCTAATGAAGATTGTGTGAAGTTTTGTATGAAGGAAATTTTCAAGTGTAGGGGAAGAATGATGTGATGAGATGAAGAATGGACAAAAGATCAAGCTTGGGGATGCCACCCCGTATCACCCCAAGAAATATTCAATAGGTACAAGAGTCAAAGTTTGGGGATGCCCAAGGCATCCCCTTCTTCAGCAATAAAAATCTCAGGTCTCTTTCTAGACACTTTGTTTTTATTGTTTTATGCACTATTGTGTTGTTCTTGGAGCGTCTTAGTTTTCGTTTTTGGTTTTAGTTTGCTTGAATAAAGTAGTTGTACCCCAACTTTCGCTGTGTTGTTTCAAATAAGTTGATTGGAGAGTGCAAGGACCATATCATCACCACGATGCACATGATAAGGATCAAGTGCAAGGACCATATCATTTCATTTTCCACATGTGATGTTTGTTGCATCTTATATTGCTTGTTTGGTGTTTTATTAGAATAATAAGATGATCCCTCATTTAGATATCAAGATAAAAATGTGTTTTTCCTTAAGTATGCACCAACAATGTTTCGCCGCTTCAAGACATCACGTGATGATCGTGTGTACTTGAATCCACAAGCATATCTCGGGTGTAAGACAATGTTACACACACAAATACTAAGGTTATTACTTGGCGAGCCTATCATGTGCAGACATGGCCTCGAAACACGGACCGTAAGGTTAAGCATGAGTCATATGTTTTGATATGATGACCATATGGATGCTGGCCTTTCAAGATACACCGACTCACGTGATGATCGAACTTGGTGTAGTAGATTTGGTTCATGTAATCACCAAAAAGACACGAGGGGTGTCTTTTTTGAGTGGGAGTTCATTTCTAATTTAGATTATTAGAACTCAATTTATCATAAATTAAGTCAAAGTGAATTTGTATAATTTGTTGTAGTCATTGGCATTCGTTCACCACCTTATGCTTAGTTGTAATTGAGATAATAGAACTATAGAATTCTGGATATTTACTTTACGAACTGGCATCGTATTGTGTTGAGTGTCAATCTAAAGTAGAAAGTCCTATTGCAAACTTTCAGCAAACTCTATTTGCTCCGTGAAATTTGATAATTAGTATTAAATCAAGAGTAACAATTCCAGTGTTAGTATCTTAAGTATCATGTTTGCCTCCATGATTCTTGATTTAAATATCGAGATTATCTAGGAGCTGAAAGAATTGTTTCAGAAACTATCATGTGTGGCAGATATAACGATATCTGAAACAATGTTTTGGTTGCAATATGATAGAGTATAATATATGTTCTCATATTGGATGAGAATTTGCAAAGGTTGGAGATGCTAGACATCCTAATCATCCAAAAGGGTTTTGGAAAGTAATGTTATACTCATGAATCGCCTTTATAAGCTACATTAGCTTGATCATGAAAGTATTCATGATAAGGATGAATAGAAGATGTATGTAAAGTGTTTACTACACTAAAAGATTACTAAAGAATGGATTTTGAAAGAACGCCAATCAATTGATGATGGTGATCTACTTCAAAGTGCAAGTCCAAAGGTATTAGTATTTTAATATACACACTTTGGACTATGTGTCATGTATATGGCGCCACTTTTGATATTTATAGATTATTTTAAAAGGAAAAAGGAAATGCTGAAAGAGAATCTACAAAATATATTTGGCAGAAAATAAAAGACTGGAAATATCCAGTTTAGGTATATAGATGATATACATGTTATGGTTGTATTCTTTGCTTGTTAAACAATGTGGATCTTGGGTATTGAATACCGAATTGGTTGGTATGAAATTCCATACAGAACAATGCAATTCATGAACCACAATGGCTTAAGTAACTAGCAAGAGAATATGTGATGATGTTCATCGAAAACAAACAAGCTGCTCTTTGTATTCCTCGTTGACATCAAAGCCTGCCTTCTAGATTTTTTTTTAATCAAGTATTATGAGAACAAAGATTGTTCAAATAATTACCGTATTCCATATAAAACTTACTGAAAGTTTTGTAAAGATCTGAATTCAAATAGTGTTTGAATTATTTGGACAAAATTCAAAACAGAAAAAGAAAACAGAAAAAGAAAAAGGTTTCAGGAATAAAAAAGGGAAAGAACCAGCCTAGCCCAACCTGGCCCAGCTAAGCCCATCTAGCCCACTCTCACTCTTCCCCGAACCGTTTTCCTCCACTCATAGATGCACCCGCTCACTCGATGAACAGAGGACCCCACCAAACCCCTATCTATTTCGCTGACCACCAGGCCCCACTACCCCGTCATCACCTTCAACCTCGCGCGATGACCACGCCCCCTCCCGACCGTTTCCTTCTTTGATTCGCCGGCGTGAATACGCATTAGTGCCGCGTTGATTCAGCCCCCTGACCACGCACTCTTAATAGCTCGTGTCTCCTCTATATTTCCCCCAGATGCCACCCCACGAGAGCCCCTAGGCTGCATCAATTTCTGCTCAAAACCCACTTTCTCTAATGACACTCCGGCCACAATTCCATCCAAGTCTGGCCTCCTCTTGCCTCCCATATTCGACGAGCATGATCCCCACCTCCCTACACATCTTCCCGTATCCTCCACTCGCTCGCGCGCGCTCTGAAACCTCGGTAACCTCGACGAACAGATCTCCTCCGCCGTCTGCATCATCTCCGGCGAGCTACTGTCGCCGACTCCGTGCACCCCTTGCAACCTGGTGAGTTTTACAGCACTCCTCGAACCCGCGCGCACCTCACTAATGCGTTGACTTGCTCGCTTGCGTCCCAGGTACTCGTCTCTGACAAGACCCATGCGTTCCCGACGCCTTCACGAACTCTGGCGAGCAATACCCGTCGACACCGTGTGCCCCTGACCTCCCCACGACGTCCATGAGCTTCACCGTGACACAGCGAACACGGTGAGCCCTCCCTTTCCTTTCTTCTCTTCCTGTATTCACCAGAGCATTACTATTTGAGCGTGCCACCGCCAGCCACCGCCGCCAGTACCGCACACCTTTGGTCATTGCGATCTGGATCGTTAGATCTTGATCCAGCGGGTAGGATAGAACCTCTTAGTGAAGGGGTATGATTGTTTCTGTGCCACACGATTTCATTAGATCCAACAGTCCATGTTAGTCAATCCACGCGAAACGGTACCGGTGAATAGAAAACAACCACGTGGCCTGAGTTGTGTTTTAAAAATAGAAACATTACTATTAGATGTTAGAATTTGCAAAATTCATAACTTTAAATCTACACGTCCAAAGTTTACAAATCTTATATCAATGGACTCAGCAAAAAGAGTACTTTCCAACCATTCCCTTTTTTTTAGTAATTTGCTTCTGTAAAATTAGTTGTTTTTGCAGAAACTTATTTAAGCATATTTTGAACATAAAAGTTATTCTAAAAATTTTTTAGGGTAAAATCTTTTGTAAAGGGTTTGTTTTGAACCTACTGACCATAAAAACCAACTTGTATATTTAAAAGTATATTTTGTGATACTAAGGAATAAATCTTTGAATAAAAGCATTTCTAGTTAAATGAAAATGTTGAATATGGTTTAAAAATTCTTTTTGAGTAAAACCTTTTGAAAATGGTTTGAATTAAACCCCCTGACCCTAAACACCAAGTTTCGAATTTAGAAATATATTTGGTGAACCCTAGAAAAATTATTACTTTGTTTAAAGGCATTCCCAACAAAATAAAATTTTGCTTTGATTTAAAAATGGTTTTTAGATGAAACCTTTTGCAAATGGTTTTAATATTAAACACTTGACCTTGAAACACTAACATTTTAAATGTCAAACACTAGAAATTATTACTTTGATTTAATCATTTCTAAAAAAACAAAAATGATTTAAAGTGGCCATTTTCACTAACTTAATATCAAATGGTTTTGCCACTTTTATAAATGACCAATAGGTGTTTTAAAATGTTTATAACCTATTGGAAACCACTTTTCCAAATAAAACAATCTTTGGCATGCTTGCATGCATTGCTTTGTTTTTATTATTATGTGATGAATTATTTGAATGCTAGTTTTGAATTTGTGCCTTGCTTGATTGAATTGTAGTGAACTTTGAAGAATGTGACTATTGCAAGATCAAGGAGTGAACTTATATTATCTACCAAAAAGGCAAGTGGTGCTTCATACTTTTGTCCCATTATTTTCACTATGCATTAGTGATATCTTAAAGTAGGACTTGCATGGAATTTTCTAAGTATAAGTTATGCCATAGGAAATCCTAGTAGTTGATGCCTTAGTAGAATTTTCCCTAAGTTAAGATCCCTACTACTATCATGCTTAGCTTATCTAGTCGAAAACAAGGGTGGATTATATTCATGCTATGGAATATTTCTAAGTCTATGACTTGTGTTTTGTTTAATAAAACAACTATGTGAATGAATCACCTGGGTGGAATGGTGGGAATGGATTTATGTTGAGTGGTTACACAAGGCCAGGGGGCTGGTGAACCTTGTGTATCACACTTGTGGAATACCACCCAGGAACAAAGAGATTTGAGATGTCAAATGCTGAGAAGATTCAAGTGTAGCCACATGGCATTATGGGATCTGCCTGGATCATATAGGTCGCAATAACTTAGCCAATGGACAGTTGGTGGTAGGGGATGATAGGTTTGGGAGCGCGTCCATTTTGGTCTAAGGGAAGGCTTCTGAAAGATCTTGTCTCGATGCATGTCGAGTCTTGTGGGGAAAGTGCACCACCTCTCGAGAGAGTAAAATCTAAGTACTTAGTCGTGTCCCCAGAAATGGAAAATTTGAGCATCAAGACATGGAAGCTATCAAGAATCTCCTCATCCCAATTTCTAAGTTAAAAACTTGTGGGTGAATAAGGGTAAAGGATCTTCAATCAATGATTGGTAGATGCCTTGGGTGATTTTGACAAACAAAAACTTAGTGTTTTCAAATGATAAGGAAAATCTATTTTGAGCAAAGCAAGCCTAATCTCCACTTAGCCAAATGCATATAGATGATAGATACCACTATTCTACCATAGTATCACTTGCCAATACAATTCAAATGTATTGACCCTTGTGGCTGTAACTTATTATGTTGCGGGTTTGTTTGATGTTAGTGAAGTGTGTTGAATAGGATTACAGGTCTATAACCAACATGATTGCCTATGGCACTTTGAAGATGAAGGACTCCATGCTATATAGTTATTTCTGCTGCATTGTAATGAGATAGCCAAATGAGCTATGTAAGATGTAATGAATTATTTTATTCCTGGTTATAAATTTGTATTATAACCTTTGTTTCTTGATATTACATCTTAACTGTGGATGCTAGCTATTGATCCAGGGACTAGCATTGTAAACATAGGGATCTCTACCTTATTAAAGGTTGGGACCTCTACATTCGTGAACTGTAGGGTGACACACTTAAGGGATACCGACACCATTCGGAGAAAATGATATGCCAGAGAAAGAATAGGAAAGCGCAGAAATTTATTTCACTAGACACCGGAACTGTTTCGGTTGAAATTGCTGAAACTGGTTCTGCATGTGAAATTTAAATTTTGTAAGGGGTTTTATGTGAATGTTTGTTAATTCAAGTAATTAAAAAAATTCTGAATAAATAAATAAAAGAGTTTTATTTAATGAGAGATTGCATTAAATTTGGTGGAAATTTAATAGAGGTGAGTGGAATTTTGAGTGGGTGGCTATTTATGTGAGTGGGGGATCCACCCACATGAATGTGGAAGAGGTGGGGACACGTCCATGGCCGCCACACCATGGGAGAGGACTGCCCCCTCTCCCTATAAAAGTCACCCACTCCCTCCTCTCATCTCACACCTCCTCGTGAAGGATCTCTCTCCCCCCTTTAGAATTTCCCCGTGGTCTCGGATCAGCGAGATACATGTTCTTGGTGGCTTTTTATGGAAGGATTTGTTGCTTCCGCTGCTTCGCTGGAGTGAGAGCGTGGAGGTTGCCGGGGTACCCGGACGTGTGTGCGATCACGGATGCACCACTGGTTTGCGGTGCTGGACTTGATGGTGCTGGACCGGCTAGACTAGATGGACTTCATCACGATCTTGAGATCATCAAGCATTCGACTACATCATCCACGAGTACAACCTCGTTAACGCTATTCCGTGTTTGAGGTTATGTATTCTATGGATGTATATCCACCCGTTGCTTGTATCTAGTAGATAGATCTTGGTACATAGTTATTCCCATCGTAGGAAATTTTTTGTTTTCTATGCTGCGAACCCTACATTGACTTGGCACATGCTTACACCATGTTAAGACTATGAACCAGTCACCTTAGCCTCTATGATCATTTAGTTTTTGACTTGTGATACCACTTTATGTTTTGATTGATAATGTTTTGTCTCTCTGCATGATTATGGCCATTATTGCTCTCTTAGTTGGTCGCTCCTTGTCTTTTGCTAGCCTCCACTTGTATTGAGTAAGCTCTACTCATGCATCCAACTCCCAAGAAATCAAGTTATTACAAAGAGTCCACTATAAATTCCTATGCATGGTGTGTTACACCATTCCTAGTATATTATTGTTTTATATATCTTGCAAATTAAAATTGTTATGTGAAAATTAGTGATTAAAGCTTTCACAAACTTGATCGCACACTTTATTTTTCTTGCCCCTAATAAACTTGAACCATTGTGTCATCTATGTTGTATATGCTTGCACTTATAAATTGGGAATTAGCAGAATCATGCTGTCACGGGGAACGCTTTCAACACCTGTACATATTACCCAGTTGATATCATGATCTCTTGTTTATGGATGTCGGCGGTGTGAAATAAAAGAGGAGCTTGTAAGTCCATGTAGTATTATATATGTGTTAGAGAAACGCCTGGGCCGCTAGCCTAAGCCATGCCTAATCATGATGGAAACTTGCAGCATCACCATAGTGAGCAATCCATGAAGCATCCAAAAAAATATATAGAAAAAAATAGAGAGAGAAAAAAAATATGTGCACCATGCTCATGGTAAATAAAAGGATTGCAGAGATGCTCATTGTTTGTTTCCTTGACATTTTGATATGGGATAGCTCCTATGTCATGGGGCAAGGGGTACCCCATTGGCGGTTCTCTATGATGCACATATACTTACAATGACAAGAACTTCCTTGTCACTAAAGTTGAGTAGAATGAGGAACGAACTTCGTACTCAAGGGACATGAGATTGCCAACTTATGATTTGTCAAGCATATACTCCATACTTTGTTCACTTTAACCTTAATCACTTCAAAATGCTTATGATAGGGGCAATGAGAGCTGAAAGCTAATAAGTACCATAATTTTTTGGAAGCTCTTTATGAAACTTGAAATCCCTGCTTCCCTGTGAAGGGCCTTTATTCTTACTTTTATATTGAGTCTCCACCTTCTATCTTTATGCACCAACTAGGAGAGCATAGTTGTCATTCTTAGTTCTATGTGCATTTCCCCAAAACTTATTGATTGATTCATAATGTTGATATTGCTTGTTCTTGAACTATTTGTATCTAGTCACCCTTATGAACTTTGAAGGTGTCCTATGCATTTATGTTTTGCTACTCCACGAGGGACAAGCTGAATACCATTATGCTATGTTTTCTGTATGTGAAAAAACAAACGTTTTTCAATGCATTGTTATTCATGATCCTTTGTTTGTATCCTTTCATGTTGCAACATAGTTGCTATGTCTTATTGTTAGAACTTCATCTTTCATGCTCATGTTTAGAGTACTTGGATCCCAGCTTTCAATGCTTTGCAAATGGTTTGATCAAGTTTGTGATGGTGCATGTCACCTCAAAAATTATTATATTTATCACTTACCTACTTGAGGACGAGCAGGAGTTAAGCTTGGGGATGCTTGATACATCATAAACATATCTATAATTTTTGATGTTCCATGCTTGTTTAGTATCAACTTTGCTATGATTTATCTACACTTTGAGGTATTTTTATACATTTTATGGGACTAACCTATTAACAATATACTGCAGTGCCAGTTGCCTGTTTTTTGTTGGTTTTTGTTTCAGAAAAGCTAGTAAGGAAGTATTCTCGGAATTGGACGGGACCAAAGCCAAATTCAATATTTTACCGGAACGAACACAGAGACCGAAGGGTAGTCGAAAGGGGGACATAGGGTGGCCACACCCTAAGGCCACACGGTTCCACCCTACGGCGCGCTGCCCTATTGTGTGGCCCCCTGGCCGGCCTCCGACCTCGCCTCTTCGCCTATAAAGTCCCCCGATGCAGAAACCCTAAGCACCCGATCAGATCTCCATGAAATAGTCCGTATCCGCCACCACCATCGTTCCTATATCGGGGGGGGGGGGTCTGAAGCTCTTCCCTGCACCCTTTCGAAGGGGAGAGATCACCCCGAAGGCCTTCTTCTTCACCATGCTAGCCTGCGGTATGATGCGTGAGTAGTTCACCCTTGGACTATGGTTCCATGCAATATCTAGATGGTTGTTCCTCCTCCTTTGTGCTATCATGATTAGATCTTGTGAGCTCCGTTCATGATCAATATCATCTATTTGAATCATACATGTTGTGTTTGCGGGGATCCGATGGATATTGAGATACTATGCCAGATTGATTATTGATTCTATCATGCGATATTGATTATTGATTCTATCATGTCTATGTTGTTTGTGATATTGCATCCTCTCCATTGCTCGATAGTAGGTTCATGCCTCTAGTAATCTAGGGAAGTGACAGGAATCGCTAAGGTTATAGATGTTCTTGTTCTACTAAGGAGAAAACAACAATCTTTTGTTCATTGAACAATTGTATTTTTTACTTTACACACATTGCTTAATGCAGTTATCCGCTGCTTGCAACTTAATAATGGAAGGGGTTTGGATGATAACCTGAAGGTGGATTATTAGTCATAGATGTAGTTGGATTAGGGTGTATGTATATTGTTGTAATGCCCAATCAAATCTCATAGGAATCATGATGTCTAGTATTTGCATTGTTATGCTTGCTTAGTCTGTCAATTGCCCCGCTGTAATTTGTTCACCCAGCATGTTATCTATCTGAAGGAGAACATATCTAGTGAATTGTGGACCCCAGTCCAATCTTTACCATTGTTACTTCATCTACTGTTATCATTTACTTTCTACAAGCAATTACTATCTTCCACACTATACGTTTAATCCTTTGTTTTCAGCAAACCAGTGAGATTGACAACCTCACTGTAAGTTGGGGCAAAGTCTTGAGTTTGTGTTGTGAAGGATTCCAAGTTGTTAGCAACACCTTGGAGTTGTTTCCTTGCTCCTACTGGTTCGATAACATTGGTTTCATAACTAAGGGTAAACTTGTTGTTGTGTTCATCACACCTTTCTCTTGGGGTATCCCAATGAGGCTCTATAGTGAGCTGAGCCCGTCAATGGCACCACCTACTTTTAATTTCAATGTGTTTATGGAGAAAAAGAAAATTGCGAAGAATGGTAGAAACTTTACCGACTGGGCCATGAATTTGAGGATTCTCCTCTCTACTGTTGCACAAAAGCAATATGTGCTAGAAGTGTCGCTAGGCCCCCCACCATTCGATGATGCCCCTGATGAGGAAAAGAACGTCTATCAGACTCGTCAAGAGGACCACAAATTAGTTCATTGCGTCATACTGTATGGCTAGAGCCAGAACTTCGAAAGCGTTTCGAAAACGGCAATGCCTTTGATACAATGGGTGAGTTGAAAATGATTTTCGACACCCATGTTGCTGTAGAGAGTTATAATGCTTCTGAAAAGTTCTTTAGCTGCATGATGGAAGAGAACAACTCCGTTAGTGAGCACGTACTCAAAATGTCTGTGTACGCCGATAAGCATGTGTCCTTGGGAATAACGATTCCCATTGACTTAGGCATACATCGTGTTCTCTAATCTCTACCACCTAGCTACAGGAGCTTTGTCATGGGAATGGCCACGACAGATGCTGCGATTGGAAGCGAGTAGTAGAACGAGGGGCAAGGGCGGCCAGCCATCTGCGATGCAAGATGAGGGTGGAGACACAAGGTTTTACCCAGGTTCGGCCCGCCGGAGGGTAAAGACCTACTCCAGCTAGATTGTATTATCGAGAGATTACAGTGGGTGAGTTCGACGGCTAGGCGGCGATTCGATGGGTTGTATGATGGAACTTAAGTGCTATGTGTACCCTATGGAGGTTTATACAGGGACACCTCGCTAGGGTTTACATATCTACAACCGAGTTGGATAAGGACTCAGAGGGGTTTGACCTAATCCAACCGGGCCTAGCTACGCTTCTAGGCCTTCAGCTTCCAGTTGCCTGGCTCCTTCTTGGGTCGTGATCCAGTCGCCGTCCTACAGGCCCACTCGCTTAAAGTATGATCCATTAGGGAACGTCCTGCTGGGTATACCCCATTCGGCATATCCCCATCAGTAGTCCCTGAGGCCATAGTTGATTCGTCGCAGGTGTTCTTTGGCATTGGGAGTATATGGGTCCAATTTGGACGCCCAGTCGAATTAGCGGTGGACTCTTTTAATGAAGGAAATATTCCTCAACATATACCTTCAGTCGCAATATCGGTGACCAATCTAATCGATAATTTGTCAAGTAGTCGAGTCGCGGATTTGGCGAATGGGTCGGCGAGTCGAGTAGACGAAGTTGTACCGTCATTTTGTTCAAACTAGCCATTGGGTATTCCAACGGTAATATCGGAGTAATAACCGCGCGGTAACGGCTCCCCCGAAACTGGCTGGAAGCAACTGCTATATAAGAAGAGTGACGGGTGAGTTGCGACTCTTCCTCACATTTCCTCCGATTTCGCGCGGCCTTCAATCTCCCATTTCCTCTCGATCTATAATTTCCAGAGCGAGTTAGCAAGCCTAGATCTTCGATCCGATGGCGCCCCCAAAGGAACTACGGGGAAAATCCAAGTGCACCAGGGCAATACTAAAATATTTTGAAGACGTAGGGATCCTCTGCGAGGGAAGATGTCGAATCCCCTCGGCCGGAGATTGGAGCCAGATCCGCACACCAACGAATTCATCTGCTTCACTAGCCACCTCGAGAGGGGGTTGGGATTCTCCACCTCGATCTTCTTCTGGTGGTTCTGTGCCTACTACGCCATCAAGACCTCCGATCTGGGGTCTCATAGCATCGAGCAGCTCGCCATTTTCGTGGCGTTATGCGAGTGCTCCCTGGGGTGCCGCCCTACTTCCCGTTATGGCAGGAGCTGTTCCACGGTCATGTTAGCCGCGAAGGAGCCGGCGGCCCGATGCTGCCAGCGGGAGGCCTCACATTCCAACTGAAGAACAAGGCCCCCTTCCTAGACCTCATGCTGTCGAAGAAGGCGGCCAGCGAATGGAAGAAACATTGGTTCTATGTTAGAGAGTCGACCCCGGACGGCGAGGTGCTTCTCCCTGCATACACCGCAGAATAGAGCGAGCCACGCCGGCTGCAGGTGGCCAAACTCCTGCACGACCAGAGGATGGTAGTGGATGAGATGCTGATGACGATTCAGTAGCTCAAGAAAGATGGGCTCGAGACCATCAAATTGTACAATTGTTGGATCAGGCGGCGATTGGTTCCACTAGCTAGTCGCTCCCATTGGATGTACGAGTACACCGACAGGGACGACAGGACCAAGGCCTGCACCGCCGAGTGGAAGGCCGACGATTACTCCTCCGCGTTGAAGAAGATCACTGACACGGAGTATAGCGATCCAAAGGCCGGGATCGCCCCATACACCACGAAGCGCAAGGCACCGATGGTGAGCCTTTTAATCTTGTCTGTCTTCGTAGTCGTAGGAGTGCAGTTGCGGTTTATTAACATGCGCTTGCCTTTTCAGCTGTTCCAAGTCATGGAGGCCTGGCTCCCTCCCATCAATGACGAGAGCTCCGAAGAGGTCGAGGAGGACCTGAGCGAGTCCTCCTCCTCCGACGCCGAGGCGGTGGAGGTCGCCGCGCCTGATCGAGGCTAGCCGAAGCCCCGTGGGACATGATGGGGGCGAAGGTGATGCCCAAGAACATAGTTCGCGATGCGTGGCCACACCGTCGAAGAAGAAATCGCTGGGGAAGAAGAAGATGCCTAAAGTGGCATCTCCGCCCCAGTCAGCGGCTAGCTTCAAGGCGACCAGTGAAGCTAATGACGCAGAGGCCGAGGCGTCGACGAAAGTGCCGGAGGCGACGGATCCGGCTGTGGTGGAGAACAAGATGCCTCTGGCATCGATTCCCCCTCCATTGTCGACAGTTGCGGGGCTTGGGGCTACTTCAACCGCAGAAGCCTCTCCATCGAAGGAGGCGCCTTCATCGACTGGAACGGAGCTTCCTACAGCTGCGGCCTCATCTACGAAGAAGGCTTTAGTATCATGGGCTCCTGCCCTGTTCGAGAAGGGCATCAGCCGCAAGCTGGGCCCGAAATTGGAGAAGCCGGCGCACATCCGCATCGGCCTGCGTTATATCCCAATCGCCAGTTACGTCCTTGCCTTCTCGACTTGGAGTAGTACTTTGTAGATGTTGTTTGAGTTGCTAATCGTTCCTTTTGCAGGACCGGCATGAAGAAGATCGGTCACCCCTCGGTGGCCAAGGTACCACCTGTCGCCACGGGCGGGGAGGCCGATTCCTCGAAGAAGAGGAAGGGCGACAACATCGAGGCACCCGCTGAGGGCGCGAAGAAGAAGAAGGGCGATGACTTCGTCATAGTTTTCGATGAGCTAGACGATGCGCCGAGCCAAGCTCTGACTGGAGTATACATGGACGCGAAGGCCGACGTGGTCGCAGCCAATTGACCCAACGACGCTGCTGGTGACGTCGGAGCCCACAACCAGCACCTCGGGGGAGGTGGCGGCAACGTTTCCTTGCTTTATGGCAAGGGCTTCCACCGTGTGTGCCATGACGCATTCGCCTCAGGTGCCCGAAGTTCAGTCCGCGCATACCGAGCAGTGTCACGGGCGAACGCCCTTTGTGATGCCGTCGGCAGACGCGGTCGAGCTGCATAACATTCTAGGCGCAGCTATCCAGGTATGTCTAGTCCCCGTGGATCTGCGCGCTGAATTTCAGTGGGTAGATTCTTATTATATTTACTGTCCAGTCCCCTAGTGGCTAGTCGCTGAATTTTAGCAGCTAGGCACTTAGGAATTTTTGGTGTCCAGTCCCCGAGTGTCTAGTCGGTGAATTTCAGCGGCTAGGCACTTAGAAAGTTTTGGTGTCCAGTCCCCAAGTGGCAAGTCGCTGAATTTCAGCGGCTAGGCACTTAGGAAGTTTTTGTTTCTTCTCACATTTGTTTCATCTTTGTGGGGCCTTCAACGTGAATCGGCGGAGCGACTGACCTCCAAGGAGCACTTGGAGAGCGACCTCCCATCCATGCAGGAGGTGAATAGGCAGCTTCAGGCGACCGTAGGTAGGTGTTTTGGGGTACCTTCTCAGTTCCTTTGCTTGTGCTTTTTTGGAGTCTCACTCTCGTTTTGTTGCAGAGGAACATTCCGCCGTGGTTGCTAAGGCCCGCGAGGGTCTTGTCCTAGCCAGCGAGTTGGAAGCTTCCAAGTCGTCATTGACCGCCACGGAGAGGCCGGTTGCCGAGCTGGAGAGGGAGCTCAAGGCCGCCAAGGCGGAAGAGAGCTCGTTGGAGGAGAGGGCGAAGATTGTTGTTGCTGCAGCGGTGGACGAGAGGAAGGTCTCCGACACTCTTGTCGCCGGAATTGCAGGATGAGTTGTCAGTTCTTCAGGACTTCACCACTAGGCTCTGTCGTCCAGTCCTTGGTGACTTCTTCAACTTGTTGTTATGTCAGCAAGTCCCCGAGCGGGCGGGTCGCTTATGCCGGCGAGTCCCCGAGTGGGTGAGGCTGAAGTTGTGCGTCCTTCTGATGCTGACTTAGCGTTGGTTGTAGGGAAATTACTCAGCGACGACCCTGAGGCGCAGAAGTATGATGCCAAGCAGTGTGTGACCATGCTGGTGGGCTCTGCCGCCATCTCAGCGACGTGCATTCGCTCTGTTCTTCAGGAGATCTCGCCCACCGAGGTGATTCCAAGCGAGCTCACGGAGGTGTGGCGTTACCTTGAAAGGGCGCCGATGGTGGTCGACTATATGTCATGGTCGGTGTTTCGCTGTAGGGCCGCGACTGCGCTGGGCCTTGGGCTCGCGCATTTCCCCGATGACTTCGACCTCGACGATGTCACCAGCAGGTACCCATCGGCGACCGGCTCGGTGGACATCTCTGAAGTTTTGAAGCTGACCACAAAGGCGGCCGCATACTCTGAGCGGGTGTTGGCGATGGGCGACCTTCTGCCATACCAGGAGATGGTGGTGGCTCCAAATGCGGCCGAGCCGGAGCACCATGACCTCAAGATGGAGCAACCATTCCGGTCGGTGATGGCGGGCAGCCTGGCGATGTACCCGGCAAATCCGTGGGGGTCCTTCATCCATGTTTGCGGTGGTGGCGGCACATCGGCCTCGAAGCCTTCGGAGTAAACAGTTTGCGGACTAGCATTTGTATTAGTATAAATAGATATGTGTCTGTGTGCCCCTGTACGCGAACAATATTTTGTTACTGTAAGGAATGGAAACCTATTGAGTCAGTTTGATTTGACTTTGCCTTTTTCTGTTATGCGAGTCCCCGAGCGCGTCCGACTTTTAATGGGATTTACCTCACATTTCTGTGTGTTTGTTTGTTTTTAGACTATTAGTTAGTTGAGGTTGAATCGCCGTGGTTAGGAAAGCCGGTCACTTGGCGACCCCAAGGGATTCCCTATACTTAGCTGTTTTCCTGGACGCGAACGGGGTCGGTTGGGTGAGTCCCCGAGTATGGTACTTAGCCGTTATAGTCGCATGCCCATGTTGGGGATATACTTTCCGGGTATACCCATAGGACTCGCTGACCAGGGTGGCCCACCAACGGGTTAGAGATTTGCTTCACGGGCGGCCCAGTTAGAGAAAGAGGAGTCAGTTCCGGCTACGACAAGTCCCAGAAGAGTTACTGACTTAGCTCTATAGTATTATGTCACATCCCAAATTTTAGATTTGGTACTGCATAACATTCATGGCATTACATCATGATCATCCATGCAAAATTTCAGTTTGAAAGGATTTTGGCAAAACAAACCGCTTGCATTTGCATTTTGACACCTACACATGAACCCTTGGTTTTACCATGCTGCTGTGAAAAACATTATATTTTGCGTGTATGGATGGCTCAGGTGCATAGAGGGTTTCGCCACGAACCCGTAGCACTTGGATTCACTCGATTCGGAGCCCCGTTGCAAAAAATATGAAAATCTGAATTTTGAACTTAGTTCTAGAAAGTTTCAGAAAAGAAATTCAGATAAGGAAAATCGTCAGGAAAAAAAAGAAAAAAAAGAACAAAAAAAAATAGCGCAGCCAATACGCCGCGTCTAACGGCCCATGCCAAGAGCCCGCCGCATGGCAAGAATACAGAAGCGCGCTGACGGCTGCAGATAGTGCGTCGCCACCCCAGCCACCGATAGGTGGGGCCCACCTGTCGGCGCCGCCCGTGTCGACGCGACTCACTGCCGCCACAGCGTATCTCGCCCGATCCGCTTGCTAATCGCCACAGATCTCGCTTGGTCCGCCGCTAACCGCCCTCCGATTTTCGGCTCCCTTATAGCCCTCGCCCTCCTCTACGAAAACCCGAACGCGCCTTCTCGCGCGCCCGACGAAATTTCGCCGGAGTTAACCACCGCCGCCCGCCGCTCGCAGAAGCGCCGCCGCGCCGCTTCTTCGCTTCGCCGCCGCCGTCCGCTGCGCCGCCGCCGCTTCGCCCGAAGCCGCCTTCATCGATTTCGCCGCTTGCTTTGCCGAAGCCGCCGCCGTCACCTCAAGACGCTGCCACCGCCCACGCCGACGAGCCCGACCGCCACGCCCCGACGCCGTCCCGCCGACCACCGCCGCCGGAGACCCCCGCCGCCACCGCACCAACCACGCCGCCGCCGTCGCCGCTCAGGTGAGCACCTCGCCGCCAGCCTTGCCCTGCCCTCCGATCTGGAACGGACGGCCCAGATGGGCCGTTAACCGGTCACGCTGACCGCTGACTGGTCCGCGTGCCACGTTAGCACGGTCAGCCCAATCAAACGTTGACTGTGTATTTTTAAATTGATTTTAATTGGCAGAAATTAGCTAAAACTTGTAAAATTCATATCATTATATCTACTGGGCCAAAAATTGCAAATAAAATATGTGTAGAATCAGTGTCTCGTGTAGAATCTTGCTGTACCATTGTTTTACACTTTTACAGCAAGGTTTTGTCCAGAATAATTAAATGACTTAATGCCCTTCTTAGAGTAATAAATTCATAGAATAATTTATGTAACTCCAAAAATTGCAAATAAGATGTCCCTGGAATCAGTAGAACAAGGGGAATCTCATAGTGAATTAAAAAGTTAGGCTTACAGTAATAATTTTTGCAGAATCTAATTAAAGGCTTACTGTAGTATTTTAATTACTTAGGGAGTTATATAAATCCTTTTTGAGAAGTTCCAATTGGTACTGTTTCTATTTAGAGTTGCCTACACAGAGGTAATTTTACAAGATTTTACAAACAACATGTTAATAGAGGCTAATTATTTAGTTTCTGGATTTATTATTTGAGCATTATAAATTGCATGCCTTATTTTCCTTGCATCCAAAATAATTTCCATGCATGCATACAGTAGTTATACTGAATAAGATTATGTGATGTTGTTGTAGCGTTATACCACTTGTCATGCATGCATGTTGCATCATCTTTGTTTGCATATGATTGTGGATGGTTTGTTTATTATTGCAAATTGTATCGTGTAGATTGTGACGAGTGCAACGCTTGCTCGTGTGTGGATTGTTCTTCCGACCGCTACAGCCAAGGCAAGTACCTTGTTCATGATGTTGTCCTACTATTTTCAATGCATTGTTGTGTATTTTGTAGATGCATGTGTAGGATATTACTATCGCTATGCTATGTCCCATTATGTGGTAGGGCTTTCCTGTAGTTGAGCCACCGTTGGTAGATGTGCTTAGTCATGCTATGACGAACACGGGCTGGGTTACATCATTGAAAGTTGTGTCTAAATGTGTTGGTTTGCGAAAACTAAAAACAACTTAATCAATGAACCTCCTGGGTGTGATGTGATTGATAATTTTTGGTGGTATCATTGCAGAAAGGCACTAGGTATCAAGAGAGAATGATTGGCTTCTTTATTTTGTAGCTTACGTGTACAACCATGTGCCAATAATGGAATGGGCTGTTGGTTGGACTCAGTAGGTTGTGGTAACTCGAACCCACGTATCCAGAGATGTAGAATTTTTGTAGGTTGGACCGGTGCGTGTCGGGTTTGGGGAGCTACTTCCCGAACGGTCCCTTCTTGGAATTCTCCCTATCATCACCCAAAATGAGAGTGGTGGTACGAGCTGGGCTGGCCAAGTCAGATGGGTAAAGTGTACTAACCCTTGCAGGGTGTATAATGTAATCGATTAGCCGTGTCCCCGGTTATGGACATCTGAGTTGCTTGATACTGATTCCATGACATGTTTCTCGCTCATTCTAATTTCATAATTGCCTTAATGTTGATGGGTTAACTTAATTGAGATCTTTTCAAAGAAAATCAAAAACTATTTATGAAAGTAGGATAAAGGTATTTGCAAATACAAGCTAGCCACAGCTCCACTTGCCAAATATGCATGTAGATGTTAGCACTATTGTCTCCTTTAATAGCTCTACTTGCCATACATTCCATGTATTGACCCTTCGGGGCTGCTACATTTCATGTTGCAGGATATTCCGATTCTGAGTAATTGATTTAGGCCACGGTACTCCACTCGGCACTTGTTCACTTGTGGGCAATTTGAAGAATGGAGGATTTACTATATTTATGTTGCTACTTGAATAACATTGAGCTAGCCTTGAGCTAAGCTTTTATTGTAATAATGATACTCTAGATCTTCGTTATTTATGATACACGGATATTTTGCTATGTTATTCATCTTATTCTATTGTGAGCCAATGAACCGATCCAGGGATTGCCATGTCACATAGAAGCTACGGTCTTTTCAGAACCGTGGTGTTACAAGATAGTATCAGAGCCGTGTGTAATCAGGATCGTGACCTAGGTTTGGATTAGGAAGCCATAGAATTATTAAAGCTTATATTAACTCTGTCTTTCATCTTATGCCTTTCACTCTCGTAGATTCTTACCATATGCTATTCTCACACTTTCCTCTTTTAATTTGATAGATGGGAGAAGTCAGGACTGAGTATGCAACCATGGAGTCACCAAGTCCCTTTGCAAGACAGTTAGCACATCTCTCGCAGTCATTGGGATTGCCACTGCCCATGTTCAAAGGAAGAAGGTTGTACACCTATGGATATGGCGAGGATGCATGGGAGATCATGACCTTCATCTTCAGGGATGCCGCCTTGCCAAACCCTGTGCATCTGATCTACACCAAGACATACTGCAACTGGGGACTTGGAATAAACTTGGCCCTGCATGAAGCCCTGTCTCGCCAGTGCCATCTTGTCCGACACCTACTGCCAGCAGACTCACTCTACCGTGACTATGGGAGGCGTGATGAGGATGGGAACGTTGTGGTTACCCCGGGTGACAGGAACAACATGCCGCCTCGTCGGAGGCACATAGAGGATATGGAAAGGGAGAATGGAGCTCTAGCTGAGAAAGTGATGATGGTAAAAGAGATAGCAGATTTTGCCAGCAATGGTATGGTGGTCCAAGGACTGGAGATAGAGACCTTGCATGAAGCTATGGATGTTCTGAATAATGCCCTGGTAGGCAGGGATGCAACCATAGCTCAGCTTAATGGAACTGTGCTGGAAAACAACCAGACCATACAAAAGTTGCAAGGGACCGTCCAGGAAAGGGATCAAACTATTGAAGACATGGCAGCCCAGATTGCCGCTCTCCAAGCACAGCTGAATCCACCCTCTAATGATGACAATGGAGATGATGGCAACAATGATGATGATGATGACAGTGGGAATGATGATGATGAGGACGAGGATGATGATGATGGAGACGATGATGGTGGAGGAGATGAAGCTGTTGCAGTTGCAGCAGAGAATGAAGAAGAAGAGGAGGATCCAGAAGAGGTGGAGTTCGAGATTTCAAGTGATGACTCGGGAGAGGTGTATACTCCGCCGCCATGGTTGGATCGTGGACAGAAGCGCCAACGCATGAGTGCAAGGACCTACCGCAACCTCTTCAAGAAGTAGATAGAAGTCCACCAATTAGTTTTCGTTAGGTAAAATCGTTAGGATTAGTCTCGATCGATGTAAAGCTTAATTGCTGTTAGTTTAAGAGTGTTTAGTTGATCCTATGTGTACTCCAATATCCCAGGATTATTTGTTCGAATTTTTATAAAAGAGTTATGGCAAGTTTTGGTTGATATCTGAGTTTTTCCTGTTGCAGTTTTCTGCTGATACAGCAGTACTGCACGAATTTTCATATTTTACTAGTATCTGGGAAAAATCTGAACAAAATAGGGATGGTTCGAAACTCTCTGTACTGTATGCACAAAAATCAGAAAAAATTCCTGACGAGTTTAAGTCAGGTAGAAAAATTCGTGAACACTGCTGGACTGTTCTGGCAGATTTTTGTTTTCATTGCTTTGTTGAACTTTTGTGTAGTTATAACTATTGCCAACTCTTCTAAAAACTATTTCAGTAGGTATATACTGATAGGATAACCCCTGGGATGTTGTTGGATCATTTGTTTGCTGATGTGTTGCTTGCTTGAGATTGTCTGTGATTGTTTTGTTTTTGGTTTGGTCATAATGCATGGGTAGAATCCTGTTTTCGTAATCGATTCTTTCTAAACTTACATGTGCTGAACCGTAGATGCCTCCCCGCCGTCAACCCACTGAGTTGGAGCAGCTCATGGCACCTCAGGTACAGCTGACCCAGGTTATGACCCAGTTCATGGAAGCTCAGAACAACAATAACAACAATGGGAACAACCAGCCTCAGGGAGATGCTCTCACTAGGTTTCTGAGGCGAAGGCCAGCGAAGTTCTCTACTGCAATGGAGCTGATGGTTGGTCTCGACTGGTTGTGCTCAGTCAACAAGGATCTGAAACTGTTGGGTGCACGGATGCTGAGAAGGTGAGATTTGCCGCTCACCTACTGGAGGGACCAGCCGCTTCGTGGTGGGACACTTTTCAGATCACCCACCCGCTGGACACTATGACTTGGTCAATGTTTGAGGAAGGTTTCAAGACCAACCACATATCTTCAGGAGTTCTGAGCCTGAAGAGGAAGGAATTTCGCAACTTGCGCCAAACCAACCGCACCGTGGCTGAGTATATTGAGGAGTTCAACAATCTGTCTCGTCATGCACCTGAGGATGTTGACACTGATGCCAAAAGGAGGGAGAGGTTCCTGGATGGCCTCAGTGATGATCTTTCAGTGCAGTTGTTGGTGGTTTACTGTCCCACTTTCCAGGAGCTTATGGACAAGGCCAGGATCTTGGAAGGGAAGCACAAGCAGGTGGAAAGCCGTAAGAGGAAGAGCAACAATCACCACTCTGGTTCTCACCACAAGTCCCACACTTCTTATGATGGATACTCCAAGCATAGAGGGAGTGACCATGGGCACCATGGAAGCCATGACCGCCACCACCATGGAGGCGATGGACATCGCCACGATAGCCACAAGAGAAACCACCACAGCCACAAGGGAGGACACACTCACCATTCTGGAGGACACAGTGGACATGACCGCAACCGTGATCGCAGCTTTGTGAAGAAGGATCTGAGTGAGGTGACATGCTTCAAGTGTGGCCAGAAGGGACATTATGCAGACAACTGTTCAGAGAAGAAGGGACTGAAGCCAGGCAACAACCAGAAGGCCACAGTGAACAACATGAATGTGGAGGAGATCCCAGATGAATCTGATCTTGTGATTGGTAAGTTTCCAATCAACACTCACCCTGCACTTATACTTTTCGATACTGGTGCATCGCATTCATTCATATTAAGGGCATTTGTGGATAAGTATAAAGTTACCTACGGATTCTCTGAAATGGTCTATTAGAGTGAGTTCACCTGGAGGGGATATGATAGCTAACGCGGGATGCCGCGACTTAACTGTGAGGATTGGAGCACACAATTTTATTGCACATCTGGTAGTTTTGGAATCACAAGGATTAGATGTAATTCTGGGTATGGATTGGATGTTTATGCATGGGGGACACATAGATTGTGCATAGCGAGCTTTTTCACTCAAAACCCCGGATGGTAAGAGAATTAGTATCAAGTCGGCTTTGCGACATGGAAGGTGTAAGCTGAATTCTATTAAGGGGGTTAGCATGGATACTGTGCCTGTGATTAAGGAGTACCCCGACGTGTTTCCGGAAGAGCTGCCAGGGATGCCACCTGACAGGGATGTGAAGTTTCTCATCGATCTTATGCCGGGAACAGGACCTATAGCAAAGAGACCGAACAAGATGGATGTGGATGAACTGAAGGAATTAAAGAAACAGCTAAAGGAGAAGTTGGGCAAGGGATTCATTCAGCCTAGTTCGTCGTCATGGGGTGCACCTGTTCTGTTTGTGGATAAGAAAGACAGCAGCAAGAGGTTAGTGGTGGACTACCGCTCGCTGAATGAAGTGACCATCAAGAACAAATACCCCCTGCCGAACATAAATGATTTGTTTGATCAACTGGAAGGAGCAAAGGTGTTTAGCAAAATTGATCTGCGATCGGGCTACTTCCAATTGAAGATCCGGGAGGAGGACATACCAAAAACTGCTTTCACCACTAGGTATGGTTTATATGAGTATACAGTTATGTCTTTTGGACTAATGAATGCTCCGGCATATTTCATGACCATGATGAACAAGGTATTCATGGAGTAATTGGACAAGTTCGTGGTTGTGTTCATTGATGACATACTGGTATATTCCAAGGACGATGTTGAACATGAGAAACATCTGCGACTAATTATGGAGAAGCTAAGGGAGCACAAGCGGTATGCCAAATTCAGTCAGTGTGAGTTTTAGATAAACACTGTTGGATTTCTTGGACACGTGGTGTCAGGAGAAGGAGTCGCTGTTGATCCAAGCAAGGTGACTGCAGTAACTGAGTGGGAAGCACCCAAGAATGTGGGTGATATTCGTAGTTTTTGGGACTTGCTGGATATTACAGGAGGTTCATTGAAAATTTCTCCAAGATTGCTAAGCCAATGACAGAACTTCTGAAGAAGGAGAGGAAGTTTGAATGGACGGATGCGTGTGAAGCCAGCTTTCAGGAACTGAAGCGTCGACTAGTGACCGCACTTGTTCTGTGTTTACCAGATCTTCAGAAGGATTTCCAAGTGTACTCTGATGCTTCTCGACGGGGACTTGGGAGTGTGTTGATGTAAGATGGGAGAGTGGTGTCATATGCCTCGCGGTAGCTTAAACACCATGAGAAGAATTATCCCACGCATGACTTGGAATTAGCATCATTTGTTCATGCGCTCAAAGTATGGAGGCACTACCTAATGGGAAAACACTGTGATGTGTACACCGACCACAAGAGCCTGAAATACATATTTACACAGAAGGAACTGAACATGAGGCAAAGGAGATGGTCGGAGCTTATCAAGGATTATGATATGAATCCGCAGTACCACCCAGGGAAGGCAAATGTAGTAGCATATGCTATGAGCCGGAAGGTCTATGCCAATGGATTAACTGTTGGGGAATTGCCCGAGGACTTGTGCAAGATATTCAGGACCTCAGACTAGAGGTAGTGTTAGAAGGATATTTAGCAGCAATGGAAGTCGAACCAACGGTACAGGACATGATCAGGAAGGCTCAGATAGGTGACAAGGAAATAGAGGAGATAAAGGAAAAGATGAAGGAAAATCGAGAAAAGGATATTCGCGAGGATGAGCATGGTACCTTGTGGTATGGAGATCGTTTGTGTGTGCCCAGCGACCCAGAGATAAGGAAGTTGATTCTGCAGGAAGCTCATAACTCGCCATACTCCATACATCCGGGCAATACAAAGATGTATATGGATTTGAAGGGAAGATTTTGGTGGAATAACATGAAGGGATACATCGCCAAGCATATTGCCCTATGTGATGCATGTAGCCGAGTGAAGGCGGAGAACCAGAAGCCAGCAGGACTACTACAACCATAGCCTGTGCCGGAATTGAAGTGGGATAGAGTGGGAATGGATTTTATCACAGGATTACCCAGGACCAGGTCAGGATATGACTCCATTTGGGTAGTGGTCGACCATTTGACCAAGGTATCCCACTTTATACCGGTGAAGACGACCTATACGAGTGCAAAGTTGGCCAAGATTTATATGAACAGATTTGTGTGCCTACACGGAGTTCCCAAGAGCATTGTATCGGATAGAGGCACCCAATTTACCTCACACTTTGGCGCCAGCTGCACGTGTCATTGGGGACTAGGTTGGAGTTTAGCACAACATTCCACCCACAGACTGATGGACAGACCGAGAGGGTAAATCAGATTTTGGAGGATATGCTGAGAGCTTGCGCTTTGTCTCATGATTCTAGTTGGGATGAGAATTTGCCGTATGCTGAGTTTTCCTACAACAACAGTTATCAGACCAGCATCAAGACATCGCCGTTCGATGTGCTATATGGGAAAAGATGCCGAACACCATTGCTATGGGATGGAGTAGGGGAACGTCAGCTGTTTTGACCTGATTTGATCAAGGACGCTGAGGAGAAGGTCGCCTTGATAAGGGACAGACTGAAGGTAGCACAATCAAGGCAGAAGAGCTACGCTGACGCCAAACACAAGGAAGTGGTGTATGAGATAGGTGATAGAGCATACCTCAGAGTGTCGCCACTTCGTGGGATTAAGATATTTGGAATCAAGGGTAAGCTGGCACCTCGGTTTATTGGACCATATAGGGTCTTAGCACGCAAAGGAGAAGTTGCTTATCAGTTGGAGTTGCCAGAGGCTCTGTCTGCTGTGCACAATGTGTTTCACGTGTCCCAGCTGAAGAAGTGCCATCCGGAGATGGTGGATACACCATTAAGAGAAACTGTGCCACTAGAGGAGGTTCATCTTGAGAATGACTTGACCTATGAGGAGAATCTAGTCAAGATACTGGAAACAACGGAGAGGATTACCCATACCAAGACGATCAGGTTTTGCAAGGTGCAATGGAGCCACCACACCGAAGAGGAAGCCACTTGGGAGCGTGAGGATGACATCCAAGAGGACCACCCGCACAAATTTGCTAGCCACGCCGAATCTCGGGGACGAGATTCATCTTAAGGGGGTTAGTCTTGTCACATCCCAAGTTTTATATTTTGTACTACATAACATTCATGGCATTGCATCATTATCATCCATGCAAAATTTCAGTTTGAAAGGATTTTGGCAAAACAAACCACTTGCATTTGCATTTTGACACCTACACATGAACCCTTGGTTTTACCATGCTGCTTTAAAAAATATTATATTTTGCGTATATGGATGGCTCAGGTGCATAGAGGGTTCCGCCACGAACCCATAGCACTTGGATTCACTCGATTCGGAGCCCCGTAGCAAAAGATATGCAAATCTGAATTTTGGACTTAGTTCTAGACAGTTTCAGAAAAGAAATTTCAGATAAGGAAAATCGTCAGGAAAAAAAAGAACAAAAAAAAACAGCGCAGCATCTAGCCGGCCGCCGCAGCCCAACGGCCCACGCCAAAGAGCTGGCCAGCAAGACGGCAGCAGCGCATCGCTGCAGATAGTGTCGCTAGCCGCCTAGCCACCGGCTGGGGCCCACCGCCGCCAGTGTCCGACGCGACTCCGCCACAGCGTATCTCGCCCGGTCCGCTCGCTAACCGCCTCACCTCCCCGATTCTGCCCTTATAGCCCTCGCCTCACGAAAACCCGAACGCCGCCTCTCGCGCCCGACGAGAAATTTCTCGCCGGATTTAACCACCGCCATCGCTGCTCGCTGCGTAAGCGCTGCCCGCTGCTCGCCTCTTCCTTGCCCCGCGCCGCCCCCACTTCGCCTTCCTCGCCGCAGATCGTGCCCGCCGACGCCGCTGCAGCCATGACGCTGAAGCCGCCGCCCGCCGCTTCGCACGCCTTGCCACCGCCCACGCCAATGAGCCCGACCGCCACGCCGCCCGCCGACCACCGCCACCGGAGGCGCCGCCGCTGCCGCCAGTGAGCACCTTGCCGCCAGCCTTCCCCTGCCCTCCGATCTGGAACGGACGGTCCAGATGGGCCGTCGACCGGTCACGCTGACCGCTGACTGGTCAGCGTGCCACGTCAGCATGGTCAGCCCAGTCAAACGCTGACTGTGTATTTTTAAATTGATTTTAACTGGCAGAAATTAGCTATAACTTGTAAAATTCATATCTTTAGATCTACTGGGCCAAAAATTGCAAATAAAATATGTGTAGAATAAGTGTCTCGTGTAGAAAATTGCTGTACCATTGTTATACACTTTTACAGCAAGGTTTTGTCCAGAATAATTAAATGATTTAATGCCCTTCTTAGAGTAATAAATTCATAGAATAAGTTCTTTAACTCCAAAAATTGCAAATAAGATGTCCCTGGAATCAGTGGAACAAGGGGAATCTCATAGTGAATTAAAAAGTTAGGCTTACAGTAATAGTTTTTGCAGAATCTAATTAAAGGCTTACTGTAGTATTTTAATTACTCACGGAGTTATATAAATCCTTTTTGAGAAATTCCAATTGGTACTGTTTCTATTTAGAGTTGCCTACACAGAGGAAATTTTCCAAGATTTTACAAATAGTATGTTAACAGAGGCTAATTATTTAGTTTCTAGCTCTATTATTTGAGCATTATAAATTGCATGCCTTATTTTCTTTGCATCCAAAATAATTTCCATGAATGCATACAGTAGTTATACTGAATAAGATTATGTGATGTTGTTGTAGCGTTATACCACTTGTCATGCATGCATCTTGCATCATCTTTGTTTCCATATGATTGTGGATGGTTTGTTTATGATTGCAAATTGTATCGTGTAGATTGTGACGAGTGCAACGCTTGCTCGTTTGTGGATTGTTCTTCCGACCGCTGTAGCCAAGACAAGTAGATGCTACCTTGTTCATTATGTTGTCCTACTATTTTCAATGCATTGTTGTGTATTTTGTAGATGCATGTGTAGGATATTACTATCGCTATGTTATGTCCCATTATGTGGTAGGGCTTTCCTGTAGTTGAGCAACCGTTGGTAGATGTGCTTAGTCATGCTATGATGAACGCGGGCTGGGTTACATCATTGAAAGTTGTGTCTAAATGTGTTGGTTTGCGAAAACTAAAAACAACTTAATCAATGAACCTCCTTGGTGTGATGGGATTGATAATTTTTGGTGGTATCATTGCGGAAAGGCACCCAGGTATCAAGAGAGAATGATTGGCTTTTTTATTTTGTAGCTTACGTGTATAACCATGTGCCAATAATGGAATGGGCGGTTGGTTGGACTCAGTAGGTTGTGGTAACTCGAGCCCACGTTTCCAGAGATGTAGAATTTTGGTAGGTTGGACCGGTGCGTGTCGGGTTTGGGGAGCTACTTCCCGAACGGTCCCTTCTTGGACTTATCCCTATCATCACCCAAAATGAGAGTGGTGGTACGAGCTGGGCTGGCCAAGTCACATGGGTAAAGTGTACTAACCCTTGCAGGGTGTATAATCTAATTGATTAGCCGGTGTCCCCGGTTATGGACATCTGAGTTGCTTGATACTGATTCCATGACATGTTTCTCGCTCATTCTAATTTCATAATTGCCTTAATGTTGATGGGTTAACTTAATTGAGATCTTTTCAAAGAAAATCAAAAACTATTTATGAAAGTAGGATAAAGGTATTTGGAAATACAAGCTAGCCACAGCTCCACTTTCCAAATATGCATGTAGATGTTAGCACTATTGTCTCCTTTAATAGCTCTACTTGCCATACATTCCATGTATTGACCCTTTGGGGCTGCTACATTTCATGTTGCAGGATATTCCGATTCTGAGTAACCGATTTAGGCCACGGTACTCCACTCGGCACTTGTTCACTTGTGAGCAATTTGAAGAATGGAGGATTTACTATATTTATGTTGCTACTTGAATAACATTGAGCTAGCCTTGAGCTAAGCTTTTATTGTAATAATGATACTCTAGATCTTCGTTATTTATGATACACGGATATTTTGCTATGTTATTCATCTTATTCTATTGTGAGCCAATGAACCGATCCAGGGATTGGCATGTCACATAGAAGCTACGGTCTTTTCAGAACCGTGGTGTTACATATTACTTGTAGTCCAAGCTGTACATAGTTACCGACTCTGTAACATAACCTGATATGTCTCTTCCTGTAACCCTAGGCCCTGGTGACTATATAAACTGGCCCTATGGGAGACTTTAGGGCATAAAGCAATAACACAACTCGATAGACAACCATAACCAACTTGCACATGCGAACCTCTCTTGTAATCCGTTGTAACATCCGGCTTACGTCGATATATTACTGGGTTGCTAGCAGGAGTAGGATCCGATCACAGTAGTCAGATCTGAACCTGGGTAAACTTGTGCTCACCGCTCCTGGAACATCCAACGTCTCACACCCCATCCTTCCAATGCCACTAGGACCCCCTACGGCGTACTTGTCGACAATCCGACGAAATTGGCGCCCACCGTGGGGCAGGTGACCTTTGGAGCATCGTTCCAGGCGGAATCTGCGCATGCAGGAATCAGCAAAATAATCGCCATGGGTCGCATGGTCTACGCCAGCAACATCCCTCTCATCCTCCTAGATGAGACTTGGATTCCGGCTTCCAGGCCTGTGACGACCTACACAATCATGTCAATCGGCAAGATCGATATTTATCTCGGTTTCGCTGAACCCGCCCAACCCACCCTAGAGGTGATGACCATGGCATAAGAAAAATCTGGATGTACTTTGTCCATAGAGGCGGAAGAGTTCAAGGTCTCGGAGAAAATCAAACCCGCCTGACCCACTCCTGAAGTGGAAGAAGAGGTGGAAGACGAAGTCAGATCCGATCTCTCCTGTGAGATCGGATACACAGATGAGAAGTACATCCGCTACGAATCTAGCTTTGCTGACGTCGAAGCAGAAACCAAGTTATACAAGTACCTCAAGAACATGAATAAGAAGAAGCACTGTTTCGTGTACCACATAAGCACTGGATCCGACTCTGTCGATGTTAGGCCTGGTAGCGACTTGGTCCTAGACGCAATCGAAGAAAACGCCGAATTACCCGGCTCCCCAACAGAGTCAATCACGTCCCAGGAACTTCGAGACTTTGACAAGGATATAGAGGAGTACGAACAACATCACGTCTCCAGACAAACACCAGGTGAGCCAGAAACTCCTCCTAGTCCATATGATAGCATGGATGAAGGCTACACCACACAGGACGACATGGACACCGGAGATTCCTCCGAGGTCTACAAGCCAACCATGACGGAAAGTACCGACGGAAGTTTATACCCCGATACTGGACCAAAATCCATCTTTGCCACTGGTACGCACATTAAGGATACTGGGCAGTCAAATAAGAATAACAAGAATCCAACTCCGGCAGAGCCGGGCATCGAGGAAACCAACGAAGAAAAAGTTGATGAAGAGATCGAGATGGAGAATCAGGACAGAGATCCGATTAATCCCTCCCCGATCGATACTCCTGTGGATGGACACGTTGTCACCAAGGATGCGCGCAAAATCTATGGAGATTCTCTCACAATTCCAATCCCAACAACTTCGGATCTTACGCCGAGGCGCTGGTGAAAAGGGCTGAGAACCTGGAAAAGCACCGCTTGTTTCTACTTGAAGAGGCTGCATGACTCGTCGAGATGAGAAAACAGTTAGACAGTGATCCTACCAAATACCAGTCATATTTCAAGTGACATCCAAACAAAACTAGGGGAGGTCCGTTTCTTGTGAACAAGAATCCGGATATCCACAAATATCTACTCGACGGAAAGGATGGAGAGCAGATCCGAGTCTACAGCACGCCGGTGGAAAATGCTACTGTAGCTCGAGCCGTCCTTGCCAACAATCCATGTCCATAGCAGGTCCAGAAGTGTGTTGCATTGTTGGACAAAGGGTTAAAACAGCAGAAGATGGCCGCGTCATTCAGTGGCAAGCTGGCCTCAAAATCCGAGTTTTGCCACACTGCGCTGACCAAAGCGCTGACATAAGGCTCCACAGGGATAAGGCTCAGCACTATCGTCCTCGTGGAGAAGAAGAAAATTCCAGGACCAGCTCCAATAGCCACTCTTGCCGGTCGGCGCATGACTGGGCAAGAGTTATTCCGGCTGCGGCCGAAGACGTCATCAGGGAAATGGTTCCTCATCAGGACCATCAACGGCAAAATAATCGCTATAGAGAAGACCCGGAAATATGCAGCTGTCAACGCAACATTCATATCTGGAGGACGAGGAGGGCGCGGAGGCGGCCGTGGTAGAGGCCGAGGAACTTCCCGAATCCAGGGCAGATGAGACCAACAACCCGAAAGAACCTATACTTGGGATGACATTGCCAATAATCCCTGTGTCCACCACTTGGATAGTAATGGAGGATATACCCATACAAATGCCGAGTGTCGTTTCAATGACGACATCAAGAAAGACGAATCTGCTGGCTACAGAGCCAAGCGACAAAAAGGAAAGAAAAATCCGAGAAAGGAAAGGAACCCAAGGAAGATTCTAACATGGAAGAGGCGAAAGCCTCCGTAAAGCCCAAGCCGGATGGAAAGAAGACTTTTCCGACTAAGAAAGACGCATACTTCTGCTTCCTTCGATCCCAACTAGCTAAGGACAAAAAGGCGGTTATTCGTGAGCTCAATGCCACGGTTCCGGCTGTCCCCCAATTCCTTGACTGGTCAAAGGTGACTATCACCTTTGATCGTTCAGATCATCCGAGAAAAACACATCGTCGGGGAAGTATCTTCTGGTCGTCAATCCTCTTATTGATGGCTATGAATTCTCAAAAACAATCATGGACGATGGGAGAAGTATCAATATCCTCTACATCGAGACACTCCACTGCATGAAGCTACACGAGAGCCAGTTGAGTTACAGCAGTGTAACTTTCCATGGCATTGTACCAGAGAGACAGGCAAATTCTCTGGGTGAGATCACACTGGACGTGACATTTGGAACCCGAGAAAATTACCGGACCGAGCCACTCTCCTTCGAGGTGGTACCGTTCAAAAGTGCTCACCACTCCATCTTTGGGCGTCCGGCTTACTAGGCGTTTATGGCCCGTCCCTGTTACATCTACAACATGATTAAACTTCCAGGTCCAAAGGGCGTAATCACCGTACGAGGAAATCTAAGGAAGGCGCGAGAGTGCGACGAAGGATCTGCTGCTTTCGCCGAAGCCGTGCTTCACACCCAGGAGTACCAGGAGATCAAGAAGACCATCAATCCTTCCGAGATGCCCGCTACGAAGAACGAGGTGTTGAAGCCAAGTTTTCAGTTCAAGGCGTCGGAAGAGACGAAGAAGACATGGCTGAAGGAAGATGATCCCTCCAAGACGACGAACATAGGGGTAGGCTTAGGCCACGCATAGTAAAGCGCGCTCGTCGAGTTCCTCAAAGCTAATAGTGATATCTTCGCATGGCAGCCATCTGACATGACCGGAGTACCTAGGGAACCTGCTGAGCACTCTCTTAATGTGTACCCAGACGCTAAACCCGTCAAACAGTCCTTACGACGACTTGGTGATGAAAATCACAAAGAAATATCCAAGGAATTAGCCCGCTTAGAGCTAGAAGATTTCGTAACAGAGGTCATCCATATAGATTGGGTGGCAAATCCTATAGTCGTCCCTAAAAAGGACACCATTGATTTAAGGATGTGTGTTGATTATACCGCTTCGAACAAGACATGCCCAAAATATCCGTTTTCTTTGCCAAGAATTGACCAAGTTATCGACTCAACGGCAGAATCGGAATCCCTTTGTTCCATGGTGGCCATCCACAAGTGTGATACACAAGGTAAACCATACACATGGGCCTTGTGTAACCACTCAACATAAACCAATCTTTCCATTCCACCTAGGTGATTCATCTACATAGTTGTTTTATTAATCAAAAACACAAGTCATAGACTTAGCAAAATTTCATAGCATGAATATTCCACCCTTGTTTTATACTAGATAGGATAAGCATGATAACATAACAAGTTTTATTATCTTAGGCAAAAAATTTCTAAGACTAAAACTACTAGGATTTCCCAAGGCATAGCAAAGTATATGCTTAGAAAAATTCCAATGCAAATCCTACTCAAAATATCACTAGTGCATAGATAAAATAGTAGGACAAAAATATGGAGCATCACTTGCCTTGATAGTTGGGAGAGTAGCAATAGTCCTCACAATCACAATCACCAAAATCTACACATAAAATCATAACACCAAATTCACATTTCAATATTCAAACAAAAATACACATGCATGCATGCAAATGCAATGGAATGATTTTTCTACACTAAACAAGTCAAATGAAACAGTACTGAACACAAAGAAAACTTTATAGGATCTAAATAAACTCAAATTTACTTTAAAAATATTTTCCAAATAATTTTTATATGCAAAATAGGCCTACAAATGGTTCTGTAAATAATACTAAAACAAGGCTACAGAAGTGTTGGCTTTAATTTTCTGAGTCCATTGATATATTTGTAAGGGTTCGTAGCATGGAAAACAAAAATTTCTACCGCATGCATACAAACAAGCCAAGATCTATCTACTAGATTGTAGCAACGAGTCGATAGAAGAACTCACCCTCGAAGATTCCAAAGCGGTTAACGAGAGCAGATTCTCGTGGGTGATGTATTCGTACACTTGCCGATCTCAAGATCGCGTAGACGATCCTTCCGGCACTGCGTTCCGGCAGCGCTTCTGTTGTTGGTCACACGTCCGGTACTCGATGAAGACCTTCCTCTCCCTTGTTCCAGCAGTCAGCAGAGGTTGTAGCACTCTCCTCGTGATTCCGGCAGCACGACGGCGTGGTGTCGGAAGTAGAGGGAAGATCCCGCAGGGCTTCGCCTAAGCCGGAGCAAGTATGGTGGAGTAAGAGAGGGGCCTTAGCAATCTACGGAATAGAGGCACCAAGGGGGTGGTGTAGCCGGCGGCTAGGGCTTGGGGAAACCCCAAGTAAGCGACTTGGAGGAGGCCCTAGGCGGCGGCAACACTTGGAGGTGGTGGCGCCTAGGAGCTAGGGTTTGGGTGTGAGGGGTAGGGGGGCGCCCTACCCCTCCTTATATAGCTGGGGGAGGCGGTTTGGGAGGAGGTAGTCCTCCCCCAACTCCTCCTCCTTGGCCGGCGGGTGGAGGGAGTGGGATTCCTACCCTAGGTAGGTTTCCTACTCTCCCTCCACCAAGCAATGTTCGGTTTTGACTTTTCAAATTGGCGTTTGACTTTCAAACTTGGATTTGATTTCTCTCTTAATATTGCCCAGCCAAGTGACCTAGTACATGATGCAACCATTCCACATTGTCATGACACATTCATGTACCCTTTCCCTTCCAGAGTGCCGGACGTTCCAGACCCTTCTAGAACATTCCCGGTGAAAACACCGAAATTATTTCCGAACTCCGAAACAGGACTTTCCTTATATGAATCTTATTCTCCGAACCATTCCGGATCCCCTCGTGATATCCTGGATCCCATCCGAGACTCCGAACAACATTCGGTCTCTTACTCATTATTCCATAAATACACAACAACATCGAATCCTTAAGTGTGTCTCCCTACGGTTCGTGAATTATGCGGACATGACCGAGACACTTCTCCGATCAATAACCAATAGTGGAATCTGGAAATTCATATGTATCCCACATATTTATATGATTACTTTGCGATAGAATGAACCACTTACATACGATACCAATTTCCCTTTGTCTCACGATAGTTTACTTATCCGAGATTTTGATCGTCGGTATCTCTGCATACCTAGTTCAACCTTGTTACCGATAAGTACTCTTTTCTCGTTCCCGTGATATGTGATCCCTTGTGAGCCAGTCACATGCTTGAAAGCTAATTGGATGACATTCCACCGAGAGGGCCCAGAGTATATCTATCTGTCATATGTATGGACAAATCCCACTCTTGATCCATGTGCCTCAACCCATACTTTCCTAACACTCAATGCCACCTTTATAACCACCTAGTTACGGTGTGGTGTTTGATGTCACCAAAGCATCCTCCCGGTGATGGTGATTAGCATGATCTCATGGTCGAAGGAATTAGGTTACTATGTATCAGAAAGCTTATAGCAAACGAACTATTAAAATGACTTGATCTTTATGCTATGCTTATCTATAGGAGTATGTCCATCACACCATTCTCCTAATGATACGATCTTGTTGTTAATAACATCTCAATTTTCATGATCGAGAAACCACGATCATCTATTAACCAATAAGCTAGTATTATAAAGAGGCTTTACTAGGGACACTAATTTAGTTTACAAATCACACAAGTATTAATGTTTCCGGTTAATACTATTATAGCATGAATGTAAACATTTATCATAAACACAAAGATATAATAATAACCACTTTTATTATTGCCTCTAGGGCATATCTCCAACAGTCTCCCACTTGCACTAGAGTCAACTAATTTAGATTACATGGTAATATACCGAACACCCATGGCAGTTTGGTGCTGGTCATGTTTTGCCCTCGGGAGAGGTTTAGTCAACGGATCCGCCACATTCAGATCTGTGTGTACTTTGCAAATCTTTATGTCACCATATTGGACATGCTCTCGAATATCGTGAAAACGTAGCTTGATATGCTTTAGCTTCTTGTGTGACCTTGGTTCTTGCGCATTGGCTATGGCATCCATGTTATCATAGTAGATAGACATTGGGTCTAGCGCACATGGAACCACACTGAGCTCTGTAATGAACTCCTTCATCCATATCGCCTCTTGTGAAGCCTCTGAAGCAGCTATGTATTCCGATTCAGTTGAAGATCTCACCACAATGCTTTGCTTTGCACTCCTCCAACTAACTGCTGCACCATTCAAAGTAAATACGTATCCAGATTGAGATTTAGAATCATCCAGATCGGTGTTCCAACTAGCATCGTTGTAACCATTAACAATGAGTTGTTCATCACCTCCATTCGAAAGAACCATATCCTTAGTTCTTCTTAAGTACTTAAGGATGTTTTTGACCAATGATCCACTGTTGGATCACTTTGATATCTTCTAGTCAAACTAACAGCATATGCAATGTCGGGTCTAGTACATAGCATGGCATACATTAGAGATCCTATGGCTGAGGCATAGGGAGTCTTACTCATACTTTCACTATCTTCTGCCGTTGCAGGACTTTGAGTTTTACTCAAGGTCGTATTGCGCAACATGGGCAAGAACCCTTTCTTGCTATCTTCCATTCCAAACCTCTTTAGAAATTTTTCCAAATATGTACTCTGTGACAATGATATTAGGCGCCTCGATCTATCTCTATAAATAATTATGCCTAATATGTAAGCTGCTTCGCCAAGATCTTTCATTGAAATACTATTATTCAAATAATCATTGACACTATTAAGAAGGTATACATCATTACCAATCAACAATATGTCATCTACATATAGTATTAAGAATGCTACAGAGCTCCCACTCACTTTCTTGTAAATACAAGCTTCTCCATAAGTTTGTATAAAACCAAAACATTTGATTACCTTATCAAAACGTTGATTCCAACTTCGGGATGCTTGATTCAATGCATATATGGACCTTTGAAGTTTGCATACCTTGTTAGCATCTTTAGGATCGACAAAACCTTTGGGTTGCATCATATACAACTCTTCATCAATGTCTCCATTGAGGAACACCGTTTTGACATCCATCTACCATATTTCATAATCATAATATGCAGCGATTGCTAACATAATCCTCACAGACTTTAGCTTCGCTACTGGTGAGAAATTCTCATCGTAGTCAACTCCTTGAATTTGTCAAAACCCTTTTGCGACAAGTCGAGCTTTATATACAGTAACATTACCATCAACATCTGTTTTCTTCTTGAAAATCCATTTGTTCACGACAGCCTTCCGGCCATCCGGTAAGTCCACCAAAGTCCATACTTGGTTTTCGTACATGGGTCCAATCTCGGATTTCATGGCTTCTTGCCATTTATTGGAATCTAGGCTCATCATCGCTTCCTCATATGTCACAGGGTCATCGGTGTTGTCCACCAACATGACACTCATAACGGGATCATACCAATCAGGAGTGGTACGAGTTCTAATCGACCGGCGAGGTTCCGTAGTAACTTCAACCGAAGTTTCATGATCAACATAATTAGCTTACTCTATAATTGGTGTAGGCGCCACAGGAACTACTTCCGGTGCTGCACTACTTGCAAGTTCGAGAGAAGGTTCAACAACCTCGTCGAGTTCTACTTTCCTTCCAGTCACTTCTTTCGAGAGAAAATCCTTCTCTAGAAAGGATCCATTCTTGGCAACAAAGATTTTGCCCTCGGATCTATGATAGAAGGTATACCCAATAGTTTCCTTAGGGTATCCTATGAAGACGCATTTTTCTGCTTTGGGTTCAATCTTGTCCGGCTGTAACTTCTTTACATAGGCTTCGCAACCCCAAACTTTAAGGAACGACAATTTAGGTTTCTTCCCAAACCATAATTCATACGGTGTCATTTCAACGGATTTGGATGGTGCCCTATTTAAAGTGAATGGGGCTGTTTCTAATGCATAATCCCAAAATGATAGCGGTAAATCTATAAGTGACATCATAAAACGAACCATATCTAAGAGAGTTCAATTATGACGTTCGGACACACCATTACGCTGTGGTGTTCCCGGCGGTTTCAATTGTGAAAGTATTCCGCATTTCTTCAAATTCTTGCCAAACTCGTAACTTAGATATTCACCTCCACGATCAGATCGTAGAAATTTAATCTTCTTGTTACGTTGATTCTCTACCTCACTTTGAAATTCCTTAAACTTCTCGAAAGTTTCGGACTTATGTTTCATTAAATAGATATACCCATATCGTCTCAAGTCATCCGTGAAGGTAAGAACATAACGATAACCACCGCACGATGCTACACTCATTGGACCACACACATCGGTATATATGGTTTCCAATAAGTCTGTAGCTCGCTCCATCATACCAGAAAATGGAGTCTTAGTCATTTTACCCATCAGACATGCTTCGCATCTTTCAAGTGATTCGAAATCAAGTGATTCAATAAGTCCATCGGAATGGAGTTTCTTCATACGCTTCACTCCAATATGACCAAGACGACAGTGCCACATATAGGTCGAGTTATCTCTCAATTTCAAACGTTTAGCTTCAATTTTATTAATGTGTGTATTACCACAATCGAGATTCAATAAGAATAGACCATCTATCAAAGGTGCATGTGCATAAAACATATTACACATATAAATCGAACAACCATTGTTCTCGTACTTAAACAAGTAACCATCTCGCAATAAACATGATCCAGATATAATGTTCATGCTCAATGCAGGCACCAAATAAAAATTATTTAAGTATAAAACTAATCCCGATGGTAGATGAAGAGGTCGTGTGCCGACCGCGATCACATCAACCTTTGATCCATTTCCAACGCGCATCGTCACCTCGTTCTTCGCTAGCTTCCGTTTATTCTGCAGCACCTGTTTCGAGTTACAAATATGAGCAACCGAACCAGTATCAAATACCCAGGCACTACTACGAGTACTAGTGAGATACACATCAATAACATGTATATCGGATATACCTTTATTCTTGATGTTGTTGTTCTTCAAATCCGCCAAGTGCTTTGGGCAATTCCGCTTACAGTGACCCTCTCCCTTGCAGTAAAAGCACTCAGTATCAGGCTTAGGCCCAGCTTTGGTCTTCTTCGCCGGCGCGACAACTTTCTTACCGCCCTTCTTGAAGTTTCCCTTTTGCTTAGACTTGCCTTGCTCCTTGAATTTGGTGGTCTTATTGACCAACAAAACTTGGTGCTCTTTCTTGATCTCCTCTTCTGCAGATTTCAACATGGAGAAGAGTTCTGGCAATGTCTTGTCCATGTTTTGCATATTGTAGTTCATCACAAAGTTCTTGTAACTTGGTGGTAGTGATTGGAGGACACGGTGAATCCCCAAATAATTAGGAATCAATATACCCAAACTTTGGAGTTTGTTTGCGTGCCAGACATCTTAAGCACATGCTCACTGATGGAGCTACCCTCTTCCATCTTGCAGTTAAAGAACTTTTCAGAAGCCTCATAACTCTCAATTACCACGTGAGCCTCAAATATCATTTTGAGTTCACGGACAATATCATGTGGGTCATGGTTCTCAAACCTTTTTTGAAGCTCCGATTCCAAACCATACAAGATAGCACACTGAACTGTGGAGTACTGATTCTTCCGAGTGAGGTAAACATTCTTTACTTCATCGATAGCAGTAGCTGCAGGTGGGTCACCCAGCGGTGCATCCAACACATAGGTCAAATTACCAGCATTGAGGACAATCCTCAAATTGCGGAACCAGTCCGCTAAGTTGCTTCCATTTTTTTAACTTTTCTTTCTCTAGGAACGCATTAAAATTGATGGTAGGGGCCTGTCACATCCCAAAATTCTCCTAATTTTGGAATGTGAAATAAATAAATAAGTTTGATTGATTGTTTGACTATGTTGAAAATTCTCAAAGAGAAGAAACTTTTTAAACAGAAAATCCTCTCAACCTTGAATTCAAAATCTTATATTCTTTTGTTAAGACCTAAGTAGCCATATAGGCAAAATGGCATGGATTGATTTTGGATTGTAGAGTTGGTGTGCAAGATTTCAAAATGAAAAGCATGAAGCATTCATAAGCATTTTCATCCATGCAAAGTTCTCACAAACTAAATCCAAATCCTGGTATCTAAATCCTATAGTTGATTCGCTCAAATGTTCCTAAAGGAATTAAATTGACTTATTAAAACCCACTGATACTAAGGCATAAATTATTGATAATTATAGCCTAAAGAGATCCAATTAATACTACAAAATTTTAGAAACAAAATTGAGCTCATTTGGAGCTAGTATGAAAAAGTTATGGAACAAATACAAACACATAAAGATATAAATAAAATGGAATATACAAGAATTTATAAATCCACTACTTCCAAACTAGTAAAAAGATTACAAATTTAATCCTATAATAATCTATTCGATTTTAGAAAAATTTAGAAACAAGAATCATGTCATTTGGAGTTCGTATGCAAAAGATATAAGGAAAACAAGTAAATAGAAAAAGAAAAAGAAAAAAAAAAGAAAAAAAAAAACTGAACGGGCCGGCCCACTCGGTCCGACCGGACCGAGCCAGCCAGCAGGCCACGCGCTGTGGGACGGTCGAGCTGCTCCGAAAAACGTGCAAAATCTGTTTTGTTAGATATATCTCTACTCAAACTCTTGTAACTTTTTATCTACAACTCCGAATTGACTTCCGTTTGTTTCTACTTGTTCCCTACTCCAAGGCCTATCTCTACAACGTCTCAAATCTCCATATAAACTCGTGGAGGCATAGCTGTACGAGTTTCTCTCCTCGAAATCCCGAATCTACATCTGGCCGAATCTTGTTTCGCTTTTTAACCCATCTAGACTTCGTCTTTTGCTTTCGGTCAAAACACGAAAGTTGTAGGGATCGTCGAAATCTTTCAATCCCGACAAACCTCACCTCTTTTCATCCACCACAGCCGGAGAATTTCGTATCGCAATATTTCAGATCTTACGGTGTAAATCCAGGATGTACTCGCGCTCGTTTCTCCAAATCCAAATTCCTTTGGTGAGAAGGTAGGAATTATGATTCCCCACAACTTTCATGTTCTGAGTTTTTCGATTTGACCTACGGATTTGTCTCTCTAATACAGATCTATTTCTTATCTATTCTGAGCCAAAATCGGGTCAATCTCTTCTTCTAGCCACCGGATCCTATCCAGACGGTCGAGATTCAATCAAACCGATGCGTGCCATGTCGTCATCCCGGTCATCTTCGTCATCAACGCCACGTCAACGTAAGGTCAACATCTAGTCCCAGTCAGCATTCAAAGTCAATCTGTCCAGTCAGCGGAATATTCCCTGGAATATTCCGTTCGGATTTAAAATTGCATATTATAGATCTAACTTGTAAAATTCATTAGAAATTCATACCATGTCCAAAAATTGCGTATAATATATCAAATTGAAGATAATTTCACGTAGAATCATCTTATTGGAATAGATCCAACTTTTACTGTACGTGGTTACTTCAGTAATTTAATTAGTTTTAATGGTATTTTAGGTTAATAAATTCATAATAAATTATCTGTAACTCCGAAAAATATGAACAATATATCAAATTGAAGCTACTATAATGCACTTTAATAATATCTGGTCGGATATAGCCTTTGCCGATTATTTAACCTGTAGCAATTTAATTAGTTTTAATGGCTTTATAAATCATTAAATTCATTAAAAATTAATTGCTTGTCACAAAAATATAAATGATATACCGTTGGAAAGCTGGTTCCATGTAGATCCTCAATATGCAATTAGTTCAGCCTTTTACTGTAAGGTTTTGCCGTGAATATTTAAATGGTTTAATGGCTTATTTAGAGTAATAAATTCATAAGAAAATAAATACTATTCAGAAAATTACAAATAATATGTTCCTGAAATTACAATTCCGTGGAGATTACAGATATAATTTTAGTTTGATTTTTAGACAACAGAAACTATATGAATCATTTAAAACCATTAAACACTATTTAAATCATACAAAAAGATCTATAACTCCGATTAGGGTGTATAAACTAAGTACTTAGCCGTGTCCCCGGTTATGGACAATTTGAGCGACCTGATACTGATGCTATGATATTTCTCACTCATCCCAATTTCTTAATTACTAAAACTTGATGGATGAACATGGGTTTAGGAGCATACGAAAGCTGAACTGTCTTGTATCTACATGGGTTTATGCTGGTATGTCCTTAGAAGATTGTTTTCGAAGAAAGAAAAGTATTTTGAAAGTAGGGAAAAGTTGTATTGCTTTATGCAAATAAGCCTGAACTCCACTTGGCCAAATAAGCATGTAGTTGATAGATCTGTTGTTAACCACTTTAGCCTACTTGCCATACATTCAATGTATTGACCATTCGTATGCACGCGTTTCATGTTGCGAGGTTATATCATCCGAGTGATCGTTCATAGGTCGCGAGACTCCACTCAACAATTGTTCGCCTGTGGCACATTTGAAGGATGGAGATCTACCTTGTATTCGTTTTCCGCTGTGTACTTGAATAAATAATGTAAATTCTGGATCATATTCGTTGTATTTATGATGCAGTTATATTTGGTATCATTTTGTACTGTGTGTGCCAGTGAACCGATCCAGGGATTGGCACTATACACATGAACTCAGCCTTATCAGGCGAGGGTGTTACAAGATGGTATCAGAGCTGTGTGTTGGCTGTAGGATCGTGACCTTAGAAATGGATTAGCAATAAAAGACCTTTATTAGGAGAACTATCATATTTTCTACGTATTAGATGTTCTTATATTCCTTGTCTATCTTTTCTATAACCTCTTCTTGTTCAAAATTTATAGTTGTCCATTATTATGATACCTATATGAGAGTTGGCTTACAAGTAAAGAACAAATAACATGACATAAATAAACTTCTCATCAAGTTTGGTTAGGTCTGGACCACCACATTTTATCTCTTTAGGAGATCGTCGCTATCGTGTTAGCATATTGTTCTTACCAACTTATGTGGTATGACAATATAGGTTGCTTGCTTGTTTGTATTGAGCCATATTGAGTGATTCCTTGTTTAGGATCCGTTGTTTTGAAACTCTAAAGTTGCTGGAGTTTTCGTGTGGTTTTAAAATTATTTTAATGGTGTGAATTGATTGAAATTCGTGGAATTACTGCTGCAGTTTTCTGCATGACCTGTTGTACCGCGCGATTTTTCATATTTTATTGGTAACTCATAAAAATCTAAAAAAATAGGATCTGGAGCTTAATTACCTGTAGTACGTGCACAAAAATTGGCTAAAATTCCTGATGAGTTTAAGTTAGTCAGAAAAATTCGTGAAACCTGCTGTACTGTTTTGACAGATTTAGTTTAATGCTTATATGTTGCTATGTTTTACTCTAGTATTGTTTCCAATGCTTTCAAACTATTTTGTGGTTATATACTGCTATATTTAGACCCCTGTAATGTTATTATACTAGTTTTTGATTGTGAGTTAATCACCTATGATTGTTTGCTTGTTTGTGACATTGAGTGCTTCATATAGTTATGGGTAGGATAATTTTCTTAGTCATTTCTTTCCTATAGAATCTATTCTTTCCTATCTTGAACCCTTGGAGATATAATGATGTGTTAAGTGGAAGGTTTAACAACACAATGCATTTAGGAAAGAAAATGCTTCACCTAATGGAAAAAGGATGTGGAAGTATGAAGTGTTGCACATGATGTTATGTAGTAGATTACCCAACCGGAAAGTTGAAGTATTGATAGTTTAGTTTTAGTAGTAGCTTTGTTGATTGAATACATGGGAGTATACATAGAGCATTAGCTCGTGCCCATGGAAACATTCTTCAAGGCAAGTGAGAATGTCCGAGTGATAGAAAAACGTGATTTACCTATCCTCATACAGGGTAATAATTTGGGTGCAGGATGGATTGATCACCATTCCTACTACTCTTATTATTCGCTCTTGTACTGTTGGCTTTGCGAATCTTGAGTGCCCTTTTCAACCTTAGCAGAGAGTCGACGTTGAGCCTAAACCCTAGAATGGTATATTGTTACACCCTTCTAAAGGCATCCATTGCTAAGCGTAGGAATGTACGGTAAGGATGAATCCCAACCGTGAATTATGGGCACCGTGAAGTAAACGTTCCCTATTTGCCCACCATGAGAGTTTTGCTAGCTTAAAAAGTGCTTTATTGGAAACTATCAATCATGGAATTAGAATGTGCAATGAAAACCAATTGAGCCAAGTGAATCCTTGAGAAGTGACCTAGTCAGATTTCTTTTAAGGGTGGTAGCATCCTAATGGATCCCAAACCTTTCTTTCTTTCTAGCCTTCCCAAATCTCGGGACGAGATTTCTTTTAAGGGTGGTAGTCTGTCACATCCCAAAATTATCCTAATTTTGGAATGTGAAATAAATAAATAATTTTGATTGATTGTTTGACTATGTTGAAAATTCTCAAAGAGAAGAAACTTTTTAAACAGAAAATCCTCTCAACCTTGAATTCAAAATCTTATATTCTTTTGTTAAGACCTAAGTAGCCATATAGGCAAAATGGCATGGATTGATTTTGGATTGTAGAGTTGGTGTGCAAGATTTCAAAATGAAAAGCATGAAGCATTCATAAGCATTTCATCCATGCAAAGTTCTCACAAACTAAATCCAAATCCTGGTATCTAAATCCTATAGTTGATTCGCTCAAATGTTCCTAAAGGAATTAAATTGACTTATTAAAACCCACTGATACTAAGGCATAAATTATTGATAATTATAGCCTAAAGAGATCCAATTAATACTACAAAATTTTAGAAACAAAATTGAGCTCATTTGGAGCTAGTATGAAAAAGTTATGGAACAAATACAAACACATAAAGATATAAATAAAATGGAATATACAAGAATTTATAAATCCACTACTTCCAAACTAGTAAAAAGATTACAAATTTAATCCTATAATAATCTATTCGATTTTAGAAAAATTTAGAAATAAGAATCATGTCATTTGGAGTTCGTATGCAAAAGATATAAGGAAAACAAGTAAATAGAAAAAGAAAAAGAAAAAAAAAGAAAAAAAAAAGAAAAAAAACTGAACGGGCCGGCCCACTCGGTCCGACCGGACCGAGCCAGCCAGCAGGCCACGCGCTGTGGGACGGTCGAGCTGCTCCGAAAAACGTGCAAAATCTGTTTTGTTAGATATATCTCTACTCAAACTCTTGTAACTTTTTATCTACAACTCCGAATTGACTTCCGTTTGTTTCTACTTGTTCCCTACTCCAAGGCCTATCTCTACAATGTCTCAAATCTCCATATAAACTCGTGGAGGCATAGCTGTACGAGTTTCTCTCCTCGAAATCCCGAATCTACATCTGGCCGAATCTTGTTTCGCTTTTTAACCCATCTAGACTTCGTCTTTTGCTTTCGGTCAAAACACGAAAGTTGTAGGGATCGTCGAAATCTTTCAATCCCGACAAACCTCACCTCTTTTCATCCACCACAGCCGGAGAATTTCGTATCGCAATATTTCAGATCTTACGGTGTAAATCCAAGATGTACTCGCGCTCGTTTCTCCAAATCCAAATTCCTTTGGTGAGAAGGTAGGAATTATGATTCCCCACAACTTTCATGTTCTGAGTTTTTCGATTTGACCTACGGATTTGTCTCTCTAATACAGATCTATTTCTTATCTATTCTGAGCCAAAATCGTTGATCTCTTCTTCTAATACGGATCCTATCCGCAGACCGAGATTCAATCAAACCGATGCGTGCCATGTCGTCATCCCGGTCATCTTCGTCATCAACGCCACGTCAACGTAAGGTCAACATCTAGTCCCAGTCAGCATGCAAAGTCAACCTGTCCAGTCAGCGGAATATTCCCTGGAATATTCCGTTCGGATTTAAAATTGCATATTATAGATCTAACTTGTAAAATTCATTAGAAATTCATACCATGTCCAAAAATTGCGTATAATATATCAAATTGAAGATAATTTCACGTAGAATCATCTTATTGGAATAGATCCAACTTTTACTGTACGTGGTTACTTCAGTAATTTAATTAGTTTTAATGGTATTTTAGGTTAATAAATTCATAATAAATTATCTGTAACTCCGAAAAATATGAACAATATATCAAATTGAAGCTACTATAATGCACTTTAATAATATCTGGTCGGATATAGCCTTTGCCGATTATTTAACCTGTAGCAATTTAATTAGTTTTAATGGCTTTATAAATCATTAAATTCATTAAAAATTAATTGCTTGTCACAAAAATATAAATGATATACCGTTGGAAAGCTGGTTCCATGTAGATCCTCAATATGCAATTAGTTCAGCCTTTTACTGTAAGGTTTTGCCGTGAATATTTAAATGGTTTAATGGCTTATTTAGAGTAATAAATTCATAAGAAAATAAATACTATTCAAAATTACAAATAATATGTTCCTGAAATTACAATTCCGTGGAGATTACAGATATAATTTTAGTTTGATTTTTAGACAGAAACTATATGAATCATTTAAAACCATTAAACACTATTTAAATCATACAAAAAGATCTATAACTCCGATTAGGGTGTATAAACTAAGTACTTAGCCGTGTCCCCGGTTATGGACAATTTGAGCGACCTGATACTGATGCTATGATATTTCTCACTCATCCCAATTTCTTAATTACTAAAACTTGATGGATGAACATGGGTTTAGGAGCATCTGAAGCCTGTCTTGTATCTACATGGGTTTATCTTTGGTATGTCCTTAGAAGATTGTTTTCGAAGAAAGAAAAGTATTTTGAAAGTAGGGAAAAGTTGTATTGCTTTATGCAAATAAGCCTAAACTCCACTTGGCCAAATAAGCATGTAGTTGATAGATCTGTTGTTAACCACTTTAGCCTACTTGCCATACATTCAATGTATTGACCATTCGTGGCTGCAACGTTTCATGTTGCAGGTTATATCGTATCTGAGTGATCGTTCATAGGTCGTGAGACTCCACTCAACAATTGTTCGCCTGTGGCACATTTGAAGGATGGAGATCTACCTTGTATTCGTTTTCCGCTGTGTACTTGAATAGATAATGTAAATTCTGGATCATATTCGTTGTATTTATGATGCACAGTTATATTTGGTATCATTTTGTACTGTGTGTGCCAGTGAACCGATCCAGGGATTGGCACTATACACATGAACTCAACCTTATCAGGCGAGGGTGTTACAGGGCCGCCATTGATCTAAAATATATTTGCAATAGTTTAGACTAAGTTTATGACAAATTGAGTTCTAATTAATAGTTAAATTAATCTAGGTGAACTCCCACTCAAAACAATATCCCTCAAATTGTTTTAGTGATCACACGAACAAAATCCACCACATCAAAACCGATCATCACGAGAGTTGATGTAGTTTCAATGGCGAACAATCAACATGTTCATCATATCTACTATATGACTCATGCTTTACCTTTCGGTGATCTGTGTTTCGAGACCATGTCTGTACATGCTAGGCTCGTCAAGATCAAACCTTAGCTTCCGCATGAGAAAATCTGGCTTGCTCATGTTGTATACACTCGCATAATCTAACACACCCGATCATCACGTGGTGCTTCGAAACAACGAGCTTTAGCAACGGTGCTTACTAAGGATGAACACTTTGAAACTTGAAATTGTGTGCTTGAGGGATCATCTTATAATTCTACCGTCGCAAACTAAGCAATACAAGATGCATAAAGGATTAACATCACATGCAATTCATAATATGTGATATGATATGGTCTTTCTTCTTGTTCTTCTGATCTCCATCTTCAAGCACAAACATGATCTCCATCATCACCGGTATGGCGTCAAGGTCAATGGCGCCGTTTCATTGTTGTCGTCCACCAGCTTCAACTATTACAACTACTTTGAATAGACACGCAGGTCTTAACGGAATTTAAAAGACAACCATATGGCTCCTGCCGATTGCCAACTTACAATAAGGAACATCGCATACATCATATATAATCACAATCATGGCCATATCACATCACAACACACCCCTGCAAAACAAAGTTAGACACCTCTAATTTTCTTTGCATATTTTACGTGGTTTGGGGCTTTCAATAAGTGTCATTCTAACTTACGAACAAGAACCACAACGTTTATGCTTGAACTATCAAGTGCCCGTTGTAAATTGAATCTATACTATGATGGGAGAGACAGACACCCGCAAAGCCACTTATGCAATAAAGTTGCATGTTGAGCGTGGAGCAAGTCTCATGAATGATGTCATGTAAGGTTAGCCCAGGCCGCTTCATCCCATCATACCGCAAGATGCAAAGTACAAAAAAAGCAATTGATAATAAAAGCACCACCATCCATAATGACCATTGTGTTCTACTCATGCAACAAATCTACATATAGAAACGACTCTGATACCACTGTAGGGGTTCGTCGCATGGAAAACAAAAAATTTCTACCGCATGCATACAAACAAGCCAAGATATATCTAATAGATTGTAGCAACGAGTATAGAAGAACTCACCCTTGAAGATTCCAAAGCAGTTAACGAGAGCAGATTCTCGTGGGTGATGTAGTCGTACACTTGCCGATCTCAAGATCGCATAGACGATCCTTCCAGCGCTGCGTTCCGGCAGTGCTTCCGCAGTCGATCACACGTTCGGTACTCGATGAAGACCTTCCTCTCCCTTGTTCCAGCAGGAAGTGGAGGTTGTAGCACTCTCCTCGTGATTCTAGCAGCACGACGACGTGGTGTCGGAAGTAGAGGGAAGATCCCACAGGGCTTCGCCTAAGCTGGAGCGAGTATGGTGGAGTAAGAGAGGGGCCTTGGCAATCTACGAAATAGAGGCACCAAGGGGGGTGGTGTAGCCGGCGGCTAGGGCTTGGGGAAGCCCCAAGTCGGCGACTTGGAGGAGGCCCTAGGCGGCGGCAGCACTTGGAGGTGGTGGCTCCTAGGTGCTAGGGTTTGGGTGTGAGGGGTAGGGGGGGCGCCCTACCCCTCCTTATATAGGTGGGGGGAGGCGGTTTGGGAGGAGGGAGTCCTCCCCCAACTCCTCCTCCTTGCCCGGCGGGTGGAGGGAGTGGGATTCCTACTAAGGATGGAAATTTTACCCATGGGTACAGGTACCCGCGGGTACCGTACCCGCATGGGTAGGGTATGGGCACACTTTTATACCCATGGGTAATACCCATATCCTACCCCTTAAGTCACGGGTATGGGCCTGGGTATAGACTTGTACCCATGGGTATACCCATACCCTGCCTGTTTAAACTGACATGTCAAAGTTATCTATAGAGTTTGAACCTATGCGGCCAAGAAGCCTATGGACGAGTATGAGATTACGACTTCTAAACTTTAATTTGATACTTTCATGTACTCGTATACTATTAGTAAGTAGAGATTATTGTATTTTTTCAAATATGTTGTTGATGAAAGTAAAATTTTGAATAACTTGTATACTATTGAATATACCTGTCGGGTACCCAATGGGTACGGGTACCTGCCGGGTATGGGTATGGGTAAAGTTTTATACACGCGGGTACGGGTATGGGTAACTTTTTGTACCCATTGGCTACACGGGTATGGGTATGGTATTGCTCTACCATGCCCATACCCTACCCATTGACATTCTTAATTCCTACCCTAGGTAGGTTTCCTACTCTCCCTCCACCAAGCAATGTTCGGATTTGACTTTTCAAATTGGCGTTTGACTTTCACACTTGGATTTGATTTCTCTCTTCATACTGCCCAGCGAAGTGACCTAGTACATGATGAAACCATTCCACATTGTCATGACACATTCATGTACCCTTCCCCTTCTAGAGTGCCGGACCTTCCAGACCCTTCTAGAACATTCCCGGTGAAAACACCGAAATTATTTCCGAACTCCAAAACAGGACTTTCCTTATATGAATCTTATTCTCTGGACCATTCCGGATCTCCTCGTGATATCCCGAATCCCATATGAGACTCCGAACAACATTCGGTCTCTTACTCATTATTCCATAACTACACAACAACATCGAATCCTTAAGTGTGTCTCCCTACGGTTCGTGAATTATGCGGACATGACCGAGACACTTCTCCGATCAATAACCAATAGAGGAATCTGGAAATTCATATGGCTTCCACATATTTCTACTATTACTTTGCGATCGAATGAACCACTTACATACGATACCAATTTCCCTTTGTCTCACGATAGTTTACTTATCCGAGGTTTTGATCGTCGGTATCTCTGCATACCTAGTTCAACCTCGTTACTGATAAGTACTCTTTTCTCGTTCCCGTGATATGTGATCCCTTGTGAGCCAGTCACATGCTTGAAAGATAATTGGATGACATTCCACCCAGAGGGCCCAGAGTATATCTATCTGTCATATGGATGGACAAATCCCACTCTTGATCCATGTGCCTCAACCCATACATTCCGAACACTCAATGCCACCTTTATAACCACCCAGTTACGGTGTGGTGTTTGATGTCACCAAAGCATACTTCCGGTGATGGTGATTAGCATGATCTCATGGTCGAAGGAATTAGGTTACTATGTATCAGAAAGCTTATAGCTAACGAACTATTAAAATGACTTGATCTTTATGCTATGCTTATCTATAGGAGTATGTCCATCACACCATTCTCCTAATGATATGGTCTTTTTGTTAATAACATGTCAATGTTCATGACCGAGAAACCATGATCATCTATTAACCAACAAGATAGTATTATAAAGAGGCTTTACTAGGGACTCTAATTTAGTTTACAAATCACACAAGTATTAATGTTTCCGGTTAATACTATTATAGCATGAATGTAAAAATTTATCATAAACACAAAGATATAATAATAACCACTTTTATTATTGCCTCTAGGGAATATCTCCAACAATATTATTTGCAAATTTTTGACAAACAGAACAAAAGTTATGAATTTTTGACAAACAAATTTTAAATCTAAAAGCCAGACATGCGGCTTGTTCCTATTGGCCCGTACCGCTTCACACGGATCACGCTTCCACACCGTTGGATAAAGTCAGATCCAACGCGCTAGATCAAAACTTACCGGTTCGCTAAACGATCTAATCTACGGCGAATGATCTAGATCTAACGGCTCTAGTTCAACTGACCAAAACCTAGCGGCACTGATGGTGCTCGCGGCGGCGGCACTACTATCAGCGACGCTCCGGCCATACTAGGGGGTAAGGGGGGGTGGCAAGGTTTACCAAACTCGTGTGAACAGGAGGAAGCTTAAGGTGGAACTGGCTTGGTCAGGGGCATGCTGTCGCGACCGTGTGAGCTCGTCGGAGTTTTTCCTGGCGTCGGGCGCTTGCGAACGAAGACGGTGGCGACGACCTGGTGCACACGGTAACAACCGGCAAGCATGAGTAGACGCACAAGACAGAGGCGAACCTACTCGTTTTAATTAGAGGTCAAGGGGGACACTGGTCTCAGCGGAATGGCTCGTCGGAGTCGAGCGACGCCTCGGGTGCTCGTGGAGGTTGACGGGGACGACGACCTAGGGCAATATAGGACAAACCAGGGGCATGGTTAGACGCGTAAGAGGATGGAGAGCATGACAGGGTGAACCGGAGGGCACAGGGTGGACGGAGCTCAGCAGAATCACTCGCCGGAGGTGCTCAGGTCTGCGGCGGTGCGGGGCGAAATTTGAAGATCCTGGTGGCACTTAGTGGGGGATAGGTGAGGGGAAATGACCGCAGAGAGGTGGGGGTTAATTAGCAGGCGTGGGGGGCGAGAATCTCGCGAGCAATCAATGCGAATTAAGCGCATTCATACGCGGCAGTGAAGGGGAGAAACGGGAGGTGACGACCTCGTCTGCGGGTGTGGGGTTTGGGGATGAAGGGGTGAGGTGACACCAGGCCCATTAGTCAGTGAGTGTGGGGTAAGGCTCGCGCGGGTGAGAGACGGGGGAGAGGGGGAAAACCCCGGGTGGGATGTTGGGCTGTATGCGGGTCTGGGCTAGATAGGTGGCGCCAGTTTGATTTTTTTTCCTTTGCTCCTTTTATTTTTATGTTTTGATTGTCAGAAATGATTTTGAAACCCTAATTCAAATATGTTTGAATTCAAAACTTCACCAAAATTTTATAAGATGATCCCAGCATCAACAAGTGTGGTGAACACATCTAACCACTCAAAAACTTTGGTCTTTGAAATAAAAAAACCATGCCCCATATATAATATATAAAGTGGGGTTTAAATATGGTTTCAGATAGGGTTTTGGTTTGAGAATTCTTGTGCAAGACAAATAAGCTATGAAGATATGAATGAAATGATATGACTTTTCATTTGATGAAATTTGGGATGTTACCAATCTAACCCTCTTAAGATGAATCTTGCCCTCGATATTCGGATTGGCTAGAAAATAGGTGAGGGTGATCTTTCCGAAGGTAATCTTCTCTTTCCCAAGTTGCTTCTTCTTCGGTATGATGATTCCACTATACTTTGCAGAATTTGATAATTTTTGTACGAGTAACTCTTCTCCAGTCTCAAGTATCTTGATAGGTTTCTCCTCATAAGTAAGATCAATCTCCAACTGAACTTCTTCCAAAGGTATAGTGTCCTTTAATGAAGTTTCTTCCATCTCCGAATGACACTTCTTCAATTGACTCACATGAAACACATTGTGAACTGTTGATAGTGATTCAGGCAATTCAATATCATAAGACACTTCTCCTTTGCGGCTCAAAATCTTGAATGGTCCAACATATCTAGGTGCCAATTTTCCTTTGAATCCAAATCTCTTCACACCACGAAGTGGTGAGACTCTAAGATAGGCCCTATCACCTACTTCATAGGTGACTTATCTACGCTTTGGATCTGCGTAGCTCTTTTGTCGGGACTAGGCTATCTTCAATCTGTCCTTTACCAATTTAACTTTCTCTTGAGCCTCCTTGATCAGTTCTAGTTCGAACAAATTTATTTCTCCTACTCCACTCCATAGCAATGGCGTAGTACATTTCCTTCCATAAAGAAATTAAAACGGAGGCATCTCAATGTTTGCATGATAGCTATTATTGTAAGATAATTCTGCGTAAGGCAGACTTTCATCCCAACTAGCACCATAGTCTAGTGCACATACCCTCAACATATCCTCCAAAATATGATTGGTCCTTTCAGTCTGTCCATCAGTTTGAGGGTGAAAAGTTGTGTTGAATTCTAACTTTGTTCCCAATGATTCATGTAGTTGTCGCCAAAAATGCGAAGTGAATTGAGTTCCTCTATCAGACACAATACTCTTGGGTACTCCATGCAGACATACAATCCTGTTCATATAGATTTTAGCCAACTTAGCACTTGTATAAGTAGTCTCATGGGTATGAAATGATCCACTTTAGTTAGGCGATCCACAGCAACCCATATAGAATCATATCCAGATCTAGTCCTCTGTAGTCCGATGATAAAATCCATTCCAATCTTATCCCACTTCCAATCAGGTATAGGTAGTGGTTGTAATAACCCTTCTGGTTTTTGATGTTCCGCCTTCACTCGACTACACACATCACACAAGGCAATATGTTCCGCAATATCCTTTTTGAGATTGTTCCACCAAAAATTTTCCTTCACATCCTTGTACATGTTGGTGTTACCTGGATGAATAGAATATGGTGAATTATGTGCGTCTTGCAGAATCAATTCCCGAAGCTCCGGATCTTGTGGAATGCAAATATGCTCTCCATACCATAAAGTACATTGTTCATCTTTATGGAATCCTTTAGACTTCCCTTTACTAATTTTTCCTTTAATCTCTTCTATTTCCTTGTACAACTTTTGGGCTTCTTTAATCTTGTCCAACAATGTTGGTTGAACATCCAATGACATGAGATATACTTTCAGGCACTATCTCCAATCTGACATCTTTGAATTGGGCACATAGATCATCTAGCAATTCTCCCTTAGTAAGGGCATTCACATAAACCTTATGGCTTAAAACAGTCGCTACAACATTTTCTTTACTGGGATGGTATTGCAAACTCAAGTCATAGTCCTTGATGAGCTCTATCCACCTTCTTTGTCTCATATTGAGTTCCTTCTGGGTGAAAATATATTTCAAACTCTTGTGATCTGTGAACACTTCACATCGCTTTCCCAAAAGATAGTGTCTCCATGTTTTGAGTGCATGTACAACAGATGCTAACTCTAAATCATGAGTAGGATAATTCACTTCATGATTTTTAAGTTGTCTTGAGGCATAAGCCACAACTTTCCCTTCTTGCATCAACACTCCACCCAATCCTTGGTGAGATGTATCACAATAGACATGAAAATCTTTCTCCAAATCTGGTAGACATAAGACTGGTGCTGACACTAGTCTCTTCTTCAATTCTTGGAAACTGATTTCACATCCCTCAGTCCAATCGAACTTAAGTAACTCCTTCATTGGCTTAGCTACTTTTGAGAAATTCTCAATGAACCTTCTATAATATCCTGCCAAGCCTAGGAAACTTCGAACTTGTTTAACTGACTTGGGAGATTCCCACTTAGTTACAGCTGACACCTTTGCAGGATCGACAACTATACCATCTCCAGACACAATGTTTCCAAGAAATCCAACTTCACTCAACCAAAATTCACACTTACTAAACTTGGCATATAATTTGTGCTCCCTGAGTTTCTCAAGTATCAAGCGCAAATGTTCTTCATGCTCCTCTTTGCTCTTGGAATAGATCAAAATTTCATCGATGAATACGACAAAAAACTTGTCAATAAACTCCATGAACACGTTGTTCATCATGTTCATGAAATAAGCTGGTGCATTTGTTAATCCAAATGGCATCACGGTATACTCATACAATCCATTCCTAGTGGTAAAAGCGGTCTTAGTTATGTCTTGCTCTCTAATCTTTAGCTGAAAGTAGCATGATCATAGATCAATCTTTGAGAACACATGGGCTCCTTCTAGCTGATCAAATAGATCATTTATTCTGGGAAAAGGGTACTTGTTCTTTATAGTCACCTCATTAAGTGAATGGTAATCTATGCATAACCTTTGACTTCTATCCTTCTTCTCAACAAACAGAACTGGTGCACCCCAAGACGAAGAACTTGGTTGGATAAATCCTTTCTACAACTGTTATCCAAGATGTTTCTTGAGTTCTTTCAACTCATCAACTGACATCTTATAGGGTCTCTTTGCCATTGGTCCAGATCTTAGCAGTAAGTCAATCAGAAACTCCACATCTCTATCAGGTGGCATTCCTGGTAATTCCTCCGGAAACACATCTGGGTACTCCTTCACAACTGGTACACTATCCATGCTAACCCCCTTAAGAGAATTTAGCTTACTCCCTTTAGATTCAAAGTTAGACTTGAACCTAATCCGTTTCTTATCCGGGGTTATGAGTGTAACAGTACGATTGGAACAATCTATTACTCCTTCATACTTAGTCTTCCAATCCATGACCAAAATTACATCCAATACTTGGGAATCTAGGATTATCAGACTAACTGGAAACTTATACTTTCCAAATTCTGTCACTAGATCGTGACATCCAAAATTTACTATCATCTCTCCACCTGGAGAGATTACTTTAATAGGACACCCAATAGTTTTAGTTGGAATTCCATTTTTATCAACAAATGCTCTTGATATGAATGAATGCGATGCTACGGTATCAAAAAGAACAAGTGTCGGAAAAGAATTAAGCTTGAACTTACCAGACACATCATCAGATTCCTCATAGATTTCCTCCACATTGATGTGGTTCACTTGACTCTTCTGGAATGGGTTTGCCTTGTTGGCTCCATCAGCCTTCTTTTCTGGGCATTCATTTGCATAGTGCCCAGTTTTCTTGCACTTGAAACACTCAACCTGACTAATGTCTCTTTCAGATGGCTGACTTCCATTGCCATTCCCACTGTGATGGATCTTGTGTCCACTATTGTGGTTCTTATATCTATCATTGTCATGACTACGGTGGTTCTTTTTGTCATGGTGACGGTTACTGTTGTGGTGGCTATTATACTTCCCATGCTTGTGGGACCCAGAACATCCACTATCATTACCATGGGAACGCTTGTGAGACGATCCCGAGCTATGCTTGTCAAAGTGGTGCTTCCTCTTCCTATTCTCCGCCTGTTTTATCTTGCTCTCCAAAATGGTGGCTTTGTCACATAGTGATTGATAAGTTGGGACATATGCAATAGATAGCTGCATGCACATCTCATCATTTAGTCCTTCGAGGAATTTCTCCTTCCTCTTGGCATCAGTATCAACATCATCCGGTGCATAGCGTGCCAGATTGTTGAACTCCTCAATATATTCTTCCACACTACGGTGGCGTTGCTTAAGATTGTGGAACTCTTTATTCTTCAAACTCATCACTCCTGATGAGATATGAGCAATGTGGAATCCATCCTCAAAAATTTCCCAAGTCACTTCCTCAACGGGATTAGTGATTTGGAAGTTGTCCCACCATGTGGCTGCTGGTCCTTCAAGCAGATGTGCTACAAACCTGACCTTTTATTCATCAGTGCAGACCATAGTGACTAAGTCCTTATTCACAGAACATAGCCAGTCATTGGCTACCATATCATAAGTGGTTCCCGAGAACTTGGCAGGCCTCAACCTCAAAAACCTTGTAAGCATATCAAAGGCTGGTGGGTTGTTTTGATTGTTGTTGTTGTTGTTGTTGTTGTTGTTGTTGTTTTGATTCTGATTCGCCATGAACTGGGTCATCATCTGCATCAACTGAGTTTGGGCTGTCATGAGCTGCTGCATCTCATTGCCATTGTTGTTATTGTTGTTTTGGTTTGGATTGGCACGACGGGGAGGCATATGTGGTTTCAATAAGGATAAGTAATGAGATATAACTCATAGATGCTAACATGCACAATACATCACATAGCAACAATAAAAAATAAACAAGTACAAGATAAACTTAGAGTTTGAACAATGTAAACAACAAGTTTTGGAAAAGTAAACACACTAGAAAATCCATCCACATGTTGGATGATCATTGCGACTCGATAAATAAAAGGATGATAGATAATTATATAAGTAGCCAAGTAGTCGACACTACTCCACCATGTCGACCTCCTCATCTACAAGAGTAAGTCCTGATGTCTCTATGGTTGTCTTGTACTCCTTCACCATGGTGGTCAATGCATCGACCTTCGCTCGGAGGGCTCTCTGCTGCGAGCACAGCCTCTCTATCACTCCTTGCCGAGTCTCTAGCTCAAGGTCGTTGAGATCTATCTCGGCCCTCATGTCCTTGATCTTCTTGTTCCTATCCTGCACTCTCTTCTCTTCATTCTTGAACCTCTTGTCTTGGCTCTCGAATCTGGCCTCCATCTCCTTGATGATATTGTCCTGCTCCGCGAAGGCCTTGTCCTTCTCCCTCAACTGTACCTAAAGCTTGTCATTGCTAAGCATGACGTTGGTCCTATCAGTGTCGAGGTGTCTAACGAGGCTCTCTAGGTCCTGGAGATACAGGCGTACTGGCTCGATAGTATCTCTAGTGGCGTCGTCATACGCTACAGCCTCTCCCTGCTCGTCAGGTTTCCCAAACAGGTGAAAGTAGAGGCCCCTGAGCTCGGTGGAGTAACATCCGTAGAGGCGTCCAAGTAGCTCCTGCATGACTACATCTAGTCCCTTCTCCTTGTCATCATGCATCAACTTGAAGGTAATCTCCTCGGTGAGTGGCTCCCTCTGGCATCCATGCTGCGACACTCTAAAGCCCCAAAGATCCTTCCTCTCGAACATCGTAAGATGAAGTCGCTTAATACTAGGGAGTGGGAGATTGAGCACACTAGTGATCTCCTCAAGATGAGAACCAAAACGAGTTCCGTTGAACTCCTCGGTAGTGCTGAAAACAAAGCTAGGCATCTATTGCATAGGATAGAGAAAATTAGAAACAACACAAGTAAAGATAAAACATAAGATAGTGAAACAAAGGCCAAAAGCATACATTCAACAATAAAACCTACAAGTCATGGCATACAAAAATCTACCACAAGCACTAAGGTTCAAAACATAACTTCTAAAAAAACTTGCCATACCAAATAGGTTGGTATGATCAAATTATTAACACGAGAAAAATGAAAAGTGTGGTGGTACAACTATTGGAGTACGTCACATTTCTCACTCATATGCTAAGTCTATGATATCTTCCCTTAGACGTTTTATGGCGGTCTCTAAGTCTTGGGTATACTTCTTTTCTTCTCTAAGGTCCTTTTGAGTGTTGAGCATTCTACACTTAAGTCTTTCACCAAGCTCCTTGATAGCATTCCATGCTGCATTTTGATACGCCCAATTTGCATCACCTTTCTATATAATAATCTACCTCTATTCATTGATATTTGTCTTATTATGAGGTATTACTTATGGATTTTCATCTATTTATGCATGTTGGATGATTCTTGGAGGATGGACTGCCGGAGTCTGGATTCTAATGGAAAATAAGGTGTTTTGATGCAATTTCCCGAAGATCAGAAAAATATGGGAAATATTATTTTTCCAGAAGATTGAGGAAGCCAGAAGGAGGGACAAAGAAGGGCTACAGGGGGACCACACCCCCTAGGCGTGGGCCCACCCTAGGCCGCGCCTAGGGCAGGTGTGGCTTACCTGCCCGGATCCCAACTCTGCCCCTTCTCCCATATCTTCCACACGAAACCCTAAGGCCAGGGGAGCAACCACAAATATATTTCCGCCGCCTCTGGGGGGCGGAAAACACTAAGAGAGAATAATCTCTACGACAGACAGATTTCTGCCAGGGGAATTCCTTCCCAGAGAGGGGAGATCGTCGCCATCAACACCATCATCAAGCTAGGCTTCATCGGGATCATCATCATCATCCACATCATCATCTCCACCAGCACCATCATCACCACTCCGTCCTGCTATAACAATTGTGTTGGATATTGCTTTAGTTCTTAGGGGAAACTTTCCTGGTGTTATTTATTATTGTAGTTGATGCTTGTGAGTGGAACCATTGGATTATTGTTTATGTTCAGATTGTTATCCATTACCATATCATCTTTGATCTTGATCCATATGATGTTTTGTGAGTAGTTCGTTGTGTTCTTGAGGACATGGGAGAAGTCATGTTGTTAGTAGTGAATTTGTGTTGAGTTATTATTCAATGGTTTAGTATTTAAGTTGTGGTGCCATTCTTCTAGTGGTGTCATGTGAACGTCGACTACATGATACTTCACCATTTATGGGCCTAGGGGAATGCATTGTGTATTTGGCTACTAATTGTGGGGTTGTCGGAGTGAAAGAAACCTGAACCCCCGCTAGAACACCTTTGCACAAGGGAGTGTAGGATCTCCGAGTTTAAGGCTGTGGTTAGATTTATATCTTAATTACTTTCCTGTAGTTACGGATGTTTGTAGGGGGTTTAATCACAAGTATGTATTAGTCCAAGTAAGGTCGGTACATTAGCATAGGTTCACTCACACCACACTTACAACACCAAAGAAGAGTACTCAGCTATGAAGCGAAAGCACTTGACAGAATTCCCATGTGTCCTCGAGAACGTTTGGTCCTTATAAGTATTTCCACTGGCGTGTCCTTTTCTAAGAAAGGATTGGGCCACTTGCTGCGTTTGTTCTTTGTTACTTGCACTTTGTTTTGTTGCCTTATCATAAAATCACTAAAAATCCACTTGCTAAGTATTTGCAGAGATTTCCTTCTCCATACCACTGTTCAGCACCTTCTTCTCCTCGTTGGGATCTACACTCATATTTATCGAAAGTACTACGATACACCCCCTATACTTGTGGGTTATCAAGACTATTTTCCGGCGCCGTTGCCGGGAGTGAAGTGCTATTGAAGAGTGGAACGTGTAAAGGAAACTTCTACTGTGAGTATTTCTTTTGTTACTGCTTGTTGCTTTATTTCCAATATGGATAACGCACTTGGTTTTCTGTTTGGGAAAACTACTACCACTGCTAGGGTACTAGATGAACCACCACCTTTTGAGATAGATCCTTTTAGGATACCTACAAGTACTGTTAATCATGTTATGGATAATTATTATTTAGGGGATGGAACTGTCCATCCCGGTGATCACTTGCTTTTTATCCATGAATTATGCGGGTTGTTTAAGTGTGCAGGTATCACAACTGAACAGGTGAAGAAGAAGTTACTCTCCATATCCTTCAAAGGGAGAGCTGAAGAATGGTATAAGCAGCTGAAAAATGGACAATCTATGGAATGGGAGGAGATGGCATCTCTCTTTTACTCTAAATTTTATCCTTCCAGTGAAATTCATAAGGATAGAAATCTTATATATAACTTTTAGCCTCTTGATGGATAGAGTATGTCACATCCCAAATTTTTGTTTTGGTCCTGCATATCATTCATGGCATTGCATCATATCTTTCCATGCACAACCATCGAATAGAAAGGTTCGGCGGAACGCCACCTTCAACACCCTATTTTGTTTCGCTACGAGTTTCCTGCGGGAGGCTTTAGAGAGACTTGCAACAACCACCCCTGTAGGTTCGAGTTTTCGCGCAAACTTTGCCTGAAGGTTGTTCCCCTCGACGATACGAACCCGTAGGCGCGAGAATCGCTCCAATCGGAGTTCGTATGCAAAAGACTCGGATGTTTTAGTAAACCGCCGGAAAATGATCCGAAAATCCGGACCGATTTCCGAGTTGTAGTCCAACTGCGGACCGATTCGGCCCAGGAATTTTTTTTATTTTTTTTTCTCACGCGAGGACAACTAAAAGGAGGGCCCCACCCCTGCCTTGGTTCCCGTGCCCACCAACCCCTGCCCGTGCGATCGATCTCCCTGGCGCCGCCATTGCTCCCAGGCGCGAGCACGTCCGCCGCCGCCGCTTCTCCTCGCCGCCGGCCATCGCCGCGTCAGTTGCCGGGTTCGCCTCGATTTCCTCTTTTCGTTCCCGTGCTCCGCGTCTCCATCCGTCGCCGCCATCTGCGCCCTGCAGATCGCTGCGTACGCGCGCGCGTTTATTATTCCGGGAGTCATAGTTGACCGTGTGTGTACGTGCAGGAAGAACCACGTCGCCGGAAGTGACCGTCGCCGCCGTCCGGAGCTCGCCGGAGTTCGTTTCGTCGTCCGATTCCGGTAAGACAGCAGCCACCGTCAGATCTCAGATCAGCGGCTTAGATCGTTCGTTGACTGGTCAGCACTCCAGACGTTGACTAGTCAGACGCCCTAGACGTTGACTGGTCAGACGCCTAGTCGGCCCGACATCGAACACGATTGGTGGGTCAATTTCGTTAATCCTATTAGTTGGCAGATTTCGGTAGAATCTTGTAAATTGCGTAGAAATTCAACCGCTTGGCCAAAAATTGCAAATAAAATATGTACGCGTTCAGTGAGTCGTGTAGAATCTCGCTGTAGCTTTGGTTCAGACTTTTACTGTCAGGTTTAGTACAGTTTAATCAAACTAGTTAGTGGCCTTTTTGGAGTAATAAATTTGTAGTAAAAGTTTCGTAGCTCCAAAAATCGCGTGTGATATGTCCCTGAACTCGTATGAACGAGGGGAATCTCATCGTGAAATAAAAAGATAGGCTTAAAGTAAAAACTTCTGCAGTATTTGTATAATAGCTTTCTGCAGTGTTTTAATTACTCGGGATGTTTTATAACTCCTTTTTGAGTAATTCCAATTGGTACTGTTTCTTACGAACTGTTTACTACCGGTAGTGAATTATTTAAGTTCTAGCTCTAGTAGTGATCACTACTTTTAGTTAATATTTTCCCTTGCGCCAAATCTATTTTCCATGCATGTATTCGGTAGTAATATGAATTAGTATTATGTGGTGCAGCTGTAGCACCAATTCGCTTGCCGTTCTTGCATTCATGCATCATCCTTGTTGCATATGTTGTGGATTGTTTGTTTATGAATGCAATTGTATCGTGTAGATTGTGCTGAATGCAACGCTTGTTCGTGTGAGGATTGTGCTCCAGACCGCTACAACCAAGGCAAGTAGATGCTACTTTGTTCATGATATCGTCCTACTATTTTCAATGCATTGTCGTGTATTTTGTAGATGCATGTGTAGGATGATACTATCGCTATGCTATGTCCTATTATGTGGTAGGACCCTCTTTGTAGATGAACCACCGTTGGTAGATGTGCTTAGCCATGCTATGTTGAACGAGGGTTGGGTTACATCATTGATACTTATTTTATCAAAGTATTGGTTTGTGAAAACTAAAACAACTTAATCAATGAACCCCCTGGGTGTGATGGTATTGATAAATTTTGGTGGTTTCATTGCGGAAAGGCACCCAGGTATCAAGAGAGAATGATTGGCTTCTTTATTGTGTAGCTTACGTGTACAACCATGTGCCAATAATGAAATGGGCGGTTGGTTGGACTTAGTAGGTTGTGGTAACTCGAACCCGCGTATCCAGAGATGTAGAATTTTGGTAGGTTGGACCAGTGCGCGTCGGGATTGAGGAGCTACTTCCCGAACAGTCTCTTCTTGGACTTCTCCCTATCATCACCCAAAATGAGAGTGATGGTACGAGCTGGGCTGGCCAAGTCACATGGGTAAAGTGTAGTAACCTCTGCAGAGTGTATAATCTAATCGATTAGCCGTGTCCCCGGTTATGGACATCTGAGTTGCTAGATATTGATTCCATGACATGTTTCTCGCTCATTCTAATTTCATAATTGCTTTAATATTGTCGGGTTAACTTAATTGGGATCTTTTCAAAGAAAATTTAAAACTGTTTATGAAAGTAGGACAAAGTTATTTGCAAATGCAAGCCAGACACAGCTCCACTTGCCAAATATGCATGTAGATGTTAGTACCATTGTCTCCATTACTAGCTCTACTTGCCATACATTCCATGTATTGACCCTTTGGGGATGTTGCGTTTTATGCTGCAGGTTATTCCGATTCTGATTGATCGTTATAGGCCACGGTACTCCACTCGGCACTTGTTCACTTGTGGGCAATTTGAAGATTGGAGGTTTTACTCGCTTTTGTTGCTACCTGAACAATTTGAGCTAGCTTTATGCTAAGCTTTTATATTGTAATAATGGTACTCTGGATCTTGTAGATCATGATACACGGTTATTTGCTATGATTATCTATCTTACTCTATTGTGGGCCAATGAACCGATCCAGGGATTGGCATGTCACGTAGAGGCCACGGTCTTATCAGAACCGGGGTGTCACATGATGGTATCAGAGCTCGTGTGTCGACTGTAGGATCGTGACCTAGGATTGGATTAGGAAGCCATAGAATTATTAAGCCTATATTGACACTGTCTTTTCTCTTATGCCTTTCACCCTCGTAAATTCTTACCATATGCTATTCTCACACTTTCCTCTTTTACTTGATAGATGGGAGACGTCAGGACTGAGTATGTCACCATGGAGTCACCAAGGCCCTTTGCAAGGCAGTTAGCTCAGCTTTCTCAGTCATTGGGATTGCCACTGCCTATGTTCAAGGGAAGAAGGCTGTACACCTATGGATATGGAGAGGATGCATGGGAGATCACTACCTTCATATTCAGAGATGCCGCCTTGCCAAACCCCGCGCACTTGGTCTACACCAAGATATACTGCAACTGGGGACTTGGTTTCAACTTGGCCGTACATGAAGCCCTGTCTCGCCAGTGCCACTATGTCCGACACCTACTGCCAGCAGATTCACCCTACCGTGATTATGGAAGGCGTGATGAAGAAGGGAACATTGTGATTACCCCGGGCGACAGGAACAACATGCCGCCCCGTCGGAGGCACATAGAGGACATGGAAAGGGAGAATGGAGCTCTAGCAGAGAAGGTGAGGATATTGAAGGAGATAGCAGACTTTACTAGCAATGGAATGGTGGTCCAAGGACAGGAGATTGACACTTTGCATGAAGCTGTGGGAGTTCGGAGATGGCCCCGATAGCCAGAGATGAGACCATAGCCCATCTTCATGGCACTGTGCAAGAGAATACCCAGAGCATACAATAGTTGCATGGGACCGTCCAGGAAAGGGACCAAACCATTGAAGCTATGACAGCCCAGATTGCCGCTCTCCAAGCACAGCTGAATCCACCCTCTGATGATGACAATGGAGATGATGTCAACAATGGGGAGGATGATGACAGTGGAGACGATGATGATGAGGACGAGGATGATGATGATGGAGACGATGATGGTGGAGGAGATGAAGTTGTTGCCGTTGCAGCTGAGGATGAAGAAGAAGAGGAGGATCCAGAAGAGGTGGAGTTTGAAGTCTCAAGTGATGGTTCAGGAGAGGTGTACACTCCGCCTCCATGGTTGTACCGCGAACCGAAGCGCCAACGCATGACCGCAAGGACCTACCTCAATCTCTTCAAGAAGTAGATAGAAGTCCACCAATTAGTCCACGTTAGGCAAATTCGTTAGGATTAGTCTCGATCGATGTGAAGCTTAGTTCGTGCTAGTTTAAGAGTGTTTAGTTGCTTATTTTTGTACTCCAATATCCCAGGATTTATTTGTGCGAATTTTATGAAAGGGTTATGGAAATTTGGTTATCATATGTGTGTTTTTCGCTGTAGTTTTTCTGCTGATACAGCAGTACTGCGCGATTTTTCATATTTTTCTGGTAACTCGTAAAAATCTGAAAAAAATTGGGCTGATGCGAAACTCTCTGTGCCATATGCAAAAAATTGGCTAATTTTTCTGACGAGTTTAAGTCAGGCGGAAAAATTCGTGAACGCTGCTGGACTGTTCTGACAGATTGCTGTTTTGGTTGATTAGTTGATCTATTGTTTAGTTAACCATTGCCAACTCTTGCAAAACTATTTCAGTAGTTATATACTGCTAGGACAACAACTGGGATATTGCTGGATCGCTTGTTTGTTAATGTGTTGCTTGCTTGTGATTGTCTGCTATTGTTTGTTGTTGTTTGATCATGTGCATGGGTAGAATCCTATTGTCGTAGTTTATTCTTTCTAAACTTACCTATGCTGAACCGCAGATGCCTCCCCGCCGTCAACCCACTGAGATGGAGCAGCTCATGGAAGCTCAGGCACAACTGACCCAAGTGATGACTCAGTTCATGGCAAATCAGAACAACAACAATGGAAACAATCAGCCTCAGGGAGATGCTCTCACCAGATTTCTGAGGTTAAGGCCAGCTAAGTTCTCAACTGCAACGGAACCAATGGTTGCTCTAGACTGGTTGCGTTCAGTCAACAAGGATCTAGTAACTGTCGGATGCACTGATGCTGAGAAGGTGAGGTTCGCCGCTCACCTACTGGAGGGACCAGCCGCTTCTTGGTGGGATACTTTTCAGATCACCCACCCGCTGGATACAGTGACTTGGGCTATGTTTGAGGAAGGTTTTAGGACCAACCACGTGTCTTCAGGAGTTCTGAGCCTGAAGAGGAAGGAGTTCCGCAACTTGCGCCAAACCAATCACACCGTGGCCGAGTACATTGAGGAGTTCAACAACCTGTCCCGTTATGCACCTGAGGATGTTGACACTGATGCCAAAAGGAGGGAGAGATTCCTGGATGGCCTCAGTGACGAGCTTTCAGTACAGCTACTTGTGGTTTATTGCCCCACTTTCCAGGAGCTTATGGACAAGGCTAGGATCTTGTAAGGGAAGCACAAGCAAGTGGAGAACCGCAAGAGAAAGAGCAATACTCATCACTCTGGTTCACACCACAAGTCTCGCACTTCATATGATGGATACTCCAAGCATGGAGGAAGTGACCATGGGAACCATGACCGCCGCGATGGACATCGTCATGACGACCATAGGAGCAGCCACCACAACCACAAGGGAGGACACTCTCACCACTCTGAGGACATGGTGGACATGACCGCAACCGTGATCGCAACTTCGTGAAGAAGGATCTGAGTGAGGTGACGTGCTTCAAGTGTGGCGAAGGGACACTATCTCGACAACTGTCCGGAGAGGAAAGGACTCAAGCCAACCAACGGCGAGAAGGCCACAATGAACCACATGAATGTGGAGGAGATTCCAGATGAGCGACCTTGTGATTGGTAAGTTCCCAATCAACACTTACCCGCACTTACTTATACTTTTTATCTTGGTGCATCGCATTCATTCATATCAAGGGCATTTGTGGATAAGTATAAGTTACCTCTGAGTCTATGAAAAGGTCTATTAGAGTGAGTTCACCGGAGGAGATATGATAGCTAGTGCGGGATGCCGCGATGACTGACCGTGAGGATTGGAACACACAACTTCATCGCACATCTAGTAGTCTTTGGATTCACAGGATTAGATGTCATTCGGTATGGATTGGATGTCTGCATGGGGGACACATAGATTGTGCAATGAGCTGTTTCACTCAAAACCCGGATGGTAAGAGGATTAGATTCAAGTCACCGCATCGACCGTGAAGGTGTAAGCTGAATTCTCTTAAGGGGTTAGCATGGATCTTGTGCGGTGATTAGGGATTACCCAGACGTGTTTCCGGAAGAGCTGCCAGGGATGCCACCTGACAGAGATGTAGAGTTTCTTATCGACCTGATGCCGGGAACAGGACCTATAGCAAAGAAACCATATAAGATGGATGTGGATGAACTGAAGGAATTGAAGAAACAGTTGAAGGAACAACTGGAAAAGGGATTCATTTAGCCTAGTGCGTCGTCATGGGGAGCACCTGTTCTATTTGTGGAGAAGAAAGACGGCACCAAGAGATTAGTGGTAGACTATCGCTCGCTGAATGAAGTAACCATTAAGAACAAGTACCCTCTGCCGAACATAAATGACTTGTTTGACCAACTGGAAGGAGCAAAGGTGTTCAGCAAGATTGATCTGCGATCAAGCTATTTCCAATTGAAGATCCGGGAGGAGGATGTACCAAAAACCGCCTTCACCACTAGGTATGGTTTATATGAGTATACAGTTATGTCTTTTGGACTAACAAATGCCCCGGCATACTTCATGACCATGACGAACAAGGTATTTATGGAGTATTTGGACAAGTTCGTGGTGGTGTTTATTGATGACATACTGATATATTCCAAGGATGATGCTGAGCATGAGAAACATCTGAGAATGATTATGAAGAAGCTGAGGGAACACAAGCTGTATGCCAAATTCAGTAAGTGTGAATTCTGGCTTAACACTGTTGGATTTCTTGGACATGTAGTGTCAGGAGAAGGAATTGCTGTTGATCCAAACAAAGTGACTGCAGATGAGTGGGAAGCACCCAAGAATGCGGGAGAGATTCAAGCTTTTGGGACTTCTTTGGATATTACAGGAGGTTCATAGAAAACTTCTCTAAGATTGCTAAGCCGATGGTGAACTTCAAGAAGGAGAGGAAGTTTGAATGGTCGACGTATGTGAAGCCATTTTCGAGGAAGCGTCGACTAGTAACTGCGTCTGTCCTGTGTTTACCAGATCTTCAGAAGGATTTCCAAGTGTATTGTGATGCTTCACGACAGGGACTTGGGAGTGTGCTGATGCAAGATGGGAGAGTAGTGTCATATGACTCGCGACAACTCAAGCACCATGAGCGGAATTACCCCACACACGACTTGGAGTTAGCGTCAGTGGTTCATGCGCTCAAGGTATGGAGGCATTACTTAATGGGAAAACACTATGATGTGTACACTGACCACAAGAGCCTGAAGTACATATTTACACAGAAGGAACTGAACATGAGACAAAGGAGATGGTTGGAACTTATCAAGGATTATGATATGAATCTACAATACCACCCAGGAAAGGCCAATGTAGTAGCAGATGCTCTGAGCCGGAAGGTTTATGCCAATGAATTGACAATTGGTGAATTGCCTAAGGACTTGTGCAAGAAATTCAAGGACCTTAGACTGGAGGTAGTATCTGAAGGGTACTTAGCAACAATGGAAGTCCAACCAACGCTTCAAGACAGAATCAGGAAGGCTCAAGTGGGAGACAAAGAGATAGATGAAGTTAAGGAAAAGATGAAGGAAGGTCGAGCAAGGGAATTCCGCGAGGATGAGCAAGGTACCTTGTGGTATGGAGATCGTTTGTGTGTGCCCAACGATCCAGAGTTAAGGAAGTTGATTATGCAGGAAGCTCATGACTCGCCGTATTCCATACACCCGGGAAATACGAAGATGTACATGGACCTAAAGGACAGATTCTGGTGGAACAACATGAAGGGAGACATCGCGGAGCATATTGCCCTATGCGATGTATGTAGCCGAGTAAAGCGTAACACCGTAAGCCAGGATTGCTACAGCCATTGCCCGTGCCGGATTGGAAATGGGATAGAGTGGGAATGGATTTTATCACAGGACTGCCCAGGACCAGGTCAGGATATGACTCTATTTGGGTAGTGGTCGACCATTTGACCAAGGTAGCCCACTTTATACCAGTGAAGACGACTTATACGAGTGCAAAGTTGGCCAAGATTTACATGGACAAAATTGTGTGCCTACACGGAGTTCCCAAGAGTATCGTATCTGATAGAGGCACCCAGTTTACCTCACACTTCTTGCGCCAGCTGCACGAGTCACTTGGTACTAGATTGGATTTTAGCACATCGTTTCACCCACAGACTGATGGACAGACCGAGAGGGTGAATCAGATTTTGGAGGACATGCTAAGAGCTTGCGCCTTGGCTCATGGTTCTAGTTGGGATGAGAATTTGCCGTATGCCGAGTTTTCCTACAACAATAGATATCAAACCAGCATCAAGACATCACCGTTCGACGTACTGTATGGGAAACGGTGCCGAACACCATTGCTATGGGATGGAGTAGGAGAACGTCAGTTGTTTGGACCTGATTTGATCAAGGACGCTGAGGAGAAGGTCGCCTTGATTAGAGACAGACTGAAGGTAGCACAATCTAGGCAGAAGAGCTACGCTGACGCCAAGCGCAAGGAAGTGGTGTACGAGATAGGTGATAGAGCATACCTCAGAGTATCGCCGCTTCATGGAATCAAGAGATTTGGAATTAAGGGTAAGCTGACACCTCGATTCATTGGACCGTATCGGTTCTTAGCACGCAAAGGAGAAGTTGCTTATCAGTTGGAGTTGCCAGAGGCTCTGTCTGCTGTTCACAACGTGTTCCACGTATCCCAGCTGAAGAAGTGCCATCCGGAGATGGTGGATACACCATTGAGAGACACTGTACCGCTAGAGGAGGTTCATCTTGAGAATGATTTGACCTATGAGGAGAAACCGGTCAAGATTCTGGAAACAGCAGAAAGGACTACCCGTACCAAGACAATCAAGTTTTGCAAAGTATAGTGGAGTCACCACACCGAAGAGGAATCCACTTGGGAGCGTGAAGATGACATCCGAGAGGACTACCCACACCTATTTGCTAGCCGCGCCGAATCTCGAGGACGAGATTCATCTTAAGGGGGTTAGTCTTGTCACATCCCAAATTTTTGTTTTGGTCCTGCATATCATTCATGGCATTGCATCATATCTTTCCATGCACAACCATCGAATAAAAGGGTTCGGCGGAACGCCACCTTCAAAACCCTATTTTGTTTCGCTACGAGTTTCCTGCGGGAGGCTTTAGAGAGACTTGCAACAACCACCCCTGTATGTTCGAGTTTTCGCGCAAACTTCGACTGAAGGTTGTTCCCCTCGACGATACGAACCCGTAGGCGCGAGAATCGCTCCAATCGGAGTTCGTATGCAAAAGACTCGGACGTTTTAGTAAACCGCCGGAAAACGGTCCGAAAATCCGGACCGATTTCCGAGTTATAGTCCAACTGCGGACCGATTCGGTCCAGGAATTTTTTTTCTTTTTCTTTTCTCACGCGAGGACTACTAAAAGGAGGGCCCCACCCCTGCCTTGGTTCCCGTGCCCACCAACCCCTGCCCGCGCGATCGATCTCCCTGGCGCCGCCATTACTCCGAGGCGCGAGCACGTCCGCCGCCGCCGCTTCTCCTCGCCGCTGCCGGCCACTCCTCCGCCGCCGGCCATCGCCGCGTCTGTTGCCGGGTTCGCCTCGATCTCCTCTTTCCGTTCCCGTGCTCCGCGTCTCCATCCGCCGCCGCCATCTGCGCCCTGCAGATCGCCGCGTACGCGCGCGCGTTTATTATTCCGGGAGTCGTAGTTGACCGTGTGTGTACGTGCAGGAAGAACCACGTCGCCGGAAGTGACCGTCGCCGCCGTCCGGAGCTCGCCGGAGTTCGTTTCGCCGTCCGATTCCGGTAAGACAGCAGCCACCGTCAGATCTCAGATCAGCGGCTTAGATTGTTCGTTGACTGGTCAGCACTCTACATTGACTAGTCAGACGCCCCAGACGTTGACTGGTCAGACGCCTAGTCAGCGCCCAGTCATCAGACACAGTTGACTGGGTCAATTTCGTTAATCCTATTAGTTGGCAGATTTCGGTAGAATCTTGTAAATTGCGTAGAAATTCAACCGCTTCGCCAAAAATTGTAAATAAAATATGTACGCGTTCAGTGAGTCGTGTAGAATCTCGCTGTAGCTTTGGTTCAGACTTTTACTGTCAGGTTTAGTACAGTTTAATCAAACTAGTTAGTGGCCTTTTTGGAGTAATAAATTCGTAGTAAAAGTTTCGTAGCTCCAAAAATTGCGTGTGATATGTCCCTGAACTCGTATGAACGAGGGGAATCTCATCGAGAAATAAAAAGATAGGCTTACAGTAAAAACTTCTGCAGTATTTGTCTAATGGATTTCTGCAGTGTTTTAATTACTCGGGATGTTTTATAACTCCTTTTTGAGTAATTCCAATTGGTACTGTTTCTTATCAGCGATGCCTATGCGGTAGAATTTTTCCAGGATTTTACGAACTGTTTACTACCGGTAGTGAATTATTTAAGTTCTAGCTCTAGTAGTGATCACTACTTTTAGTTAATAGTTTCCCTTGCGCCAAATCTATTTTCCATGCATGTATTCGGTAGTAATATGAATTAGTATTATGTGGTGCAGCTGTAGCACCAATTTGCTTGCCGTTCTTGCATTCATGCATCATCCTTGTTGCATATTTTGTGGATTGTTTGTTTATGAATGCAATTGTGTCGTGTAGATTGTGCTGAGTGCAACGCTTGTTCGTGTGAGGATTGTGCTCCAGACCGCTACAACCAAGGCAAGTAGATGCTACTTTGTTCATGATATCGTCCTACTATTTTCAATGCATTGTCGTGTATTTTGTAGATGCATGTATAGGATGATACTATCGCTATGCTATGTCCTATTATGTGGTAGGACCATCTTTGTAGATGAACCACCGTTGGTAGATGTGCTTAGCCATGCTATGTTGAACGAGGGCTGGGTTACATCATTGATACTTGTTTTCTCAAAGTATTGGTTTGTGAAAACTAAAACAACTTAATCAATGAACCCCCTGGGTGTGATGGTATTGATAAATTTTGGTGGTTTCATTGCGGAAAGGCACCCAGGTATCAAGAGAGAATGATTGGGTTCTTTATTGTGTAGCTTACGTGTACAACCATGTGCCAATAATGAAATGGGCGGTTGGTTGGACTTAGTAGGTTGTGGTAACTCGAACCCGCGTATCCAGAGATGTAGAATTTTGGTAGGTTGGACCGGTGCGCGTCGGGATTGAGGAGCTACTTCCCGAACAGTCTCCTCTTGGACTTCTCCCTATCATCACCCAAAATGAGAGTGATGGTACGAGCTGGGCTGGCCAAGTCACATGGGTAAAGTATACTAACCTCTGTAGAGTGTATAATCTAATCGATTAGCCGTGTCCCCGGTTATGGACATCTGAGTTGCTAGATATTGATTCCATGACATGTTTCTCGCTCATTCTAATTTCATAATTGCTTTAATATTGTCGGGTTAACGTAATTGGGATCTTTTCAAAGAAAATTTAAAACTGTTTATGAAAGTAGGACAAAGTTATTTGCAAATGCAAGCCAGACACAGCTCCACTTGCCAAATATGCATGTAGATGTTAGTACCATTGTCTCCATTACTATCTCTACTTGCCATAAATTCCATGTATTGACCCTTCGGGGCTGTTGCGTTTTATGCTGCAGGTTATTCCGATTCTGATTGATCGTTATAGGCCACGGTACTCCACTCGGCACTTGTTCACTTGTGGGCAATTTGAAGATTGGAGGTTTTACTCGCTTTTGTTGCTACCTGAACAATTTGAGCTAGCTTTATGCTAAGCTTTTATATTGTAATAATGGTACTCTGGATCTTGTAGATCATGATACACGGTTATTTGCTATGATTATCTATCTTACTCTATTGTGGGCCAATGAACCGATCCAGGGATTGGCATGTCACATAGAGGCCACGGTCTTATCAGAACCGGGGTGTCACAGAGTACAGCTCAAGCTTGGGGGAGATTGAAGTTACTAATGCTTAAATGTCCTATTCATGAACTCCCTAACAATATTATTCTCTATACCTTTTATGCTAGGCTTTCTCTTCATGATAAAGATTTACTAGATGCTTCTTGTGCTGGATCATTCACATGTATGAAGGAAGAAGCTAAGTGGGATCTCCTAGACCGTATTCAAGATAACATTGAAGCTTGGGAGAATGACAAAGGAAGAAAGTCAAGTATAAACTCTGATTATGAATGCATTAAATATTTTATGGGAACTGATGACTTTCGTGATATTAGCAATGAGTTTGGTCTTGATTCGCAAAGTATTACCAACTGTTTTAAGGCCTTTGCCTCTTACATAGAAATTCCCATGAAGAAGTGGAATAAGTACCATTCTCCTTATAAAGATGTTGTTAGTCATGTTCCAGTTAGAAGTACTGAAGTTTGTACTACTAATCATATGCTGCCTGAACCTCATGTTTAGAAAGTTCCTTTCCCAGCTAAGGTAAAGGAGTATTCTATGATTATTAGTGCAAATAATAAAGGTATAAAGGAAACTTTGGAGCCTGATGAGCAACTGAATGTTGAACCTGTGGTAGTTATTGTGAAAGACACTATCACTACAAATATAGAGGATGAGCACATTGTCTTCTATGAAGATGATTCTAATATTATCTCTCATCCTAGTAAGGCTAGAAATGCTAGTGTTCCTCTGCTTTCTGTTAAAATTTGTGATCATTGCTTCTATGGTTTATGTGATATTGGTGCTAGTTCTGGTGCTATTACTTATGACCTTTACATGGAAATTATGCATGAGATTGGTCCTTGTGATCTTGAGGACACTGATGTGGTTATCCACCTTGCTAATAAGGAGAACATTTGCCCCATTGGCATTGTAAGAGACGTGGAAGTTCCCTGTGGTAAGATTAAGTATCCTGCTAATTTTCTAGTGCTTAACTCAGCAGCTAGCAAAACTTGTCCTATCATTTTTGGTAGTCCTTTCTTGAACAGTTGTGGAGCTATTATAAATTGTAAGAAGGAAAAAGTTTTAACTAAGTTTGATGGAGAGTCTTATGTGTTTAACTTTTCCAAATTTGCTAAATCTCCTTGTGAAAACAGCTTGCCTAATAAAAATTTCAAGATGGAACAACTTGCTTCTATTGATCCGGTTTATGACCTTGGACCTCTTTTTGGTGACTGTAAGTATGCTTATTCTGATGATAAAGATGTTGCCAGTGACAGTTATATTGTCAACTTTATTCAAAGTGCTACTGATAGTTATTTTGAGAGAGGGAAACATGGTTTTATGCATCCCAATAATGTTAAGTTTCCCTGTTTTATGTTGAAAGCTTTGAAGTTGCATCTGTTTTGTCTTCCTATGCTAGTGGATTTTTTGTTTCAACAATTCATTTTCGCATGATACCCCCATGCATAGGAAGTGGGTTAGACTCAAGTGTGTTCGTTATTTTCTTCTTGATGCTCTTTTTCACTCCAGATATATATATCCTATGTGAGCATCTTTGAAAGTTTCAAGCCTAACTTAAATGCATTAAATAAAAGTACTTGTTGGGAGATAACCCAAGAGTTTTGTCAAGTCTTGGAAGTTATTACCTCAGTAATAACCGCTCCTTATCCTTTTTTTTGGTTTTTGTGTCAAGTTCAACTACTTTTGTGAAGTAGAGAAGTTGTGAAAAGTGGCTGTCCTGGGACAGATTTTTGTGCTGTATTGTAAAAATTTATGAGGAAGCTCAGTATGTCGAATGGAGCTACATTTTTCTGAGCTTGTTCTAAAAGTTGTTACCCAACTTTCATTAGTTCATTTTTGATTTGAGCAACAAAAGGGTTTTGAAAAATTCAATCTTTACCTGCTGGTCAACTTTGACAGATTTCTGCCATCATTTGCATTTGCCTCTGACAGAATCTTTTATTTTGATGGGTTTTCAGTTGAAGTGTGTACCCAAAGTTTTATTGTTTTTTCTTACACTAATGTTGTCATTGAGTTTGTGCAAGGGTTTTGTTTGGAGGAAATTTTCAGGAGAAGGAGAAAAGGAATTTGTAGAGTTCATCTTTGAATAGGTAAAAGTGGTGAAAACAGAAGGTTCATGAAAATCCAATCTTTTTATATTTTTGATGTTTTTAATACATAAGGAAGACTATGAGATGGAACTGAAGAGGAAACAGAGTCCGGGGTGGACAAACCCACCCCAGGCGCGCGCCCAGCCTGTCTACGTCTGGAGGGGGTGTCCCACTCTCGAACTCCGTCTCTGCCTCGTTTCCGTGTCAAAACCTTCCTTATGTATTGAAACTTCGCAATAAATAACCCCCTGGATCCACTGAGTTCGTGCATCGTGTTCTTCTTGTGTTTTCGTTTCGATCTGTTTCTGTCAGGAAAACTTCTCAAGTTTAGAGCACCATGGTCTCCGCCAATGACAAAGGCAAGAAGCCCGAGGAAGACGATCCTCACAAACCCAAGGAGGAGGAGATTTTAGTAGGTTATGAAGGAGACATGGAGGAGAACAAGCAACCGAACACCCGCGCTACCGACGCAAGCATTGGATTGGTGGAAAAACCTACCAAGCTTAATAGGACAACACGGATGTCTACAGGAGGGAAATTCGTCGTCATGCCCTCTCTCCACAGTCACGTCCTCCAAGTACCAAGAAACCCTTCCACACTCATACATAAGCCACTACTAGGAAAACGACCTTTAGTGGCGCACCTGAAAACATCATCTGTGGCGCACTAGTAGTGCGCCACGTGCTGCTCTGGCTATCTTCTCGGTGGCGCGCCTTGCCTAGTCTTGCCGGTTGTATAGAGACAGCGTAGCGCACTGCTAGTGCGCCACAGATGTTTGGGCAGGTGCGCCACCCTAGGATCTTACGTGGCGCACTACCTAGTGCGCCACTAAGCTTCTATAGTGCGTTTTAGGTGTAGTGCGCCACAGAAGGTAGATCATGTGCGCCACAGATGTGTTTTTTGTTTTTTTTAATTTCCGAGCCAGATTATATACAATACAGATTATATACAATATTACAGCAGATATACACACAAAGATACAATATATACAATTATATATTTAAATACACAATATGAAAAACAAGATTGAAACAAATACATATAGATAAGTCTCATACATGAATACATAGTATAAGTTACATTGTTTCGATCAAGTTACAAAGTAGTAGTTGGTGACATGCGAATACATGTGTCGATCGAACAAGTTAGAGCTCGGAAGCTCGCCTAGACATCTAAACTAGCTAGACACAAACGCGGGATAAACAACCAAAGAAGATAAGCATGATCACCGCCGCGACGAAGGTGTAGGTCTTCATCCGGTTCCTTGTCCTAACTCCCGCTAGATAGCGCGTGTATCTAGCTTCCGCCTCCGCCATAGTGTTGTACCCTTTGTAGCTATTGCCGCTGAAACGGTGCACCTGTCTCCGGCAGTCTTCCCAATCATCGTAGACTCCGGGAACCCGTCCCTTGTACACGACGTACCACGTCATCTATAAGTTGACAATAATAATTAACCAGTGATTGAAAAAAACATATATAATTAAAGTCGCATATGAAGATACACTTATAGAAAGTACTCCTAAATCAAAAAGACCAAACTCAAAAAGCATGCCTCATATATAACTAGGTTGTTCGACACAGGAATATGCTACGATGGAACTGTTCGTCAAGTAGGATGCACAACACCTGCACCTGTGCATAGCACAAGGCGGACAATCCCATCACAGCACATTCACATATAGTGTGCCACGACATTTCAATCATCGTCATTATTCTCGAAAAAGACCAAAGTAAATCAAAAAGCATGCCTCATATATATACATAGGTCGTTGGACACAGGAATATGCTACGATGGAACCGTACGCCAAGTAGGATGCACAACACCTAGACTTGTGCATAGCACAAGGCGTACAATCCCATCTTAGCACATTCACATATATAGTGTGCCACGACATTTCAATCATCGGCATTATTCTCGAAAAAGACCAAAGTAGCTCGAAAAGAATGCCTCATATATAACTAGCTAGGTCGTTGGACACAGGAATATGCTATGACGGAACAGTTAGCCAAGTAGGATGCACAATTCCTGAACTTGTGCATATCACAAGGATAACTATCCCGTCATAGAACATTCACATATATATTGTTCCACGACATTTTAGTCATCGGCATATTCTCGAAAAAGACAAAAATAACTCGAAAAGAATGCCTCATATATATACATAGGTCGTTGGACACAGGAATATGCTACGACGGAACAGTCAGCCAAGTAGGATGCACAATTCCTGGACTTGTGCATATCACAAGGCTAACTATACCTTCGTAGCACATTCACATATATATTGTGCCACGACATTTCAATCATCGGCATTATTATCGAAAAAGAGAAAAATAACTCGAAAAGAATGCCTCATATATATACATAGGTCGTTGGACACAGGAATATGCTACGATGGAACGGTGAGCCAAGTAGGATGCACAAGACCTGGACTTGTGCATATCACAAGGCTCACAATCCCATCGTAGCACATTCACATATATAGTGTGCCACGACATTTCAATCATCGGCATTATTCTCGAAAAAAGAGTAAGGAAAAAAAGAAGGACCAAAGTGAGCAAAGGACCAAAGAGTAAGCAAAAAAACCAAGCATTGATTGATATATAATAATAATAAGCAAAATAAGTAAGCGATGATTCATAAACCTAATAAGATAAGTACACTTGTCCACACACACACAAAGGTCATCTATAGTTTGTAACTACAACTAGGCCAACATCAAGCCTTCTGGCTCGGCTTAGGGAATGGGAGGACGCCTTGTCTCTTCATGAACTTCCTATAGTCACCCTGCATCTCTAGGCGATCTTCTATGTCACGGTTATTCGGGATATTTCCTCCGTAGCAGATCCCCCCCGAAGTCATGACATCACGAAAGATGATTGCCCCAAACTACTGCTGGATGCGATACATCTCTTGTCTAATATCCGAATCATTGATCTTGGCCTTTGCTTCGGCCCACTGTTTGAGATGATCTGGCAGCGTAGAATTCTGCTGGTCAAGTAGGAACGCCCTCATGTGATGGAGTGCGTAGTAGGATTCCTTCTTACTGTTTTCCGACTGCTTCACGCAGCGGAACTCCGTTACGTGGTTGAAGACGTGCCTGCCGAACTTGACCTTCGTACGCACGAAGGTGGTGCCTTCTGTCGAGGCAAAGCCAGTGAGAGCATCATCCAGAACTTCCTTGATCTTGTCGTAGTTTTTCTTCTTTTCTAGACTTCCCGAGTCGAAATACATGGCGTGGGAATGCTTCGGCAATAAGGATATGAGCGTGCAGTGTTCATCTCTGCGCAAAAAATTCAAATGGAATGTGCTGGAAAAAGAATGATGATGATCTAATAAAGCCAATCGACGGTGGCGAGTGAATAACGACTTACTCGGGAAAGTAAGGCACGAGAATGTATTCCTTTGTGTTGTTCGCCACGAAGATTCTTTTTAGGTACGAGGCCATGATACGTCGTTCAGCGGGGGAACCCAAGCAGCCGTCACGGATGTAGTAGGGGTCCACTATAGCGATGCCCGGTGTGTTCTCTCTAATGATCTGCATGGCCAGGCTGAGAGAAAAGAGACAGACCATGGTATAGTGCAGCGGGTATAGGTGGAACATATTGAAGATGTCGTCGAACCGCGGGAAGAACATATCCGCAGGGGAATTGTCGACGAAGCCCAAGCCTGGTGGCACCTTAACCACGAATACCGGGTGCGAGGGATCTTTCTCCGATAGAAGGCGTCTCTCTATCGTCAGCACGCCATCATGCACACTCTGCAGTTCCGGCGAAGCTTCCGCAAATTCTTAGGTAGCATGGGCACACCCGCCACATGAATCCTCCACATAATACCCTCGGGTCTTGGTGGCCCGTCCCGAAACCTGATCGGATTCGCAGTTGTTGACGCCACCGGCTGGCTCGAGCTGCTAGATTTTCTTTTCCTGCCCTTTTTTCCTTTTGGAGAGCGGGCAGGCACCGCAATCTGAGCACCGGCCGCCCTATGTAGTGTGTCAGGGCTTAGAATAAAGGGCCGGTTGGTTGTATCAGCTGGCTCTGTAAAGGCGCAAGCTGGAGGCGTCTCCTGAGAACCAAACAGACGCTTGGTGATAGTGGCTTTCTCTGTGGGGCCACCAGCTAGGTCTTCTTCGTTGCCAAACTGAGTGCTGAAGAAGTGATCATTCCAGTCTTCGTCGTCCTCGGCCGGATCCTGCGCCATGTGCATATCATCAACATGATCATCCGACCCACCGCGTGGAGGTGACGGCGAGGGCGGTAAGGGGGCCTTGCCACCGCTTGTCGCTGGCACGACAGGCGGTGCTGTTGTCTGTGGCGTGATGGCCCCCGCCGTCCCCAAACGGATCATGCTCTTTGGCCATAGCAAGAATAAGCCGAAGCAAGTTCTGAGGACAGACAACTCTTCTTCATCCACTCCTGGGGGTTGAATGGGAGGTTCCAGGTCATCGCAGCCCCTTAGCACCCGACTAATTTTAACCCTATGCACGCTATCTAACATTGGCCTTGAGCGGAACGTGCGCTGCAAGGGTTGAACGATGGTACCCTTGGCAACATCCCTCAGCTCGTTGTTCACGTAGCATAAGAGAGTGCAAGGAACATCCGTCTGCGGAAAACATGTACGGCGTCGTCAGAGATGCCATAAGAGTAATAGATGGCATGAAAGGCGGTAATTAAAGCAATTTGTTTACCGTGATGGCGTCGAGATCGGCTAATGTCGACGCACCGCATACGGCGACGGGCGTGCAAGAGACGGAAGGGCTGCTTGATGGTGCGGTGCTGGCCGCCGGTGTATTCTCCCTACCGACGGGTGCTTGGAGCTCCGGTGCCGCCGCGACGATGGCAGGGGGGCACCAACATGTACTCCGGCGCCGCGGTGATGGCAGGGGGAGTCACCAACACTTGCGGCGCCGCGGTGCTAGCGGGCGGAGTCACGAACACGTAGTTCGCCTGATTCGTCGGCGCCGCGTTGTTCGAGTGGCTGCTGACCATGCTTGGAATCGGGCACGGCCCTACTCGACCACCCGCACTCCAGTTCGCTATTGACTCCACCAAGGTAGGCAGGAAGGACGTGAGGGTGATTGCCAGGTTGTCTTGGACGATCTGCGGGATCCGCGCCACTTGTGCCTTAAGTTCTTGAACCTCGCGGTTTTCCTCCTCGCTCCTTCCCGACAGCGCCACATGCGTCCTCGGCGGTGGACCAAAATGATCCACCCAATTCTTACCCGAGGCCGCAGACGGCCAGCCGATGACGCTTCTTCGTAATCGCTCTATTTTCTTGGCCGGTTCGCCATCGTTAAAGGGTTATCCACCGGGTGGCCGCCGAACCACAGGATGAGGAACCACGGATCCATGACTAGCAACAATTTCCTCCTCCTGCAGAAGAAGTCAGTGAATCATTTAGATCATCGATTAGATTGCAATCGAGTTGATCCGGTAATTAGATTATACTTACCACAATTTCCTCGAATTCCTTCACCGCAGGATCCACGGTGAGTTGTTTGGTTTTGGGTCCACATGGTAACGGGCCTCGATGAAGTTTCGAACCTGCCGGGTTGAATTTAGCAAAGGGTTTTCTATCCCTTGGATCTATACTCTTCTTCCTCCTTATTCCATTTGGCCTCCGCAGCTCAGATCCACCAGATCCGAGATGGTGATGACCTATATTCATTGCTGCAAGACCTTTCCCGATTACTATTGGCTGAGTCTTTCGGATTCACACCTCTCCTTGAACTCCCGGAACTGATCTTCGGTGATCTGCGGGTCAATCTTCTGGATATCCTCGAGACTTTTGCCTTCTTTATAGATCTTCTTCTTTATCCGGGTTCTCCAGCTGGCTAGGGCGGTGCTCATCTTTGTGAGGGCGGATTTGTTTACTTTGTTCCCATGATAATTTGTGTTCTGATACTTAGCGGGGAACTTGTATCTTGCGTGCAGCTTCTCGAAGAGGAGTGTGCGCAAGTGGCCATTATCTTTATGCCGGAGATTATCGGTGTTGATCGAGATGGTTGTCCGGGTAATCGCCGCCACTTGCCCACCGTACCCTTTGACGACAAGGGCGGGCTCCAAAGGAACCCCTAATGGGCTCTCTTCGGTAATTTCCTCCCTGACCGTGCTGACCGTGTTCGGGCGCCGGTCCTTCGGCTTCTTCTTCTTCTTAGGAGGATTGCTACCACTCCTTGTGCCCTCGCCGCCATCAGTGGTTTCATCGTCCGCCGTTCCTTCGGCTTCTTCCTCCGCGTCTTCCATCTCATCATCCTCGCTCTCCAAAGGATGGTATTCTTCATCGTCTTCTAGCCGCTGGGCCGCCTCCCAGAATGTCAATTGTTTATTCGGAGGTCTGAGTTCTCCTTCAGCGCTGATGCTCTTAGAACATCCAGCCTCGTCGTTGTCACACATCCTCGCACTAATAAAAAACAAATAATTGGTTAAATGCACGGAAAAATCCGGCATGACCTTTGCTAATTTTCTTAAACTAGGAGTGCCCGATTTCTGCCGAAACGGAAGTTAATCAACATTCTGGCAAAAATCGGGACTCATTTCATACAAGAACCTGCATACACACATAATAAAGTGCTTCATATACAAGCACAAGTGATGACAGCAAGCAAATCAACACATATAGACTATTCAAAAAGAACAAGTTCCATTCCTGGTTTTCCATAAGGACCAAACCACAGAAGAAACACCTACTGCCTAAACTGTGCTGGCATTCATATATAACATCTTCAGCAGTTTCATAAACCAAGGAAATTAAGTTCAGAACAGAACCTTAATTATGTGCTGGCATAAACTGTGCTGGCATTCAGAACAGAACCTTAAGTTCATAAACCAAGGAAATTAAGTTTCATAAACTGTGCTGGCATTCATATATAACAAAAGAGAAGTGGCACTGACAAAAAAAGGATAGATCTCCCTCTTGAATGGAGGTTATATTGTGGGAAATGCCTACTACTGTGAGTTAAAGAAATTATGGGAATGGAGGTTAAAGAAATGCCTACTACTGTGAGTTTATTTACTTATAAGTGAGTGGTTATGATTTAGAATTATGGGAATAATATTACTACTAGCTAATCCGGAGCACATGGTTCAGCACTAAAACTCTCACCAGCACTCTGGTTGCTTGGGAAAGCCATCCAGGAGCACCAGCAAATCCAAGGGATCAACTTACGAGGTGAGAGGATGGGGTTGGCACAGTAGTGATCAATAATATAGGCACAAAATCAAACACAACTCCAACACAACAGGTTATCCATCCAAGATCATGTCCTTGCATCTGTTCTTACTATTGCATCTTAAAGAAACTAGAGGGGGCAATAGAAAATCCTCAGCTCTGTACTCACATGGAGTACTAGATCATCATTGGATAGTTTCATAAGCAAGCAATAGCTTTTGTATAAAAACATCATCAAAGCCTCAGCCTTTGCATCCTAGGAAGAGCTAAGTAATGAAGGGAAATGTTTGTATTAACCTATGCTTCAGACCAGATTCACAAGCATTCAGGTTTAAGAAATTGTTTTTAGCTTTATAAGCAGCAGATTATCCAACTTGAGGTTATATTGTGCACACTCCTGTATGGAGGCACCACAAAAGAAATCAAAGCAAGAGAAGCCACTAAAATAGTGTATCAAGCAGCATATCACCATCACTATGACCTACTAGTGTGAGTTTATTTACTTATAAGTGAGTGGTTATGATTTAGAATTATGGGAATAATATTACTACTAGCTAATCCTGAAGTACTACTAGCTAATCCTGACAGATTTTGTCTTCAGCATTTTTAAATTCAGATGACGGAGCATGCTCTGCTACTTTTAGGTGCGTTTCTGTTTCTAGATATGCTTGACTGACTGCAGCTTAGGGACATGATGGCGCCGCTGCTTTACATCACGGCATACCAAAAAATTAAACACAGGAACAAAATCCGCTACCTAAATTTTGACTAAAATATTTGTATCACATAAACCAAAGCAGAGGGCCGTAGGAACAATTGAACATGGCAGGCAAGCAGGAGTAATCGCATTAAAAAAGCACAGTTTCTTCAGATCGAAATACACTGCAGTCCCACGAGAAAGCATTTCTTACAAGAACAAACTCGAACATCGGACTATGGCGTGTACATGCATCTTGAACCAAGCACTGAAGTAGGAAGATAGAGGTGACGGTACCACAAACAGCAGCCTAGGAACAAGTGAGAGTGATGTTAAGATCGAAATAACAATTGTTCTTCCAACAACATACACATTCCATACAAGATTCAGTCATGAGTCATGACTCGCTCGACCATCTAACTACCACCATACAGAGAGAGAGAGAGGGATAGAGGGAGAGAGAGGGAGAGAGAGGGAGAGGGGGAGAGACAGGGGAGGGGCGATGCTCACCTCTGACGGGCAGACGACAGGCGGACGACGACGGGCGGCCTCCACCTCCTCGAGCGGCGCGAGGTCCTCCTCCTCCACAAGCGGAGCGGGCCTCCTCCTCCACGGATCGGCAGCGGCGCGGGCCTCCTCCTCCTCGAGAGCGCAGCGCGGCGGTGGCGGATCAAGAAAGCAGCGGCGGTGGCAGATCGAGAGAAAGTAGCGGCGGTGGCGGTGTCTGTGATATGGGGATGAGAGAGGCGGACGTGGCACGCATGGTTGACTAGTCCAACCCACATAGGCGTAGCGCACCCTGGCCAAGTGCGCTACGGATAACCGGGGCAGGTTTTCAGACCCAAGAAGGCTTAGGTCAATCTTTCCAGTTTTTCAGCAACTCTTCCACTTCTTCGCTGCTCCTACGCTCTGGGATTCCTCGGGTCTCTGATTTGCCATCGAACAGGTCTCCACGTTTTCTCCATGGATCATTCTTGCCGAGCCACCTCCGGTGCGCCATGAACACGGTTTTCGATGACCCTGGATCTTTCTCTAGTTGGAGATAGCTTGTGTTATCCATGCACCTAACGCATGCAGTAATCCTTGGATAACCTGCCCGAGATATACCCGCTACCGGATAGTCTTGCACCGTAGTGACCAACGCGGCTCTCATAGTGAAATAATCTTGTGCGACGGCGTCGTAAGTATTGGCTCCAGATTCCCATAACGTTGCTAGCTCCTCTTTCAACAGCCCGAGATACAGATTGATGTCGGTACCAGGTTGTTTCGGCCCTTGAATTAGCATACTCATTTGTATGTACTTCTTCTTCATGCACAACCATGGAGGGAGGTTGTACATCCATACAAACAAGGGCCAAGTCTTTGTGCGTGCTCGCTACCGAACGGATTGAGTCCATCGGTGCTCGCACCAAGCCTGATGTTCCTCGAATCTCCACCGAATTCTGGGAATTCGAGGTCCAATGCTTTCCACTGGCTAGCATCATCATCATCTCCTGGCTTCTTCCTTTCCGCATGCCATCGCATGAGCTTCGCTTCCTTAGGGTCCGCGAAATAGCGCTGCAGACGAGGAGTGATAGGAAAGTACCATACCACTTTTCGAGGTGCTTTCTTCCCTTTCTTGTATTGACTCACGCCGCACACCGGACATGTGGTTTTCTCCGCGTCCTCGCCCCGATAAATGATGCAATCGTTGATGCATACGTGATATCTAACATGCGGTAGATCGAGAGGACAGATGATTTTCTTGGCGTCCTCAATACTAGTTGGACATGTGTTCCCCTCCGGGAGACGATCGTGCCATAATGCAATCATATCGTCGAAGATTGCGTCGCTCAATTTGTGTTTTGCCTTCATCTCCATAGCCTTGAGCGTTACATTCAACCAGGTATCATCGGGCCTGCATCCTTCATATAATGCAGTAACCGCATCTTTCTCAAGTTGCGCAAGCTTGGCTTTCTCTCTAGCGGCAGCCCTGGCGTTACTCGTCTGCATGAGAAGCAGCTCTTGCACATAAGGGTCCCGCACCCAGCTTGATGTTGTTCCATCGTCGTATGCTCCTCCGGCATCTAGATCATCATCATCCCGGTCTGCTTCCGCACCTTCACCATCTCCAGGATACTCTTCATCATCTCGCCCGTTCTCGCCGTGATGATGATCATCGTCATGTTGGCCACCTTCACCGTCTCCATCATCTACGTCATCGCTTATCCAACGAGTGTATCCATCCATGAAATCATGGCGGAGTGCGCTCGCAGATTCCCGAACTGGTCGATCACCCAGTTGAGTTTGCATCTTCTGCACAGACATCTTATATCCGTCTTGTTATTTCGTATCATGTCGGCCATCGCACATTTCAAAAATCTAGCCACAATGCCTTCGCTCATTATGCGGACCATTTTTGCCTGCATGGTGTACACGGTACGATTAGAAGTCTATTAAAACCACATAATGAATGCATGCATGCAATGGTCGATAGAAAATTTCGGCATGACCTATCCTAAAATTAGGACCTTTGCGAAATGCCAAAGTCCTGCCAAAATGGAAATGAATCAACATTTTGGCAAAAACAAATGGCAACTTGTTTACATACAAACACAAGAGAGAGAGAGACTGATCCATACACACATGAACATATCATTATCCTCTCCATACACACATGCATGAGCATCATCGATACTCTCCATATACACACACATATGACCATCGATCGATCCTCTCCATACACACATCATGAGCATCGATCATCTACATACATATGAGCATATCATCCATATATGTAAGATCCCTCCTTTATAAAGGAAAAGGATCCATGTGATTGCAATGCTAGTCCCTGGATCAATAGCTAGCATCCACAGTTAAGATGTAATATCAAGAAACAAAGGTCATAATACAACTTTATAACCAGGAATAACATAATTTTATTACATCTTACATAGATCATTTGGTTATTACATTACATTGCAGCAGAATATCTATAGCATGGGGTCCTTCATCTTCAAAGTGCCACAGGCAGACATGTTGGTTGTAGACTTGTAATCCTAATCACTTAAACTTCACTAAATCAATCAAACCTGCAACATACAAGTTACAGCCACAAGGGTCAATACATTTGAATTGTATTGGCAAGTGATACTATGGTAGTATGGTGGAGTCTATCATCTATATGCATTTGGCTAAGTGGAGTTGAGGCTTGCATTGCTCAAAATAGATTTTTCCTTAACATTTGAAAACACTAAGTTTTTGCTTGACAAAAATAATCACCCAAGGCATCTACCAATCAAAGATTGAAGATCCTTTAACCCGTGTTCAACCACAAGTTTTTAACTTTGAAATTTGAATGATGAGATTCTTGATTGCTTCCATGCCTTGATGCTCAAATTGTCCTTTACCAGGGACATGGCTAAGTACTTAGATTTTACACTCTGCAGAGGTGGTGCACTTTCCCCACAAGACTTGGTTTCCCAAGACAATATCTTTCAGAAGCCTTCCCTTAGACCAAAATGGACGCGCTCCAACCTATCAAACCCTACCACCAACTGTCCATATGGCTAAGTTCTTGCAACCTATATGATCCAAGCAGAGCCCATAATGCCAAGTGGCTGCACTTGAAGCTTCTCAACATTTGACATCTCAAATCTCTTTGTTCCTGGGTGGCCATCCACAAGTGAGATACACAAGGAAAACCATAAACATGGGCCTTGTGAACCACTCAACCAAAAACCACCAAGCAATTACCATTCCACCCAGGTGATTCATTAACTTAGTTGTTTTATTAAACAAAAACACAAGTCCTCAAACTTAGAAATTTTTTCATAGTATGGATATATATTCCACCCTTGTTTTCTATTAGCTAATCTAAGCATGATAGTAGTAGGAATCTTAACTTAGGAAATTATACTAAGGTTTTCATCTACTAGGTTTTCCCATAGCAAGGTTTATACTTAGCAAAATTCCATGCAAGTTTTACTTAGAAATATCACTAATGCATAGTGAAAGTAATGGGACAAAAATATGAAGCATCACTTGCGTTTTTGGTAGAGGGTATAAGTTCACTCATTGTCCTTGCAACAATCACACTCTTCAAGTCACTACAATTCAATCAAGCAAGGCACAATCTCAATCTACCAATCAAGCAAAACATCACATAAAATCATAGAACCAAGATAATGCATGCAAGCATGCTAAGGATTTTTTTATTTGGAAAAGTGGTTCCTAATGGGTCATAAACAATTGGGTGCACATAATGGTCATCTTATAAAGTGGCAAAGTCATTTGCAAAAGGTTTCACTTTATAAACCAATTTCAAAACAAGGTATCATTTTATGTGGTGTAGAAATATTTTTACTAAGACATTAATATATAGGGTTCACCAAATATGTTTTCAAACCATAAAACTTGGTGTTTGGGTTCATGGAGTTTAAAACAAAACATTTCCCAAAGGTTTCCTTCCAAAACCATTTTTAATAAATAAACCTTATTTTTATTTGACTAGAATTGGTTTTAAATCAAAGAATCATTCTTTTTCTTCACCAAATACATTTTTGAAACCACAAAGTGTTTCCTATGGTCAGTAGGTTCAAATCACACCATTTTTCAAAGATTTTATCCCCAAAATCATTTTAGAATAATTTTTATAATTTAAACAAGCATACAAATGTTTCTGCCAAAAAAAACATTTTTCCAGAAGCTTTTTACTAAAAAAATGGCATGGTTGGCTAGGTCTTGTTCCACTGATTCCATTGATATAAAGTTCGCAAAATTTGGACGTGTGGAACTAAAGTTATGGATTTTACAAAATCACAAATCTAATAGATTCAAATCTGTTTTTATAACCAGAGTCTGGCCACGCGTCTTAATCCTATTCGTCGAAAACGTTTCGCGTGGATTGACTAACACAGACCATAGGATCAAGTCATATCGCACGGATCAGATTGCTTACCCCTTCGCCTTAAGTGGTTCTATCCTATCCACTAGATCGAGATTGGACGGCTGTTGCGAGCTTGACCTAAAACGAGCGGCGCTGCGGCGGTGGCTGGCGGCGGAGCGGCTAGATGGTGGCGTTGCCGGCGATACAGGAAGCTAGAGTGGCTGGGGAGATGATCACCGCGTTCGCAGAAGCCTGGGGAAGCTCAAGGTGTTCTCGAGGAGTCAAGGGGCGCTCTGGTCCGACGTGGATTGCTCGCCGGAGTCTACATGGCGTCGGGCGTGCTTCGGTCGATGTTGGGGGCAGGGCTACAAGGCATAGGAGGACGAGACAAGGGGTCTGTTAGACGCGTGAGGGTGAGTAGAACTTGCGTGATTGAACGAGAGGGGAAGGGGCGGACGGAAACTACCTAGGGCACTCGCCGAAGTTAAACCAGACGGTGGCGGCGCTTGGAGTCGTCGTTGTCGAGGCTCAGGGGCGCGCGCGAGCGAGCTGGCGATGCGGAAAGGTCCGCCAGGAGATGGGGATCACAGCTGCGTGCTCGAGGAGGTAAGGGGTGGCATGGTGCTGCCGGAATCCTCGCCGGAGCATCGTCGGACAGTGGGCGGTGTCTGGCAAAATTCGGCATCCTGGGGGCGCACTTAGGGGAGGAGACAGAGGGGAAATGGAAGGAAGACGCTGGCGTTTAAATCGGCGTGGTCGATTGAGAGATTAATGGAGGCAATAACGCGAATTTACACCGGCTTCAACGGCCAGAAACGGCGAGGAGGCATTGGAGGCGTGGTCACCGCGAGGTAGAAGATGATGAGCTGGCTGCGTGGGTCCGCTTCGTCAGCGAAGAAGAGAGAGGGGAAGCGGGGTCCAGTAGTCAGTGACTTAGCGGGTGTGAGTTCGAGTGAAAGAAAACGCTTCGGGAGGGGAGAGGGAAATGGGCTGCTGGGCTGGGATGGGCTTAGCTGGGCTGGGTCTTCTTTGCTCTATTTTTTTCTGTTCTGAATCTTTTTCTTTTTCTCTTTTGATTTTCTGTTTTGAATTTCAATCAACAATTCAAACATTCAAAACAATTCAAAACACTTCCAAACTTGTATTGAGTTTTGGTTCTGTTTAACAACTTAAACCAAAGTCCCAAAATAAAATAATTTTTATTCTTTTTAGGATCTATTTAATAATTAAATAAAATAGATCTTAATTATTTATTCAAATAGGTTTTGATTTATTTAATAAAATCTCCATTTGAAAACTAAATATTATCAAAACCAAATCAGTAGGTTTTATTTGAAAATATAAGATATTTGGAAAACTTGTTTAAAATAAGATAACATTTTTATTTTAGGGTCCATTAATAATTAAATAAAATGGACCTTAGTTATTAAATCAAATAGGATTTGTTTTATTAAAATATTTATTTTGAAATCTAAAATAAAACCAAAACACTTCAGTAGGTTTTATTTGAGAATATAAAATACTTGGAAAACTTATTTAAAATAAATAAATAAGTTTTAGTGTTTATTTAAAATGGGAAAAGCCTTTACTTAAATAAAATTGCATATTAAATCCTTATTATTTTATTTAAATAAACCTTTACTTTTTTTATCAAAACAAAATGTTTTATTTCAAAAGCTTGACCAATGTTTATTTTGGCTCCATAAAATAATCCTAATTTATAAATCTACCTTTTCTTTTGAAAACCAAATCTTTTATTTAAAGATCCAAAAATAGTAATTCCACTTATTCAAAATATTTTATTTATTAATTGTTTAACTTTTCAAATCCCTTTAGGATTTGTTTGATCAAAAATGTTTGAAGGTTTCCAATTGGAATCAAAAAATTTCTTCTCACCCTAAAAATCAACAAAGTTTTATTTTATTCATTTATTTTTCACATTACAAGATTTAGAAAATCTTGGGATGTGACAGGCTACCACCCTTAAAATAAATCTCGTCCCGAGATTTGGGAAGGCTAGGGTTTACAAGTAGGCTCAAAACAACTAGGGTACTACCACCCTTCAAATTTTTCCATCTAGTTTACACATTGGCCTTCTTGGGATCTTGGTGTAACTTTCCTGGACAGAAGTTTGCATAGTGGCCTAGTTCCTTGCATTTGAAACATGTGATAAGGCTGAGGTCTTGAGGTGGCTTCTCTGGACAATATGATGTATAATGTCCTAACTGTTTGCAGTGGTTGCACATCACTTGGCTAAAATCCTTCCTCATCTTGGGTTTTACTAACTTTTGTTTGTCTTCTTGTCTCTTCTTCTTTTCTAGGCATTCACTGGCATAGTGTCCCATCTCTTTGCATTTGTAACATTGCACTTGAGTAATATCCTTCTTCTTCTTTTTCTTGGGTTTCTCCAAAGCTAGGAGTTCTTCTAGTTCGTGCTCTTCATATCTCACCTCAAAGGTGGGAAATATTTCTCTCTTCTTGGGGCAGTTAGTAGAGATATGACTTTCTTCTTCACCATTAGGGCATTGATCTTCATGCTCCTTGGATGCATGATCATTGTCTCCATAAATATTGCAAGCTTTGGTTCCTTCTAAAATAACATCTTTGTCATCCTTGTTGTCATTTGCTCTTTGGGAAAAGTTTTCTCCCATGTTGATTATTTGAGTAACCAATCCTTGCAACAATTGGGATTGAAGTTTCAAAATCCTTTGTATGGCTGGGTCTAGTCCATTGTTGTTGGCTAAAAGCTGAGTTGTCTCTTGGTTCAACTGGTTTTGGGCTGCTATAAGTTCTCTCATGTTGTCCTCTTGGTTGTTGTTGTTGTCATCATCCTTGATGTTGGAGTTTCTTGGAGAAGTCATCTGTTTGGGTTGGATTGGGATTAGAATAGGCAAAAAGATTTTCGAAGGAAATAATTCTATTCACACACATCACAATTTACACAAGCAATGTGCAAGCAATCACAAAAAAACATTCCATTCAAAAAATAAGTTTCAAGCATATTTTTAGCCAACCAAAAATATTTTTTGTTACACCACATAAGTTGTTGTGTTTGACTTAACTAAAATATGGTGGTCCATCTATATGGTTCACTTGTGATCTTTCCATCCTTCTTGGTTTATTCTTCTTACATGAGATCATGGTTTCCTTGAGAAAAACTTTTGGTCACAAAACTCCAAATGATGTGGGCTCTTTCTAACTTGTGTTTCCTTAATCTCCAAATCTTGAGCAAGATTCCTTGTCTCACTTTTCCTTAGCGATATCCAAGATTGAAGTCCTTGGTGAATATGCTGAAGATGTTGAAGTCATTAGAGTTGAAGATGTTGAAGTCATTAGATTTGAAGATGTTGAAGTCATTAGGGTTGAAGAAGTTGAAGTCATTAGAGTTGATGAAGTCCTTTGCACATGGTGAAGTCTTTGGTCATGGGGTAGGTTTTTCCATAAATTTGAAATAGAAGAGATGTAGAGTCAAAACCAAAATGGTTGGGGAAGGAGTTTACAAGATTGTTTATAAATAAGTTTTGGAACAAATACAACTCCTATTTTTCTAAGGGTTTTTGTCCAATCCTAGGTTTACAAATCCTACAGGCAACACAATGCTCTGATACCATCTGTAAGATCCCTCCTTTGTAAAGGAAAAGGATCCCTGTGATTGCAATGCTAGTCCCTGGATCAATAGCTAGCATCCACAGTTAAGATGTAATATCAAGAAACAAAGGTCATAATACAACTTTATAACCAGGAATAACATAATTTTATTACATATTACATAGCTCATTTGGTTATTACATTACATTGCAGCGGAATATCTATAGCATGGGGTCCTTCATCTTCAAAGTGCCACAGGCAGACATGTTGGTTGTAGACTTGTAATCCTAATCACTTAAACTTCACTAAATCAATCAAACCTGCAACATACAAGTTACAGCCACAAGGGTCAATACATTTGAATTGTATTGGCAAGTGATACTATGGTAGTATGGTGGAGTCTATCATCTATATGCATTTGGCTAAGTGGAGTTGAGGCTTGCATTGATCAAAATAGATTTTTCCTTAACATTTGAAAACACTAAGTTTTTGCTTGACAAAAATAATCACCCAAGGCATCTACCAATCAAATATTGAAGATCCTTTAACCCTTGTTCAACCACAAGTTTTTAAATTTGAAATTTGAATGATGAGATTCTTGATTGCTTCCATGTCTTGATGCTCAAATTGTCCTTTACCAGGGACATGGCTAAGTACTTAGATTTTACACTCTGCAGAGGTGGTGCACTTTCCCCACACGACTTGGTTTCCCAAGACAAGATCTTTCAGAAGCCTTCCCTTAGACCAAAATGGACGCGCTCCAACCTATCAAACCCTACCACCAACTGTCCATATGGCTAAGTTCTTGCAACCTATATGATCCAGGCAGAGCCGATAATGCCAAGTGGCTGCACTTTAAGCTTCTCAACATTTGACATCTCAAATCTCTTTGTTCCTGGGTGGCCATCCACAAGTGAGATACACAAGGAAAACCATAAACATGGGCCTTGTGAACCACTCAACCAAAAACCACCAAGCAATTACCATTCCACCCAGGTGATTCATTAACTTAGTTGTTTTATTAAACAAAAACACAAGTCCTCAGACTTAGAAATTTTTTCATAGTATGGATATATATTCCACCCTTTTTTTCTATTTGCTAATATAAGCATGATAGTAGTAGGAATCTTAACTTAGGAAATTATACTAAGGTTTTCATCTACTAGGTTTTCCCATAGCAAGGTTTATACTTAGCAAAATTCCATGCAAGTTTTACTTAGAAAAATCACTAATGCATAGTGAAAGTAATGGGAAAAAAATATGAAGCATCACTTGCCTTTTTGGTAGAGGGTATAAGTTCACTCCTTGTCCTTGCAACAATCACACTCTTCAAGTCACTACAATTCAATCAAGCAAGGCACAATCTCAATCTACCAATCAAGCAAAACATCACATAAAATCATAGAACCAAGATAATGCATGCAAGCATGATAAGGATTGTTTTATTTGGAAAAGTGGTTCCTAATGGGTCATAAACAATTGGGTACACATAATGGTCATTTTATAAAGTGGCAAAGTCATTTGCAAAAGGTTTCACTTTATAAACCATTTTCAAAACAAGGTATCATTTTATGTGGTGTAGAAATATTTTTACTAAGGCATTAATCTATAGGGTTCACCAAATATGTTTTCAAACCATAAAACTTGGTGTTTGGTGTCAGAGAGTTTAAAACAAAACATTTCCCAAAGGTTTTCTTCCAAAACCAATTTTAATAAATAAACCATATTTTTATTTGACTAGAATTGGTTTTAAATCAAATAATCATTCTTTTTCTTCACCAAATACATTTTTGAAACCACAAAGTGTTTCCTATGGTCAGTAGGTTCAAATCACACCATTTTCCAAAGATTTTATCCCCAAAATCAATTTAGAATAACTTTTATAATTTAAACAAGCATACAAATGTTTCTGCAAAAACAAACATTTTTCCAGAAGCTTTTTACTAAAAAAATGGCATGGTTGGCTAGGGCTCGTTCCACTAATTCCATTGATATAAAGTTTTCAAAATTTGGACGTGTGGAACTAAAGTTATGGATTTTATAAAATCACAAATCTAATAGATTCAAATCTGTTTTTATAACCAGAGTCTGGCCATGCGTCTTAATCCTATTCGTCGAAAATGTTTCGCGTGGATTGACTAACACAGACTGTAGGATCAAGTCATATCACACGGATCATATTGCTTACCCCTTTTCCTTAAGTGGTTCTATCCTAACCACTAGATCGAGATCGGACGGCTGCTGCGAGCTTGACCTAAAACGAGCGGCGCTGCGGCGGTGGCTGGCGGCGGAGCGGCCAGATGGTGGCGGTGGCGGTGCCGGCGATACAGGAAGCTAGAGTGGTTGGGGAGATTCTCACCGCGTTCGCAGAATCCTGGGGAATCTCAAGGTGTTCTCGAGGAGTCAAGGGGCGCTCTGGTCCGACGTGGATTGCTCGCCGGAGTCTACACGGCGTCGGGCGTGCTTTGGTCGACGTTGGGGGCAGGGCTACAAGGCATAGGATGACGAGACAAGTGGTCTGTTAGACGCGTGAGGGTGAGTAGAACTTGCGTGCGTGAACGAGAGGGAAAGGGGCGGACGGAAACTACCTGGGGCACTCGCCGGAGTTAAACCAGACGGTGGCGGCGCTTGGAGTCGTCGCTGTCGAGGCTCAGGGGCGGGCGCGAGCGAGCTGGCAATGCAGAAAGGTCCGCCAGGAGATGGGGATCACAGCTACATGCTCGAGAAGGTAAGGGGTGGCGTGGTGCTGCCGGAATTCTCGCCGGAGCGTCGTCGGACAGTGGGCGGTGTCTGGCGAAATTTGGCAGCCTGGGGGCGCACTTGGGGGAGGAGACAGAGGGGAAATGGAAGGAAGACGCTAGCGTTTAAATGGGCATGGTCGAGTCAGGGATTAATGGAGGCAATAACGCGAATTTACACCGGCTTCAACGGCCAGAAACGGCGAGGAGGCGTTGGAGGCGTGGTCACCGTGAGGTAGAAGATGATGAGCTGGCTGCGTGGGCCCGCTTCGTCAGCGAAGAAGAGAGAGGGGAAGCGGGGTCCAGTAGTCAGTGACTTAGCGGGTGTGAGTTCGAGTGAAACAAAACGCTTCGGGAGGGGAGAGGGAAATGGGCTGCTGGGCTGGGTCTTCTTTGCTCTATTTTTTTCTGTTCTGAATCTTTTTCTTTTTCTCTTTTGATTTTCTGTTTTGAATTTCAATCAACAATTCAAACATTCAAAACAATTCAAAACACTTCCAAACTTGTATTGAGTTTTGGTTCTGTTTAACAACTTAAACCAAAGTCCCAAAATAAAATAATTTTATTCTTTTTAGGATCTATTTAATAATTAAATAAAACAGATCTTAATTATTAATTCAAATAGGTTTTGAAAACTAAATATTATCAAAACCAAATCAGTAGATTTTATTTGAAAATATAAGATATTTGGAAAACTTGTTTAAAATAAGATAACATTTTTATTTTAGGGTCCATTAATAATTAAATAAAATGGACCTTAGTTATTAAATCAAATAGGATTTTTTTTATTAAAATCTTTATTTTGAAATATAAAATAAAACCAAAACACTTCAGTAGGTTTTATTTGAGAATATAAAATACTTGTAAAACTTACTTAAAATAAATAAATAAGTTTTAGTGTTTATTTAAAATGGGAAAAGCCTTTACTTAAATAAAATTGGATATTAAATCCTTATTATTTTATTTAAATAAACCTTTACTATTTATATCAAAACAAAATGTTTTATTTCAAAAGCTTGACCAAGGTTTATTTTGGCTCCATAAAATAATACTTATTTATAAATCTACCTTTTCTTTTGAAAACCAAATCTTTTATTTAAAGATCCAAAAATAGTAATTCCACTTATTCAAAATATTTTCTTTATTAATTGTTTAACTTTTCAAATCCCTTTAGGATTTTTTTGATCAAAAAGGTTTGAAGGTTTCCAATTGGAATCAAAAAGTTTCTTCTCACCCTGAAAATCAACAAAGTTTTATTTTATTCATTTATTTTTCACATTACAAGATTTGGAAAATCTTGGGATGTGACAATATACACATGAACACATCCTTACATGGACAACTTACCGAGATGAGAGACCGATCGCGAGAAAGATGGAAAGAAGAGGTGCGCGCGTCGACCGGAGAAGGAGATGAGAGACCGGAGACCTTCCTCTATTACTTATGTAACATCCAAAGCAAGTTTTACATTCTAAAAATGGTGAATGCGTGGAGAAATTGAGGTTGGAAGGAGAAGATCCCGACTAGATCTAAATAGGAATAAGAAGGGGAAAGTGAAGTGTGGGGTGGTGGATGTGGTCACACATGTGCACATAAAGTGATGTCAAAAAAAATCGACACATCCGTGGCGCACTCTGCCATAGTGCGCCACAGGGAGTAGGAACATCCGTGGCGCACTATGCCATGTGCGCCACGGATGTTCTCCCTGTGGGCGCATCAGGCGCCATATATGTTCGGACGTTTCTATGAGGGGGCATGCGCTTAGGCGTAGCGCACCCCCCATGTGCGCCACGGTTGACACTAACAACCGTGGCGCACATGACTATAGTGCGCTACAGATGTTTGGCGTGCGGCCAACAGGGCCCTGGCCCACACATATCTGTGGCGCACTAGCGCCACGGTTGTTCTAGTTACTAGTATGGCACTGCCCATAGCTGAGCCACGCCTATTTTAGCCGTGGGGCACTTCAACCATGTGAGCCACGGATGTGCTGATTACCTATAACCATTTTCCTAGTAGTGAGCGTCAATTTCAACATGTGCCCAAAGGGAACTTGCCCTCGATGTGGGATATGCCTCGTTCTAACCATGCACGGGAGGAACATACTAAGAAGGAAGAGTGGGGAAAGAATAATAAGGACTGGAACTCTCGGTCCGATATGATCATGAACTGCATTGAGCAAAACTCGGAGTTGATTCGTACTCTAACCTTTGAGATTGAGGAGTTAAGGAAGCTAATTTAAGAGCTTATCAAGAGAACACCACCACCACCGAAGGAGTAATTCATCATCAGGTTTGGCATCCCCTTGGTTTGTTCCAAGCTTGGGGGAGTGCCGCGGTATCGCCACCATTATCTTTTATCTATTACCTTTTTAGTGGATTCGTATATTTGGTATAGAGGTTATCTTATAGTTTGGTTTGCATGTGGAAGTATATCACCTTTAGTTAGTTATCTATGTATCCCTTGGTGTGAGTGCCTTTATTGGAATAATAATGAGAAGTCTCATCTTTTACTTTTTGCACTTCTTATTTTAGTTTGCAATCTCTATTATATGATGGATCTTGTTAATCATTATTGGCATCACTTTGGGAGCATCAAGTGGATCTAAATTGGTTTTGGCAAACCAATTTCTAGTCAGTAGCAATACTTTTTGAAGTTTGAAAGAAAAGGAGAAAAAGCTTACAGGTATTTTGTATCATTTGTTTTCTTTCTTGTTGGCTCATAAGCTTAGTACTATTTATTTACAATCTTTTGTGTCTTCAAGAAAGATTGCATGTTTGGCTTTATTACTTGTATGTTTGCTTGTTTTCTTTCAACTCTCTTGCTTGCTACCCAGCCTTGCTAGCCAAAAACCTGTTTTGAGAAGGCATACTTCTCATGTTTCAAAATCCCTTCGAACCAAAACCTTTGCCATTTGTGTCCACCATATATACCTATTAGCAATTGCTATTCCAAGCAAATTCTCAAGCTTCATCTACCTTTCAAATTAAAAATTATTTTGTTATGTGAAAACTAGTTAGTGAAGCTCTCACAAACTTGATGGCATAGCTTATTTTCTTGCCCCTAACAGACTTGAACCATTGTGCCATCGAAGTTGTATATGCTTGCATCTATACATTGGAATTAGTAGAACCGTGCTGTCACGGGGAATGTTTTCAACATTGCACCTGTACTTTGTACACAGTTGATATCGTGCTCTTTTGTCTATGGATGTCAACGGTGTGAAATGAAGAGGGAACTTGTAAGTCCATGAAGTCTGTATTTTTTGATAGAGAAATGCCTGGGCCACTAGCCTAAGCCATGCCTAATCATGGTGGAAACTTGCAGCATCACCATAGTGAGATATCTATGAAGCATCCTCAATAAAAAGCTATGCACATAGTAAATAAAAGATCTCTGAGATGCTCATTGTCTCCTTGCCTGGTCATTTTGGTTATGGGAAAGCTCCTGCACCATGTGTAAAGGTTACCCCATTGGAGGTTCTCTATGATACGCATGTACTTACAATGACAAGAACTTACCGGTGACCAAAGTTGAGTAGCATGAGGAGTGGCCCTCATATTCAAGGGACATGATATTGCCAACTTATATTTCGTCAAACATATACTCCATCTTTGTGCACTTTAACCTTAATCATCTCAAGATTCCTATTATAGGGGCAATGAGGGGTCAAAGCTAGTAAGTACCATAATCTTTTGGAAGCTCTTTATGACTTGTAATCCCTGCTACCCTTTATGAAGGGACCTTTCTCCTATTTACCAGTTTGAGTCAATAAACCTACTTCCTCTCTATCTCCAACAAGCATTTGAGTTGTTGTGTTCCAAGCATTCATATGGTTATTTATTCAATCATGTTCTATCTTCCTTGTTTGCACAAGACTCTTATCTGTTGAGTATTACTTTGAAACCCTTCACTTGTGAAAAACCTTTTTTGAGCAAAGAGTGCTCCTGTTGAAAACTTCTACAAAAAGCTTTTTGTGAAACTATTTTCCAGCTATTCTCAGACCAAGAACAAGTTTTCCAATCCCAATTATGATTTAACTTTATGCATATCCATTGTGACTGTTGTACTTTGTTGCAAGCTAAGTTATATAATGGTGAGTTGCTTTCTTCTATGAGTTGCGCAATGGTAAGTGTAACTACCTCGGTGAACTACGCTCCTAGATACAAGCCTGGATGAGAGATAGCGGTTGAAATAGTACGGCGGGGCCCCAAAAGCCACTCACTGGTAGTCCTTTCAGACGTCCCAACCGCTAACCTCTCAACGGGACACATGCAGGCGGGCGTGGTCGGCGAAGGGATCAACTACGTACACAAGTGGGTATGTACGCAAGCCACCATACAAGAGTACATCAGAGCCACACCATCTAGAAAGAAAGGAAATATACCAACGCCATACGGCAAGATTCAAATGACCTAGATACATCTATAATTTAGGATAACTCCTCATACAACACACATCAGAGTATCATGCTAGGCGGCAAACAAGATCCGAGTACGGATAAGAAGCAAATAGGCATAAGATGCCAGAGAGAATAAGCACATCCCAACTACAGGTCTCACGGATCCCCGATCCCGGAATCTCTACACCATACGATCGCTGCCCACTTCATCGGCTTCTTCCACCCAGTATCCGTCCTGAGAAGGTACCTGTTCATCTGAATCAAGAATTTATCGTGTGAGACCCTAAGGGTACTCAGCAAGTCTTAATGCCTCTAAAGGGGACACAACCTGGGGTGACGCAATTGCAGCAAAAGGTAAACCGTAGCAATTCTACAGATAAACGCTAACCATCCGCCTAACCAATGATAGACGGATGTCCGTGAATTTAAGTACTACAGTTATAATGGTAATCTCATCCGATCCATCCTCCTCCCTGCTTACCAACAAGGAAGCGGACGAACAACCCCCCATCCGTTGGCAATTTTATTAACCATTCCATGAGTATTGCACTATTTACTAGTCAAGTTACTTTAGTCATATTAAAAGCGGTACTTTAGTTATGCTTGTCTATGATCAAGAAACTGTGCTCCAAGTCGTCCATATCCGCGGACACGGCTTTCAGAAAGTTTTACCCGGCCGGGGTGCACCAATAGCAACACACACTCGATCAACCTCGGAAAAACCAAATCAAAACCCAACGAGGCTTTCACGACTGAACAATCACAGGATTCAGAATTATTTCAGGGGGCCACCCCTTAAGTAGATCCCGCAACGGAGTAAGCAAGCTCCGAGGCGGCCTCAAGGTCTGGGTAGACGGCTGTGAGCGACTGGGAACCCCAAACGGGGCTTGTCGACACCGCGTAAACGTGTCCCGATCTTAAACAGTAATCAAAGCGGTAAAACATGGCATAAGTACAGGATCGTAAATAAAACCTCAAACTAGTTTGTGGCCCCAAGAAATAAGACGGAATCAAGCTCTGGCTCAGGGGGGTCCCATATACCTCCCGGATGTGGATAGCGCGATAAATCAAGGAACAGGAATCAAGTACTCGGGGTCTTACGGGACACAAGTGAGCAGGAAAAACCAAATAGCAGATATTGCTCACCGGTGCCACTTTCTTTAGTTATTCCGAACTACTCGAGTTAAGTTGTTTAGGTACCTCATTATTCAACAGACTCTCACAAACCCTACACATGCTGTTCTACGACTCGCATGGCTCAAACAACTCCTATAGTAGTGGCTCATGGGATGGAGGGACAAGCTTGGTGGAGTTTAAAAGTAAAGGCTATGCATACTTGGGATTCAATTTAATGCAATCGCGACTCGATGATGCAAGAATAAGATAGAGGCAATAGGTACTGTATGTATGCAAGCATGTGGTAGTGCTTGCCTGGTATCTCTTGGAGCAAGGGAGTCTTGGGTAGTGCTCCTGGTTCTCTTGATACAACCCCTGCTCAGTGTCTATCCGAGAAAAACCAAACAAACAAGGCCAACATAAATATAGAGCACAGCATATGAATAAGATGCGTCAAGCAAACAATCATGCCATGATGAATGATGCACAATTTACATGGCAAGTAAGGTAGCATGGCATGGGTGAGATGTGGTGGACAAGATAAATAACCATTAAGTGGGTTTTAGTCATATTTCGTTGTCATAACAATTGTTGTTCGCAAGATATTCATATGATGCATGCTGCAATTGAAGTCATGGATAGCGTAAACAGAAAGGTCTCGTCGAGCTGATCATTTTAGACTACTCATTTGCTAAATTTGGATTTACCAAACCAAAGTTATGAATTATTGAAAACCAGTGGCAATTGATGTAATTAACATGAACTTGGAATTTTACTTGTGCTAAACACAAAACAGATGGCATAATTGAATTCCTTTCATTTTTCTGAATCAAAAACATATATTATTTGTCTAATTTGGATAAAGTATGTAAAAGTTATTTAAAAATCTGAATAGAATTTGAATTTGAATTAATTTAACTAGTTTGAATATTTAAATCGGTGTCTGAAACATTTTACACTTCTCCTACTCGTTTCTGAGTCGCTTACAGGTGGGGACAGGGGGTGCTACGGCCCACGCGCCAGCGTCTGGAAAGATCTGGACCGCGGGTTCGTTCTGACAAAGGCGAGCCTTTTGCAAAGTTACAGTGATCGGCGACAATGGGCCCGATGGACCGCGGGTTGAGGAACTAAACAGGGCAGGGGCTAAACGTAAAAGGTCACGCGGACGCTTAACGACGAGCCGCGACAGTGGCAGCGAGGAGGACCGCGGTTTGATTAAATCAAATCCCGTGAACCTTTCGCAAGATTCCTGAGGACAAAGCGGGTGGGGTGGCCGGATCGCGGGCGTGAGGCGGGAAAAACTGGGGTTCTATTTACCAAAAGCGGCCTTGGACGGCGGCGCTGGCGCTGCGACATGGCGGACTTTGGCCGTCGTTGGCGACGCCTCTGCTGCTCCAAACGACACGGACCAAAAACGAAAAACGCGGAGGGTAGCTTGGCCTACATCTTCGGTTCAGGGTGCTAGCACGGAGGAAGGCTGTGGGCTTGACTCTGAACGGGACCAGATCGGCTGCTGCAGCGCTTGCTGCCGCTGTGACAAGGCTGGGTGTTCGACGGCGGCCCGAGCAGCTGGCGCTTAGGGGCAAGGCGTGTCGGGAGGAGAGGGCTCACCGAACTTGGCGTGGTCGATTCGGCGAGGAAGGTGATCGTGGCGAGGCCGGGCGGGAGCGTCTGGCACGCGCAGCGGCGGCAGGGGTTCTCCTGGGTTCCAGCCAGCTCCTACGCCCACGGCGAGGGAGATCGACAGCGATCCTTGTCTTTGGCAAGGCCTCGGGATCTGCGAAGGGGTTGGGTCTTTGTCGATCTAGGGTTTGGGCATGGCAAGCTGGGGAGGAAGGAGGAGATAGGGGAAAAGCAGAGGGGCTACAGGGATCTGGGAGGAGGCTAGGACGAAGGGGAACTAGATAAGATCGAGGGAGGGGTGGTGGATGGCGTGGGGGAGGGGGTGATGTTGCACCTCACGTGCATGGGGTGGTAGATGGCGTGGAGGTGGGCTAGGTGGGGCCAGGGCTGCAGGTGGGCCAGGGGACTGCAGGTGAGGACCAAAGGGAGAGGGGATGGTCGGGCTAGGGCTAGGGTGAGGGGTGGCGCTAGGGTTTTGCTTAGCTAAAGAGGGGGGTAGATTTGAGGGGTAAGGGGTGGTTTAGGGCTTGTTGCTAGAGTGGAGAGGAAGAGAGGGAGAGGAGCATGGGGCATGGGACATGCTAGATAAGAAAGGGTAGTACTAGGGTTTTGTTTAGGTAGAAGTAGATAGGGGAGTGGTTTAGGGAAAAAGAGAGATGGCAAGGGTAGGTTAAAAGTTTGATAAGAGGGGTAAGAAAAAGAGAAGGAGGTACTTTACACTAGATCATGCATGCTTCACTTGCAACACACATGATCAAGGGGAAAGAGAAAGAAAGAGGATAGGGAGAGGTGACTAAGATGATGGGGTGGTTTTTATTTGGCCCATGCATGATTCCAACAAAACCAAGCAAGGACCAAGAAAGGGGTGGTTATGGTTTAGCATGCCCATTAGCACAAGTGGGTGCAAGGTCCAAGGGGTTTTGATGTAGCCAAAGGAGAAGGAGAGAGAGGTTTTAGCACAACCAACACAAGATCAAGCAAGAAAGAAGGGATCCATTTAGAATTCCAACAAAACCAAAAGTTAGGAAAAAGGATACTTGCATGGCCCATGCAAGACAATTAAAGCCCAAAGGTCATATTGTGAAAACAACATTATTTCATGTGGCTTTTAATCCTTGCATTCCCAAAAAGTGGACAAAGGCCAAGCAACAGATTATGGGTGGATCCAACCAACAACATGGGCTAGAGATAACTCAATAAAGGCCAAGCCCATATTATTGGATGGTGGAATTATAAGGTGGTGAAAGAAAAGGTGGTGGAAGCAAAAGAGAGATGCCCCCAACCCAACTTGGGCATTTAACAATGTATCAAGAGCCAAATACAATATCAAGAGGCAAATACAATTAATTATGCACATGAGATAAGAACCAAACAAGAAAGAGGTTTTATATGATGCTCAAATGCAAGGGGACATGATGACATGAGCATGATGTGCTGATGATGCAACAATTATATGTAGGAAGTGGCCCAATTTATTATTAAGACATGTAGCATTACAGGGGTTAGACAACTGGGATGCTACAACTCTCCCCCACTAAACAGGAATCTCGCCCCGAGATTCTAGGAAGAAGAAGAAGAAGACACAAAGAGAGAAGGATGGTTGACATGGAGTTCATCTTCACGCTCCCAAGTTGCTTCATCAACAGAATGGTGTGACCACTGCACCTTGCAGAATTTGATGGACTTGTTGCGAGTCCTTCGTTCTGCGGTCTCGAGGATTTTTGTGGGGTGTTCTTGATAAGAGAGATCTTCTTGGAGGTCGATTAGCTCATGATCCACGGTCTTGCCGGGGTCTTTGAAGCACTTCTTGAGCTGAGAGATGTGGAAAACATCATGGACTTTGAGTTTTTCCGGAAGCTCGAGTGCATAAGCAACTTCTCCTCTTCTACCACGTATCTTGAAAGGACCGATGTATCTAGGAGCCAACTTTCCTTTGATACCGAAGCGGTGTGTTCCTCTCATGGGAGTGACACGAAGGTAGACGAGATCACCAGGGGCATATACCATATCTGTGTGCTTCCTGTCATAGTTGCTCTTCTGACGACTCTGAGCAATCTTCAGGTTCTCCAGAATGATATGCACCTTCTCCTCTGCTTGAGTCACAATGTCAGGGCCAAACCAGATTCTTTCTCCTGCACCTGACCAACCAATGGGAGTTCTGCACTTGCGACCATAAAGAGCCTCGAATGGTGCCATCTTCAGACTCTTCTGGAAGCTGTTGTTGTAGGAGAATTCAGCATATGGAAGGCATTCCTCCCACTTCATGCCAAACGAGATGACGCAAGCTCTAAGCATGTCCTCGAGAATCTGATTGATCCTCTCCACTTGTCCTTGCGACTGAGGGTGGTAAGCAGTGCTGAAGTTCAACTTCGTTCCCAAAGCTTTTTGGAAACTCTCCCAGAACTTTGAGGTGAAGATGCTCCCACGATCTGAACTGATTTCAAGTGGAACCCCATACAAAGAGACAATCCTGTTGATATAGAGCTCGTGACTGAAGTCCAGAAATTGTTTCTTTGACTGGGAAGAAGTGTGCCACTTTAGAAAGCCTGTCGATGACAACGAAGATTGCATTGTTGCCCTTCTGCGACCTCGGAAGCCCGTGATGAAGTCCATCTCAACTTTCTCCCACTTCCATTCGGAGGTTTCAATGGTTGTAGAAGACCGAATGGTTTCTGATGAACAGCCTTGACTCTGCGGCAGACATCACATTCTGAGACATACTTGGCACAATACCTTTTCAACCCAGGCCACCAGTATTGTGTTTTCAAGTCCATGTACATCTTTGTGCTGCCAGGATGGATAGAAAGAACCGAATCATGTGCCTCCTTGAGAACTTGGTCTCTCGGACCGGGTAGTTTGGAACAAACATCCGGTGATCAAAGAAGAGCGTGCCACGATCATCAACATGGAAGGATTCATACTTGAGTGCCAAGCTTGGAGATGAGCTTTACGGTGTGCGGATCACCAAGGCGAGAACGAATCTGTTCTTCCAAGAGAGGAGTAGCGGAAGGTTCGGAGATGCCCTTGTTCCACAATTTCGTGTTCACCGACGGAATTCCTCGCACAAGAGAGGCTGCTGCTCTTCTACCATGAGGTTGTTGACATAAGCTTTACGGCTAAGCGCATCTGCCATGACGTTTGCTTTACCTGGGGTGTAGTTGATGGTCACATCAAAGTCATTGATGGCTTCAATCCATCTCCTTTGCCGAAGATTGAGATCCGGTTGAGTGAAGATGTACTTCAAACTCTTGTGGTCCGAGAAGATCTCACAACGGTTACCCAGCAAGTAGTGCCTCCACAGCTTCAAGGCAAAGACCACTGCTGCTAGCTCAAGGTCATGCGTGGGATAGTTGACCTCATGCGTCTTTAACTGACGAGAGGCATAAGCAACCACCTGTCTCTCTTGCATAAGGACCGCACCCAATCCTTGCAAAGAGGCATCGCAGAAGATCTGGAAAGGCTTGGATGTATCCGGAGGAACCAAGACTGGTGTGGAAGTGAGCTTCTCTTTGAGTGTCTCAAAACTTTCTTGACAAGCAGGAGTCCACAGATACTTTTTGCCTTTCTTGAGGAGATCGGTAAGAGGCTTTGCTATCTTCGAGAAGTTACGCACAAATCGACGGCAATAGCTAGCCAAACCGAGAAAACTCCGCACTTCCTTGACATTAGCGGAGGAAGCCATTCAACTATTGTCTTCACGGTTTCGGGTTGTTGCAATGCCCTTGGCGAGATGACATGGCCCAGATATGTTACTTGGCAACCAGGAACTCACACTTGAGAACTTTGCATACAAGCGGTTCTCACGAAGCTTGTTCAGACGCACCAGGTGCTCTTCATGCTCCTCCTTGGACTTGGAATAGACCAGAATGTCATCCAGATATACCACCACAAACTTGTCCAGTACTCCATGAAACGGAGTTCATCAGCCTCGAGAAGGTAGCGAGTGCGTTGGTGAGACCGAAAGACATGACCGTGTACTCATACAGGCCATAGCGAGTGGTGAAAGCTGTCTTGGGCACATCCTCTTTGCAAATTTTGATTTGGTGATAACCACTCCTCAAATCCAGCTTAGAGAACACCACAGCTCCTGCCAGCTGATCAAAAAGATCATTTATCCGAGGAGAGGATATTTGTTCTTGATGGTTTTAGCATTTAGAGCCGGTAGTCAACACATAGCCTATCGGTTACATCACGCTTCTTCACGAAGATTGTTGGACTACCCAAGAAGAAGTGCTATCTTGAATGAAACCCAACTTCTCTTGTTCATCAAGTTGTCGTTTGAGTTCACCACTCGGAAGGACCCATTTTGTATGGCCTCTTGGAGATAGGAGCCGTTCGAGTTCAAGCTCGATCACGAATTCAACCGCGATCCGGAGGCATACCGGCAACTCTTCAGAAAAACATCCGAACTCACGGACCACTGGTACCTCGAATAGCTTCCATAGCATCATCATTCAGAGCAGCCAAGGAATATAGCTGGACAGCAGGAGCCAGACTTGGAGAAAAGACTAGATGGCCTTGAGGATCTTGAGAGACACCGGCGTTCAAAGACAATCAATCACAGCTGCATTTGCTGTCAACCAATCCATGCCCAGGATGACATCAATGTCAGAGCTGCCCAGAACAATCAAAGAAGCCAAGAATGAAGAACCACCAATCTCAACTTGATTTCCATGACTGATAAGCTCAGCCCTCATGTTTGAACCAGGTGATTGTACCACTAACCGCTTAGAGAGAGGAACCAGGACTAACTCATTCTCTCCTGCAAACTTGTGTGACACGAAAGAATGCGATGCACCAGAATCAAAGAGAACTCGTGCAGGAACTGAGTTAACCGAAAGCATACCCATGACAACTCCAGGTGCGAGCTCAGCTTGAGAGGCGTTGACGCAGTTAGCGCGAACAACCGCAGACCCGGGCTTAGTGTTGATGTTGAGAGCCCGAGGCGGTGGTGCACGAACCGAAGGAGAGCTTGATGCAGATCTTGGCGGGGGTTGAGGGAGAGCTTTGTTCTTCATTGGACAGTTCCAGTGGGAATGTCCAGGACCTCCACATGTGAAGCAGGCACCGTGGGCGTGGAGCGAGTAGCCGAGGACTCCTTGAGCGCTCGAGTAGGGTTGTTGTAGCCCACAGGAGCGCGATGGTGAAGTTTGGTGGCCTTGGCGTGAAGCTCGCAGGTCTTGGTGGAGCCGGGAGGCGACGGTGGGGTGTTAGGAACCCGGACACGCCGCTTAGAAGGAGTTGCCATTCTGCCGAGCTTGATGCATCCTGCTGTGTTTCTTGGACTCCTCGAACATCGCCTACTAGCCTCCTCTTGTAGTGCCATATGCTGCAGTTCAGGAAGGTTGCGGTCTTGCATGCGTGAGTGCATACTTGATCGACGCATTGAGCCCTTGCACGAATCTCTTACGCTTTTTCTTGTCATCGGATACCTCATCACCACCATAGAGACAGGTTCATAAAGTTCTGATATAGGTGTTGGCGTTATCATTGCCTGCTTCAAGTTGAGGAAAGCATCCTTCATCCGTTCCATCACAATCTCGAGAGAAACTGCTCCTTGAAAGCTCCAGAACCTCTCCCAAGTAGGCTGGGGCCCGGTGCTTAGCCTTCAAGTAGTTTTCCCACCATAGAGCTGCGTCTCCCTTGAGAAGGTGAGTAGCACACTTTACCCACTTCGCTCGAACATCCGCAGATCTCGAGCAACCTTGAGATCTCGCGCCCAATCATCGACATCAAGAGGTCGGTCGACACGCCGAATCAAGCGGGGTTGAACTTGAGGAAGCTCTTGATGTCACCACGCTTGGGAGGTGGAGGAAGTGGAGTGAACTCGTTCCTTGACGCTCTCCTCAAAGCGCTGGTTCTCTTGCATGGCTGCCAAAGCATTAGCTATGCTAGGCAGTGTTGAGCCCGATCGGAGGATGTCCTCCTCGGTCCGGCGTGGGAGCCATCTGTCATTGATGTAAAACTCAAGTCAAGACTATAATGGAAGATGATAATAATCCAAAATAGTACCAAGATGGAATTAACCAAGATTAAAGGATACAATTCTTGAGATGATATGAAAATATAAACAAAGTTCATAGCACCTCAAAGATATTAAGCATATCGCACGATCGAAAAGGAGTGTGGTACACAAACATATCAAAGAAAATTTTTCCACAAATTTCGCATTAAAATACCAATAGATGCTAAAATTACTTAACGAATCAAGATTAGTGACTCTACCGATCCAATATACAAAAGCAAATGATACAAGTAGTGGTATGGTCGCGACTCCATCCCGCACTCAAATCATTACTCCGCACATGAACAAGTGGAACACATATCCTAACCCCTTCTTCTCACGTGAAACCTAAAGATTGGTACTACGAACGAACACCCCAAACAAGATAGCGTCGGAAACAAAAGGAAGATAGATTGCGTCGGTTTACAAAAGCACATTGGTATGGAATGTACCAACAGTGGATAACCAAAGGCGAGATAAGATAACAACTTGGATGCAACAGATAGACAAGGGATTACACACACACACACAACCTATGGTACTACGAGCCGAACACGTGAATCCTAGTTTGAACTTTGGGAAGAGGATTGAAAGCGTTACACTTCCTTACCGAGAAAAGGGTGGGTGGGAGGGTAAGAAAAATGAAGCAGTCCTACTCGCGTTTTGTTTTTCCCTATATACATAACTACTAAAATATTTGCTAGTCGACAACGACCGTTTGGCTGAAACCACGAAGGTCGGGATGGCTCGATACCAATTGTAACTACCTCGGTGAACTACGCTCCTAGATACAAGCTGGATGAGAGATAGCGGTTGAAATAGTACGGGGCCCCAAAAGCCACTCACCGGTAGTCCTTTCAGACGTCCCAACCGCTAACCTCTCAACGGGACACAGTCTGGGCGTGTCGGCGGCGAAGGATCAACTACGTACACAAGTGGGTATGTACGCAAGCCACCATACAAGAGTACATCAGAGCCACACCATCTAGAAAGAAAGGAAATATACCAACGCCATACGGCAAGATTCAAATGACCTAGATACATCTATAATTTAGGATAACTCCTCATACAACACACATCAGAGTATCATGCGGAAGCGGCAAACAAGATCCGAGTACGGATAAGAAGCAAATAGGCATAAGATGCCAGAGAGAATAAGCACATCCCAACTACAGGTCTCACGGATCCCCGATCCCGGAATCTCTACACCATACGATCGCTGCCCACTTCATCGGCTTCTTCCACCCAGTATCCGTCCTGAGAAGGTACCTGTTCATCTGAATCAAGAATTTATCGTGTGAGACCCTAAGGGTACTCAGCAAGTCTTAATGCCTCTAAAGGGGACACAACCTGGGGTGACGCAATTGCAGCAAAAGGTAAACCGTAGCAATTCTACAGATAAACGCTAACCATCCGCCTAACCAATGATAGACGGATGTCCGTGAATTTAAGTACTACAGTTATAATGGTAATCTCATCCGATCCATCCTCCTCCCTGCTTACCAACAAGGAAGCGGACGAACAACCCCCCATCCGTTGGCAATTTTATTAACCATTCCATGAGTATTGCACTATTTACTAGTCAAGTTACTTTAGTCATATTAAAAGCGGTACTTTAGTTATGCTTGTCTATGATCAAGAAACGTGCTCCAAGTCGTCCATATCCGCGACACGGCTTTGAAAGTTTTACCCGGGGTGCACCAATAGCAACACACTCGATCAACCTCGGAAAAACCAAATCAAAACCCAACGAGGCTTTCACGGTGAACAAACACAGATTCAGAATTATTTCAGGGGCCACCCTTAAGTAGATCCATAACGGAGTAAGCAAGCTCCGAGGCGGCCTCAAGGTCTGGTGAGACGGTACATGGCGAGGAACCCCAAACGGGGCTTGTCGACACCGCGTAAACGTGTCCCGATCTTAAACAGTAATCAAAGCGGTAAAACATGGCATAAGTACAGGATCGTAAATAAAACCTCAAACTAGTTTGTGGCCCCAAGAAATAAGACGGAATCAAGCTCTGGCTCAGGGGGGTCCCATATACCTCCCGGATGTGGATAGCGCGATAAATCAAGGAACAGGAATCAAGTACTCGGGGTCTTACGGGACACAAGTGAGCAGGAAAAACCAAATAGCAGATATTTCTCACCGGTGCCACTTTCTTTAGTTATCCCAGAACTACTCAGGTTAAGTTGTTTAGGTACCTCATTATTCAACAGACTCTCACAAACCCTACACATGCTGTTCTACGACTCGCATGGCTCAAACAACTCCTATAGTAGTGGCTCATGGGATGGAGGGACAAGCTTGGTGGAGTTTAAAAGTAAAGGCTATGCATACTTGGGATTCAATTTAATGCAATCGCGACTCGATGATGCAAGAATAAGATAGAGGCAATAGTCTTGTATGTATGCAAGCATGTGGTAGTGCTTGCACGGTATCTCTGTTGGAGCAAGGGGCGGTCGGTAGTGCTCCTGGTTCTCTTGATACAACCCCTGCTCAGTGTCTATCCGAGAAAAACCAAACAAACAAGGCCAACATAAATATAGAGCACAGCATATGAATAAGATGCGTCAAGCAAACAATCATGCCATGATGAATGATGCACAATTTACATGGCAAGTAAGGTAGCATGGCATGGGTGAGATGTGGTGGACAAGATAAATAACCATTAAGTGGGTTTTAGTCATATTTCGTTGTCATAACAATTGTTGTTCGCAAGATATTCATATGATGCATGCTGCAATTGAAGTCATGGATAGCGTAAAGAAAGGTCTCGTCGAGCTGATCATTTTAGACTACTCATTTGCTAAATTTGGATTTACCAAACCAAAGTTATGAATTATTGAAAACCAGTGGCAATTGATGTAATTAACATGAACTTGGAATTTTACTTGTGCTAAACACAAAACAGATGGCATAATTGAATTCCTTTCATTTTTCTGAATCAAAAACATATATTATTTGTCTAATTTGGATAAAGTATGTAAAAGTTATTTAAAAATCTGAATAGAATTTGAATTTGAATTAATTTAACTAGTTTGAATATTTAAATCGGTGTCTGAAACATTTTACACTTCTCCTACTCGTTTCTGAGTCGCTTACAGGTGGGGACAGGGGGTGCTACGGCCCACGCGCCAGCGTCTGGAAAGATCTGGACCGCGGGTTCGTTCTGACAAAGGCGAGCCTTTTGCAAAGTTACCGATCGGCAATGGGGCCACGATGGACCGCGGGTTGAGGAACTAAACAGGGCAGGGGGCTAAACGTAAAAAGGTCACGCGGACGCGCTGACGAACGAGCCGGCGACAGGTGGCAGCGAGGAGGGACCGCGGGTTTGATTAAATCAAACCCCAGGAACCTTTCTGCAAGATTCCCAGGGACACAGGCGGGTGGGGCTGGCTGGACTGCGGGCGTGAGGCGGGAAAAACTGGGGGGTTCTATTTGCAAAACGGTTGCTGCCGGACGGCAGCAATGGCGCTTGGCCGCGGCCGCGGCGGACTTTGGCCGTCGTTGGCGACGCCTCTGCTGCTCCAAACGACACGGACCAAAAACGAAAAACGCGGAGGGTAGCTTGGCCTACATCTTCGGTTCAGGGTGCTAGCGCGGAGGAAGGCTGTGGCGTGCGGGGCTTGACTCTGAACGGGACCAGATCGCCTGCTGCAGCGCTGCTGTCGCCCGGCCTTGCGCAGCTGCTGGGTGTTCGACGGCGGCGGAAGCAGCGTTGCGCTAGGGGCAAAGGCGTGCAGGGAGGAGAGGGGCTCACCGGGAACTTCTTGGCGTGGTCGATTCGGCGAGGAAGGTGATCGCTGGCGGTGGCGGCGGAGCGTCTGCACGCGTGGGCACGGCGGCGGCAGGGGTTCTCCGGCGGGTTTCAGCGAGCTCCTACGCTCCACGGCGAAGCAGGGGAGATCGACGGCGGTCCTTGTGCTGCTGGCGCGCCTCGGGGATCTGCGGAGCGAAGGGGGTTGGGGGTGCTGTCGATCTAGGGTTTGGGCGGCATGGCGAGCTGGGGGAGGAAGGAGGGAGATAGGGGGAAAAGCAGAGGGGCTGGGGCTACCTGGGGATCTGGGAGGAGGCTAGGACGAAGGGGAACTAGATAAGATCGAGGGAGGGGTGGTGGATGGCGTGGGGGAGGGGGTGATGTTGCACCTCACGTGCATGGGGTGGTAGATGGCGTGGAGGCGGGCTAGGTGGGGCCAGGGCTGCAGGTGGGCCAGGGGACTGCAGGTGAGGACCAAAGGGAGAGGGGATGGTCGGGCTAGGGCTAGGGTGAGGGGTGGCGCTAGGGTTTTGCTTAGCTAAAGAGGGGGGTAGATTTGAGGGGTAAGGGGTGGTTTAGGGCTTGTTGCTAGAGTGGAGAGGAAGAGAGGGAGAGGAGCATGGGGCATGGGACATGCTAGATAGGAAAGGGTAGTACTAGGGTTTTGTTTAGGTAGAAGTAGATAGGGGAGTGGTTTAGGGAAAAAGAGAGATGGCAAGGGTAGGTTAAAAGTTTGATAAGAGGGGTAAGAAAAAGAGAAGGAGGTACTTTACACTAGATCATGCATGCTTCACTTGCAACACACATGATCAAGGGGAAAGAGAAAGAAAGAGGATAGGGAGAGGTGACTAAGATGATGGGGTGGTTTTTATTTGGCCCATGCATGATTCCAACAAAACCAAGCAAGGACCAAGAAAGGGGTGGTTATGGTTTAGCATGCCCATTAGCACAAGTGGGTGCAAGGTCCAAGGGTTTGATGTAGCCAAAGGAGAAGGAGAGAGAGGTTTTAGCACAACCAACACAAGATCAAGCAAGAAAGAAGGGATCCATTTAGAATTCCAACAAAACCAAAAGTTAGGAAAAAGGATACTTGCATGGCCCATGCAAGACAATTAAAGCCCAAAGGTCATATTGTGAAAACAACATTATTTCATGTGGCTTTTAATCCTTGCATTCCCAAAAAGTGGACAAAGGCCAAGCAACAGATTATGGGTGGATCCAACCAACAACATGGGCTAGAGATAACTCAATAAAGGCCAAGCCCATATTATTGGATGGTGGAATTATAAGGTGGTGAAAGAAAAGGTGGTGGAAGCAAAAGAGAGATGCCCCCAACCCAACTTGGGCATTTAACAATGTATCAAGAGCCAAATACAATATCAAGAGGCAAATACAATTAATTATGCACATGAGATAAGAACCAAACAAGAAAGAGGTTTTATATGATGCTCAAATGCAAGGGGACATGATGACATGAGCATGATGTGCTGATGATGCAACAATTATATGTAGGAAGTGGCCCAATTTATTATTAAGACATGTAGCATTACAGGGGTTAGACAACTGGGATGCTACAGTAAGTGTGATGCTTCTTGTTCGTATTCTTTTATCGATACTTCACTCCATAAACCTGTGGACATGTTTACTGAGCTTAATTTTCGCTTGGGGACAAGCGAAGGTCTAAGCTTGGGGGAGTTGATACGCCCAATTTGCATCACCTTTCTATATAATAATCTACCTCTATTCATTGATATTTGTCTTATTATGAGGTATTACTTATGGCTTTTCATCTGTTTATGCATGTTGGATGATTCTTGGAGGATGGACTATCAGAGTATGGATTCTGATGAAAAGAAGGCGTTTTGATGCAATTTTGCGAAGATCGGAAAAATACCAGAAAAATATGGGAAAATATTATTTTTCCAGAAGATTGAGGAAGTCGGAAGGAGGGACGAGGAAGGGCCACAGGGGGCCCACACCCCCCTAGGCGCGGGCCCACCCTGGGCTGCGCCTAGGGCAGGTGTGGCCACCTGCCCAGCTCTCGACTCTGCCCCTTCGCCTATATATTCCCTACGAAACCCTAAGGCCAGGGGAACGACCACAGATAGATTTCATCACTGTGGGGCGTAAAATACCGAGAGAAAGATCTCTCCGGCATGATTCGCCGAGGGAATTCCTTGCCGGAGAGGGGAGATCATCGCCATTAACACCATCATCAATCTAGGCTTCATTGGGATCATCATCATCTCCACCAGCACCATCATCACCACTCCGTCCCACTGTAACAATTGTGTTGGATATTGCTTTAGTTCTTAGGGGAAACTTTCCCGGTGTTAATTACTATTGTAGTTGATGCTTCTGAGTGGAACCATTGGATTATGTTTATGTTCAGATTGTTATCCATTACCATATCATCTTTGATATTGATCCATATGATGTCTTGTGAGTAGTTCGTTGTGTTCTTGAGGATATGGGAGAAGTCATGTTGTTAGTAGTGAATTTGTGTTGAGTTATTATTCAATGGTTTAGTATTTAAGTTGTGGTGCTATTCTTCTAGTGGTGTCATGTGAACGTCGACTACATGATACTTCACCATTTAAGGGCCTAGGGGAATGAATTGTGTATTTGGCTACTAATTGTGGGGTTGCCGGAGTGACAGAAACCTGAACTCCCGTTAGGACACCTTTGCACAAGGGAGTGTAGGATCTCAGAGTTTAAGGTTGTGGTTAGATTTATATCTTAATTACTTTCATATAGTTACGGATGTTTGAAGGGGGTTTAATCACAAGTATGTATTAGTCCAAGTAAGGTCGGTACATTAGCACAGGTTCACCCACACAACACTTACAAAACCAAAGAAGAGTACTCAGCTATATGAAGTGAAAGCACTTGATAGAATTCCCATGTGTCCTCGAGAACGTTTGGTCCTTATAAGTATTTCCACCAGCTTGTCCTTTTCTAAGAAAGGATTGGGCCACTTGCTGCGTTTGTTCTTTGTTACTTGCACTTTGTTTTGTTGCCTTATTAGAAAACCACTAAAAATTCGTTTGCTAAGTATTTGCAGAGAGTTCCTGCTCCATACCACTGTTCAGCACCTTCTGCTCCTCGTTGGGATCGACACTCCTATTTATCGAAAGTACTACAATACACCCCCTATACTTGTGGGTCATCACATTTCTTGCAGAGTCAAAGAATGACATATACATTTTCGAGTTGGTGATCATGCAGAATCCCGACACTTTATGGTTGTCTCCCTTGTTTTTGTACAAGTGAAGTTGCACTCACCAATATTCTTCTCCTTCATCTATCACTGGAAATCCCTTGTACACGGCTTCACCATGTATTCCCAAGATAACCATGAGGTTTTTGAGTGCCTTGGGAAACTCCGTCTCACATTCTAAGTTCATGGTCATGAGTGGTCCCTTCTTGACGGCTTCGTTGATGGTGGCCATCCACAAATAGAGATGAGAAAGAGGGTTAGGAGAGGTTTCCAAGAAGAAAAAGACAAGTGTGGAATTTTGCAAAGATTTGCATTTTTTCCTAGTGGTTTCCTTAGTCTAATCCATCTTAGGGTCATAATCCTATAGGCAACACAGTGTTCTAATACCATCTATAAGACCCCACCTTTTAAGGTGAAGGTTCTTGTGATTGCAATGCTAGTCCCTGGATCAAATGCTAGCATCCACAGTTTAAGATGAAGTACATAGATACGAAGATCATTATTACATCGTCATTCCAGTGATAACATAGTCTTTACAACTCAATAGCCCAAGGCTAATACATGGAGTTCATAATATAAAGTAAATAACTATAAGTCTTCATCTTCATGTGCCACAGGCAAACATGTTGAGTGTAGATTCACAACCCTAATCTCCATCTGTTGGGGATATGCTATATGGGTATCCCTATAGCATGTCTCTTGTCCGGCTAACCCGGGTGGCCCACAGTGGGTAGCATGGCCTATGGCCTGCTGGGCGGCCCATTTAGATGGATCCAGAAGGGAGGCCCATGCCGGATAAAGGAAGGATACAGTTGGAGTCACCGACGTACCCGGAGCCTTGGAGTGTAAGATACACAAGACTAGTAATAGACGGTGTAGGACTCTATAACCTGTCCGGCTAGGATATTTCCCTGTAACCCTCGGACCTGGCGACTATATAAGTCGGGCCTACGGGAGACTTTAGGGCACGATCATAGACAACTTCAGACAATCTCGCACAGCGAACCAATCCCTGTAACTCGGCGTATTGCCCTTATAGTGATTTATAGCAGGAGTAGGATTCCGCCACCGTCGTGGGATCTGAACCTGGGTAAGCTGTGTTACCTCGTACCCGTTAACCGTCCGCCTCCCCCCACGTCTCTAAACACGCATTGTGAGTACCCCTGCATGGCGTACTCGTCGGCAATACCACGATAGTTGGCGCCTACCGTGGGGAAAGAGGCGCTCCAGGATCTTCAGCGGGCGAGGACCAAGATCTTCACGGGAATCAGCGAAACCGTAGCCATCAGTCGCGTTCTCTTCTCTGGCAACGTTCCGATCGTCCCTCCTGACGATTTCTGGATCCCGGCGAAGACGAACCCTACGCGGTGTTCGATCGTTCCTATCAGAGACATCCACCTCTTCATCGACGAAACCAACTCGGGCACTAGTCCCCTGGGAGTCGGAGGAGCATCAAGGCCCGCACGGACCACCTACGGGCAGGACACGTTCGTGGAAGGATCAATGTCAGATCTATGTTCGGAGTTTGCCGACAAAGATCAGAAAAGCCCAAGGCCAGCACGGACCGCCTACGGGCAGGATACGTTCGCGGAAGGATCGATGTCGGATATCTCTTTGGAGTTTGCCGACAAAGATCGAAAAAAACCAAGGCCCGCACGGACCGCCTACGGGCATGATACATTAGCGGAAGGATCGATGTCGGATCTCTCTTCGGAGTTTGCCGACAAATATCGGAAAAATTCAAGACCCACCCAAACCGCCCCTGTGCAGGATATAACGGAGGAAGATCGCTGCAAGTCCGCCAGCTTCACCCGTGCGTCTGGACAGCAGAGATCCAAGTTCGTCGGAGTGGTTACCATCTTCGATCTGGCGCGTTGCGTTCAGAGAGAGGGCGAAAACCCACGTGATTACCTGTCCCGGTGGCTCCGTATATGAGCCGACCTGGCCCACTACCCCGATGATAATGCTTTGTATCACTTCGTGGAAGGACTGGACCGTGGCACGCTTCTCCGAAATTCTCTAAGACGGCAGCAGGCAGCAGGACACCTTACCCTTGAACAGATGGTGAGCACCATCAACAACTACGCGGAGGCTGACGCAGAAGCCCAAAAAGCACTTACGCTCATCGACGGAGAACCTCCGATTGAGACACCGCCACCACCGCCTCCGTCCGCCATCGTCGCAGTTGCACCACCACCTCCAGTCATCGTCTACGCCGTTGCACCTCCACCGCCCGTCATCGAGGAAGTCCTGGCACCCTCCGACTCTGTCATCGACACGCTTTATGCTGATTTCAGCATAGATTCAGAGGAGATAGATTTCAGTCCAGAAGAGCTAGACTCCGCTATGCAGGAGATGGAGGAGGAGTACCCGCACGACGAGCAAGCCAACAATGCCATCACGTCTCGAGGGGTGTTCGTCACCATTGGGACGGAGATGGATGAAGACCAACCACGACGAGCTCCGCATACAGCGCTGGAAAAGGGGAGGGGGCCACTTATCGCTGCTGACGATGATCGTGCGAAAGTCATGCCTCCTCCGCCTAACCCAGTGCAGCAGCCGCAGGAACTCGGCACCGGCCCGAGCAACAATAACACCGAAAACTTGCCGCCTCCAGCATCTACGTCTACAGCAGCCCAAATTACTCCAGCTGATAGAGTGATGTACGGCAATCTCCTCGTCGAGCCACTGACCTTCGCTCATATCCGGAACGTGACCCAGCTTGACGAGAAGCGCCAGCAGCTGCTGGAGGAAGCGCAGGCCATCGCAGAGCAATGCGCAGAAGTCCATAGAGAAAGCTAGAGCAATGGAGGCCGAGTACAAGACTTTGATGCAACAGCAGAAGGCCAAGGAAGCTCCGGCTCGCGTCATCAACGATCCTGGTGTACGACGCAACCTAGGATGGGCTCCCTCGAAGCCGGCACAAGCCAAGCCATACATTGACAGTGAAGGCAAGCAGGTGATGCCCACCCCACTCCTTAACCTCGCTGTCGCCAAAACCCTTCTAGATCAGGATAGATCGCCTGAGGTAGTGGAACAGGAGTATGACCTAGTGGCCAAGGCGGTGAAGTAGCAGGAAAAGGCCACCTCTCAGAGGCTTGAGTCCGACACAGCGCTTTTCCAGTCTAGCCAGTATAAGCCGCCAAGGGACAGGTCTCCTCTTGATGTCGGGTCCCAGATGGGTTCATCAGAACAAAGACGGAGAGATGCACACAATAGGAAGGATGCCATCCCCATATCCTCCGACCACGGAGAAAAGGCCCGACCTCGTCGCCCATCGCCACCGCCCCGATCCCCCCGACATCACGAAGATTACAAGGCTCACCATCGTACGGATATGCCCCCACCAAAGCAGTGCGGCATCATCATCCGCGACAACGTGGAGCAGACCCGTCACGACGGAGAGCGCAACCAAGGACACAGTAGCAGGTCACACCATGACCCTCCGCGTCCGACAAGCAACCATGATAGGCATGAGGCGTCGCAGGAGGGTAACAGCAAGAAGGCTAACCCACCGACGCCTCCGCCTTCGTCACCACCAAGCAGTCACCATGAAGGAGGAGGCCCGCGTCGTTCACGCAGCCCATCCCCTGTTGACAAGAAGAAGAAGAACCCGGAGCCGTACGATGCACGTTCGCGAATCGATAAGATCCACGAGGCCTGGGAAGGACCATACCTAGGACCACGTTGCTTTGGACCTTCAATACGGTCTGCAACTTACCCCAAAGGTTTCCGGATTGACAAGACCATCAAGCCCTATGACGGCACCGCTAAGCCAGCCACATGGTTGCAGGACTACGGCAACACGGTGGAGATTGCCGGAGGCAACCCCAACATCACCGTCAAGTACCTCCCATTAATGTTGGCGGGCACGGCCCTTCAATGGATTGATGAATTGCCGGAGAAATCTATCTACAACTGGTTGGACATGCAAGAAGCGTTCACCAAGAACTTTGAGGGTACATACAAGTGTCCCTGCACTGTGGGCGATCTACAGCGGTGCGTGCAAGAGAAAGACGAGACATATCGCGCCTACCTCTCCCGCTGGCTAGACATGAAGAATTCCTGCGCAGGAGTGCACGCTCAGACCGCCATGTCCGCCTTCATCGATGGGTTGGAAAGGGGCACATTGCTCCGACATAAGATGAAACGCTTGAAGGAAAATCACCAGCTTGACTTGAACCGGATGATTCAGTTGGCTAGTGAGTTCGCAGCTGCCGATGACGATGCTCGCGGCTCCTTGCCGTCAACAGCCGTTCCACCTCAAGCTCAGAGGAACAACAGTACAAAGCGGAAAACCGCTCCAGAAGAAAAGCAATCTACCGACATGGTCGCTATGACTTTTGCAGGACGAGGTGATGGCGGACAATGTGGCCGAGGAAGGGCCGCTGGTCGTGGGCAGCAACGAGGAAGTGAAACCACCTCGGCGTTGCTCCGAGTTCCCCAAACCTACGAGGAGTACCGCGATATGTCGTGCCTCGTACACCTCGACGTCAACGGCAAGGCCACCCATACCAATCGGCACTACAAGTTCGTCAACGACCTCAAGGAAGACCCGGAGTCCGGCTACAAGCGAAGTCGGAAGAACAGATGGCGAGGCAAGGGCAAGGGGAAAAAGGAGGAGGAGTCTAAGGATTCAAGTGACATGGACGGAGACGTTGACCCCAAGAACGCCGCCAAGAGCGACGAAAAGGGCAAGAACCCCTTCGCGAAGAAGGCTCCAGTCTACCACACTTTTATTGGCACCCCCACCGTCCGACAACAGAAGACCTCTATGAGGATCCTAATGGCCACTCTCCCCCCAGTTCCCCAGTACCTGCGCTGGTCGGAGGTTCCAATCACTTGGGACATGACGGACCACCCAGACCTTATACCTACGGAGAACCAGTACGTCATGGTCATCAACCCCTTGACTGACGGCATGGAGTTCACCAAGTGTATGGTGGATAGTGGAAGCAGCATCAACATCATGTACCTGGATACACTGCAGAAGATGAACTTGACAGAGGCAAACCTAAGGCGGACCAACACCATCTTCCACGACGTAGTTCCTGGTCGGGAGGCTCAGTCCCTTGGATGCATTACACTTCAGGTTGCCTTTGGCGATGTTAACAATTACCGCCAAGAGCGCATGACCTTTGAGGTGGTCCCCTTCAAGAGCGTGTACCACATCATATTCGGCCGCGATATATTCCACACGTTCATGGAAAAGCCATGCTTCGTCTACAACAAACTCAAGATACCCGGACCAAACGGTGTCATCACCGTATCCGGAAGCTTTACCAAGGCAAGGGACTGCGAGATCAATGAAGCAGCCATTGCAGAAGTTGTCCTCTACAACGAAGAATTCAAAGATATCCAGAGCAAGGTCGATGACTTAGAGATGCCCGCGTTGAAGAAACAGATCTCCGACTCCGCTCCTGCGTTCAAGGCTGCCATCGAGACCAAGCCGGTGGAACTTGTGGTAGGCGATGCCTCCAAGGTCACCGCCATTGGGACGAACCTGGACCCCAAATAGGAAAGCGCGCTCATCGCATTCCTCCATGAGAATAAGGACATCTTTGCCTCGCAACCTGCCGACATGAAAGGTGTACCTAGGGAACTTGCCGAGCACAGCTTAAACATTGGTCCAAAATACAAACCAGTGAAACAACCTCTACGACGCTTCGAAGATGAGAAGAGACGCGCCATTGGCAAAGAGATAGCTAGGTTACTTAAGGCTAAATTTATCCGAGAAGTCCTTCACACCCGATGGGTGGCCAATCCTTTACTTGTCCCCAAAAAGGGAACCAATGAATTAAGAATGTGCGTTGATTACACCGGCTTGAACAAAGCATGCCCCAAAGATCCGTTTGCTTTGCCTTGCATTGACCAAGTCATTGACTTGATGGCTGGCTCGGAGCTTTTGTGTTTTCTCGATGCATACTCAGGATACCACCAGATCAAGATGAGGAAGTCGGACCAATTGTCCACTTCGTTCACTACCCCATACGACACATTTTGCTATGTTACGATGCCCTTTGGGATGAAAAACGCAGGTGCTACCTACCAGCGGACAATGCAACGTTGCCTCCACGACCAAATTGGTCGGAATGTTCACGCCTATGTGGACAATATCGCGGTGATGTCTAAAAAGTCAAACGACTTAATCTCCAACTTAAAAGAAACCTTTGATAATCTTCGGAAATACAACATGATGCTTAACCCTAAGAAGTGCGTCTTCGGGGTTCCAGCCGGCAAATTGTTGGGTTTCATCATTTCCCAACACGGAATCGAGGTCAACCCGGACAAAATCAAGGCCATCTTAAACATAAACTGTCCGACATGCCTAAAGGACATTCAACGACTAACAGGTTGTGTTGCAGCAGTTAGTAAGTTTGTCAGCCGACTTGGAGAGAAGGCTCTGCCGCTATACAAGTTGTTGAAGAAGGCGGACAAATTCACGTGTATAGACGAAGTAGATGCACCATTGAAGAAGCTCAAGGAAATTCTTTCCTCAGCGCCTATCCTTGCAGCACCCGAACCTGGAGAGCCCCTGTTAATCTACATGGCGGCAACCAACCGGGTAATCAACATCGTCGTCGTGGTAGAGCGAAAGGAACCAGACTATGAGCACGGAGTTCAATGATTACTATGTGAGCGAGGTCTTGACGGAGTCCAAGCAGTGTTACCAGCACTACCATAAGATAGCTTATGGAGTATTCCTTGCTTCTCGGAAGCTGAGGCATTACTTTCAGGAGCACCTAATCACAATGGTGAGCAAGACTCCACTGTCCGACATAATCAATAAAATTGACGCTACAGGAAGGGTCGCGAAGTGGGGCATTAAACTTGCCGCCTTCAAGATCACTTAAAAGAGACGTGACGCTATCAAGTCACAAGCCTTGGCGGATTTTGTTGTGGATTGGACGGAGATGCCAGATGCTACTCCTTTGCCGGAACCTGAGTGCTGGGTGATGCACTTTGACGGATCAAAGCTGCTCAACGGCTCGGGGGCTGGTGTATTGCTACAGCCACCAACAGGAGACAAGCTACACTATGTTCTGCAGATACACTTCGAGGCTACAAACAACATGGCGGAGTATGAAGCACTCATTCACGGACTACGTGTAGCTAAGGATATTGGCATCAAGCACATAGTTTGCTGTGGAGATTCCGATTTGGTTGCCCAGCAGGTGGCTGGCACCTGGAATGCGCGGAACCCTATGATAGAGGCATATCGAGACGAAGTGGACGAGATAGCCAAGAACTTCTTGGGCTACAAAGTCAAATATGTACCTAGGGAGCAAAACGAGGCGGCTGATCTGCTGTCTAAGCTTGGATCAGGGCGCAAGAAAATTCCGCCAGGAGTTTTCCTAGAGCACTTGCGCACACCATCTGTGAAGGGAGCCGACATCGACAACCCGGATAGAGCTGACTCTTTCGTCAACATGGTGACTAAGGTCCCTCCGTCTTGGACAAAACCGTTCATGGAATATCTCAAACACGGAACTTTGCCCGACGACAAAGTCGAAAGACGGCAAATAGTATGACGAGCAAAGGGTTATACCATCATCAATGGGCAACTCTACAAAAGGAGCACTACTGGTGTATACCTAAAGTGTGTTTCCCAGCTGGAAGGTATGGAAATCCTACGCGAAATCCATCTCGGAGATTGCGGGCATCACGCCACTCATCGATCATTGGTCGCGAAAGCCTTCCGGCAAGGATTCTACTGGCTGACCACGAAGGCGGACGCCGACAAGCTGGTTGAGACATGCATGGGATGCTAGTATTATGCCCGACAACCACATGTTCTTGCTGAAGAATTGCGAACAATACCAATAACTTGGTCGTTTGCAGTCTAGGGGCTAGACATGGTGGGACCATTACAGATGTAACCTTGTGGGTTTACGCATCTGCTTGTAGCAGTTGATAAATTCACTAAATGGATAGAAGCTAAACCCATTAGAAATCTTGATGGGGCAACTGCCCTCAGGTTTGTTCGGGATCTAGTGGTGAGATTTCGTCTCCCACATAGCATTATCACCGACAACGGCAGCAATTTGTCACTCGGAGAAGTGGAGGCTTATTGTTGGGAGAAAGGCATCCGACTTGACCTTGCATTTGTGGCACACCCACAATCCAATGGTCAGGTTGAACGAGCCAATGGATTAATTCTACAGGGAACCAAGCCACGTCTTGAGGCACCGCTACATAGAGCAGCTGGATCCTGGGCGGAAGAATTACCATCTGTGCTTTGGAGTTTACGAAGTACACCCAACAGATCCTCCGGATACACCCCTTACTTCATGGTATATGGAGCAGAAGCCATCCTGCCTTCCGACATCCTTCATGATGCACCAAGAGTTTCCGCTTACGACGAAGATGACGCTGAAGAATCCAGACGCCTAGTTGTGGACCTTCTCGAGGAGGAGCGCGTTTTGGCATGCCAAAGATCCACCATCTACCATCAGAAGCTATGCAGCTACCATAGTCACCGCGTTCGGCATCGCTCATTTAAAGAGGGGGATTTGGTGCTTCGACTTAAGAAGAAGAAGTCACACAAATTATCCCCGCCATGGGAAGGACTGTTCATCATAAGCAAGGCGCTACTAAATGGGTCTTACTACCTTGTTGACAATGAGTTGAAGGATAGACCCAACGAGGATCATAAGCGTAAGCGACATGACCCGGATGATGACTACCCGGAGCTTGATCGGCCATGGAACATAGCATAGCTACGTCCTTTTTACGTTTAGCATTTTTATCTAATTGTGTACCTCTTATATGATCAATAAAATAAAGCTCTCTCGTTCACTCATATTTCTGAGTGTTTTACCTCCTTTAGTGTTCATTTTTGGATCATGTAAAACCTTTATGCACAAGATTTGCGATTGCACTTGTGAAAATTCCGCCTACAGGCATTAGCTTAAGTTTTCTAGTCTACACGTTCTTTGTCGTTTTTATGTGGATTCTGGAGTAGTGACTTTCGGCACTTATTGTCGGCGATTTTGTGCTCAGGTTATTGACAGTGCCATTGGGCATCATCACCTAAGCGCATGGTTCTGACAATGAGTCTTCCTACTCATGAAAAGTCAAGCATAAGAACCAAAGTAATGGATAAGCCAACACTTGCTTAAAAATATATGCATGCTGGAAACTAGTTCTTGATCAGCAGGAAATAACAACCATTGTTTTCCACCTTAAGTTACATAAACAAGTTTTTTCCACATATGCACCAAAGGTGAAACAAATATTACAAAGTTGTTCTTCACTCCTTTGGCGCAGGTGACTTGGAAGCAGCAACATCACCAGCCGGAGAACCACCCTCGAAGTCGGCGCTGAGGTGGGACTCAGAGGAACCGTGGTTGCCGCTGTCGATGATGTTCATGGGCACGAAGACGTCGACGTCCACCAACTCGGCAACTCTGGTGTCATAGCCCGCGAGCGATGACAAGATGGCTTCATGGTTAATCTCTTTGCCATCATCGTCTACGTCGGGAATGCCAGAGGTCACCGTGTCGATGTAGGCATCTTCGTAGTGTGCCTTCACCATTGACAGTGCCATCCTTGCGCCAGGCCGTTCACATGAAGCTTTCCAGCTCGTGATACGCTCGGGGGCTCGGCGCAGAATCTCCGAGTACTTCAACATGGAGTCCGATGCCTTGATGTTTATCTGGAGGGGCTTGGCGATTTCCTTGGCTTGCGTGATGGCGGTGTTTATGAAGTTGCCTGCAAGAACCATGCATTCCTTGGCTGGAGGAGGTGATCGGGTTAAACCCATCGGAGCTGCAAATTCCGACAAGGAGCGCATGAGTTCAGCAATTCAAAGTACCCAGACTACAGAAATCCAAGACGGAGAAAACTTACTGAAGATGCTAGCCTCAGCTTGCCAGAGGCCGCCAAGGATTCTTTCTCTTGTTGGAGGAGCTTATACGCCTCGCTATGGCGTTGATTTTGCTCATCGGCAGCTTGCTTCTGATCTTTTAATATCGCAATCTCCTCCTTCAAGCGATTGATTTCCTCAGTGGTGGATTCCTGCAGGGCCTTCATTGACTCCTCATGCATTTTCAGCATGTCTTTCCTCTCCTCCTTAAGGATCTTGTTCTCGCTATCCAGCTACTGAATGTGCTTGGATTGCTCGACAATGTCCTTAGCCTTGGAAACATGTTCTGCAAAGTTGGCGAAATCAAAGTACACAGTGAGTACTCGGAGAATATAAGTACAAAACCAAGATGGAATGCGCAAAAAGAAAACAGACCCTTTTTTTTGATGATCTGTTCCTTCAAGATGGCAGTTTTACCCTTTTCGTCTTCAAGATCTGCGCTCATCTTCTGGTACTTGTCATTGGCCATGCCCCTCCGATCATTCTCGTTCTGTGGAAAAAAGGTCAAAGTTAAAACGCTGTTTGGTCTGCTTGGAGCACCTAGCCAGAAATTTTCCACCTAGACGCTCGGGGGCTACAACGAGAATTTTTGACTTAACAATATGCTTATCTTCTCTTTAAGCATCTAGTCAGAACTAATTCAGTTACAACTAGAAGCTTGGGGGCTACAGTATAAATTTTTTAACTCGGATATATGCTTAGCTTTCTTTAAGCATCTAGTAGGAACTAATTCAGTTACAACTAGAAGCTTGGGGGCTACAATACTGAAATTTATAAACACTGCGTATGCTACTCTTAAAGCATCTAGTCGGAATAATTCATTCGATCTAAATGCTTGGGGGCTACAGTGAGAAGTTTTCTAGCTTAGTCACTCTTAGAGCATCTAGACGCAAAGACCTATGGTTTTTTGTCTACATCCTCGGGGGCTATGGTGGGATACTAATATGAAATGAAAAAGGATAATAAAACTTACAAGTGCAATGATTTTGATGTTTGTAGCGCTCTTGGCCAGCAGCTTGCCAAAGGAGATGCTATTTCCCCGCAAGATTTCAACTTGTTGGAGGAGCTCCTCAAGACCGCACGTCAGAGATGTCGGTGTTGCTCCAGGAACCAGAGTTGTGCTACTCGGCGTAAGTGCCGGGTAGACTATCTTCAGGAACTCAAAAGGTTTCTAGGGAGCAGGCGCGCCTTGGCCAGTACCTTCCACCGCCTTGCCGCCACCGATGGCATCCTTAGCCGGAGCTTCAGCCATTTGTTGGGCGGTACTCTCCTGCGTCGCCTGCTCGCCGACAACAGCAAGCTCGGTAGAGGCTCCAGAATCCACTTCCATGACGGAAGGGCCCGATGCCTCCTTAGCTTGTGAGCTTGTCGGGGCAGACAGAGACTTGACGGAGGGAGGGGTAGGGGCGATGGCGGGAGATGCGTCGCGATGCATCATGTCCTTAATATTTCTAGAAGCCCCCGATGTTTTGGAGGTATTCTTGAGGCTGGTCGTTGCTTTCTTCCTGAAACGTGCAAAATGCATAAGTACAGGAGCAAGACAGATAAATAGACAATGTCGGAGAAGGAGAATCCTACACAAGTGGAGGTGTTTTGGCAAAGGGGATCTCGGTAACTCTTCTCTTTTCCGCCTCCAGGGCGGCGGTAGTATTTTTGGAGGCTCCACCCTCCGTCTTCTTCTTCTTGCCTCCCAGCGTCAGAGGTGGAGCTCTTCCACTTTCACGCCAAAGGAGCCTCGTTGTCGGACACGACCGTGACTTCCTTCATCTTTGGATCGTAGATTTGGGCAGCCAGGTTGCCCTCCTCTAGATCGCTAAGCTGTTAAGTGAGAAATAACCGTGTTAGATAAGATGACACTTGCAAGACGGAAGAACTGGAGAATATGTCATACACGGAAAATAAATACCTACCTTTGGGAACTTGCCGTCTACGAACATGTCGTAGGTGATGGTGAAGCCACGCTTCTTATCTTTCACCTTGACGATGTCCTTAAGGCGGATCTTTACGGAGTCGCTCGAGAAGTTGTCCACAGAGATGCAGAGATTATCCCTTCTGTCGCTGGTATACTCGTGCATGAGCTTCGTGCGGTGCTGCAGAGGTTGGATTCGCCTGATGAACCAGCACATGGCTAGATCCAAGCCGGTCAAACCCGTCTCTACCAACCATTATATCCGCCTTATGGCGCGGGAAGCATCGAGGTCGGAAGGAAGGGAGGCCTGGGATCTCCATGACGAGGCTTCAGCGGCGGCTCCATCAACGATGTCCGGGTAGGTTACTTGTCGGCCAGCCAGAGGGATGTCTGGGCGGTAGAAGTACGTCTGTTGCCAATTTTTGCAGGACTCGTGGCCGACGATGTTGGGGAACCGCCGGCCAGGTCGAATTTTGAAGCTTATGGTGCCGCAGTTCCAGAGTTCTTCCTTGCTATGTCCGGCTTCACGTTTGACGGTGAAGAAGTACACAAAGAGGTCTAACCTAGGACTTATCCCTAAGTATCCCTCGTAGAGCGCCGCATAGTTGCTAAGCACTAAGATACTATTGGGGGAAAGATTCTGGGGCTGGACTCTATAATGATTTAAGACGGAGAGGAAGAAGTTGGAGATGGGCAGGGAGACGCCGTGTACCAGTTGGGCTTTGAGGTACACCTTTTCTCCGGCTTGGGGAGAAGGTGTAACCTCGCCGGCCGGCGCCGCCCGCCAGGCGAGCCCCTCCGTCGCAGGGAGGTAGCCCCCGGCGATCATCTCTTGGATATCATGGTCTGTGATATCTGAGCCGCGCCAGTGGCCCTTGTGCAAATCTGCCTCCTCCTCCAACGGCTCCAGCGCCGCCAGATTAAGGTCGCCGCCGGTGGACTCGATCACCGCCGATGCGGGGATGACTAGGCCCTCCGGAGGCACGACAATGGAGCTCGCCGGCTTCGCCGCGGCTTTGTTCGACGCAACCATGGAGGGAGAGGTTGTAGAGGTCCCAACCTAATAAGGTAGAGTCCTCCTGTGTTTTACAATGCTAGTCCCTGGATCAATAGCTAGCATCCACAGTTAAGATGTAATATCAAGATACAAAGGTCATAACATAAATATATAACCAGGAATAACATAAGTTTATTAGATCAAACATAGCTCATTTGGCTATTACAGTACATTGCAGCGGAATAACTATAGTCATGGGTCCTTCATCTTCAAAGTGCCACAGGCAGATGTTGGTTGTAGACTTTGTAGTCCTAGTCAATCAAACAATCTTCATTTAAAAACAATCAACCTGCAACATTACAAGTTACATCCACTAGGGTCAATACATTTTGAATTGTATTGGCAAGCTTCACTTTTATGTATAATAAGAGTGGATCCTATCATTATATGCATATTTGGTTAAGTAGAGTTTAAGGCTTATTTGCATAAAGCAATATTTTATCCTATCTTTTCAAAAAGGGTTTTAAGTCCTTTGTCAAATCTTTCTTTTCCAAGAATCCCTTGAACTCCTTGGTAGAAACACAAGTGTTCAAGTCCTTGTCAAAAATCCCTTGAGCTACTTGGTAACCCCAAGTGCAACAAGCTTTATCAAACTCATGAGTTCCTTGGTAACCCCAAGTGCATCAAGTTTTTATATAAGAAATTGGAATGTCGAGACGTCCCATAGTTCAAACTTTAGTTGCTCAGTATTGTCCATAACCGGGAACACGGCTAAGTACTTAGATTTTATTAACTTCTGCAGAAGGAGTACACTTTACCCACATGACACAATCTCATCTTGTTGCCACCAAATGGCCTTTGGATTAGTGCTCACCAAGATGGAGTACTGGCAGACTGAGAGTGTGACGAAGTCTTTCCAAGAGGTCCTCCCATACATCATTGCTAGCTTGTCTTCAGCCCCCATGAAGTATTCCAGATCCCCATGTCCGGTAACTAAAGACAATGTATGGGTCTTCCTAATGTAGTTGACTAAGCCAGCGCCATAATAGCATGTGGTTGCAACCGAAAGCCACAATTGGAGAAACATGTTCAATCTCTAAGTTTCCTAGGTGGTTTTCATTTGGAGCACAACACAAAGTGAATCCCATAGACATGGTTCCTTTTGTTGACACCCTCTCCAAAACTTAAAGTGTCCACCACCTAGGTGGTTCATTGAGTCCTTGTTTTATTATGTAAAACATAAGTCCTTTTCTCAACCTTTGTAAAATCTCAACATGTATCTCTTTTCAAAATAAAGTATGGCTAAGCATGTACAACTTCAATATTTTTACTAAGGAGTGTATAGGGAATCCTATTAGGATTTAGCATAGTATAAATATAAAGAAATCTTTTTCATGCATGTTTTCATAATCCACTAAGTATATTAAAAATAGTAGGGCATTTGTATGATAGTGTAACTTTCCTTTTTGGTAGGGAATGAGGGTTCACTCCTTGATCTTGCTAGTCTCACACTTTGCTAATTTCACTACAAGTCAATCAAGCAATCACCAAATCAACTAACATTCCAAACCACCATTACTCAAACAAAATTACACACACAAGACAAGAAGGAAACTAAGTCATGCATAAGTATGCAAAGGAGGGTTCTATTGCAAGGATGGTCTCCACTAGGTTTCTAAACTTTGTAAAGTCCAAATTGGTCATTTACAAAAATGGCAAAGTCATTAGTTAGAGGGTTTTGCTCAAAACTATTTTAGAATTCCATTCAATATTTTATATGGTGGGAAAATGGTTTTATCGAATCAAAATCTTTAAGTTCCTCACCAAAAGTTTCTAACTCTCAAGTCTTGGTGTTTTGGTTCAGTATCTTTGAATCAAAATATTTTCCCAAGGTTTTTATTCCAAAAATCCTTTTTCATAACAAAACCATTATCTTTATTTAGCTAGAATTAGGCTAATTCAATTAATACATTCTAAACTTTTCCAATTTCATTTTCAAATCCATGGGTTGGTTCCTAGGGTCAGTAAGGTCACAACAAACCATTTTGCAAAGGTTTTAACCCTAAAATAAATTTTAAAATTTTTTTCTAATACAAATAAGCACACAAATGTTTCTGTAAATTCAAACAAGCTAACAGATACTATTTGCTAAACTAATTCCACAGTTGGCTAGGTCTTGCTCTCCTGAATCCAACGACATAAAATTTGCAATTTTTGGACGTGTAGATCTCAAGTTATAAGGGTTTGAAGTTTGCAATTTAATCAGATTCAAATTTCTTTTAAAACGAGATAGATGACACGTGGCACGTTTCTATTCGCGGGTACCGCTTCGCGTGGATCGCGGCTGTGGGGCGTTGGATCTGATCGATCGCACGGTCCAGAGGACATACCCCTTCGGTGTTTAAGTAATCTATCCGATTCGTTCGATCCAGATCTAACGGCTACTCGCTGGTCACAGATGGGCGGCCTTGGCGGCAGCCAGCGCTCTGGCGGTGTGGTCGCCGGTGATTTAGGAGGAGAGGGAAGTAGGAAGGTAGATCACCAGGCTCAGGAGAACACGGCGAAGCTCAAGGTGCTCGCGGTGGGTCGAGGGGCGCACTAGGGTTGCAAGAATTCCTCGTCGGAGTTGCGAACGGCGTCAGGTGGTCCTGGTTGCGGTCGGGGGCGACGCTGTGGATCACGAGAAGCCAAATGGAGGGAACGATTAGGTGCGCAAGACTAAGGTGAAGATGCTAGCATGATCGAGAAGCAGAGGGGCGGTCGGATTCTACAGGGAGCTCGGAGTGGAGGACGGCGTCAGTGCTTGGTGTGGTCGTCGTGGGCCGGTGCGGATCACCCCAAGGCGAGAGGATGGCATGGTTAGACGCGAGACCAAGACAAAGCTCCTCGTGTGAATGAGAAGGCGCAGGCGGTCAAGATTACCGGAAGTTCGACGGAGACGAGATGCACGGCGGCTGTTAGAGCTTGTCCTAGCCGACTCTCTGGCGCCATGGTTTAACGGAGAGCACGGATGTAAGCGCCAGGGATGGGGAGTGTGCTTGGTCAATGAGGTAGGAGGTCTGGTTTCGGAATCGCCACCGAACATCATCGACGAGGATGGTGTGCGGTGTAATTCGTCCAGCCTGGGGGCAGAGAGAGAGTGGTCTGGGGGAAATGGAGGAGAAGGCGCAGGCGTTTTATCGAGCATGGTCAAGGTGAGGTAAAGGCGCGGCGTTATGGCGAATTGAACACGCGGAATCACCGCAGGTAACGGTGGTCGAGGGAGGAAGAAGGGGTCGTGCGGGTGGAAGAGAAGAACAGGAGCGGTGGGGTCTACCTGTCAGTGGGAAAAGAAACGAGGGGAGGTCCACATGTCATACTCTGCGCGGGTCTGTTAGTGGGTGTGAACCGTTTTCTTCGGGGAAACAATAGCTGGGCTGGTTCTGGGCCTTAGTGGGCTGATAGGTTGGGTCGACCTAACTTTATATTTTTCCTGTTTCTAAACCCTTTTCTATTTCTGAATTTCTGTTTTGAAATTTCTATCAAACAAAACATGGTTCAAATAAATTCAAACAACACTCACACTTTGTAATATTGAAATTAGTTCTGTTTAGTAACATGAACCAAAATCCAAATTCAAATTAATAATTTTATTAATAGGGTCCATTAATAATTAAATATAATTGGACCTTGGTTATTTAAATCAAAAATAGAGTTTGATTTTATTAATAAAATCATTATTTGAAACCTAAATATTTTCAAAACCAAATCAGTAGGTTTTATTTAGAAAATATAGAATACTTGAAGATTTGTTTTTAAAACAAAATAACATTTTATTTTAGAGTCCATTATTAATTAAATATAATAGGCTTTCATTAATTCAAATAGGACTTATTTATTGAGGTGTTTATTTTGAAATCTAGAATAAGGCCAAAGCATTTTAGTAGGTTTTATTTGTGAATATCAAATATTTGGGAAACTTATTTAAATATTTTAATATGTTTTGATGTTTCAATTAAATTGGTAAAATCTTTTATTTAAGTAAAGTTTGGATATAAATTCCTTATTATTTTATTTAAATAAACCATTGCTAATTTTATTAAATAAATTGTTTTAATTCCCAAAGCTTGGCCAAGCTTTAATTTGGCTTTATAAAATATTCTTTATTTATATTCTTCTGTTTTATTTGAAAAACAGTCTTTTCATTTAATTGTTTCAAAATGGTATTTTCAAATGTTCTCATTTTTCCATTAATGAAATGTTTATCTTTTTAAATCCCTTTAGGTTTTTATTTAATTCAAACGGGTTTGGAGTTCCAATTGAATTTAAAGAGTTTCTTCTGGCTCTGAAAATCAAACAAAGTTTTATTTTATTCATTTATTTTTCACATTACAAGATTTGGAAATTCTTGGGATGTGACAGAGGTGCTGCTGCTAGCCATAAAGTGAGGATGGGTGTGACTAGTGCGGATTGGAGGCTAGGGTTTTTTCATGAGTTAGGCGCGGAGTGCTCTAGGGGGCGCGCGCTGGAGGAAGAAGATGATGCGAGGAGAATGAGGTAAAAGGTGAAAAATTCCACCGCTGTTACTATTTATCATCTCCAGCGTCAAGATTTGTGCAACTTGATTGGACGATTGCCGCGTAGACGACGTGTTCACGAACGTGCGTGGAAATTTCGCCACGTCTCCAACCGTCGCCGCCAACGGTTTGTATCGCTCGCACAGGAAAATCGGCCATGATTGCGTTCTCTGCATGTGTGAGTTACGAGGCGTCGCTGACCGAAGCCTACGTCTCCCTAGCTGACACAGGCAGATGAGCCGTCACATCGAAGATTCCGGCATGGACGGATCCAGTCTAGCTACGAAAGAGTACGATGGAAGATTCAACATTTCTCTGACTTACAAGTTGAATACGGAGAAAGCCTTGCAGGGTTCTTTGGGAGGACTACAAGATATTGCTTGACGATTTGCCGACATTCATCTAGACGGAGCATTCCACGGGAAGAGGCAAGACGGCACAAGATCTCGAAGTTCTCTGGGGGCTACTGTTGGGGATATGCTATATGGTATCCCTATAGCATGTCTCTTATCCGGCTAACCCGGGTGGCCCACAGTTGGTAGCATGGCCTATGGCCTGCTGGGCGGCCCAGTTAGATGGATCCAGAAGGGAGGCCCATGCCGGAAAAAGGAAGGCTACGGTTGGAGTCACCGACGTACCCGGAGCCTTGGAGTGCAAGATACACAAGACTAGTAATAGACGGTGTAGGACTCTGTAACCTGTCCGTTTAGGACTTTTCCCTGTAACCCTAGGACCTGGCGACTATATAAGTCAGGCCTACGGGAGCCTTTAGGGCACGATCATAGACAACTTCAGACAACCTCACACAGCGAACCAATCCCTGTAACTCGGCGTATTGCCCTTATAGTGATTTATAGCAGGAGTAGGATTCCGCCACCGTCGTGGGATCTGAACCTGGGTAAGCTATGTTACCTCGTACCTGTTAATAGTCCGCCTTCCCCCACGGCTCTAAACACGCACTGTGAGGACCCATCTATGGCGTACTCGTTGGCAATACCACGACACCATCAGATTAACCTGCAACATCATAAGTTATAGCCAAAGTGGGTCAATACATTTGGAATTCTATTGGCAAGTGATACCATAGTAGAATAGTAGTATCTAATAACTATATGAATTTGGATAAGTGTATCTTAGGCTTGCTTTGCTCAAAATAAGGTTTTCCTTATCAGTTGAAAACACCAAGTTTTTGTTTGTCAAAAATCATCCAAGGAACCACCATTAGACATTGGTGAACCTTTACCCTTGTTCAACCACAAGTATTAACTTAGAGAAATTGGGATGGGGATATCCTTGATTGCTTCAATGTCTTTGATGCTCAAATTGTCTGTTGCCAGGGACATGGCTAAGTACTTAGGTTTTACCCTCTCGAGAGGTGGTGCACTTTCCCCACAAGACTCAACATGCATCGATACGAGACTTTTCAGAATCATTCCATTAGACCACCATGGACGCATTCCATCCTATCAACCTTACCACCAACTGTCCATCTGGCTAAGTTCTTGCAACCTAGTTGGTCAAGGCAGAGCCCATATGCCATGTGGTTGCACTAAAAGCTTCTCAACACTAAACATATCAAATCCCTTTGTTCCTATGTGGCCATCCACAAGTGTGATACACAAGGTAAACCATATACATGGGCCTTGTGTAACCACTCAACATAAACCAATCTTTCCATTCCACCTAGGTGATTCATTCACATAGTTGTTTTATTAATCAAAAACACAAGTCATAGACTTAGCAAAACTTCATAGCATGATAACATAACAAGTTTTCTTATCTTAGGGAAAAATATACTAAGACTACAACTACTAGGATTTCCTAAGGCATAACATAGTATATACTTAGAAAAATTCCAATGCAAATCCTACTCAAAATATCACTAGTGCATAGATAAAATAGTAGGACAAAAATATGGAGCATCACTTGACTTTATAGTTGGGAGAGTAGCAATATTCCTCACAATCACAATCACCACAATCACCAAAATCTACACATAAAATCATAACACCAAATTCACATTTCAATATTCAAGCAAAAATACATATGCATGCATGCAAATGCAATGGAATGATTTTTCTACACTAAACAAGTCAAATTAAACAGTACTAAACACAAAGAAAACTTTATAGGATCTAAATAAACTCAAATTTACTTTAAAAACATTTTTCAAATAATTTTATATGCATAATAGGCCTACAAATGGTTATGTAAATAATCCTATTTTTCCAGAAGAAAAATACTAAAACAAGGCTACAGAAGTGTAGGGTTTAATTTTCTAAATCCATTGATATATTATTTGCAAATTTTTGACAAACAAAACAAAAGTTATGAATTTTACAAGTTAAATCAACTAATCGGTTCAAAAATAGATTTTAAATATAAAAGCTAGACACGCGGCGTGTTCCTATTGGCCCGTACCGCTTCGCACGGATCACGCTTCCACGCTGTTGGATCAAGTCAGTTCCAAAGCGCCAGATCAAAACTTACCGGTTCGCTAAACGATCTAATCTACGGCGCATGATCTAGATCTAACGGCTCTGGTTCAACTAACTAAAACCTAGCGGCGCTGATGGCGCTAGAGGTGGCGACGCTACTACCGGCGATGCTCCGGCCGTGCTAGGGGGTAAGGGGATGGGGTGTGGCAAGGTTTACCAAACTCGCGTGAACACAAGGAAGATCAAGGTGGAACTGGCTTGGTCAGGGGCATGATGTCGCGGCCGTGGGAGCTTGTCGGAGTTGGTACTGGCATCGGGCGCTTGCGAACGGAGACGGTGGCGACGACCTGGTGCGCACGGGAACAACCGGAATCATGAGTAGATACACAAGACAGAGGCGAACCTACTCGTTTTAATTAGAGTTCAAGGGGGACACTGGTCTCACCGGAATGGCTCATCGGACTCGATCGACGCCTCTAGTGATCGTGGAGGTTGACGGGGATGGCCACCTAGGGCAATACATGACGAACCAGGGGCATGGTTAGACGCGTAAGAGGATGGCAAGCATGACAGGGTGAACCATAGGGCACGGGGTGGATGGAGCTCACCAGAATCACTCGCCGAAGGTGCGGGGCGAAATTTGCAGAGCCTGGTGGTGCTTAGTGGGGGTAGGTGAGGGAAAATGACCGCGGCGAGGTGGGGGTTAAGTAGCAGGCGTCGGGGGCGAGAATATCATGAGCAATCAACACGAATTAAGTGCATTCATCCGCGGTAGTGAAGGGGAGAAACGAGAGGCGACGACGTCGTCTACGGGCACAGGGTTTGGGTTCGAAGGGGTGAGTGTCACGACCCAGGATCAGGGCTAGACAAATACCAGATCCTCATCTGATATAAGACTAACCTAAATTCCGAAGAGCGCAAGGAAATATCGGTAACATAACAGAACATACAAACCATACATTAATAAGGTAAACTCTTAAGAGAGTTACAAACCAGTCATACAAACCAGGGGTCACAGACCCATCATTACATCAAACAATGGAAGCAAACAAGTTGTTCTAAACAACAAACATAGCAAAGGGCCTAAGAGGCCTTAAACAGAAGTAGCGACCCGTACATAGATCCTAGGATGCTGCCCGGGAACCCCGACTACTCGTTGACTTCGACGTAGAAACCACCTTCAGTTGGAGTAGCTTCATCTATAGAAAACATCAACGAAGCAAGGTTGACCACAGGGTGTACTCTGCAAGACTTATGGCTAGTGGAGTTATTTTGCATAAAGCCATCTTTTGTTTTCAAAACAAGAGGGGGAAGAAACTCGTCTAGTCAGATCATTTTCAAAAGGGGATAAGAAGACTTCAACTCTAGCTCTTAGAATCATCTTTGATATCCACCAAGTACCATCATCAACTGAACCTCTCTTCCCGGACTACCCCCTCAAACAAACCTGAGGAAGTACTCTGGATCTCGCATTAGTTGACAAGTTTTATAATTCGGTTATAGTTTTCTATGATCACAGAATCCGTTCCCAAGTCGTCCATAACCGTGGACACGGCTTTTCGAAAAGATTAATAACTCTGCAGGGGTGCACAACTTTACCCACACGTACCAACTGATTCTTAATGCATAATTTTTAGCCCTCTTCCTTGGAAGGCCGGCAGAGAGTGGTTGACCACGACCTTTACCTTGCTTTCGCCGAGACCATGAGTCACGCACTAAGGAGATGCCGCCGTAACGGTTCGAGTCCTGAAGTCGGTCCCTAGCGATGTGAACATGGTTTGAGATTACGGATGCCGGGCATCTCCCATTCCCTGTCACGCTTACCTACCTGTATGAATGCACCTCCTTCGCCACCATTCAAGAACAACCAATATGCGTATGTCGAATGGAAAGCCCAAAATATGTGACTCATGGAATCTACTAGGCAAGTTAGTGAGTCGAGGGGATTTCCAGGCCCCCGTGTGGTTGTATGCTCGTCTTGGTTCAAGAGGAGAGAACATCAGGTCCTAAGGGTGGCAAGTATGGGACTGTGAAAACCACAACCCACATGGCCTCCCGTACAAACCTTAGCATGTTTATTATCCATCTCTGATCACATCACACATCCTACCATACTAGATTAATTCGCATCTCCGGTGCATCATCTGAATAATTAGCTTCGGACCACTAAGAATGGCTAAGATTGACTGAACTGTGTCACTAGCGATGCTCATAATACAAACCCTAGTTATGCTAGGAGCGATGGCTCTGGTAATATAGTTCACAAAGGGAAACATGCATTAGATAGGATTACTCTATCTACTGATAAAAGACTGTTGAACTGAATGCATATGACTAGAATGGAATACTTTGTAATCATATGATTCATATGTATGAGTGGGGCTTTTCTTGCCTTGTCCGTTGTTGGAATGATACTGTTCTTCGATGGCGTTGACTTCAACTTTGGGTTCAGTTCCTATTCACGAGAACCAATCACCGGAAAAGAGAAAGCAACATTCAACACATGGAATGTGCAATGCTCATACAATATGAATGATATGACAAGTTGAATAGCGTTGAAATGAACCCTATAACATGCTTGGTCACTTTAAAGGGGGTCCGAGATGTCCAAACCCTAGAATAGGGGGATCCTCGGAATCACCTGTGGGGTTCAATTGGTTCTTCTAATTAAACTTTCCATCCAAGTTGTTTAACAATGTATGATTATAGCTTAGTTGGATAGGTTTCATTTTTCTAAACATTTTGGTATATTATTTGTATTTTTCAGATTTAAAATGAATTAATTATGAATTTCTCAAATTTTAATTCATTTTAAATCATTTTTGGAATATTTGAAATAATTTCCAAACTTGGGCCCACATGTCATAGATTTATTGATTTCAGAAAACATTTACAGAAAATATTAAAACCCTGACAGGCAGGACCCACCTGTCATACATTTCTTATTTACAGAAATGATTTACAAAACAATTAAAATAAAAAGAAAAGAATTACTGCATCATGCTAACGCCAACATGACGTCAGCAATGGCCAAGCTCTCAGATCGAGAGCGAGGCCAGCGCTAGGGAGCTCGCGGAGCTGCGCGGAGGGGCGCGTTCGACACAGCGCATCACGCTGAGCATGCTAGTGGCGGCGCCGCTCGTTATTGGTCACCGGAGCGTCTCCTCCGACGAGCTCCAGCGGCGGCGGCGTCGGGAACATGCGGGGAGAGAGACACAGGGGGAGAGGGATGAAACGGAGGACACCACTAGGTAGAGGAGCTCACCGTGAGCACAACAGGCTTTACGGCGAGGCGAGGCGAGCTCGGGATCAACGGGGATCGACGGAGACGGACGGCGTCCGGAGCTTCTGATTCGCCCGATTAAGGTCGCGCGCGAGGGGGAAAAGTGGCTAGGGAGAGAGAGTCGAGCACGGCGGTTCCAGCGGTGGCATCGGCTTGAGCTGGGGCGGCCGGAGACGGCGGGGACGAGGAGGATCTGACAGCTAGGGTTTGGCCATGGCGAGAGAAAACAGAGAGGAGAGGTGGAACTGGCGGGCTAGGATCGTCCACGATGGCCAGCAGTTCTTGTAGACGCTCGGGGGCGGCGGCACGAATCGCGGTGCACGGCAGCCGGCGGCGAGGCGACAGTGAGCTGCTTCGGGCGCGGCGAGAGGTGGACGACGATGATAGTAGCGACGAAACGGTACGGGCCAGAGGTGGGCCGGCTTGGGCCCTGGTTGCGCTGGCTGCGCTGGGCGGCAGAGAGAGAGGGGAGAGGTGGGCTCAGCCTAGTAGCTAGGTTATCTTTAGATTTTTTTTCTGTTAAACCTTTTTCTTTTCTGTTTTCTAATTATCTATTTGTAATTTTCAAATTCCAAACTGTTTTGAATATTTCAAAGTTACAGAAACTTTTTATAAAGTATATAAAATAGTGTGGGACCCTTTTTATTCATTTTGGGTTCCATTCTTTTGGTTAGTTTTCAAAATACAAAACCATTTGAATTGATTCAAAGAGAGAGGGAAAGCTATTAAGGTTTTACTTGTATTTATTTGATTTAACCAAAGTGCAACTATTATGCATGCATGCAATGCTCAAACATGTCTTTATTTATATTACACAAAAGTTGGTATGTTACAGATCTACCCCACTTACAAGAATCTCGACCCGAGATTCCTAGGTTTTAGAAAAGAAGGCAGGGTACTCAAATCAAAGACGATCTTCATGTTCGCAGGTTGCTTCTGACTCAGAGTGATGAGACCATTGAACTTTCAGGAACTTGATGGTTTGGCGACGAGTCTTGCGCTCGGTTTCATCAAGAATACGAACTAGGTATTCTCAGTAGGTTAGATCATCTTGGAGATCCAAAGTTTCATGGTCCACACCACGAATGGGATCTTTGAAGCAATGCCTGAGTTGAGACACATGAAAGACATCATGAACCTCTGGAAAAGATGAAGGTATATCCAATTTGTAGGCAATCTCACCCCGCTTGGAGAGAATGCGAAAGGGACCAACATAGCGAGGAGCCAATTTGCCTTTGATACTGAATCGATGGACACCCTTCAGAGGAGTGACATAGAGATAAACTTGATCACCAACTTCATAATGAACATCAATATGATGACGATCGTAGTTGGTCTTCTGACAGGATTGAGCGGCCGTCAGACGCTCTCGAATTATGCGAACTTGATCTTCTACTTCTTGGATCATGTTCGGACCAAAGAATTTTCTTTCGCTGGTTTCTGTCTAATTCAGCGGTGTTCGACATGTTCTCACATGGAATTGGAAAGGTGCCATGCCCAAACTGGATTGAAAACTGTTGTTGTAAGAGAACTCCACGAAAGGAAGACATTTCTCCCAGTTCTTTCCAAAGGATATGACACATGCTCTGAGCATGTCTTCAAGAATTTGATTCACTCTTTCAGTTTGACCACCGGTTTTAGGATGATAAGTTGTACTAAAGGAGACCTGAGTTCCCATTGTTTTTGGATACTAGCCCAGAATTTGGAAGTAAACAAACTTCCACGATCAGAGATGATCTTCTTGGGAACACCATGAAGAACGACTATCCGAGATATGTATAGCTTTTCCAACTGGCTTGCCGTAATACTTTCTCGAACAGCAAGGAAGTGAGCAACTTTGGATTGTCGATCAATAACTACCCATATGGCATCATTGCCTGCTTGTGTCCTTGGGAGTCCAGTGATAAAATCCATACCAATTTCCACTCAGGAATTTTCAACGGCTGCAGAAGTCCAGCAGGCCTTTGGTGTTCAGCCTTTACACGACGGCAAACGTCGCACTCTATAACAAAGCGAGCGATTTATGGTTTCATTCCACTCCACCATAATCTTTGACGGAGATCTCGGTACATCTTGGTACCACCAGGATGGATAGACAGAGGGGATTCATGAGCTTCCAATAGTATTAGATCTTTGATTTTCCGACTATTTGGGACCACTAGCCGGTTACTGAAGTATAGGATACCTTGATCATTGACGGAGAAACATTTAGCTTCACCGCTTGCAACACGTTCTTTGATCTTGGTAACTTCATCATCTTGCTTTTGAGCTTCCTTGATTTGGTCCTCTAGAGAAGATTTTATTTCAAGGTTAGCAAGGAATCCACGAGGAACCACTTCAAGGTTAAGACGCTTGATTTCCTCGTAGAGAGCAGGTTGGGCTTGTGAAATCATCAGATTGTTGCAATAAGAGTTCCGACTTAGCGCATCAGAAACGACGTTGGCTTTGCCGGGTTGATAGTTGAGACCCAAATCATAATCTTTGATGAGTTCCAACCATCATCTTTGCCTGAGATTCAGATCTGGCTGGGTAAAGAGGTACTTCAGGCTTTGATGATCCGAGTAAAGTTTGCAACGGTTACCGATGAGGTAATGTGGCCATTGCTTAAGAGCATGAACAACAACATCGAGTTCGAGATCATGGGTTGGATAATTGTTCTCATGTGGCTTCAACTGCCGAGAAGAATAGTCCACTACATGACCATCTTGCATCAACACACAGCCGAGCCCTTGAAGAGAAGCGTCACAATAGATGACGAAATCCTTGCTGGTATCCGGAAGGACAAGCACATGAGTGGTGGTTAGCTTGGTTTTAAAAGCTTGGAAGCTTTCTTCTGCCTTTTCTGACCATTCAAAATTCTTATATTTCTTAAGAAGATCAGTCATAGGCTTGGCTATCTTGGAGAAGTTCTCGATGAATCGGCAGTAATATCCAGCCATTCCAAGAAAACTTCGAACTTCCTTGACTGAAGTAGGTGACTTCCATTCCAGAATGGTCTGAACCTTATCCGGTATGACAGCAACACCACTTGGATACACAACATGACCGAGGAAGACGAGCTCTTGTAACCAGAACTCACATTTGGAAAAATTGGCATGTAGACGATGTTCACGAAGTTTAGTCAACACCAAACATAAATGTTCGGCATGCTCTTCTTCGGTCTTGGAGTAAATTAGAATGTCATCAATGTATACCACAACGAACTTGTCGAGATATTCCATGAAGACGGAATTCATGAGCCTCATAAATGTGGCAGGGGCATTGGTCAACCCGAAGGACATCACTATATACTCGTAAAGACCATAACGAGTTGTGAATGCTGTCTTTGGGATATCCTCCTTTCTGATCTTTATTTGATGATACCCTGATCTTAAATCCATTTTGGAGAAGACAGTGGCACCACTTAATTGATAAAAGAGGTCATTTATCCGAGGGAAGTGGGTACTTATTCTTGATTGTCACCGCGTTGATTGGACGGTAATCAACCACCAATCTTGGAATATTTGTATCACGCTTCTTGACAAAGATGGTAGGGAAACCCCAAGAGGATGTTCTAGGTTGGATGTATCCTAGACCCTCTAACTCTTCAAGTTGCTTCTTCAACTCAACCAACTCATGAGGAGGCATGCGATAAGGTCTTTTGGAGATAGGAGCAGTTCCAGGAACTAGCTCTATGACAAACTCCACACTTCAATCAGGTGGCATGCCAGGCAACTCTTTAGGAAAGACATCCGAGAAATCACAGACTACATGGACATCTTGGACCTCGAGAGTAGGTAGGACATCTATGGCATATAACTCCGAGAAAGGTTTAAGGACTGATGACGGAGACTTTGAACCATCAGTCCAATACTTGACAGTTATGCCAGCAGGACTGGTCACAGAAACTGTTCTGAGTGCATAGTCAATGACGGCTTGATACTTGGTTAACCAGTCCATGCTAAGAATGACATCAATGTCACATGACTTGAGTGCAATGAAAGAAGTGGGGAACTTCTGGTAGGCTATGTCAATCTCATTCCCGTGACTAACCATAGTGGTGAACCAGCTAGAACCCGGGGAATGGATGGTCAATGGGGTGGACAAGGGTTCAAAATTTATCCCATGCTCTTGAGAAAACAAAATGGACATGAATGTATGCGATGCTACAAAATCAAACAAGACTGTTGCGAGAATTGAATTGACACGGAGCATACCTAGAATGACGCATGGATCTTCCTCAACTTCCTCAACAGTGACATGGGTCAGACGACCACGTCCAGCACCTTGAGATTTATCATTTTCTTTGCCTGCTGATCATTGCGTCCGACAACCCTTTGAGAACACTCCCTTGAGTAGTGACCATGCTGACCACAGGAGTAACAGGTAACTCCAGTGTGAGAACTAGCAAGAGGATGATAGTTTGCTCCGCCAGTATTTGACTGTGGCTGACGAGAATCATTGCCAGAGGACTTGGGTGCATAAGGAGCACGAGGCACAACACTATATGGAACAAAGACACGGCGCTTCTTGTTACCAGCGGAAGAAGCACGAGAATTTCCTTCTTGACGCTTCTGAGAGACTTCCATATCCTTCCTTCCATGCTCCAGAGTAAGAGCCTGGTTGTGCAAATCCTGGAAAGACTGGAACTTGAAGGGCAGCAACTCATAGCGAAGTGCAGGGTTAAGTCCCTTACGGAACAGCTCTTGCTTATCTTCATGATTGGTCACATCCCTGGTTGCATAAAGGTCTAGGCGAGTAAACTCACGCCCATAGGTTTCAATATCCTTGCCCCCCTGAGTCAGATCCAGAAACTCCCTCCTTTTGAGATCCATGACGGGCTTCGGGATATAAGAGGCACGAAATGCTGCAACAAACTCTTCCCAGGTAACAACATGTGCCTGAGCTTGTAGATTCAGAAAACCTTCCCACCAAACACACGCCTCACCTTCCTGTTGATAGGTGGCGAAGTTGCCGCGGTCAGCAGGACGGACACGAAGACAACTGAACTTGCGCTCTATGGTGCGGAGCCAATCATCAGCTTCAAGGGGCTCCTTGGAGTGGGTGAAGATTGGAGGAAAAGAGCGAATGAAATGTCCAAGTGTGACATAGTCGTGAAGACGACGTTCAGTGTTCTGCGCCACACGCTCTAGAAGGCGTTCATTCCTCAGACGGTTGGTCTCAATGTTGTTGATAACCTCGGCCATTGTGGGAGGTGGCGGAAGGTCCTGATCAGCATTGTTGTTTGCTCGACGGCCAACAGAACCACGAGTACCAGACGACATCCTGAAGGGAAAACGGAAACCATGAGAATGGATTCACCAAAAAGGTTACATCAAAGAATGGCAAAAACCATATCGAAAGTGTCACATCCCAAGATTTTTTCAAATCTTGTTATGTGAAAAATAAATGAATAAAAGAAAACTTTGTTGATTTTCAGGGTGAGAAGAAACTTTTTGATTCCAAATGGAAACCTTCGAACCTATTTGATCAAATAAAATCCTAAAGGGATTTAAAAAGATAAATAAACAATAAAGTTAAAAATATTTGGAATTACTATTTTGGATCTTTTAATAAAAAGATTTGGTTTTCAAATGAAAAGGTAGAAATATAAATAAGGATTATTTTATAGAGCCAAATTAAATCTTGTCCAAGCTTTTGAATTAAAATATTCCTATTTGATAAAAAGAGTAAAGGTTTATTTAAATAAAATAATGAGGATTTATTAATATCCTAATTTATTAAAGTAAAGGATTTGCCATTTTAATTAAACATTAAAACTTGTTAAATTAATTTAAACAAGTTTTCCAAGTATTTTATATTTTCAAATAAAACCTACTAATTTTGTTTTGATAATATTTAGATTTCAAGTAGATTTTTTAATAAAACAAATCCTATTTGAATTAATAACTAAGGACTATTTTATTTAATTATTTAAATAGATCCTAAAAGAATAAAAATATTATTTTGTTTTGGACTTTGGATTTGTGTTGTTAAACAGAACTAAACACAATACAAAGTTTGGTGGAGGTTTGATTTGATTTGAGTGTTTGGTTTTTTGTTTGAAATTTCAAAACAGAAAATCGAAATAGAAAAAGATAAAACAATTAGAAAGAAGAAAAATAGAACCAGACCTGACCCAAACCACCTGGTCCAGCAAGCCCAGCTCCAGCCCAACTTCTTTCCCCACGCGTGAATCATTTTCCACTCAGAAACGCACCCACGCAGTCACAGAAAAGTGGACCCTCTCCCTATCTCTCTCACTCACTAACGCCAGGACCCCAAATCACTGTGCATCGTCTTCAAACCCGCGGCGATTACTCCTCGCCGTTTCTGTCTTGATTGCGGCGATCAATATCACATCAATGGATGCGTTAATCTCTCCAACGTCTATGCCCTCTTAGTCACCTGACACTCCTCGCCATTTCCCCTCAGAAACCACTGCACGAGAGCCACCAGGCTGCCCTGAATCGATTTTGCACCGCCGCTGCTCCGGCGAGCCTCTCCAGCCAATTCCGGCGAACCACTGCCACCCCTTGCCTCCTCGAGCACACAGCCGTGATCTCCACCCCAGAGGCGTGTCTCTGTCTCGTCCCCCGCCCTGCAGAACACTCACTAACAACGACGACCACCGTCGCCACCGTCTGCTTCCTCTCCGGCGAAGCTTCTGGTAAGCACCTCACCGCCCTCTCCTCCTCCTTCATGCACGCATCATCGCCATGATCTTGCGCCTCTAACCGTGCTTCCCGTTTGTTTCCTCATGATCCGTAGCCTCGCCTCCAATGTCAACTGAGCGCACCCGACGCAGACAAGAACTCCGGCGAGCAATCCCCGTCGCGTCTGAGCGCCCCTTGCCAAGCTGACCACGCGTTGAGCATCACCTCGACCTCGCGAACACGGTGAGCACCCCCGTTTCCTCCTATGATTTCTGTAACCGCCGCTAGCACACCGTCTGACCGCGTGCCGCCGCTCACCTCCGCGCAACGCCGCCCGTTATTTACCAAGCAGACGTGTCCGTTAGATCTTGATCTGATGGCGGAGAATAGAACTAAGCGAAGGGGTATGAGTTGAACCAGATCCGCACGTTACGCTTTAGATCCTATGGTCCAGCGAGCACGATCCGCTCGAAGAGGTACCGGCCAATGAGATTGAGCCACGTGGCACTAGTTCTGTTTAAAACAAAGTTTTGAATTTGATTAAGTTGCAAATTTGTAAACCTCCTAACTTTTGATCCACACGTCCAAAATTTGCAAATTTTATATCAATGGAATCAGCAAGACAAGCCCTAGCCAACCATGCATTCTGTTTAGTAAAAAGCTTCTGGTAAAATGTTTGTTTTTGCAGAAACTTGGGTATGCTTGTTTAGGATATAAAATTTATTCCAAAATTATTTTTGGGTTGAAATCTTTGAAAAATGGTTTGTTGTGAACCTACTGACCCTAGGAACCAACTTATGGATTTAAAAATGTATTTTGTGAAGTTTAGGATTGAATAATTGAATTAGCTCATTTCTAGTCAAATAAAAATATTGATTTTGTTATGGAAATGATTTTTTGAAGAAAAACCTTTGGAAAATGTTTTGATTCAAAGCTACTGATCCTAAACACCAAGTTTTGTGAATTAACAACTTATTTGGTGAACAATATAAAATTTGTTGATTTGCTAAAAAACATTTTCCACCACATAAAATAATGATTTGATTTAAAAATGGTTTATAGATAAAAACCCTTTTTGCAAATGGTTTTGCCACTTTAGAAAATGACCACTTTGAACCTTACAATGTTTAGAGCCTAGTAGAAACCATCTTTGCAAATAAAACTATCTTTTGCATGCTTGCATGCATGACCTTGTTTGTATTATTTTATGTGTGATTAATTTGATTGAATATTGGTTGGAATGCTAGTTGAATCTATGTTTGCTTGATTGATTTGTAGTGAAGTTAGAAGAGTGTGATATTAGCAAGATCAAGAAGTGAACCAACATCCTCTACCAAAAAGGCATGTGACACTATCATCCAAGTCCTACTATTTTCATTACACTTAGTGGATTTTGAAACATGCATGATAAGGACTACTATATTTTGCTATGCTAAATCCTAATAGGATACCCTTATATATTCCTTAGTGAAAACATTGTAGTTGTAATAAGCTTAGCCCTGCTATATATATTAAGATGAGATACATGTTGATATTATGAGAAGGATTGAAATGACTTGTGTTTTATATAATAAAACAAGTACTCAATGAACCACCTGGGTGGACAAGGTTACTCAAGTTTTGGACAAGGTGGCAACAAGAGGAACCATGTTTATATGGCAATCTCTTTTTGTTGTGCACCAGGTGAAAACCACCCAGGGACTTAGAGATTGAACATGTTTCTCGTACAGTGGCTTCCGTGTACATCCACATGCTAAATGGGCACTGGCTTAGTCAATTAAATTGTGGAAGACCCATGCATTGGCCCTTCAGGTTACTGGAATGAGGGAACTTGGAACCCTACATTGGTGCCTGAAGACAAGCTAGCATGGTGTATGGGAGGACCCTATGGAAAGACTTCGTCACATTCTCAATCTACCAGTACTCCATCTTGGTGAGTACTTATCCAGCGGCCACTGGTGGCAACAAGATGAGATTGTGTCATGTGGGTAAAGTGTACAACTTATGCAGAAGATAAAAATCTAAGTACTTAGCCGTGTCCCCTGTTATGGACAATACTGAGCAACTAAGGCCTGAAGCTATGGGAAATCTCGACATTCCAATTTCTAAAACTAAAACTTCAAAGTGACAACAAAAGACTTGAAGCACTTGGGGTGTACCAAGGAGCTCAAAATATTTTGACAAAGACTTGAAGCACTTGGGGTGTACCAAGGAGCTCAAAAGATTTTGACAGAGACATGAAGCACTTGGGGTGTACCAAGGAGCTCAGAAAGATTTTGACAAAAGATCAAAAATATTTTGAAAAAGATAGGAAATTTTTTATTGCTTTCTGCAAATGAGCCTAAAACCCTACTTAGCCAAATATGCATGTATTGATAGGATCCACTTATATTCCACATAGTAGTGAAACTTGCCAATACAATTCAAATGTATTGACCCTTGTGGCTGTAACTTGTTATGTTGCAGGTTTGTTTGATATTAGTGAAGTTGATTGATTAGGATTACAAGTCTACAACCAACATGTTTGCCTGTGGCACTTTGAAGATGAAGGACCCCATGCTTATAGATATTCTGCTGCAATGTAATGTAATAGACAAAAGAGCTATGTAAGATGTAATAAAATTTATGTTATTCCTGGTTATAAAATTGTATTATGACCTTTGTTTCTTGATATTACATCTTAACTGTGGATGCTAGCTATTGATCCAGGGACTAGCATTGTAAACACAGGGATCTCTACCTTATTAAAGGTTGGGACCTCTTACAGAAAGATCATGGTAGAGGTGAACATGTGGATGAAAATTATATCAATGCATTAAGTATGGCAGTAGAACAAGCATACGAAACGTATACGCTACCAACTTATATACAAACCATAACAATGGAATGCAAGCATGATACGATACCAACAAGTCACAAAAGAATAGAGAGCGGGATTGGAGGCATCCTTAGCAAAGTTGAAAAACAATGCTTCAGTTGCACAGATATATCTTGGAAACTCTGAGCCTTGCAACCAAGTACGAAGTACTAGGGAAAACAACCCAAACCCGTATATCTTAAAATTTGAAATGATAGACGAGAAGTGAAAACCTTGCAAAGCAAAAGAGATAAGATAACTCAGCAATAGAAAAACCTTGGATAAGGTGTAAAAAGAGTCCTATTTAGAGTTTTGCAAATAGTTTTTAGCTTTCAAGTAGTTTTCTCAAACTCTAGACCCAACATCGACCAGCTAGAAGGGTTTCCTACAGGCAGTCCTGCTCTCATACCAAAATTTGTCACGACCCGGGATCAGGGCTAGAAAAATACCAGATCCTCATCTGATATAAGCCTAACCTAAATTCCTAAGCGCGCAGGGAAAGATCGGTAACATTATAGAACATAGAAACCATACATTAATAAGGTAAACTCTTAAGAGAGTTACAAACCAGTCATATAAACCAGGGGTCATAGACCCATCATTACATCAAACAACGGAAGCAAACAAGTTGTTCTAAATAACAAACTTAGCAAAGGGCCTAAGAGGCCTCAAACATAAGTAGCGACCCTTACATAGATCCTAGGCTGCTGCCCGGGAACCCTGACTACTCGTCGACTTCTACATAGAAACCACCTTCAGTTGGAGTAGCTTCATCTGTAGAAAACATCAAAGAAGCAAGGCTGAGCACAGGGTGTACTCCGCAAGACTTATGGCTAGTGGAGTTATTTTGCATAAAGCCATCTTTTGTATTCAAAACAAGAGGGGGAAGAAACTCGTCTAGTCAGATCATTTTCAAAAGGGGATAAGAAGATTTCAACTCTAGATCTTAGGATCATCTTTGATATCCACCAAGTACCATCATCAACTGAACCTCTCTTCCCGGACTACCCCCTCAAATAACCCCGAGGAAGTACTCTGGATATCGCATTAGTTGACAAGTTTTATCATTCGGTTATAGTTTTCTATGATCACAAAATCCATTCCCAAGTCGTCCATAACCGTGGACACGGCTTTTCGAAAAGATTAATAACCCTGAAGGGGTGCACAACTTTACCCACACGTACCAACCGATTCTTAATGCCTCATTTTTAGCCCTCTTCCTTGGAAGGCCGACAGAGAGTGGTTGACCATGACCTTTACCTTGCTTTCGTAGAGACCATGAGTCACGCACTAAGGATATGCCGCCGTAACGGGTCAAGTCCCGAAGTTGGTCCCTAGCGATGTGAACAGGGTTTGAGATTACGGATGCCGGGCATCTCCCGTTCCCTGCCACGCTTACCTACATGTATGAATGCACCTCCTTCACCTCATTCAAGAACAACCAATATGCATATGTCGAATGGAAAGCCCGAATATGTGACTCATGGAATCTACTAGGCAAGTTAGTGAGTCGAGGGGATTTCTAGGCCCCCGTGTGGTTGTACGCTCGTCTTGGTTCAAGAGGCGAGAACATCAGGTCCTAAGGATGGCAAGTATGGGACTGCGAAAACCACAACCCGCGTGGCCTCCCATACAATCCTTAGCATGTTTATTATCCATCTCTGATCACATCACACATCCTACCATACTAGATTCATTCGCATCTCCAGTGCATCATCTGAATGATCAGCTTCGGACCACTAAGAATGGCTAAGCTTGACTGAACTATTTCACTAGTGATGCTGATAAGCCAAACCCTAGTTATGCTAGGAGCGGTGGATTAGGTAATATAGTTCACAAAGGGAAACATGCATCAGATAGGATTACTCTGTCTACTGATAAAAGACTGTTGAACCGAATGCATATGACGAGAATGAAATACTTTGTAATCATAGGATTCATATGTATGATTGGGGCTTCGCTTGCCTTGTCTGTTGTTGGACTAGTACTGTTCTTCGGTGGCATTGACTTCAGCTTCGGGTTCGGTTCCTATTCACAAGAACCAATCACCGGAAACGAGAAAGCAACATTAAACACATGGCATGTGCAATGCTCATACAATATGAATGATATGACAAGTTGAATAGCGTTGAAATGAACCCTAGAACATGCTTGGTCACTTTAAAGGGGGTCCGAGATGTCCAAACCCTAGAACAGGGGATCCTCGGAATCACTAATGGGGTTCAATTGGTTCTTCTAATTAAACTTGCCATCTAACTTGGTTAACAATGTATGATTATAGCTTAGTTGGATAGGTTTCATTTTTTTGAACATTTTGGTATATTATTTGTATTTTTCTGATTTAAAATGAATTAGTTATGAATTTCTCAAATCTTAATTCATTTTAAATCATTTTTGGAATATTTGAAATAATTTCCAAACTTGGGCCCACATGTCATAGATTTATTGATTTCAGAAAACATTTACAGAAAATATTAAAACCCTGACAGGCAGGGCCCACCTGTCATACATTTCTTATTTACAGAAATGATTTACAAAAAAATTAAAATAAAAAGAAAAGATAACTGCATCATGCTGACGCCATCATGACATCAGCAATGGCCAAGCTCTCAGATCGACAGCGAGGCCAGCGCTAGGGAGCTCGTAGGGCTGTGCGGAGGGGCGCGTTCGACGCAGCGCATCGCCCTGAGCACGCTAGTGGCGGCACCACTCGTTATTGGTCACCGGAGCATCTCCTCCGACGAGCTCCTGCGGCGGAAGCGTCGGGCACATGCGGGGAGAGTGACACAGGGGGAGAGGGAGGAAACGGAGGACACCGCGAGGACGAGGAGCTCACCGTGAGCACGACAGGCTTGACGGCGAGGCGAGGCGAGCTCGGGACCAACGGGGATTGACACAGACTAACGGCGGTCGGAGCTTCCGATTCGCCCGATTGAGGTCACACGCGAGGGGGAAAAGGTGCCAGGGAGAGAGAGTCGAGCACGACGGTTCCAGTGGTGGCGTCAGCTTGAGCTGGGGCGGCCGGAGATGGCAGGGATGAGGAGTATTTGATGGCTAGGGTTCGGCCATGGCGAGAGAAAACAGAGAGGAGAGAGGGAACTGGCGGGCTAGGGTTCATCGACGGTGTCCAGCAGTTCTTGTAGACGCTCGGTAGCCGCGGCACGAATCGCGGCGCACGGCGGCCAGTGGCAAGGCGATATCGAGCTACTTCGGGCGCGTCGAGAGGTGGACGAAGACGATAGCGGCGACAAAAAGGTATGGGCCAGAGGTGGGCCGGCTTGGGCCCCGGGTGGGCTGGCTGCTGGCTGCGCTGGGCGGCAGAGATAGAGAGGGGATAGGTGGGCTCGGCCTAGTAGCTAGGTTAGGTTTAGATTTTTTTCTGTTAGACCTTTTTCTTTTCTATTTTCTAATTATCTATTTGTAATTTTCAAATTCCAAACTGTTTTGAATATTTCAAAATTACAGAAACTTTTTATAAAGTATATAAAATAGTGTGGGACCCTTTTTTATTCATTTTGGGTTCCATTCTTTTGGTTAGTTTTCAAAATAAAAAACCATTTGAATTGATTCAAAGAGAGAGGGAAAGCTATTAGGGTTTTACTTGTGTTTGTTTGATTTAACCAAAGTACAACTATTATGCATGCATGAATGCTCAAACATGTCTTTATTTGTATTACACAAAAGGTGGTATGTTACAGTGAGGTGGCACCGGGCCCAGTGGTCAGCGAGGGCGGGGTAAGGCTCGCGCCGGTGAGAGGGGGGAAAACCCTGGGTGGGCTGTTGGGCCGAATGTGGGTCTGGGTTAGATAGGTGGCACTAGTTTGATTTTTTTCCTTTTCTCCTTTTCTTTTTCTGTTTTGATTTTCATAAATGATTTTGAAACCCTAATTCAAATCTGTTTGAATTCAAACCTTTACTAAAATTTTATAAGATGATCCTAGCATCAACAATTGTGCTGAACACATCTAACCACTCAAAAACACTTTGGTCTTTGAAATAAAAACAAAACCATGCCCCATATATAATATATAAAGTGGGGTTTAAATATGGTTTCAAATAGGGTTTTGGTTTGAGAATTTTCGTGCAAGACAAACATGCTATGAATATATGAATGCAATGATATGACTTTTCATTTGATGAAAATTGGGATGTTACAGTGTTACAGGGTCCCATCAACATGATGGAGTTTGAGCATTTGACTAGTGCTAAGCCACTTTGGGAAGCCCTATGATATTAATAGAAGAGACAACTCCAACAAGAAGACAAGGCGATTTGGAATAAATCCTTTACACCTGGTATTTTACACAAGAAGCAATTTACTAGAGACGAAGAAAATCCTGATCCATATGAGCATATTGCATGCTTTAAGGATTTATGTGAAACTTCCCAATTATCAGGGTATACTGCTAATGAGGTAAGGCTAAAACTTTTAATTCAGATTTTGACTAGCATATCTCTCTCATGGTATAGATCTTTACCGCCATAAGCCACTACTACCTGGAATAATTTAGCTTGTGAGTTTCTACCTAAATATTATCCTTTATCAAAATCTTTTGGAATCAGCCGTCTTATAATGACTTACAGGAACCGTCCTAATGAAGGACTATTAAGATCTTATATAAGATTTAAAGATTTACTTAATCAATGTCCTCGTCATGATTTTCTTGAATGGTATTTATTGCATATCTTTTATGACGGTTTAATTGAACCTAATAAATTGGAACTAGACTCTTACGTGAAAGGAGCTTATATGAATCTTCCCATAACTAAAGCTTGGGATTTACTTAATAGAATTCGTGATCATAGAATTTCTTGGAATTTTGGTCTAGGAAGCGAAGGAGGCATAGAAATAAATTATGATTGTATTCATGATTATAATAAAAAGGGAAATGTAATAAATTATCTAAAGAACTTTATTTGGATTCAGATCTTGTGTTGCATGTTGTTAAAGCTTTTACAAAACTTATCAAAGCTCCAAAATAGGTTTGGGTCAAGTATGATCCACCACCTGAACCTACGAAGAAAATAGAAGTTAAAGCAACACTGACCTCCCTAGAACCAATGTATGAGATACCTTTTCCTAACACTGCGCAGAAACATATTTTAGAATATGAACAGTTTAAGGCAGTACATCTCTACCACTAATAAAAGAGCAACATTATTTTCTCTAAACGCACCCCATGAAAAGTACACAAATCTGTTACCACCGTATGATTAGGCCCACTGAACTCAATCTAAGGGACAACATTCAACAAATCGATGTGTGGTCTGCACTTAGCAATTCCTATTGACCGACCACGCTCCACCGCAGAGGAAAATCTGGAACTCCCGTCCCACAGCCCCTAATCCTTGAATTCACACGTCCTAAAAGAAACAACCAAGGCATGCATAATTTCACGGATCAATTCCTCTCCACCATCCGCTTTCATGGCCCAAACAGCTACCGCCATTGCAACTCGCCTTGCTCCTACCGCTGCCATGGTGTTGGCTCGACCTCCTGTGCCACAAACTAATCTATGTGTCTGCCACTCTTCGTCGAGTGCCGTCGAGGACGAATACGGCGGTGCCACCAGGCCACGGCCCTGGACTTAGGGATGACACCAGGTCGTGGTCGTGGGTTCATCCTTCAGCGATTGGAGTGCACCTCACTAGCATCACTCGGGGCTTGGAAATTAGAGAGGCTGGAGGCAAGGTGTAGGCGGAGGCGGCGTGATTAGAGGACGCACGTCGGCACAAGAAGATGAAGTCGCATCCGCCTACCTGGGGCATATCCACATGAAAGCTCCCAGTTCTTGACCCCCTCCCCGCTGTAATTTTAGTAGAAAGTTGTAGGGCCTTCCAAAAATCATGGATTGAATCATGCTTCTGAGTTCAGGGTCCCAGGTAATCTAAATTGAATCGCGGTATTTGCATCTTCCTCAGTTGAATCTGTATTCAACATCATTTTCTTGAATTAGTGTTTTTATTCTATTGGGATCTGATGGAAAAACAATGAGCAAATAGTTCCTATTTCATTTTGTGGGGAGAATATATATCCATGGTTCATGGTATCTCTTCCCTGAACGATTGTATCTATATCTTCTATTCTCTCTTTGTACACGGAGCTTCTAAAGGTGCACTCTCATCGGTTTTTGAGAGGTTCTTACAAGCATGCATTAAGCGGATGCAATTGGATGTACCACTGTCGCAGTGTTCATATTTTCTAGAGGTAATATTAATCTGATCTGGATTTTCAAAAGCATACTTCTTGTTTCTTGTGCTTCTATTGGCCATGCTCATGACAAGTAATGATGTATGTATATCAATATTGTATGTGCATGGAAAACTAATTTCAAATGTATTTATATGCTAAAACCGTCCTTTTGAAATGTTACATAAAGACCCAACTAGCCTAAATCTTGGATTTGAATATGCACATAGACAAGAACATGGAGGCTCATTGATTGAAATTAGGGAGTGAAAGAAAACGATTAGTTCTACAATTCGTGAACCCAAAACCATGTAACTATGATCCATCCACAAGCTGCTAGATGTTTTGTATGCCTACTTGATTACAAATGTTCAGACTGTTTACCTAAGAAAGTAAAAAAGGTAAATGCCCCATAAACACAATGATCATGCGCCTGAGTTCTATAGAAATGAAGTGTTCAACACTAAGTGTTGACGCATACAAATTCGGCTTCATCCTTTATGAATTTATTAGTATAGAGATATGTGATCACATAAAATAAAAGAAACATAGACATATTAGAAGCTCCAAAGTCATGCTATTTTTTTGTTTTCCAAACTGTGCCTTCGCACACCCACACTGAAGGTTTGAAGTTATGTTACTTTTTTGTTTTCCATAGTTACAACGGACGATGTTTCTTCAGGCGTTCAAAATTTTCCAAGTCTACCGCATTGTCATCAAGCAGCACTGGCGCTGTATCCCCTCATGGCATCCTTCCTCTAGCCTAGGTGTGTTAGAATGGTGGGTACTTGCATGGTAAGTATTAGCTGATTTTTTTCATGATTGAGCATATAGCTTAGGCCATAAGGGTAATGGTTGATAAACGACATGATTTTTTAACTTTTTGATCGATCCTAATTACTTCAAGTTCTGTACATGTATGACATGTGGGTACCTAAAATTGGCAGGAGAAAATTTATCAATCCAGTATGATCAGAGAATGGCGATGATCTTTTGAAGTTAACTGTTTCCAATATAGAGTCCTCTCCCAGCAATGCATGCATGAATAAGAACACTAGAACATATCTCTGCATTGCTGCCGGACAATATTATTGATAAACACGCAATATATATTGAACCTGGTTATTTGAAAATTGTCAAGGCAAGCTGTATTTTACTATCAACACTTATGTTTGCACATACCAAATTCCAAGAATTGTGACTTCTTAGTTATATAGAATTGGTTCAATGTGCAATATCTCCAGGGAGTAGTGTTATAGAAACTTCTGTTTAAAAAAATTATAGTTTTTTCTGTTCCGTGTTACAGAGACAAAAATACAAAACTTAGAGGACATAAATGACTATGTCAGATAAACTACTTGCAACACTTATTTATTGAAAAAAGATACTACTTATGATTGTGAAGATTATTGTCACTAGAATAGTAGTATTTGCCAATTGGCATATATTTGGTTGGAATTAATCTCTGATGAGGTCAGCAGTCGGACCTTTTCTATTTATTACTTGTCCCAAAACACGCGACAAATCCATTTTGCCGTAGCTATGTGTGCCGTTGTGGTTCGCCGTGTGTCGATACACGACAAAGTTTGTCGTGTTCTGCGCATTGTTTATACTTCCATGTACATGGTTTTCTCCTCATAAATGGGTCGGTTTCTAACAATTCCCTATCATCAGGCTGTTTAACTGATAACTGATTACTTGGGAGTAGCTTTGCATGCAGAAAATCTATAGGAATTTCGGAAGGATTGGTGTTGATTAATGTTTTTTTGTGTGTAATAGCTCTTTCGTTAGTCTACCCCTTCTAAAACTCCAATCATGTTCTATATACATGAGCAATAGTGGAAGAAAATCACTGTAGTGTTTTGATGGTACCAAAACTGCTAGCATGCGTCAGATAAAATTTATTTTGATTATGCTATAGCCATGCCAATAAGAAGTGTTCTGATAAATTGCACCATGTGTCTTTCAAACACTACTTCGGAGGGATACATATAAGTTCTCTTTTCCAAGTTACAGCTATATTTAAAGATAAGTCTTTTCTTCACAGAAAAAAGTAAGAAAATTATACTATGTACCAATTATTTCACTTATTTTAGAAGTTTATACAACATATCTCACACATGTCTTGTTAGTGGAGCTTTGGAAACAGCTTGTTCCATTCTTTTTTCCGCTCATCTTATTGGATCCTTGTTGTTGACAAGTTACATCACTAATTATTTGTAACACTACGTTATTATGAACAAAATTCGCACTACATTATTTATTGAGATAGTTAGTACCGGCGTCTCACACTATGATATTGCTGTGAAGACACGCTAGGGTTGACCGTGGCTAGATGGGGCTTTGGACACCAGTCTGATAGGTCTTCGATGAGGGCAATTCAAGCACCACTAGGAAGAGTTTGAAAATTCAAACATTGGATGTGGCTAAATATGTTCTATCTTCTCGTATGAAAATAATACTTGTACTATAGACGAAATTATAATTAGATTAATTGTAGAGACGTGCGTTGCATGTGCATGATTACTAGTCTTTAATACTAATAAAAGAGCAAACATTATTTTCTCTAAACGCACCCCATGAAAATTACACGGATCCGTTACCACCGTATGATTAGGCCCACTGAACTCAATCTAAGGGCCAACATTCAACAAATCGATGTGTGGTGTGCACTTAGCAATTCCTATTGGCCCACCACGCTCCACCACAGAGGAAAATCTAGAACTCCCGTCCCACAACCCCTAATCCATGAATTCACGCGTCCTAAAACAAACAACCAAGGCATGCCTAATTTCACGGATCAATTCCTCTCCACCTTCTGGTTTCATGGCCCATACAGCTACCGCCATTGCAACTCGCCTTGCTCCTACCGCTGCCATGGTGTTGGCTCGACCTCCTGTGCCACAAACTGATCTATGTGTCTGCCACTCTTCGCCGAGTGCCGTCGAGGACGAAGACGGCGGTGCCACCAGGCCACGGCCCTGGACTTAGGGATGACACCAGGTCGTGGTCGTGGGTTCAGCCTTCAGCGATTGGAGTGCACCTCACTAGCATCACTCGGGGCATGGAAATTAGAGAGGCTGGAGGCAAGGTGTAGGCGGAGGCGGCGTGATTAGAGGATGCACGCGGGCATAAGAAGATGAAGTCGCATCCGCCTACCTAGGGCATATCCACATGCAAGCTCCCAGGTCTTGACCCCCTCCCCGCTGTAATTTTAGTATAAAGTTGCAGGGCCTTCCAAAAATCATGGATTGAATCATGCTTCTGAGTTCAGGGTCCCAGGTAATCTAAATTGAATCGCGGTATTTGCATCTTCCTCAGTTGAATCTGTATTCAACATCATTTTCTTGAATTAGTGTTTTTATTCTATTGGGATCTGATGGAAAAACAATGAGCAAGTAGTTCCTATTTCATTTGGCGGGAGAATATATATCCATGGTTCATGGTATCTCTTCCCTGAACGATTGTATCTATATCTTCTATTCTCTCTTTGTACACGGAGCTTCTAAAGGTGCACTCTCATCGGTTTTTGAGAGTTTCTTACAAGCATGGACCAAGCGGAGGCAATTGGATGTACCACTGTCGCAATGTTCATATTTTCTAGAGGTAATATTGATCTGATCTGGTTTTTCAAAAGCATACTTCTTGTTTCTTGTGCTTCTATGGGACATGCTCATGACAAGTAATGATGTATGTATATCAATATTGTATGTGCATGGAAAACTAATTTCGAATGTATTTATATGCTAAAACCGTCCTTTTGAAATGTTACATAAAGATCCAACTAGCCTAAATCTTGGATTTGAATATGCACATAGACAAGAACATGGAGGCTCATTGATTGAAATTAGGGAGTGAAAGAATATGATTAGTGCTACAATTCCTGAACCCAAAACCATGTAACTATGATCCATCCACAAGCTACTAGATGTTTTGTATGCCTACTTGATTACAAATGTTCAGACTGTTTACCTAAGAAAGTAAAAAAGGTAAATGCCCCATAAACACACTGATTATGCGCCTGAGTTCTATAGAAATGAAGTGTTCAACACTAAGTGTTGACGCATACGAATTCGGCTTCATCCTTTATGAGTTTATTAGTATAGAGATATGTGATCACCTAAAATAAAAGAAACGTAGACATATTAGAAGCTCCAAGGTCATGCTATTTTTTTGTTTTCCAAATTGTGCCTTCGCACACCCACTCTGAAGCTTTGAAGTTATGTTACTTTTTTGTTTTCCATAGTTACAACGGACGATGTTTCTTCAGGCGTTCAAAATTTTCCAAGTCTACCGTATTGTTATCAAGCAAGACCAGGCTGTATCCCTCATGGCATCCTTCCTCTAGCCTAGGTGTGTTACAATGGTGGGTACTTGCATGGTAAGTATTAGCTGATTTTTTTCATGATTGAGCATATAGCTTAGGTCATAAGGGTAATGGTTGATAAACTACATGATTTTTCACCTTTTGATCGATCCTAATTACTTCAAGTTCTGTACATGTATGACATGTGGGTACCTAAAATTGGCAGGAGAAAACTTATCAATGCAATATGATCAGAGAATGGCGATGATCTTTTGAAGTTAACTGTTTCCAATGTAGAGTCCTCTCCCAGCAATACATGCATGGATAAGAACACCAGAACATATCTCTGCATCGCTGCCGGACGATATTATTGATAGACACACAATATATATTGAACCTGGTTATTTGAAAATTGTCAAGGTAAGCTGCATTTTACTATCAACACTTATGGTTGCACATACCAAATTCCAAGCATTGTGACTTATTAGTTATATAGAATTGGTTCAATGTGCAATATCTCCAGGGGGTAGTGTTATAGAAACTTCTGTTTAAAAAAATTATAGTTTTTTTCTGTTCCGTGTTACAAAGACAAAAATACAAAACATAGAGCAGTCCGACATAAATGACTATGTCAGATAAACTACTTGCAACACTTATTTATTGAAAAAAGATACTACTTATGATTGTGAAGATTATTGTCACTAGAATAGTAGTATTTGCCAATTGTAATATATTTGGTTGGATTTAATCTCTGATGAGGTCAGCAGTCGGACCTTTTCATTTATTACTTGTCCCAAAACACACGACAAATCCATTTTGTCGTAGCTATGTGTGCCGTTGTGGTTCGCCGTGTGTCGAGACACGACAAAGTTTGTCGTGTTCTGCGCATTGTTTATACTTTCATGTACATGGTTTTATCCTCATAAATGGGTCGGTTTCTAACAATTCTCTATCATCGGGCTGTTGAACTGATAACTGATTACTTGGGAGTAGCTTTGCATGCAGAAAATCTATAGGAATTTTGGAAGGATTGGTGTTGATTAATGTTTTTTTTGTGTGTAATAGCTCTTCTGTTAGTCTACCCCCTTCTAAAACTCCAATCATGTTCTATATACATGAGCAATAGTGGAAGAAAATCACTGTAGTGTTTTGATGGTACCAAAACTGCTAGCATGCGTCAGATAAAATTTATTTTGATTATGCTATAGCCATGCCTGTAAGAAGTGTTCTGATAAATTGCACCATGTGTATTTCAAACACTACTTCGGAGGGATGCATATAAGTTCTCTTTTCCAAGCTGCAGCTATATTTAAAGATAAGTCTTTTCTCCACAGAAAAAAGTAAGAAAATTATGCTATGTACCAATTATTTCACTTATTTTAGAAGTTTATACAACATATCTCACACATTTCTTGTTAGTGGAGCTTTGGAAACAGCTTGTTCCATTCTTTTTTCCGCTCATCTTATTGGATCCTTGTTGGTGACAACTTACATCACTAATTATTTGTAACACTGGTTATTATGAACAAAATTCGCACTATATTATTTATTGAGATAGTTAGTACCGGCGTCTCACACTATGATATTGCTGTGAAGACACTCTAGGGTTGACCGTGGCTAGATGGTGCTTTGGACACCAGTCTGATAGGTCTTCGATGAGGGCAATTCAAGCACCACTAGGAAGAGTTTGAAAATTCAAACATTGGATGTGGCTAAATATGTTCTATCTTCTCGTATGAAAATAATACTTGTACTATAGACGGAATTATAATTAAATTAATTGTAGAGACGTGCGTTGCATGTGCATGATTACTAGTCTTTAATACTAATAAAAGAGCAAACATTATTTTCTCTAAACGCACCCCATGAAAATTAGACGGATCCGTTACAACCATATGATTAGGCCCACTGAACTCAATCTAAGGGCCAACATTCAACAAATCGATGTGTGGTGTGCACTTAGCAATTCCTATTGGCCCACCACGCTCCACCACAGAGGAAAATCTAGAACTCCCGTCCCACAACCCCTAATCCATGAATTCACGCGTCCTAAAACAAACAACCAAGGCATGCCTAATTTCACGGATCAATTCCTCTCCACCTTCTGGTTTCATGGCCCATACAGCTACCGCCATTGCAACTCGCCTTGCTCCTACCGCTGCCATGGTGTTGGCTCGACCTCCTATGCCACAAACTAATCTATGTGTCTGCCACTCTTCGCCGAGTGCCGTCGAGGACGAAGACGGCGGTGCCACCAGGCCACGGCCCTGGACTTAGGGATGACACCAGGTCGTGGTCGTGGGTTCAGCCTTCAGCGATTGGAGTGCACCTCACTAGCATCACTCGGGGCATGGAAATTAGAGAGGCTGGAGGCAAAGGTGTAGGCGGAGGCGGCGTGATTAGAGGATGCACGCGGGCATAAGAAGATGAAGTCGCATCCGCCTACCTAGGGCATATCCACATGCAAGCTCCCAGGTCTTGACCCCCTCCCCGCTGTAATTTTAGTATAAAGTTGCAGGGCCTTCCAAAAATCATGGATTGAATCATGCTTCTGAGTTCAGGGTCCCAGGTAATCTAAATTGAATCGCGGTATTTGCATCTTCCTCAGTTGAATCTGTATTCAACATCATTTTCTTGAATTAGTGTTTTTATTCTATTGGGATCTGATGGAAAAACAATGAGCAAGTAGTTCCTATTTCATTTGGCGGGAGAATATATATCCATGGTTCATGGTATCTCTTCCCTGAACGATTGTATCTATATCTTCTATTCTCTCTTTGTACACGGAGCTTCTAAAGGTGCACTCTCATCGGTTTTTGAGAGTTTCTTACAAGCATGGACCAAGCGGAGGCAATTGGATGTACCACTGTCGCAATGTTCATATTTTCTAGAGGTAATATTGATCTGATCTGGTTTTTCAAAAGCATACTTCTTGTTTCTTGTGCTTCTATGGGACATGCTCATGACAAGTAATGATGTATGTATATCAATATTGTATGTGCATGGAAAACTAATTTCGAATGTATTTATATGCTAAAACCGTCCTTTTGAAATGTTACATAAAGATCCAACTAGCCTAAATCTTGGATTTGAATATGCACATAGACAAGAACATGGAGGCTCATTGATTGAAATTAGGGAGTGAAAGAATATGATTAGTGCTACAATTCCTGAACCCAAAACCATGTAACTATGATCCATCCACAAGCTACTAGATGTTTTGTATGCCTACATGATTACAAATGTTCAGACTGTTTACCTAAGAAAGTAAAAAAGGTAAATGCCCCATAAACACACTGATTATGCGCCTGAGTTCTATAGAAATGAAGTGTTCAACACTAAGTGTTGACGCATACGAATTCGAATTCATCCTTTATGAGTTTATTAGTATAGAGATATGTGATCACCTAAAATAAAAGAAACGTAGACATATTAGAAGCTCCAAGGTCATGCTATTTTTTTGTTTTCCAAATTGTGCCTTCGCACACCCACTCTGAAGCTTTGAAGTTATGTTACTTTTTTGTTTTCCATAGTTACAACGGACGATGTTTCTTCAGGCGTTCAAAATTTTCCAAGTCTACCGTATTGTTATCAAGCAGCACTGGCGCTGTATCCCCTCATGGCATCCTTCCTCTAGCCTAGGTGTGTTACAATGGTGGGTACTTGCATGGTAAGTATTAGCTGATTTTTTTCATGATTGAGCATATAGCTTAGGTCATAAGGGTAATGGTTGATAAACTACATGATTTTTCACCTTTTGATCGATCCTAATTACTTCAAGTTCTGTACATGTATGACATGTGGGTACCTAAAATTGGCAGGAGAAAACTTATCAATGCAATATGATCAGAGAATGGCGATGATCTTTTGAAGTTAACTGTTTCCAATGTAGAGTCCTCTCCCAGCAATACATGCATGGATAAGAACACCAGAACATATCTCTGCATCGCTGCCGGACGATATTATTGATAGACACACAATATATATTGAACCTGGTTATTTGAAAATTGTCAAGGTAAGCTGCATTTTACTATCAACACTTATGGTTGCACATACCAAATTCCAAGCATTGTGACTTATTAGTTATATAGAATTGGTTCAATGTGCAATATCTCCAGGGGGTAGTGTTATAGAAACTTCTGTTTAAAAAAATGATAGTTTTTTTCTGTTCCGTGTTACAAAGACAAAAATACAAAACATAGAGCAGTCCGACATAAATGACTATGTCAGATAAACTACTTGCAACACTTATTTATTGAAAAAAGATACTACTTATGATTGTGAAGATTATTGTCACTAGAATAGTAGTATTTGCCAATTGTAATATATTTGGTTGGATTTAATCTCTGATGAGGTCAGCAGTCGGACCTTTTCCATTTATTACTTGTCCCAAAACACACGACAAATCCATTTTGTCGTAGCTATGTGTGCCGTTGTGGTTCGCGGTGTGTCGAGACACGACAAAGTTTGTCGTGTTCTGCGCATTGTTTATACTTTCATGTACATGGTTTTATCCTCATAAATGGGTCGGTTTCTAACAATTCTCTATCATCGGGCTGTTGAACTGATAACTGATTACTTGGGAGTAGCTTTGCATGCAGAAAATCTATAGGAATTTTGGAAGGATTGGTGTTGATTAATGTTTTTTTGTGTGTAATAGCTCTTCCGTTAGTCTACTTCCTTCTAAAACTCCAATCATGTTCTATATACATGAGCAATAGTGGAAGAAAATCACTGTAGTGTTTTGATGGTACCAAAACTGCTAGCATGCGTCAGATAAAATTTATTTTGATTATGCTATAGCCATTCCAGTAATAAGTGTTCTGATAAATTGCACCATGTGTCTTTCAAACACTACTTCGGAGGGATGCATATAAGTTCTCTTTTCCAAGTTGCAGCTATATTTAAAGATAAGTATTTTCTCCACAGAAAAAAGTAAGAAAATTATGCTATGTACCAATTATTTCACTTATTTTAGAAGTTCATACAACATATCTCACACATGTCTTGGAAGTGGAGCTTTGGAAACAGCTTGTTCCATTCTTTTTTCCGCTCATCTTATTGGATCCTTGTTGGTGATAAGTTACATCACTAATTATTTGTAACACTACGTTATTATGAACAAAATCCGCACTACATTATTTATTGAGATAGTTAGTACCGACGTCTCACACTATGATATTGCTGTGAAGACACGCTAGGGTTGATCGTGGCTAGATGGTGCTTTGGACACCAGTCTGATAGGTCTTCGATGAGGGCAATTCAAGCACCATTAGGAAGAGTTTGAAAATTCAAACATTGGATGAGGCTAAACATGTTCTATCTTCTCGTATGAAAATAAGACTTGTACTACAGACGAAATTATAATTAGATTAATTGTAGAGATGTGCGTTGAACGTGCATGATTATTAGTGAGAAGAAAGAAGAGGAAAGTGTGCCAGAAGTTGAAGAACATTTGGATGAAACCAACGATGAAGAGGTAACCAAGGAAGCAATTATGGCTATGTATGCACATTGCAACATAGTTGAACTTGATAAAGAGACTTCCATACTGGTTGATGGTAAAATTAAGGTAAAATATGTGGGTAACCTATTCTTCCCTGCATATTTAAAGAAACCTCACATTATGGTTTATGTGATCTTGGCACCGCAGTTAATGTTATATTTTATGATTTTTATTTAGAAATAAAAGAAGATATAGTACCGGATACAATAGAGAATACTAATATGAAAATCATGTTAGCGAATAAATCTCTTAGAGTTCCAATGGGATTAGTTGAAGATGCAACTATCACAATTGGCAATGAAAATTTTCCTATCGATTTTTTAGTTGTTGATATGCCAGCTGACACTTTTTACCCAATTATATTTGGAAGAAACTTTTTGAATGATTTAGGTGTCAAAGTTGATTTAAAAAAGGAGACTGTGTCTCTTAAGCTTGGGGAAGTGGAAAAAGAATTCCACTTTTACAAATTTAAAGACAGACCTATACAAATACAAGAAGAAGAGAAAGGAAAAAACTGTTGAGGATATGACAGCTCTCTTCTTTACTAATCAAGTAGAAGCAAATGAAGACTCATATTATGAAGAAATAATTATGTAGGACAAGTCCCTAGAAGAATTAAAAAGTGAATTCGATTCGTTTCCCAGTTTAGGGCCTCCAACTAATGAGGATTTGTAGAGCCAGAAAAGAGAGGGGACGAGGAATTAGCGCCCCCAGAATTGAAGACTTTACCAGATAATCTTAAATATGAATTTTTGGACAATACAAATAAATTCCCTGTTATTATTAGTGCTAAACTTTCAGGGTATAAAGAAGAACTCATAAAAGTACTTAAGGAGCATCGCAAGGCATTTGGGTACTCAATGGATGATTTGAAGGGCATAAGTCCCATGATAGCCATCCATTGCATATTCATGGAGGATGGTGCTAAACCAGTTACAGAATTTAATAGATGGCTGAAGACCGAAATGAAGGAAGTGCTAATAAAATAAATAGTATGCCTACTGGATGCAGGTATAATCTATCTCGTAAAAGAAAGTGAATGGGTAAGTCATGTTCATTGTGTTCGTAAGAAGGGCGGTTTTATTATTGTTCCTAATGAAACAATGAATTAATACCTACTAGAACTATTGTTGGTCATAAGATGTGTATAGATTTTAGGAAATTGAATAAAGAAACTAGGAAAGATCACTATCCTTTACCATTCATAGACCAAACTTTAGAGAGGTTAGAAAACTACACTCATTTTTTCTACTTGGACGAATACTTTGGTTTTTCCCAAATAGTTGTTCATCCTGATGACCAACTTAAAACAAATTTCATTAGTCCTTATGGTTTACATGCTTACCAACGCATGCCTTTTGGTCTATGTAATGCTCTAGCTACTTTTTAAAGATGCACGACTACCATTTTTGCAGATTTTATAGAATCGATAATTGAAGTATTTATGGATGAATTCTTTGTCTATGGAACTTCGTTTACTAGTTGCTTGGATAATCTCAAAAGAGTTTTGCAGCATTGCGAAGAAACCAATATTGTTCTAAAATGGGAGAAGTGCCATTTCATGGTCAAAGAAGGTATAGTCCTTGGACATAAGGTATCAGGTAAAGGTATTGAAGTAGATAGAGCTAAGGTCGAATCAATAGAGAGAATGCCACAACCTAGGGATATAAAAGATATAAGAAGTTTTATTGGTCGTGTGGGTTTTTATAGCAGGTTGATTAGCAATTTCTCTGGAATTTCTAAACCTTTAACTAACCTTTTTCAAAAGGGAGTAAGATTTAATTTTGATGATAAATGCCTTATTGCCTTTGATAAACTTAAATATGCTTTATCCCACACTCCTATCATTAAACCACCTATATGGGGGATGACTTTTGATTTATATGTGAAGCTAGTGATGATGTTGTAGGAGTAACACTAGGAAAACATGTAGGTCGCATATTTAATATTGTACATCATTCTAGTAGAAATCTTAATAGTTCTCAAAAGAATTATCCTAAGGAAGAAAGAGAAAATTTTAATGTATTTTTATCTTGCGACAAATTTCGTTCTTATATAGTCGATGCAAAAGTAAGAGTTCATACGGATCATGATGGTTTAAAATAACTCCTTGAGAGGAAAAATCATAAGACAAGACTGATCCGTTGGATCCTTTTACTTCAAGAATTTGAGTTGCAGATTATGCAGAGGCAAGACATAAAGATATTGGATGCAATATCCATATTTTTCTAGCAAGGCACCAATATTATTGAGAGGAACTTTAGTCCTGGTGATTTTCGTTTAAGAGAATTATTATATGAGCTAAGGTCAATTCCTCCAAAAGAGAAGAAGTCCTTGTTGTTGGAGAAGCTTATCACCCCCGATTAAATAAACGGTAAGTACAAGGTAAGTTTTTTCACTAAATAAGTGATTTGTTTTCATAATTTATACTCATGAATTTTTTACCTTTAAATTCCTCATGTTTTTTTCTAAAGTTTCTGAGGGTTTTTACCAACTATACGGCCGCAACTATACGACCGGAGAAAATTCTCACATCGTGTAGTTGGTCGTTACGCGACTGGACTTTTCCAAATCCATGATTTCTTTCCCTGTTTTGTTAAGATTCTTTTCTTGGGCATAACTTTGGTGTTTATCATGAATTTTACCGACCTCTGACCCCCTTATATACTTCCTTTGTGTTTATATCTAATCATAATCACCAGGAACCATTCTAGCCATGCTCTATCCCGTCCTAGGCCGTGGAAAACCCATGGGTCTCATTTCTCCTTCCAGGGACTACTCTCGCAGCCCGTCCATGGAGGACGGCAACGAGGAGGTGGAGAGGTTTATCCCGAGGAACAAGGAGTACGTCGAGCCAAGCTTCTACAATAGCGATCCCGATGAAGATTGGACTGACATCCACATCAGCTGTGATGTCTATGATCCCCCGGATATTAACTGGGCGGCAATGAAGAGAGCTCAACAAGAGATAGAAGGTCACAAGCCGCATAGAAAAGGGCGTGTGGAGACGGCCAAGTTCATCACCATGGACTCCAGGCCGCTCAAGCATAAGGAATTACCTAACATTGGTGCATGTTCTAGCAAGGAAGCAACGGTGCCACTCTTGAAGCCTACCATTGGTGCTCGTATAAGGGTGAAGCCTCAAGAAGAGTGGAGGGACAATTTCTACTTCCCCGATCAATCAATTATGGATGAGGAAGAAGAAGAAGTTGTTCCCAGGACCAAAGACCGTGTGCGAGCGCAGGAGATATATCAGAAGTAGGAGCTACTCCATCACGTTGAAGTCTATCACTGTCTCAAGGAGATAGAGAAGAAGGTTGATCCTCTCCCATTGGTGACTAAACTAGAAGATAAAGTGGACAATTTGCAATCTCATTTGCGAAAGTGCTACAGCTGCATCACTGCCCTCGAGGATACCAACAAGAAGTTGCGCACTGCGGTATTACATGCCATGGCGCCACAGTGATCTACAATAATGACTGTATCAAATAATCATTAGGGATTATTTGATCCCGCCTAGCTTGATTTCAATATTGGGGAGATCTTTAAGACCTTGCAATCTATCTTATAGTTTTATATCACTATTTTAGCTTTGCATTAATTTGAGATTAGAAATAAAGTTTGCATCATTAGAATTCCCTTCAGGAATAGTCGATCCCTTTTATGAAATTCCAACTTTATTATCATATATGGAGGATTATTGAGTGCATGCTTGTCTTATTAGATATATGAATGGCTTGAGTATAATTTTACTTGCACTTGATGATAGAAATAAGAGTCTTCTACACCATTGGTATTAATGGAACATACAAAGATAATTTGGTCAATATGTTGTAAGTTCATGGTTTGATTTACAAAGGGAAAAATTATCCAATCAGTTAAGTTGAGAAAGAAACCTTGAACAAAGGAAAATTAAAAGTTCTATCAAATTATAGTGAGAACAAGAAGAGGTAGAGTATTCAATATATAAAGGTGCTTCATGATACGTCGTAAACGTATCAATAATTTTTTATGTTCCATGCTTGTTTAGTATCTACATTGCTTTGCTTTGTCTACACTTTGAGGTATTTTTATATGTTTTCTGGGACTAACCTATTAACATCATGGACTTTTCCAAATCCATGATTTCTTTCCCTGTTTTGTTAAGATTCTTTTCTTCGGCGTAACTTGGTGTTTCTCACGAGTTTTACAGACCTCTAACCCCCTTATATACTTCAATTGTGTTTATCTCTAACCATAATCACCAGGAACCAATCTAGCCATGCTCTATCCCGTCCCAGGCCGTAGAAAACCCATGGGTCTCATTGCTCCTTCCAGGGACTACTCTCGCAGCCCGTCCATGGAGGACGGCAATGAGGAGGTGGAGAGGTTTATCCCAAGGTACAAGGAGTACGTCGAGCCAAGCTTCTACAACAGCAATCCCGATGAAGATTGGACTGCCATCTACATCAGTTGTGATATCTATGATCCCCCGGATATCAACTGGGAGGCAATGAAGAGAGCTCAACAAGAGAGAGAAGGTCACAAGCCGCATAGAAAAGGACGTGTGGAGACGGCCAAGTTCATCACCATGGACTCCAGGCTGCTCAAGCATAAGGAATTACCTAACATTGGTGCATGTGCTAGCAAGGAAGCGACAGTGCCACTCTTGAAGCCTACCATTGGTGCTCGTATAAGGGTGAAGCCTCAAGAAGAGTGGAGGGACGATTTCTACTTCCCCGATCCATCAATTATGGATCAGGAAGAAGAAGAAGTTGTTCCCAGGACGAAAGACTGTAGCATCCCAGTTGTCTAACACCTGTAATGCTACATGTTATAATAATAAAAAGGGTCACTTCCAACATATATTGTTGCATCATCATCATATCATGCTCATGTCATCATGTCACCTTGCATTTGAGCATCATATAAAACCCTTTCTTGTTTGGTTCTTATCTCATGTGCATGATTAATTGTAGTTGCCTCTTGATATTGTATTTGGTTCTTGATATATTGTTAAATGCCCAAGTTGAGTTGAGGTCATCTCTCTTATTGAATCCACCACCTTTTCTTTCACCACCTTATAATTCCACCATCCAACTAATCTGAGCTTGGCATTTTGTTGATTTATCTCTAGCTCATGTTGGTTGGTTGGGTTCCACCCATAATCTTTTGCTTGGCCTTTGCCCACCTTTTGGGAATGCAAGGATTAAAGCCACATGAAATAATGTTGTTTTCACAATATAACCATATGGCAAATATTGTTGCATGGGCCATGCAAGTGCCACCTTTTCTAGTATTTGGTTTTTACTTGAAATTCTAAGTGGATCATCTTTCCTTGGTTCAAATCTTTTGTTGGCTTGTAGTTTTTCCTTCACCATATCATCTAAACCTCTCTCCCCATCTCCATGCATGCACATGTGATCATGTGTGAGCATAAGAGACACCCCATCATCACATGATCAACTCTCTCTCCCTCTTCCTCTTTTTCTTGCCTTGATCTTGTTAGGGCTTGTATTAAGCATGCTTGAGCAAGTTTAAGTACCACCTCCATCTATCTACCCCATCTTAGCTAAACCCTAAAATCTACCCCTCTCTTAAACCTAAACCCTAAGCCACCCCTCTAAAACCTACCTAGCATGGCCACATGACCACCATGCCCTTAACCATCCTAGCTAAACCCTAGCTAACCAAACCCTAAGCACCCCTCTCCCTCTCCACTCTAGCTATCAACCCTAAACCTATCTAGCATGGCCCCATCCCACCATGCCCTATCTACCCTCTCTCACCATCAAGGACACACCCTTCCCCCTCACCTAACCTAGCTCGAGCCGGCCCTCTCCCTCTCACTTCTTTCCTCTCTTCCCTCTCCCTGCCTATGGGCCCCCTCTCTAACCCTGCCTGCCTCGCGCTCCCCACAGCCCCCCTGGCCCCACCTGGCTGCTAGCCCGTGCCCAGCTCCCCTCCTGGCCGCACCATGCACGTGAGGGAGGGTGCAAAAGCGCCGAAGCCACCTCCCCTCCCCCACGCCATCTACCTGCCCCCTCTCTCGTTCTTATCTGTTCCTCTTCGCCCTAGCCTCCCCCCAGATCCCCAGGTAGTCCCCAGGCCTCTCTGCTCCCCCTGCCTTCCTTCTTCCTCCCCAGGCGAGCTACCTCTTCACCCATGCCCCCTCAACCCTAGATCGGCGGCCACCTCTGTTTTTCCTTCGATCCCGAGCGCGCCAGGGCAGCCCAGAGCCCCAGGAGACTCCGCTGCTTCCTCTGCTTCGCCCAGGACACGAGGACCCAGCCGTAGCCTCGCCGGAGCGGCCACGCCGTCGTCGTGCCCGGAGTGATCTGCCGCTTCTCGACCCGAGCCCGCCGGCGGATCCGGACCTCCCCGAGCCTCGCCAACCGCGCCGTCGAGCTGCTGGTGAGCTCCTCTCTCCCCCAGACAACGTCTCCCTCTCCCTCTCGCCGTGCGTCTCGCGTCAGATTCGGCGCTCTGCCTTGTAGCTGTCAGCGTCTGGCAACAGCGGCTGCAGCGATAGATCTGGCCATGTTCAGAGCCCTGCCCGCGCTCGGTCCTCGCCAGCAGACATCCCAAACCAAAGATGCAGACCGATGAACCCTCTACCTTTTTCGTTTTGGCCGCGATGCGATTCACCCAGTGGTTCGCTCGCCAACGTCGTTCAAACGGCGGCCGATCGCTGTCGCCGGCGGAGCGCTGCGCCGCTGCCGTCCGACAGTTTTTGGTCTTTTGCATTTAGGACCTCGTAGTATCTCCCGCCTAAACCCGCAGTCCTGCCAGACCCCACCCGCCAGCCTCTTGTCGTTTTATGCAAAACCCCCTGAGGAAACCCCTTCATCAACCCGCGGTCCATCTTTCCCTCAGCCGCTGGCGCGTGGGACCGCAAGCCCTGGGGCCCCACCTGTAAGCGCCTGTGGGTGTGTTGGTCTGAGTAGATCAGGTTTTCTGTGTCTGTTTAAATTCAAACTTTGTTTAAATGTTTTCAAATTCAAATTCAATTCAGATTTCAAATAACTTTTCCATAGTAATTCCAAATCACACAAATGATATATGTTTGGATATCAGAAAAATGCCAGGATTTCAAATATGCCATCCATTTTGCCTTTTGCACATTTAAAATTCCAAGTTTATTTAAATTACCACAAATGCCACTGGAATTTAAATAATTCATAACTTTTGATTTATAATTCCAAATTTAGCAAATGATATGTCTAAATGATCAGCTCGACGAGACCTTTCTGTTTATGCTATTCTTGACTTCAATTGCAGCATGCATCATATAAAAATATAGGGTACAGCAATGTTATGACAACAAAATGTGAACCAAAACTACACTAAAATGTTGCTACTTGTTTTCCACACCTCACCATGCCATGCTACCTTCTTGCCATGTAAATTGTGCATCATTCATCATGGCATGATTGTTTGCTTGACGCATCTTATTCATATGCTTGTGCTCTATATTCATGTTGGCCTTGTTTGTTTGGTTTTTCTCGGATAGAACCTTTGGCGGGGTTGTATCAAGAGAACCAGGAGCACTACCCAGATCCGTCCCTTGCTTCAACTGAGATATCAGGCAAGCACTTCCACATGCTTGCATACATACAGTACCTATTGCCTCTATCTTATTCTTGCATCATTGAGTCGCGATTGCATTAAATTGAATCCCAAGTATGCATAGCCTTTACTTTTAAACCCCACCAAGCTTGTTCCCCATCCCATGAGCCACTACTATAGGAGTTGTTTGAGCCATGCGTCGTGAAACAACATGTGTAGGGTATGTGAGCGTCTGTTGGATAATGAGGTACCTAAACAACTCAACTCGAGTAGTTGGGATAACTAAAGAAAGTGGCACGGTGAGCAACATCTGCTATTTGGTTTTCCTGGTCACTTGTGTCCCGTAAGACCCCGAGTACTTGATTCCTGTTCCTTGATTTATCGCGCTATCCACATCCGGAGTTATATGGGACCCCCAGGCGAGCTTGATTCCGTTTTATTTCTTGGGGCCACAAACTAGTTTGAGGTTTTATTTACTATCTGTACTTATGTCATGCTACCTTTACGTATTTAAATTGTGCGAGGAGCACCTTTGTCTTGTTAGGATCGGGACACGATTCCGCGGTGTCGACAAGCCCAGCCACACTTTCGGGTTCCCAGTCGTTCCACAGTATACCCAAACCTTGAGCCCGTCTCGGTCGGTGGCCGTTCGGGATCTACTTAAGGGTGGCCCCTGAAATATTTCTGAATTCTGTGATTGTTCGGTCGTGAAAGCCTCGTTGGGTTTTGATTTGGTTTTCGAGGTTGATCGGCGTGTGTTGCTATTGGTGCACCCGGGTAAAACTTTCTCAAAGCCGTGTCCGCGGATATGGACGACTTGGAGCACGTTTCTCGATCATAGACAAGCATAACTAAAATCGCCTTAATCGACTAGTAATTTGACTAGTAAATAGTGCAACACTCATGGAATGGTTAATAAAATTGCCAACGGATGGGGGGTTGTTCGTCCGCTTCCTCGTTGGTAAGCGAGGAGGAGGATGGATCTGATGAGATTACCATTATAACTGTTGTTCTTAATTCACGGACATCCGTCTATCATTGGTTAGGCGGATGGTTAGCGTTTATCTATAGAACTGCTAGGGTTTATCTTTCGCTGCAATTGCGTCACCCCAGGTTGTGTCCCCTTTAGAGGCATTAAGACTTGCTGAGTACCCTTAGGGTCTCACACGATAAATTCTTGATTCAGATGAACAGGTACCTTCACGGATCTTTGGGTGGAAGAAGACGAAGATGTGGGCAACGATCGTTCGGTGTAGGGATTCCGGGAACGGGGATCCGTGAGACCTGTAGTTGGGATGTGCTTATTTCTATGGCATCTTATGCCGATTTGCTTCTTATCCGTCCTCGGATTTTGTTTGCCGCTTCATGATACTACGATGTGTGTTGTATGAGGAAGTATCCTAAAATATAGATCTACCTAGGTCATTTGAATCTTGCCGTATGGCGTTGCTATATTTCCTTTCTTTCTAGATGGTATGGCTCGATGTACTCTTGTATGGTGGCTTGCGTACATACCCACTTGTGTCACGTAGTTGATCCCTTCGCCGATTCGCCGTCTGCAGACAGTCCCGTTGAGAGGGTAGTGGTTGGGACGTCTGAAAGGACTACCGGTGAGTGGCTTTGGGGCCCCACCGTACTATTTCAACCACTACCACTCATCCAGGGCTTGTATCTAGGAGCGTAATTCACCGAGGTAGTTACAATTGGTATCGAGCCATCCCGACCTTGAGGTTTCAGCCAAGCGGTCGTTGTCGATCTAGCAAATATTTTGGTAGTTATGTATATTAGGAAAAACAAAAGCGAGTAGGACTGCTTTCACTTTTCTTCTTACCCTCCCACCCACCCTTTCGGTAAGGAAGTGCAACGTTTTCAATCCTCTTCTCAAAGTTCAAACTAGGATTCACGTGTTCGGTTTCCGTAGTACCATAGGTTGTGTGTGTGTGAGTGTGTGTAATCCCTTGTCTGTTGCATCCAAGTTGTTATCTTATACCTTTGGTTATCAACTGTTGGTACATTCCATACCGATGGCTTTTGCAAGCAAACCGACGCAATCTATCTTCCTCTTTGTATCCGACGCTATCTTGTTTGGGGTGTTCGTTTCCGTAGTTACCAATCTTTAGGTTTCGTCGTGAGAAGAAGGGGTTAGGATATGTGTTCCACTTGTTCATGTGCGGAGTAATGATTTGAGTGCGGGATGGAGTCGCGACCATACCACTACCCTTATCATTCGCTTTTGTATATTGAATCGGTAGAGTCACTAATCTTGATTCGTTAAGTAATTTTGCGCATCTATTAGTATTCTAATGCCGAAATTTGTGGAAAATTTTTCTTTGATATATTTGTGTACCACACTCCTTTTCAGTCGTGTGCGATATGCTTAATATCTTTTAGGTGCTATGAACTTTGTTGATATTTTAATATCATCTCAGTAAATTGTATCCTTTAATCTTGGTTAATTCCATCTTAGTACTATTTTGGATTATTATCATTCTCCATCATAGTCTTGACTTGAGTTTTATATCAATGACGGATGGCTCCCCACGGGATGAGGAGGACATACCTCCGGGAACCGGGCTCATTTGTCAAACATAGCTAATGCTTTGGCGGCAATGCAAGAGAACCAACAGCGCTTTGAGGAGAGTGTCAGAAGAAATGAGTTTGCTCCACTTCCTCCACCTCCCAAGCGTGGAGACATCAAGAGCTTCCTCAAGTTCAACCCTCGTCAGTTTGATGTTTCTGACCGACCTCTGGACGCGGATGATTGGCTGCGTGAGATCTCAAGGTTGCTCGAGGCTGCGATGTTCGGAGCGAGTGGGTCAAGTGTGCTACCCACCTTCTCAAGGGAGATGCAGCTCTTTGGTGGGAGAACTACTTGAAGGCAAGCTGCACTGGGTTCCAGCCTACTTGGGAGAGGTTCACTGGAGCGTTCAAAGAACAGTTTCTCTCAGAGATTGTGATGGAAAGGATGAAGGAGGCTTTCCTCAACCTGAAGCAGGAAAATGATAACGTCAACACCTATATCAGGAACTTCATGAATCTATCCCGTTATGGTGGTGATGAGGTATTTGATGACAAGAAGAAGCAGAAAAGGTTCAGGCAAGGGCTCAATGCGTCGATCAAGTATGCAATCACGCATGCAAGACCGGCAACCTTCCTGGAACTACAGCACACAGCACTGCAAGAGGAGGCAAGCAGGCAAATGTTTGAGGAGTCTAAGAAACACAACAGGGATGCATCAAGCTCTGCAGTTATGGCAGCTCCTTCTAAGCGGCGTGTCTGGGTTCCTAACACCCCACCGTCGCTTCCGGCTCCACCAAGACCTGCAAGTTTCGCGTCAAGGCCACCAAACTTCATCACTGCGGCTCCCAGGGGCTACAACAACCATTACCCTGGAGCGCCTGGCGGAGTCCCTGGCTACTCTGCTCCGCGTCCACATGGTGCTTGTTTCACATGTGGAGATCATGGACATCCCAACTGGAACTGTCCAATGAAGAACAAAGCTCTCCCTCAACCCCCGCCAAGATCTGCAACAAGCTCTCCTTCGGTTCGTGCACCACCGCCTCGGGCTCTCAACATCAACACTAAGCCCGGGTCTGCGGTTGTTCGCGCCAACTGCGTCAACGCCTCTCAAGCTGAGCTCGCACCTGGAGTTGTAATGGGTATGCTTTCAGTTAACTCAGTCCCTGCACGAGTTCTCTTTGATTCTGGTGCATCGCATTCTTTTGTGTCTCACAAGTTTGCAAATGAGAATGACTTAGCAATGGAGCCTATTCTTAAGCGGTTAATGGTTCTTTCGCCTGGAGCAAATATGATAGCATCTAAGATCAGTCATGGCAATCAAGTTGAGATTGGGGGTTCTTCATTCTTGGCTTCTTTGATTGTTCTGGGCAACTCTGACATTGATGTCATATTGGGCATCGATTGGTTGACAGCAAATGCAGCTGTGATTGATTGTGCTGAACGCTCAGTGTCTCTGAAGATCCCTGAAGGCCATATAGTCTTTTCTCCAAGTCTGACTCCTGCTGTCCAGCTCTATTCCTTGGCGACTCTGAATGATGATGCTATGGAAGCTATTCAGAGTGTACCAGTGGTCTGTGAGTTTCCAGATGTCTTTCCTGAAGAGTTGCCAGGTATGCCTCCGGATCGCGAGGTTGAATTCGTGATTGAGCTTGAACCTGGAACGGCTCCTATCTCCAAGAGGCCATACAAAATGGGTCCTTCTGAGTTGGCTGAACTCAAACGACAACTTGATGAACAAGAGAAGTTGGGTTTCATTCAACACAGCACTTCTTCTTGGGGTAGCCCAAAAATCTTTGTGAAGAAGCGTGACAGAACCGATAGGCTATGTGTTGACTACCGAGCTCTAAATGCTAAAACCATCAAGAACAAATATCCTCTCCCACGAATAAATGATCTATTTAATCAGCTAGCAGGAGTTGTGGTGTTCTCTAAGCTGGACCTGAGAAGTGGTTATCACCAAATCAAAATTCGCAAAGAAGATGTGCCCAAAACAGCTTTCACCACCCGCTATGGCCTGTATGAGTACACGGTCATGTCTTTCGGTCTCACCAACGCACCTGCTACCTTCTCGAGGCTGATGAACTCCGTTTTCATGGAGTACCTGGACAAGTTTGTTGTGGTATATCTGGATGACATTCTGGTTTATTCCAAGTCTAAGGAGGAGCATGAAGAACACCTGCGGTGTGTCTTAAACAAGCTTCGTGAGAACCGCTTGTATGCAAAGTTCTCAAAGTGCGAGTTTTGGCTGCCTGAAGTAACATACCTGGGTCATGTTATCTCTGCCAAGGGCATTGCAGTCAATCTGGACACCGTGAAGACAATAGTTGAATGGCTTCCCCCTGCTAATGTCATGGAAGTGCGGAGTTTTCTCGGCTTGGCTAGCTATTGCCGTCGCTTTGTTCAGAACTTCTCGAAGATAGCAAAGCCTCTTACCGACCTCCTCAAGAAAGGCAAGAAGTACCTATGGACTCCTGCTTGTCAAGAAAGTTTTGAGACACTCAAAGAGAAGCTCACTTCCACACCAGTCTTGGTTCCTCCGGATACATCTAAGCCTTTCCAGATATTCTGCGACGCCTCTTTGCAAGGATTGGGTGCGGTCCTTATGCAAGAGAGACAGGTGGTTGCTTATGCCTCTCGTCAGTTGAAGACGCATGAGATCAACTATCCCACACATGACCTCGAGCTAGCAGCAGTTGTCTTTGCCTTGAAGCTATGGAGGCACTACTTGCTTGGTAACCGTTGTGAGATCTTCTCGGACCACAAGAGTTTGAAGTATATCTTCACTCACTGATCTCAACCTTGGCGGAGAAGATGGATCAAGCAATCAATGACTTTGATGTGACCATCAACTACACTCCGAGCAAAGCAAATGTCATGGGATGCGCTTAGCCGTAAAGCTTATGTTAACAACCTCATGGTGGAAGAGCAACCTCTCTTGTGCGAGGAATTCCGTCACTCAACCGGAAATTGTGGAACAAGGGCATCTCCTGAACCTTCTGGCTACTCCTCTCTTGGAAGAACAGATTCGCTCTCGTCAGCTTGGTGATCCGCACACCAAAAAGCTCATCGCTAAGCTTGACCTTCCGAAGTATGAGTCCTTCCATGTTGATGATCAAGGCACGCTCTTCTTTGAACACCGGATGTTTGTTCCAAACTACCCGGGTCTGAGAGACCAAGTTCTCAAGGAGGCACATGATTCGGTTCTTTCTATCCATCCTGGCAGCACAAAGATGTACATGGACTTGAAAACACAATACTGGTGGCCTGGGTTGAAACGGTATTGCGCCAAGTATGTCTCAGAATGTGATGTCTGTCGCAGAGTCAAGGCTGTCCATCAGAAACCATTTGGTCTTCTACAGCCATTGAAACCTCCGGAATGGAAATGGGAGAAAGTAGAGATGGACTTCATCACTGGCTTTCCAAGGTCGCAGAAGGGCAACAATGCAATTTTTGTTGTCATCGACAGGCTTTCTAAAGTGGCTCATTTCTTCCCAGTCAAAGAAACAATTTCTGGAATTCAGTTGGCTGAGCTCTATATCAATAGAATTGTCTCTCTGTATGGGGTTCCACTTGAAATCAGTTCAGACTGTAGGAGCATCTTCACCTCAAAGTTCGGGAGAGTTTCCAAAAGCGTTGGGAACAAAGTTGAACTTGACCTTACCACCCTCGATCGCAGGACAAGTGGAAAGAATCAATCGATTCGGAGGATATGCTTACACTTGCGTCATCTCTTTTGGCATGAAGTGGGAGGAATGCCTTCCATATGCTGAATTCTCCTACAACAACAGCTTCGGAAGTGCGAAGATGGCACCATTCGAGGCTCTCTATGGTCGCAAGTGCGAACTTGATTGGTTGGTCGGTGCGGAGAAAGAATCTGGTTTGGTACGACATTGTAACCCAAGTAGAGGAGAAGGTGCATATCATTCGAGAACACGAAGATTGCTCAAAGTCGTCGAAGAGCAACTATGACAGGAAGCACACGGATATGGTATATGCCTGGTGATCTCGTCTACCTTCGTGTCACTCCCATGAGAGGAACACACCGCTTGGTATCAAAGGAAAGTTGGCTCCTAGATACATCGGTCCTTTCAAGATACGTGGTAGAAGAGGAGAAGTTGCTTATGCACTGGAGCTTAGGAAAAACTCAAAGTCCATGATGTTTTCCACATCTCTCAGCTCAAGAAGTGCTTCAAAGACCCCGGCAAGACCGTGGATCATGAGCTGATCGACCTCCAAGAAGATCTGTCTTATCAAGAACACCCCACCAAAATCCTTGAGACCGCAGAACGAAGGACGCGCAACAAGTCCATCAAGTTTTGCAAGGTGCAGTGGTCACACCATTCTGTTGATGAAGCCACATGGGAGCGTGAAGATGAACGCCGTGCCAACCATCCTTCTCTCTTTGTATCTTCTTCTTCTTCCTAGAATCTCGGGGCGAGATTCCTGTTTAGTGGGGGAGAGTTGTAGCATCCCAGTTGTCTAACACCTGTAATGCTACATGTTATAATAATAAAAAGGGTCACTTCCAACATATATTGTTGCATCATCATCATATCATGCTCATGTCATCATGTCACCTTGCATTTGAGCATCATATAAAACCCTTTCTTGTTTGGTTCTTATCTCATGTGCATGATTAATTGTAGTTGCCTCTTGATATTGTATTTGGTTCTTGATATATTGTTAAATGCCCAAGTTGAGTTGAGGGCATCTCTCTTATTGAATCCACCACCTTTTCTTTCACCACCTTATAATTCCACCATCCAACTAATCTGAGCTTGGCATTTTGTTGATTTATCTCTAGCTCATGTTGGTTGGTTGGGTTCCACCCATAATCTTTTGCTTGGCCTTTGCCCACCTTTTGGGAATGCAAGGATTAAAGCCACATGAAATAATGTTGTTTTCACAATATAACCATATGGCAAATATTGTTGCATGGGCCATGCAAGTGCCACCTTTTCTAGTATTTGGTTTTTACTTGAAATTCTAAGTGGATCATCTTTCCTTGGTTCAAATCTTTTGTTGGCTTGTAGTTTTTCCTTCACCATATCATCTAAACCTCTCTCCCCATCTCCATGCATGCACATGTGATCATGTGTGAGCATAAGAGACACCCCATCATCACATGATCAACTCTCTCTCCCTCTTCCTCTTTTTCTTGCCTTGATCTTGTTAGGGCTTGTATTAAGCATGCTTGAGCAAGTTTAAGTACCACCTCCATCTATCTACCCCATCTTAGCTAAACCCTAAAATCTACCCCTCTCTTAAACCTAAACCCTAAGCCACCCCTCTAAAACCTACCTAGCATGGCCACATGACCACCATGCCCTTAACCATCCTAGCTAAACCCTAGCTAACCAAACCCTAAGCACCCCTCTCCCTCTCCACTCTAGCTATCAACCCTAAACCTATCTAGCATGGCCCCATCCCACCATGCCCTATCTACCCTCTCTCACCATCAAGGACACACCCTTCCCCCTCACCTAACCTAGCTCGAGCCGGCCCTCTCCCTCTCACTTCTTTCCTCTCTTCCCTCTCCCTGCCTATGGGCCCCCTCTCTAACCCTGCCTGCCTCGAGCTCCCCTGGCCCACCGCAGTCCCCAGCCCCACGGCTGCCAGCTCCCTCACAGCACCATGCACGTGAGGGAGGGTGCAAAAGCGCCGAAGCCCCCTCCCCTCCCCCACGCCATCTACCTGCCCCCTCTCTCGTTCTTATCTGTTCCTCTTCGCCCTAGCCTCCCCCCAGATCCCCAGGTAGTCCCCAGGCCTCTCTGCTCCCCCTGCCTTCCTTCTTCCTCCCCAGGCGAGCTACCTCTTCACCCATGCCCCCTCAACCCTAGATCGGCGGCCACCTCTGTTTTTCCTTCGATCCCAGGCGCAGGCAGCCCAGGCCCAGGAGACTCAGCTGCTTCCTGGCCGCCCAGGACACAAGGACCCAGCCCTAGCCTCGCCGGAGCGGCCACGCCGTCGTCGTGCCCGGAGTGATCTGCCGCTTCTCGACCCGAGCCCGCCGGCGGATCCGGACCTCCCCGAGCCTCGCCAACCGCGCCGTCGAGCTGCTGGTGAGCTCCTCTCTCCCCCAGACAACGTCTCCCTCTCGCCGTGCGTCTCGTCGCATTCGATTGGCGCTTCTGTAGCGCCATGTCAGCGTCGGCAACGGCAGCTTGCGGCGATAGATCCGGCCATGTTGAGCCACAAGGCGCTCGGTCCTCCCAGCGCAGACATCCCAAACCAAAGATGCAGACCGATGAACCTCTACCTTTTTCGTTTGGCGATGCGATTCACCCGATGGTTCGCTCGCCAACGTCGTTCAAACGGCCGTCATTGTCGCCGGGCGCTTGCGCTTGCCGTCCGGCGATTTTGGTCTTTGCATTTAGGACCTCGTAGTATCTCCCTAAACCCGATCTGCGGACCCACACTTGACCTCTTGTCGTTTTATGCAAAAACCCCTGAGGAAACCCCTTCATCAACCCGCGGTCCATCTTTCCCTCAGCCGCTGGCGCGTGGGACCGCAAGCCCTGGGGCCCCACCTGTAAGCGCCTGTGGGTGTGTTGGTCTGAGTAGATCAGGTTTTCTGTGTTTGTTTAAATTCAAACTTTGTTTAAATGTTTTCAAATTCAAATTCAATTCAGATTTCAAATAACTTTTCCATAGTAATTCCAAATCACACAAATGATATATGTTTGGATATCAGAAAAATGCTAGGATTTCAAATATGCCATCCATTTTGCCTTTTGCACATTTAAAATTCCAAGTTTATTTAAATTACCACAAATGCCACTGGAATTTAAATAATTCATAACTTTTGATTTATAATTCCAAATTTAGCAAATGATATGTCTAAAATGATCAGCTCGACGAGACCTTTCTGTTTATGCTATTCTTGACTTCAATTGCAGCATGCATCATATAAAAATATAGGGTACAGTAATGTTATGACAACAAAATATGAACCAAAACTCCACTAAAATGTTGCTACTTGTTTTCCACACCTCACCATGCCATGCTACCTTCTTGCCATGTAAATTGTGCATCATTCATCATGGCATGATTGTTTGCTTGACGCATCTTATTCATATGCTTGTGCTCTATATTCATGTTGGCCTTGTTTGTTTGGTTTTTCTCGGATAGACACTGAGCAGGGGTTATATCAAGAGAACCAGGAGCACTACCCAGATCCGTCCCTTGCTTCAACTGATATATCAGGCAAGCACTTCCACATGCTTGCATACATACAGTACCTATTGCCTCTATCTTATTCTCGCATCATTGAGTCGCGATTGCATTAAATTGAATCCCAAGTATGCATAGCCTTTACTTTTAAACCCCACCAAGCTTGTTCCCCCATCCCATGAGCCATTACTATAGGAGTTGTTTGAGCCATGAGTCGAGAAACATGTGTAGGGTATGTGAGCGTCTTTTGGATAATGAGGTACCTAAACAACTCAACCTGAGTAGTTCTGGGATAACTAAAGAAAGTGGCACCGGTGAGCAACATCTGCTATTTGGTTTTTCCTGCTCACTTGTGTCCCGTAAGACCCCGAGTACTTGATTCCTGTTCCTTGATTTATCGCGCTATCCACATCCGGGAGGTATATGGGACCCCCCGAGACGAGCTTGATTCCGTTTTTTCTTGGGGCCACAAACTAGTTTGAGGTTTTATTTACTATCCTGTACTTATGTCATGCTACCTTTGTATTTAAATTGTGCGAGGAGCACCTTTGTCTTTAGGATCGGGACACGATTCCGCGGTGTCGACAAGCCCAGCCACACTTTCGGGTTCCCGATCGTTCACACCGTATACCCAAACCTTGAGCCCGTCTCGAGTCACCGCTGGCCGTTCGGGATCTACTTAAGGTGGCCCTGAAATATTTCTGAATTCTGTGATTGTTCGTGAAAGCCTCGTTGGGTTTTGATTTGGTTTTCGAGGTTGATCGAGCGTGTGTTGCTATTGGTGCACCCCGGCCGGGTAAAACTTTCTGAAAGCCGTGTCCGCGGATATGGACGACTTGGAGCACAGTTTCTCGATCATAGACAAGCATAACTAAAGTACCGCCTTAATCTGACTAGTAACTTGACTAGTAAATAGTGCAACACTCATGGAATGGTTAATAAAATTGCCAATGGATGGGGGGGGGGTTGTTCGTCCGCTTCCTTGTTGGTAAGCAGGGAGGAGGATGGATCTGATGAGATTACCATTATAACTGTTTTTCTTAATTCACGGACATCCGTCTATCATTGGTTAGGCGGATGGTTAGCGTTTATCTGTAGAACTGCTAGGGTTTATCTTTCGCTGCAATTGCGTCACCCCAGGTTGTGTCCCCTTTAGAGGCATTAAGACTTGCTGAGTACCCTTAGGGTCTCACACGATAAATTCTTGGTTCAGATGAACAGTACCTTCACAGACGGATCTTTGGGTGGAAGAAGCGAAGATGTGGGCAACGATCGTTCGGTGTAGGGATTCCGGAACGGGATCCGTGAGACTAGTTGGGATGTGCTTATTTCTATGGCATCTTATGCCGATTTGCTTCTTATCCGTACTCGGATTTTGTTTGCCGCTTCCGCATGATACTCTGATGTGTGTTGTATGAGGAAGTATCCTAAAATATAGATCTACCTAGGTCATTTGAATCTTGCTGTATGGCGTTGCTATATTTCCTTTCTTTCTAGATGGTATGGCTCTGATGTACTCTTGTATGGTGGCTTGCGTACATACCCACTTGTGTACGTAGTTGATCCCTTCGCCTGCCGATTACGCCGCCCGTACAGGTCCCGTTGAGAGGGTAGTGGTTGGGACGTCTGAAAGGACTACCAGTGAGTGGATTTTGGGGCCCCACCGTACTATTTCGACCACTACCACTCATCCAGGCTTGTATCTAGGAGCGTAATTCACAGGATATATATCAGAAGTAGGAGCTACTCCATCACGTTGAAGTCTGTCACTGTTTCAAGGAGATAGAGAAGAAGGTTGATCCTCTCCCATTGGTGACTAAACTTGAAGATAAATTGGACAATTTGCAATCTCATTTGCGAAAGTGCTATAGCTGCATCAGTGCCCTGGAGGATACCAACAAGAAGTTGCGCACTGCGGTATTACATGCCATGGCGCCATAGTGATCTACAATAATGACGGTATCAAATAATCATGAGGGATTATTTGATCCCCCTAGCTTGATTCCAATATTGGGGAGATCTTTAAGACCTTGCAATCTATCTTATAGTACTATATCACTATTTTAGCTTTGCATTAGTTTGAGCTTAGAAATAAAGTTTGCATCATTAGAATTCCCTTCAGGAATAGTTGATCCCTTTTATGAAATTCCCAGGACCAAAGACCGCGTGCGAGCACTAGAGATATATCAGAAGAAGGAGCTACTCCATCGTGTTGAAGTATGTCACTGTCTCAAGGAGATAGAGAAGAAGGACGATCCTCTCCCATTGGTGACTAAACTAGAAGATAAAGTGGACAATATGCAATCTCATTTGCGAAAGTGCTACGGCCGCATCACTGCCCTAGTGGATACCAACAAGAAGTTGCGTACTGTGGTATGACATGCCATGGCGCCACAGTGATCTACAATAATGACGGTATCAAATAATCATGAGGGATTATTTGATCCCGCCTAGCTTGATTCCAATATTGGGGAGATATTTAAGACCTTGCAATCTATCTTATAGTTTTATATCACTATTTTAGGTTTGCATTAGTTTGAGCTTAGAAATAAAGTTTGCATCATTAGACAGGAATAGTTGATCCCTTTTATGAAATTCCCAGGACCAAAGACCGCGTGCGAGCACTAGAGATATATCAGAAGCAGGAGCTACTACATCGTGTTGAAGTATGTCACTATCTCAAGGAGATAGAGAAGAAGGATGATCCTCTCCCATTGGTTACTAAACTAGAAGATAAAGTGGACAATTTGCAATCTCATTTGCGAAAGTGCTACAGCCGCATCACTGCCCTAGTGGATACCAACAAGAAGTTGCGCACTGTGGTATTACATGCCATGGCGCCACAGTGATCTACAATAATGACGGTATCAAATAATCATGAGGGATTATTTGATCCCGCCTAGCTTGATTCCAATATTGGGGAGATATTTAAGACCTTGCAATATATCTTATAGTTTTATATCACTATTTTAGCTTTGCATTAGTTTGAGCTTAGAAATAAAGTTTGCATCATTAGAATTCCCTTCAGGAATAGTCGATCACTTTTATGAAATTCCGACTTTATTATCATATATGGAGGATTATTGAGTGCGTGCTTGTCTTATTAGATATATGAATGGCTTGAGTATAATTTTACTTGCACTTGATGATTGCAATAAGAGTCTTCTACACCATTGGTATTAATGGAACATACAAAGATGATTTGGTCAATATGTTGTAAGTTCATGGTTTGATTTACAAAGGAAAAATTATCCAATCAGTTAAGTTGAGAAAGAAACCTTGAACAAAGGAAAATTCAAAGTGCTATCAAATTAGAGCGAGAACAAGACGAGGTAGAGTATTCAAGATACAAAGATGCTTCATGATACGTCGTAAACGTATCTATAATTTTTGATGTTCCATGCTTGTTTAGTATCTATTTTTCTTTGCTTTGTCTATACTTTGAGGTATTTTTATATGTTTTCTGGGACTAACCTATTAATAACATGGACATTTCCAAATCCATGACTTCTTTCCCTGTTTTGTTAAGATTATTTTCTTGGGCGTAACTTTGGTGTTTCTCACGAGTTTTATGTTGGAGATATGCCCTAGAGGCAATAATAAATATAGTTATTGTTATATCTTTGTGTTTATGATAAATGTTTACATTCATGCTATAATAGTATTAACAAGGAAACATTGATACTTGTGTGATTTGTAAATTTAATTTGAAGTCCCTAGTATAGCCTCTATACATCACTAGCTTGTTGGTTGATAAATGATTGTGGTTTCCCTATCATGAACATTGAGATGTTATCAACAACAAGATCATATCGTTAGGAGAATGATATGGTGGACATACTCCTATAGATAAGCGTAGCATAAAGATCAAGTCATTTCAATAGTTCAATTGCTATATGCTTTCTGATACATAGTAACCTAATTCCTTCGACCATGAGATCATGCATATCACCTTTACCGGATGGATGCTTTGATGACATCAAACACCACACCGAATCGGGTGGTTATAAAGGTGGCATTGAGTGTTCGGAAAGTATTGGTTGAGACACATGGATCAAGAGTGGGATTTGTCCATCCATATGACGGATAGATATACTCAGGCCCTCTCGGTGGAATGTCATCCAATTGGCTTGCAAGCATGTGACTGGCTCACAAGGGATCACATATCACGGGAGCGAGAAAAGAGTACTTATCGGTACGAGGTTGAACTAGGTATGCAGAGATACCGACGATCATAACCTCGGATAAGTAAACTATCGTGAGACAAAGGGAAATTGGTATCGTATGTAAGTGGTTCATTCGATCGCAAAGTAATCATAGAAATATGTGGGAGCCATATGAATTTCAGATTCCTCTATTGGTTATTGTTGAGAAGTGTCTCGATCATGTCCGCATAATTCACGAACCGTAGGGAGACACACTTAAGGATTCGACGTTGTTTGAGTAGTTATGGTATTATGAGAAAGAGACCGAATGTTGTTCGGAGTCTTGGATGGGATCCGGGATATCACGAGGTGATCCGGAATAGTCCGGAGAATAAGATTCATATAAGGAAAGTCCCGTTTCGGAGTTCATGAATGATTCCGGTGTTTTCATCGGGAATGTTCTAGAAGGTTCCGGAATGTCCGGCACTCCGGAGGGGAAGGGGTACATGAATGTGTCATTGCATATTGGAATTATTGCATCATGTACTAAGTGTTCTCGCTGTTCCAAATAAAGGATTAAATTGAATCCTAAATTGAAAAGTCAAATAGCAAGTTTGAAAAGTCAAACGGCTAAAATTGGAAAGAGGGAAAGAGGAAGGAGAGGGAAACCGAGTTGGGGAGGGAATCCCTCCTCCAACCGGCGGCGCCTCCTCCAAGCCGAGTTGGGGAGGGACTCCTCTCCCTCCCCTTGGCCGCCGGCCCCTCCACCTATATAAGGAGGGGCAGGGCTCCCTCCTCTAGACACACAAGTCCCTCACCTCAAACCCTAGAAAGCTGCAACCCTCCATAGCCGCCGCCACCACCTAGGGTTTTGCCCTAGCCGTCGACTTGGGGTCCCCAGAACCCTAGCCGCCGGCTCTAGCCCCTCCTCCTTGGTGTGTCTAAACCCTAGATCGCCGAGGAGCTCTCTCATACTCCACCATACTCGCTCCGGCTTAAGGCGAAGCCCTGCGAGATCTCCCCTCTACTTCCGGTACCACGCCGTTGTCTTGGGAATCGCGAGAGTGCTACAACCTCCATTTTCTTTGGAACAAGGGAGAGGAAGGTATTCGTCGAGTACCGAACGTGTGACCGACTGCGGGAGCGCTGCCGGAACGCAGCGCCGGAAGGATCGTCTACACGATCTTGAGATCGGTAAGAGTACGACTACATCACCCACGAGAATACGCTCTCGTTAAACACTTTGGAATCTTCGAGGGTAAGTTATTCCATCGACTCGTTGCTACAATCTAGTAGATAGATCTTGGCTTGTTTGTTTGTATGCGATAGAAAATTTTTGTTTTCCATGCTACGAAACCCTACATTTTATAGACCTCTGACCCCCTTATATACTTCAATTGTGTTTATCTCTAATCATAATCACTAGTAACCAATCTAGCCATGCTCTATCCCGTCCCAGGCCGTGGAAAACCCATGGATCTCGTTGATCCTTCCAGGGACTACTCTTGCAGCCCGTCCATGGAGGACGGCAACGAGTAGGTGGAGAGGTTTATCCCGAGGTACAAGGAGTACATCGAGTCAAGCTTCTACAACAGCAATCCCGATGAAGATTGGACTGACATCTACATCAGCTGTGATTTCTATGATCCCACGGATATCAACTGGGCAGCAATGAAGAGAGCTCAACAAGAGAGAGAAGGTCACCAGCCGCATATAAAAGGGCGTGTGGAGATGGCCAAGTTCATCACTATGGACTCCAGGCCGCTCAAGCATAAGGAATTACCTAACATTGGTGCATGTGCTAGAAAGGAACTGATGGTGCCACTCTTGAAGCCTACCTGTAACATCCCAAAAATCATGATTTGTGAAAGTTTGCATATGATTCATGCATTCATAGAATTTGGTCTTCCAAACAAAATTTTAAATAAGAAACCATGTTATGCCTATTATTTTATGCAAATAAGGCAATGGTTTTATTTTTATTTTCAAGGTATGAAAGTGCTTTGGATTGATCACTAGTGTTTTAAAATGGATGCAAAGCTTGCACAAAACATTCAAAACAAAACTTCAAGAACAAAACCATTTATATTCCTAATATATATATCAATAAAGGCATGGTTTTATTTTATTTTTCAAAGTGTCAAAGTGTTTTTGACTAGGTAGTAGTGTTTTAAACACAATTGGGTGCAAATATTTCACTACAAAAATTTAGAGGTGGTTTGAATTCAAACTTATTTGAAAATGGTTTGAAATTAGTTCCTGAAATTCAAATAGAAAAAGGAAAAGCAAAAAGAAAAAATAAAACCAGCCGCTGCCCATTTAGCCTAGAACCAGAACAGGCCCACCAAGCCCACCCGGGGCAGCCCCTTTCCCCCCTCTCTCTCACGCGCGTAAACCTACCCCGCTGACACTGCCTGGTGGCCACGCCCATCTCAGCACCTTCTTCCCCACCACGCGCGCAGACGCAGTCGCCGGCTGTTTCTCCCCCATTCACCGCCGCGTGATTGCGGGCTTTATTTCCATTGATTCGCAACATGATTTCCTCGCCCCCACTGGCTACTTAAACTGCACAGCACCACGACCATTTCCCCCCAACCAATTTCATCCAAACGCCGCCAGGCTGCTCGCTTTTCAACTCGCACCGCCGCTGCCCGAGCAACTCCGACAAGATATTCCAGTAAGTGTCGTGCTCGCGCCCACCCCTCATTCATTCGAGGATCATCCTCTGCTTCTTGCGCACCCTCTCAAACCCTTGGTTCATATGCTCGTGACCCAGAACGACGGGTTCGACGAGCACCGTAAGCATCCGACGCCGTCTCCAACTCCGACGAGAAATCTTGGTGAGATACGACCGCCCCTCGCCTCCTGGTTCACACTAAATTGTTAACAAGCTCTTTGTGCACACACTGATGTCCTTGGCTTGCGCTATGGTGGCCCAGGTCGTCGCCTCCGTCGCCGTCCGAGCAAACCCGACGCTGCCCGCAACTCCAACGAGCCTCAGCGACCACAACAGCACGCCCTCGCCCACGCCAGCGACGCCTTAAGCATCCTCATATCCTTGCGAGACTGGTAAGCGTCTCTTCCAACCCAGCCCCCTCTGTAGCCACCGGAATTCCACTGGCCGCCACGTCGCCGCCGCCAGCGCCGCCAGACTTTGGTCGAGTGAGCCAGCGCCGTTAGATCTAGATCGTAGGGTATAGATTAGATCTAGATTGAACCGTTTTCTTTAGATTTGGCGCGTTGGCTCTAACTTGATCCAACGGCACGGATGCGTGATACCGCACGAAGCGGTACCGTCCAATCAGAGCACGCCACGTGTTGGTTCTTTGTTTAAATAAAATCCAGAAAAGGTTTTTCAATGTTTAAACTTGGGAAATTCATAACTTTTGATCTGTTTATCCTAAAAATGCAAATAATATATCAATGGATTCACAAAAATAAATCCTACACTGCTGCAGGCTTATTTTTGTATTTTTCTTCTGTAAAAATGGAATTTTATGCAGAGACAATTATAGGCTTATTTTGAGTATATAAATTATTTAGAAAATGTTTTTAAAGCCAAATTTAATATATTTAGTCTATAAATGTTTTAGTTTTTTGTTTAGTAATGTTTACTTGTCTTTTTTAGTTTAAGGAAATCATCACATGGAATTTTCATGCATTCATGTATTTTTTGCTTGATTATTTTGAATGTAAATTTGGTGCTATCATTTTATGTGTAGATTTTTGTGCTAGTGGTGATTGTGATTGTGAGGATTGTTGCTACTCCCCCAACTACCAAGGAAATTGGTGCTTCATGTATTTGTCCCATTATTTTGACTATGCACTAGTGATATGTTGTATAGGGTTTGCATGAAATTTTTGCTAAGTATCTATATGCTATGCTATGGGAAATCCTAGTAGATGGAGTCTTGGTAGAATTTTCTCTAAGTTAAGATACTTGCTATATTATTATGATTAGCCTAGCTAGTAGAAAACAAGAGTGGATTATATACATGCTATGGAAATGTTTGCTAAGTCTTTGACTTGTGTTTTGCCTAATAAAACAACTAAGTGAAGGAATCACCTGGGTGGAATGGTATGTTTGGGTTATGTTGAGTGGTTACACAAGGACCATATCTATGTTCTACCTTGTGTATCACACTTGTGGAAAGCCACTCAGGAACAAAGGGATTTGAGATACTTAGTGTTTAGAAGCTTCTACTGCAACCACATGTCATATGGGCTCTGCCTTGATCATATAGGTTTCAATAACTTAGCCAGAAGGACAGATGGTGGTAGGGTGATAGGTTGGAATGCTTCCATTTGGTCTAAGGGAAGGCTTCTGAAAGATCTCGTCTGGATGCATGTCGAGTCTTGTGGGGAAAGTGCACCACCTCTCGAGGAGGAAAAATCTAAGTACTTAGCCGTGTCCCCGGTAACGGACAATTTGAGCATCAAGACACTGAAACTATCAAGGATCTCCTCATCCCAATTTCTAAGTTAAAATCTTGTGGTTTAACAAGGGTAAAGGTTAACCAATGTGTATTGGTGGTTCCTTGGGAGTTTTGTTAAATAAAAACTTAGTGTTTTCAACTGATAGGTAAAACCTATTATGAGAAAATCAAGCCTAAGCTACACTTAGCCAAATTCATATAGAAGCTAGAAACTATTATTCTACTAAGGTATCACTTGCCAATACTATTCCAATGTATTGACCCACTGTGGCTATAACTTGTGATGTTGCAGGGTACTCTGATGAGGATTAGGGTTATGAGTCTACACTCAACATGTTTGCCTGTGGCACATGAAGATGAAGAATTTAATTTATTTACTTAAGTTTAAACTCTTGTACTGGCCTATGGCTATGGATTTGTAAAATACTATGCTATCTCTAGAATGACGATGTAATAAAGACCTTTGTATCTGTGTACTTCATCCTAAACTGTGGATGCTAGTATTTGATCCAGGGACTAGCATTGCAATCATAGGGACCTTTACCTTTATAAAGGTGGGGTCTTACACTACCATTGGTTCTCGTATAAGGGTGAAGCCTCAAGAAGAGTGGAGGGACGATTTCTACTTCCCCGATCCATCAATTATGGATGTGGAAGAAGAAGTTGTTCCCAGGACCAAAGACCACGTGCGAGCACTGGAGATATATCAGAAGCAGGAGCTACTCCATCGCGTTAATGTCTGTTACTGTCTCAAGGAGATAGTGAATAAGGATGATCCTCTCCCATTGGTGACTAAACTAGAAGATAAAGTGGACAATTTGCAATCTCATTTGCGAAAGTTCTACAGCCGCATCACTGCCCTGGAGGATTCCAACAAGAAGTTGCGCACTGCGGTATTACATGCCATGGCGCCACAGTGATCTACAATAATGACGGTATCAAATAATCATGAGGGATTATTTGATCCCACCTGGCTTGATTCCAAGATTGGGGAGATCTTTAAGACCTTGTAATATATCTTATAAGTTTTATATCACTATTTTAGCTTTGCATTAGTTTGAGCTTAGAAATAAAGTTTGCATCATTAGAATTCCCTTCAGGAATAGTCGATCCCTTTTATGAAATTCCGAGTTTATTATCATATATGGAGGATTATTGAGTGTGTTCTTGTCTTATTAGATATATGAATGGCTTGAGTATAATTTTACTTGCACTTGATGATAGCAATAGGAGTCTTCCACACCATTGGTACTAATGGAACATACAAAGAAAATTTGGTCAATATGTCGTAAGTTCATGGTTTGATTTACAAGGGGAACAATTATCTAATAAGTTAAGTTGAGAAAGAAACCTTGAACAAAGGAAAATTAAAACTGCTATCAAATTAGAGTGAGAACAAGACGAGGTAGAGTATTCAAGATATAAAGATGCTTCATGATACGTCGTAAACGTATATATAATTTTTGATGTTCCATGCTTGTTTAGTATCTACTTTTCTCTGCTCTGTCTACACTTTGAGGTATTTTTATATGTTTTCTGGGTCTAACCTATTAACAAGATGGCATAGTGCCAGTTGCTTGTTTTCTTCTGTTTTTGGTGCCAGAAAAGTCAAAAAATGAATAATCTCGGAATTGGACGGGACAAAAGCCAAAGTCAATATTTTACCGTGGGGAACACGGAGCCAGAATCGAGACGGAGGAGGGCCTCGGGCCACACCCCCTGGCCGCGCGGACTGGCCTGGACCACGCCTGGGAGGGGGTGCATCCGCATCGGGCACCCCCTCGGCCTCCCTATTTGCCTATAATAAGCCCCTGATACGTAAACCCTAAGGACCCGATCAATCTTCCACGAAACAGTCTGTAGCCACCGCCACCATCGGCCCTAGATCGGGGGGATCTGAAGCTCTTCGTGACATCCTGTCGGAGGGGAGAGATCATGCTAGAGGCCTTCTTCATCACCATGCCAGCCTCCTATATGAAGCGTGAGTAGTTTCACCTTGGACTACGGTTCCATGTAGTAGCTAGATGGTTGTTTCTCCTCCTTTGTTCTACCATTTTTAGATCTTGTGAGCTCCGTTCATGATCAAGATCATCTATTTGTAATCATGCATGTTGTGTTTGCGGGGATCAGATGGATATTGAGATTACTATGTCAGATTGATTAATGATTCAATATTATTGATTCTATCATGTATGTGTTGTTTGAGATCTTGCATGCTCTTCGTTTCTAGTAGCTATCTTGGCCACGTAGATGCTTGTGACTCCAAGAGGGAGTATTTATGCTCGATAGTGGGTTCATACCTCTATTTAATTTGGGGAAGTGACATAAATCTCTAAGGTTGTAGATGTGTTGTTGCTACTAGGGAGAAAATAACGATATCTTGTTCATGGAATAAGTGGATTGTTTACTTTACACACCTTGTTTAAAGTAGTTATCCGTTGCTTGCAACTTAATACTGGAGGGGGTTCGGATGATAACCTGAAGGTGGATTACTAGTCATAGATGCAGTTGGATGGTGGTCTATGTATCTTGGTGTAATGCCCAATCAAATCTCATAGGATCATGAATGTCTAGTATTGCATTGTTATGCCTTGCTCTATCCGGTCAATTGCCCCGCTGTAATTTGTTTACCCAACATGTTATGTTGTTTATCTTAAGGAGAACACCTCTAGTGAACTATGGACCCCGGTCCAATCTTTACCATTGATACATATTCCACTATTATTGTTTACTTTCTACAAGCCACCATTACCTTCCACACCATATAGTTAATCCTTTGTTTTTTCAGCAAACCGATGAGATTTACAACCTCACTGTTCGTTGGGGCAAAGTATTGAGTTTGTGTTGTGCAGGTTTCGAAGTACCTAGCAACACCTTTGAGTCGTTTCCTTCCTCCTACTGGTATAATAACCTTGGTTTCTACTGAGGGAAAACTTGCTGCTGTGCTCATCATACCTTCCTCTTGGGGTCTCCCAACTAAGCTCTACAGTGATCTGAGCTACACATCATCAAGCTATTTCTGGCTCCATTGCCGGGGAGGCTAAGGATGGCTTCACAAGGGGGGTCCTTCACAACCTTTCTCTTTACTTTGTTTTTGTTTTGATTAGTTTCTTTTTCTCTGTTTTTTTTGCCTTTTATCAAAAACTCAAAAAAATTAGTTTGGTTTGGTTTGCTTTCTCTTATCAAAAACACAAAAAAATTAGTTCCTACTCTAGTTGTTGCTACTCTTGGTTTGCTCCATCTTTGCAAAAATGAACTCTGCTGAGAGCACCAAGTTGTGTGACTTCACTAGCACAAACAATAATGATTTCCTGAGTGCACCTATTGCTCCACCTGCTCCTAATGCTACCTTTTATGAAATTAAGCCTGCTTTGTTGAATCTTGTGATGACAGAGCAATTTTCTGGGCTAGTTTTGATGATGCTGCTGCCACCTTAATAAATTTGTTGAACTTTGTACATGCAAAAATATAAGTATGTAGATGGAGATATTATTAAGCTCAAGTTGTTTCCTTTCTCCTTGAGAGGAAAAGCTAAAGAATGGTTGCTATGCTTGCCTAGAAATAGTATTGATTCTTGGATTAAGTGCACAGGTGCTTTTATTGGAAAATACTATCCTCTTGCTAAGATTATATATATGAGAAGTGAAATAATGAAATTTAAACAACTTGATAATGAACATGTCGCTCAAGCTTGGGAAAGAATGAAATCTTTTGTTAAGAATTGTCCCACTCATGGACTGACTGCTTGGATGATTATACAGACTTTTTATGTAGGACTCAACTTCTCTTTAAGAAATATGTTGGATTCAACTGCTAGAGGTACCGTTATGACCATTAACTTGGGTGCTACAACAAAGCTCCTTGATAATATGATGCTCAACTATTCTGAATGGCACACTGAGAGAGCTCCACATGGTAAGAAGGTAAATTCTGTTGAAGAAACCTCTTCTTTGAGTGATAAGATTGATGTTATCATGGCTATGCTTGTTAATGGAAAAGCTCATATAGATCCAAATAATGTTCCCTTATCCTCTTTGGTTTCTCAAGAAGTGCAAGTTGATGTGAACTTCATTAGAAACTACAATTTTAGCAACAATGCCTATAGGAATAATTTCGGTAGTAACAATAATTATAGGCCTTATCCTCCTAATAATGAAAATACCTATGCAAACTCCTACAACAATACTATAAGTTCTACCTCTGAACTTGAAATCATGCTTAAAGACTTTATTATTAAACAAAACATTTAAAAAAAAACTATGGAGAAAAAGCTTTTGAATGTTGAGAAAAATATTTCCTCTTTGTCTGAAGCACAATCCTCTTTGATTAATAAAATGGATGCTAAACCTAAAAACTTGGAAAGTACCTTTGCTGCTACTCATGCCATACAAGTTACTATAGATGAAAATGTTAGACTGTTATCTCAACTACATGCTAAGTGGGAAAGAGAAGCTGAAATTGCTAGAAACAATAGTGTTTGCACTATCACCACCACCAATATGGATGCCACTAAACCACAAGAAGTCCCTATTACTCCTACCATAATGCCTAAACCCAATGAGTCTACTACCAGTGATGCTAAGTTGATTTTAATCTTGATGGTTGCAATATTTATGAAGTGATTATGTTCCTACAAAAGCTTGCTAGAAGTCCTAATGCTAGTGATATGAATGTGGCTTTCACCAAACACATTACATATGCTCTTATTAAAATTAAGGAAGAAAAGTTGAAACACAAAGCCTCTATTCCTAGGAAAGTAGAAGATAGTTGGGAACCCATCATTAATATGCAAGTGAATGACTTTGATCTCAAAGCTTCATGTGACCTTGTTTTAGTGTCTCTATTATTCCTAGAAATATTTATGAAATGCTTGATTTGCTACGTTTGGAAGATTGCTATTTGGATGTCGCACTTGATGATAATGCTAAAAAGAAACTCATGGGAAGTGTTAATGATGTTCTTAGTATGGTTAATAATGCCTATGTCCCTGTTGATTTATATGTTTTGGATGTTGAATACAATGCTTCTTGTCCTATTACTTTGGGAAGACCTTTTATTAGAACAGTTGGTGTCATCATTTATATGAAAGAAGGCACCATTAAATATCAATTTCCATTGAATAAAGGTATTGAACACTTCCCTATGAGGAGAGATAAGTTGCCTTTTGCTACACCTTTGAAAGCAAGGTTTGATGTTAATGCTTCTTCATTTGAAAATACTTGATTCTTGCTTCTTATGCCTAACTTAAAGGCGTTAAAGAAAAGTACTTCTTGGGGGATAACCCAATAGTTTTCTTGAGTCTTAGAAGTTATTACTTCTGTAATAACCTCTCCTTATCCTTTTTATTTGATTTTTGTGCCAAGAATAACCTCTAATGAGAGGGAAGTAAGATTTGGGGAGTTGTTGTCCCGAAAAGGTTTCTTGTGCTCCACCGTAATAATTCGTGTAAAATATCTGTAATTCGTATTGCTATGTAATTTTCTGAATAAATCCCCCAGGTTTTTAGCTAACTCTAGTTAGATCAAATTTTTTTGATTTGAGAAACATAAGGTCTTCGAAAAAATCGGTTTCTACTATTTGATGCTTTTGTGATTTACGCCATTATTTGCATTTGCTTCTTATTGATTCCTTTTTGGGTTCTTTTTGGGAAATTGAGCTTATTGAGGGAATTTATACTTTAGCTTGTGTCTTTAGTGAAAGTTTTTCTGTTTTTAAAACTAAACCCAAAGATCTATTATCTTTTGAATGCACTAATGTTGCTAATGAAGATTGTGTGAAGTTTTGAATGAAGGAAAATTTGCAGGTATAGAGAAAGAATGATGTAATGAAATGAAGAATGGACAAAAGCTCAATCTTGGGGATGCCACCCCGTGTCACCCCCAGAAATATCCAAGAGGTACAAGCGTCAAAGCTTGGGGATGCCCAACGTATCCCCTTCTTCATCAATAAAAATCTTAGGTCTTTCTAGACACTTCGTTTGTATTGTTTCATGCACTGTTGTCTTGTTCTTGGAGCGTCTTAGTTTTCGTTTTTGGTTTTTGTTTGCTTAGTTTTCTTGAATAAAGTAGTTTGGACCCCCGTTTTCGATGTGTTTTTTAAAATAAGTTGATTGGTTTTGGAAAGGAGTAGGAAGTTCTTGATTTAGTAGTACAAGAGGAGCTTGCTTTGACTGTGACTTAGACTTTATCATGTCATGCTAGATGTTGTTTTGACCTTATGCTTAGTGATTATTTCTATAGCACGACTTGTTCCAAACAATTGGGATTTCTTAATGTGCCTTGAAATAATCATGCGTTGTTTTAGCATACAAAAACATAGTATTCTGGTATTCTCCTTTGATGCTTTGTTTGGGTTGACTTGGCGCATGCTCACACCATGTTATGACTATGAACCAGTCACCTTAGCCTCTATGATCATTTAGTTTTTGACTTGTAGTACCACTTTATGCTTTGATTGGTAATGTTTTGTCGCTCTGCATGATTATGGAATTATTGCTCTCTTAGTTGGTCGCTCCGAGTCTTGCAAGCCCCCACTTGTATGAGTAAGCTCTACTCATGCATCCAACTCCCAAGAAACCAAGTTATTCCAAAGTTTCCACTATAAATTCCTATGCATGGTGTGTTACACCATTCCAAGTATATTCTTGTTTTATCTACCTTCCAATTAAAAATTCACTTTGTTATGTGAAACTTAGTGATTAAAGATCTCACAAACTTGATGGCACACTTTATTTTTCTTGACCCTAAATAAACTTGAACCATTGTGTCATCTATATTGTATATGCTTGCACTTCTATGTTGGAATTAGCAGAAACATGTTGTCATGGAGAACACTTTCAACATTGCACTTATACATTGTACCTAGTTGATATCAAGTTCTTTTGTTTGCGGATGTCGTCGGTGTGAAATAAAAGGGGAGCTTGTAAGTCCATGGAGTTATGTATGTGTGTTAGAGAAACGCCTAGGCCGCTAGCCTAAGCCATGCCTAATCATGGTGGAAACTTGCAGCATCACGATAGTGAGCAATCTATGAATATTTCTTCTTATAAAAAAAGAGGAAAGAGAGAAAAAAGCCCGATTTTACCATGGTAAATAAGAAGATTGCTGAGACTCTCATTGTCTGCTTGCCTTGTCATTTTTATTATGGGATACCTCCTGTATCATGTGCAAGCGGTACCTCGTTGGTGGTTCTCTATGATGCACATGTACTTACTATGACAAGAACTTACCGGTGACTAAAGTTGAGTAGCATGAGGAGCGGCCCTCGTACTCAAGGGACATGAGATTGCCAACTTATACGTTTTCAAGCATATACTCCATAGTTTGTTCACTTTAACCTTAATCACTTCAAGATGCTTATGATAGGGGCAATGAGAGCTGAAAGCTAACAAGTACCATAATTTTTGGAAGCTCTTCATGAGACTTGAAATCCATGCTTCCCTTTTATGAAGGGACTTTCTTCCACTTTTATATTGAGTCTCCACCTTCTATCCTTAGGCACCAATTAAGAGAGCATAGTGGCCATTCTTAGTTCTATGTGCATTGTCCCAAAACTTATTGATTGATGCATATTGTTGATATTGCTTGCTCTTGAACTATTTGTATCTAGTCACTCTAATGAACTTTGAAGGTCTCCTATGCATTTATTGATACTCCATGAGGGACAAGCTGAATGCCGCTATGCTATGTTTTCTATATGTGAAACAAACAATAGTCTTTCAATGCATTATTATTCATGATCTTTTTTGTATCCTTTCATGTTGCATGCATAGTTACTTTGTCTTATTGTTATAATTTCTTCTTTCATGCTCATGTTTAGAGTACTTTGATCCCAGCTTTCAATGCTTGCAAATGGTTTGATCTGGATTTTGATGGTGCATGTCACCTCAAAAATTATTCTTTTTATCACTTACCTACTCGAGAACAAGCAGGAGTTAAGCTTGGGGATGCTTGATACGTCGTAAACGTATATTATAATTTTTTATGTTCCATGCTTGTTTAGTATCTACTTTGCTTTGCTTTGTCTACACTTTGAGGTATTTTTATATGTTTTCTGGGACTAACCTATTAACAAGATGCCACAGTGCCAGTTGCCTGTTTTCTTCTATTTTTGGTTCCAAAAAATTCATAAAATGAATATTCTCGGAATTGGACGGGACAAAAGCCAAAGTCAATATTTTACCGTGGGGAACACGGATCGAGAAGACAAAACGGAGGAGGGCCTCGAGGGGGACACAGCCCTTGGCCGCACGTCATGGCCTGGCCCGTGCCTGGGGGGGTGCAGCTGCCTCGGGCACCCCCTCGGCCTCCCTCTTCGCCTATAAGAAGCCCCCGATACCTAAACCCTAAGGACCCGATCAATCTTCCATGAAACAGTCTGTAGCTACCGCCACCATCATCCCTAGATCATGGGGAGGGGATCTGAATCTCTTCCCGGCACCCTGCTGGAGGGGAGAGATCATCTAGAGGCCTTCTTCATCACCATGCCAGCCTCCGGTATGAAGCATGAGTATTTCCACCTTGGACTATGGGTCCATGTAGTAGCTAGATGGTTGTTTCTCATCCTTTGTGCTACCATGTTTAGATCTTGTGAGCTTGGTTCATGATCAATATCATCTATTTGTAATCATGCATGTTGTTATTGCGGGGATCCGATGGATATTGAGATTACTATGTCAGATTGGTTAATGATTCTATCATGTTTGTGTTGTTTGAGATCTTGAATGATCTCTGTTTCTAGTATCTATCTTGGACAAGTAAATGCTAGTGACTCAAAGAGGGAGTATTTATGATCGATAGTGGGTTCATGCCTCTAGTTAATCTCGGGAAGTGACACAAATCTCTAAGGTTGTGGATGTGCTATTCCTACTAGGGAGAAAACAACGATCTCTTGTTCATGGAACAAGTGGATTATTTACTTTACACACCTTGCTTAAAGTAGTTATCCGTTGCTTGCAACTTAATACTGGAGGGGGTTCGGATGATAACCTGAAGGTGGATTACTAGTCATAGATGCAATTAGATGGCAGTCTATGTATCTTGTTGTAATTCCATCAAATCTCATAGGATCATGAATGTATAGTATTGAATTGCTATGCCTTTCTCTATCCTGCAATTCCCCTACTGTAATTTGTTTACCCAGCATGTTATGTTGTTTATCTTAAGGAGAACACCTCTACTAAACTATGGACCCTGGTCCAATCTTTACCATTGATACATCTTCCACTATTACTGTTTACTTTCTGCAAGCCACCATTACTTTCCACACCATACAGTTAATCCTTTGTTTTTACGAAACCGTGAGATTGACAACCTCACTATTCTTTGGGACAAAGTCTTGAGTTTGTGTTGTGCAGGTTTCCAAGTTGCTAGCAACACCTTTGAGTCTTTTCCTTCTTCCTACTGGTTCTATAACCTTGGTTTCTACTGAGGGAAAACTTGCTGCTGTGCTCATCATATCTTCCTCTTGGGGTCTCCCAACGAAGCTCTAAAGTGATATGAGCTACACATCATCACTTCATATACAAGTGGAATTTGGTAATTGAGATCGTTAAACTTTGACTTCCTACATGAAGTGGAAAGTATGGCTAGCTCCTTTGCACATCACTTAAACAAAAGTGTGAGCATATAAAAAATAGAAAATAAAATGTGCAAAGAGCAAATAGGCATACACCACTATCTTTTGGTGAGACAAAGGAACGTTTGAGATTTTAAATCCCAAGTGAATATGTTAATCATAAAAATGCTTGGGACTACCTCACTAACTCATTCAGTCGAACTGAAACACTTTTACATCATATTGAGAGTAATATTTTGTGAACTGTTAAATGCTAAGGTGTGGAAGACTACTAATATTATTCGGATGGTTCGAGCAAGGTACTATTCATGAACTTATTCTTATGTATCATATATGATAAACACATGCTGCAACTGCCTCATTTATTTTATCAACTCAGCTTCATGAATATGAGGATCGCATCCATTAAGATAACCTTGCTCGGGACAATCAAGAGTCTAATCTTGGGGAAGTTGATGACTGCATATTTTCATCATGTTTTATATTATTATTTTGCACTATAGTGGTAGTATCTTGATATTTTACGGCATTCACGCACATCTTTTATGCCTATTTTCACTAGGATCAGGACAGATGATGGATACGATAGACACAATTCTTGGACCAGTTCTATTGGGCCAAAAAGGAGTAAAAAATAACGTAAATCGCTAATTTGGGAAATATCAATAACACCCAAAGAAAACTAGAGGCGATCGCAACAACTAGTAGGTTGAACGACCAACTATACTCGCGGGAATATTTTCTAGCTATATAGTTCCCGCTGTATAGTTGCCGCTGCCTCTTCAAATATTTTCGCCCCGTGCAATCGAATGAGAGAGACGACATATAGACCGACCAGAAATCACAGAAACCTCACCTCCGGAAGGGATCTGGAGGGGGAACTCATCCACCAGGGATCCATCTTCACCCTATGCAGATCCGTGAGGCTAAGGCATCGATGTTCATCATCAACCGCTGTATCACTACCATCTCCATCCATCTCATCTACATCTTGTCTAGATCTTGTCGTAATTTCCGTACTCGTTGTGGATTTATACAAGTATTATTCATCTATGATAGATTCCATTGTTTTTGCCATGATGTTGACTGCCTCCATATATGAGTAGATCATTAGTTCTTGGGGAGATGGAGAAACCCTAGAATGAGATTGAAATAAGATAAAGTTTATTATGATATTCATCACTGTGACCATGTGTTAGATTATCTTCATCTTGATGTTGAGAGAAGTCGACCTCTCAATATTTACCTCGTGTGGGGACTTAATGGAGAGAACTACTTGTTGGTAGACGGAGGTGTGCTAGGACTTATGGTGACTATAAAGATGTTAGCACCCCTTATGTATCAACTTGGGAATCGAGGAAACTCATGGAACATTGTCCATGCAATGGGATACATCCTATGGGATAAAATCCCTTAATAGCGCAGTAATTCAATTGATGTCGATTACTTGTCTTCTTTGGTTATGAGGATGATGTGAGTAGTGGTTGCTGCCTACAATTACGGAGTTCCTCCCACACTTACGTAGTTGAGAATGTTCATGATAATAATCTTCACCTTAAATCCTTTATAATGTTAGAGATGTATCCGCTACTCCTTGAGAACACTTTTTCCCATTGCAGTTTCATATCTCTTTTACATACGTGATACTTACTTTCTGTATTCAGTTTGTTTTACTTTACTTATTTTTCTATTATACAAAAACCCAAAAATACCTTTTTACACCAAACTCGCATTTTATTTTGGTACTTAGAATGCTAGTAGCATTACTATTTCAATATTTAATTCAATAGTTATTATAGTTCCGAACTCCCGCTCCCTATGGGATCGATTTCTTTATTTCAAATCTAGTTACAAACAATATGTGCACTTGCAGTCATCAATTCCCCCAACAAATTTATTTGTTTATTAATGAGGTTGTACTCCAGCTCCTTGGGAGCTTTGAAACACTCTTGTTGGCTTATTCCAACACTTTTATTTTTTCCTTTGCTGTTTAGTTTGTTTTTGTTTTCATTTTTCTTTTATTTTATCTTTATTTTCTTTTTGTGTTTGTTTTTCATTTGTTTTTCTTTCCTGATGTCCTTTGCTTGGTCGCAAGTTCTTTTGTATTATTTAATCCCTCTCCTCAAAAATACAAAAAGATTTTTTTGTCCCCCCTTCTTCGTAAATGTGGATTCACACTTTGTCTCTTTGCTTTAATATTATTTTGAGAGTAATCGTGTTTGAGTTTTGAAGGAACACATTCCTATAAGGAAGAGAATCATGAATTCACTTATGAGAGGTATGTCCTATGTATCGTACTTTTGAAGTTTGAGTTGTTTATCCTAGTTGGTTGATTTGCTAAGATGTCATGCTTGTGGGAGTAATTTAATATGGTTAGAGTAAAGCTTTTTATTAGTATGATGATTAGTTGTTGAAGCTCTTTCTCTAGTTATTTTATCTAAGCGAGTCTTTCCTTGGAAATAATATTGCTAAATAAGTACAATAAGAAAAAGTATAAAATTTATGACTTGTTTGATGAATGATTGTTTTGATAGTATACTCTTGAAGATACTTAACCCCATAAATTTTTTAATAGTCTTGACGACACTCATGAAAGGAGTTGTTTGATTAAAATAAAGTCTAGTGTTAATCGTGATGCATGCTAAATCTAACCTTATGGATCAAATCATGGTACTAGCAAAAAAAGTAGATTTTTTTATGTTTCTAGTGCACACCTTTGGGATGCCAACAACTCCGCTAGATTTTGAGCGATCTATGGTATAACCCCGGGTTTCGGCTATGAGTTGATGACATGAGTGGCATACATGTCAATATATGGGAAAAAGTATTGATACTCTCAAAGGTTATGCAAGAACTTGCAAAAGGAACAGCCAACGATCCTTGAAAGAAATAAAAAAATATATCTTTGAAGATCCACATAACAAGTCCTTGGCATGGTCTCGTTACTACTCTATGAATTTTTCTTGAAAGACAATGATTGTAATATAAGTGTTTTTGATTGACTTGATTTATTAATGTGGGTGTAAATAAGAAACTTCATTGTTATATTACTTAGGACATGAGACTCTCTTACTTAATTATGCTATTTAAACATCCTAGTGTTCCTTGGCAAGATGAGAGTTAACTAGAAGAATTGGATTGATTGCTACACTTCTAGTTATTTATACTAATATTAAACTTTACTTTGACTGTCTTGACTTACCGAAGCTTGTATAGTACTTTTGTCATCTCTCTAACTTTGATAAGCCTCGAAAATGAATGAAGTGCTAAGCACATATGACTACTAACCGTAAGTGAATTCTTATTCTCATTGTTTCAACTTTAAACGCTGAATTCTTTATGTTTCTTTTGTTTCTTCTCACTACTAGGAAAAGGGATGTTCGTGGCGCACCTGAAAAGGGCATACGTGGCGCACTAGTGGTGCGCCACTAGCCTCGCGCTGCAGCTATCTCTTACCTGTAGCGCACTACCTGGTGCACTACGGGTATCTCGAGATAGTAGTAGCGCACCTGCCAGTGCACCACGGCTAGGAAGGCAGGTGCGCTACGGGTATTGTTTCCTGTGGTGCACAGTGGGCCACTAATTGGTGGCATGTGCGCTTTACTTGCAATGCGCCACTAAAGCCATGCCATGTGCGCCGCGGGCATCTTTTTTGTTTTTTTAATTTCTGAGCCAGATGATATACAATACAGATTATATACAATATTATAGGCAGATATACACACACAGATATACGATATACGATATAGAGTTATATATATAAATACACAATTTTCAAAAGAAGATTGAAACAAATACATATAGATAAGTCCCATCCATGAATACATAGTATACGTTACATTGTTTCGATCATGTTACAAAGTAGTTGGTGACATGCGAATACATGTGTCTCGAACAAGTTAGAGCTCGGAAGCTCGCCTAGACATCTAAACTAGCTAGAAACAAGCGCAGGATAAACAACCAAAGATGATAAGCATCACCGTGACGAAGGTGTAGATCTTCATCTGGTTCCTTGTCCTAACTCCCACTAGTTAGCGCGTGTATCTAGCTTCTGCCTCCGCCATAGTGTTGTAACCTTTGTAGCTATTGTCGCTGAAACGGTGCTCCTGTCTCCGGCAGTCTTCCCAATCATCGTAGACTCCGGGAACCCGTCCCTTGTAGACGACGTACCACGTCATCTACAAGTTGGCAATAATAATTAACCGGTGATTGAAAAAACATGTATAATTAAAGTCGCATATGAAGATACACTTATATAAAGTAATCCCAACTCAAAAAGACCAAAGTAACTCAAAAAGCATGCCTCATATATAACTAGGTTGTTCGACACAGGAATATGCTACGATGGAACTGTCCTCCAAGTAGGATGCATATCACCTGGACTTGTGCATAGCACAAGGTGGGAAATCCCATCATAGCACATTCACATATATAGTGTGCCACGACATTTCAATCATTGGCATTCTTGAAAAAGACCAAAGTAACTCAAAAAGAATGCCTCATATATAACTAGGTCATTGGACACATGAATATTCTATGACGGAACTGTAAGCCAAGTAGGATGCACAGCATCTGGACTTGTGCATAACACAAGGCTTACAATCCCGTCACAGCACATTCACATATATAGTGTGCCACGACATTTCAATCATCGGCATTCTCGAAAAAGACCAAAGTAACTCAAAAAGAATGCCTCATATATAACTAGGTCGTTGGACACAGGAATATGCTACGATGGAACATTTAGCCAAGTAGGATGCACAACACCTGGACTTGTGCATAACACAAGGCTCACAATCTCGTCACAGCACGTTCACATATATAGTGTGCCATGACATTTCAATCATTGGCATTATTATCGAAAAAGACCAAAGTAACTCAAAAAGAATGCCTCATATATATACTATCACATCCCAAGATTTTCCAAATCTTGTAATGTGAAAATAAATGAATAAAATAAAACTTTGTTTGATTTTTAGGGCCAGAAGAAACTTTTTGAATTCAATTGGAACTTCAAACCCATTTGAATTAAATAAAATCCTAAAGGGATTTAAAAAGATAAACATTTTAAATAAAGGAAAACAAAATATTTTGGAAATAATATTTTGGATCTTTTAAATAAAAGGATTTGGTTTTCAATTGAAATAAAAGTTTTATAGATAAAGATTATTTTATAAAGCCCAATTAAACCTTGGCCAAACTTTTGAAAAACATTTTGGTTTGAATAAAAATAGCAAAGGTTTATTTAAATCAGTTAATAAGGATTTAATATCCAATTTTATTTAAATAAAAGGTTTTACCATTTTACTTAAAACATCAAAAAGTTATTAAATTATTTAAATAAGTTTTAAAAATATTCTTTATTTCCAAATAAACCCTACTGAGTGATTTTGGTACTATTTTAGTTTTCAAAATAAAGATTTCAATAAAACAAATCCTATTTGAATTAAATGAATAAGGTCTATTCATTTTATTGGTATTGGACCCTAAAATAAAATGTTATTTTATTTTAAACAAGTATTTCAAGTATCTTATATTTTCAAATAAAACATACTAGTTTGGTTTTGATAGAGATTGGATTTCAAATGAGGATTTTATTAAATAAATCAAACCCTATTTGATTAAATAACTAAAGGGCTATTTTATTTAATTATTAAATAGATCCTAAAAATGAATAAAAATATTATTTTATTTTGAGATTTGGTTTATATTGATAAACAGAACCAAAAACTTATTTAAGTGTGGTGATTAATTGAATTGGTTGAATGTTTGAAAAATTGTTTGAAAATTTAAAACAGAAATTGATTTGGAAAATAGGAAAAGGTTTCAAACAGAAAAAAATAGAAACTGGCCGACCCAGCCCAGCTAAAGCCTACCCCAGCCCAGCAGCCCATTTTCCCCACCCCTCTGACGAAACGTTTTCGCACTCAAACTCACACCCGCGAGGACACTGACGACTGGACCCCGTTCCCTTTCCCCTTTCTCACTGACCAGAGGACCCCACCGCCACGTCCCTCTTTTTCCCACCCCACGACTGTTCTTCCTCCCTCGGCCGTTGCTTTTATTCAGCTTGAATTCGCCTTAACACGGCCACCATAACTCGCAGTGACCAGGCACATTTAAACGCCAGTGACTCCTCTCCGTTTCCCCTCTGACTCCTCCCCCAAGCACGCCCCCAGGCCGCCCTAATTTCTCCCCGAGCAGCTCTGTCTCCACGAGCTTACACCGTCGAATCCGGCCGAGCCACACCACCTCCTGCCTCCCGAACACACGAACGCTCACCGCATCTGGCGCATCTTCCGTGCGATCATTCATCCATGGTACCAGAACCTCGGCTTCGACGACCTGCGGCGCCGTGCGCCTCTTTCTCCGGAAGCCTCCGGTAGTAACGCCACCTTGTCCTTCCGATGATACGCCTGTGTCCAGTGCACTCGCCTGCATCTAACCCTACCATTCTCTTGCTTTCTGGTGGACTACAGCCCTGTCCCCGTCAACAAACAGAAGCTTCTGGCGCCAGCCCTAACTCCGGTGAGGAATCCCGCCCGTCCTCGTGCGCCCCTTCACCAACCAAGGGCAGGTTGAGAATCCCCATTCCATGGCGATCACAGTGAGACACCTCTCCTCCTTCCTCGCTTCCTGAAACGTCAACTCCGCCGCCGTCTGCCGCTCATACACCGACGCTTGCGCCAGCATTGCTATTTGGCCAGGGCAATAGGAACCGTTAGATCTGCATCTGATGGCTTGGATAGAATGACTAACCGAAGGGGTAAGGATGAACCTGAGCCGCATGATTAAACTTAGATCTAACGCACCACGTAGCTCGATCCCAGTGAACCGGTACCGACGAATTAAAACATGACTCGTGGCTCAGACCTCGTTTTAAAAACAGAAACTTTCCTATTAGAAGTTCAATCTTGTAAAATCTATAACTTTCAAACCACATGTCCAAAAATTACAAATTTTATGTCGTTAGATTCAGGAGAGCAAGACCTAGCCAACCATGCCCTTAGTTTAGAAAATAGTATTTGTTAGTTTGCTTGTTTTTGCAGATTCTTTTGTGTGCTTGTTTAGAGTAGAAAAATTGTTTAGAAATGATTTTAGGGTTAAAACTTTTGCAAAATGGTTTGTTGTGACCTTACTGACCCTAAGAACCAACCCATGGTTTGGAAAATGAATTTGGAAAAGTTTAGAATGGATTAATTAGTTTAGTCCATTTCTAGCCAAATAAAACTATTGTTTTGTTGAGAAAATAGTTTTGAGTAAAAAAACTTTGGAGGAAATGTTTTGGACCAAACCTACTAACCAAAAACACCAAGTTTTAAGAAACAACAACTTAATTGGTGAAACCATTTAAGGTTGTGGTATTGAGAAAATGTTTTTCACCACATAAAATAATGAAAGGATTTGAAAATGGTTTATGGATAAAACCCATTTGCAAATGACTTTGCCATTTTGGTAAATGACCAATTTGGAACTTACAAAGTTTAGAAGCCTAGTGGAGACCATCCTTGCAATAGAACCAACCTTTGCATGCTTATGCATGACTTAGATTCCATTACTTTGTGTGTGAAAAATTGTTTGTTTGACTTTGGTTTGGAATGTGAATTGAATTTGTGTTTGCTTGATTGACTTGTAGTGAAGTGTGAGACTAGCAAGATCAAGGAGTGAACCACCATTCCCTACCAAAAAGGCAAGTGATCCTTCATACTTTCTATCCCATTACTTTCACTATGCATTAGTGATTTTCTCTAAGTAAAACTTGCATGAATTTTGCTAAGTATGAACCTTGCTATAGGAAAACCTAGTAGATGAATCCTTAGTAGGATTTTACTAAGTTAAGATTCCTATTACTATCAAGCTTAGCCTAGCTAATAGAAAACATGGGTGGAATATATATTCACACTATGGAAAAATATTCTAAGTCTGAGGACTTATGTTTTGTTAAATAAAACAACTAAGTTAATGAATCACCTGGGTGGAATGGTAATTGCTTGGTGGTTTTTGGTTGAGTGGTTCACAAGGCCATGGACTTGGCTTGTGTATCTCACTTGTGGTATGCCACCCAGGCACAAAGAGATTTGAGATGTCAAATGTTGAGAAGCTTCAAGTGCAACCACTTGGCAATATGGGCTCTGCCATGATCATATAGGTTGCAAGAACTTAGCCATATGGACAGTGGGTGGTAGTGTTTGATAGGTTGGAGCGTCCATTTTGGTCTAAGGAAGGCTTCTGAAAGATCTTGTCTTGGGAAACCAAGTCTTGTGGGGAAAGTGCACCACCTCTGCAGAGTGTAAAATCTAAGTACTTAGCCATGTCCCTGGTAAAGGACAATTTGAGCATCAAGACATGGAAGCAATCAAGGATCTCATCATTCAAATTTCTAAGTTAAAATCTTGTGGTTTGAACAAGGGTTGTTTGAAATCTTCAATCTTTGATTGAGAGATGCCTTGTAAAGGATCTTCAATCTTTGATTGAGAAAAATGATTTTATCAAAGCAAAAACTTAGTATTTTCAAATGTTAAGGAAAATTCTATTTTGAGCAATGCAAGCCTCAACTCCACTTATCCAAATGCATATAGTTGATAGACTCCACTATACTACCATAGTATCACTTGCCAATACAATTCAAATGTATTGACCCTTGTGGATGTAACTTGTAATGTTGCAGGTTTGATTGATTTTTAGTGAAGATTGATTGATTAGGATTACAAAGTCTACAACCAACATCTGCCTGTGGCACTTTGAAGATGAAGGACCCATACTTATAGTTATTCCGCTGCAATGTAATGTAATAGCCAAATGAGCTATGTTCGATGTAATAAACTTATGTTATTCCTGGTTATAAAGTTATATTATGACCTTTTTTTCTTGATATTACATCTTAACTGTGGATGCTAGCTATTGATCCAGGGACTAGCATTGTAAACACAGGGGGCTCTATCTTATTAAAGATTGGAACCTCTACATATACATAGGTTGTTGGACACAGGAATATGCTATGATGGAACAGTTAGCCAAGTAGGATGCACAACACCTGGACTTGTGCATATCACAAGGCTCACTATCCCGTCGTAGCACATTCACATATATAGTATTCCACAACATTTCAATCATTGGCATTCTCGAAAAAAGACTAATAAAGTAAGGAAAAAAGAATGACCGAAGTGAGCAAAGGACCAAAGAGTAAGCAAAAAAACCAAGCATTGATTCATATATAATAATTATAAGCAAAAGAAGTAAGCGATGATTCATAAACCTAATAATATAAGTAGTAGCATGTACACTTTTCCACACACACACAAAGGTCATCAATAGTTTGGAACTACAACTAGGCAAACATCAAGCCTTCTGGCTCGGCTCAGGGAACGGGAGGACCCCTTGTCTTGTCATGAACTTCCTATAGTGACCCTATATCTCTAGGCGATCTTCTATGTCACGGTTATTTGGGAGATTTCCTCCGTAGAAGATCCCCCCCCCCCAAAGTCATGACATCACGAAAGATGATTGCCCCAAACTGCTGCTGGATGCGATACATCTCTTGTCTAATATCTGAATCAGTGATCTTGGCCTTGGCTTCGGCCCACTGTTTGAGATGATCTGGCTGTGTAGAATTCTGCTGGTCTAGTAGGAACGCCCTCATGTGATGGAGTTCATAGTAGGCTTCCTTCTTACTGCCTTCCGGCTGCTTCATGCATGGAAACTTCGTTACGTGGTTGCAGACGTGCCTGCCGAACTTGACCTTCTTACGCACGAAGGTGGTGCCTTCCGTCGAGGCATAGCCAGTGAGAGCATCATCCAGAACTTCCTTGATCTTGTCGTAGTTTTTCTTCTTTTCTAGACTCCCCGAGTCGAAATACGTGGCGTGCGAATGCTTCGGCGATAAGGAGATGAGTGTGCAGTGTTCATCTCTATGAAAAAAATTCAAATGGAATGTGTTGGAAAAAGAATGATGATAATCTAATAAAGTCAATCGATGGTGGGGAGTGAATAATGACTTACTCAGGAAAGTAAGGAACGAGAATGTATTCCTTTGTCTTGTTCGCCACGAAGATTCTTTTTAGGTATGAGGCCACGAAACGTCGTTCAACGGCGCTTCCCAAGCAGCCGTCATGCCTGTAGTAGGGGTCCATTATAGCAATGCCCAATGTGTTCTCTCTAATGATCTGCATGGCCAGGCTGAGAGAAAACAGGCGGACCATGGTATAGTGCAGCTGGTACAGGTGGAACATATTGAAGATGTCATCAAACCGCAGGAAAAATAGATCTGTGGGGGCATTGTCGATGAAGTCTAAGCCTGGTGGCACCTTAACTACGAATATCGGGTGCGAGGGATCTTTCTCCGCGAGAAGGCGTCTCTCTAGAGTCATCACACCATCATGCACACTCTTCAGTTCCGAACTGGCGAGCCTCCGCAAATTCTTAGGTAGCATGGGCTCACCTGCCACATGAATCCTCCACATAATAACCTCGGGTCTTGGTGGCCCGTCCCAAAACCTGATCGGATTCACAGTTCATGCCACCGGGTGGCTCGAGCTGCTAGATTTCTTTTCCTGGCCTTTTTTCCTTTTGGAGAGCGGGCAGGCACCACAATCTGAGCACCGGCCGCCCTATGTAGTGTGTCAGGCCTTAGAATAAAGGGTCGGTTGGTTGTATGAGCTGGCTCGGTGAAGGCACAAGCTGGAGGTTTCTCCTGAGAACCAAACATATGCTTGGTGATAGTGGGTTTCTCTGTGGGGCCACCAGCCGGGTCTTTGTTGCTAAAATGAGTGTTGAAGAACTGATCATCGACGTTTTCGTCTTCCTCGGCCAGATCCTGCGCCATGTGCATATCATCAACATGATCATCCGACCCACCGCGTGGAGGTTACGGCGAGGGCGGTAAGGGGGCCTTGCCACCGCTTGTCGCTAGCACGACAAGCGGTGTTGTTGTCTGTGGCGTGATGGCCCCTGCCGTCCCCAAATGAATCATGCTCTTTGTCCATTGCAATGATAAGCCGAAGCAACTTCTGAGGACAGCCGGCTCTTCTTCATCCGCTCATGTGGGTTGAATGGGAGGTTCCAGGTCGTCGCATCCCCTTAGCACCTGACTAATTTTAACCCTGTGCACGCTATCTGGCATTGTCCTTGAGTGGAACATGCATTGCAAGGGTTGAACGATGGTACCCTTGGCAACATCCCTCAGCTTGTTGTTCACGTAGCATAAGAGAGTGCAAGGAACATCCGTCTACGGAAAACATGTACGGCGTCAGAGAGATGCCATAAGAGTAATAGATGGCGTGAAAGGTGTGGCGCCCCGCAAAACCACTACTAGAAAATCGCTTGGTATTTTTGTTTTGTGCATCATCATGACATCATCATGCATCTCATTGACTAAAACTATTTTGTTAAAACCTACTTTTTCTTTCTACAAAGATCCCTCTCTATTTCAAAATAATCCTCGGACCCTTCCGGATATTTTATTTGTCTAAAAATAAATTGCACAAGTCTTTTAAACAATACATAAAATTTTATATTAATTTTAGGGGGCAGCCAAACCGGGCCGATCCGACCTAGTCGGCCACCCCCAGTTCAAAACGGTCCACCTAAACCCTTTTTCTACCCAGACCTATTCTACCCATCCCCAGCCACCTCACCCCCTCCAATCACTGGTCACCACCTCACCTCTCCCTTTCCCTTTCCCCCAGCCAACCCCATCTTGCCACCTCAGCCTGGGCCTACCCTACCTAATCCCTCCCCACTCAACTCAACACACACACATGCTCCACCCTGGCCGCACACACGGCATGCCCCTGCCGCCCCTGGCCCACCCCTCACCCCTCACATCGCCATCACTTTGGCGTCCTCACCTGCGCCCGACCCGGTCCTCCCCCGCGTGGCCCCACCCCGACCGATCCCACCTCCCCCGCTCCTCTCGTCCTCCCGCACGCGACCTCCCCTGTTTCTCGCTTTCCCCACCGACGCCACGCACGCCCCGCAACCACCCCGATCCCCGCCGCCGGCGCGCCCTGCTCGCCCCTCCTCCCCTTCGGCGCCTCCCTCTTCTCCTCCCCGAGGTCGCCCCTCCCTCGCCTTGCGCGCTTGCCCCCGAACCTCCATCGGCCTCCCCGCCCCGCCGCTCGAGCTCACCGCCCCGCCACCGGACCCGTCCTCCGCCCCCTCTCCCACGCGTCCTGCTTCCCCTCTGGCAACCGCCACCGCCACAGGAGCCCCCCGCCTCGCCGGTCTTCTCCACCTCGCCGCCGAGCTCTCCCCGCCGTCGACAGCGCCCCGCCACCGCCTCATTCCTCCTCTGCCTCGCCCCGCATCCCCATCCCCGCCGTGCCACCTTCCTCGGGACCGGCCGCGCCCGCCCCGTGGAGCCGCGCCGACGACGGCCACCTCCTGAGCACGCCGGCCTCCGCCCGGACCCGACCTCCACCCGCTCACCCCTCTGCGTCCGGCCGCCCTGCTCGGCTCCCGTCGTCCCGGTCCCCGCTCTGCTCTGGCCAGAGGCCGCCTCGCCAGACTGCCTCTCTCTCTCTCTGCCCGGGCCCCTCCGTCGTCCTCCTCGCCTCCATGCCGACCCCTCCATCCTCTGCCTCGTTGCAGCCAGCTCGGCCGTCACCTTCCCGTCTACCTTGTCGCAGGACGCCGCCCTGAAGCTCCGGCCTGCATCCCCCTCGCTTCCTGCTCACCCCGTGTCGGTGCCTCGTATCCTCTCCCTCCCCAGCAGCAAGCTTGTCCTACCGACGCCCAGTCTGCACCATGGCTTTTGTTGGCCTCGGTTGCCACCCGTGCAAGGTAGACAAGGGCAGCATGTTTTCAGCAGTTGCACATGTCCTCTAGTAGCAGCATCGCAAGGCACCTCCTGTGGCTATTTGTACAATCCTGTCAAGCATGTTGGTGTCTCAATCAACGACATCTTGTGCATCCTCGTAGCCCAGCCATGCGGCCGATGTCAAGATCTGCAGCACCTATCAAGTTCGTCAACGTGCGGTGGAACGTCAAGACCCCTGGATCCGACGCCTCGGCGCCATACCCGAAGACCGAACCCCAAGATCTGCCTCACGGGACTGAACCCCTCGGAACTCCATGTTCCCTTACCCGAAGACCCCGATGCCTTCGACCCGGAGCACCAAGGATGCCTTCATGGGACGCCAAGACACTCGTCGATCCCCGAAGACCGAACCCCGTGGACCGACATGATCTTCTTCACGGATACGACAAGTACTTCCTCGAGGACGCCAAGTTTTTCATCCTGAATGCCAAGACCGACTTGATGGCGCGGGCCCGACAAGATCTTCGCAACGACAAGATCGACACCGACCAGGACGGATCCGATGTGCCCCCGACGCCAACCAAGTTCGCCTCTTGTATCCGAACCTCGCCGATCCCGTCGAACCCTGAACCCTGAGACCGACCCCGAACCCCTCGGATCCCAAGATCGCCATTCGATGTGTGACCCCTTTTTCGGAGACCTATTTTATAAATGATATATTAATTGTTGCATATTTAATTGTTCATGCATGCATACTTGTCTGTGGTTTGGGGGCGTTATGCCGATTCACCTAAATTAAATATGGAGGCCATATGCGGGGAAATCTAGTCTTATATTGGCCTCATTTAAATTTGTGTAGCGAACCGGTAACTTATCTTGCCTGTTATTACAACATTTAATTTGCGGGGTAGATAAATAACTTGAACCGTTTTATTAATTGTCGGGACCCCGGTTCCACTTAATATTGCCCAATTGCATCGCGTCTTTGCCATGTCATGCATCATACATGCATCATGCCCGATCTTCTGCCGTTGTGTTAAATAGTGCATCCGGTGTTTCTTCTAGTGTTTTGCTTCTTCGCGGATTGGGCCGTTGAGTTGATGTGAGCTTCGCCCCGATTTTCGGATGAACCTTCGTCAATGTTTTCAGGCGAGCACCTTCCCCCTTTCTACCTATCTTACTTTCATAGTATTTATTTCCTCCTGTTGATCTATTGCTATCTATGTTGCGATGCTCTAGTTTCCGTACCTGTGATATCCCTTGCAGCCATATATTGCCTTGGACACATCCTATTACCTGTTGTTTGGTAGATAGTTGGACTTGCGCGTCGTAGTCGCTTGCTCAAGTGCTGTTGCGTGTCGTCCAGTACCACAGTTGTTGGAGTATTGCCGCATGTTTAATGTCGGAGTTGATCATAACTTTAATATTTGTTTAATAACTAAAATTGAAGTAGGTAAATGCAGAGGCACCGGTGGGTGATAGATAATATTTGGTTTCCGACCGCTCACTGGTGTCCCGTAGGACCCCGAGTTCTTGACACCTGTTCCGAGATCGAGCGCGCTAACCACATGTGGGATGTATGGGCACCCCATCGATTTAGTACCTGATTTCAAAATCTTGCCTGGGGCCACAATTAGTTTGGGGCTTTATTACTATTCTATACTTATGCCATGCTTTCTTGCTTTATTTAAATTGTGCGATGTCTGCTGTCTGCTTTAGGATCGGGACACGTTTTATTTGTGTCAGACGACAAGCCCGTCATCTTTTCGGGTTCCCGATCGTTCTGACCGTCCACCCAAATCCTGTGTCCGTCTCGGAGACCGGCCGACTTCGTTGCGGGTGTACTTAGTGGGGTGGCCCCCCGTGCTTGCTTTGGGTTTGGGAAACGTCATGACTTAGGCCCCGCCGACATACCGATGGGTGTATGTTAATTGATCTGGCAAAAAGGGTCGAAGTGCGTGTGGAAACTTTGGTGCACCCCTGCAGGGTTAAATCTTTTCGAGAAGCCGTGTCCGCGGTTATGGACGACTTGGAGCACAGGTCTCGATCATAGACAACTATAACTAAAGTTTACTGTTGTAATTTGACTTGTATCCGATATGACTAGTAATCAGCTTCGCTACAACGGAATGGCTAAATAAAAGTACCAACAACTGCTGGGTTTGGGGATATCTCATGCTAGTTGTATCTGACTAGCAAGTGTTGCAACTACAACAGAATGGTTAATTAAAATTGCCCACTGCTTATTATATCAGGATGATTATCTATATCTGACTAGTAATTGCTGCAACGATAACTGAATGAATAAAACTGCCAACTGTGTGAGTTCCTCGGTCGACTTCCTCGTTTGGTCTCGAGGGGGAAATACCAGGATGGGTATGTTTGGTGGTAGTATCAGGATGGTTCCGAATAGGTTTTTCTTATCCCTCTCTGATAGCCGATAGTTATATCGAGTCTCTATAGGTTGTTTAGTGCATGCTGCGCTGCCGCTTCAGTCCACCATACCTATGTAGGCGAGGACCGCCGAATTCTAGCCTCGCCGTGTACTGGCCTCAGTACTGAACGCTCTCTCTTTTTCCTTTGCCCTTTGTCGGCACCCCTTTTGTTTAAGCAGGTTTTGAGATCGACGTCGTCAGCAGGGTTACCCTTCCGGCTTGGCCTGGGCAGGGTTATGGACGCCATTGGTTATTCTTCAGGGCTCTTAGCCCCATTTGCATCTTGTCCGTAGTCGGACGCTCTAACATTTTCAAGGTGATTTGGATCTTTGTCCTGTATATCTGTATTCTTGACTCTTGGAGTCATGTTGTATATATATCTGTTCTGTGGGTCCCATCGAGGACTGTTGTGTAATGTTATTACTTCGTTTTCCACCCGCACGCAAGTGCCTGGTGGGCACCTTTGAATCGTTTCTATGCGGGTTTGGCGGGAAGCGATGAAACTTGCATAGGGCCGATTCTGAGGGCGTTACAGAGTGGTATCAGAGCTCAGCAGTTGCGATACCCCACAAGTCCAGCCTGTAGGATAACCTAGCTAACGGCCGAAGTAGAGTGTCAAAACTATTTTTGCAAAATCAGTTGGATAGTTCTGATTAGGTCTGATTTTACTCCTTACCCCTCTGTTGCTCTCCTCTCACCTCTGCGTGTTTTGAATCCGCTCTCTTCTCTCTCTTCGAGTCTAGGATTTCTCGTGGTTGGGTTCCATCGTACCTTCAGGTTTTCGCTTCCTCCTTTGGTAACGGTGTTTCTACATCTGGCCTTCATGCTATCCGAGGAATCCTTCGTCTGGTGGACTTCTCTTTGTTCCTTCTTGTGCCTTCTGGTGTTTTCCGACGCGACGACATCATCTACGCCAGATCCGATGCAGAGTCTCCATCACTCCTTTGTTTCCGAACCTCGCTTGTCGAGATCTACAATCTGAATTCTGAGAGTTGGTTGCATAATTTCCTATTCATGTGCAGGGTAATGCTTTGGGTGCGCGATGGACTGATCACCATCCGACTACTCTTATCATTCGCTCTTGCACATTGAATGGTGAATCCTTGCAGTTATACTCCTTCCGCGGAAGTTAGAGGTGTCCTTATCTTTTGAGATCTCGACCTTCACATTTGTTTCTCCGGAGTGCTCTCTCGACGAACGTCAACAACGACCCTTGTTGGTGGTGTCGCTGATTTCAAGATGGAGAAAGAACCATTGCTAGTGGTGTCGCAAGGATCTACACGAAGCGAGAAGACGCAGATCGCCGACCTTCCTTCCGGTACCATGAGGCGGATCTCGAGGGCGAGATCCATTGTTAGTGGTGTCGAATTGTGGCGCCCCGCAAAACCACTACTAGAAAATCGCTTGGTATTTTTGTTTTGTGCATCATCATGACATCATCATGCATCTCATTGACTAAAACTATTTTGTTAAAACCTACTTTTTCTTTCTATAAAGATCCCTCTCTATTTCAAAATAATCCCCGAACCCTTCCGGATATTTTATTTGTCTAAAAATAAATTGCACAAGTCTTTTAAACAGTACATAAAATTTTATATTAATTTTAGGGGGCAGCCAAAACGGGCCGATCCGACCCAGTCGGCCACCCCCAGTTCAAAACGGTCCACCTAAACCATTTTTCTACCCAGACCTATTCTACCCATCCCCAGCCACCTCACCCCCTCCAATCACTGGTCACCACCTCACCTCTCCCTTTCCCCCAGCCAACCCCTTATTGCCACCTCAGCCTGGGCCTACCCTACCTAATCCCTCCCTACTCAACTCAACACACACACATGCTCCACCCTGGACGCACACACCGCATGCCCCTGCCGCACCTGGCCCACCCCTCACCCCTCACATCGCCACCGCCCGCCTGGGCGCGTCCTCACCACCAACCGCGCCCGACCCGGTCCTCCCCCGCGTGGCCCCACCCCGATCGATCCCACCTCCCCCGCTCCTCTCGTCCTCCCACACGCGACCTCCCCTGTTTCTCGCTTTCCCCACCGAAGCCACGCACGCCCCGCAACCACCCCGATCCTCGCCGCCGGCGCGCCCTGCTCGCCCCTCCTCCCCTTCGGCGCCTCCCTCTTCTCCTCCCCGAGGTCGCCCCTCCCTCGCCTTGCGCGCCTGCCCCTGAACCTCCATCGGCCTCCCCGCCCCGCCGCTCGAGCTCACCGCCCCGCCACCGAACCCGTCCTCCGCCCCCTCTCCCACGCGTCCTGCTTCCCCTCTGGCAACCGCCACCGCCACAGGAGCCCCCCGCCTCTCCGGTCTTCTCCACCTCGCCGCCGAGCTCTCCCCGCCGTCGACAGCGCCCCGCCACCGCCTCCTTCCTCCTCTGCCTCGCCCCACATACCCATCCCCGCCGTGCCACCTTCCTCGGTACCGCCGCCCGTGGGCAGCGCCCGGCAGCCACCTCCTGAGCACGCCGGCCTCCGCCCGGACCCGACCTCCGCCCGCTCACCCCTCTGCGTCCGGCCGCCCTGCTCGGCTCCCGTCGTCCCGGTCCCCGCTCTGCTCCGGCCAGAGGCCGCCTCACCGGACTGCCTCTCTCTGCCTGGGCCCCTCCGCCGTCCTCCTCGCCTCCATGCCGGCCCCTCCATCCTCTGCCTCGCTGCAACGAGCTCGGCCGTCACCTTCCCGTCTACCTTGTCGCAGGACGCCGCCCTGAAGCTCCAGCCTGCATCCCCCTCGCTTCCTGCTCGCCCCGTGTCGGTGCCTCGTATCCTCTCCCTCCCCGGCAGCAAGCTTGTCCTACCGACGCCCAGTCTGCACCATGGTTTTTGTTGGCCTCGGTTGCCACCCGTGCAAGGTAGACAAGGGCAGCATGTTTTCAGCAGTTGCACATGTCCTCTAGTAGCAGCATCGCAAGGCACCTCCTGTGGCTATTTGTACAATCCTGTCAAGCATGTTGGTGTCTCAATCAACGACATCTTGTGCATCCTCGTAGCCCAGCCATGCGGCCGATGTCAAGATCTACAGCACCTATCAAGTTTGTCAACATGCGGTGGAACGTCAAGACCCCTGGATCCGATGCCTCGGCGCCATACCCGAAGACCGAACCCCAAGATCTGCCTCACGGGACCGAACCCCTCGGAACTCCATGTTCCCTTATCCGAAGACCCCGATACCTTCGACCCGGAGCACCGAGGATGCCTTCATGGGACGCCAAGACACTCGTCGATCCCCGAAGACCGAACCTCGTGGACCGACATGATCTTCTTCACGGATACGACAAGTACTTCCTCGAGGACGCCAAGTTTTTCACCCCGAATGCCAAGACCGACTTGATGGCGCGGGCCCGACAAGATCTTCGCAACGACAAGATCGACACCGACCAGGACGGATCCGATGTGCCCCCGACGCCAACCAAGTTCGCCTCTTGTATCCGAACCTCACCGATCCCGTCGAACCCTGAACCCTGAGACCGACCCCGAACCCCTCGGATCCCAAGATCGCCATTCGATGTGTGACCCCTTTTTCGGAGACCTATTTTATAAATGATATATTAATTGTTGCATATTTAATTGTTCATGCATGCATACTTGTCTGTGGTTTGGGGGCGTTATGCCGATTCACCTAAATAAAATATGGAGGCCATATGCGGGGAAATCTAGTCTTATATTGGCCTCATTTAAATTTGTGTAGCGAACCGGTAACTTATCTTGCCTGTTATTACAACATTTAATTTGCGGGGTAGATAAATAACTTGAACCGTTTAATTAATTGTCGGGACCCCGGTTCCACTTAATATTGCCCAATTGCATCGCGTCTTTGCCATGTCATGCATCATACATGCATCATGCCCGATCTTCTGCCGTTGTGTTAAATAGTGCATCCGGTGTTTCTTCTAGTGTTTTGCTTCTTCGCGGATTGGGCCGTTGAGTTGATGTGAGCTTCGCCCCGATTTTCGGATGAACCTTCGTCAATGTTTTCAGGCGAGCACCTTCCCCCTTTCTACCTATCTTACTTTTATAGTATTTATTTCCTCCTGTTGATCTATTGATATCTGTGTTGCGATGCTCTAGTTTCCGTACCCGTGATATCCCTTGCAGCCATATATTGCCTTGGACACATCCTATTACCTGTTGTTTGGTAGATAGTTGGACTTGCACGTCGTAGTCGCTTGCTCAAGTGCTGTTGCGTGTCGTCCAGTACCACAGTTGTTGGAGTATTGCCGCATGTTTAATGTCGGAGTTGATCATAACTTTAATATTTGTTTAATAACTAAAATTGAAGTAGGTAAATGCAGAGGCACCGGTGGGTGATAGATAATATTTGGTTTCCGACCGCTCACTGGTGTCCCGTAGGACCCCGAGTTCTTGACAACTGTTCCGAGATCGAGCGCGCTAACCACATGTGGGATGTATGGGCACCCCATCGATTTAGTACCTGATTTCAAAGTATTGCACTGGGGGCCACAATTAGTTTGGGGCTTTATTACTATTCTATACTTATGCCATGCTTTACTGCTTTATTTAAATTGTGCGATGTACTGCACCTGTACTGTTTAGGATCGGGACACGTTTTCGCTGTATCGACAAGCCCAGTCATCTTTTCGGGTTCCCAGTCGTTTACAGCCGTCCACCCAAACCCTGAGTCCGTCTCGGAGACCGGCCGACTTCGTTGCGGGTGTACTTAGTGGGGTGGCCCCCCGTGCTTGCTTTGGGTTTGTGAAACGTCATGACTTAGGCCCTGCCGACATACCGATGGGTGTATGTTAATTGATCTGGCAAAAAGGGTCGAAGTGCGTGTGGAAACTTTGGTGCACCCTCGGTTAAATCTTTTAGAAGCCGTGTCGCGGTTATGGACGACTTGGAGCACAGGTCTCGATCATAGACAACTATAACTAAAGTTTCTGTTGTAATTTGACTTGTATCCGATATGACTAGTAATCAGCTTGCGCTAGCGGAATGGCTAAATAAAAGTACCAACAAGCTTTGGGTTTGGGGATATCTCATGCTAGTTGTATCTGACTAGTAAGTGTTGCAACTACAACGGAATGGTTAACTAAAATTGCCCACTGCTTATTATATCAGGATGATTATCTATATCTGACTAGTAATTGCTGCAACGATAACTGAATGAATAAAACTGCCAACTGTGTGAGTTCCTCGGTCGACTTCCTCGTTTGGTCTCGAGGGGGAAATACCAGGATGGGTATGTTTGGTGGTAGTATCAGGATGGTTCCGAATAGGTTTTTCTTATCCCTCTCTGATAGCCGATAGTTATATCGAGTCTCTATAGGTTGTTTAGTGCATGCTGCTCTGCCGCGATCCACCATACCTATGTAGGCGAGGACCGCCAATTCTAGCCTTGCCGTGTCTTGGCCTCGATCGACCGCTCTCTTTCTTTTCCTTTGCCCTTTGTCGGCACCCCTTTTGTTTAAGCAGGTTTTGAGATCGACGTCGTTAGCAGGGTTACCCTTCCGGCTTGGCCTGGGCAGGGTTATGGACGCCATTGGTTATTCTTCAGGGCTCTTAGCCCCATTTGCATCTTGTCCGTAGTCGGACACTCTAACATTTTCAAGGTGATTTGGATCTTTGTCCTGTATATCTGTATTCTTGACTCTTGGAGTCGTGTTGTATATATATCTGTTCTGTGGGTCCCATCGAGGACTGTTGTGTAATGTTATTACTTCGTTTTCCACCCGCACGCAAGTGCCTGGTGGGCACCTTTGAATCGTTTCTATGCGGGTTTGGCGGGAAGCGCTGAAACTTGCATAGGGCCGATTCTGAGGGTGTTACAAAAGGCGGTAAAGCAATTTGTTTACCGTGATGGCGTTGAGATAGGCTAATGTCGAGGCACCGCATACGACGACGGGCATGCATTAGATGGAGGGGCTGCTTGATGGCGCGGGGCCAGCCGCCGGTGTATTCTCCCTACCAGGTGCTTGGAGCTCCGATGTCGCCGTGATGATGGCAGGGGGATTCACCAACATGTCCGGCGTCACGGTGATGGCAGGGGGAGTCACCAACACTTCCGGTGCCGCAGTGCTAGCAGGCATTGTCACGAACACATAATTCGCCTGATTCGTTGGTGCCGCATTGTTCGAGTGGCTGCTGACCATGGTTATTCGGAGGTCTAACTTCTCCTTCAGCGTTGATGCGCTTAGAACAACCAGCCTCGTCGTTGTCACACATCTTTGCACTCATAAAAATAAAATAATTGGTTAGTAATAAAGTGCACGAAAAAATCTGGCATGACCTTTGCTAATTTTCTGAAACTAGGAGTGCCCAATTTCTGCCAAAACGGAAGTTAATCAACATTCCGGCAAAAATCGGGACTCATTTCATACAAGAACCTGCATACACGACATAAGAAAGTGCTTCATACAAGCACAAGCACAGCCAGCAAAGCCAGCACATTACCAGCACAACAAGCACAAGATCATTACTAGGTATATAAAAAATAAATGGCCAGCACAGCCAGCAGCACATATAGTAGTAGTAGCATAGTAATTTTTTGCTACTGAATTAGATCTGCATCAGTCTGACTGTAACTAGACAAATGCCTAGAATTACCAACATATAGTATTAGCAGCACAACCAGTAGCACATATAAAGATTGAAAGCAGCATGTATTGAATCATAGTGACCTTCACGTTTTGTCCTTTATGGTTATTGCATATAAGAAACAGAATGACTAATGGTTGTAACCTAGGTGGTTGGAATTAGAGATGAACTGCTTCCCTAATACTAGTAACCAGAGATAAATCTAAAAAAAAGTAACCAGAGACAAGACTATCTGGGAAAAGACAATACCTTGGTTAGGCTTTGTGTTTATAAATCAGAAATTCAAGAAATGCCTTAGTCATAATAAAATCTTGTGCTACTGCTAGTGTACTGCTACTGCATAACCTACTTCTACTAACTACTAGTGTACTGCTACTGCATAACCCTGTCAGAACTAACAATTAGCAGTAAGTTGTATCTTGTGCTACTGCTAGTGTTAACAATTGGTATCCACCAGTACACTAATCTACTGCATAACCCTATCAGAACTACTAACTACTAAACAGAAACAGCCGAAACTTGCACTGTCTATTATTTTGAACGACCAAAATAATGACAATTGAACAACATATCACAAACAAATTCATTAAGATCATTGTCATTGATTATCATGTATACATATTATTATGCATTGATTCACAGTTTTTTTGAGATCATGTCAAAAAAACAGTGTTTTCCTTGACATTGATTATCAGTGTGAAAAAATGACAGTGATTATATTCATTGATTGTGATTATATATGACAGTTATTATATCTACTAAGTTGATAATATTGCACTTGGAGGTCTTTCCATTTTGTTGACCATCTTCTCTTCTTTTACAATATGCTTTCTACATTTATATCATTGCTTTCAGTTTACAAAATTTGCAAGCATTTGAACCCTAATCTGTAGAGAGCTTCCATTGTAACCTAATATGAACAAGTACACACCTAGCTAACAATTACACACCTAACCATGGCCAGTAGAGAGCATGTACACTAATCTGAACTGTTGGTCATCTAATCTGAACCCTAAAAAAATGTTGTTCATCTAATATGAACCCTAGCAAACTAATCACAAGACCAATTAATCGCCTATAGAGAGAGGGGAGAGAGGGAGAGAGCGGAGGGGCGACACTAGCTAACCTCTAAGACAAGGACGACGATGGCGGGCAGACAACGACGAGCAAACGACGGCGGCCTCCTCCTCCTCCTCCTTAGACAAGGGAAGCCTCCTCCTCCTCCTCGGACACGTGCGCAGGCCTCCTCCTCCTCGGACATGGGCTGGCTTCGTCCTCCAAGGCCTCCTCCTCGAGCGGCGGCTGCTAGGGGGATCGAGCACGGCGGCAGCTGGCGGATCGAGCATGGCGGAGGCGGGGGAATCGGGCTTGGGCTGTGAGATGGGGATAAGATGGGTGAGAGAGAGCGATGTGGCCCGCGCAATCGTGTGGATAAAGCCTAGATAGGCGTAGCGCACTCTGGCATAGTGCGCTACGGATATCTGTAGCACACTCCAGGCTAGTGCGCTACGCCTTTCGGCTTCTAATGACTCTATAACATTACTGCAGCACAGCTTCTAACCACTACACTAGCCTATCCCATTGGTTCCGCCCACTACCCTTTTCTGAACCTATATGAGCACCTAGGTTCAAATCCTGGTGCCCACCTTATTTATTTTTATTTTAAAAATAATTTTAAATGTTCCAAAAAATGCCCAAAAGTGGTGATATATGCCATAAGAGTTTTGTCTTGTTTTTTAAATACTTTTAAATATTCCAAAAAATTCCCAAAAGTGATAATATATGTCATAAAAGTGGTACAAATATGATTCAAAGTATAACTAAATTAATTAATAACTTATCCATGAATATTAAAATATTTTTTGAACACGCGTTTTAGAATATTTTTTGAGCTAGTGTTTTACAATCTTTTTTCCCTTCTTTGTCGCCGTTGAATAATTTAGCCCCGACACTTTAATGTTTCTTCTTTCGAACGGGCAACCTTTTATGGGTAGGGTTATCCTTTATCTTCTTTTGATGTATGTTGCTGCATCGTAGTCGTCGTCATCTTCAATCTTTGGATCGCGTACTGGTCAAAGTCTTGCTCATTGGCGACTCCATCCATTCCGATGATGTTTCTTTTTCCTCTCCTCACGATAACACGGCTAGGTTTTGTCGGGTCGGTAATGAAAAACATTGGTCCACTTTGCTAGCCAGTACCCACGGTTAATTCTTCGTGACCACGTTTGCACTAGCGGCTTTGGATTTGGCTGCTTAGGGTATAATCATGGTTGTGAAATACCAGTCATCTCTTTCGACGCTCTTTGCCCATCTGACATGAAACATCAGCACCTTTTCTCCATAGTAGTCGAGCTCCCAGATCTCCTCGATCCTTTCGTAGAATCTTTCCGTCATGTTGTCATCGGTGTAGAATTCTGACCTTACGCCTGAGTTCTGATAATCACACTTGTTGTCCTTTTCCTCCGTGTAGATTGTGTAGCCGTTCATATCGTATGCCTGATAGGTCACCAGGTTTTGCATGGGTCCCTGCGACAAGGTGAATATGTTCTTTTCCCTGTCAGAAGAATGCGATCACGGGGGATTATCAAGGAGCGTCTGCCTAAACCAACGCGTGAAATCTGAGTTGTGCTCTTTGATTATTTCTCCCTGCGTCCTCTGTATGCCCCGGTCACTGTACTTCTTCTCGATTAACCTTTTGTGCTTCTGTACCCAAGGATTGACCAGTTCTAAAGGTTGTAGGGCGACGAGGTTTGCTCGATCAAAGTCTGTGCATCGACAATCGAAGTCTCCATGCAGTACGCGACGACCCTCTTGGTGACCAGATCCGTCGATCTTGCCAAGGTGCCTGTTGACGGGAAGACCGACAGGGTTCTCAATGTCTAGATAATTTGTGTAGAAAGAGATGCACTCTTCGGCCAGAAAGCCCTTGGATATGCTTCCATCTGGACGGGACCTGTTGCAAATGTATCCTTTTATTTGTCCGTTCATCCTTCCAAACGCCATCATGCTGCGGAGGAACATCGGACCGAGTTGGACGATGTCCTCCATGACATGTACTAGCAGATGCACCATAATGTCGAAGAATGCGGGCGGGAAGTAGAACTTAAGCTTGCATAGTATCACCATGATCTCCTCATGTAGCCTCCCGAGTTGATTCATGCCAATCGACTTTCTAGAGATGACATCAAAAAACTTGGAGAGGCCAAACAACGTTTCACGGACATGCTTGTCCATTATACCTCTTATTGCAACCGGAAGTACCTGCGTCATTAGCACGACACAGTCATGAGACTTCATGCCACTGAACCTCTACTTCGCCTCTTCTAGGTACCTTCTTATCTTTCCCGCGTAGCCGTATGGAAATTTGACTCCTAGAAGGCACTTGAAAAACTGTTTGATCTCATCCTGGCTTAGAGTGAAGCAAGAAGGAGGGTAGTAATATTCCTTATTCTTGAACTTTTTACCCTTTCGACGACCCTGTGTCGCCTCCGACTCATGATCATCGTCATCTTCTTGATCATCAGGATTAGTGCGTCCTTCGTGAAGCTCCTTCCGGATGCCCATGAATATCAGGTCGTGCCTTGCTTTCAGACCATCTTTCGTCCTATGTGGCATGTTGATTATGGTGGCGACCAGACTCTCGCACACGTTTTTCATGATATGCATGATTTCAAGGCTATGAGGCATGCGGAGAAACTTCCAGTATGGCAACTCCCAGAAAACAGATCTTGTTTTCCATACCTTCAGAACACGTGTTCCCCCCGGGAGACGATCGTGCCAGAATGCCATCATATCGTTGAAGCTTGTGTCGCCCAATTTGTGTTTCACCTTCATATCCATATCCTTGAGCGCTACATTCAACCAGGTATCATCAGGCATGCATCCTTCATGCAATGGAGTAATCGTGTCTTTCTCAAGTTGCACAAGCTTGGCTTTCTCTCTAGCGGCAGCACTGGCGTTACTCGTCTGCTTGAGAAGCAGCTCTTGCACATAAGGGTCGTGCACCCAGTCTAGCGTTGTTCCATCATCGTCTGCTCCTTCGGCATCTAGATCATTATCATCACGTTCTGCTTCCTCACCTTCACCATCTCCAAGAGACTCTTCATCATCTCGCCCATCCTCGCTGTGATGATCATCTTCATGTTGCCCACCTTCACCGTGTCCATCGTCTTTGTTATCGCTTATCCAACGAGTGTATCTATCCATGAAAGCATGGCGGAGAGGTGTCCCTGTAGATGCCCGGAATCTAGGTCGATCAACCATTTGAGTTTGCATCTTCTGCATGGACATCTTATCTTCGTCTTGTTATTTCGTATCATGTCGGCCGTCCCACCTTTCAAAAATCTAGCCACAATGCCTTCACTCATTATGAGGACCATTTTTGCCTGCACGGTGTACACGGTACAATTATAAGTTCATTAGAACCACATAATCAATGCATGCATGCAATGGTCGATACAAAATTTCGGCATGACCTATCCTAAAATAAGGACCTTTGCGAAATGCCAAAGTCTTGCCAAAATGTAAATGAATCAACATTTTGGCAAAACAAATGGCAACTTATTCACACAAAAACACAAGAGAGACCCATCCATACACATGAACATATCATCCTCTCCATACACACATGCATGAGCATCGATCCTCTCCATACACACATGCATGAGAATCGATCCTCTCCATATACACACACATGAGCATCGATCCTCTCCATAGACACATGAGCATCGATCCTCTACATACATATGAGCATATCATCCATATACACATGAACACATCCTTACATGGACAACTTACCGAGATGAGAGACCGATCGAGAAGATGGAAAGGAGAGGTGCGCGCGAGATCGACCGAGAGGATGGCGTGTCTGGAAGGAGACCTTACTCTATTATGTATGTAACAACCAAGGCAATTTCTATATGCTAAAAATGGTGAATGAGTGGAGAAATTGAGGTGGGAAGGAGGAGGATCCCGACTAGATCTAAGGAGGAAGAAGGAGGGGAAAGTGAAGTGTGGGTGGTAGATAGTCACATGTGCATAAAGTGGAGCTGCCAAAAAAATGGTCGACACATCCGTGGCGCACATGGCCCCAGTGCGCCATAGGCATTAATAACAACCGTGGCACACATGCCAGGAGTGCGCCACAGATTTTTTTGCCCAGTTACGGAGCAGAGGGGGCTTAATTTAGGTGTAGCGCACTTGCCTCATGTGCGCTACGGCTATCCCTAACAACCGTAGCACACTTACCCCATGTGCGCTATGGGTATGTGGCATGCGGCCAGCAGGCCCCTGGCCCACACATATCTGTGGTGTGCACTAAGACAATGTGCGCCACGGTTGTTGTAGTTACTAGTAGGGCACTACCCACTGGTGAGCCACGCCTGTTTTACCCGTGGGGCACTTCAACCACGTGCGCCACAGATGTGTGGATTACCTATAGCCCTTTTCCTAGTAGTGTCTTGCTCGAGGGTGATGAAGGTTTGAGCTTTGGGTAAGTTGATGGCTACAAAATTAGCCATCTTCCATTGTGTTTAAACATTGTTTTTAGTCAAGCAATAGATAAGAAACACTCAATCCTTGCCACTAATGACTAGTAATTGAAAAGATATGCAAAACCTTGCTTTAAATTGTGTTATGCGGGAATTCACGCTTTTTTAATGCGAAATCAGGAGTCATAATGAAGGTTTTTGAGGAAGTAGACACGACCAAGTAATTGGGAAGCCATTAGCAGGCATCAGCAATCATAACAAGCACCAGTACAGGCAGGGCCCGCCCGTACCGTCTGCCCAAACCATCTACCCGTACCAGGTGGCGACGACTTCGTCTCGTCAAACCCTACAAATTTCGTGAAGATGCCTATATATTTTGAGGCTCCAGCCACCAGCAAGAGAGCCGTCATTCTCAGATTACATCACAACACCACCAAAGGAGATCCACGCCACAGTTCATCCATTGTTCATCACTTGCATCATCCATCCCCTCAATTAGCCATAGCCATTTCTTTGTACTTTAGATCTCCTTGTGATTCGGCGACCGTTGTAAGAATATTGGATTTCGATCTTTGTATTTTGCCCAATGTTTTCTATCCTAGATCTATTCGTTATTAGTGAGTAGTCCTCACGGGCTACAGGTTGGGGAGAAACATCGGAGCAATTATGTGCATCTAATTCATGGGAGTATTATGTTTTGTTTGCAATTGAGATTTTTATCTTTTGTTTCTTTATATCTTGTCTCAATTTGTGGACTTGTTGGTACCCAAGATCCCATAGATTCATAAAGTCTACAAGTGAGATACTTGGCTAGAGGCGATCTCATAGGAACCCCTATGATAGAAAGGGTAGTACGATATTCTCTTAGCTACCAATTCGGGATCAAAACAACGTCACCACTTAATTCTCTGATCTGTGTTTTACACTTAATAATCATTTGTAGCATGTTGCTTCAGTGTGCAATCGGTTGGATTAAAAGACTATTGCTATGCCCATTGCATCACGGGGGCTCTAGTATATTAGGATGTGTTGCCTACAAGAGATTATATCCATTCAACCATTACACATGACTATGCTTATTATTATCTTTTATCCCATATGATGTGCAGCTGCAGGTGGATCTTCAACCCTGGCCTATCTCCATCCATTGATTCAACCCATTATAAAAGTAAACTAGATTGGTCCGGTAAACTAAGGTAAAATGAAGAAACAAAGTATTATAGACGTGTCCTTTTTATTTTTTTAGCATTGCTTTCCAAGGTTTTATTAAACCTAGGTCTTCTAGGGAAAAAGCTATTATACTACATCCATGAATCTGGATGGAATGTATCAGAATATGAAAGGGAAATGATTCATGAAGTAAGGTAGGGAGATTCGGACTTGTGAAGTCAGGTACTCTTCCGGGGATAACTAAGACCATAGGGAAAGTGCCCATACTAGGGACGATAAATGAAAGGTTAGGTTTGATTATACGGACCCCCGTACAATTGTGTAGAAGGTCACAATGTTATCCCGTCGGATGTATTGATTCTTGTGGGGAAAGTGCACAAAATTCGTAGAGTGTAATCTATTCGAATACCCGTGTCCATGGTCAAGTACGATTGGACAGGTGATTGCTAGGAGTACCCAAGTGATGGGTTTGAGAAATATAAAAAGGATGTGACTTGGTCACAAGAAAACATGAGAACAAGGTTTTGTTTTGACCATGGATGGTCTAAGATGTTTAAAAAGGATTTTACTCTAGAAATGTTTTTAAACATGTTTTTAACAAGGTTTTGGAGAGATCCAATTTTTTTCCAAAAGAGGACATGATTTCAAAAATCTTTTTCAACAAAGATAGATGCCTTAACTAAAAGAGAAACTAGGCTTTTCCAAACAACTATAGTATAGAGCTATCTCACCAAAGAAAAATTTCATTATCTTGTTTACCTTGTCTCGATGGTTTGCGAGTACATTATAAGTACTCACTGGCGTTGTCCCTGGCTATTTACTTGGCCAGACTTTCAGAAACAAGAAGAGAGATGGAGATGCTGATGTCTATGCGAGCTCGGTTGTCTTCCCAGTTAGTAGCATGTAGGTTAAGGCTTGACGTGGTCTCTACGCTTGATGAAGTTCCGTTTATGACGATTGGAGTAGCCCGACGAGGCTCATGTAAGATATAGCCATAATGACACTATTGTAACTTTTGCTCTTTATGTTTCGAATGTTGTAATGATGCTTGTTTATTATGTGCCATGATAGACTGATCACGGGATCATGGTTGTATACATAACAGGTATTCTTGGATGGAAATCTAGGGGCCCATAGACTTGGTATAAGATGCATCCTGACTATAGGAGACCTTAGTTAGAATGGATGTTAGGAAGGTGGACAACTATTGTTGAAAACCCCGATGGTCGAAAACTACTTTCTCAAAGATTTTCGAAAGATTCTACTGCTTAAACCCTCCCACTTTAAAGATATTTTGAAAATGGTTCCTTCTACATCTCGTTCACTTTCAAACATATGAATTTGAAACAAATAGGAGTTAGAGCCATATGGAGATGAAGATCCTGAGATGAAGAGAAAAGATTGCAAGCAAAACAAAGGAGATATCAATAAAAAATACACTATGAGATCGCCCTACCAACAGAGTCCTCCTTCGCCCCAAAAGAATCATGTACCACAAAACAGAATGCCCCCATTTGCTGCAACAACGGTTTCAGATGCAAGACAGAAGTCAAGACCACCCATAATGTCGGTAGTTAGGATCAATAGTCTCTAGATAAGATTCCCACATATGTGGCGTAGTTTATGAAGGAAATGTGCCCTAGAGGCAAATAATAAAGGAGTTTATTATTCACATTCCACTAGTTCATAATAGTTTATGTCATGCTACAACTATATCAATAAGGAAACGTTGATATAGGTGTGATATATAAACAACCAAGGTCCCTAGTAGCCTCTATTTATGTAAGATCCCTCCCTTTATAAAGGAAAGGATCCCTGTGATTGCAATGCTAGTCCCTGGATCAATGCTAGCATCCACAGTTTAAGATGAAGTACATAGAAACAAAGGTCATTATTACATATCATTCCAGAGACAAACATAGTCTTTTACAAACTCCATGGCCACAGGCCTAATACAAGAGTTCAAATAAATAATAAGATAAATAAGTCTTCATCTTCATGTGCCATAGGCAAGCATGTTGAGTGTAGACTCATAACCCCTAATCATCATCAGAATAACCTGCAACATCACAAGTTACAGCCACAGTGGGTCAATACATTGGAATAGTATTGGCAAGTGATACCTTAGTAATAATAATAGCATCTAGATACTACATGAATTTGGCTAAGTGTAGCTTAGGCTTGCTTTGCTCAAAATAGATTTTACCTATTAGTTGAAAACACTAAGTTTTTCTTTGACAAACCTTACCCAAGGAATCACCAATAGTGGTGATCCTTCACCCTTGTTAAACCACAAGTTTTAACTTAGAAAAATTGGGATGAGGAGATTCTTGATAGCTTCCATGTCTTGATGCTCATGTTGTCCAATACCAGGGACATGGCTAAGTACTTAGATTCTTCCATCTGCAGAGGTTGTGCACTTTCCCCACAAGACTTGATTTTCACCAAGACAGGACCTTTTAGAAGCCTTCCCTTAGACCAAATGGACGCGTTCCAACCTATCATCCGAATACCACCAACTGTCCAAATGGCTAAGTTATTGCAACCTATATGATTCAGGAAGAGCCCATATTGCCATGTGGCTACACTAGAAGCTTCTTAACATTTGGCATATCAAATCCCTTTTTTCCTGGGTGGCTTTCCACAAGTGAGATACACAAGGTAAACCATAGAAATGGGCCTTGTGTAACCACTCAACGCAAACCAATCTTTCCATTCCACCCAGGTGTTTCATTCACTTAGTTGTTTTATTAAGTAAAACATAAGTCCAAAGACTTAGAAATATTTCTCATATCATGATCATATAAACAACCCTTGGTTGCTACTAGCTAGGCTAAGCATGGCAAAGGCAAGTATCATAAAATAGAGGAAATTCTAATATTGCTAAAACTACTAGGATTTCCCAACATAACATATAGATACTTGGCAAAAATAATCATGCAAGTCCTATACAAAATATTTCTAATGCATAGGTATAAAATATTGGGACAGAAACATGTAGCACCACTTGCCTTGGTAGTTTGGGGAGTTGCAACAATCTTCACAACCACAATCACTATTAGCACTAAAATCTACACATAAAATAAGGGCACCAAAATCACATAACAAAATATATACAAAAAAAAATATATGAATGCATGCAAAATGCCATGTGATGATTTCCTACACCAAACAAGACAAGTATACAGTACTGAATCATAAACAAGTCCAAAACACACCTAATAAACTTTATTTGATCAAAAAATCATTTTTCAAATAATTACTATACACAAATTAAGCCTACAAATGTTTCTGTAAAAACAACCATTTTTATAGATGCAAAACATTAAACACATTTCATAAACAGAAAGGATTTTCTCTCCTGATTCCAATAATATAAAATTTGTAAAATTTGGACGTGTGGATCAAAAGTTATGAATTTTACAATTTTGATTAACTAATAGATCAAATTTCTGTTTTAAATTAAACTCAGGACACGCGGCGCTCTCTGATTCGTTGGTACCGCTTCGCATGGATAGAACAGTGTGGACCGCACGATCTAAATGAAATCGCACGGCCAGATCTGACTCGTACTCCTTCGTTAAGTGATTCTATCTCACGCGTTAGATCAAGATCCAATGGCTCGCGATCAAACGACCAAGGATCGGCGGCGCTGGCGACGGTGGCGCGGCGGCGGCGCTCTGTCAGCGACGCTCCGGCGAATACAGGAGGGGCTGGGGTGTGTGGCATGGCTTACCAGACTCGCAAGGTTACGAGGAAGCTCAACATGGCGGTAGTTTGTCGAGGGGCGCACGGACGCAGCAACAGGACCTCGTCGGAGTTGCTGGCGGCGTCGGGTTAATGCGGACGGCGACGTTGACGACGTTCGGGATCGTCCTAGAACAAGCCAGTAGTGTTAGCAATTGTGAAAGGACACGGCGGATCTGATAGCATGCATGCAAGGTCAAGGGGCGCTTGTATTTTACCTAAATTGTTCGTTGGAGTTGAGCGGCGGCTCTGGCGTTTGCGGGCGTGAACGAAGACGGCGACCTGGGTCACGAGCAGGCAAACCAGGGGTGTCAGCAGATGCACAAGGACACGAGGGTCACACTCGTTTGAACCAGAAGCAGAGGGGAGGTCGGAGCTCACCGTAATCGCTTGCCGGAGCTCGTTGGGCAGCGGCGGTGCAGTTCAAAATACTGGCAGCCTGGTGGCGAGGTGAGTGTGCTATGTGGGGGGAGGGGAATGACCGCGGTGGCGAGGTTATTAAGTAGCCAGGAGGGGCGAGGCAATTACGCAGTGGTTCAATGCCAATTAAGTGAGGAATCAACGCGGCGTTTCTGCAGGAAACGGCGGTGGCGATGGAGTCTGCGCGCGCGGGGTGGAGAAGAAGATGCTGACCTAGCGCGAGCCCAGTGGCAGCGTCTTCGGGGCAGAGCGGGTGCCGGTGAGAGAGAGAAGGGGGAAACCCGGGTGGGCTGGCTTTTGGGCCATTTCTTCTATTGGGCTGGAAAGTTGACGCTAGGCCCACTTCTGTTTTCTAACTCCTTTTCTTTTTCTAAATTGATTTTTAGGAAACTATTTCAAATGAATTTAAAAGAATTTGAATTCCAAAATTTTCTGGACTTTTGTAAAATGCAACCTTCACATTTTTTGGCATAAAACCATGCTGCCTTACTGGACTAGTTTGGTTCCTTTTGAAATTTCAAAATAAATAGTGCCTTAGTACGAGATTTAATGAAGATATATAAATGGTTTAAAACCATATTTTGTTTTTGTAAATTTTGTTCAAGCTTTGAAACTCATCAAACAATCCTATGATCATACAACAATGGTTTTAAAACAATTATTCTCTCACTAGAGAGTAAAATTGGATCAAAGCTTGTTCACATGAAATAATAGCACCCAAAGTTTCTGTTTCTTTCAAAGGAGTTTGAAATTGAACCCTAAATGAATATGCATGCATGGATGATATGCAAAGCTTTGAAAACATGATTTTAGGGATGTTACAAATCTAACCCCCTTAAGGTGAATCTCGCCCTCGAGATTCGGATTGGCTAGCAAATATGTGAGGGTGGTCTTTGTTGGAGATATGCCCAAGAGGAAATAATAAAGTGGTTATTATCATATCTTCATACTTATGATAAATGTTTACATACCATGCTATGATTGTATTAACCGGAAACATTAATACTTGTGTGATTTGTAAACATAAAAGAGTCCCTAGTAAAGCCTCTTGTTAAACTAGCTTGTTGGTTAATATATGATCATGGTTTCCTGATCATGAACATAGAGATGTTATTAACAACAGGGTCATATCATTAGGAGAATGATGTGATGGACATATTCCTATAGTAAGCGTAGCATAAAGATCAAGTCATTTAATATAGTTCATTTGCTATAAGCTTTCTGATACATAGTAACCTAATTCCTTCGACAATGAGATCATGTTAATCACCATCACCGGAAGGATGCTTTGATGACATCAAACACCACACCGTAACTGGGTGGCTATAAAGGTGGCATTGAGTGTTTGGAAAGTATGGGTTGAGGCACATGGATCAAGAGCGGGATTTGTCCATCCATATGACGGATAGATATACTCTGGGCCCTCTCGGTGGCATTTCATCCAATTAGCTTGCAAGCATGTGACTGGCTCACAAGGGATCACATATCACGAGAAAGAGAAAAGAGTACTTATCGGTAACGAGGTTGAACTAGGTATGCAGAGATACCAACGATCAAAACCTCGGATAAGTAAACTATCGTGAGACAAAGGGAAATTGGTATCGTATGTAAGTCGTTCATTCGATCGCAAAGTAATCGTAGAAATATGTGGGAGCCATATGAATTTCCAGATTCCTCTATTGGTTATTGATCGGAGAAGTGTCTCGATCATGTCCGCATAATTCACGAACCGTAGGGAGACACACTTAAGGGTTCGATGTTGTTGAGTAGTTATGGAATGATGAGTAAGAGACCGAATGTTGTTCGGAGTCTCGGATGGGATCCGGGATACCACGAGGAGATTCGGAATGGTCCGGAGAATAATATTCATATAAGGAAAGTCCTGTTTCGGAGTTGGGGAATGATTCCGGTGTTTTCATCGGGAATGTTCTAGAAGGTTCCGGAATGTCCGGCACTCCGGAGGGGAAGGGTACATGAATGTGTTATATCAAGTCGGTATGATTGCATTATGTACTTGGTGTCATCGCTGTACCAAATAGAGGATTTATTCAAATCCTAGTTTGAAAAGTCAAACGGCTAGTTTGAAAGTCAAATGGCTAGTTTTGGGAAAGAGGAGAAGGAGGTTTGAAACCGACTTGGGGGAGGAGTTCCTCCTCCCACCGCCGGCCCACCTTGGGTCCGAGTTGGGGAGGGACTCCCCTCCCCAGGCGCGCCTCCCTCCACCTATAAGAGGAGGGGCAGGGATCCCCTCCTAGACACATAAGTTGCCTCCCTCTAAACCTAAACCCTAGCCACAGCCTAGGGATTTCTCCCAAGCCGCCAAGTTAGAGCTTATAATTGCCCTAGCCGCTGGTTTAGCCCCTTCTAATTGGTGTGTCTAAACCCTAGATCACCAAGGCTCTCTCATAGTCCACCATACTCGCTCCGGCTTAAGGCGAAGCCCTACGAGATCTCCCCTCTACTTCCAGTACCACGCCGTCGTGCTGCCGGAATCACGAGGAGAGTGCTACAACCTCCATTTTCTGGAACAAGGAGAGGAAGGTCTTCGTCGAAATCCGACGTGTGACCGATCATGGAAGCGCCACCGAACGCATGGCGCGGAAGGATCGTCTGCGCGATCTTGAGATCGGGAGTGTACGACTAAATCATCCACGAGAATCTGCTCTCGTTAACCGCTTTGGATCTTCGAGGGTTAGTACTCTATTGACTCGTTGCTACAATCTAGTAGATAGATCTTGGCTTGATCATAGATTAGATATTGATTGTGTGTTCATGCGGTAGAAATTTTTTGTTTTCCATGCTACGAACCCCTACAGTGGTATCAGAGCCGTGTCTATATGTAGATCTGTTGCACAAGTAGAACACAATGGTCATTGTGGGCGTTGATGCTTTTGTTGACGATTGCTTCTTGTGTACTTTGCATCTTGCGGGATGGTGGGATGAAGCGGCCCGGGCTAACCTTACATGACATCGTTCATGAGACTTGCTCCACGCTTGACATGCAACTTGTATTGCATAAGTGGCTTTATTGGGCCTGTTTCTCCCAACATAGTTAAGATTCAATTTACAACGGGTGATTGACAATACTAGTATCAATGTTGTGGTTCTTGTTCGTAAGTTAGAACGACACTTATTGAAAGCCCCAAACCATGTAAAACATGCAAAGAAAATTAGAGGCGTCTAACTTTGTTTTGCAGGGGTGTGCTGTGATGTGATATGGCCATGATTATGATTATATATGATGTATGCAATGTTTCTTATTGTAAGTTGGAAACCGGCAGGAGCCATATGGTTGTCTTTAAATTCTATTAAGACCCGCGTGTCTATTCAAAGTAGTTGTAATAGTTGAAGCTGGTGGACGAAAACCATGAAGCGGCGCCATTGACCTTGACGCCATGCTGGTCATGATGGAGATCATGTTCGTGCTTGAAGATGGAGATCGGAATCACAAGAAGAAAGGCCATATCATATCACATATTATGAATTGCATGTGATGTTAATCCTTTTATGCATCTTGTATTGCTTAGTTAACGACGGTAGCATTATAAGATGATCCCTCAAGCACACAATTTCAAGTTTTAAAGTGTTCATCCTTAGTAAGCACCGTTGCTAAAGCTCGTTGTTTCGAAGCACCACAAGATGATCGGGTGTGTTAGATTCTGCGAGTGTATACAACGTGAGCAAGCCAGATTTGCTCATGCGGAAGCTAAGGTTGATCTTGACGAGCCTAGCATGTATAGACATGGTCTCGGAACACGGATCACCGAAAGGTAAAGCATGAGTCATATAGTAGATATGATGAACATGTTGATTGTTCGCCATTGAAGCTACATCAACTCTCGTGATGATCGGTTTTGATGTGGTGGATTTGGTTCGTGTGGTCACTAAAACAATGTGAGGGATATTGTTTTGAGTGGGAGTTCAATGGCAATATGATTAAAAGTTGAACACTATTTATCATAAACTAAATCAAAGTGAATTTGCATAATTGTTGTAGTCATTGGCATCCGTTTACCACCTTGCGCTTAGTTTTAATTGAGATGATAGAACTATAGAATTCTGGTTAGTTACTTTACGAACTGGTATCGTATTGTTTTGAAGTGTTAATCTAAAGTTTAAAAGTCCTATTGCAAACTTTCGAAGAAGTTCGGTTACTCCATGAAGTTTAATAATTGGTATTAAAACAAGAGTGACAATTCCAAGAGTTAGTGTATGAGTATCATGTTTGTCTCCATGATTCTTGATATTCAAAGGATTGTCTTAATATCAAGGTTATCTAGGATCTGAAAGAGTTGTTTCAGAAACCATGATGTGTGGAAGATATTGTGATATCTGAAATGAAGTTTTGGTTACAACATGATAGAGTATAACATGGCAAAAGTCATGTTCTCATATTTGATGAGAATTTGCAAAAGGTTGGAGACACTAGTTGTCCTAATCCACCAAAAGTTTTTGGAAAACAACATTATACTCGCGATTCATATTTATAAGCTAAAAGTAGCTTAATCATGAATAATTCCATGATAAGGGTGAATATTTGATGTAGGTAAAATATTTACCACACCAAGAGATTACTAAAGAATGGAATTTGAAAGCACACCAAACATTTGATGATGGTGATCTAATTCAAAGTGAAAGTCCAAAGACATTGGTATTTAATTATACATGCTTTGGACTATGTGTCATATGTATGACTCCACTATTGATGTTGATAGATTCTTTCAAACAGAAAAGGAAATACTGAAAGAGAATCTCATAAATATATGGCAGAAAAGAAAAGACTAGAATTGTTCAGTTTAAGTATATAGATGATATACATGTTATGGCTATATTCTTTGCTTATTAAAATGTGGTTCTTAAGTATTTGATACTGAATTTGTTGGTGTGAATCGTCATACGAAACAACACAATTCATGAACTACAATGGCCTAAGTAACTAGCAAAAGAATATGTGATGATGTTCATCGAGAACAAATAAAGGGTTATTGTGTTTCTCGTTAAACATCAAAGCTTGCCTTCAAGATTTGTTTTATCGGGTATTATGAGAACAAAAGGGTTGTTCAAATAATTGCCGTAATCCATAAAAGATGGATGATTTACAAATCTCGTTGGATAAATCACATCCATAAAACTAGTGCTAAAAATGTCAAAAGACAAATTGATTGAAAGATAACTTAGGAAGTGACATCGCCGTTTAAATTATATTGGAAAGAAAACATGAAGAAACTCCATGTGTATGGAATTTTGGAGTCTTTTGATTTTTGATCAAATGACGCTTGTGAAAACTTTCCTAGAGATAATTAAAACTTCATTCATAGGCCAAAAGGGAACGATAGACTAGATTATTGGAACTTGTACATATTGTTGTATGAAGTCCATTATGTATAGTCAAGAGCGATGGATTTCAACTTCATGTGCTTTCTCCGAAAATTTGAATGAATATATGAATATTTACTTAATAAGGATGAAGTGTGAAACATTTGAAAAGTTCAAGGACTTTCAAGATGAAGTGAAAAATCATTGTAACAAGAATATAAATAGTTTATGATAAGATCATAAAGGAATATATTTGAGTTACAAGTTTAGCATAATAACTAAGATTTAAGGAATCGTTCCGTGGATTTGCATTTTTCCCGAAACACCATAAGAGTATGAAGCGTTCGAGATATGTGATTAAAACCTTGTTTGACATGGTAAGATCAAAGGTATAATTCATAAAACTGCCATAATATTTTAAATATTAAAATCTTTAGAGACTACCGTTTTTCCACTGAAAAGAGCTTCATCATAATCCGTTGAATTGACACCATATAAAGTTATGGTTTGGGATAAAACCCAAGTTGTCCTTTCTTAAACATTGGTGTGCTATGCATAAGAAATATGTTTGCAACCAAAGTTGGATGAACCTGTCTTTGTATGTTATTTCGAATAACTATTCCTCCATAACATTGGAGACAAAAATGTTTGTCGCTTAGAACGTCAAGTTTCTTTGAGAAGGAATTTTTCGTGAGTGGGAGGAAAATAGAACTTTGATAAGGTTAAAGGAACCTTAGCTATATGTGCAAAGTTGCGCAGCGCCAAAAAGTGTTCCGGAGGCAGCAACAATGCTCATGGTTCACGTGCCTCAAAGGTTGTGGTCACGGAGATCTAAGTTCCTATTGAAACAAGTAGGTCGAGTAAACAATCAAATACCAAGATTTGAGGGTTGAATCATTATTTGAGAATAATGAACGGACTACATGCAAAGAAGCGATGATGGGCCCTGACTCCGTCAAATGGCTTGAAGCCATAAAATCCGTGATAGTTCCATACACGAGAAATCAAGTTTTGAACTTGAAGGACCCTCGAGAAAGGTGTAAGACCTTACAGTTGTGTTTGGATCTATAAAGAAGTAGACATGGATGTTTCACATCTATGAAATAGTCAACATGTTGGGAAAGAGTTCACAACAATGTTCAAAGGTTGACTATGATAAGATCTGATCTTTCATAGCGATATTTAGTCTAGACGGATTAATATAGCAACCACTACATATAATTTTGTTATGTGGTAGTTGAATAAACAAAACAAGTTCTTCTAATAGAATTGTTACCTAGGACATGTGCTTCACACGGTCCATAGGGTTTTGTTAATTCAAAAGGATGCTAAAAGCATATGCAAACGTCAATGGTTGAAGTAAGCATAGAGGAGTTGGAATCTTCACTATGATGAAACTGTTAAAAGAGTTTAATTTCATCAGAAACAATGAAGATGCTTGCATTTGCAAGAAATTAAGTGGGAGCGCTAAGACATGTTTCTAATACATTATGTGGAAGACATTTTGTTGATTGGAAATGATGTATCTTTTATTGACACAAGATAAGAATTTCATCTCAATGAAAGGCTTAGGCAAAACCCAAATATTTGGCATCAATAGAGCTAATATGGTTGTGCCAAAAGTACATAGATGATATATTGAATGAGTTCAATATAGGAACTACAAGAAAGGTTCTTGTCGCACAGAAAGGATTGAATGAGTTCAATATTGATGATATATTCAAGTGTATTGACACTGGGTAAGTGAAACAAAGATTCAAGTATAGATTGATACTTGATGTATGAAATCACAAAGAGTATTTATATCAATCATGCTGTGATATGTACAAATCCAGATATGTCCTATACTCTAAATGTTATGAGCATATACCAGAATGATTCATAAGTTGATCATTGGACAATAGTAAGGATATTCTTATGATCTTTTGGAAGAACTAAGAGTATATTATTTGTAGAAGTGACAAATAGATGGTTAGTTCATTGTAAATGAATTACATTGATACTAGTTTTGTCACAAAGTACAAATTAAGTTTATCTCAATCTAAACTAAGGGTGGCACAATAAAATGGAAAGTAAGTTCCATAATGGATTTGGATGAGTTCCAAAGTTAAGATATTGTGACAGATACTACAACAAAAGGCTAAGTATATGACTGCTATAATAGCAGCTAAAGAGGGTATTTGTGTCAAGTAGTTTGTTATCAAACTAGGTGTAGTTCACAGCGGGATAATACTATGAAGATATATTGTACGATAATATTATCAACATGTTTTAACCCCAAAGAACTAAAGGTCTCACCAAAGGACCAAAATTATACAAAGCCATCTCATTAGAGAATGAGTGATGCGTAGGGACGCAAAGACATGCAATTACACACGGACCTAGAAGTGTCAGATCCGGAGATCAGTTGACCACTAGCAATCGTGTACATACAACACCGTAAAGCCATAGGTGTTGAATACACAAAGGTTTGAAACTAGATTATTGACTCTAGTGCAAGTGGGAGACTGTTGGAGATATGCCCAAGAGGCAATAATAAAGTGGTTATTATCATATCTTCATACTTATGATAAATGTTTACATACCATGCTATGATTGTATTAACCGGAAACATTAATACTTGTGTGATTTGTAAACATAAAAGAGTCCCTAGTAAAGCCTCTTGTTAAAATAGCTTGTTGGTTAATATATGATCATGGTTTCCTGATCATGAACATAGAGATGTTATTAACAACAGGGTCATATCATTAGGAGAATGATGTGATGGACATATTCCTATAGTAAGCGTAGCATAAAGATCAAGTCATTTAATATAGTTCATTTGCTATAAGCTTTTTGATACATAGTAACCTAATTCCTTCGACCATGAGATCATGTTAATCACCATCACCGGAAGGATGCTTTGATGACATCAAACACCACACCGTAACTGGGTGGCTATAAAGGTGGCATTGAGTGTTTGGAAAGTATGGGTTGAGGCACATGGATCAAGAGTGGGATTTGTCCATCCATATGACGGATAGATATACTCAGGCCCTCTCGGTGGAATGTCATCCAATTAGCTTGCAAGCATGTAACTGGCTCAAGGGATCACATATCACGAGAACGAAAAGAGTACTTATCGGTAACGAGGTTGAACTAGGTATGCGAGATACCGACGATCAAAACCTCGGATAAGTAAACTATCGTGAGACAAAGGGAAATTGGTATCGTATGTAAGTGGTTCATTCGATCACAAAGTAATCGTATAAATATGTGGAGCCATATGAATTTCAGATTCCTCTATTGGTTATTGATCGAAGTGTCTCGATCATGTCGCATAATTCACGAACCGTAGGGAGACACACTTAAGGATTCGATGTTGTTGAGTAGTTATGGAATGATGAGTAAGAGACCGAATGTTGTTGAGTCTCGGATGGGATCCGGATATCACGAGGAGATCCGAATGGTCCAGAGAATAAGATTCATATAAGTAAAGTCCTGTTTGGAGTTGGGGAATGATTAGGTGTTTTCATCAGAATGTTCTAGAAGGTTCGAATGTCCGCACTCGGAGGGAAGGGTACATGAATGTGTTATATCAAGTTGGTATGATTGAATTATGTACTTGGTGTCATCGCTGTACCAAATAGAGGGTTTATTCAAATCCTAGTTTGAAAAGTCAAACGGCTAGTTTGAAAGTCAAACGGCTAGTTTTGGGAAAGAGGAGAAGGAGGTTTGAAACCGACTTGGGGGAGGAGTTCCTCCTCCCACCGCCGGCCCACCTTGGGTCCGAGTTGGGGAGGGACTCCCCTCCCCAGGCGCGCCTCCCTCCACCTATAAGAGGAGGGATAGGGCTCCCCTCCTAGACACAGAAGTTGCCTCCCTCTAAACCTAAACCCTATCCACAGCCTAGGGATTTCTCCCAAGCCGCCAAGTTAGAGCTTCTAATTGCCCTAGCCGCTGGTTTAGCCCCTTCTAATTGGTGTGTCTAAACCCTAGATCACCAAAGCTCTCTCATAGTCCACCATACTCGCTCCGGCTTAAGGCGAAGTCCAGCGAGATCTCTCCTCTACTTCCGGTACCACGCCGTCATGCTGCTGGAATCACGAGGAGAGTGCTACAACCTCCGCTGCCTGCTGGAACAAGGGAGAGGAAGGTCTTCGTCGAGTACCGAACGTGTGACCGACTACGGAAGCGCTGCCGGAACACAGCGCCGAAAGGATCGTCTGCGCGATCTTGAGATCGGGAGTGTACGACTACATCATCCACGAGAATCTGCTCTCATTAACCGCTTTGGATCTTCGAGGGTTAGTACTCTATTGACTCGTTGCTACAATCTAGTAGATAGATCTTGGCTTGATCATAGATTAGATATTGATTGTGTGTTCATGCGGTAGAAATTTTTTGTTTTCCATTCTACGAACCCCTACAGTCTTTTTGAAGATCATCTTCTCTTTCCCATGTTGCTTCTTCTTCGAAATGATGGTTCCATTGAACTTTGCAGAATTTGATAGTCTTAGTCCGAGTAACTCTTTCTGCAGTCTCGAGAATCTTTATAGGTTTTTCCTCATAAGTGAGATCACTTTACAACTGAACCTCCTCCAAAGGTATAGTATCCTTTAAAGAAGTCTCCTCCATCTCTGGATGACATTTCTTTAGCAGACTCACATGGAACACATTGTGAACGGCAGACAATGATTCTGGCAATTCAATCTCATAAGATACTTCTCCTTTATGACTCAGAATCTTGAATGGTCCAACATATCTTGGGGCCAATTTTCCTTTGACTCCAAATCTCTTCACTCCACGAAGTGGTGACACTCTAAGGTAAGCTCTATCACCCACTTCATAGGTGACTTCTCTACGCTTAGGATCTGCGTAGCTCTTCTGTCAGGACTGTGCTATCTTCAACTGTCCTTAACTAGCTTGACTTTCTATTTAGCCTCTTTGATTAGTTCTGGTCCGAACAGATTTCTTTCTCCCACATCATTCCATAACAATGAGGTGGTACACTTTCTCCCATAGAGAAATTCAAAGGGTGCCATCTCAATACTGGCTTGATAGCTGTTATTGTAAGAGAATTCTGCGTAAGGCAGACTTTCATCCCAACTAGATCCATAGTCTAGAGCACAGGCTCTCAACATATCTTCAAGAATCTGGTTGGTCCTTTCTGTTTGTCCATCAGTCTGAGGATGAAAAGCAGTGCTGAATTCCAACCTCATTCCCAATGACTCATGCAATTGCCTCCAAAAATGAGAAGTGAATTGAGTTCCCCTATCAGACACAATGCTCTTGGGTACTCCATGCAGACACACAATCCTACTCATATAGATCTTGTCTAACTTAGCACTTGTGTTGGTTGTCTTCATGGGTATGAAATGAGCCACTTTAGTTAGGCGATCCACTACTACCCAAATAGAATCATATCTTGACCTGGTCCTTGGCAATCTAGTGATGAAATCCATGCCAATCTTGTCCCACTTCCAATCAGGAATAGGTAGTGGTTGTAGAAATCCTGCTGGCTTCTGATGTTCCGCTTTCACTCTACTACATACATCACACAAAGCAATATGTTCGGCGATGTCCTTCTTGAGATTATTCCACCAAAATCTTTCCTTCACATCCATGTACATTTTGGTGTTACCAGGATGAATGGAATATGGTGAGTTGTGCGCTTCTTGTAAAATCAGTTTCCGGTGCTCCGGATCTTGCGGAACACAGATGCGTTTTCCATACCATAAGGTACATTGTTCGTCTTCATGGAACCCTTTGGATTTTCCTTTACCAATCTTTTCCTTAATCTCCTCAATTTCCTTATCTGTCTTTTGGGCTTCTTTGATTTTGTCTAACAAAGTGGGTTGAACATCCAATGTCATGATATGTCCTTTAGGTACAATCTCCAATCTGAGATCTCTAAATTGGGCACACAGATCATCTGGCAACTCTCCTTTAGTAAGGCCATTCACAAATACCTTCCGGCCTAGAGCATCTGCTACAACATTTGCTTTACCGGGATGGTATTGCAAACTCAAGTCATAGTCCTTGATGAGTTCTAGCCATCTTCTTTGTCTCATGTTGATTTATTTCTGGGTGAAGATATACTTCAAACTTTTGTGATCCGTGAACACTTCACATCGCTTTCCCAAAAGATAATGTCTCCATGTTTTGAGTGCATGGACAACAGAGGCTAACTCCAAATCATGAGTAGGGTCATTTACCTCATGAGTTTTGAGTTGTCTCGAGGCATAAGCCACAACTTTCCCTTCTTGCATTAGAACTGCACCTAACCTATGATGAGATGCATCACAATATACTTGGAAATCTTTTTCCAAATCTGGCAAACATAAGACTGGTGCTGTTACTAGTCTCTTCTTCAATTCTTGGAAACTATTCACATCCTTCAGACCAAGCAAATTTCTTGTATTTCTTTAGCAACTCTGTCATTGGCTTAGCTATATTGGAGAAATTCTCAATGAACCTTCTGTAGTATCCTGCCAAGCCAAGGAAACTACGAACCTCTTTCACTGACTTAGGAGATTCCCACTCAGTTACAGTTGACGCTTTTGCGGGATCAACTGCTACACCATCTCCTGACACAACGTGTCCAAGAAATCCAACTTCATTCAACCAAAATTCACACTTGCTGAATTTGGCATACAGCTTATGCTCTCTAAGATTCTCAAGTATCAAACACAAATGTCCTTCATGCTCTTCTTTGCTCTTGGAGTAGATCAAAATGTCATCGATGAATACGACAACAAACTTGTTAAGGAACTCCATGAACACCTTATTCATCATATTCATGAAGTAAGCTGGTGCATTGGTCAAACCAAATGGCATCACGGCATACTCATACAATCCATACCTAGTGGTAAAAGCTATCTTAGGTATGTCTTGTTCTCTTATCTTGAGCTGGAAATAACCTGAACGGAGATCAATCTTTGAGAACACACAGGCTCCTTCTAGCTGATCAAACAAGTCATTAATTCTAGGCAAAGGGTATTTGTTCTTAATAGTTACCTCATTGAGTGAACGGTAATCTATGCATAACCTTTGACTTCTATCTTTCTTTTCCACAAACAAAATTGGTGCTCCCCAGGATGAAGAACTTGGTTGAATAAATCCTTTCTGCAACTGTTCTCCAAGTTGTTTCTTGAGTTCTTTCAATTCATCAACTGACATCTTGTAAGGTCTCTTTGCTATAGGTCCCGATCCTGGTAGCAAATCAATCAGAAACTCCACATCTCTATCTGGTGGCATTCCTGGTAATTCTTCCGGAAACACATCCGGATATTCACTCACAATTGTCACATTGTCTATGCTAACCCCCTTAAGATAATTTATCTTACTCCCTTTTGATTCAAAGTTGGTCTTGAATCTAATCCTTTTGTTTTCCGGAGTTGTGAGTGAGACAGTATGGTTGGCACAATCTAGCACTCCCTTGTGCTTGGTCATCCAGTCCATTCCCAAAATGACATCCAATCCTTGGGAATTTAGGATTATCAGATTAACTGGAAACTTATACTTCCCGAACTCTATGACTAGGTCATGACATCCTGAGTTCACTATCATTTCTTCGCCAGGAGAACTTACTTTTATAGGACACCCAATAGTTTCTACCGGTAGTTCATTTCTTTCAACAAATGCTCTTGATATGAATCAATGAGATGCACCAGTATCAAAGAGAACAAATGATGGAACAGAATTGAGTTTGAACTTACCAGCAACAGCACCAGGTTCCTCATAGATCTCTTCCACATTGATGTGGTTCACCTGTCTCTTCTGGAAAGGATTGGGCTTGTTGGCTCCTTTAATTTTCTTTTCTAGGCACTCATTTGCATAATGCCCCATCTTTTTGCACTTGAAACATTCAACCTGACTAAGATCCTTCTTGACAGGCTGGCTTCCACTACCACTTCCACTTCCATTGTGGTGGCTTTTGTATCCACTCTTGTGATTCTTGTACTTGTCATTGTCATGACTACGGTGATGCTTGTTGTCATGATGACGGTTGTGGTTGTGGTGGCTGTTGTACTTTCCATGCTTGTGGGATCCAGAATTTCCACTATCATCATAATGGGAACGCTTGTGAGACGATCCCGAGCTATGCTTGTCAGAGTGTTTCCTCTTCCTGCTTTCAACCTGTTTCATCTTGCTCTCCAAGATGGCAGCCTTGTCGTAAAGAGACTAATATGTGGGGACATAGGCCACAGATAGCTGCAGGTTCAGTTCATCGTTCAATCCTTCGAGCAACTTCTCCTTCCTCTTAGCATCAGTGTCAACTTCATCCGGTGCATAACGCGCCAGATTGTTGAACTCCTCAATATATTCAGCCACGCTACGGTGGCGCTGCTTCAAGTTATGAAATTCCTTCTTCTTCAAACTCATTACTCCGGATGAGATGTGAGCAGTATGGAAACCATCTTCAAAGATAGCCCATGTCACATCCTCAATGGGAGTGGTGATCTGGAAGTTATCCCACCATGTAGCTGTTGGTCCTTCCAACAAGTCTGCTGCAAACCTGACTTTCTCCTCATCAGTACAACCAACAGTTACGAAATCCTTGTTTACTGAGCGTAGCCAATCATTGGCCACCATGGGGTCAGTAGTTCCTGAGAACTTAGCAGGCCTCAGTTTTAAGAATCTGATAAGCATGTCAAAACCTGGTGGATTGTTCTGGTTGTTGTTGTTATTATTGTTGTTGTTGTTATTGTTGTTGTTGTTCTGATTCTGCATAAACATGGTCATCATCTGCATCAGCTGTGTCTGAGCTGTCATCAGCTGCTGCATCTCTAGGGTGACATTGTTGTTGTTCGGGTTGGGGTTGGCACGTCGAGGAGGCATTTGTGGTTTTCATAAGGATAAGAATGAGATACCCATAGATGTTTAAAAATCACAATACATCACATAAACAATCACCAAACATGCATCAAAATAACAAAAGTTCAACGACATAGACAACAAGTTTTGAAAAGCAAACACACCAATAGCAAGCCATCCACATGTTGGATGGTCATTGCGACTCAATAATCAAAAGCATGGTAAATGATAAGTAAACGAGTAGTCATCACTACTCCTCTGCATCAACCTCCTCATCGACAAGTGTAAGACCTGCATTCTCCATAGCGGTCTTGTACTCCTCGACATTGGTGGTCAAGGCCTCTACCTTGGCTTTGAGAGCCCTCTTCTATGAACGAAGTCTCTCAATCACCACCTGCTGATGCTCGAGCTCAAAGTCCTTGGCCTCTAGTTCTGCAGTCATCTCTCGAATCCTCTTATTCCTATCTTGGACTCTTTTCTCTTGACTCTGGAACTTTCTATCCTGACTCTCAAACTTGGCCTCCATTTCCTTGACTATCTCATCTTGCTCCGCGAAGAGCTTGTCCTTCTCACGAATCTGCACCTGGAGTTCGTCATTGCTAAGCATGAAGTTGTTCCTATCAGTATCTAGGTGCATAAGAAGAACCTCTAAGTCCTGGAGGTAAAGACGAATCGGCTCTTCCGTCTCTCTAGCAGTATCCTCGAATTCAATTGCCTCACCATCCTCGTCACGTCTACCGAAGGCGTGGAAGTGGGTACCTCTAATCTCCCTAGAGTGTCTCCCTAACAAGCGTCCCAGCAAATCATGCATGACTACCTCTAGGCCTCTCTCCTTGTCATCATGCATAAGCTTGAAGGTGATAGCCTCCATGGGTGGATCAGTCTGGCGTCCTGGCTGAGTAAACTTGAAGCCCCAAAGGTCCTTCCTCTCGAACTTGGTGAGGGGCAGCATCATGATGCTAGGAAGCGGAAGATTGAGCACACTAGTGAGATCGATAAGACGAGTGCCAAAACGAGTTCCCTTGAACTCTTCAGCCGAGCTGATAGTAACATTAGGCATCTATTTTATAAGATAGAAAAAGTTAGAATCAACATAGATAGAGAAAATCATAAGACAAAGCATCACAAGCATATTTTGGAAATCAAACACACAAGTCATGGTATACATAAATCCATTACAAGCATCTAAGGTTCAACATAACTTTGACAAAAAAATTGGAAATAAAATGATAAGTGTAGTGGTCCAACTAACGAAGTACGTTACAATCCCATCTCACTTGCTAAGTTAGCTAACAGAGCATCCCTAGAGGAAATCTGTCGATCCTGGTCACATGACTCCATTGCTAAGTCTATGATGTCCTCTCTTATACGTTGGTTGGTAGCCTCTAACTCTTGGGTATGCTTCTTTTCTTCTCTAAGATCATTTTGGGTGTTAAGCATTCTGCACTTGAGTCTATCACCAAGCTCCTTGATGGCCTTCCAAGCTACATCTCTTGCAGAGTCAAAGAATGTGGTGTGCATCACTGATTTGGTGACCATGCAGAATCCTGATTCCTTGTGGTTGTCTTACTTGTTTTTATACAAGTGAAGTTGCACCCACCAGTACTCCACTCCTTCATCCATCACGGGGAAACCTTTGTACACAGCTGAACCATGTATTCCCATGGCAACCATGAGGTCCTTGAGAGCCTTGGGGAATTCTGTCTCACACTCCAAAGTCAGAGTCATGAGTGTTCCCTTCCTCACGACTTCGTTGATGGAGTTCATCTACAAATAGAGATGAGAAAGAAGATTAGAAAAGCTTACGAGAAGAAAAAGACAAGTGTGGAAGTTGTTGAAATTTTTTCCTTAGTGGTTTCTAATCCATTCCTAGGGTCATAATCCTACAGGCAACACAGTAGTCTGATACCATCTGTAAGATCCCTCCCTTTATAAAGGTAAGGATTCCTGTGATTGCAATGCTAGTCCCTGGATCAATGCTAGCATCCACAGTTTAAGATGAAGTACACAGAAACGAAGGTCATTATTACATATCATTCTAGATACAAACACAGTCTTTTACAAACTCCATGGCCACAGGCCTAATACAAGAGTTCAAATATATAATAATATAAATAACTCTTCATCTTCATGTGCCACAGGCAAGCATGTTGAGTGTAGACTCATAACCCCTAATCATCATCAGAATAACCTGCAACATCACAAGTTCTGACCACGTGGGTCAATACATTGGAATAGTATTGGCAAGTGATACCTTAGTATAATAATAGCATCTAGATACTACATGAATTTGGCTAAGTGTAGCTTAGGCTTGCTTTGCTCAAAATAGATTTTACCTATTAGTTGAAAACACTAAGTTTTTCTTTGACAAAACTTACACAAGGAATCACCAATAGAAATTGGTGATCCTTCACCCTTGTTCAACCACAATTTTAACTTAGAAAAATTGGGATGACGAGAATCTTGATAGCTTCCATGTCTTGATGCTCATGTTGTCCAATACCAGGGACATGGCTAAGTACTTAGATTCTTCCATCTACAGAGGTTGTGCACTTTCCCCACAAGACTTGATTTTCACCAAGACAGGACCTTTCAGAAGCCTTCCCTTAGACCAAATGGACGCGTTCCAACCTATCATCCCACTACCACCAACTTTCCAAATGGCTAAGTTATTGCAACCTATATGATCCAGGCAGTGCCCATATTGCCATGTGGCTGCACTAGAAGCTTCTTAACATTTGGCATCTCAAATCCCTTTGTTCCTGGGTGGCTTTCCACAAGTGAGATACACAAGGTAAACCATATAAATGGGCCTTGTGTAACCACTCAACACAAACCAATCTTTCCATTCCACCTAGGTGTTTAATTAACTTAGTTTTTTTATTAAGTAAAACATAAGTCCAAAGACTTAGAAATATTTCTCATATCATGATCATATAAACCACCCTTGGTTGCTACTAGCTAGGCTAAGCATGGAAAAGGCAAGTATCATAACTTATAGGAAATTCTAATATTGCTACAACTACTAGGATTTCCCAACATAACATATAGATACTTGGCAAAAATAATCATGCAAGTCCTATACAAAATATTTCTAATGCATAGGTATAAAATATTGGGACAGAAACATGTAGCACCACTTGTCTTGGTAGTTTGGGGAGTTGCAACAATCTTCACAACCACAATCACTATTAGCACCAAAATCTACACATAAAATAAGGGCACCAAAATCACATAACAAAATATATACAAACAAAAATATATGAATGCATGCAAAATGCCATGTGATGATTTCCTACACCAAACAAGACAAGTATATAGTACTGAATCATCAACAAGTCCAAAACACACCTAATAAAATTTATTTGATCAACAAATCATTTTTCAAATAATTACTATACACAAATTAAGCCTACAAATGTTTCTTTTAAAACAACCATTTTTACAGAGGCAAAACATTAAACACATTGCATAAATAGAAAGGATTTTCTCTCCTGATTCCAATGATATAAAATTTGTAAAATTTGGACGTGTGGATCAACAGTTATGAATTTTACAAGTTTGATTAACTAATAGATCAAATTTATGTTTTAAATTAAATTCAGGCCCCGCGGCGCTCTCTGATTCGTCGGTACCGCTTCGCATGGATCGACCAGTGTGGACCGCACGATCTAAATGAAATCGAACGGCCAGATCTAACTCTTACCCCTTCGTTAAGTGATTCTATCTCACGCGTTAGATCTAGATCCAACGGCTCGCGATCAAACGACCAAGGATCGGCGGTGCTGGCGACGGTGGCGCAGCGGCGGCGCTCTGTCAGCGACGCTCCAACGAATACATGAGAGCCTGGGGTGTGTGGCGTGGCTTACCAGACTCGCAAGGTTACGAGGAAGCTCAACGTGGTAATAGTTTGTCGAGGGGCGTACGGACGTAGCGGCAGGACCTCGTCGGAGTTGCTGGCGGCGTCGGGTTCGTGTAGACGGCGATGTTGACGACGTTCAGGATCGCCCTAGCACAAGCCAGTGGTGTTAGCAGTTGCGCAAGGACACGACGGATCTGATAGCATGCATGCGAGGTCAAGGGGCGCTCGGATTTTACCTAAATTGTTCGTCGGAGTTGAGCGTCGGCTCTGGCGTTTGCGGGCGTGAACAAAGACGGCGACCTAGGTCACGAGCAGGCAAACCAGGGGCATCAGCAGATGCACAAGGACATGAGGGTCACACTCGTTTGAACCAGAAGCAGAGGGGCGGTCGGAGCTCACCGTAATCGCTTGTCGGAGCTCGTCTGTAGGGGTCTCAACCTAATAAGGTAGATTCCTCCTGTGTTTTACAATGCTAGTCCCTGGATCAATAGCTAGCATCCACAGTTAAGATGTAATATCAAGAAACAAAGGTCATAATATAACTTTATAACCAGTAATAACATAAGTTTATTACATCAAACATTGGCTATTACATTACATTGCAGCGGAATAACTATAGTCATGGGGTCCTACATCTTCAAAGTGCCACAGGCAGATGTTGGTTGTAGACTTTGTAATCCTAATCAATCAATCTTCACTAAAAACAATCAAACCTGCAACATACAAGTTACAGCCACAAAGGGTCAATACATTTGAATTGTATTGGCAAGTGATACTATGGTAATATAGTGGAGTCTATCATCTATATGCATTTGGCTAAGTGGAGTTGAGGCTTGCATTGCTCAAAATAGATTTTTCCTTAACATTTGAAAATACTAAGTTTTTGCTTTGATAAAATCATTTTACTCAATCAAAGATTGAAGATTTCAAACAACCCTTGTTCAATCCACAAGTTTTAACTTAGAAATTTGAATGATGAGATTCTTGATTGCTTCCATGTCTTGATGCTCAAATTGTCCTTTACCAGGGACATGGCTAAGTACTTAGATTTTACACTCTGCAGAGGTGGTGCACTTTCCCTACAAGACTTGGTTTCCCAAGACAAGATCTTTCGAAGCCTCCCTTAGACCAAAATGGACGTTCCAACCAACCTATCAAACACTACCACCCACTGTCCATATGGCTAAGTTCTTGCAACCTATATGATCATGGCAGAGCCCATATTGCCAAGTGGTTGCACTTGAAGCTTCTCAACATTTGACATCTCAAATCTCTTTGTGCCTGGGTGGCATACCACAAGTGAGATACACAAGCCAATTCCATGGCCTTATGTAACCACTCAACATAAACCAATCCTTCCATTCCACCCAGGTGATTCATTAACTTAGTTGTTTTATTAAACAAAAAATATAAGTCCTCAGACTTAGAGATTTTTCCATAGTGTGAATATATTTTCCACCCATGTTTTATATTAGCTAGGCTAAGCTTGATAGTAGTAGGAATCTTAACCTAGGAAAAATTTCCACTAAGGTTTCATCTACTAGTTTTCCTATAGTAAGGTTTATACTTAGCAAAATCCATGCAAGTTTTACTTAGCAAAATTACTAATGCATAGTGAAAGTAATGGGACAAAAGTATGAAGCATCACTTGCCTTTTTGGTAGGGAATGGTGGTTCACTCCTTGATCTTGCTAGTCTCACACTTCACTACAAGTCAATCAAGCAAACACAAATTCAATTCACATTCCAAACCAATGTCAAACAAACAATTTTTTTCACACACAAAGTAATGGAATCTAAGTCATGCATAAGCATGCAAAGGTTGGTTCTATTGCAAGGATGGTCTCCACTAGGTTTCTAAACTTTGTAAGGTCAAAAGTGGTCATTTTCCAAAGTGGCAAAGTCATTTGCAAAAGGGTTTTGGTCCATAAACCATTTTTAAATCTAATCATTATTTTATGTGGTGAAAATTATTTTTATCAAAGCATAACTTTATGTTTTTCACCAAATGAGTTGCTATTGTAAAACTTGGTGTTTTGGGGTCAGTAGCTTTGAATAAAAATATTTTCCCAAAGTTTTTGTTCCAAAATCATTTCCATAACAAATCCATTATTTTTATTTGGCTAGAAATGGACCAAATCTAATATTCCATCCTAAACTTTTCCAAATCTATTTTCAAAACCATGGGTTGGTTCCTAAAGTCAGTAAGGTCACAAAAAACCATTTTGCAAAAGTTTTAACCCTAAAATCAATTTTAAACAATTTTTATACTCTAAATAAGCACACAAATGATTCTTCAAAAACAAGCAAACAAACAGATACTATTTGCTAAACTAAAGGCATGGTTGGCTAGGTATTGCTCTCCTGAATCCAACGACATAAAATTTGTAATTTTTGGACGTGTGGATCCAAAGATACAAGGGTTTGAAGTTTGCAAATAATTCTGTTTTTAAACAGAATAGGTGAAACGCGGCGTGATTTCATTGGACGGTACCGCTTCACGCGGATCAGAGTTGCGGTGCGTTGGATCTAATCGATCGTGTGTTCCAGAGTGCGTACCTCTTCGCGACTAAGTGATTCTATCTCGCTCGCCCGATCTAGATCGAACGGCTCGTGCGTGTTTGGCGAAAATGGCGACACCGGCGGCGGTGGCGATCGGTGTGGACGGTGCCGGTGGTCTAGGAAGCGAGAGAGAAGGAGAAGGGGCTCACCGGGTTCAGGAGGTCACAGTGATGCTCGAGGAGATGTTGGTCGAGCGAGGGGCGTTCTGGTCTTAGTAGGATTGCTCGCCGGAGTGGAGGACGGCGTCGGGTGCGTCAGGTGGTCATCGTGGGCGGTGCTGTGATTCACCCTAAGGCATAACAAAAACGCTGTTAGATGCGCAGGACCAAGGCAAAGTTGTGTGCGTGAACGAGAGGTGAAGGGGCGGTCTGGTTCACCTGGAAGTCGTCGTCGGAGAAGAACCCGTCGCGGCGGCGTTTAGAAGCTGGTCGTTGCCGGCGCTCTGGGCGCCTGCGGGTAAATGGAAAGTGCCGGGAGATGCTCCTGGGAGTGGGGAAGGTGTGAGCTTGGTCGGGGAGGAGAGGGGCGGCGAGGGGCTGCCGGAATCGGCGTCGGAGCGTCGTCGGACAGAGGCGGTGTTCGAGTAAAATTCGACGGCCTGGGGGCGGGATTGGGGGAGGAGACAGAGGGGAACAGAGGAGAAGACGCAGGCGCTTAATAGCGTGCAGTCACGGCGAGGTTTAAGGCGCGTCATCAATGCGAATTGAATGCGCGGATTGAAGGCAGCAACGACAGCGAGGTTTGGGGGAGGGAGGTCGCGCGGTGAGGACGATGGCTAGCGAAGTGGGACCGTTGCGTAAGTGGGAAAAAGGGTGAGGAGGAGGTCCACCAGTCAGTGGCTTTGCGGGCTGTTTCAGCAGTGAGGAAAAACGGTTCGGGGGAGAGGGGCAGGTGGGCTAGGTGGGCTGTTGGGTTGGAGCTGGGCCAGACGGTGGGCTGTTCTATTTTTTTCTGTCTGAATCCTTTTTCTTTTTCCAAATTTATTTTCTGTTTTGAATTTCAAACCACCAAACAATGTCCAATTCAAATAAAACAAACAACAAACCTTGTACTAAGAATTTGGTTCTGTTTTAGTAGCATAAAGTAATATTTTTATTCATTTTAGGTTCCATTTATTAATTAAATAAAATGGACCATAGTTTATTAATCAAATAGGGTTTGGTTTATTTAATAAAATCTCTATTTGAAATCCAAATATTTTCAAAACTAAAACAGTAGGTTTTATTTGAGAGTAAAGAATACTTGGGAAGCTTGTTTAAAACAAAATAACACTTTTGTTATAAGGTCCATTAATAATTAATTAAAATGGGCCTTAGTTATTAAATCAAATAGGATTTGTTTTATTTAAAACTTTATTTTGAAAACTAATATAGTACCAAAACCATTCAGTAGGTTTTATTTGAGAATACAAAATACTTGGAAAACTTATTTGAAATAAATAAATAAGTTTTAGTGTTTTATTTAAAATGGGAAAAGCCTTTACTTTAATAAAATTTGGATATTAAATCCCTATTATTTTATTTAAATAAACCTTTGCTATTTTTATTCAAAACAAAATGTTTTAATTAAAAGCTTGGCCAATGTTTTAATTTGGCTTTATAAAATAATATTTATTTATAAATCCACCTTTTCATTTGAAAACAAAATCTTTTATTAAAAGATCTAAAAATAGTAATTTTAAATATTTTGAAGTTTAATGTTTATTTATCTTTTTAAATCCCCTTAGGATTTTATTTAATTCAAATGGGTTTGAAGGTTTCCAATTGGATTCAAAAAGTTTCTTCTGGCCCTGAAAATCAAACAAAGTTTTATTTTATTCTTTTATTTTCACATTACAAGATTTGGAAAATCTTGGGATGTGACATCGTCGGGCAGCGGCGATGCAGTTCGAAATACTGGCAGCCTGGTGGCGAGGTGAGTGTGCTGTGTGGGGGGGGGAAATGACCGCGGTGGCGAGGTGATTAAGTATCCAGGAGGGGCGAGGGAATTACGCAGTGGTTCAATGCCAATTAAGTGACGAATCAACGCGGTTGCGACGGAGTCTGCTTGTGGTGGAGAAGATGCTAACTGGCGGGCCCGATGGCGGCGATCAAGGCGAGCGGAGCTTGGTGCGGGTGATAGAGAGAAGGGGTGTAAGGTTCCCAACCTTTAATAAGGTAGATATCCCTGTGTTTACAATGCTAGTCCCTGGATCAACAGCTAGCATCCACAGTTAAGATGTAATATCAAGAAACAAAGGTCATAATACAAGTTTATAACCAGGAATAAAATAATTTATTACATCTTACATAGCTCATTTGGCTATCTCATTACAATGCAGCAGAATATAACAATAGCATGGGGTCCTTCATATTCAAAGTGCCACAGGCAGACATGTTGGTTGTAGACTTGTAATCCTAATCAATAAACTTCACTAACATCAAACAAACCTGCAACATAACAAGTTACAGCCACAAGGGTCAATACATTTGAATTGTATTGGCAAGTGATACTATGATAGTATAGTGGAGTCTAGCATCTATATGCATTTGGCTAAGTGGATCTTTAGGCTTGCATTGCTCAAAATAGATTTTCCTTATCATTTGAAAGCACTAAGTTTTTGCTTGACAAAATCACCCAAGGCATCTACCAATATAAATTGGTGATCCTTCAACCCTTGTTCAACCACAAGTTTTTAACTTAGAAATTGGGATGAGGAGATTCTTGATAGCTTCCATGTCTTGATGCTCAAATTGTCCTTTGCGAGGGACATGGCTAAGTACTTAGATTTTACACTCTGCAGAGGTGGTGCACTTTCCCCACAAGACTTGGTTTCCCAAGACAAGATCTTTCAGAAGCCTTCCCTTAGACAAAAATGGACGCGCTCCAACCTATCAATCCCCTACCACCAACTGTCCATTTGGCTAAGTTATTGCAACCTATATGATCCAGGCAGAGCCCATATTGCCAAGTGGCTGCACTAGAAGCTTCTTAACATTTGACATCTCAAATCTCTTTGTTCCTGGGTGGCCATCCAAAAGTGAGATACACAAGGTAAACCATAGAAATGGGCCTTGTGAACCACTCAACACAAACCATTCCTTCCATTCCACCCAGGTGATTCATTCACTTAGTTGTTTTATTAAACAAAACACAAGTCCAAAGACCTAGAAATATTCCATAGCATGAAATATAATCCACCCTTGTTTTCTAATATCTAGGCTAAGCATGATAGTAGTAGGAATCTTAACTTAGGAAATTTCTACTAAGGTTTCATCTACTAGGATTTCCCATGGCATAGTTTATACTTAGAAAAATTCCATGCAAGTCCTACTTAGAAAATATCACTAATGCATAGTGGAAAATAATGGGACAAAGTATGAAGCATCACTTTCCTTTTTGGTAGAGAATATGAGTTCACTCTTTGATCTTGCAATATTCACACTCTTCAAATCACTACAATTCAATCAAGCAAGCAATATTTCAATCTACAAATCAAGCATCACCACATAAATTAATAGAATCAAAACAATGCATGCAAGCATGCTAAACTTTGTTTTATTTACAAAAGTGGTTTATAATAGGTTATAAACATTCTAAAACACTTTATTGGTCATTTTATAAAGTGGCAAAACTATTTGCAAAAGATTTTATTCATAAACCATTTTCAAATCAAATCATTATTTTATGTGATTGAAAATGCCTTTATCAAAGTAGCAATCTTTATAGGGTTCATCAAATTCATTTTTAAATCATAAAACTTGGTGTTTGGGGTCAGAGAGTTTATTCCAATACATTTCCCAAAGATTTTATCCCAAAACATTTTTAATAAATAAACATTATTTTTATTTGACTAGAAATGGTTTAAATCAAAAGTTTGTTCCTTTGCTTCACCGAATACATTTTGAAACCACAAATTGTTTTCTATGTTCTGTAGGTTCAAAACAAACCATTTGCCAAAGGTTTTATCTCAAAAATCATTTTAGGACAATTTTTATATTCTAAACATGCCTACACAAGTTTCTGCAAAAACAATCAATTTAACAGAAGCATTTTACTAAACAAAGTGGATGGTCAAAAAGTACTTGTCTTGCTGATTCCATTGATATAAAATTTGGAAAATTTGGACGTGTGGTTTTAAAGTTATGAATTTTTCAAATTAGAACATCTAATAGACAAGTTTCTGTTTTTTATAAACAGGCAGGGCCACGTGGCGCTTTCCTACTGGTGCGTACCGTTTCGCGCGGATCAGCAAATACGGGCTGTTAGATTTAAGTTGCATCGCATGGCACAGAGGCACTACTTACCCTTTCGTTCACGTTCTATCGCAACCCTTTGATCAAGATCCTACGGCTCACAATAGCTTGGTCATAGATGGGCAGCGCTGGGCGACAATGAGAGGTGGCGCGGTCAGACAGCGGCGGAGCTGGCGATAGAGGAAGCAAGGAAGGTAGAGGGGTGGCTCACCGTGATCGCCGTGGCACGGGGATGCTCAACCTGCTCGCGTTAGTCGAAGGGGCGGACGAGGTTGATCGGAATCGCTCACCGGAGTTCTTGCTGCCGTCGGGTGCGCACGGTCGTGGTCGAAGACGAGCGCCTGGGATGCAAGCAAGCGAGGAAAAGTATCAGGAGGATGCGCACGGTCTCGGGGGTTGTAGAGGTACTCACCAAAACACGAGGGGCGCACTGGTTTGGCGTTAGTAGCTCGCCGGAGGGGTAGCAGACGACGGCGGCGGGCAGTGATCATCCTTGCCGACGCTCTAAGGCTAGCGCGGTCAAGCTGAGGCCACTGGGAGGTCCGCCAGGGTCCGTGGAGCACGCGTGTGTGGTCGAGGGGGAAAGGGGCGACGCAGAGCTGCCGGAATTTCTCTCGAAGCTCGCCGGAGACAGAGGCGGTGTGGTACCAAATTGAAGCAGCCCTGGGGCAGAGAGGGTCGGGCGAGAGAGGGGAAAGAGAGAGGAAATGTAGGCGCTTAAGATGGCATGGTCGCGGGGTGATTTTACTGCGTCATTAACGCGAATTAAACCAAGCTTTAATCAATATCAATGGCCGGCGAAGTGAGTGGTGGGGTCAGCGGGGTGAGGACGATGGTGAGGTGGATGTGGGGTCCGTTGTCAGCGTGAGGGAGAGAGGGGGAGTGGGGTCCACGCGTTGGTGTCTTTGCGGGTTCTGGCTGGGGTGAGAAAAAACGTTTCGTGGGAGAGGGCTAGTTGGGCTGGGCTGGGTACCGGCTTAAGCTGAGTTGGTGTCATTTCATATTTTTTTTGTTCCTGTTTCTTTTTCTTTTTTCCATTTTTTTATTCTGTTTTGATTTTGTTTAATTATTTCAAACATCAATTTGAATTCAAACCTCAACCAAAATTTGTGTAGGTTTAAATACTGATTAGTAATATAATCTGAAGTCAATTTTGGAATAAAATTTTATTCTTTTTATGTCTTTTAATTATTTAATTAGGCCTTTGTTTTAATTCAAATAAGATTTAATAATATCTTCAAAAGACCATTTGAATTCTTAAACCTTACAAATCTTTTTAGTAGGTTTTTATTTGTTTAATAGGGTGTCAAATAATTCATCTTGAATTATTTGGAAAGTATTTAATATGATTCATAAATCATTTGAATTGGGTACTTGTTTTAATTCCAATGGAATTAAATATAGTTTTAACTCCCTAAATTTTATTTGGAAGATTTTATTTTATTTAAGTTAATTAAACAACATTTATTCCACTTGGGTAAATTCCAAATATCTTTTCCCATGATTTAATTAACCATTTCTAATAGGGATTTTGTCTTCATTCAAATGGAAACGAAATTTGGTTAATGCCACTTTATTTTTATTTTCGAAAAATTCTTTATCCATTAATTTTATTTGGGTTTTAGATTATATTCATTCCATTTGCTTATGGATTAGGCCAAGATTTAATTTGGTCTTTAAATAATCCTTATTTAATATTTCTTTCTTCATCTTATAAAATCCATATCTTTTTATTTATAGATCAGAACTTGGTGACTCCAATTTGTAAAATCTTATTTAATGTTCATTTATCCTTTTAAATATCTTTAGGATTATTTTCTCACCATTTGGTATGGAATTTAGATAAGTGTTTTATTAGCTTTGGAAATTACTTTTCCTTATCTTATTAAATTCATAAGATTTTATCTATGGCTCAAAAATAAGTGAAACCATTTCATATGGTTTTATAATATTTCCATTTGTCATTCTTGATCAATTTAAAATGTTTGTTTGGTCAATTTTTATATGGATCAAATCCATAGGCTTGGAGATAACTTGGAAATGATTTTATTCCATTAGGGTTTAGGGTTTTGGTTTATTTCTCAAGTGTTTAAATTTCCAGATGCATTTATGAAGAAAGCATTCCACTTGATTTGAATTTAGTTGGATTCAAATGTTAACCAAAGTTTGTTCAAGATGGGATTTTAAGTTTCCATTTAGAAACAAAAATTTCTTTTCACCCTAAAATTTAACAACCTTTTATTTTGTTTATTTATTTTTCGTAACGAGATCGAACCCGACATGGAGATCACGATGATCAAATCTCGGACAATGTATGTATTGCAAAGACAAAAGGAACATAACACATAATGTTTCAGGTTCAAAACGATGGAGAATAGTGAGTGCCATAGGGGTCACAAGTGCATCCCTACTACCTCTATGATCATTAATGGAGATTATCTCTATGGCATTCCCGAACCATAGGGAAACACGCTTAAGGGCTTTACAACTTGTGGAGATCTTCCTGTAAGAGGGAATACTGAAAGAGATGGAAAGAGGGAAAAACCAGAAGTGTTCTGGGAGATCCGAAGTTGTTTGGAGAGAGAAAGGAATAAGGAAAAGGACTAAAAGGAGTTTCATATAAATGGGAATTTGAATATGAATTTATTATATGTTAATTGTGAATTAATATATTCTAAATAATATTTAAATTAAGATTTATAAAAGTGACTTTCTTATTGGGCCAAAATCCTAGAGGGATTTAACCTAAAAAGAAACCACATGGACAAATACAAAGAAAATAGTGGAAATGGGCCATTTTTTGAACAACATGCGTGGGAGGTAGTTATTGACTACCGCGCACGTGCAGCAGGCGGTCGTAGCCGCCCAGGCCACTACGGGGCACAGTCAACATGCTACCCACCTGGGCAGGCCGGCATGAGGACCACCCGGGGTGGGCGCTGAGGCGCTGAGGCTGGCGTGCTAAGCCCACCAATTCATTGCCTTGGCAGCCGCCAAGGCAGGTGGGGCCGCCAGAACCTACCGGCGGTCTGGATTATTTGCTGCCATTTTTTCCCTTTTTGATGTTTTCGGTTTTTGCTGTTTTGTGCCATGGAGATTCGGCCCATCCAGCTGGACGAAAATTCGTGCAGTTTTTCTTTACCTTTATCCCCACATGGGGCACCTAAGAGGGAGGGCACCCCTCCCTTAGCCTATATAAGGAGGTGCCTATGGGTGGGATTAAAACATATAATAAATTAAGATATTCCCTTTGGTTGGAATACTCCTCTCTCTCTCTTTTTTCCTATGCTATTGCGCGGTAGCAAGTCTGGACTGTGTAGGCAAGGCGTTCTCTTCTGCGGCATGCCATTGCGTTGTCGGGATATCATCCAGGAGGTCTACTTCCACAACCTCGGCATGATCCGAGATCGGGAGTCATATTCTTGCACGCTATTCCTGTGGTAACTCGGTGGGGCTATTGAAGCTTTTGGGCCATCGTGCGAGGACCGGGACAAGGATTGACTTGCGAGGAGCTTTGCGACCGTAAGGTCGGACGCGTACGACTACATCATCCACGCTTCTGCATGAGCGTAGTGCTCTCTCGGTATTCAAGGGTATGTTACCACTGTCTTTCTCTGTTACTGCATTACTAGTAGATAGATCTTGGGAATTCGGGGTTTCTTCGGCTTAGCATAAAAATTTGATTTTCTGCACCGAACCCCAAAAGTGGTATCATAACCAGATCTGTGCGTAGTATGCTAGTACATATTAGACACATGTAGAAGTGTGGGCAATGATACTCTAGATGGTACCTTCCCACGTGTATTTGTTTATATCGTGGTGCTGTGAGATGAAGCGGCTCGGACTGACCTTAGGCGTAATCTTACGCGAGACTGGCCCCACACTTGACATACGGCTTGTACCATATAAGTAGCTTGCGGGTGTCTCTCTCTCTCACAGTAGTTGATATACCATCTACAAAGGAAGGCCCCGCAAGGGGTGTAGTATAAAAAACTATTGTATCCATGTTGTGGTTGGAAGTTCATAGGTAGAAGCGTTCTATTATGAAAGCCTTAACAACCATGTAAAATCTGCAATAGATAAAGTAGAGACGTCTAACTTTATGTTGCAGGTGTCGGATACCTGGTACAGGGGTACCACAAACTGTCCACGAGGGGAGGCAGGAGGCCATCGTCACGAGGGCCTCCACCCAAGAGCATTCCCCTGGAGGGCCCATAGTAAAGGAACCTCTAGAGGACCGCGATTAGTCCTACGGGAGAGTACGACAAGGCCAACAGTGGCATCGGATACCACCCCGTGGCCATCCCGAAGGTGACCAGGTCAAAGGGCGCAGCAGGTGGGGCCCCACCAGGAGGACGGCCCCTCCCCCCACTTTAGTGCATCAAGACAAAAGGAGGTACGCCGAGACTCTAAGGACGATAGGAGAAGAAGATGTAAAGGTGTCCTCAAGATGGCGTATACCCAGTCCATGTAAAGCAGCCTCCTAGACCTCAGACATTGAGGAGTGGCACAGTGGACGCCCTTTCCACCCGAAGGGGGGGAAGAGGCCTGACACCGCCTATATAAGGGACCCTCTTCCTACCTTATAAGGGATCTATCCTTGGCGATATAAACCCTAGACATTCATCCTCCATTGTACCCTCACAAAGCCAAGCGAGGAATACAACCAAGCAAGAGTAGGGGCTTTATCTCCTCACGAGGGTCCTGAACCTGAGTAAAAAACCCTGTGCCCTATCTCTGCCGTGATTACAACTTCGCCATCGCCACCATCGCCATGGCTCCTTGAGAACGCATGTTTATCCCCCTCTTGAACCTAGGGATCCTTGGACCCTAGTTCCGTCATGGGACAAATCTTCGACATTTGGCGCGCTAGGTAGGGGGCTGAGGTGCACTTTTGGAAACTCATCGCGTGGTCAACACTGTGGCTACAAGCACACGCACAGAGGCTGGACGGGCCGGGTCTTCGCACCGAGGTCAGGCTGCGATGGTCACCTGCATCCTGGGCGGCTCCCAGGCTCCCGCCTCTGGGCGCCACGTCAAGCAGTTCTCCTGCAGGCTGGCCGCGGCGAGGCTCGGCACCATCGTCATCCTGCTCGGGTGGTCGCAACAGCCGCTCACCTTTGGTGTTATGGACCATTCGAGCTCCACTCGCCTGATGGGAGCCGTGCCGATGGTCTGCACCCCCACCATAGGAGGAGTCGCCGTACCCAAGATGCTTGTCGATGGCGGGGTCAGCCTGAACGTGCTTCGGAAAGGGCGTTCAGGCAGCTGGGGGTGCCCGCGGCACGCCTCCACCCCGCGCCACTGTTTGTCGGGGCAACACCGAGTTCTACCGTTCCCCTAGGGCGGGTACATCTCCCCTTCACTTTCGAGACGAGTGACAACTACCGCACAAAGTTCATCGACTTCGACGTTGCCTCGATGGGCTACCCTACAACACCATCTTTGGCTACCTAGCATTGGCCAAGTTCATGGCGGTCATCCACAACACCTACTACCTGGTCAAGATACCGGGGAGCACCAAAACTCCTATCATGGTATGCGACGATGATGTCAAAACCACGCGCTCCCTCGAACATGCCCTCAAGGAGGCGGCGACTGCGTCCCAACGGGCCGAGGACATGTCCCCCTGCGGCAGCCAACCGAGCGTTGGCGAGGCCCCGGGGGTTGGCGGTCAAGCGTCGGCTGCATTCCCTCCAGGGGACATCACATGTACCCCCACCGTCGCGGGGAGGAAAAATCCCTCTTTCTCCCAAAAGCGGGTGGAAACTAAGAAGATCCCTCTCGATCTGGCGGATCCAGGGCTACTATCACCATTTGCACCCACCTCTCCCCTAAGAGAGAGGAGGTACTCGTCACCTTCCTTAGGGACAACGCGGACATGTTCGCCTGGACCCCATCGGATATGACGGGAGTGACTTTTGAGGTGATCGAGCACCACCTGGCGGTATTCCCACATCACACCTGGTGAAGCAGAAGGCCTAGAAGATGTCCACGGAAAAGCAGCAGTTTGTTGTTGCTGATATGGAGAAGCTATTCAAGGCAGAGCTCGTCAAGGAGGTCATACACACCGAGTGGTCGGCCAACCCGGTCATGGTACCTAAGGCCACCGGTGGCGGGCGGCTCTGCATCGACTTTACCAACCTCAACAAGGCCTGACCGAAAGACCCCTTCCTGCTCCCAGATCATGGACTCCACAATGGGGTGCGACCTCCTTTTCTTCATGGATGCCTTTTCCGGATACCAACAGATCAATATGGCCAAGGTGGACGAAGAGAAGATGGCCTTCATCACCCAGTGCGGCGTGTACTGCTATACGTGCATGCCGTTCGGCCTCAAGAACGCTGGTGTCACCTTCCAGAGGCTCATGCGCATCGCGCTGGGTGAATAGATGGGAAGGAACGCGGAAGCTTACGTCGACGAAATTATGGTCAATACTCGGGAGAAGGACACCTTGGTGATAGACCTGACGGAGACTTTCACCAACTTGCGCTGGGTAAACATCAATCTCAACCCCGCCAAGTGCGTGTTTGGAGTCCCTTCGAGCAAGCTTCTCGGTTTACTGGTATCGCATTGGGTAATTGAGGCCTACCCCAATAAGGTTAGGGCCATTGAGGAAATGTGCCTGCCCACGCGACTGAAGTAGATGCAACACCTGGCAGGATGCATGGTGGTGCTGGGCAGATTCATCTCCAAGATGGGAAAGAAAGCGTTGCCCTTCTCCAAGATCATGAAGCACACCGGGAAGTTCGAATGGATGCCAAAGGCTGATGAGGCCTTTGAGTCCCTTAAGAGGTACCTCACCAGCCCCCCGTCATGGTGGCACTGAAATTCTGCAAGCTGCTACTGCTGTATCTGGCGGCCACGCCACAAACCGCGAGCACCATCTTGGTGGCGGAGCATGATGATGTGGTCGAGAAAAGGAGGCCTAAGACATCGAACCCCTTAGGGATCTCAGCGGCTATCGAGGAAACCAAGGACCAGGAGGGCGAGGCTGACGATGGGGTGGCCACCGCCGCCCCGACCAAAGCCATGGATCTTGTGCAGCGGCTAGTCTACATCGTCAGCACGGTCCTCTAAGACGATTGTGAGAGGTACCCCGTGCAATAGTTGTTCCTCTACGCACTCCTCATAGCATCGTGGAAGCTGCACCACTACTTCCAGGACCACCCCATCAAGGTGGTCACCAAGTTCCCTCTAGAAATGATCCTCCACAACCTAAACGCCACGGGCCATGTGGCTGAGTGGGCCATCGAACTACAACCTTTCAAGTTGACATTCGACACCATGCCCACTGCCCGTGGGAGGGCCTTGGCAGAATGGAGTGACCCAGGGGGGGAACGAACCTTAGGAGGAGGCAACCCAACTCCCTGGAAAGCTGGCTCCGGGGTGCTGGAGCGTGAGCTTCGACGGGGCCTTCAACAGAGACATAGTGGGGGCAACCGTTGTGATCATGTCCCCATCCGACGACAAGCTCTACTACGTAGTTAGGCTAGGCTTCAAGGACGAATTCAAGCGCTCCAACAAAATTGCTAAGAACGAGGGGCTGATTGCTAGCCTCAAGGCAGCCATCGCCCTCAGCATCAAGCACATCACGGTCTAGGGAGACTCCTTTCTCCTGGTCAACTTTTCCAACAAGAGCTACCACCCCAAGGACGAGCATATGGCGACATACCTCGGGGAGGTGCGGAGGCTTGAGAAGTACTTCCTGGGCATGGACTTGCTGCACATCCCCTGGGAGGATAATCACGAGGTAGACAAAATTGCCAAGCGGGTGTCTTCCTAGGAGCTGCATCGACCAGGGGTCTTCGAGGAAAGGTTATTCGATCCTTTGGCCGCACCACCACCGAAGGAACCGAAGGAAAAGGCCCGGCCCGAGGAGCATCCCCCCACCCTCATCAGGAGCCCTGAACTGTGGTTTTCCCTCCTGCAAAAAGTTGGTCCTGGCGGCAACCCCCCAAGATTCAGATTGGATCCTCGAGCTCATGAGCTACCTCCATAATGACACCCTCCTCGACAGCGACGACATGGCTGAAAGCCTCGTTCGCCATGCAAAGAAGTATTGCATGGTAGACAGAGACATTTACCATTGTCGCCCTAACGGCGTGGCCCCATGGTGTATCTCCGACGATAAAGGGCATGCGCTGCTGGCTAACATCCATGTCGGGGAATGCAGCCACCATGCCTCAGCACACACCCTCACCGGGAAGGGTTTCTGTAATGGATTTTACTGTCTTACGGCACTCACATATGCCATGGAGCTGGTAAAGTCATGCAAGGCTTGCCATTTCCATGTGAAGCAGATACACCAGCCGTCGCAGCAACTCCAGACCATCCCGCTCTCATGCCCCTTTGAGGTATGGGGGCTGGACATTTTGGGGCCTTTCCCATGGGCGCCCGGGGTCTACCGGTACCTCTACATCACAATCAACAAGTTCACCAAATGGGTAGAGGTGGAACCAGTCAGATCCATCCCGACGCGATCGGCGGTAAAGTTCATCCAAGGCTTGGTTTGTCGTTTTAGTGTATCAAGCCGCATCATCACCGATAACAGTAGCCAAATCACAAGCGGCGTGTTCAAGACCTACTACGAGGGCATCGGTACCAAGATTTTCTATGTGTCAGTTGCCTACCCTCGTAGCAACGGACAGACTAAGCGCACGAACGCGGAAGTCTTAAGGGGCCTCAAGACCAAGAGTTTCTTCCGCAAGCTCAAGGAATGCAGGCGCGGTTGGATTGAGGCTCTCCCGGCGTGCTATGGTCGATCCGCACCAATGCAACCAAGACCACCGGGGAGACTCCATTATGTATCGTCTATGGCGTTGAGGCGGTCATCCCCACGGTGCTCAAACACATATCTCCACAGGTACTCTCCTTCAATCAAGCAGTGCGGGAAGAGTTGCGCTTCGAGGATGTGCTCTTCATTGAATAATCCAGGCGTAAGTTCAATGTCCGAGCTACCAGGTACCAATAGGCATTGCGTCGGTACCACTATCACAATGTTCGGGAACGCACCCTGGAGGTCAGGGACCTTGTCCTTCACCGCGTTCTCTCTCACGAGGGTCTCCACAAGCTATTCCCAGTGTGGGATGGTCTCTTTCGAGTGGTGCACATCGCAAGGCCAGGGGCAGTCCGGCAGGATACAAAAGAGGGGGTCCCGGTCCCCAATGCCTGGAACATCCAACACCTTTGCAAGTTCTGTTGGAGATATGCCCAAGAGGCAATAATAAAATGGTTATTATTATATCTTTGTGTTTGTGATAAATGTTTACATCACATGCTATAATTGTATTAAATGGAAACATTAATACTTGTGTGTTTTGTAAACATAAAAGAGTCCCTAGTAAGCCTCTTGTTGAACTAGCTTGTTAATTAATAGATGGTCATGGTTTCCCGGTCACAGACATTAGATATTATTAATAACAAGATCATATCATTAGGATAATGATGTGATGGACACACTCCTATAGTTAGCGTAGCGTAAGATCAAGTCATTTAGAGTTTGTTTGCTACAAGCTTTCAAATACATAGTAACCTAATCTTTCGACCATGAGATCATGTTAATCACCATCGCCGGATGGATTCTTTGATGACATCAAACACCACTTCATAACTGTGTGGTTATAAAGGTGGCATTAGGTATTATAAAAGTATGTGTTGAAGAACATGGATCAAGAGTTGTATTTGTCTATCCAAATGATGGATAGATATACTCTGGGCCCTTTCAGTGGAATTTCATCTGATTGGCTTGCAAGCATGTGACTAGGTCACAAGGGATGTCATATCATGGAATGAGTAAAGAGTACTTATCAGTAACGGGGTTGAAGTAGGTATAGAGATATCGACGATGAAACCTCGGATAAGTAAAGTATCGCGTGACAAAGGGAATCAGCAATGTATTTAAATTGTTCATTCAACCACAAAGTCATCATAGAAATATGTGGGAGCCATTATGGATTTCCAGATCCCACTATTGGTTATTAATCATAGAGGTGTCTCGATCATGTCTGCATAGTTCACGAACCGTAGGGAAACACACTTAAGGATTCGATGTTGTTTGAGTAGATATGGAATGTGAGTTGGAGATCTAATGTTATTCGGAGTCTCAGATTGGATCCAGGACATCACGAGGAGATCTTGAATGGTCTGGAGAATAAGATTCATATAAGGAAAGTCAATTTTCGGGGTTCAAAAATGTTTTCGGTGTTTTGACTGGAACCTTCTAGAATGTTTTGGAAGGTCTGCCACCCCGGGAGGGGGTAATTGGAATGCATCATACCCTGATGGGCGGGGCACATCATTCCCTAGGCCAACTAGGCCAAGGACTAGGAAGAGAGAAACAAACTCTAGTTTTAAAAGTCAAATCCTAGTTTGAAAAGTCAAATCATAGTTAGGGAAGGAAAGGGAAACCATGAGGGACAAGTCCCCCCTCTCCCCTTCCTTGCCGCCGGCCTAGAGGAGTTGGGGAAGGACTCGGCCAGGGGTGGGAAACCTGGCCGCAACCCCCACCCATATAAGGAGGGGTGAGGGAGCACCATAGACCCTCACCCCAAACCCTAGACGCCAGCGCCTCCCCTCTCTCCTCCATACCTTGCTCCGACTTAGGCGCAACCCTACAGAAACCTCTTGCCTCCTCCACTACCAGCACCACACCGTCGTGCTGTTGGGATTCCGAGGAGATCTACAACCTCCGCTGCCCTGCTAGAACAAGAGAGAGGAAGGTCTTCATCGACTACCGTACGTGTGACCGACTACGGAAGCACTGCCGGAACATGGCGCCGAAAGGATTGTCTATGTTATCTTGAGATCGGCAAGTGATCAACTACATTAACCATGAGATCCAAATCTCGTTAAACGCTTTGGATATTCAAGGGTTAGTTCTCTACAATCTCGTAGAATAGATCTTGGTTTTGTGTGTTCCCGCGATAAATTTTTTGTTTTCCATGCTACGAACCCCTATAGTGGTTTCAGAGCCGGCTCTATGCGTAGATCTGTTGCACGAGTAGAACACAATGGTTTTGTGGGCGTTGATGCTTTTGTTGTCACTTGATTTTTGTGTACTTTGCATCTTGCGGGATGGTGGGATGAAGCGGCCCTGGCTAACCTTACATGTCATCATACATGAGACTTGCTCCACGCTTAACTTGCAACTTGCATTGCACAAGTGGCTTGGCGGTGTATGTCTCTCCCACCATAGTGAAGATTAAATTTAGAATGGGCACTTGACAATACTTGTATCAATGTTGTGGTTCATGTTCGTAAGTTAGAACGGTTCTTATTCGAAAGACCCAGCCATGTAAAACATGCAAAGAAAATGATATGCGTCTAACTTGTTTTTGCAGGTCTTTTGTTGTGATGTGTTATGGCTATGATGTGATTGTGATTATATATGATGTATGCAATGATCCTTATTGTAAGTTGGCAACCAGCATGAGCCTTGTGGTTTTCTTTAAATTTCGTTTAAGACTAGCATGTCTATTCATCAAAGTAGTTGTAATAGTTTCTATTGGTGGAGGACAACCATGAAGCAGCGCCATTGACTTGACGCCACGCCGACGATGATGGAGATCATGTTTGTGCTTTGGAGATGGAGATCAAAGGAACAAGAAGAAAGGCCATATCATATCACATATTATGAATTGCATGTGATGTTAATCCTTTTTATGCATCTTGTATTGTTTAGATTGTGACAGTAGCATTATAAGATGATCGCTCTCACTAAATATCAAGTAAGAAAGTGTTCGTCCTTAGTAGGCACCGTTGCTAAGACTCGTCGTATCTAACCACCACGTGATGATCGGGTGTGACAGATTCTACGTGTGCATACAATGGGTGCAAGCCAGATTTGCACATGCAGATACTAAGGTTGACCTTGACGAGCCTAGCATGTACATACATGGTCTCGGAACAGGGAGTAACAAAAGTTAAAGCTTGAGTCATATGATTGATATGAAGAACATGTTGATTGTTCGCCTTTGAAAATACATCATCTCTCGTGATGATCGGACTTGGTGTAGTCGATTTGGTTCGTGTGATCAATAAAACAATGTGAGGGATATTTTTTTGAGTGCGAGTTCAATTAGTTAATTTAAGAATTAAATTTTAAATCAATTTATCATAAACTTAGTCTAAACTATTTGTAATGTAGATCATGGTGGCCCCTACCATCAATTTTAATGCGTTCCTAGAGAAAGAAAAGTTGAAAAACAATGGAAGCAACTTCGCGGAATGGTTCGAGGATTGTCCTCAATGCTGGTCAGTTGAGATATGTGTTGGATGCACCGCTGGGTGACCCGCCTGCAGATGATTCTACCAATGAGGTGAAAAATGTTTTCCTCACTTGGAAGAATCAATACTCCATAGTTTAGTGTGCCATCTTGTACGGTTTGGAATCAGAGCTTCAGAAGCGCTTTGAGAACCGCGACCCTCATGATATTGTCAATGCGCTCAAAACGATATTTGAGACTCACACGGCCATGGAAAGCTATGAAGCCTCCGAGAAGTTCTTTAACTACAAGATGGAAGAGGGAATCTCCATTAGCGAGCATGTGCTTAAGATGTATGGGCACGCGAATACACTCATGGATTTGGGAATAATGATTCCTAATGTGTTGGGTATTTATCGTGTCCTCCAATCACTACCGCCTAGTGACAAGAACTTCGTGATGAACTACAACATGTAGCATATGGACAAGTCGTTTCCTAAACTCTTCTCCATGTTGAAGTCTGTGGAAGTGGAGATAAAGAAAGAGCACCAAGTGTTGATGGTCTATAAGACCACCAATTTCAAGAAGCAAGGCAAGCCTAAGAAGAAGGGTAACTTCAAGAAGGGTAGCAAGAAAGCTGCTAGGCCTACCAAGAATCCCAAGGATGGTCCTAAGCCTGATACTGAGTTCTTTTACTACAAGAGCGAAGGTCACTGGAAACGGAATTTCCACTGGTACCTGGCAGATATGAAGAACGGCAACATCAAGAAGAAGGATATATTCAATATACATGTTATTGATGTGTATCTTACTACTAGTCGTAGTAGTGCCTGGGTATTTGATACTGGTTCGGTTGCTCATATTTGTAACTCGAAACAGGTGTTTCAGAATAAGCGAAGACTAGCAACAAACAAGGTGACGATGCGCGTTGGAAATGGCTCCAAGGTTGATGTGATCACTGTCGGAACGCTCCCTCTTCATCTACCATTAGGATTAGTTTTAAGTCTAAATAATTTGTTATTTGGTGCCTACGTTAAGCATGAATATTATATCTGGATCTTGTTTATTGCGAGACGGTTACTCGTTTAAGTCTGAGAATAATGGTTGTTCGATTAATATGAGTAATATCTTTTAGGGTCATGCTCCTTTGATATATGGTCTATTCTTATTGAATCTCGATAGTAGTGATACACATGTTCATAATATAGATGCTAAACAAATGAAATTGAATGATAATTCCACATATATGTGGAATTACCGTCTTGTTCACATTAGAGTGAAGCGCATGAAGAAACTCCATTCCGATGGACTTCTTGGATCACTTGAAAGATGCGAATCATGTCTGATGACAAAAATGACTAAGACACCATTTTCTGGAATAATGGAGCGAGTTATGGACTTATTGGAGATCATATATACCGATGTGTGCGGTCCAATGAGTGTGGTATCGCGTGGTGGATATCGTTGTGTTATTACTTTAACAGGTGACTTTAGTAGATATGGGTATATCTACTTTATGAAACATAAGTACAAAACTTTCAAGAAGTTTAAGGAATTCCAAAGTGAAGTAGACAATCAATGTAACAGGAAGATCATGTTTCTGCGATCTGATCGTGGAGGTGAGTATCTAAGTTACGAATTTGGCATGTATTTAAAGAAATGCGGAATACTTTCATAATTGACACCGCCAGGAACACCAAAGCATAATGGTGTGTCCAAAAATCGTAATCGAACTCTCTTAGATATGGTTCGTTCTATGATGTCTCTTACAGATTTACTGTTATCATTTTGGGGTTATGCATTAGAAACAGCCGCATTCATTTTAAATAGGGCACCATCTAAATCCGTTGAAACGACACCGTATGAATTGTGGTTTGGGAAGAAACCTAAGTTGTCGTTCCTTAACGTTTGGGGTTGCGAAGCTTTTGTAAAGAAGTTACAGCCCGACAAGCTTGAACTCAAATTGTAAAAATGTTTCTTCATAGGATACCCTAAAGAAACAATTGGGTATACCTTCTATCATAGATCCGAAGGTAAAGTTTCATTGCCAAGAACGGATCGTTTCTTGAGAAGGAGTTTCTCTCAAAAGAAGTGACTAGAAGGAAAGTAGAACTCGACGGGGTTGTTGAAACTTTTCTCGGATTTGAGAGTAGCGTATCACTGGAAGATGTTCATGTACTGCCTGCACAAATAAGAGAGGAAGATAATGATAATGATCATGAAACTTTGAACGAAGTTACTATTAAACCTCGCATTGTCGACGAGGGTTCGTACCACTCCAGATTGGTATGACCCAGTTATGAATGTAATGTTGGTGAACAACACCGACAACCCTGCGATGTATGAGGGAGCAATGATGAGCCCAGAATCCAACAAATGGCATGAAGCCATGAAATCCGAGATTGGATCCATGTACAAAAACCAAGTGTGGACTTTGGTGGACTTACCGTATGGCCGCAAGGCTGTCGAGAACAAATGGATTATCAAGAAGAAAACAGATGCTGATGTTAATGTAACCGTCTATAAAGCTCGACTTGTCGCTAAAGGGTTCTGGCAAATTCAAGGGGTTGACTATGATGAGACTTTCTCACCGGTATCAAAGCTAAAGTCTATGAGGATTTTGTTAGCAATCGCTGCATATTACGATTATGAGATATGGAAGATGGATGCCAAAACGGCATTCCTCAATGGTGACATTGAAGAAGAGTTGTATATGGTACAACCCAAATGTTTTGTTGATCCTAAAGATGCTAACAAGGTATGAAAACTTCAACGGTCCATTTATGGATTGAAGCAAGCATCCCGGAGATGGAATCAACGTTTTGATAAAGTGATCAAAAGCTTTGGATTTATACAAACTTATGGAGAAGCTTGTATTTACAAGAAATTGAGTGGGAGATCTATAGCATTCCTAGTACTATATGTAGATGACATATTGTTGATTGGGAATGATATAGAACTTCTTAAAAGTGTCAAAGACTATTTGAATAATAGTTTTTCAATGAAGGATCTTGGCGAAGCTACATGCATTTTAGGCATCAAGATTTATAGAGATAGATCAAGACACTTAATAGAACTTTCACAAAGTAAATATTTGTACAAGGTTCTAAAGAATTTTGAAATGGATGAAAGCAAGAAAGGGTTCTTGCCCCTGTTGCCCACTACGACCTTGAGTAAAACTCAAAGTCCAGCTACGACAGAAGATAGAGAGAGGATGAGCAAAACTCCCTATGCCTCAGCCATAGGTTCTATCATGTATGACATGCTATGTACAAGACTAGATATTGCATATGCTGTTAGCTTGACTAGAAGATATCAAAGTGATCTAGGAGTAGATCACTGGATAGAGGTCAAAAATATCCTAAAGTACTTGAGATGGACTAAGGATATGGTTCTTTCTTATGGAGGTGACGAAGAGCTCATTGTAAACGGTTACACTGATGCTAGTTGGAACACCGATCCAGATGAATCTAAGTCGCAATCTGGATACATATTCACTTTGAATGGTGCAACAGTGAGCTGTAGGAGTGCTAAGCAAAGCGTTGTGGTGAGATCTTCAACTGAATTGGAATACATAGTTTCTTCGGAGGATTCACAAGAGGCGATATGGATGAAGGAGTTCATTACGGAGCTTGGTGTGGTTCCTAGTGCGTTGGACCAAATGGTCATCTACTGTGACAACATGGCGGCCATAGCCAATGCACAGGAGCCAAGGTCACAAGAAGTTGAAGCATATCAAGCTACATTTTCATGCTATTTGCGAGCATGTCCAAGGTGATCACATAAAGATTTGCAAAGTACACACATATCTGAATGTGGCAGAGCCGTTTACTAAACCTCTCCCTAGGACAAAACATGACCAACACCAGAATGCCATGGGTGTTAGGTATATCACAATGTAATCTAGATTATTGACTCTAGTGCAAGTGGGAGACTATTGGAGATATTCCCAAGAGGCAATAATAAAATGGTTATTATTATATGTTTATGTTTGTGATAAATGTTTACATCACATTCTATAATTGTATTAAATGGAAACATTAATACTTGTGTGTTTTGTAAACATAAAAGAGTCCCTATTAAGCCTCTTTTTGAACTAGCTTGTTGATTAATAGATGATCATGGTTTCCCGGTCATGGACATTAGATGTTATTAATAAAAAGATCATATCATTAGGAAAATGATGTGATGAGAATGATGTGATGGACACACTCCTATAGTTAGTGTAGCGTAAGATCAAGTCATTTAGAGTTTGTTTTCTACAATCTTTCAAATACATAGTAACCTAATCCTTCGACCATGAGATCATGTTAATCGCCATCACTAGATGGATGCTTTCATGACATCAAACACCACTTCATACCGGGTGGTTATAAAGGTGGCATTAGGTATTCTAAAAGTACCCATGAGCTCTGCTCCCGGCGGCAGCGGTAACAAACAACTCCTACCTTTGGACATTGTGGAGACTCAATAACGATTTCCTTGTTTCCTCTTGCTTGTCGATATTTTCCTCATTTGCATCTTTGGTGTTTATGTGATGCTCTTTCCCCTCGTGCACCACGTGAGCTGGGGCTAGGCACGGTGTCTATCATGGCGTTACCCCCGTTCAGCATCGGGGCCTAAAGGTGTCGAGCTCTAAACTTGCGGACTAGCTCCAGCGATAAGTCACCTCACCTACGGTTCTCGGTGCTTTATGATCCTCACAAGGCACACGGCGGAAGAGCATCCACCGTGCGGAACCTACGGTTACCTCTCCAAGGGACTAAATAGGGAAAGTATGCGTCCTGCGGTCACCTCTACCAGGGGTTCTGGGACGGAAGTGAACATACAGAGCCTACAGTCACCTCCTCGAGGGGCTTATGTGACAAATACAAGCCCAAGCGACCTTCTCCTCGAGAAGTTATTATGGTGACCCTTGAGACTACCCCTCAAGCGGCATGCGGAACCTACGGTTACCTAACCGAGGGATTAAACAGGGAAAGTAAGCGTCGTGCGGTCACATCTACGAGGGGCTTCTGGGACGGAACTGAACTACAGAGCCTATGGTCATGATACGTCCAATTTGCATCACCATTCTATATCATAATTTTCCTCTATTCATTGATATATTTCATATTAAGAGGTGTTACTTATGTCTTTTCATCTGTTTTTTGCATGTTCGATGATACTTGGAGGATGAACTGTCGAAGTCAGGATTCTGATGGAAAAAGAGGTGTTTTTACGCAATTTCGTGAAGATCAGAAAAATACCATAAAAACTATGGAAAATCATATTTTTCCAGAAGACGAAGAATGCCAAAGGGGAGGCGGGGGCCCTCTCCTGCCACCGAGCCACCCCCACCCTGCGTGCATGGTGTGTGTGGCACACCACCCTTTCATCCCGCCCTCTCATCTCTATATCTTCTCCTCGAAACCTAATACGGGGGGCGACCACAAAGATTACGCCACCTCTGTGGGGGCGGAAAACACCGAGAGAAGAGCTCTCCATGAGACAAATTTCTGTAGGAAATTCCTTCAGGAGAGGAGATCGTCGCCATCAACACCATCATCAAGCTAGACTTCATCGGGATCATCATCATCATCCACACCATCATCTCCACCAGCACCATCATCTCCACTCCATCCTGCTATAACAATTGTGTTGAATACTTGCATAGTTCTTAGGGGAAACTTTCTCGGTGTTGATTACTATTGAATTTGATGCTTGTGAGTGGAACCATTGGATTATTATTTATGTTTATATTTTTATCCATCACCATATCATCATTTATCTTGATCCATATGATATCTCGTGAGTAGTTCGTTTAGTTCTCGAGGACATGGGAGAAGTCATGTTGTTAGTAGTGGATTTGTGTTGAGATATTATTCAATGGTTTAGTATTTAAGTTGTGGTGCTATTCTTGTAGTGGTGTCATGTGAATGTCGACTACATGATAATTCACCATTTATGGGCCTAGGGGAATGCATTGAGTATTTGGCTACTAATTGTGGGGTTGCCGGAGTGAAAGAAACCTAAACCCCCGTTAGGACACCTTTGCAAAAGGGAGTGTAGGATCTCAGAGTTTAAGGCTGTGATTAGGTTTATACCTTAATTGCTTTCTGGTAGTTGCGGATGCTTGCAAGGAGTTTAATCAGAAGTATGTATTAGTGCAAGTAAGGTCGGCACATTACCACAGGTTCAACCACATAACACTTACAAAACCAAAGAAGACTACTCACCTATTTGAAGCGAAAGAACTTGACGGAATTCCCATGTGTCCTCGAGAATGCCTTATAAGTATTTCCACCGGCTTGTACTTTGATAAGCTAATGTACCGACCGTACTTGTACTAATACATACTTGTGATAAACCCCCTACAAACATCTTTGACTATAGGAAAGTAATTAAGATATAAATCTAACCACAGCCTTAAACTCTGAGATCCTACGCTCCCTTGTGCAAAGGTGTCCTAACAGGGGTTCAGGTTTCTATCACTCCGTCAACCCCAAAATTAGTAACCAAATACACAATGCATTCCCGTAGGCCCATAAATGGTGAAGTGTCATGTAGTCGACATTAACATGACACCACTAGAAGAATAGCACCACAACTTAAATACTAAACCATTGAATAATAACTCATCACAGATTCACTACTAACAACATGACTTCTCCCATGTCCTCAAGAACTAAACGAACTACTCACAAGACATCATATGGATAAAGATCAAAGATGATATGATAATAGATAACAATCTGAACATAAACAATAATCCAATGGTTCCACTCACAGGCATCAACTACAATAGTGATCAACATTGGGAAAGTTTCCCCTAAGAACTAAAGCAGAATCCAACACAATTGTTACAACGGGACAGAGTGGTGATGATGGTGCTGGTGGAGATGATGGTGTGGATGATGATGATGATCCCGATGAAGCCTAGCTTGATAACGGTGTTGATGGCGACGGTCTCCCCTCTCTAGGAAGGAATTCCCAGGCAGAAATCTGTCTGTCGGTGAGATCTTTCTCTCTCGGTGTTTTCCGTCCCAGAGGCGGCAGAAATCTATCTGTGGTCGCCCCCCTAGGCTTAGGGTTTCGTAGGGAAGATATAGGCGAAGGGGCGGAGTCGGAGGCCGGGCAGGTGGGCCACACCTGCCCTAGGTGCGGGGTCAGGTGGGCCCACGCCTAGGGGGTGTGGGACCCCTGAGGCCCTTCTTCGTCCCTCCTTCTGGCTCCCTCATTATTCTGGAGAAATAATATATTTCCATATTTTTCTGGTATTTTTCTGATCTTTGCGAAATTGCACCGAAACGCCTTCTTTTCCATCAGAATCTAGACTCCGGCAGTCCATCCTCCAAGAATCATCCAACATGCATAAACATATGAAAAATCCATAAGTAATACCTCATAATAAGACAAATATCAATGAATAGAGGTAAATTATGATATAGAAAGGTGATGCAAATTGGGCGTATCAACTCCCCCAAGCTTAGACTTCGCTTTTACCCAAGCGAATACTGAGCTCAGTAAACATGTTTACAGGTTTATGGAGTGATGTGTCGATAAAAGAATACGAACAAGAAGCATCACACTTACCATTGCACAACTCATAGAAGAAAGAAACTCACCACTATATAACTTAGCTTGCAACCAAGTACAGCAGTCACAATAGAGATGCCTAAAGATAAATCATAATTGTAATTGGCAAACTTGTTCTTGGTCAGAGAACACCTGGCAAACAGTTTCACAAAAGCTTTTTGTAGAAGTTTCAAAATAGGAGCAATATTTGCTCAAAAAGGTTTTTCATAAGTGAAGGCTTTCAAAGTAATACTTAATAGATAAGAGTTTTGTGCAAACAAGGAAGATTAAGAAGATGATTGAATAAATCACCATATGAATGCTTGAAACACAAAAACTCAAATGCTTGCTGGAGAAAGAGAGGAAGTAGGTTTACTGACTCAACTTGGAAGTGGGAGAAAGGTCCCTTTATAGAGCGTAGCAGGGATTACATGTCATAAATAGCTTCCAAAAGATTATGGTACTTACTAGCTTTGAGCCCTCATTGCCCCTATCATAAGCATCTTGAGATTATCAAGTTTAAGTGAACAAAGATGGAGTATATGCTTGACGAAATATAAGTTGGCAATCTCATGTCCCTTGAATATGAGGGCCACTCCTCATGCTACTCAACTTTGGTCACAGGTAAGTTCTTGTCATTGTAAGTATTTGCATATCATTGAGAACCGCCAACGGGGTACCCCTTGCACATGGTATAGTAGCTTTACCATAATCAAAATGACAAGGCAAGCAGACAATGAGTATCTCAGCGATATTTTTATTTACTATGTACATAACTTTTTATTGAGGATGCTTCATAGATGACTGACTATGGTGATGCTGCAAGTTTCCACCATGATTAATCATGGCTTAGGCTAGCGGCCTAGGCCTTTCTCTAACACAGGATACAAACTCCATGGACTTACAAGTTTCCTCTTTATTTCACACTGTTGACATCCATAGAAAAAAGAGCACGGTATAAACTATGTACAGAGTACAACTGCAATGTTGAAAACGTTCCCCGTGACAGCATGGTTCTGCTAATTCCAACGTATAGGTGCAAGCATATACAACTTTGATGTTCACGATGGTTCAAGTCTATTAGGGGCAAGTAAATAAGGTGTGACATCAAGTTCGTGAGAGCTTTACTAACTAGTTTTCACATAAAAAATACTTTTTAATTCGAAAGGTAGATGAAGCTTAAGAATTTGCTTGGAATAGAAAAAGCTACTAGGTAGATATGGTGGACACAAGTGGAAATTTTTTTTGGTTCAAAGGATTTTGAAAACATGAGAAGTATGCTTTCTCAAAACAGGTTTTTGTCTAGCAAGGCTGGGTATCAAGCAAGAGAGTTGAAAGAAACAAGCATACATACAAGTAATAAAGCCAAACATGCAATGTTCCTTTAATACTCAAAAGATGTTGGGAATATGCCCTAGAGGCAATCATGTATGATGAGATTTCCCATTGTATTCATAAAGATATTAAGTAGTCCTTGTATAAACATATAATGTGTATCATTGAATATGTGATTCGGTTGTGGAACTATGCATTCATGTTGTTTGTACTAAATATCCTTGGTCATTGAGGTCGTGTTGTACACACAACTTAGACCAATGTGAAAGTTGGCTTGATCACTCGGTTCCACTTGTCATGGGCATGGAGATGCTATTCCAACTTACACAGACTAGGATAAAGAGTTTAGCGAGTCCGATTGACCCATATTGAGGTACAACGAACAAGTTGTCATTTTTATATCTCAATCAATGTAATTCTTAGACCTGAGGTTGTTGCATAGTCTGAGTTGAGGATCACCGACTTAGGTTACATCAACGTTGATCCGTGAATCGCAGTTATAAAGGCAGGGTTCGGGTCGACTGAGAATCAAGCTGCGTGATGTGAATAACCACGATGGGATTTTGCCCCTCCACTTGGAGAGATATTCTGTAGGCCCTCTCGTGAGATATGTTTTGGAAAGCATGGCCATGCACGACTCGGTTAAGTGTTAACCGAGGCAATCGACTAAGAGTTAGTCGGGTGAATCACTTATCTCGGATCGAGAAGATAGTCGGACTATTTAAGGGATGACATATATTCGCCAATAGTCTGACAAGGTATATCGTGAGGCAAAAGGGACTCGGACGTAAGTCGCATTGGAAAGGCAAGTCATCATGACTCTTTGGTACTTGGGAGTCGGCACGTTCTGCTAGGAGCCACTACCGACTGATTGATTGAGAGTCGGACTCCAATCGTGTCCAAGTAGCCATGAGCTTGCGGGGTCACACACTTAAGAGCGGGAGCAAGTAAGGATTGGATCTGAACCTATAATCTAGTTGGGTTGGACCTAAACCGGATTAGGACTGAGTTAGTGAGTTGGACTCATGATGACTAGTGTTATATGGGCTTTAGTGAATGTGTCGCGCGAGCAGAGCCCACGTTCACTCCCTATATATAGTGGAGCACCTTAACCCAGAAAGGTTAATCGTTGTTCGGTTAGGTCATTCCATGTGTTGGAAACCCTAGCTCCACAGCAGTCCTGCCGCCGTAACGAACCTAGCAGTTCACCGCCAGTGCTCCACCTTGTACGTGTGGATACCAGCAGAGGTGTTGTGCGATCAGCACCAGGACGATCGGATCATGAGAACTGCACTGCATCAACTGACGCGCTTCATCAGTAATCCGCAACCGCGCGTCTAGTGGTAAACCTCGTGGCCTTCTACCTCAGCTAGTTCTTGGGATCACCACGTTAGAGGAAATTTTTTGTTTTATCTCTGCGTGGCCCAATAGTGGTATTAGAGCGATAGTTTCTGGTTTTAGGCTCGACATCTCGCATATGTGATATGCGGTAGGATGTAGATGAGATCTATATACTGTTTGGTGGTCAATCTATGAGATAGATCGGTTTTGTACGAAGTTGATTGGATCAACTGTGCTCGGGGAATGGTAGATCTGATTTCCCTGATCATACTGCCGAGGTCGTGGAACGACATACCCCTACCGGTCAGCTTCCGCCATCGGGGTAGACTGTGACACGTAAATCCAGAAGCGGTGATCGAAGATCAAAGAGTTTGATCGAATCGGAATGATGGTCGGAATCCATGTTCGGATCGTAGATGAGATCTATGTTTTCGGAAAAATCGTAGCGCCTTAGATGTCGTTGCGAGTTTCACAACGCCAGTAGATATTGTATCTATGCATAACTTGTTTTTGTAGGAAGTTGTGAATGGTATGGTTCATGTGCATGTGATGTATGTGTAATCTATATGTGATATGCGAATCACGGTTTTTGTCAGCCGGCTGGAGCCTAGGTGCTGTCATTTTATTGTATAACGACCTGCATGTCGGATTCTCTATGTAATTTACTTTACTAAGCTAGTGCAGCTGTTTGGAGAACCCGGAAGGCATGCAAGGCGTTTTACATGTCGGCGACATGGAGTAAGACGGAAAGTGACAAGAGTTGGCACGGGTCGGATTACAGGCTTTGTGGAGATGGAGATCGCCATGAAGAGAGCCATACCATTTCACATTATAATTGCTCTATTTTGTGTTATTGTTATGTCTCAGTTTTACCTCTATTAGATAGTTGGTAAAATTTAATCCCTCAAAGAAGGTCTAGTCGGTTTGCCCGCTAGTGTTTGCACCATCAAAAGTCGGACATTTTTGGTAGTGGGCTCATAAAATTGAGGTGCTGCCAATTCTTTCCGACTAGGTGGGTTCGAGTCGGACTCTTACTGCAGAAACACTAGGTAAGCTAGACGGATCTATCACAACGGTTGTGGGACTCGGGGAAAAGTCGGATGGGAGCCGGGGCATGTGATGCCACCCGTCCAACAGGAGTCGCATGAGATGCGATTGACAAGGAGTTGTCTACCTAGATCACTTGGCGGCTAGCGGTGATGCTAAAGCTCACTAGCCGACTTGCTTATTTAGGATCCTGAATCACTAAGAAACCATCGAAGGGGTGTTGGTTCTAGTGGGAGCATAAAATATTAAAATGTTTAATATGCTTGCTCTTTTATGAATACATATCTTAAGTGTTTTGCATATTTTCTGTTGTAGATCATGGCACCAAGTAGCAGTCACTCTCAGATATCTGGTTTTGCGTTGAGAACTATCCTTGAGAAAGATAAACTGAACGACACTAATTTTACCAACTGGTATCGAAATCTGAGAATTGTTCTCAAACAAGAAAAGAAGGACCATGTCCTAGACAACCCACTTCCAGATGAGCCGAATGAGAATGCGACTGTCGCAGCCACCAATGCCTACCGTCGGGCTAAGGATGAGTCCACGGATATTAGCTGTCTTATGCTTGCTCACATGGAACCAGACTTGCAAAAGCAGTTCGAGCATGTTGAGGCCTACGATATGATCGAAAGCCTCAAAAGTATGTTCCAGGCTCAGGCGAAGACTGAGAGGTATCAAGTCTCTCAAGCTTTGCTGAGTTGCAAGCTTAAGGATGGTGATCCACTGAGTCCGCATGTGATCAAAATGGTTGGTTACGTGCAGTCTTTGGAGAGGCTTGGCTACCCCATTAGCGAAGAGTTCGCTACGGATATAATTCTGAACTCTCTTCCTAGTGCATATGGGCAGTTCATTTCGAACTACCACATGCATGGTATGGATAAGAAGCTCACTGAATTGCATGGGATGCTCAAGCAGGCAGAGGCGGATCTCAAGAAGGGCACCAGTCAAGTGTTGATGGTGCAGAATAAGGCTAAGTTCAAGAAGAGTTCTTGGACTAAGAAGAAGGCTAAGTCAGGAGGAAAGCAGGCTCCGGACTCGTTCCCAAGCGCTTCCTCAGGGACTAATCCATCTTCTTTAGCCGGATCCACTTGCTTCTACTGCAAGGCGGATGGCCACTGGAAGAGGAACTGTAGCAAGTACTTGGCCGATAAAGCCAAGAGCGGAGGTATGACTTCCGACTCAGGTACACTTGTTGGCAATGTTATAGACATATATCTTGCTGATGCACCTAATAGTTCTTGGGTATATGATACCGGATCAGTTATTCACATCTGCAACTCGTTGCAGGGACTGGTAAGAACTAGGAGCGTAGCAAGAGGTGAGGTTGATATTCGAGTCGGCAACAAAGCAAGAGTTGCTGTGTTGGAAGTCGGCACGATGCAACTTCATTTACCTTCTGAATTCATTATGGAACTGAATAATTGTTATTATGTTCCAGTGCTCAGTCGAAACATTATTTCTGCTTCATGTTTGATGAGGCAAGGCTATGAGTCGAATATCAAGAATAATGGTTGTTCTTTGTATTTGAATGATATGTTTCACGGCTTTTCACCCGTGACGGGTTATTTATTTTAATCTTGATGGTGAGTTGGTTTATAACATAAATGTTAAAAGGTTGAAACCAAATGATCTGAATATGACTTACTTTTGGCAATCGGCTTGGTCATATAAGTTGGAAACGCATGAAAAAGCTCCATGATGATGGACTCCTAACCCGTTCGACTTGGAGTCGCTCGAGACATGCGAATCTTGCCTACTCGGCAAAATTACCAAGACACCTTTTGCAAAGAGTTGCGAAAGGCGTCCGACTTGTTGGGACTAGTACATAGTGATGTATGTGGACCAATGAGCACGACATGGGGGTGTTTATGAGTACTTCATTACCTTCACTGATGATTTGAGTAGGTATGGATATATCTACTTGATGAAACATAAGTCGGAAGCCTTTGAAAAGTTCAAAGAATTCCAGAATGAAGCACAGAATCAACTCGGCAAGAAAATAAAGTTTCTTCGGTCGGACCGAGGAGGTGAGTACATGAGCCATGAGTTTGATGACCATCTGAAAAGTTGTGGAATAGTTCCTCAACTTACTCCGCCAGGAACGCCGCAAAGGAACGGTGTTTCAGAAAGACGGAATCGGACCTTGTTGGACATGGTACTATCAATGATGAGTCGGACAGATCTGCCTTTATCATTTGGGGGTTATTGTCTAGAAACAGCAGCGTTCACGCTAAACAGATTACCATCAAAATCGGTAGAGAAGACATCGCATGAGATGTGTACAGGCAAAAAGCCGAGTTTGTCTTTTCTTAAGATTTGGGGTTGTGAAGCATTTGTCAAGCGACTTCAGTCGGACAAGCTTACGGCCAAGTCGGATAAATGTATTTTCGTGGGGTATCCGAGGGAAACCTTGGGTTACTACTTCTACAACCGAGAAGAGGGCAAAGTGTTTGTCGCTCGGAACGGTGTCTTCTTTGAGAAAGAGTTTCTCAGTCGGGGAGTAAGTGGGAGCACGGTGCAACTCGAAGAAATTCGAGAGGAACCGGCTAGTAGAGAGTCGGCAAAAACCTTGGAGGTTGAGCCGGTCGTGGCAGCTGAGCCAGCAGCAGCACCTGTACTACGAAGATCGGCAAGATTACGTAATGTTCGTGATGTGTTACTGTTAGACAGTGATGAGCCGGCAAATTATTCGGAAGCGATGGTGGGATCTGATTCCGAGTCATAGCTTAGAGCCATGAGATCCGAGTTAAAGTCCATGGATGAAAATCAAGTTTGGAACTTGGTTGATCTGCCAGACGGTGCAAGACCCGTCGAGTGCAAATGGGTCTTTAAGAAGAAAACTGATATGGATGGAAATGTTTCCGTCTATAAAGCACGCCTTGTCGCGAAGGGGTTCCAACAAGTTCAAGGAGTTGATTACGACGAGACTTTCTCTCTCGTAGCGATGCTTAAATCAGTTCGGATCATGTTAGCTATAGCGGCCTATTTCGACTACGAGATATGGCAGATGGATGTCAAAACGGCTTTCCTTAACGGAAATTTAACCGAGGACGTGTATATGATACAGCCCGAGGATTTTGTTGATCCAGCTAATGTTGACAAAGTGTGCAAACTTCAGAAATCCATTTATGGGTTGAAGAAAGCATCTCGGAGTTGGAATATTCGCTTTGATGAGGTAGTCAAATCGTTTGGCTTCATCAAGAGTGATCATGATTCTTGTTTGTACAAGAAGTTTAGTGGGAACAAAGTAAATTTTATAATCTTATATGTGGATGACATATTACTGATTGGAAATGATGTCGAGATGTTACAAGAAACCAAGGAATCATTGGAAAGGAGTTTCTCAATGAAAGACTTGGGTGAGGAAACATACATCCTCGAAATCCGGATCTATAGAGATAGATCAAGGAGGCTCATTGGATTGAGTCAGAGTACTTATTTGGACAAAGTGTTCAAGAAGTTCAACATGGAATCGTCTAAGAAGGGGTTCTGACCGATGTCCCATGGTGTAAAACTTAGCAAGACTCAGTGTCCTTTGACAACTGATGAACGAAGTCGGGTGAGTGCGATTCCATATGCTTCTGCAGTCGGATCCATCATGTACGCCATGATTTGTACTAGGCCGGATGTTTCCTATGCTCTAAGTGTTGTGAGCAGATACCAGGCTGATCCTAGAGAGATCCACTGGACAGCGGCTAAAAATATCCTAAAGTACTTGAGAAGGACTAAGGATATGTTCTTGGTTTATGGTGGTGAAGATGAACTCAGTGTAAAGGGTTACACGGATGCGAGTTATCTTATTGACTCTGATGATTCTCGTTCGCAATCCGGATACATGTTTATTATAAACAGAGGTGTTGTGAGCTGGAAGAGTTCCAAGCAAGAGACTGTGTCTGCGTCTACAACAGAGGCTGAGTATATTGCCGCCTCGGAGGCAGCAAAGGAAGCTGTTTGGATGAGGAATTTCCTCATGGATCTTGGTGTGGTTCAGGGCTCGTCCAATCCATTGGATGTGTATTGTGACAACAATGGTGCTATTGCACAAGCCAAGGAACCTAGACAGCACCAGAAGAATAAGCACATACTCATGCGGTACCACCTGATTCGCTAGTTCGTGGATCAGGGTGATATCAATTTATGCAAGGTACACAAGGATGAAAATATTGCGGATCCGTTGACAAAGCCGTTACCCCAGCCGAAGCATGAGGCGCACCTAAGAGCCATGGGCATTAGATGCTTAGACATGTGATGTCGAAAGATTGACTCTAGTGCAAGTGGGAGACTGTTGGGAATATGCCCTAGAGGCAATCATGTATGATGAGATTTCCCATTGTGTTCATAAAGATATTAAGTAGTCCTTGTATAAACATATAATATGTATCATTGAATATGTGATTCGGTTGTGGAACTATGCATTCATGTTGTTTGTACTAAATATCCTTGGTCATTAAGGTCGTGTTGGACACACAACTTAGACCAATGTGAAAGTTGGCTTGATGACTCGGTTCCACTTGTCATGGGCATGGAGATGCTATTCCAACTTACACAGACTAGGCTAAAGAGTTTAGCGAGTTGGATTGACCCATATTGAGGTACAACAAATAAGTTGTCATTTGTATATCTCAATCAATGTAATCCTTAGACCTGAGGTTGTTGCATAGTCCGATTTGAGGATCACCGACTTAGGTTCTGTCAAACGCTGATCCGTAACTAGGAAGTTATAAAGGCAGGGTTCGGGTCGACTGAGAATCAAGATGGTGATGTGAATAACCAAGATGGGATTTTGCCCCTCCACTCGGAGAGATATTCTCTGGGCCCTCTCGTGAGATATGATTCGGAAAGCATGGCCATGCACGACTCGGTTAAGTGTTAACTGAGGCGATCGACTAAGAGTTAGTCGGGTGAATCACTTATCTCGGATCAAGAAGAGAGTCGGACTATTTAAGGGATGACATATATTCGCCTATAGTCTGACAAGGTATATCGTGAGGCAAAAGGGACTCGGACGTAAGTCGCATTGGAAAGGAAAGTCATCATGACTCTTTGGTACTTGGGAGTTGGCACGTTCTGCTAGGAGCCGCTACCGACTGATTGATTGAGAGTCGGACTCCAATCGTGTCCAAGTAGCCATGAGCCTGCGGGGTCACACACTTAAGAGCGGGAGAAAGTTCGGATTGGATCTGAACCTGTAATCTGGTTGGGTTGGACCTAAACCGGATTAGGACCGAGTTAGTGATTTGGACTCACGGTGACTAGTGTTATATGGGCTTTAGTGAATGGGTCGTGCGAGCAGAGCCCACGTTCACTCCCTATATATAGTGGAGCACCTTAACCCAGAAAGGTTAATCATTGTTCGGTTAGGTCATTCCATGTGTTGGAAACCCTAGCTCCACAGCAGTCCTGCTTCCGTAACGAACCTAGCAGTTCGCCGCCGGTGCTCCTCCTTGTACATGTGGATACCAGCAGAGGTTTTGTGCGATCAGCACCAGGACTATCGGATCGTGAGGACTGCACTGCATCAACTGACGCGCTTCATCAGTAATCCGCAACCATGCGTCTAGTGGTAAACCTCGTGGCCTTCTACCTCAGCTAGTTCTTGGGATCACCACGTTAGAGGAAAAATTTTGTTTTATCTCCGCGTGGCCCAACAAAAGAATCTTAAATAAAGATACTAAGCTTATGAGCCAACAAAAAAAAACAAATGATTCGAAATACTTGTAAGATTTTCTTTCTTTTTCTCTTTTATAGTAATGCTACTAACTAGAACTCGATTGCCAAAACCAATTTAGATCCACTTGATGATCCCAAAGTGGTGCCAATACTGATCAACAAGATCCATCATATAATAGAGATTGCGAACTAAAATAAGAAGTGCAAAAAGTAAAAGATGAGACTTCTCATTAATATTCAAATAAAGGCACTCTCACCAAGGGATACATAGATAATCAACTGAAGGAGAGATGCTTTGTAACACCCTCAGAATCGGACCTATGCAAGTTTGAGAAAAATTCGCCAAACCCGCATAGAAACGATTCAAAGGTGCCCACCAGGCACTTTCGTGCGGGTGGAAAACGAAGTAATAACATTACACAACAGTCCTCGATGGGACCCACAGAACAGATATATATAACAGCGACTCAAAGAGTCAAGATTACAAATAGAGTATACAAAGATCCAAATCACCTTGAAAACGATAGAGCGTCCAGCTACGGACAAGATGCAAATGGGGCTAAGAGCCCTGAAGAATAACCAATGGCGTCCATAACCCTGCCCAGGCCAAGCCGGAAGGGTAACCCTGCTAACGACGTCGATCTCAAACCTGCTTAAACAAAGGGGTGCCGACAAAGGGCAAAGGGAAAGAAGGAGCGTCGATCTTGAGGCGATGCAGCGAGGCTAGAATTGGCGGTCCTCGCCTACATAGGTATGGTGGATCAAGCGGCGGCATGCACTAAACAATCTATATAGACGATACAATGGCGGTGTCGGAGGGGTGAGAATGACCTATCCGGATCCAACCTGAAGCTAACACCAAACAAACCCATCCTGGTGTTTCCCCTCGAGACCAAACGAGGAAGTCAACAGGAACTCACCGCTGGCAGTTTTAATTATTCAGTTATCGTTGCAGCTATTACTAGTCAAATATAGATAATCGTCCTGATAAAGTAAGCAGTGGTCACTTTTAGTTAACCATTCCGTGATAGAGGCAACACTTACTAGTCAGATACATTTATCATGAGATAACCCAAAAACCCAGCAGTTGTTGGTACTTTTATTCAGCCATTCCGTTGTAGTTGCGATACTTACTAGTCAGATACAATTGTCGCAAGCGACAACCAAACAAGCAATTGTGGGCAGTATTAATTAGCATTCCATTATAGTGAAGCTGATTACTAGTCATTATAAGTCAAATTTATAGCAGTAAACTTTAGTTATGCTTGTCTATGGTCGAGATACTGTTCTCCAAGTCGTCCATATCCGCGGACACGGCTTTCAGAAAGTTTTACCCGGCCGGGGTGCACCAATAGCAACACACGCTCGATCAACCTCGGAAAAACCAAATCAAAACCCAACGAGGCTTTCACGACTGAACAATCACAGGATTCAGAAATATTTCAGGCCACCCTTAAGTAGAATCATAGCGGAGTAAGCAAGCTCGACGGCCTCAAGGTTATGGGGGCCACTGTGAACGACTGGGAACTTCGAAAGTGTGGCTGGGCTTGTCGACACGGCGGAATCGTGCCATGATCCTAACAAGATTAAGGTGCGCCTCGCACAATTTAAATACAGAAAGTAGCATGGCATAAGTACAGGATCGTAAATAAAACCTCAAACTAGTTTGTGGCCCCAAGAAATAAGAATGAATCAAGCTCTGGCTCAGGGGGGTCCCATATACCTCCCGGATGTGGATAGCGCGCAAAAATCAAGGAACAGGTATCAAGTACTCGGGGTCTTACGGGACACAAGTGGGCGTTCGGAAACCAAATATTATCTATCACCCACCGATGCCTCTGCTTATTTCAGTTTTAGTTGTTAAACATGAATGTAAAGTGAATGATAAGTAAAGCTAGAATCATCTCCAACATCAACATGCGCAAATACATCAACAACTGTGGCACTTGTCGACACGCAACAGCACTTGAGCAAGCGACTACGACGCGCAAGTCCAACTATCTACCAAACAACAGGTAATAGGATGTGTCCAAGGCAATATAGGGCTGCAGGGAATATCACAGGTACGGAAACTAAAGCATCGCAACAGATAGCAATAGATCAACAGGAGGGAAGTAAATACTATAAAAGTAAGATAGGTAGAAAGGGGGAGATGCTCGCCTGAAAACATTGTCGAAGGTTTTCCCCGAAGATCGGGTCGACACTCGCATCAACTCAACGGCCTTATCCGCGAAGAAGCAAAACACTAGAAGGGACACCGGATGCAATATTTAATACACGGCAGAAGATCGGCATGATGCATGTATGATGTATGGCATGGCAAGGTGCGATGCAATTAGGTCAAGATTAAGCGGAACCGGGGTCCCGACAATTTAATTAGATGGTGCAAGTGATTTAGATCCCCGCAATTTAAATGTTGTTTAACAATGAAAGATTATAGTATGGGTTCGCTACTCAAGTGTAAATGAGGCCGATATGAGTCTAGATTTGCCCGCATATGGGCCCCATATTTAATTATTAGGTGAATCGGCATAAGGCCCCCAAACCACAAGATTATGCAATGACAATTCAATATGCAACAAGTTGTGATTTCATTTATAAAATAGGGCTCGAGAAAGGGTTCACATTAGGGTTCTCGGCGATCTTGGGGTTCCGGGGTTCGGGGTCGGTCTCAGGGTCCAGGGTTCGACGGCCTCGGCGGGATCGTTCTCGGACTCCGGGGGTTAGGGTCTTGGCGTTCCGGGAAGCCGGACTTGGTTCAGTGTCGGGGCGTGTCGAATTCTTCCGGGCCGATGCCGTTCTTGTCGTCGCGACGGTCTTGTCGGGTTCTCAAGTCGGGTCGGTCTTGTCTTCGGGGTGAAGAACTTGGTGTCCGGGCGTATTGCTTGGCGTCCCTGGGTTCCGATAGGAGATCTTGGCGTTCGGCGGTATCGGTCTTCGGCTCGGGCTTGGGGGTCTTGGGGTCCGTGAAGAAGTCCTTGCGGTGAGGATCTGTGACTTAGAGGCCAGGGTCCTAGCGTTGGAGATCTTGATGTCCAATTACTCGGATAAACCTCCTGGCATCGGTACAGACAGGCACCATCTCGCTTCGAGTAGCAGCTTCCTGACAACACCACCGCCACATGAGCAACATCGGACTGCTGAGGCGGCCACAGGACAGCGACGATGGAGAAACAGGGGTCACTGATGACCATGGCACTTGCACCGCATCCGAAGACGAGGCATCGTGCTCCTCCTGCTGCTGGCACGCACGCGCGAGATGGGGAGAAGGCCGAGCTCGGCGACGAGAAAGGCGCCAGGCAGGACGAGGTGGACGGGCGCGTCGCCGGAGACCGTTGGGGTCGGGAGGCGCGTCGGCGACCAGGCTCGACGGGGCGGTGCTGAGCAGGGCGCGGCCGGCGGCCTCGGCTCGGGGCGGAGGACGCGGCAGCTGCGGAGGAGCACGAGAGGCGGACGGCGGCGGCTGAAGACGCGGGCGGAGATGCTGGCGGCTCGCGCGGCGGAGACCGGGCAAAGGGCGAGCGCGCGACACGCCGGGAGGAGAGGCGGAGCGACGGCGGGAGGGGCGCCGCTCGCGGTGGTTGCGCGGGTCGTGGAGGTGGAGGCCGCGCCGGCGCAGAGCTCGGGTCGGGGACGGCGCGGGCGAAGCGGTGGTCGCCGAGGAAGGCGACGGCGGCGCGGCCTGGCGGCCGAGGGCGAGGCGCGAGGGAGCCGCTCAGGGGAGAGGGCGAGCACGCAGGGACGGGTGAGGCTGCAGGCGCGCGGGGTGGTCGGCGAGGAGAGGTGGTGGCGGAGGGGGCCTAGGCGGCGAGCGGCACCGGGGACGGTTGGTGGCGGGGTGGTGAGAAGCTTGGGGCGGCGCGGTAGGTGAGGGGAGAGGAGGGTGCTGCGGGGGAAGAGGAACAGAGGCGTGGCTGGGGCCAGGGGCTGGTGGGTCCTGGAGGCTCGGACTGGGGAAGGTGGACCGGGTCCGGGGCGAGACTGGCGCAGGGGGGCCCGCGGGCAGGGAGAGGGGCAGGGGCGGGTACGTGCGCGCGTGTGTGCTGTGTTTGATTGGGTGGGGTGGGGCTGTGAGGTGAGTGGGTTGAGTGGAGAGGGATGGCTAGGCCACGTGGCGCTTGGGGATTGGTGGATGGGGGAGGGTAGCTGAGGTGGAGGAATGCTATTGGGCAGGGTGAGGTGGCCAGGTAGGGGTGGGTAGAGTAGTTGGTAACTTAGGATTTAGGGCGGTGCGTTGGACCGATTCAAAAACACAGGGGTGGTCGCTCGGTCGAAACGCCCGCTCGATCGCCCCGCTAAAAATAAATATAATTTTTATTCGTTTTAAACGGGCCGTGTGCAAACCAATAACAGCCAAAACAAAATATTCCGGGGACCCGGTTTTGATGTTTGAAAATAAAGAGGGGCGTTTAGAAAACAACACGGGTTTTGCAAACATAGTTTTAGCAAACAATGCATGATGATGATGATGCAATGCACAAATTCAACGCGATTTTCTAGTAGTGGTTTTGCGGGATGCCACATGCTTGCACATGCAAACCAAACTATAAGATAACCTCTCTACCACAGATATGAATCCACTATGATGGGGATATGCCTACCAGGGTATACCCAGCGGGACGTTTCCTATTGGTCCAAGACGCCAGGGAGTGGGCCTGCAGGACGGCGACTGGATCAAGACTTGGCATGGACTCAGGCGACTGCCGCACTACTTCCAGGAGCACCCAATAATGGTTGTCTCCTCAGCGCCGTTGCAGGACATCATCCGCAACCACGAGTCGACCGGGCGAGTCGCCAAGTGGGCCATCGAGATCGGCGTCCACAACCTCAAGTATGAGCCACGCAAGGCGATCAAGTCGCAAGCTCTCGTAGACTTCCTCGCCGATTGGGAGGAGGCCCAATAGCCAGAGAAGCTGACATACCTCCATTACTGGAGCCTACACTTCGACAGCTCCAAGAATGTAGATGGTGCAGGAGCGGGGATCGTACTGAGATCTCCGAAGGGCGACAAGCTCTGCTACGTCCTCTACCTCGACTTCACCCCCTGCACCAACAACATGGCCGAGTATGAGGCGCTACTCCACGACATGAGAGTAGCCAAGGAGATGAACATCAATCGCCTGCGCTGCTATGGAGACTCCGACCTCGTCGCCGGGCAAGTCGTCGGCACCTATGACGCTGTCTCCCCAACCATGGCGGCCTACCGCCAAGCAGTGGACCAGTTGTGTGGATACTTCGCAGGCTACTCCGTCGAGTGGATCAACAGGCAAAAGAACGAGGAGGCTGACGCACTCTCTCGCATCGGCTCGGCCCGACTCGCACCACCCGCTGGCGTCTTCCTCGACACCATCACCAAACCTTCCGTCTCTCCCCCAAGGGAGATAGACATCGGAATCCCGTTGCAACCAGAAGCAGACCTGGTCGCACTAATCGCCGAGCCAAGCGACTGGACCGTGCCATACATCGCTTACCTAGAGGGAGGCACCCTACCCGCTGACGAAATGGAGGCCCGGATGATAGCACGCCGCTGCAAGCCCTTCGTCATCATCAACGGCGAGCTCTACAAGCGCAGCGTGACCGGCGTGTTCCAACACTGCGTTCAACCCGCTGAAGGACGCAAAATCCTCCAAGACATCCATTCCGGCGATTGCGGCCACCACGCCGGTGCCCTCTCTCTGGTCGCAAAGGCCATGTGGCACGGCTTCTACTGGCTCACCGCACACGCAGACGCTGTCGACATTGTCCAGCGGTGCGTCGGATGCCAGAAATACGCCAACCAGACTCACATGCCGATCTTGGCGCTTAAGACAATCCCCATCACCTGGCCTTTCGCCGTGTGGGGCATGGACATGGTAGGCCCCTTCAAGAAGGCCCCTTCTGGCTTCACCCACCTCCTAGTCGTAGTCGACAAAATCACAAAATTGGTGGAGGCCAAGCCAGTCCGCAAGTGTGACGGGAAGACCGCCACCAAGTTCCTACGCAATCTCATCTATCGCTACGGGTTCCCAAACAGCATCATCACGGACAACGGCACCAACTTCGCCAAAGGAGCCATGGCCGAGTTCTGCGAGGAGCACCACATCCGACTTGACCTCGCCTCAGTCGCCCACCCCGAGTCCAATGGCCAGGCGGAACGCGCCAATCAGAGCATCCTCCATGGCCTGAAGCCACGGCTACAAGTCCCACTCGAGCGCACTGCTGGGTGCTGGGTCGAGGAACTCCCCTCCGTCATCTGGGGCATCCGCACCTCCATCAACGGGTCGACAGGATTCACCCCCTTCTTCATGGTTTACGGCGCCGAGGCAGTCATGCCAACTGACCTCGAGCATGACTCACCAAGGGTGGTCAACTACACGGAGGCCGCAAACGAGCTCGCACGCCAAGACGGAGTCGACCAGCTGGATGAAGAACGGGACCTAGCTCGCTCCCGCACCGCCGTCTACCAGCAGGGGCTCCACCGCTACCATAGCCGCGAAAGTGACTCACTTTCCAGAAGGCGACTGCATCGCCTAATCTAGGACAAGAAAGGCATGCACAAGCTCTCCCCCCCTTGGGACGGACCATTCGCCATCGGGCGAGTCCTGGGCAATGACGCATATTACCTCACCGATGTCCGAGGAGACGGAAAACTCGACGTCAAGCGGCCATGGAATGTAAACCTCCTACGGAAGTTCTACTCTTAGAACTCCAGACATGTACCCCCTACCCGCTATGAAATAAAACAGATTGGTTACCGCAAAATTGTGTCTACTCTCCATGTCTTGTGCCACTCGCACTCGTAATAACAACGTTACGCTATTCACAGAAGTCAACCTTTGGCAAAGCGACCAGCACGGCCAAGTACTGCAGTACGAGGGCACTGGGAAAACTCAGGCCTCGTAACATCCACGAAAAATGCTAACCCGGAGCCCCATTGGAGTCTCCTAGCTCGACTGGCTCCCCGAGCCAATACAACTGCACTCGCTCCCCACAGCGACCAAGTCCTCCGCATCCTCGGCGCAGCGACTCGAACGGCCAAGTACCACGCTCGGGGACTGACACCCGATCAAATACGAGTGGCTAGGGAAAAACGCCAAGTATGAGAGCGTGCCCAGGACTCTCCATGCAACTGATCTTCCGGATCAGGCAGGACTGACGCGCTTAAAATGACGCGCTTAGTCCTCACCTACCCTGGGCCTGCGACTAGAATGGACAAGTACCACGCTAGGGGACTCGGCAACCCGACCCCGTTCGCGCCCGGGAAAACGGTCAAGTAAAGAGCACCCCTGGGAGTCGCCATGCGACTGGCTTTCCAAGCCATGGCGAGCCGACCTTAACTCACTAACAGTTCACAAAACACATTAAAACGAGGTAAACCCCATAAAAAGGGCGGACGCTCTCGGGGACTCGCACAATAAACATCCAAAATCGCAAAACGACTAACAAAATAACAAGAGCATTAATTTATAGCAGCACAATTTGTTCTACATACAAGGAAGGTTACATAGTTATTCCATACTAATACTGAATGGCAAAACACTTTTACTCCGCAGGTTTTGATGAAGATGCGCCATCGTCCCTGCGGCTGCGGATAAAGGGCACGTCAGGGTTCGACGGGTACGTCGTCAGCTCCCCTGCCATCACCGCACGGAATGGTTGTTCGACCTTGAAGTCCCGATGCTTCGGCTCAGGATCATTGGGGCGCGACAATCGTCTCCTGATAGGGGAGGAGGTCGCCCATCGCCCAAACTCGGTCGGTATACCATGGCTCGGTTCGTCATATTCAACACCTCGGAAATCTCCACCGAGCCTTTCAACGAGGGGTAACCGCTCGTGACATCGTCGAGGTCGAAGTCATCCAGAAAGTGGGCAAGCCCAAGGCTGAGTGCCGGAAGGCCGACCGCGTCATGAATTCCACGACCGACGGGGCCTTCTCCAGGTAGCGCCATACCTCGACAAGGTCGATGGGGATCACCTCCGTGGGCGATATCTCTTGAACATATGCACGAAGGAAAGTCGCCGACAAAGCGGCCGAGTCGACCAGGGTGGTCACACATTGCTGTGCGACGTACGACTGCGCCTCTTCTGCGTTATCAGTGATCTTGCCCATAGAACATAAGCAAGCAGTAAGAAAAACTTCGAAACCGTAACACAGTTCGTGCAATCGGAAGTCGGCTGAAGGAGAGCTTACCAATTAGCGGGCGGCAGAGGTCCGTGACGAAACTTTGAAGAGAAGAAAAATCATTCTGCAACCCAGCAACAAGCGCATCAGATACTTTCCGTTCTTCAGTGGAAGAAGTAACGGCAGCCTTGGCTCGTCCTTCCGCTAAGCTCTCTTCCACCTTCGCCTCCTTGAGCTCACGCTCTAGGTCGGTGACTCGCTGTTCGGCCATGCTCAAGGCGGATTGATCCGCCGTCAAGTCACCTACCGGGACAAGGCCTTGGCGAGCCTCCTTCACATCGGCCGCAGCTGCTTGAAGCTCATTGTTCGTCTCCTGGATGGTAACGAGCTCCTTCTCCACGCGACACTTCGCAGCAAGCCGCTCGGCTGACTCGCGCTGCAGGCCCTGCGCACAAACCACAAGGTCAAAAACAAACAATTCCTAAGTGCCCACCTACTGCAATTCAGCCACTAGGCACTCGGGGACTGGACAACGAAGTTCTTAAGTGCCCACCCACTGAAATTCAGTGACTAGGCACTCGGGGACTGGGTAACATAAAAAACATTAAGAATCCGACCACTGAAATTCAGTGGCCAGATCCTCAGGGACTAGACGTACCTGGATAGCAGCGCCTAGCATGACGTGAAGTTCCATCGCATCCACCGACGCGAGAACGACCGGAGTGTGGCCACGACGATGTTCAACCACCGTGTCGGCGACCCCAGGAAGCTGGCTTGACGGCACCGAGGCACTCGCCGCGGCAGCCTTCACCACGAAGCGAGGGAAAGTCGCTGTAGCAAGCACTGCGCCACTCGGGGTCGGCTCGGCCACATTTGTTGAGTCCGCAAGAACCATATGCTACGACCCCACACCTTCCATGGCCTTCGAAGATGCTTCCGCTGCGGTTGGAGGCTCGCTCGGGGCAGCCGCCGGATCATCAGAGACCGTGACGACATCGTCGCCTTTCGTCCTTTTGACGCCTTCGGCGGGGGCAATGACCTCGTCGCCCTTCCTCTTCCACGAGGAATCCGCCGGCACCTCTATGGCAACTGGCGGAACCTTGGCCACAAAAGGATGGCCTATCTTCTTAACACCAGTCCTGTGAAACAACTCTATCAATAAAACTTTCCGATTGAAACGCAAAGCAAGCAGATGAGCAAAGGACAGAGGAGCACTCACTTGGCAACTGGAAGAAATCGTAGGCCGGTGCGGATGCTGGCCGGTTTTTCCAATTCGGGCCCTAGCTTCCGAGTGAGGCCCGTCTCGAACACGTTGTTTTCCCAAGACATTGACGGCTTCTTTGAAGATGAAGCCACGGCGGGAGCCTCTGTGGCAATTACTATGGGAACCCCCCTTGGTGGCGAGGCCCTTGCGGCTGGAGCGGCCCCCAAGCTAGTGAATGGGGCGAACGGCGGTGGCAACGACGCCAGCGGCACCTCGTCCCTTGTGGTGGCGGCGCCAGCTACCACGGCCGCGTACGCTGTTGCGTCCTCAGCCGAGCTGGTGGCGTCAGAGCTGCTCGCGGGTCGAGGCGAGGATGTCGGCTTCGCCGGCTTCACCTTCTTCTTTGGCGGAGCTTTCTTCTTCTTCGATAGCATGGCCTCACGATGTGAGGTGTTCTCAGGGAGCTTGTCGTCGTCATCATCATGGGGCTCGAGGCTCTTGCTGGCCTCGAGTTCACGCTAGTGCTGCCCGCGAGTCTTGTGAACCGTGGGGGAAGCAACTTCCACGGGGTCATCGTCTTCATCATCATCGTCATCGCCTCCGTCTCTCTCGATGTTGCCCCTGGTGGGTGATGATTCACTCCCGTCCTGGGCGGACGAGCTCGAGTTCTCGTCATCTGCGGGTGGAATCCACCCTTCCACCACTTGAAACAACTGCACCAAGAACAAATGACGTTAGCACGACCGCGAATGCATAAACTGCGACTATGAGTGCAAAAGGAATGAATAGCTTACCGTTGGAGCTGGGCGCCTCGCAGTATAAGGGGCGACCCCGGCCTTGGCATCGAGATACACCACCTGGGTAATCTTCTTCAGGGCTAGTGTATAATCGTTGAGCCTCCACTCGACGAGGCAGGATTTCGTCGGGTCGTCCTTGCCCGTATACTCGTACATGTAGTGATCACGGCTGGCCAGGGGCACAAGCCGCCGCCCGAGCCAGCAGTTGTAAAGATTGATGGTCTGGAGGCCTTTCTTCTTCAGGTTGCGGATGGTTTGTAACATCTCGTCGACAACTATCCGCTGCTCCAGCGGGATTTTGATGACCTGGAGCCGACGCGGCTCGGGCCGGTCGGCGGAGTACCTTGGAAGCGCCACTTCGTCGCTTGTAGTCGACTCGGTGACATAGAACCAGTACTTCTTCCACTCGTTCGCCACTTTGGCGGGCAACATCAAATCAAAGAATGATGCCTTCGACTTCAGCTGGAATGTCAAGCCGCCCGCGGCAAGCATTGGGCCGCTTGTTTCTTCGCGACTGTTTCTCCCGTGGAATAGGTCTTGCCACAGGAGGAAGTAGTGCCTGCAGCCCAGATAGTATTCGCAGAATGCCGCGAAAATGGCGAGCTGCTCGATGCTGTGCGGACCCAGATGCGACGGCTGGATTACGTAGTAGGAACAGAAACATCGGAAGAAGAGGGAGGTTGTAAAGCCAAGACCCCGCTCCAGGTGACTGGTGAAGCAGATGAACTCCCCTTCGCGCGGATCCGGAATTACTTCTCCGGCCGCAGGGATGCACCATCCCCCGACATGGAGAATCCCCGCCTCCTCGAAAGATGCAAGCAGTGCCTTTGTGCACTTGGATCTACCCCATGGCTCGGTGGGGGGATCCATCGGCTGGAGGATCGTGGGAGTCGGAAATCTCTGGATTGTTCGGGTCGCTGCGTGGAATGGGGAAACAAGGACGCGTGAGATCGGAGGAAGTGAGGGAAGCGTTTTCCCCGTTTGCCCTTTACTCTCCTTATATAGCGGTTGTTACCCGCCATTTTTGGGAGCCGTTACTACGTGGTGATTACGCAAATATTGCCGTTGGGTTACCCAACGGCTAGTTTGACAACAGCTGATGGTCCAACTTCTTCCATTCGATTCGCTGCTCCCAGCGACTCGACGATTCGCCGACCCGATCAATATAATAGTGACTAAATTATTCGCCGACCTGTTCGCCGAGTTGCGACACGATTGGTCACCGTTATTGCAACTAAAATAACTAGTTCTTTTCGTTGTTCAGGAGTCTGCCGCCGATTCGACTGGCATCCGCATTGGACCCGCATACTCCGACTGCCAGCAAACACCTGCGACAAATCAGCGACGGCCTCGGGAACTACTAATAGGGATATGCCTATCGGGGTATACCCAGCGGGAAGTTTCCTATTGGTCCAAGTCGCCAGCGAGTGGGCCTACAGGGTGGCGACATGATCGAGACTTGGCGTGGACTCAGGCGACTGGAAGCTGGAGGCCCAGAAGCGTAGCTACGCCCAGTCAGATTAGGTCATAGAACTTCTGAATCCTTAACTAATTCGGTTGTAATCTATAAACCCTAGCGAGGTGAGCATATATAAACCTCTCTAGGGGACGCAGAGGGGGTACGTTCCATCATACACCCAAGAGACTCGCCGCCTAGTCGTCGAGCTCGCCCCTTTGTACTCTCTCCATAATACAATCCAGGAGGAGTAGGTATTTACCCTCCGGGGGCCGAACCTAGGTAAACCCTTGTGTCTCAACCCTCATCTCGCACCGCAGATGGCTGGCCGCCCTTGCCCCATGTTCTACTACTCGCTGCCGATTGCAGCGTCTGCCGTGGTCATTCCCACGACACACTAAAAAGCTAAAAGATAAAAGATAATGGTGGTGATACCCCGACACTCCGCCAAGCTTGGAACAAGCCAAGGGGATGCCAAACCCGATGACGAATTACTCCTTCGATGGTGGTGGTGTTCTCTTGTCATCATAAAACTTCCAAGGCAATGGTTCCCCATCCAAAAAGGATGTCCTTGTCTCCGTAATCCTGAAACTAGCGGCAAAGCTTATGTGATAAAATTTATCCTCATACTCACAGTTTTGGTTCTGTATGTCATAGAGCTATGCTTGCAATTGGTTGGTGGTCTGACGGAGTGAAAAGATCTCTTCTCGGAGCTCCGCTACTTCTCCCTCGTGCTTGGTGATGAGTTCTAAACTTATCTTGTGAATAACATCCACTTTGCGTTCTACCATCTTCTTGTACCTAAAAAATTCCTGTTCCAATGCTTCCATCCTGTCTTCCAGACTGCCTTCTCCTTTAAGGCCTTGAACTTCTTTCATTTGTACCTTCCCCTCCTTGAGGATCAACTCCTTGGGATGAATCCTCAACTCATACATGTACGGGTTGAGGATGTCTGTAGAGGAACCATTCGTGGGTGATCCTTAGGAAGACATTGAGGCTCCAAATCTGAGGATTTTCCTGACAGAAATAGATCAAAACAAAAACACAACAAGAAAACGGTGCAAGAACCTCGGGGAACCCGGGGGGTTATATATTATGAAGTTTTAATGCATAAGGAAGGTTTTGACATGGAAACAAGGCGGAGACGGAGTTCGAGGGGGGAACACCCCCTCGGGCGTGGCCAGGCTGGGCCCACGCCTGGGGTGGGTTTGTCCACCCCGGGCTCCGTTTCCTCTTCAGTTTCGTCTCGTAACTTCCCTTATGTATTAAAAACATCAAAAATATAAAAAGATTGGAGTTTCACGAACCTTCTGTTTTCACCACTTTTACCTATTCAAGGATTAACTCTGCAGTTTCTGGTGTTTGGCTTCTGATAAATTCTTCTGGAGTCACCATTTGAATAACATCTACATCTTCATTATAAGAATGTCCAGAAATATAATGTTTTAGTATTTGACCATTAACCACCTGTGTTGTGTCATCCTTCAGAGAAGAAATTTTTATGGCACCTGAACGGTACACTTCCTTGATAACAAAATGTCCTTCCCATTTGGAGAGTAGTTTCTCTGCAAAAAATCTGAGACGAGACCTATACAAAAGAACTTTCTCACCAACATTGAACTCCCTTTTGAGAATTCTCCTATCATGCCATCTTTTTAACTTTTCCTTATAGAGCCTAGAATTTTCTTAAGCTTCACCCCTCCACTCATCTAGATTACTTAAATCGAGCAGTCTTTTCTCACCAGCAAGTCTAAAATCTCTATTCAACTCTTTCACTACCCAATAATCTTTGTGTTCTAATTGTAAAGGCAAGTGACAAGGTTTCCCATAGACCATTTTGTAAGGAGACATCCCCATAGGATTTTTGTAAGCAGTTCTATAAGCCCACAAAGCGTCATTCAACTTTTTAGCCCAATTTTTCCTAGATCTATTGACAGTCTTCTGCAAGATAGATTTAATTTCCCTATTGGAAAGTTCTACTTGCCCACTAGTTTGGGGGTGATAGGCTGAAGCAATTATGTGGTTTACATCATGCTTAGCGAGAGTTTTTCTAAAAACCCCATGAATAAAATGAGAGCCTCCATTAGTCATGAGATATCTAGGCACACCAAACCTAGGAAAAATGACATCTTTAAGCATTTTCAAAGAGGTCTTACCATCAGCATTGTTTGTAGGTATGGCTTCCACCCACTTTGTAACATAATCAACAACAACAAGAATAAGAGTATACCCTTTTGAAGGAGGAAAATGGCCCATAAAGTCAAATCCCCAACAATCAAAAGGTTCAATAACAAGAGAATAATTCATAGGCATTTCATTACGTCTAGAGATGTTACCTACTCGTTGGAATTCATCACATGATAAGAAAAATTTTCTTGCATCTTTAAAAAGGGTAGGCCAATAAAATCCAGATTGTAAAACCTTTTGTGCAGTCCTATCCCCAGCATGATGTCCTCCATAAGCACTGCCATGACATTTTCTCAATATCTCTTATTGTTCAAATTATGGAACACATCTTCGCATAATGCCATCTACTCCTTTTTTATATAAGTGTGGGTCATCCCAAAAGTAATGCCTTAGATCATAAAAGAATTTCCTTCTTTGCTGAGCTATAAAGGTTGGAGGCAAATACTTGGAAACAATGAAGTTAGCATAATCAGCATACCAAGGACTCTCATCTGGACTTACCCTTATTGCAGCTAACTGCTCATTTGAAAAACTATCATTAACAGGAAAAGGGTCAAAATAAATGTTTTCCAAACGAGATAAATTATCAGCAACAGGATTATCAGTACCTTTCCTATCCACAATATGCAGATCAAACTCTTTCAAAAGCAACACCCATCTTATAAGCCTAGGCTTAGCGTCCTTATTTTTCATAAGGTACTTAATAGCTGCATGATTAGTATGAATAGTAACCTTACAATCAACAATATAAGGTCTAAACTTATCACAAGCAAAGATTACAGCTAAGAACTCCTTTTTAGTAGTAGCATAATTCTTTTGAGCAGCATCCAGAGTCTTTCTAGCATAATGAATGACATTTAACTTCTTTTCAACAAGTTTTCCAAGGACAACACCCATAGAAAAATCACTAGCATCACACATAATTTCAAAACGTAAACTCCAATCAGGTGGTTGGACAATAGGAGCAGTTATCAAAGCTTTCTTCAAAGTTTCAAAAGCCTCCTTACAATCATCATCAAAACCAAAAGGTACATCTTTTGGAAGAAGATTAGTAAGGGGCTTTGAAATTTTGGAGAAATCTTTAATAAACCTCCTATAGAAACCAGCATGACTAAGGATGCTATGGATACCTTTGATATCTCTAGGACACGGCATCTTCTCAATCGCTTCAATTTTGGCTCTATCAACTTCAATGCCTCTTTCAGAGATCTTGTGTCCAAGAACAATCCCTTCATTAACCATGAAATGGCATTTCTCCCAATTAAGAACAAGGTTGGTTTCTTCACATCTCTACAAAACTTTATCAAGGTTGTGCAAACAGTTATCAAACGAAGTTCCATAGACGGAGAAATAGACCATGAAAACCTCCACAATTTCTTCACAAAACCATAAAAGATAGAAGACATACATCTCTAAAAGGTAGCAGAGCATTACATAAACCAAAAGGCATACGCCTATAAGCATAAGTACCATAAGGACAAGTGAAAGTAGTTTTATCCTGATCATGTGCTTTCACAACAATTTCAGAAAACCTAGAATAACCATCAAGAAAGCAAAAGTGAATCTTTTTGGACAACCTTTCAAGCATTTGATCAATAAAGGGCAAAGTATAATGATTTTTCTTAATTAGTAACTTTATTTATATGTCTAAAATCAATGCACATTCTATACCCAACCACTACTCTTTGGGGTATAAGCTCATTATCTTCATTAGGCACAACAATTATCCCCCCTTTCTTGGGAACGCAATGAACATGACTAACCCATTGACTGTCAGCAATAGGATAAATAATACCAGCATCAAGGAGTTTTAATACCTCATTTCTCACCACATCCTTCATCTTAGGATTTAGACGGCATTGGTGCTCAACAACTGGTTTTGCATCAAGCTCAATATTAATAGCATACTGACATATAGTAGGAGAAATTCCTTTTAAATCATCAAGAGTATAACCCATAGCTCCTTGGTGTTTCTTCAGTACTTCCAATAACCTTTCTTCTTCCTTCCACGAAAGTTTAGAACTAATAATAACAGGATATATTTTCTTGTCATCAAGATAAGCATATTTAAGATCATTAGGTAAAGGTTTTAATTCGAAAACAGGGTCCCCTTTAGGTGGTAGTGTGGTACCCAAATCTTCCACAGGTAGATTGTGCTTAAGCTGTTCCGGCTGACGAAGGAAAACTTCCTAAATCTCATTTCTTTCCTTCAATAATACATCACTTTCATGGTCTTCCATGAACTGCTGCAAAGCATTGTTAGGAGAAAGAGAAATAGCATACAGTTGTTCAACCCTGAAATCCTCATCAGGTAGTTCATTTTCATAAGGAGTTTTGGAAAATTTGGAAAAATTAAACTCATAAGATTCTCCAGCAAACTTAGTCAAAACTTTTTCCTTCCTACAATCTATAATAGCCCCACAAGTATTAAGGAAGGGTCTACCAAAGATAATAGGATAGGTTTTACCAGCTTCTTTACCAAGTACTAGAAAATTAGCAGGATATTTAATCTTACCACAAAGGACCTCCACATCTCTTATAATACCAATGGGGCAAGATTGCTCTCTATTAGCAAGGTCAATAACCACGTCAATGTCCTCAAGCTCACAACGACCAATCTCATGCATAATTTCCCTATAAAGCTCATAAGGAATAGCACTAGAACTAGCAGCAATATCACATAAACCATAGTAGCTATGACTACCAATTTTAACAGAAAGCACATGGACACTAGCTTTTCTAACTTTCTTAGGATGAGAAACAATGTTAGTAGTGTCTTCATAGAAGACAATATGCTCATCCTCTCTATATTTCTAGTGACAAGATCTTTCACAATAGCTACCACAGGCTCAATATCAATAATCTCATCGGACCCTACAGTTTTCTTTGCTATTTTGCTAACCACATTAGCCAAAATAGAATGCTCACTTACCTTGGAAGGAAAAGGAGTTTTCTCAATATAAGGTTCAAGCAAAATAGGATCAACGGTACAAACCTCTATGCTGGCAGGAACATGGGTAACAATGTCTTTATAAGGAGCATAGTACTTGTCCCACTCTTTCTTGGGAAGTTCAATATAAGAGGCAAATGCATTAAAACATTTTGCAAGAACTTGAGGATCAAGGCCAAACTCATTGCTAATATCATGGAAGTTATCAGTACCCATAAAAGATTTAATGCATTCATTATCATAGTTTATACCTGACTTTCTTCCTTTGTCATTCTCCCAAGATTCATTGTTGTCTTGAATATGGTCTAAGAGATCCCATTTAGCTTCTTCCTTCATACGTGTGAATGATCTAGCACAAGAAGCATCTAGTAAATCTTTATCATGAAGAGGAAGCCTAGCATAAAAGTTATTGAGAATAATATTGTTAGGGAGTTCATGAATAGGATATTTGAGCATTAGTAACTTCAATCTCCCCCAAGCTTGACTTGTACTCTCTCCATCAAGAGGCCAAAATTTATATATAAGGTATCTATCCTTAAAACCATAAAATTTCACTGGGAGGATAAAATTCAGAGTAAAAGAGAGATGTCATCTCCTCACATTCCATGGATTGTCCATTCTTTAGCAGCTTATACCATTCTCCAGCTCTCCCTTTCAAGGATATGTAGAGTAACTTATTCTTCACCTTTTCAATTGTGATACCTGCACACTTAAACAACCCGCATAATTCATGGATAAAAAGCAAGTGATCACTAGGATGGACAGTTCCATCCCCAAAATAATAATTATCCATAACACGATTAGCAATACTTGTAGGCATCTTAAAATGATCTATCGCAATAGGTGGTGGTTCATCTACTACCCTAGCAGTGGTATTAGTTTTCCCAAACAGAAAACCAAGTGGGTTATCCATATTGGAAACAAATTAACAAGCGGTAACAAAGGCAATACTCATAGCAAAAGTTTCCCTTACCAGATCCACTCTTCAATAGTGCTTCACTCCCCAGCAATGGCGCCAGAAAATAGTCTTGGTGACCCACAAGTATAGGGGGTGTATTGTAGTACTTTCGATAAATAGGAGTGTCGATCCCAACAAGGAGCACAAGGTGCTGAATAGTGGTATGGAGCAGGAAATCCCTGTGAATACTTAGCAAACGGATTTTTAGTGGTTTTCTAACAAGGCAAAAAATCAAGGAGAAAGTAAAAAAAGTAACAAACAAACGGAGCAAGTGGCCCAATACTTTATTAGCAAAGTACAAGCCGGTGGAAATACTTATAAGGAAAAACGTTCTCGAGGACACATGGGAATTCTGTCAAGTGCTTTCGCTTCAAATAGCTGAGTACTCTTCTCTGGTGTTGTAAGTGTTGTGTGGGTGAAACTGTGCTAATGTACCGACCGTACTTGTACTAATACATACTTGTGATAAACCCCCTACAAACATCTTTGACTATAGGAAAGTAATTAAGATATAAATCTAACCACAACCTTAAACTCTAAGATCCTACGCTCCCTTGTGCAAAGGTGTCCTAAGAGGGGTTCAGGTTTCTATCACTCCGTCAACCCCAAAATTAGTAACCAAATACACAATGCATTCCCGTAGGCCCATAAATGGTGAAGTGTCATGTAGTCGACATTAACATGACACCACTAGAAGAATAGCACCACAACTTAAATACTAAACCATTGAATAATAACTCATCACAGATTCACTACTAACAACATGACTTCTCCCATGTCCTCAGGAACTAAACGAACTACTCACAAGACATCATATGGATAAAGATCAAAGATGATATGATAATAGATAACAATCTGAACATAAACAATAATCCAATGGTTCCACTCACAGGCATCAACTACAATAGTGATCAACATTGGGAAAGTTTCCCTTAAGAACTAAAGCAGAATCCAACACAATTGTTACAACGGGACGGAGTGGTGATGATGGTGCTAGTGGAGATGATGGTGTGGATGATGATGATGAGTATCCCGATGAAGCTTAGCTTGATGACGGTGGTGATGGCGACAGTCTCCGCTCTCCGGGAAGGAATTACCTCGGCAGAAATCTATCTGCCGGAGAGATCTTTCTCTCTCGGTGTTTTCTGCCCCCCCCCAAAGGCGGCGGAAATCTATCTGTGGTCGCCCCCCTAGGTTTAGGGTTACGTAGGGAAGATATAGGAGAAGGGGCGGATTCGGAGGCTGGGCAGGTGGGCCACACCTGCCCTAGGCGCGGAGTCAGGTGGGCCCCCACCTAGGAGGGTGTAGGCCCCTGAGGCCCTTCTTCGTCCCTTGTTGGTGATATGCTATATGGGTATCCTCATAGCATGTCACTTATCCGGATAACCCGGGTGGCCCATAGTCGGTAGCATGGCCTATGGCCCGCTGGGCGGCCTAGTTAGATGGATCCAGAAGGGAGGCCCATGCCGGATAAAGGAAGGCTACGGTGGAGTTACCAACGTACCCGGAGCCTTGGAGTGCAAGATACACAAGACTAGTAATAGACGGTGTAGGACTCTCTAACCTGTCCGGCTAGGACTTTTCCCTGTAACCCTAGGACCTGGCGACTATATAAGTCGGGCCTATGGGAGCCTTTAGGGCACGATCATAGACAACTTCACACAACCTCGCACAGCGAAACTATCTCTGTAACTCGGCGTATTGCCCTTATAGTGATTTATAGCAGGAGTAGGATTCCGCCACCGTTGTGGGATCTGAACCTGGGTAAGCTGTGTTACCTTGTACCCGTCAACCATCCGCCTTACCCCACGTCTCTAAACACGCATTGTGAGGACCCCTCCATGGCGTACTCGTCGGCAATACCACGACAGTTGGCGCCCACCGTGGGGAAAGAGGCGCTTCAGGCTCTTCAGCGGGCGAGGACCAAGATCTTTGCGGGAATCGGCGAAACCGTAGCCATCGGCCGTGTTCTCTTCTCCGGCAATGTTCCGATCGTCCCTCCTAACGAGTTCTGGACCCTAAACCCTACGCGGTGTTCGATCGTTCCTATCGGAGACATCCACCTCTTCATCAGCGAAACCGACTCGGGCACTAGTTCCCTGGGAGTCGGAGGAGCATCAAGACCCGCACGGAACGCCTACGGGCTGGATACATTCACGGAAGGATCGATGTTAGATCTCTCTTAGGAGTTTGCCGACAAAGATCAGAAAGCACCAAGGCCCGCACGGACCGCCTACGGGCAGGAGACGTTCGCGGAAGGATCAATGTCTGATCTCTCCTTGGAGTTTGCCTGCAAAGATCGGAAAAATTCAAGGCCCACCCAAACCGCCCCTATGCAGGATATAAAGGTGGAAGATCACTGCAAATCCACGGCTTAGGTCCGTCTGCGACGAGAGATCCAAGTTCGTCGGCGTGGTTACCATCTTCGATCTGGCGCACTGCATTCAGAGAGAGGGCGAAAACCCTCGCGATTACCTTGCCAGGTGGCTCCGTATACGAGCCGATCTAGCCCACTACCCCGATGATAATGCTTTGTATCACTTCGTGGAAGGACTGGACCATGGCACGCTCCTCCGACACTCTTTAAGACGGCAGCAGGCAACAGGATGCCTTACCCTCGAAGAGATGGTGAGCACCGTCAACAGCTACGTGGCAGCTAACGCAGCAGCCCAGATGGAGCTTGTGCTCATTGACGGAGAACCTCCGATTCAGCCGCCGCCATCACCGCCTCCGGCCACCATAGTCGTAGCGGCACCACCACCTCCAGTCATCGTTGCTGCCGTTGCACCTCCACCGCCTTTCATCGAGGAAGTCCTGACACCCTCCGACTCTGTCATTGACGCGCTTTACGCTGATTTCAGTGCAAATTCAGAGGAGATAGACTTCAGTCCAGAAGAGCTAGACTCCTCTATGCAGGAGATGGAGGACGAGTACTCGCGCGACAAGCAAGCCAACAACACCATCACGTCTCGAGTGGTGTTCGTCACCATTGGGACGACGATGGATGAAGATCAACCCGGACGAGCTCCGCCTACAACACTGGAAAAGGGGAAGGGGCCACTTATTGCTGCTGACGATGATCGCGCAAAAGTCATGCCTCCTCCGCCTAACCCAGTGCAGCAGCCGCAGGAACTCGGCACCGGCCCGAGCAACAACAACACCGCAAACTTGCCGCCTCCAGCATCTACGTCTGCAGCAGCCCAAGTTACTCCAGCTGATAGAGTGATCTACGGCAATCTCCTCGTCGAGCCACTAACCGTTGCTCATATCCGGAACATGACCCAGCTTGACGAGAAGCGCCAGCAGCTGCTGAAGGAAGCGCAGGCCATCTCGGAGCAAGGCGCTAAGCTAGATCGAGATCTGGTCAACGCGCAGAAGTCCATAGAGAAAGCTAGAGCAATGGAGGCTGAGTACAAGACTTTACTGCAGTAGCAGAAGGCTAAGAAAGCTCCGGATCGTGTCATCAACGATCCTGGTGTACGGTGTAACCTAGGATGGGCTCCCTCGAAGCCGGCACAGGCCAAGCCATACATTGAAAGTGAAGGCAAGCAGGTGATGCCCACCCCACTCCTTAACCTCGCCATCGCCAAGACCCTTCTGGAGCAGGATTGATCGCCTGAGGCAGTGGAACAGGTCTATGACCTAGTGGCCAAGGCGGTAAAGCAGCAGGAAAAGGCCACCTCTCAAATGCTTGAGTCTGACCTAGCGCTCTGCCAATCTAGCCAGTACAAGCCGCCAAGGGACAGATCCCCTCTTGATGTCGAGTCCCAGATGGGTTCATCAGAACGAAGACGGAGGGATGCGCGCAACAGGAAGGATGCTATCCCCATATCCTCCGACCATGGCGGAGAAAAGGCCCGACCTCATCGCCCATCGCCACCGCCCCGATCCCCTCGACATCGTGAAGATTACAAGACTCACCATCATATGGATATGCCCCCACCAAATCAGTGCGACATCATCATCCGCGATAACACGGAGCCGACCCGTCATGACGGAGAGCGCAACCAAGGACACAAGAGCAGGTCACGCCATGACCCTCCACGTCCGAAAAGCAACCATGACAGGCGTGAGGCATCGCAGGAGGGTAACAACAAGAAGGCTAACCCACCGCCACCTCCACCTCTGTAACCACCAAGCAGTCACCATGGTGGAGGAGGCCCGCGTCGTTCACGCAGCCCATCCCCTGTTGACAAAAAGAAGAAGAACCCGGAGCCGTACGATGCACATTCATGGATCGATAAGATCCACGAGGCCCAGGAAGGACCATACCTGGGACCACATTGCTTTGGACCTGCAATACAGTCTGAAACTTACCCCAAAGGTTTCCGGATTGACAAGACCATCAAACCCTATGACGGCACCGCCAAGCCAGCCACATGGTTGCAGGACTACGGCAACGCGGTGGAAATTGCCGGAGGCAACCCCAACGTCGCCGTCAAGTACCTCCCATTAATGTTGGCAGGCACGGCCCATCAATGGATCGACGACTTGCCGGAGAAATCTATCTACAACTGGCTGGACATGCAAGAAGCGTTCACCAAGAACTTTGAGGGTACATACAAGCATCCCTACACTGTGGGCGATCTACAGCGGTGCGTGCAAGAGAAATACGAGACATCTCGAGCCTACCTCTCCGGCTGGCTGGATATGAAGAATTCCTGCGTAGGAGTGCACTCTCAGACCGCCATGGCCTCCTTCATCGATGGGTTGGAAAGGGGCACGCTGCTCCGACATAAGCTGAAGCGCTTGTAGGACAATCACCAGCTTAACTTGAACCAGATGATTCAGTTGGCTAGTGAGTTCGCAGCTTCCGACGATGATGCTCGTGGCTCCTTGCCGGCAATAGCCATTCCAACTCAAGCTCGGAGGAACAGTAGTACTAAGCGGAAAACCGCTCCAGAAGAAAAGCAATCGACCGACATGGTCACGATGACTTCTGTAGGACGAGGTGATGGCGGAAAACGTGGCCGAGGAAGAGGAGCTGGCCGTGGGCAGCAACGAGGAAGTGAAACCACCTCGGCGCCGCTCCGCATTCCCCAAACCTACGAGGAGTACCGCGATATGCCGTGCCTCGTGCACCTCGATGCCAACGGCAAGGCCACCCATACCAATCGACACTGCAAGTTCGTCAACGACCTCAAGGAAGACCCGGAGTCCGGCTAAAAGCAAAGTCGGAAGAACAGACCACGAGGCAAGGGCAAGGGGAAGAAGAAGGAGTAGGAGTCCAAGGATTCAAGTGATATGGAAGAATACATTGACCCCAAGCACGCCGCCAAGAGCGACGACAAGGGCAAGAACCCCTTCGCAAAGAAGGCTCCAGTATACCACACTTTCCTTGGCACCCCCACCGTCCGACAACAGAAGACCTCTCTGAGGATCCTGATGGCCACTCTCCCCCCCTAGTTCCCCAGTACCTACGCTGGTCGGAGGTTCCAATAACTTGGGACAGGACGGACCACCCAGACCTTATACCTACGAAGAACCAGTACGCCATGGTCATCAACCCCTTGATTGACGGCGTGGAGTTCACCAAGTGTATGGTTGATAGTGGAAGCAGCATCAACATCATGTACCTGGATACACTGCAGAAAATGAACTTGACGGAGGCAAACCTAAGGCGGACCAATACCATCTTCCACGGCGTAGTTCCTGGTCGGGAGGCTCGGTCCCTTGGGTGCATTACACTTCAGGTTGCCTTTGGCGACGTTAACAATTACCGCCAAGAGCGCATGACCTTCGAGGTGGTACCCTTCAAGAGCGTGTACCACGTCATATTCGGCCGCGACATATTCCACACGTTCATGGAAAAGGCATGCTTCGTCTACAACAAACTCAAGATACCCGGACCAAACGGTGTCAGCACTGTATCCGGAAGCTTTACCAAGGCAAGGGACTGCGAGATCAATGAAGCAGCCGTTGCAGAAGCTGTCCTCTACAGCGAAGAATTCAAAGAGATCTAGAGCAAGGTCAATGACTCAGAGATGCCCGCATCGAAGAAGCAGATCTCTGACTCTGCTCCTGCGTTCAAGGCCGCCATCGAGACCAAGCCGGTGGAACTTGTGGTAGGCGATGCCTCCAAGGTCACCGCCATTGCGATGAACCTGGATCCCAAATAGGAAAGCCCGCTCGTCGAGTTCCTCCGTGAGAATAGGTACATCTTTGCCTGGCAACCTGCCGACATGAAAGGTGTACCTAGGGAACTTGCTGAGCACAGCTTAAACATTGATCCAAAATGTAAGCCAGTGAAACAACCTCTACGACGCTTTGGAGATGAGAAGAGATGCGCCATTGGCAAAGAGATAGCTAGGTTACTTAAGGCTATATTCATCTGAGAAATCCTTCACACCCAATGGGTGGTCAATCCTGTACTTGTCCCCAAAAAGGGAACCAATGAATTAAGAATGTGCGTTGATTACACCGGCTTGAACAAATCATGTCCCAAAGATCCGTTTGCTTTGCCTCGCATTGACCAAGTCATTGACTCGACGGCTGGCTCAGAACTTTTGTGTTTTCTTGATGCATACTCAGGATACCACCAGATCAAGATGAGGAAGTCGGACCAATTGGCCACTTCATTCACTACCCCATACGGCACATTTTGCTATGTCACGATGTCCTTTGGGCTGAAAAACGCAGGTGCTACGTACCAGCGGACAATGCAACGTTGACTTCCCGACCAAATTGGCCGAAGCATTCACGCTTATGTGGACGATATCGCGGTGATGTCTAAAAAGTCAAATGACTTAATCTCCGACTTAAAAGAAACCTTTGATAATCTCTGGAAATATAACATGATGCTTAACCCTAAGAAGTGTGTCTTCGGGGTTCCAGCCGGCAAATTGTTGGGCTTCATCGTTTCCCAACGTGGAATCGAGGTCAACCCGGAGAAAATCAAGGCCATCTTAAACATAAACCGTCCGACATGCCTAAAGGACATTCAACTACTAACGGGTTGTGTTGCGGCAGTTAGTTGGCTCGTCAGCCGACTTGGAGAGAAGGCTCTGCCGCTGTACAAGTTGCTTAAGAAGGCGGACAAATTCACATGGACGGACGAAGCAGATGCAGCATTGAATCACCTCAAGGAGATTCTTTCCTCAGCGCCCATCCTTGCAGCACCCGAGCCTGGAGATCCCCTGTTAATTTACATGGCGGCAACCAATCGGGTTATCAGCATCGTCGTCGTGGTAGAGCGGAAGGAACCAGGCTATGAGCACGGAGTTCAATGACCAGTTTACTATGTGAGCGAGGTTTTGACGGAGTCCAAGCAGCGTTACCCGCAGTACTAAAAGATAGCTTATGGAGTATTCCTTGCTTCTCGGAAGCTGAGGCATTACTTTCAGGAGCGCCCAATCACAGTGGTGAGCAAAACTCCACTGTCTGACATTATCAATAACAGCGACGCTACAGGAAGGGTCACGAAGTGGGGCATTGAACTCGCCGCTTCGAGATCACCTACAATAGACGCGACGCTATTAAGTCACAAGCCTTGGCGGATTTTGTTGTAGATTGGACGGAGATGCCAGATGTTACTCCGTTGCCATAGCCAGAGTACTGGGTAATGCACTTTGACGGATAAAAGATGCTCAATGGCTCGGGGGCTGGTGTATTGCTACAGTCACCAACAAGAGACAAGCTACACTACGTTTTGCAGATCCACTTCGAGGCTACAAACAACATGGCGGAGTATGAAGCACTTATTCACGGACTGCGTGTAGCCAAGGATATTGGCATTAAGCGCATAGTTTGCTGTGGAGATTCTGACTTGGTTGCCCAGCAGGTGGCTGGCACCTGGAATGCGCGGAACCCTATGATGGCGGCATAACGAGACGAAGTGGACAAGATAGCCAAGAGCTTATTGGGCTACGAAGTCAAGTATGTACCTAGGGAACAAAATGAGGCGGCTGATCTGCTGTCTAAGCTTGGATCAGGGTGCAAACATATTCCACCAGGAGTTTTCCTAGAGCACCTGCGCACACCATCTGTGAAAGGGTCCGACATCGACAACCCGGATAGAGCTAACTCTTTCGTCAACATGGTGACTAAGGTCCCTCCGGCTTGGACAAAACCGTTCATGGAATATCTCGAACACGGAACTTTGCCCGACGACAAAGTCGAAAGATGGCAAATAGTATGATGAGCAAAGGGTTATACCATAATCAATGGGCAACTCTACAAAAGGAGCACTACTAGTGTATACCTGAAATGTGTTTACCAGCTAGAAGGTATGTAAATCCTACGCCAAATCCATCTCGGAGATTTCGGGCATCACGCCGCTCCCCGATCGTTGGTCGCGAAAGCCTTCCGACAAGGATTATACTGGCTAACTGCGAAGGCGGATGCCGACAAGATGGTTGAGACATGCATGGGATGCCAATACTATGACCGACAACCACACGTTCCTGCTGAAGAGTTGCGGACAATACCAATAACTTGGCCGTTCGCAGTCCGGGGGCTAGACATGGTGGGACCATTACAAACGGCACCCTGTGGGTTTACACATCTGCTTGTAGCAGTTGATAAATTCACTAAATGGATAGAAGCTAAACCCATTAGAAAGCTTGATGGGGCAACTGCCCTCAGGTTTGTCCGAGATCTAGTGGTGAGATTTGGTCTCCCACATAGCATTATCACCGACAACGGCAGCAATTTGTCACTCGGAGAAGTGGAGGCATATTGTTGGGAGAAAGGCATCTGACTTGATCTTGCTTCTATGGCACATCCACAGTCCAACGGTCAGGTTAAGCAAGCCAACGGATTAATTCTGCAGGGAATCAAGCCACATCTTGAGGCACCGCTACATAGAGCAGCTAGAGCCTGGGCGGAAGAGTTACCATCTGTGTTGTGGAGTTTATGGACTACACCCAACAGATCCACCGGCTACACCCCTTATTTCATGGTATATGGAGCAGAAGCCATCCTACCTTCCGAAATTCTTCACGATGCACCACGAGTTGCCGCCTACGACGAGGATGATGTTAAAGAATCCAGACGCCTAGATGTGGACCTTCTCGAGGAGGAGCGCGTTTTGGCATGCCAAAGATCTGCCATCTACAGCAGAAGCTACGTAGCTACCATAGTCGCCGCGTTCGGCATAGCTCATTTAAAGAGGGGGATTTGGTGCTCCGACTTAAGAAGAAGAAGTCGCACAAACTATCCCCGCCATGGGAAGGACCGTTCATCATAAGCAAGGCGCTACTCAATGGGTCTTACTACCTTGTTTACAATCGTGAACTAAAGGATAGACCCAACGAGGATCATAAGCGTAAGCGACGTGACCTGGATGATGACTACCCAGAGCTTGATCGGCCATGGAACATAGCACAGCTACGTCCTTTTTACACTTAGCATTTTTTATCTAATTATGTATCTCTTATATGATCAATGAAATAAAGCTCTCTGGTTCACTCATATTTCTGAGTCTTTTACCTCCTTTAGTGTTCTTTTTTGGATCATGTAAAACCTTTATGCACAAGTCTTGCATTTGCACTTGTGAAAATTCCGCCTACGGGCGTTAGCTTAAGTTTTCTTGTCTACACGTTCTTTGTCATTTTTATGTGGATTCTGGAGTAGTGACTTTTGGCACTTATTGTCGGCGATTTTGTGCTCAGGTTATGGACGGTGCCATTGGGAATCATCACCTAAGCGCATGGTTCCGACAACGAGTCTTCCGGCTCATGAAAAGTCAAGCATAAAAAACCAAATTAATGGAGAAGCCAACACTTGCTTAAAAATATATATAAATTCTGGAAACTAGTTCTTAAGCAGCAGGAAATAAACAACCATTTTTTTCCGCCTTAAGTTACATCAACAAGTTTTTTCTGCGTATACACCAAAGGTGAAGCAAATACTACAAAGTTGTTTTTCATTCCTTTGTCGCAGGAGACTTGGAAGCGGCATCGTCACCAGCCGGAGAATCACCCTCAACGTCGGCACTGTGGTGGGAATCGGAGGAATCTTGGTTTCCGCTGTCGATGGTGTTCATGGGCACGAAGACGTCGATGTCCACCAACTCGGCAACTCTGGTGTCATAACCCGCGAGTGACGACAAGATGGCTTCATGATCAATCTCTTTGCCGTCATCGTCGACGTCGGCGATACCAGAGGTCACTGTGTTGATTTCGTCACCTTCGTAGTGCGCCTTCACCATTGACAGCGCCATCCTTGCGCCAGCCGGTGCACATGAAGCTTTCCATCTTGTGACACGCTCGGGGGCTCGGAACAGAATCTCTGAGTACTTCTTCGCAGAGTCCGAGGCCTTGATGTGTATCTGGAGGGGCTTGGCAATCTCTTTGGCTTGGGTGATGGCGGTGTTGATGAAGTTGCCGGAAAGAACCATGCATTCCTTGTCCGAAGGGGGCGATCGGGTTAAACCCATAGGAGTTGCAAGTTCCGACAAGGAGCACATGAGTTCAATAAATTCGAAGTATCCAGACTACAGAAATACAAGGAGGTGGAAACTTACTGAATATGCTGGCCTTAGCCTGCCAGAGGGTGTCCGCCAGGGATTCTTTCTCTTGTTGGAGAAGCTTATACGCATCGATGTGGCATTGATTTTGCTCATCAGCAGCTTGATATTGATCTTTTAAGATCGCAAGATCCTCCTTCAAGCGATTGATTTCCGCAGAGGTGGAATCCTGCAGGGCCTTCATTGAATCCTCATGCATTTTCAGCATGTCTTTCCTCTCCTTAAGGATCTTATTCTCGCTGTCCAGCTGCTGGATGTGCTTGTACTGCTCAACAATGTCCTTGGCCTTGGCAAAATGTTTTGCAAAGTCGGAGAAAACAAAGTACATAGTAAGTACTCGGAGAATGTAGGCACAAAACCAAGACGCAATGCGCAAAAAGAAAACAGAATCTTGTTTTTGATGATCTGTTCCTTCAAGATGGCAGTTTTATCCTTTTCGGCTTCAAGATCTGCACGCATCTTCTGGTACTTGTCATTGGCCATGCCTCTCCAAGCATTCTTGTTCTGTGGAAAAAAGGACAATGTTAAAACGTTGTTTAGTCTGCTTGGAGAGTCTAGTCGGAAAATTTCCACCTAGACGCTCGGGGGCTACAGCGAGAGTTTTTAACTTCGCAATATGCTTAGCTTTTATTTAAAGCATCTAGTCAGAACTAATTCAGTTCTCAATTAGAAGCTTGGGGGCTACAATATAAAGTTTTTAACTCAGATATCTGATTAGCTTTTCTTTAAGCATCTAGTCGGAACTAATTCAGTTACAACTAGAGGCTTGGGGGCTACAGTATTGAAATTTATAAACACTGTGTATGCTACTCTTAAAGCATCTAGTCGGAATAGTTCATTCCATCTAAATGCTTGGGGGATACAGTGAGAAGTTTTCTAGCTTAGTCACTCTTAGAGCATATAGATGCAAAACCTATGGTTTTCCGTCTACATCCTCGGGGGCTATAGTGGGATACTCATATGAAATGCAAACGGCAAAGTAAAACTTACAAGTGCAATAATCTTGAGGTTTGTAGCGCTCTCGGCTTGCAGCTTGCCAAAGGAAATGCTATTTCCTCGCAATATCTCTGCTTGTTGGAGGAGCTCCTCAAGACCAAATGTCGGAGATGTCAGTGCTGCTCCAGGAATCAGAGTTGTGCTACTCGGCATAAGTGTCGGGTAGACTATCTTTGGAAAATCAAATGGTTTCTAGGGAGCAAGGGCGCCACCATCGGCAGAAGTACCAGCTTCCACCAACCCCTTGCCGCCACCAATGGCATCCTTAGCCGGAGATTCAGCCATTTGTTGAGTGGTGCTCTCCTGCATCGCCTGCTAGCCGACAACAGCGAGTTCGGTAGAGGCGCCAGAATCCACTTCCATGACGGAAGGGCCTGATGCCACCTTAGCTTGTGAGCTTGTCGGGGCAGACGAGGGTTTGACGTAAGGAGTAGCAGGGGAGATGGCGAGGGAGGCGTCGCGATGCAGCATGTCTTTGATATTTCGAGAAGCCCCCAAAGTTTTGGAGGTCTTCTTGAGGCTGGTCGTGGCTTTCTTCCTGAAACGTGCAAAATGCATAAGTACAGGAGCAAGACAAATAAATAGACAATGTCGGAGAATGAGAAGCTTACACTAGTGGAGGTGCTTTGGCAAAGATCCCGGTGGTTCTTCTCTTTTCCGCCTCCAGGGCGGCGGTAGTCTTTTTGGAGGCTCCACCCTCCGTCTTCTTCTTTTTGCCTCCGGCGGCAATGTCAGAGGTGGAGCTCTTCCGCTTCCGCGCCAACGGAGCTTCATCATCGGACACGACCGTGACTTCCTTCATCTTTGGATCGTAGATTTGGGCAGCCAGGTTGCCCTCTTCTAGATCTCTAAGCTGTTAAGTGAGAAGTCATCGTGTTAGATAAAGATGACATTTACAAGACGGAAGAACTAGAGTATATGTCATATACGGAAAATAAAAACCTACCTTTGGGCACTTGACGTCTATGAACATGTCGTAGGTGATGGTGAAGTCGCGCTTCTTATCCTTCACCTTGAAAATGTCCTTAAGGCGGAGCTTGACAGAGTCGCTCGAGAAGTTATCCACGGATATGCGGAGACTATCCCTTCTGTCGCTGGTATTCTCGTGCATGAGCTTCGCGCGATGCTGCAGAGGTTGGATTCGCCTAATGAACCTTCACATGGCTAGGTCCAAGCCGGTCAGACCCATCTCTACAAACCACTCGATCCGCCTTATGGCTCGAGAAGCGTCGAGGTCGGAGGGAAGGGAGGCTTGGGATCTCCATGACGAGGCTTCAGCGGTGGCTCCATCAACGAAGTCCGGGTACGTAAATTGTCGGCCAGCCAGCGGAATATCTGGGCCGTAGAATTATGTCTGTTGCCAATTCTTGCAGGACTCGTGGCCGACGATATCGGGGAACTGCCGGCCAGGTCGAATCTTGAAGCTTATGGTGCCACAGTTCCTAAGCTCTTCCTTTCAATGTCCGGCTTCATGTTTGACGGTGAAGAAGTACACAAAAAGGTCTAACCTAGGCCTTATCCCTAGGTATCCCTTGCAAAGTGTCGCGTAGTTGCTAAGCACTAAGATGCTATTGGGGGAAAGGTTCTGAAGTTGGACCCTATAGTGGTTTAAGACGGAGAGGAAGAAGTTGGAGATGAGCAGGGAGACACCGCGTACCAATTGAGATTTTAGGTACACCTTTTCTCCATCTTGGGGAGAAAGTGTCACCTCGCCGGCCGGAGCCGCCCGCCAGGAAAGTCCCTCCGTCGCGGGGAGATAGCCTTCATCGACCATCTCTTGGATATCGCGGTCGGTGATGTCCGAGCCACGCCAGGTGGACTCGATCACCACCGATGCAGGGATGACCAGACCCTCTGGCGGCACGACGACGGAGCTCGCCTGCTTTGTCGCGGCTTCGCTTGACGCTGCTATTGATGGGGAAGTGCTGCTGCTAGCCATGGGGTGAGGATTGGGTGCGACTGGTGCAGATGGGAGCTAGGATTTTTTCGAGGTTTCTCGAGGAGAGCTTGAGGAGACACGCGGCTGGAGGAAGAAGATGATACGAGGAGAATGAGGTAAAAAGTGAAAATTTCCCCATGGGTACTATTTATCCTCCTCGGCGTCAAGATTCGTGCAGCTTGGTCGAATGGTTGTCGCGTAGACGACGTGTTCACAAACGTGCGCGGAAATTTTGCCACGTCTCCAACCGTCGCCGCCAACGGTTCGCATCGCTCGCGCGGGAAAATCGGATATGATTGCGTTCTCTGCATGTGTGAGTTACGAGGCATTGCTGACCTAAGCCTACGTCGTCCTAGCTGACATGGGTAGATGAGCCGTCACGTCAAAGATTCCGACATAGACGGATTCAATCCAACTATGGAAGAATACGATGGGAGAGTCAACATTTTTCCGGCTTACAAGTTGAAGACGGAGAAAGCTTTGCAGGGTTCTTTGGGAGGACTACAAAATATTGCTTGGCGATTTGCTGACATCCAACTAGACGGAGCATTCATCTGAAGAGGTAAGACAGCGCAAGATCTCGGAGTTCTCCGGGGGCTACTGTTCGGGATATGCTATATGGGTATCCTCATAGCATGTCACTTATCCGGATAACTCGGGTGGCCCATAGTCGGTATCATGGCCTATGGCCTGCTGGGCGGCCCAGTTAGATGGATCCAGAAGGGAGGCCCATGCCGGATAAAGGAAGGCTACGGTGGAGTTACCAACGTACCCGGAGCCTTGGAGTGCAAGATACACAAGACTAGTAATATACTGTGTAGGACTCTGTAACATGTCCGGCTAGGACTTTTCCCTGTAACCCTAGGACCTGGCGACTATATAAGTCGGGCCTATGGGAGCCTTTAGGGCATGATCATAGACAAGTTCACACAACCTCGCACAGCAAAACTATCTCTGTAACTCGGCGTATGGCCCTCGTTGTGGGATCTGAACCTCGGTAAGCTGTGTTACCTCGTACCCGTCAACCATCCGCCTTACCCCACGTCTCTTCAGGCTCTTCAGCGGGCGAGGACCAAGATCTTTGCGGGAATCGGCGAAACCGTAGCCATCAGCCGTGTTCTCTTCTCCGGCAACGTTCCGATCGTCCCTCCTAACGAGTTCTGGACCCTAGCGAAGACGAACCCTACGCGGTGTTCGATCGTTCCTATCGGAGACATCCACCTCTTCAACAGCGAAACCGACTCGGGCACTAGTTCCCTGGGAGTCGGAGGAGCATCAAGACCCTCATGGAACGCCTATGGGATGGATACATTCACGGAAGGATCGATGTCAGATCTCTCTTTGGAGTTTGCCGACAAAGATCAGAAAGCACCAAGGCCCGCACGGACCGCCTACGGGCAGGACACGTTCGCGGAAGGATCAATGTCGGATCTCTCCTCGGAGTTTGCCGGCAAAGATCGGAAAAATTCAAGGCCCACCCAAACCGCCCCTATGCAGGATATAAAGGTGGAAGATCACTGCAAATCCGCCGGCTGCAAGGTCGACAGCAGAGATCCAAGTTCGTCGGCGTGGTTACCATCTTCGATCTGGCGCGCTGCATTCAGAGAGATGGCGAAAACCCTCGCGATTACCTTTCCAGGTGGCTCCGTATACGAGCCGATCTAGCCCACTACCCCGATGATAACGCTTTGTATCACTTCGTGGAAGGACTGGACCATGGCACGCTCCTCCGACACTCTTTAAGACGGCAGCAGGCAACAGGATGCCTTACCCTCGAAGAGATGGTGAGCACCGTCAACCACGCTACCGACGCAGCCCAGATGGAGCTTGCGCTCATTGACGGAGAACCTCCGATTCAGCCGCCGCCATCACCGCCTCCGGCCGCCATAGTCGTAGCGGCACCACCACCTCCAGTCATCGTTGCTGCCGTTGCACCTCCACCGCCTATCATCGAGGAAGTCCTGACACCCTCTGACTCTGTCATTGACGCGCTTTACGCTGATTTCAGTGCAAATTCAGAGGAGATAGACTTCAGTCCAGAAGAGCTAGACTCCGCTATGCAGGAGATGGAGGAGGAGTACTCGCGCGACGAGCAAGCCAACAACGCCGTCACGTCTCGAGGACACATGGGAATTATGTCAAGTGCTTTAGCTTCAAATAGTTGAGTACTCTTCTCTGGTGTTGTAAGTGTTGTGTGGGTGAACCTATGCTAATGTACCGACCGTACTTGGACTAATACATAATTGTGATTAAACCCCCTGCAAACATCCATAACTATAGGAAAGTAATTAAGATATAAATCTAACCACAGCCTTAAACTATGAGATCATATGCTCCCTTGTGCAAAGGTGTCCTAACGGGGGTTCAGGTTTCTGTCACTCCGGCAACTCCACAATTAGTAGCCAAATAAACAATGCATTCCCCTAGGCCCATAAATGGTGAAGTTTCATGTAGTCGATGTTCACATGACACCACTAGAAGAATAGCACCACAACTTAAATACTAAACCATTGAATAATAATTCATCACAGATTCACTACTAACAACATGACTTCTCCCATGTCCTCGGGAACTAAACGAACTACTCACAAGACATCATATGGATGAATATCAAATATGATATGATAATGGATAACAATCTGAACATAAACAATAATCCAATAGTTCCACTCACAAGCATCAAATACAATAGTAATCCACACCGGGAAAGTTTCCCCTAAGAACTAAAGCAATATCCAACACAATTGTTACAGCAGGACGAAGTGGTGATGATGGTGCTGGTGGAGATGATGGTGTGGATGATGATGATGAGTATCCCGATGAAGCTTAGCTTGATGACGGTGGTGATGGCGACGGTCTCCGCTCTCCGGGAAGGAATTCCCCCGGCAGAAATCTATCTGCTGGAGAGATCTTTCTCTCTCGGTGTTTTCCTCCCCCCCCAAAGGCGGCGGAAATCTATCTGTGGTCGCCCCCTAGGCTTAGGGTTACGTAGGGAAGATATAGGCGAAGGGGCGGATTCAGAGGCTGGGCAGGTGGGCCACACCTGCCCTAGGCGCGGGGTCAGGTGGGCCCCCACCTAGGAAGGTGTAGGCCCCTGAGGCCCTTCTTCGTCCCTTGTTGGGGATATGCTATATGGGTATCCTCATAGCATGTCACTTATCCGGATAACCCGGGTGGCTCATAGTCGGTAGCATGGCCTATGGCCAGTTGGGCAGCCTAGTTAGATGGATCCAGAAGGGAAGCCCATGCCGGATAAAGGAAGGCTACGGTGGAGTTACCAACGTACCCGGAGCCTTGGAGTGCAAGATACACAAGACTAGTAATAGACGGTGTAGGACTCTGTAACCTGTCCGTCTAGGACTTTTCCCTGTAACCCTAGGACCTGGCGACTATATAAGTCAGGCCTATGGGAGCCTTTAGGGCATGAGCATAGACAACTTCACACAACCTCGCACAGCGAACCTATCTCTGTAACTCAGCGTATTGCCCTTATAGTGATTTATAGTAGGAGTAGGATTCCGCCACCGTTGTGGGATCTGAACCTGGGTAAGCTGTGTTACCTCGTACCCGTCAACCGTCCGCCTTACCCCACGTCTCTAAACACACATCGTGAGGACCCCTCCATGGCGTACTCGTCGGCAATACCACGACATCCCTCCTTTTGGATCCCTCATTCTTCTTGAGAAATAATATATTTCCATATTTTCTGGTATTTTTCTGATCTTTGTGAAATTGCACCAAAACACCTTCTTTTCCATCAGAATCTAGACTCCGGCAGTCCATCCTCCAAGAATCATCCAACATGCATAAACAGATGAAAACTCCATAAGTAATACATCATAATAAGACAAATATCAATGAATAGAGGTAAATTATGATATAGAAAGGTGATGCAAATTGGGCGTATCATTATGTTGAGGCTCATGGATCAAGAGTGGAATTTTTCCATCCCGATGATGGATAGATATACTCTGGGCCATCTCGGTGATATCAAAATAGTTAGCTTGCAAGCAAGTGATTTGATCACTAGAATGTTATATCACGGGAACAAGAAAAGAGTACATGTCAGTAACAAGATCAAACTTGGTATGGAGATACCGATGATCGAATCTCAGACATGTAATATATCGTGAGACAAAGGTATTCAGTTACATGCGTATAAGGTTCACATGATCACAAGTCATTGTTGAATATGTGGGAGTTAGTATGGGTCTCCAGGTCCCGCTGCTGATTATTGATCGGAGAGGGGTCTCGATCATGTCTACATTATTCGCGAACAGTAGGGTGACATACTTAAGGGATACCGACACCATATGGAGCAAATAATATGTCACAGAAAGAATTACAAACCGCAGGAATTATTTCACTAGACACCAGAACTGTTTCGATTGAAATTGCTGAAACTGATTCTGCATGTGAAATAGAAATGTTGTAAGGGGATGAATAAAAGAGTTTTATTTAAATAGAGATTACATTAAACTTGGTGGAAATTTAATGGGTATTTGAGTGGAGAAAATGGAGGGTCATATTTATGTGAGTGGAGCTTCCACCACATGAATGAGGGAGAGGTGGGGGCACCCTCCATGGTCGGCGACCATGCCCCCTTGGGCTGCCCCCTCCCCTATATAAGGATCCCCTCCTCCTTCTCCACTCTCACACACCTCCTTTAGAATTTCCCCATGGTCTCGGATTAGCGAGATACATGTTCCCGGTGGATTTTTCTGGAAGGACTTGTTGCTTCCGCTGCTTCGATGGAGCGAGGGCGTGGAGGTTGTCGGGGTACTCGGACGTGTTTGCGATCATGGATGCACCGCTGCTTTGCAGTGCTGGACTTGATGGTGCTGGACCGGCTGGACCAGATGGACTTCATCACGATCTTGAGATCGACAAGCGTTCTACTACATCATCCATGAGTACAACCTCATTAACGCTATTCGGTCTTCGAGGGTATGTATTCTATGGATGTATATCCACCTGTTTCTTGTATCTAGTAGATAGATCTTGGTACATATTTTTTCCCATCGTAGGAATTTTTTTGTTTTCTATGCTGCGAACCCTACAGAATGGACAATCTATGGAATGGGAGGAAATAGTACCTCTCTATTATTCTAAATTCTATCCTCCCAGTGAGATTCATAAGGATAGGAATCTGATATATAAATTTTGGCCTCGTGATGGAGAGAGTACAACTCAAGCTTGGGGGAGATTGAAGTTACTAATGCTTAAATGTCCTATTCATGAACTCCCTAACAATATTATTATCAATAACTTTTATGCTAGGCTTTATCTTCATAATAAAGATTTACTAGATACTTCTTGTGCTGGATCATTCACACGTATGAAGGAAGAAGCTAAATGGGATCTCCTAGACCGTATTCAAGAGAACACTGAAGAATGGGAGAATGACAAAGGAAGAAAGTCATGTATAAACAATGATTATGAATGCATTAAATATTTTATGGGAATGGATGACTTCCGTGATATTAGTACTGAGTATGATCTTGATTCTCAAAGTATTGCTAATTGTTTTAAGGCCTTTGCCTCTTATATAGAAATTCCTAAAAATAAGTGGAATAAGTACCATGCACCTTATAAAGATGTTGTTAGTCATATTCCTGTTAGAAATACTGAAGTTTGTACTATTGATCGTATTGTGCCTGAACCTTATGTTGAGAAAACACCTTTCCCAACTAGGGTAAAGGAGTACTCTATGATAATTAGTGCAAATAACAAAGGTACAAAGAAAATTGTGGAACCTGATGAGCAAATAAACATTGACCCTGTGGTAGCTATTGTGAAAGATATTGTCACTAAAATTATAGAGGATGAGCACAGTGTCTTCTGTGAAGACGCTTTTAATATTATCTCTCATCCTAGTAAAGCAAGAAAAGCTAGTGTCCATGTGCTTTCTATTAGAATTGGTGATCATTGCTATTATGGTTTATGTGATATTGGTGCTAGTTCCAGTGTTATTCCTTATGATCTTTATAGGGAAATTATGCATGAAATTGGTCCTTGTGAGCTTGAGGAAATTGATGTTGTTATTCACCTTGCTAATAAGGAAACCATTTTCCCTATTGGTATTGTAAGAGATGTGGAGGTTCTTTGCGGTAAGATTAAGTATATTGTTGATTTTCTAGTCCTTAATTCAATATCTAGAAAAACTTGTACTATCATTATTGGTAGACCTTTCTTGAACACTTGTGGAGTTATTATAGATTGTAAGAAGGATAAAGTTTTAACTAAGTTTGATGGAGATTCTTATGATTTTAACTTTTCCAAATTTGCTAAAGCTCCTTGTGAAAAAAGCTTGCCTAATGAAGATTTCAGGATGGAACAACTTGCTTCTATTGATCTGGTTTATGACCTTGGACCTCTTTTTGATGATTGTAAGTATGCTCAAGGTGGCTTTTTCTGGAAGGATTTGTTGCTTCCGCTGTTTCGCTGGAGCGAGGGCGTGGTGGTTGTCGGGGTACCCGGACGTGTGTGCGATCACGGATGCACCACTGCTTTGTGATGTTGGACTTGATGGTGCTGGACCGGCTGGACCAGATGGACTTCATCATGATCTTGAGATAGGAAAGCGTTCGATTACATCATCCACGAGTACAACCTCCTTAACGCTATTCGGTCTTCGAGGGTATCTATTCTATGGATGTATATCCACCCATTGCTTGTATCTAGTAGATAGATCTTGGTACATGGTTGTTCCCATCGTAGGATTTTTTGTTTTCTATGCTGTGAACCCTACAGTGGTATAAGAGCCGGATCTATGCATAGATGCTTTGTACGGGTAGTACACATATGAATATGTGGGCGCTGATGGTCATATTATTACTTCTTCCTTGTACTTTGGATATTGGTGGCATAGTGGGATGAAGTGGCCCGGACAAACTTTACATGTCCTTGCACATGAGACATATTCCACGCTTGACATGCAACTAGTTTTGCATAAGTGGTTTGCGGGTGTCTGTCGCTCCTACTATAGTCAATATCTGATTTACAACGAGTTGTCGATAATTTGATTATCATCATTGTGGTTCCATGTTCGTAGGTAGTGACATGATATGGTGATGTTTAGATTGCGTCTAGTTTAGATTGCTACTATGCTAGTGACATGATATGGTGATGTTGTAAGTAAAAGTATAAGTTGATACTCTTACAACACACATAGCGTGTAAGTTCCATAAACCTCGGACTTACACATAGAGGAATGATGACGATCATACCATGATGCACATGATGGAGATCAAGTGCAAGAACCATATCATTTCACTTTTCACATAAGATGTTTGTTGCATCTTATATTGCTAGTTTGGCGTTTTATTAGCATAATAACATGATCCCTCATTTAGATATCAAGATAAAAATGTGTTATTCCTTAAGTATGCACCGACAATGTTTCGCCGCTTCAAGACATCACGTGATGATCGGGTGTACTTGAATCCACGAGCATACCTCGAGTGTAAGACCGTTTTACACACGCGAATGCTAAGGTTCTTACTTGGAGAGCCTAGCATGTGCAAACATGGCCTCGGAACACAGACCGAAAGGTTAAGCATGAGTCATATGTTTTGATATGATACCATATGGATGCTCGCCTATAACATCCTAGGTTTTATATTAAGGCGTTACTAGAAGCATGCATCATCCTTGCATCATTGCATCATACAACTAAAGTTACATCTAAAACCCTACCACCAAACCCTAATAAAAATTCCTCTATATGAGAAAGAAGGGGGTTTACTATCCTTAGCCTTCCTAAAGCTATGTAAAAATATTATATTCTGATTCTATGATGACCACCTAATTATTAAAAAAATTAGAAAATGGTTTCATTAAATTTGAACTTGTTATGCAAAAGTTATTAAAGAATTGGTAAAACAGGAATTGTTAAAAGTATAAAAAAACTAACCTAAGAGGGCCAGCTAGGCCAGCCCGCGAACTAACAATCGCCATGCCTGACAGGTGTGCGTCTCACAGCACCTTGGGCTGGCCCAACCCTCCCAACCACCGCGTAGACCACGTAGCGCGCAGCCGCTGACGCTTGGGACCCACCCCGTCGACATCTTCCTGGAGTTCACGACGAACACGACCCCTCCCTGCCACGAAAGGCGCTCAGATAAGCCCAAATCCCAACCAAAATCGGCCTCCCCTTTCTCCAAGTCTCTTGTTTATAAAATCCATGACCCCTCTCCTTGTTTCCCCTCAAAAACCCTAGCTAAAGACATGCCGAATCGTTACCAATTTTCCTCGCCATTGTGGCCGCCGAAGCTTGGGAGTCCGTGGTTGAGAACCGTCTCCGCCGCCCTTGCCCCTTTATCATCTAGATCGCTTCCCCGTGCAACACCGCCTCACCCCGTCCCTTCTTTTCTTCCCCTTGTGCAGCACATCATCGGGAATTCCTTGCTGACGCGTCGCCGGAGCTCACGGACGCCAGCGGAGGACTGCAGCAGGAAGAGGAGGAGAGGGACGACACAGTACGTGCGACGAGGACCACGAGATCTGCTGCACCTCGTCGACCACTCTGCCGCTTCAGCAAGCCACGGAACCGCCGCCGACCGTCGTCACCATCGCGTTCGCCGCCCGTCGCCACTGTCGTCGCCATGTAAGTCATCGGCGCCTCCCCCGTCCGTTTGATCGAGGATCTACGGCTTAGATTAGAGTTGCTTAGTGAAGGGGTATCAGCGAATAGTATTCCGCCGCATGGCATGCCCGCGTCAGCCCGCCGCGTCAGCGCCACGTCGCCTAGCCGGGCCAATCAGAAGCCGCCACTTGTCACTGCGCGGACGTGCTGACTAGATCCAGTATTTTAAATACACATAATCTTGTTTAATTCATAGTAAATCGATTACTTGGAAAAAAATTGTGTATAATATAAGGTTGGATTCACAAAATTGTGTAGAACACAGTTCTGAATTATTTTTGCGAGTTTGCAGCAGTAATACCTGTGTAGATTTTATTCTCTATATTGGAAAATTTAATTCATAGAAAAATAATTAAAACTCCGTTTTAGTTGATTATTGTTGCGTTGGATTTTTTTTACAATTCCTACTGTCTAAAATTATAAAACCTTGCTTAGGACCTTTAGATCAGTTTCGTGGCTGATTAGAAGTTTGGATCTTCTTATGATCCTATAAATTAAAGTAATAGTCCAAATTGCCTAAAACCCATGGGAAGTTAATACTAACAACATCCCCAACACATTAGCAACCCTGGAAAAACACCTTGGTCGAAATTTTGGAACTCATTCTTTCATATTACTGTTGCCTGCCAAAACCCACCGGCGAGCAGCGACGAGCAACACGAAGAGCCGGGAGGCTCCCAGAACTGCTGGTGGGCCTTGGTCCCTCGGGCAACGGCCCGCAAAACTCCGGCACACGTCCTGGCTTGGTTCGAGGGCGTGCCACCTGACCTATACCTGGTCAGGAAGGTGAAGGATTGCTTCGATTGATTTCCTGCATGGTAAACAAGTATACGTAAAATTCGAGCCGTGACCGGCTCCCAGGTTTCCCTGTGAATCGGCTCCTAGAGCCGATTATCCCATGGTTATGCATTAGATCTACGATAACATGGGGTTTTGCTTCATCATTACAAGTTAAATCGATCTACGACAGTTAATGTTCTCACCACGTAATTGGAACATCCTGCACGTGATTGAGCCTGATAGATACAAAAGATGATAGAAAACTAACCCTAGAGGAGGCCTAACAATCGACGTAAAATCAATTACCGGAACAACTCCTCTCGAACTAGCAAACCACGTCCTTACGTACTACTGGATCCTTCAACCCGTTTACAAGGCCTGACTACGTGGATATCAAACTAAACCTTGGAGAACAAGGCATAACTATAACAGATCGGAATCAACTGAAATAAAGATGAAGCAAGATGCTACACTTACACCCGGGAAAAGGTGCAAAGGTAGCGAGGTAACTAGAGGTAGCATAACTTAACAAATCATAGTGAAAAGTACCGATGCTAACCTAAACAAATCTATGATAATAGTATTACTCGCCATCAACAAGGCTTCAGTACGAGTAACACCAAATAACGATAGTAGATATCGCCTAGATCGCAAGATGCGATCTAGGCAGCATGACACTTACCCGAAAGAAACCCTAGAAACAAGGGGTGGCGATGCGCCGAGATTGTGTTTGTTGTGAACGTTATTGTCCTCCTTTTCTCGATAACCTTAGGTACATATTTATAGTCCGGAGACTTTCTATCTTTGGAATAACTCTACAACTCTATCTTTACCTAAACTGAAACGGAACCTACCACGATACAAGATACACGGGCAATTTAGCCCAAATCCACGTACAAGGCCGATTCAACAACACGTTGAATATACGTATCTTCCAAGCCCATCTTGATCACGGCCCATCTCCTCCTTTGGCCAAAATATGGCGATAACACATGCCCCCTGGTTTTGGCAATAATTCCAAACCACCACCGATGTTTTTCTTCACATCGGGTTACGCGTTGCTGAGTAGAATCGTCACGCCACCCCCTCATCATGATGCCCTGTCTTCTCAACTCCTTCGCAGTGCATGATTTGACGATTTTGGCAGCACATTCTGGGAAACCGCTATGGCATTGAACCGCCTCCCACTATTCCCCTTATTTAAATTCATGTGAGCAGTTCGCAGTCCCCATCTTCCTCCAGTAGCCAAAAAACCCTCTTCCTCCGCCGAAAAAACCCTCTTCCTCCGCCATGGCCTCTTCCTTCCGCCTGCCTCCCGGTCTTCCACCAGCATTAGCAACGGAGCCGACACAGAGCACTACCACGGCAGAGATTACTCGCCCACAATGGTGGGACGAGAGGATTGGGATTTCGCCGTTTGGTCGGAGGACGACGCCCCTCGATCGACAATGAGGAGGGCCTGCAGCCTCGCCGACGGGAACCGGAGGCGAAGAGCCGACGACGCCTGTCTGGGGCGGCCGAGTCCTCCGACGAGGAGGAGGAATCGGAGGAGGACTCCTCCTCCGACGAGTACCCGCCGGTGAAGCGCTTCCGCGCCGGGTCCAGCGAGGACACCGAAGACAAGGACGAGGACGAGGAGGCCCTCACTGGCTTCTTCAGCAGCAGCAGTGAAGACGACGCCGGCAGCAGCGCTGAGGACAGCGAACAAGACGGCGGCGACGACAGCGGCGACGACCTCGGCCTCTAGATTAGGAACCAGTAGTAGTAGTAGTAGTAGTAGTAGTAAGCTCCCTTTTGTAATCAATCAGCCTTTTGTAAGCAATCAGCTTTTGAATGAATGAATGAAAATCTATTTCTCGAAGATTGCCTTTTACGCCCCAATTTCGCCGATAGTCAAAATAGGTCGATGCTCCAGAAGCCGATAGTACTGTATCGGCTTTCACCACACTGCACTCATACAGTCAAACAAGTCAAATATCAAAGAGCCGATGGCAACGCATCGGCTTTCCCAAAAAACGTTGACAAGGTCAAAACTTGGTCGCATACTTAGGCAAATCTAAACGGCCACTTTTCAGTTTCAAACGGTAACCTGCGACTTTCTTCAAAAAGGGGCGACCCAGATCTCCAATTGCCCACCGACCAGATCGAGCTCACGGCGACAAGAACCCTCGATCCCCAACTGCATAGATCCGCTTCCGCCGACAAACTAGATGGCGGAATCGTCCAACACCAATCCAGAGGTCTTCGGCCTGAAGGTACACCTACCCCTCGCAGTCTGAACACGATGCTAGAATTAATGGCGAACACCTGAATTAATGCCTTTATTCCACCATTAAACTTTCTAGGTTTCAGACATTCTACTGCCGCATCCTTCTCTCCCAAATTCCCTCTGTCTTGGCCCTCGTACAGATTCTAGTCCTGCCCATCTGATTTCTTGCGAAGCAAACAGAATCCCGTTCGTAAGCCAGGATCTAGATTTAAACTCTTGGGCCGACTGCTTGCGAGCCTGGCCTAATCCCCCTGAACATTGGGTCTCTTGGTTCAGCAGAGTAGCTAGAGCTTACCAATCCCAATGGGAAACCACAGGAATAGCCGATGCCTTGCATTTATCATTGTCTCCTCTTGAGAAACATGAGAACCTTCTGAAAACCATCGGCTACTTCTGGTCTGACGCTCTGAACTGCTTCATGTTCGGTCATGGCCCTATGTCACCAACCCTGTTAGACGTGGTGATGATTACTGGTCTGGATGTTACATCACCCAGCCCCTCTGCCTTTAAACTGACCAAAGTCCCCTACAAACTGTCTTCTAAAACAGACTGCACGAACTGGGGTGCCTACCTCCAACGCCATATGAAAACAAAGGGCCCTGTCACAGAGAAAGAACACACAGCCTTTCTCAACTTCTGGCTGGAACATTTCATATTTTGTGGCCCTTCCCGTGCTCCAACCAAAAACTATCTCTCCTTAGCCCACGAACTGGCCAAAGGTACTCAACTTGGCCTCGGCAAACTGTTCCTTGGAGAAGTCTATCGATATCTCGCTTGATGTCCAAGCTGTTCTCTCCGTATAGCAAAACAGGTGGTCCTTGGTGGTTCATTCAGCTATGGGCTCACTGTATTTCCAAAACCACATCCCAAACTTCCCCTTTTGGCGTTGCACCTTCCAGATGTAAAAGGGAAGATCCGTGCACCAGCTATGGCCAAGCTCAGATAGATCGCCAGTAGTAACCCGACCCTCAGAGGCATCCAAGTGGTTCAGCACTTTCTTCCAAGGCCTGGACAACCCTACCTTCTTCCCTTACATGGAGGAATCAGAACACTTTGAAAATCCACTCTCCTTCAGGCTGGACAATTTTGCCGATGACACCAGCACTCGGCAGCTTTTTTCCACTGTGATTCGTCCCTGTTTCCTTCCAGTTGGCATGAGTACATCCAACAGAATAATCAAGCATGGGTATGAATTCTATCAGCCAAATGAGTGGCTCGCAATTTGGCCTTGGACAAGTACCTCCCATTTCTTTCTCCACCACCTTACAGAGTAGAGCCGACCGCTGATCCTCTCACCAGCCAAAGGTGTTATTCCTTCTTTGATGCTCTGACCATCCCAATTCCCAACGACCTCACCTTCGCCTCATCAACCGGTGGCTTTGAAGACTGGTGGTCGATGTGGAAGACTCACGCCTTCAGGAGAGCTCTGGGACCATTGCTGAAACAGCTCGATGCTGACTATGACATCCCCGTGGAACAGGTACCACTACTTGCAAATTTTCTCGATGCAGCTCGCAAATGATTCTTCTATTAATCCATCCTTTCTTTTTGCAGCAACAAGATGGCCCTGAACCTACGCACAGTGATGGCTCCCCCTTCGAGTTCTTTCCGCCAGCTCTTGTGGTTCTTTTCTGCAAAAACTCACCACCTCTGAAAAAGGTCATAATGCAGAAACAGCCGATTTCACCACAATCGGCTTCCAAGAACCCAGCAACCTCTAAGTCAGCTGCCCCTCGAGTTCCAACCAAAACAAGAACGATGGCGAGGAAGGTAGCTGCCAGGAAGACCTTGAGGCGCCGGAGCCCTTCCCCGGAAAGCTCGCACGTAGGGTGATCCATGCCTTGGTCGATCCTTCTCATTCTTCGTTTCTTGCAGACATGCTCATGCTTACTGGTTCTCCTTTTTTGCAGGCTTCCGTCGAAGACACCTCTAGCGAGGACACTCAGACCAATCAAGGAGAACTAGGCCCAACAGATTATGAGAGGACCATCACACCGGGCCAGCCAGATTCACCACCATCGGCTTCCAGGAAAAGGTCAGCTCCTGAACCTACTGCCCCCCGAGCACCAGTCGAGGCGGGGCCAGCTGTGGGTCCCAAGAGAGCTCGCAAAGGACTGCAAGCTTCTTCGTCGAGCCAGGAGGTATCAAAAGTCACCACCCTTTATGTTCTTACCACTTGCTTCTTCTTATCTACCGATTCATCATTATTTACATCGGCTAAGCACCTTCCATGCAGACGACCGATGCTTCTAGTGGGAAAGCCGGGGCAGTGCCGATGCCTTTAGCCAAGCCAGGCCTAACAATCCCCGAGGGCGTAGATGAAACGGCTACCACTTTGGCCAAACCCTCAGCAACAACACACAAACCGATTGTCTCGTCATCGGCTATCCCCTCGACCTTAGGAGAGGTACGTTAGCTTTTTTCGGCTCATCCTTTCATGTTGGACGCATACTGACGCCTTTCCGTGCTGCCAGGGTTGTGATATTTCAGGCTTGCTGACGTTCGACCCTGAATCCATCGAACCAACTCCCTCTGTTGCTGATGATGAACCACAAGCCAAGGCTGTTCCACCTCAATTCCAGCGTCTTAAAGCCCTACTGTCCTCCCCAATCGAAGAGTTGATCGAGGGTTCTGAGGAGGTGAAGAGCGTTCTGGCTGAAATAAAAGATCAGCTCCCAGTAGCATTGCAGGTGAAGCTTTGGCCAGTTGTAACCCTGTCTTTCTACGGGTCAAGGGTGAAGTTAGCTCGTGAGAGGATCAGTCTGCGCCACGCCCAACTTCCACTGAAGGCCAATATCGCAGACAGATGCCAACAGCTCAACGAGAAAAAGGTGTCTCTGGATGCCAAAACTGACACTTCTGTCAGTACCGCCGAGCTCGCATCCTTGAAAAGGGAGCTGGAAGATCTTGAAGAGAAGGTCCGGGTGACTAAACAGCTCATTCGCGACAAGGAAGAATCCATCGCCCGCTCCCAAGACGAGGCAGAAAGCCTGAAAGCTCAATTGAAGACCGATCTGGCAGAAATACGTGCCCTGAACAAGCAGCTAGTGACAGGCAAGGATGAAGATGATGAAGCCGAGATCGCCGAGGTGGATCATGTCCGTGTTGACGCCCTCCACGCCTTCGAGGCATTTCTTCAGTAGCTCGTATGTGTAAACTGGCACCTGTTTGTAACAGTTTGAACCTCTAGAGTCGATGACTGTGCATCGGCTATATATTTTTGTTTTTTATTTGGCCGATTTCATGTATCGGCCCCCACATTTTACTGTCCATTGTCTCACGTGCTTCTTACTTGGCCGATTTCATGTATCGGCCCCCACATTTCACTGTCCATCATCCCACATGCTTGGGAAATATTTCTTGAGATGTTGACCGTTGACCGCCACTGGGAATTATACGCCGTCCAGCTCCTCAAGCATGTATGCGTTTCCTCTTAAAACTTGATCGACCCTGTACGGCCCGTGCCAATTTGGAGACCATTTACCATATGTTGCATCCTTAGTCCCTAATGGCAACACAGCTTCCCATACCAAATCACCAACGTGGAACTCCTTTGGCCTCACTTTCTTGTTATACGCACGAGCTACCTTGGCCTTGTTCTCTTTGATTTTCTCAAGCGACCACAGCCTGAGCTCAGTTAAATCCTCAACACTGTCACTCATCAGGGTTGCATATTCTTCAGTTGTTAGATTGTCCTGAAAAGTGACACGTCTCGATCCAGCCGTAATTTCCCAGGGCAATACGGCTTCTTGCCCATAGACTAGATGGTATGGCGAGGTTTTTATCGCCCCATGGCATGACATGCGATAAGCCCATAACGCCTCTGACAAAACCTCGTGCCAACGCCTAGGGTGCTCATCGATTTTTCTTTTGATCAGCTTGATGAGGCTCTGGTTGGGCCTTGACTTGCCCATTTGCCTGAGCATAGTATGGAGATGATCTGATCAGCTTAATCCCCGTGTCCTCACAGAACTTTCTAAACTCGTGAGAAATGAAGACCGAACCTCCATCGGTCGTGATAGTTTGGGGAATCCCGAATCTATGGATGACATGTTCTTTCACAAAGTTGATAACATCCTTTGAGTTTACTGATTTCATCGGGACAGCCTCCACCCATTTAGTGAAATAATCAGTGATGGCCAAAATCCACATGTGGCCTTTGCTTGATGGAGGATTGATTTTGCCGATCATATCCATGCCCCAACCTCGGAATGGCCAAGGTTTGATGATGGGGTTCATTGCTGACGCGGGTACCATCTGAATTTTTCCAAATTTCTGACATGCTTGACACCCTTTGTAGTACTTGAAACAGTCCTCAAGCATGGTGGGCCAATAAAACTCTGATCGCCTGATCAACCATTTCATCTTGTGAGCTGATTGGTGAGTTCCACAGGCGCCTTCGTGTACCTCGTGTAAGAGCCGATTGGCCTCGGCTGTCCCCAGACATTTGAGCAATAACCCCTCCAGAGTCCTATAAAACATGCCGTCCCCGATAAGCACATACTTCATGGCCTTGTATCTTATCCGTTTAGGTGCCCCCCGAGCCGAATCCTTCAAGTAATTGAAGATATCGGCTCTCCAGTCGTCTGCTTCCAGGAACTGTACCTGAACATCGGCTCCCTCTGCTACATCCTTGTAGCCTGAAGCCATTTGTGCAAGATCATTCGCCTCGGTTCTGCGATCATGGGATCCGGTGAAGTTTATGTACGGAAGTGTGCCATCAGCTCAGCGGCAGCCATAATGGGAAGAGGGACTCGCTCACACTTGTATTCCTCCGTGAGTTGGGAAATCACCAACTTGGAGTCTCCAAAATTTCCACCTTCGCTCCGGCGATGAGCAACTCCATTCCCTTGCGACGCCTCGCACTCGGACGTTGTTGGTGCGAGGGGCAGATAACCTAATGGAGAAGGAAAATGTTGCCCCCCGGGGCGACACGAGTAGCATGCCGATGCCACACCCATCATCACAAACCGATCCGTCGAAAAACATAGCCCACGCTCGTATAGACAATGCTGCTATATTAGTGTTGATCCTTTCAGCGATAAGGTCGGCCAACGCCTGTCCCTTAACTGCTTTCACGGGTTGATACCGGATGTCAAACTCCGATAATTCAAACATCCATTTGCCCAGTCGGCCTTTTAACATAGGAGCCGACAAGATGCTTTATGACGCCCGATTTGGTATATGATGACCATCTCCGTGATAGCAAAATGTGGCGCGCTTAGTGCAGGTGAAAAACAGGCAGAGGCACAACTTATCGATATCAGGATACCTTGTCTCTGCGTCCAGCATCCTTCTGCTTATGTAAAATATGACTCGCTCCAGCCCATCATAAACTTGCACCACCACCGAGGCGATGGACGTGTCAGCTACTGACAAGTAAATGTAGAACGGTCTGTCCGGCTGGGGCGGAACCAACACTGGCGGCTTCGTCAGATATTCTTTGATCTCGTCGAAGGCTTGTTGCTACTCCGCCCCCCAGCGGAATTCCTCGTCAGATTTAATTTTCACCAGTCCCATGAACGGCTCTATTCTTCCTGACAGATTGGAGATGAATCTTCTGACGAAGTTGATCTTGCCGATGAGAGACTGCAGTTCTTTCTTTGTGGTAGGTGGCTTCATTGTTCGTGACCGCCTCGACTTTTCAGGCCGATCTCAATTCCGTGTTCATGGACCAAAAAACCCAAGAACTGACCGGCCGTCACCCCGAAGGCACACTTCTTTGGATTCATCCGTAGCCCGAATTTTCTTGTTCGGTCCAGGACGCGTTGCAGATCGTCCAAGTGTCCTTGAACTGAAGCAGACTTGACCACCACGTCATCGATGTAAATTTCCACCAGCTTGCCAATCATATCATGGAAAATATAATTCATGGCTCTTTGGTACGTGGCGCCGGCATTCTTCAGTCCAAACGTCATGACTACATACTCAAACAACCCCGACCACAGGACTCGAATGCAGTCTTGTGTATGTCTTCTAGAGCCATAAAATTTGGTTGTAACCGCATTGCCATCCATGAAGCTTAAGATCTTATGACCAGGCCGCGTTGATTAACGTTTACACCGCATCGGATACTCATCCTTTGGGGTAGCTCTGTTGAGATCCCGAAAATCTATGGCAACACGCCAACGGCCATCCTTTTTCTCTGGTGCGATACTAGAAATCCACTCAAGATACCCGCATGGCCCGATTAACTTGGTGTCAACATTTTCTCGACCTCCTTCTTGACTTCTTCCGAATTTCGCCTTCATCATCGTGCCATTTCTTTGGAATGGCGAAATCCTTTTAAGCGGAGTCGATGCTCAATGATGCTCTGTCTAACCTGGCATCTCTCAGATAGTCCCAAAGCGGCGATCTGGATATTTTTTCAACAGGGCTATCATCGGACCCCGAGACTCGGATCTAACTTTTCGATAAATGTTGGTCGTGGCTTATCCCGGGACCAATGTCGATTTCTTCTAGTTCATCACGGATGTAAACCCATACCCTAGCTTTCCGTCACCGTCAAATCGATGCTAAGCCAGGCAAACGGTAGGTGAGGATAACAAAAATAATTTGGGCGATTGCCTGAATCGCCCCTTTTGATTGCATTAGTCAAGGACGGTTTACACCTTATTGTTTTACAATGGCGGGCATCTCTCCTACGACTACGTGATCTCGCTTGTCGATGATTGCTGCTTTTATTTTTGTGGCGATCGCAGGATCGGCCGTACCACGATGATCGTGGACTTTGCTACTCTGTCGTGCCGATGGATAAGACCAGCCTCACCCGTTTTGTAGCTTCAATGCGCTCACAGCCGTCTAGACTGATTCCAGAGATCGGCTCTTGGTCTTCTGCTTCCCAGACGTTCATGCCAGCTATGGAGATCTCGATAGAATCATCTGCATGGATGACCTCCACTTCATCTCCATCCCACTGTATTAGGCAATAGTGCATCGTGGACGGAATGCAGCAATTAGCGTGAATCCAATCTCTTCCTAGCAAGACAGCGTAGGTGCTTTTGCTGTCCACGACGAAGAATGACGTGGGGATGGTTTTTCTGCCCACGGTCAGATCCACGTTCAGTACGCCTTGCGTTTCCGAAGTCTGGCCGTTGAAGTCGCTTAACGTGACGTTGGTTTTGATCAGATCTGCAGTGGAGCGTCCCAAACGCCGTAGCATGGAGTATGGCATTATATTGACTGCCGCTCCGGTGTCCACCAACATCTTGCTGACAGGTTGCCCATTGATGTAACCTCGTAGGTACAGGGCTTTCAGATGTTTGTAACCCTTCTCACGTGGCTTCTCAAAGATAACCGGCCGTGGGCCGCAGTCGAACTGTGCCACTGGTAGCTCATTGGTTCTTGGCGCGCAGAATTCTGACGGAAGTATGAACACCATGTTTGTGCCAGCCGATGTCTTTGCATCGGCTTTTACCGGTTTGGGGCGCCACTCTTTCCTTTTCGGGCGGTCTTCCGTTTCCAAGGTCTGCCTAATTTTAACGGCCAGATCGGTCCTCGCTTTTAAAGCGTGGAATCCGCGCTCGGCTTCCTCCGTTACGCAGCTGCACTCTACGCTTTTGGGTGTGTCTCGAGTCCGTCGGGACACCACCTTGGACGGTGATATGTCTCCTTCTTTGTCATCCCTTGGCTTCGAGGTCTTTTGCTCGAGCGGACTCCAGAACGGCTCGAGGTGGAGAGGCCCTAGACGCTTGAACACCGAAATCGGCCCGTGTCCTCCTCTGCTGTCCACATTCCGGCAGTTGTCATCGTAGGCAATCGGCTCATTCCCGCATCCCAGCAATACTTGAAGAAAGGACAATCCCAATGTTTGTCTGCGCCTTCCTTTTCTTTTGACGGTCCCCTAGCGAGGTGCTCATATCCTTCATCGTCTCCATCGCGCCGGCGACGTTGGTCATACTGACGCTCATACTTGTTAAGGAGATGCGTGGAATGTGGCTTCTGATATCGCACTCTCCTCACCTGTTCCTCTGTTAAATACCGCCTGTCATTGTGGCTGGGCCGGTCGCGTGGTCCAGCCTCCTCTCTTTCTTTGCCCCGAGAGCGACCGCCTTCCTCCTTGTGTGTGCCATGGTGGTACCCAGATCCTGCCATATTATCATCGAACGAGAACTCCAGCTGACGCCTCGCGGAGTGGCTGTGTTCTACCATGTTGACGCCGGGAAATGGGTTTGTGTCTACTTTCATGGCGAACTGCCCCAGGATCAGACGGCCTTGCTCTATTGCTGTTTGGATCTGGCGACATAGCTCTTTGCAGTCATTGGTGGTGTGGGTGAACGAGTGATGCCACTTGCAGTACGGTCTCCCGTTCATCTCCTGAGCCGTAGGGATTTTGTGGCCTTCGGGTAACTTCAATCGCTTTTCAAAGAAGAATCAAATATCCGCTCAGCTTTGCTAACATCAAGTCGAACCCTTTGCAGGCCCCTCGCGCTTCACCCATTTGCAGGATACAGATCGCCCGAGCCCATTCAGCCACGGCCACCTCCTGGTCTTGTGTAGGATCATCTTCTTCAGATCGACCAGGCCTATCGGACGCTTGAACTTGTCTTGGTACAACTCGGTGGCGCTGTTCATACATTGTCGGTTCGGGCCATGTGCGCCAATGAGTTGTACTCTACTTGGAAAGCGATCCTTGATGGGTGCCGAGAGACCCAACACTAGCTCGATCGCTTCTTTCTCGCTTAAACGATGAGTAACATCGGTTCTTGACGGTCCCGGTTGGATGTACCGCCACGGTTTCTCCGCTTCGCCGCACTGCTTGTGTCCGCAATGCCAGCCTCGGTAGCCTCAATGATACCGAATGTGGAACTGCTCCTCCATTGCTTCCGTGTCTGAATCGAATCAGTGGGCGAGGTGTACCACCCAAAAGCTGGTCGTCGTGAGATTGCGAAAGAAACTTACGCGCAGCTGATCCGATGCTAAAATCATGCCTAACTGTGCCAGGTATCGGCTCACGTGCTCGATCGAGCTCGATCCTTCTGATCCGCTAAACCTTGAGAACTCAGGGAGCCGATACTTGGGAGGCGGATCGATCAAACTCATGGGGTACGGCTTTGAATAGCCGATTGTCCTTCTTCGCACTAAGTTTAACTGGTCTCTCAAGATGGTACGGATTTGCTCCATCGCTTGAGCCGCAGGATAGATTCTCATGACTCGCTCAGTGGCATACTTGGCTAGCCACGCCTGTTTGTCGGCCCATCCTGCATCGCTCCGTAAACGTCGCTGAAACCCCTACTCAGAACTCTGGCGCAGAAATCCGCGGTTGCAATCTGTTGGTGCGTGTCGTGTTATTGCAGTCCCAAGACGTAAGTGCACACATATCCATGTGGGATTTCTTTAGGTGGTTCAAATAGGAACGCAATCGCCTCGGGTCGCCTCCGACCTTGTAGACGACGACGCTGCCCGCGGCGGCTCGAGCCGCAAGTGTGAATGGCAGCGTGGCCAGGCTCGAGCGGTCTTTCTCCCCGGGTGAGTCCTGAGTAGGCCCCGACGGAGAATACGATGTTTCATGATCTCTCGAACTACGCGAATCGCGATCCGCCGAAAGCGTTCACTGTGCTCGGAATGGCGGAAGAGAATGAGCCACCATGTAGTTAACTTCCGTCGCAGAGCTCAGTGCGCTCCTCAAGGAATGCAGATCCACCTCATCAAGAGCACCTTCAGGTGAGAAACCTTTCCACCTGATGCCATGCTTACGGGTCCTCTCAAAAGAGCCGATGAGATCGGCTTCGAAGAGAGCTTTGATGTCATCATACTTCACCTTGTGCTCCTCAGGCAGCTCGTCAGACGGATCGGTCCGTCCCCATCTCGGCGTCGGATGTTGATGCAGATGTTGTTGAAGGTCCCACCGGCGTGCGTAATGTGTTGCTGCCAAAACCCACGGCGAGCAGCGACGAGCAACACGAAGAGCCGGAGGCTCCTGTAACTGCTGGTGGGCCTGGTCCTCGAAACGGCCCGCAAAACTCCCACACGCCCCGCTTGGTTCGAGATACACGACCTATACCTGGTCGAAGGTGAAGGATTGCTTCGATTGATTTCCTGCATGGTAAACAAGTATACGTAAAATTCGAGCCGTGACCGGCTCCCAGGTTTCCCTGTGAATCGGCTCCTAGAGCCGATTATCCCATGGTTATGCATTAGATCTACGATAACATGGGGTTTTGCTTCATCATTACAAGTTAAATCGATCTACGATAGTTAATGTTCTCACCACGTAATTGGAAAATCCTGCACGTGATTGAGCCTGATAGATACAAAAGATGATAGAAAACTAACCCTAGAGGAGGCCTAACAATCAACGTAAAATCAATTACCGGAACAACTCCTCTCGAACTAGCAAACCACGTCCTTACGTACTACTGGATCCTTCAACCCGTTTACAAGGCCTGACTACGTGGATATCAAACTAAACCTTGGAGAACAAGGCATAACTATAACAGATCGGAATCAACTGAAATAAAGATGAAGCAAGATGCTACCCTTACACCCGGGAAAAGGTGCAAAGGTAGCGAGGTAACTAGAGGTAGCATAACTTAACAAATCATAGTGAAAAGTACCGATGCTAACCTAAACAAATCTATGATAATAGTATTACTCGCCATCAACAAGGCTTCAGTACGAGTAACACCAAATAACGCATAAGCAGATACTGCCTAGATCGCAAGATGCGATCTAGGCAGCATGACACTTACCCGAAAGAAACCCTAGAAACAAGGGGTGGCGATGCGCCGAGATTGTGTTTGTTGTGAACGTGATTGTCCTCCTTTTCTCGATAACCTTAGGTACATATTTATAGTCCGGAGACTTTCTATCTTTGGAATAACTCTACAACTCTATCTTTACCTAAACTGAAACGGAACCTACCACGATACAAGATACACGGGCAATTTAGCCCAAATCCACGTACAAGGCCGATTCAACAACACGTTGAATATACGTATCTTCCAAGCCCATCTTGATCACGGCCCATCTCCTCCTTTGGACAAAATATGGCGATAACAATTACCCTATTGCATCCATGCATATTATTTTCTATGACTTTTTTTTGTGCAATTTGTGATTAGATCTATGTTTGTGTTTTTGTTAGATTGTTTGGAGTGTGCTGAGGAGTACTATTGTGTAGAGTGCTGCTCGGATCAAGGCAAGTTACACCACTTGTTCATATTTTTGTCCTAGATTTGTCTATGCATGTTTTGATCTATAAATTCTGTAGTATGCATGTGTAGGAGGATCTGGTAGAATTTTTCCTTAGTATTATTTTGTAAGTGCGATGATTTTGTAGTATGCCATGAGTAGCTCTATACTTAGGATTTTTCCCTCCTAATAGGTTACCCCTGTTTTTGCTAAGTCCTTGGTATGCTATATATATAAAGTACCATTGGGGGGTTCGAAAGACAAGGAATTTTTCTAAGTATAAAGGCTCTCTTGAGATTTTGGTGGAGGATGGCCGCCCAGGAATCAAAGAAGTCTTCCATGTTTTAGAATTCAGAAGCTTCCAAGTGCAACCACAATACATATGGGCTCTGTCTTGGCCTAGTACTTAGTGGGAAACCTCACCGGGGTACCAACATTTGGAGGTTCTTGGCACGGTTGGATCCAGCTGGTAGAGGGGCTACTAAGGAAAAGCCTCGCCATGATCTTGTCTGTAAAAGGACTTGGTCGTGGATTATGGGTTAAGTGAACAAACTCTCGAGAGTATTGCAATCTGATCTATCAACCGAGTTCACGGAAAAGAACACTTGAGCATTTGAAGGATGGAGCCTCTGAAGGATCTTCCTCTCTCTCTCTCTCTCTCTCTCTCTCTCTCTCTCTCTTTCAAAACATAAAGTTTTCTAAAACCCAAGGCGTGAGTCATATCGCTATTGGGTGGGTTTTGGGAACTTGGTGAGTAATATCCAAGTTTTACGTTGTTTGGACACTTGGTGAGTAATATCCTCGTGTGCCATTCGACCCTATATTACTTAAGCAAATGTTTACAAAGTAGGAAAACTCGCTCTCTTCTCCATACTTAGAGAAAATTAGCTTTGAGCAAATGAACTCCACAGCCTAAACTAGCCTTGCATGTAGAGTTAGTATTTTTATTTCCTTAGTGTAATTTGCCAAAACATTCAAAGTATTGACCCAACTTGTTGGATACACGTCTTATGTGCAGAGTTCGAAGATCGAAAGGTGTGTAGGGATCACGAGTCTACACTCAACAAGCCTGGGGCGTTGATGGAATCGAGCTATTTTATGTTTCCATTGTTATTTGAGCTAGCTTTATGATAAGCAAATTTGTAATAATTTCCATACTCTGGATTCCTCGTGTAATAATGTCATTGTGTTTTACATGATATTCATCGACTGTGAGTGCTAGCTATTGATCTAGGGACTAGCATGTAAATCATAGGGACTTAGGATCTTTTACGATCCAAGGTCACAACAGATGGTATCAGAGCACAACGTTGCCTGTAGGACGTGACCCTAGGATTGGAACCACCTCTAACTTGTGTGCCTTACTTGCTTTTTTCTTCTAATTATTTATGAACTTCTTGTACCTGCTTTTCCCTACTTGTTTAAGTATCTAATCTTCATTCTTCTAACTTAAAGATGGCGAGCTTCTTCTACGACACCGTCGCGGACATCGAGCCCCTTCGCTTTGGGGGATGCCTCATGGACCTCCTCACGCGTTTGGAACTTCCCCTGCCAATAATCTAGGGAAGCCCAATGAAGAAACTCCACAAGGATGGTTGTTGGGGAGTCAACATCATCCAGCCAGGAAGAGATGGAGGCGAGCGCCCGGCGGATGACATAGCAATCCACACCATCAGCGACTCCAAGGATAAGGCCCTTAGCATCAGCTTGCAACAGCTCATTGGTCGCTATGTGGGCGCTATCAGGAATATCTTCAAGGACACTATGGCGGAATTTTTGGAAGGCGTGATGAGGAAGGAGTTCCAATGGAGTTGACCTTTGAAGAAAGGGCTTCTACCAAGCGCCGAAGGACACAATATCAAGACTTGGAGTGCCACATCCATGACCTTGAAAAGGGTAGCTCCCACGAGATGCTAAGGAACGATGAGCTATGCGCTCTCATCAAGGAGAAGGAAGAAATAATCAAACAACGGGAGGAGGCAATGAAGGCCCAAGAGATGAAGTTCAAGGACCAAGAGAAGAAGTTCACTAACCAAGAGAGGTGGGTGATAAATAAGAACAAGAGGATTAGGGAACTCAAGAAGGAGATCAAGGACACTGATGTGCAGACGGAGGGCCTTTGCAAGATAATCAATGACGTGTGTGCTTCCAAGAGAGGCTTGGAAGAGAAACTTGAGGCGGCTAACAGTCAAGCCTAGTGGAGGAGCTGAAGGGCGAGAAGGAGGTACTTCAGGAGCAGCTAGAAGCCACTACAAAGAAACTGCAAGATGAAATAAAGGACCTCCAAGAGAGGCTTGAACCCGTCACAAAGGAGATGGAGCTATACAAGTCAACCCTAGAGCAGGAGGGCTACACGTTCGAAGACTAGGAAGAGAAAGGCGTGGAAGATGTGTAGTAGTTGGCCCACCTTTAAATTCTATAGTTGAACTTTATTCGCGATTGTAATAAATACCAAGACATGTTTGGTTTAGTTAAACTTGGATGATTTATGATGATATACTTGTTCTTCTTATGCCTTGTGTGCCATGTGTGTTTTCATAATGGTAGGAGTTTACTACTTAGTCTTTCTGTCTATTTCTTAACTTGTAGCTCAAACCCCACAGATGCTGCCAAGACGTGGGAACACCGAAATCCCTCTAGAGATTTCACAACTTTTGGCCACTCAGAACCAGCTGATCCAACTGCTCACCCAGAATATGCAAAACAACAACAACAACAACAACAACGCGCCACCCCCACCTCCACCACCACCTCAACATGATCGCTTGACTCGGTTTTTGAGGTTGAACCCTCCTACCTTCACTAGCAGCGCTGAACCAATAATTGCGGATGATTGTCTTTGTAGAATCAACAAGAATTTTGACACCGTGCAAGCTACCGGAGCTGACAGGGTGCGTTATGCCGTGCACCAACTTGAAGGACCTACTGTAGAATGGTGGGATAACTACCAAGTCACCCACCCGGATATTGATGCTATCACTCGGAATCAGTTCAAGATAGCTTTCCGCACTCATCATGTGGCTGCTGGTGTCATGACTCTGAAAAGGCGCGAGTTTCGCGACTTACACCAGCTGCACCGTTCTGTCACCGAGTATGGTGAGCTTTTCAACAAGCTCGCCCGTTATGCACCCGATGATGTTTCCACTGATGCCAAGAGGCAAGAGCAATTCTTAAGAGGGATCAATGATGACATATCTATTCAGCTTGTGGCTCAGAAGTTTGACAACTTTCAGGAGCTCTTGGACATGGCCATTGTGGTTGAATCCAAGAGGAAGAGCATAGAGAACCGCAAGAGGAAGTCTAACCCCCACAAGGACTCTATTCCGTACCAGAAACAGTGCACTTCATCACCACCACCTTATAACAGTAATGGCCACAACCATAACGGTCATCACCATGGCAGTCACAAACACAATGGGCATAAGCACCGCAATGGAATTGGCAACAATGGAAAGGATCTGAGTGAGGTGACATGCTTTAAGTGCAACAATACAGAGCACTATGCAACAACTTGCCCCGAGAAAAAGAATGGGAATGGAAATGGCAATGGGAATGGAAATGGACACAACCATGGTAATGGAAACGGGAAGAAGCCGAATCCGTTTGTCAAAGCCACAATAAATCATGTCTCCATGGAGGATGCTTGTGATGCACCGGACTTCGCGGTTGGTAAGTTCAAGCTCAATTCCATTCCCGCAGTTGTTATTTTTGATACTGGTGCATCGCATTCATTCATATCAAGGGTATTTGTGGATAGAGGCAAGATACCTATGGAGACTATAAGTTCTCCCCTAAGGGTAAGTTCTCCTGGAGGAGAAATAGTGGCAAACTCTGGTTACCGGGGGTTAGAACTAAGGATTGGGACACACATCTTTCCCACAAGTCTAGTAGTTCTTGTAACATCCCAAAAAACATGAATTACAAATGCTTGCATTTCATTCATGCATTCATGACATTCTTGACTTGAATAAAAAAAATTCAAATCAAAACTCCAAATAAAACCATTTTTATGCCTATTATTTATATATCATTAAGCCATGGTTTTTTTAAAGGATCAAAGTGTAGTGAACTAGGTAGTGGTGTTTGACACACATTTAGGTGCAAGCTTCAAACTACAAAAATCCAGAGAAAATTTGAATTCAAATTTGTTTGAAAAGGATTTTAAAATGATTCCTGAAAAATCAAAGAAAAAGAAAAAGAAAAAGAAAAGGGCCAGCGCTACCTAATCGGAGTAGTGCTATAATCGGCCCAGTTGACCACCCGGGACGTTTCCCCCTCTCCCCTCGTTTATTACCCCGCGCGCGTGCACCCACCCACTAAAGATTGGGCCCCGCAGCCACGTCACCCCCTTCTTCCTCAATCAGTGTCAAAGACCACCTTGTCACTGCCTTTTTCCCCATTACTGCCGCGTTGATGCCGCACTTAATTGCATTGCTTCGGTGAGAAATTTCCTCCCCCTATCCGCTCTACTTAACCCCCACGCCTCCACGGTCATTTTCCCCCAACTAGCAGCACCAGAGCGCCCCCAGGCTGGCCGTATTTGTGCCTGCATCGCCGCTGCCCGAATGTCACCGGTGAGATATTACGACGAGCACCGTCCACCCCATCCCCTCTCATTCTTACTATCGTGCTCCCCTTGTCCTTGCGAAGCTTACTATGCCGTTGGTTTGCCTTGTACTGCCCCAGAGCGTCGACTCCTTCCTCGTTTGAGTGCCACCAACGACAAGCTCGACTCCGGCGACTTCTCCTGGTAAACCTAGCCCTCCCCCTTCTCTCTGAATGATGCTCGTGCATTCACCATCCACGTGCGCGTCTAACTCCACCCTCTGCTTGCCTTCTCGTGCCTTGTAGATTCACCTTCGATGACGCCAGAGCGTGCCCGACGCCAGTAGCATCTTCGGCGAGAAATTCCCAGCGACCCCGTGCACCCCTTGGCCAACAGAGACTACTTCGAGCATTCCCTCGCCACAGCCAATTCGGTAATGCCCCGTACCCTCTCCTTTGCTTCCTGGATCCGACGGTACGCCGTTAGCAGAGCTCCGCCGCCGTGCATCCGTCGCCAGCTGTAACACCCTCAGAATCGACCCTATGCAAGTTTCAGCGATTCCCGCCAAACCCGCATAGAAACGATTCAAAGGTGCCCACCAGGCACTTTCGTGCGGGTGGAAAACGAAGTAATAACATTACACAACAGTCCTCGATGGGACCCACAGAACAGATATATATACAACAGCGACTCCATGAGTCAAGAATACAGATATAATATACAAAGATCCAAATCACCTTGAAAATGATAGAGCGTCCGACTATGGACAAGATGCAAATGGGGCTAAGAGCCCTGAAGAATAACCAATGGCGTCCATAACCCTGCCCAGGCCAAGCCGGAAGGGTAACCCTGCTAACGACGTCGATCTCAAAACCTGCTTAACAAAAGGGGTGCCGACAGAAGGGCAAAGGAAAAGAGGAGTCAAGATCGAGGCCGACATACGAGGCTAGAATTCGGCGGTCCTCGGCTACATAGGTATGGTGGACTGCAGCGGCAGCGCAACATGCACTAAACAACCTATAGAGACTCGATATAAATGTCGGCTATCAGAGAGGGATAAGAAAGGCCTATTCGGAACCAACCTGAACCTACCACCAAACATACCCATCCTGGTGTTTCCCCCTCGAGACCAAACGAGGAAGTCAACCGAGGAACTCACACCGTTGGCAATTTTATTTATTCAGTTATCGTTGCAGCATTTACTAGTCAAATATAGATAGTCATCCTGATAGAATAAGCAGTGGGCACTTTTATTCAACCATTCCATTGTAGTTGCAACACTTACTAGTCAGATACAATTAGCATGAGATAACCCAAAACCCAACAGTTGTTGGTACTTTTATTTAGCCATTCCGTTGTAGTAGCAATACTTACTAGTCAGATACAATGGTAGCAAGCGACAACCCAAACAAGCAATTGTTGGTAGTTTTATTTAGCCATTCCATTATGGTGAAGCTGATTACTAGTCATTATGAAGTCAAATTTATAGCACTACTTTAGTTATAGTTGTCTATGATCGAGATACTGTGCTCCAAGTCGTCCATAACATGACACGGCTTTGAAAGTTTTACATAGGGTGCACAAATAGCAACACACACTCGATCAACCTCGGAAAAACCAAATCAAAACCCAACGAGGCTTTCACGACAAAGCAATCAGGATTCAGAATATTTCAGGGCCACCCCATTGAGTACACCAAGAACGGTTAATGACTCAGACGGACTCAAGGTTTGGCCAATGGTCAGAACGATCGGGAACCCAAACTGGCTTGTCGATACCGAAAACACCGCTTACCTAAACAAAGACAGGTGCTCCTCGCATAATCGTAATAAAGCAGAAAGCATGGCATAAGTACAGATAGTAAATAAAACCTCAAACTAGTTTGTGGCCCCAAGAAATAAGAATGAATCAAGCTCGCTCGTGGGGTCCCATAATCCTCCGGATGTGGATAGCGAATATTCAAGGAACAGTATCAAGTACTGGGTCCTACGGGACACAAGTGGACGGTTAACAACCAAATAACATCTATTGCCCACCTGTGCCTCTGCTTACTTACTTCAATTTTAGTTGTTAAACAGTAATTAAAGCCTTGATCATCTCCAACAATAAACACACGGCAATACTCCAACAACTGTGGTACTTGGCGACACGCACAAAGACTTGAGCAAGCGATCACGACGCCGCAAGTCCAACTATCTACCAAACAACAGGTAATAGGAGGTGTCCAAGGCAATATAAGGCTGCAAGGGATGTCACGGGTACGAAAACTAGAGCATCGCAACACAGATAGCAATAGATCAACAGGAGGGAATAAATACTATAAAAGTAAGATAGGTAGAAAGGGGGAGATGCTCTCCTGAAACATTGCCGAAGGTTCAACCGAAGATCGGGTCGACACTCGCATCAACTCAACGGCCTTATCCGCGAAGAACCAAAACACTAGAATAAACACCAGATGCAATATTTAATACCACGGCAGAAGATCGGGCATGATGCATGTATGATGTATGACATGACAAGATGCGATGCAATTAGGCCACATTAAGCGGAACCAGGGTCCCGACAATTACTTATTAAGTTCATGTTGTTTAGATACCCCGCAATTTAAATGTTGTTTGAACATGGCAAAATATAGCACCGGTTCGCTACACAAATTTAAATGGAGGCGGTATAATACAAGTATATCCCGCATTTAGACTCCATATTTAACTTAGGTGAATCGGCATAACGCCCCCAAACCCACATGAATATGCATGCAAGCATGAACAAATTAATATGCAACAATTTGATATTACATTTATAAAATAGGGCTCGAGAAAAGGGTTCACACATTAGGGTTCGGCGATCTTGGGGTTCCGGGGTTCGGGGTTCGTGGTTCAGGTCTGACGATCGGTCTTCGAAGGTCGGATACAAGATGCAGAGCTTGGCGTTCCGGGAAGAAGGACTTGGTGCGGCGTCGGGGGCGCATCGGACTCGCCTGGTCGGTGTCGATCTCGGGCCCGCGATCAGATCGGGCTTGGCGCTCGGGTGAAGAAGAACTTGGTGTCCGGGAAGGAGTATTTGTCGCACCGGGGTCTCGGCGTCCTCGGATCCGAGAGGAAGAACTATGCGTGCCGGGTTCGGTCTTCGGGTTCCGGGAAGAAGATCTTGAGGGTCCATGTCGAAGATCTCGGGTTCCGATGTCGGTGGCCTTCGAGTGGCTCCATGTACAACCTTCGATATCCTCGGCATCAGGCCGGTCTTGTTAGCGAGGAGATCTTAACACATCTTGTTACCGAAACTTTCACGGATCAACAGATAAACAAACGTTCAGGAGCCCCATGAACACACAAGCACATGACGGACACGCGTGTAGAGAGGCACAAGGTCGACATCGGGACCTTGATGGTTGGCTACGGGCGGTACAGGTGGCGGGGCAGAGGCGCTCGGGAAGACCTGCTGCCGGGGAGGAGGGCGGCGCTGCGGGTGCAGAGCTGCTGCAGGGAAGACGCGACGTCGACCAGAGGTGGCACTGGGCCATCTTGCAGAGGGCGGCGAGCTCGACGGCTCGCAGAGAGGCAAGGGTGGAGCTCAGGTGAGGACGGGGTGGGCAGGGCGACGCTGGACGCCGGAGCGTTGCCGCGGCAGGGCCGGAGGACGGGCGGCGGTCCGGGACCTCGCGGCTTGCTGCGGAGGAGGCGCCATGGTGCAGGAGCTTGGGTCAAGGCGGCGCGCGGTCGGAAGGAGGCGGCCGGAGTGCTCGCAGAAGGCGGCGGGGAGGCACGGGACCGGCGAGGCCGAGGCACCCAGTGAGGAGGTCAGGGAGGAGAGATGGCGGCGACGGTAGCGGTGGGCCGATCTCGGGATTGAGGTGGAGGAAGGCCGGAGGAGCCTGAGGCGGACCGGCTCCGCGGCGGGCGCCCGAGGGCGGCGGCGGCAGGGTGTGCGAGGGAGGAGGGCGTCGGGGTGTGGGTGCGGGACGCGGAGTGGGGAAGAGGAGCGGGACCGGCGGCAGGTGGGTGGGGCCAGGGGAATCCCGATGCTGGGGTTTGCGGCACGGTCGGTGTGGCGTGCGTTGCGTGCTGGGTGCGTCGCGTGTGTGTGGTGGTGTGATGTTGCGGGTGGGGCCAGGGAGAGGGTGGACGGGGTCGGGTGTGTGCGTGTGATGCGTGTGTGCTGTGTGTGTTGGGGGGGCATGTGTGGGGCGGAATGGTTGAGTGGGGAGTGGGGGTGAGAGGAGGTGGGCCAGGTGGCGGGCTGGGATTGGAGGGAGTGATGTGGAGGGGTGAGGTGGCGCGAGGTGAATGGTCGGGGTGATGTGGCTGGGGAACTGGGTAGGCTAGGATAGGGTAAGAAAAGAGTTGGGGTAGCTGGGATTTTTATACTGGGGGTGGCCGACTGGGTCGGAGCGGCCCGGTACGGCTGCCCCCTAAAAATAATTAAACAATTTATTTATTCCAAACGGGGCTTTTGCAAATCGTTGGCAGACAAAACAAAATAATCCGGAGACCCGGGTTTTGTGTTTGAACAAAGACGGGGCGTTTAGAAAACAAAAATAGGTTTTTCCGAAAATAGTTTTATGCAAGCAAATGCAAGATGATGACGATGCTCAAATGCAATGTGGCATGATGACATGAGCATGCGGTTATGATGATTCAATGCACAAAAACAACGCGATTTTCTAGTAGTGGTTTTAGCGGGATGCCACACCAGCACCGCCAGTTAGTGGTCAAGTCGATGTGAGCCGTTAGATGCAGATCAAGTGGTTAAGTTAGATCACTTAAGCGAATCGTTTTTGGTTGATCTGAGTTGTACAGAGTCCCTTAAATCCAACTCCCCACATCGCATGATCCAAAAAAATCGGTATCGTCCAGTAATAACACGCCACGGGGCAAGACTCTGTTTTAAAAACTGGAAATAGATCTATTAAATGTTTAAACTTGTAAAATTCATAACTTTTGTAGTGTTTATCCAAAAAATGCAAATAAGTTATCATTGGATTCGGAAAAATAAATCCTACACTACTGTAGGCTTAAATTTGTATTTTGCTTCTGTAAAAATGGGATTTTGTGCAGAATCAAATAAAGGCTTATTTTGGCTATATAAATTATTTGGAAAATGATTTTAAACCAATTTTAAGTTTGTTTAAACTATATATAGTTAGTTTTGGTGTTCAGTACTGTTTGACTTGATTATTTTAGTGTAGAAATTTATTTCATTGCAATTGCATGAATTCATATATTTTTTCTTGATTATTTGAATGTAAATTTGGTGCTATCATTTTATGTGTAAATTTTGGTGCTAGTGGTGCTTGTGATTGTGAAGATTGTTGCTACTCCCCCAACTACCAAGGCAAGTGGTGCTTCATGTATTCGTCCTATTATTTTGACTATGCACTAGTGATATTTTGAATAGGGCTTGCATGGATTTTTCTAAGTATTTATACTATGCTATGCCTTGGGAAATCCTAGTAGTTGTAGTCTTGGTAGAATTTTTCCCTAAGTTAAGATACTTGCCATGTTATCATGCTTATCCTAGCTAGTAGCAAACAAGGGTGGACTATATACATGCTATGGAAATTTTGCTAAGTCTTTGACTTATGTTTTTACTTAATAAAAGAACTAAGTGAATGAATCACCTGGGTAGAATGGTATGATTGGGTTATGTTGAGTGGTTACACAAGGCCCATGTCTATGGTCTACCTTGTGTATTACACTTGTGGAAAGCCACCCAGAAACAAAGGGATTTGAGATACTTAGTGTTTAGAAGCTTCTAGTGCAACCACATGGCATATGGGATCTGCCTTGATCATATAGGTTGCAATAACTTAGCCAGATGGACAGATGGTGGTAGGGTGATAGGATGGAACGCGTCCATCTGGTCTAAGGGAAGGCTTCTGAAATATCTCGTCTCGATGCATGTCGGGTCTTGCGGGGAAAGTGCACCACCTCTCGAGAGGGTAAAACCTAAGTACTTAGCCGTGTCCCCGGCAATGGACAATTTGAGCATCAAGACATTGAAGCTATCAACGATCTCCTCATCCCAATTTCTAAGTTAAAAATTTTTGGTTGAACAAGGGTTAAAGGTTCACCAATGTCTATTGGTGGTTCCTTGGGAGTTTTTGTCAAATAAAAACTTAGTGTTTTCAACTGATAGGAAAACCTATTTTGAGCAAAGCAAGACTAAGCTACACTTAGCCAAATTCATATTGATGTTAGGTACTACTATTCTACTATGGTATCACTTGCCAATACAATTCCAAATGTATCGACCCACTGTGGCTGTAACTTATGATGTTGCAGGTTATTCTGATGAGGATTAGTGTTATGAGTCTACACTCAACATGCTTGCATGTGGCACATTAATATGAAGACTTTACTTTATTTACTTATGATGTGAACTCTTGTACTAGCCTTTGGCTATGGAGTTGCAAAAGACTATGTATATCTCTGGAATGATGATGTAATAATGACCTTTGTATCTGTGTACTTCATCTTAAATTGTGGATGCTAGCATTTGATCTAGGGACTAGCATTGCAATCATAGGGACCTTTACCTTATAAAGGTGGGGTCTTACAGTTCTAGAGTCGCAAGGATTAGACATAATCTTGGGCACAAATTGGATGATGGAATAGGAGGGAGTCATAGATTGTGCCAAAAGGATTGTCACGCTCACAACACCGGAAGGGAAAAGGATTTTTATCAAGTCAAATTTTGCACTTAAGGAAATTATATTGAATTCTCTTAAGGGGGTTAGCTTGGAGGATGTACCCATTGTGAAGGAGTACCAGATGTCTTTCTGGAGGAATTACCAGGAAAAAATTATAGTGAATTCTCTTAAGGGGGTTAGCTTTTTGCTTTCATTTTACTATTTCGTTTTCTCTTATGTGTTGTCCTAATTTTTTCTCTACCTTACATTAGATGCATAGCTTTGTGATCAGCACTGCCGAGGAGTTCAATGGAACACGTTTTGGATCACGCATCGTGCAGTTTACAAGTGTGCTCAACCTCCCACTTCCTAGTATCAAGGCACTTCATATCACCAAGTTTGAGAGGAAGGACCTTTGGGGATTTAGAGTCTCGTAGTCGGGAGGACAGATGGAACCACTCATGGAGGATATTTCCTTCAAGATAATGTACGATGACAAGGAGAAGGGTCTAGATGTAGTCATGCAGGGGCTACTCGGACGCCTCTCCAGACGCCACGCCACCAAGCTTAGAGGCCTCTACTTCCACCCGTTCGGGAGACGTGACGAGGAGGGAGAGGCTTTGGTGTATGAGGGAGCTACTAGAGAGACAATTGAGCCAGTTCATCTGTACCTACAGGACCTAGAGGGCCTTATTAGACACCTCGACACAGAGAGGACCAACTTCATGCTTAGTAATGACGAGCTCCTAGTTCAGTAGAGGGAGAAGGACAAACTCTTCGCGGAGCAAAACGAGATCGTCAAGGAGATGGAGGCCAGATTCGAGAGCCAGGACAAGAAGTTCAAGAATCAGGACAAGATAGTCTAGGACAAAAACAAGAAGATCAAGGACATGAAGGCCAAGATAGAGGCCAAGGACTTTGAGTCAGAGACTCAGCAGGGATTGATTGAGAGGCTTCGCTCGCAAAAGAGAGCTCTTCGCGTGAAGATTGAGGCCTTGACCACTAGTGTAGAGGAGTACAAGGCCGCCATGGATACAGCAGGTCTTTCTCTTGTTGACGTGGAGGTCGACATGGAGGAGTAGTGTAGACTACTCGACTATCTTTTATCTATCATACTTTGATTATTGAGTCGTAATGACCATCTAACATGTGGATGGCTTGCTATGGTGTGTTTACTTTTTCCAAAACTTGTTGTTTACATTGTTTAAACTCATTGTTATATTGTGGTTGTTATTGTGTTTGTTGCTATGTGATGTATTGTGCATGGTATCTATGGGTTATATCTCATTACTTATACTTATTGAAACCACAGATGCCTCTCTGTCGTGCCAACCCCAACCCAAACAACAACAACAACAACAACAATAACGTCAACCCCGAGATGCAGCAGTTGATGACAGCTCAAGCTCAACTGATGCAGATGATGACCCAGTTCATGTCCAATCAAAACCAAAACCAGAATAACAATAACAACAACAACAAAGAATAACAGAACAAAGAATAACAAGAATAACAAGACCATAGACCAACAAGACCAATAAAGACTAATAAGAAGAATAAAGAAGCAAAGAAGAAAGAACAACAACAATAGAACAACAAATAAATAAATAACAAAGAATAACAACAAAGAATAACAACAAAGAACAACAAGAATAACAACAAAGAATAAACAACAACAATAATAACAACAAAGAATAACAAAGAAAGAACAACAACAACAACAACAACAACAACAACAACAACAACAACAACAACAACAACAACAACAACAACAACAACAACAACAACAACAACAACAACAACAACAACAACAACAACAACAACAACAACAACAACAACAGCAGCAGCAATACATGCTTACGAGATTTTTGAGGTTAAGGCCAGCCAAGTTCTCGGGAACAATTGATCCAATGGTAGCCAATGACTGGCTATGTTCCATGAACAAGGACCTAGTCACTGTTGGCTGCACCGATGAAGAAAAGGTCAGATTCGCATCACATCTGCTCGAAGGACCAGCAACAACCTGGCGGGATAACTTTCAGATCACCACTCCCCTTGAGGATGTGACATGGGCTATCTTTGAAGATGGTTTCCGTACTTCCCACATCTTATCAGGGGTGATGAACTTGAAGAAGAAAGAGTTCCACAATCTGAAATAGCGTCACTGCAGTGTGGCTGAGTACATTGAGGAGTTCAACAATCTGGCGCGCTATGCACCGGATGAGGTTGATACTGATGCCAAAAGTAATGAGGAGTTCCTCGAATGATTTAATGATGAATTAAACCTGCAGCTATCTGTTGCCTATGTCCCAACATATCAATCACTTTGTGACAAGGCCACCATCTTGGAAAACAAGATGAAATAGGTTGAGGCCAGGAAGAGGAAGCATAACTTCGATAAGCACAGCTCAGGATCGTCTCACAGGCGTTCCCATAATGATGATAGTGGAGTTTCTCGATTCCACAAGCATGGGAAGTATAATAGCCATCACAACCACAACCGTCACCATGACAACAAGCATCATCGTAGTCATGACAATGACAAGTATAATAACCACAAGAGTGGACACAAGAGCCACCACCGTGGAAGTGGTAATGGGATTCAGCCTGCCAAAAGAGACATCAGTCAGGTTGAGTGCTTCAAATGCATGAAAACTGGGCACTATGCAAATGAATGCCCAGAAAATAAAGTTGAAGGATCCAACAATCCCAACCCTTTTCAGAAGGGACAAGTGAACCACATCAATGTGGAAGAAATATATGAAGAGTCTGATGCTGTGGCTGGTAAGTTTAAGCTCAATTCTTTTCCAGCACTTGTTCTTTTTTATACTGGCGCATCGCATTCATTCATATCAAGAGAATTTGTTGATAAAAATGGACTTCCAACTGAAACTATTGGGTGTCCTATAAAAGTAATCTCTCCCGGTGGAGAGATGATAGTGAACTTTGGATGTCATGATCTAGTGATGGAATTTGGGAAGTATAAGTTTACCGTTAGTTTGATAATCCTAGATTCCCAAGGATTGGATGTGATTTTGGGAATGGATTGGATGACTAAGTATGAAGGAGTACTAGATTGTGCCAATCATATTGTCACACTCACTACCTCGGATAAGAAATGGCTTAGATTCAAATCTAATTTCGAGTCTAAAGGAAGTAAGCTAAATTCTCTTAAGGGGGTTAGCATGGACATTGTGATACTTGTGAGAGAGTATCTAGATGTGTTTCCGGAGGAATTGCCTGGAACGCCACCAGATAGAGATGTTGAGTTCCTGATTGACTTACTGCCAAGATCAGGACCAATAGCAAAGAGACCCTACAAGATATCAGTTGATGAGTTGAAAGAACTCAAGAAACAACTTGGAGAACAGTTATAGAAGGGATTTATTCAACCTCTTCATCTTGGGGTGCACCAGTTCTGTTTGTTCAGAAGAAGGATAGAATCCAAAGGTTATGCATAGATTACCGTTCACTCAATGAGGTGACTATAAAGAACAAGTATCATTTGCCTAGAATCAACGATCTATTTGATCAGCTAGAAGGAGCCTGTGTGTTCTCAAAGATTGATCTCCGATCAGGCTACTTTCAGCTAAATATTAGAGATCAAGACATACCTAAGACTGTGTTCACCACTAGGTATGGATTGTATGAGTACACTGTGATGCCATTTTGTTTGACAAATGCACCTGCTTATTTCATGAACATGATGAACAAAGTGTTCATGGAGTTTCTTGACAATTTAGTGGTCATATTCATCGACAACATTTTGATCTATTCCAAGAGTAAAGAAGAACATGAAGAGCATTTGCGATTGATACTTGAGAAGCTGAGGGAACACAAACTGTATGCCAAATTCTTGCTGGATGAAGTCGGATTTCTCGGACATATTGTGTCGGGATATGGTATAGCTGTCGATCCCGCAAAGGTGTCAGCTATGACTGAGTGGGAATCTCCCAAGTCAGTAAAATAAGTTTGTAGTTTTATTGGCTTGGCAGGATACTATAGAAGATTCATTGAGAATTTCTCAAAGGTATCTAAGCCAATGGCGGAGTTACTCAAAAAAGGTAAGAAGTTTGATTGGACTGAAGGATGTGAACTTAGTTTCCAAGAATTGAAGAAGAGACTAGTGACAGCACCGGTCTTATGTCTGCCAGATTTGGAGAAGGATTTCCATGTTTATTGTGATGCATCTCACCAAGGATTAGGTTGAGTTTTGATGCAAGAAGGGAAAGTTGTGGCTTATGCCTCGAGACAACTCAAAACTCATGAAGTGAATTATCCTACTCATGATTTAGAGTTAGCCTCGGATGTCCATGCACTCAAAACATGGAGACATTATCTTTTGGAAAAACATTGTGAAGTGTTCACAGATCACAAGAGTCTGAAATATATCTTCACTCAGAAGGAAATCAATATGAGACAAAGAAGATGACTTGAGCTCATCAAGGACTATGACTTGAGTTTGCAATACCATCTCGGTAAAGAAAATGTTGTAGAGGATGCTTTAAGCCGTAAAGTTTATGTGAATGGCCTTACTAAGGGAGAGTTGACAGACGATCTGTGTGCCCAATTCAAAGATATCAGATTGGAGATAGTGCCTGAAGGACATCTCATGTCATTGGATGTTCAACCCACATTGTTGGACAAGAACAAAGAAGCCCAAAAGTTGGACAAGGAAATTGAAGAGATTAAAGGAAAAATTAGCAAAGGGAAAGCTAAAGGATTCCATGAAGACAAACATGGTACTTTATGGTATGGGAAACGTATCTGTATTCCGCAGGATCCGGAGCTTCGGAAACTGATTTTGCAGGAAGCACACAACTCACCATATTCCATTCATCTGGGGTAACACCAAAATGTACATGGACGTGAAGGAAAGATTCCGGTGGAATAACCTCAAGAAAGACATCGCAGAACATATTGCTTTGTGTGATGTGTATAGTCGAGTAAAAGCGGAACATCAGAAATCGTCAGGTTATTGCAACCACTACCTATTCCTGATTGGAAGTGGGACAATATTGGTATGGATTTCATCACCGGACTACCAAGGACTAGATCTAGATATAATTCCATTTGGGTTGTTGTAGATCGCCTAACTAAGGTGGCTCATTTCATACCCGTGAAGACTACATATATAAGTGCTAAGTTAGCCAAGATCTATATGAAAAGGATTATACGTCTGCATGGAGTACCCAAGAGTATTGTGTCTGATAGAGGAACTCAGTTCACTTTGCATTTTTGGCAAGAACTGCATGAATCATTGGGAACGAGATTAGAGTTTAGTACATCTTTTCACCCCCAGACTAATGGATAGACAGAAAGAACCAATCAGATTTTGGAGGATATGTTGAGAGCATGTGTCGTAGAATATGGTGCTAGATGGGATGAAAGTCTGCCTTACGCAGAATTCTCTTACAATAACAACTATCAAGCAAGCATTGAGATGGTACTGTTTGAATTCCTTTATGGAAGGAAGATTACTAAACCATTGCTATGGAGTGGTGTAGGAGAAAGAACTTTGTTTAGACCAGAACTGATTAGGGAAGCTAAAGAGAAAGCCAGATTGGTAAGGGATAGATTGAAGATAGCACATTCCCGACAGAAGAGCTACGCGGATCCATAGCGTAGAGAAGTCACCTATGAGGTAGGTGATAGATCCTATCTTAGAGTATCACCACTCTGTGGTGTGAAGAGATTTGGGATCAAAGGAAAGTTGGCACCAAGATATGATGGACCATTCAAAGTCTTAATTCGCAAAGGAGAAGTGGCTTATGAGATCGAATTGCCTAAATCACTATTTGCAGTTCACAATGTGTTTTATGTGAGTTAGTTAAAGAAATGCCATACGGAGATGAAACTTATTTGAAGGATACTATACCTTTGGAAGAGGCTCAGTTGGAGAGTGATCTCACCTATTAGGAGAAACCTATCAAAATCCTTGAGATTGCAAAAAGAGTTACTCGTACCAAGACTATCAAATTCTGCCAAGTACAATGGAACCATCATTCCGAAGAGGTAACAACTTCGGAAAGAGAAGATGACCTTCGGAAAGACCACCCACACCTATTTGCTAGCCAATCTGAATCTTGAGGGCGAGATTCATCTTAAGGGGGTTAGATTTGTAACATCCCAAAAATCATGAATTACAAAAGCTTGCATTTCATTCATGCATTCATGACATTCTTGACTTGCACAAAAAAATTCAAATCAAAACTCCAAATAAAACCATTTTTATGCCTATTATCTATATATCATTAAGGCATGGTTTTTTTCAAAGGATCAAAGTGTAGTGGACTAGACAGTGGTGTTTGACACACATTTAGGTGCAAGGTTCACACTACGAAAATCCAGAGAAAATTTGAATTCAAGTTTGTTTGAAAAGGATTTGAAAATGATTCCTGAAAAATCAAATAGAAAAAGGAAAGGAGAAAAGAAAAAGAAAAGGGCCAGCGCTACCTAATCGGCCTAGTGCTAGAACCGGCCCAGCTGCCCACCCGGGCCATTTCCCCCTCTCCCCTCGTTTCCTACCCTACGCGCGTGCACCCACCCACTGACGATTGGGCCCCGCATCCACGTCATCCCCTTCTTCCTCAATCAGCGCAGGAGACCACCTCGTCGCTGCCATTTTTCCCCATTACTGCTGCGTTGATGCCGAGCTTAATTGCATTGATTTGGCGAGCGATTTCCTCCCCCGATCCCCTCTAATTAACCCCCACGCCTCCTTGGTCATTTTCCCCAACCAACAGCACCAGAGCGCCCCCAGGCTGGCCGTATTTGCGCCTTCATAGCCGATGCCCGAACATCTCCGGTGAGATATTCCGACGAGCACCATCCACCCCATCCCCTCTCGTTCTTACTATCATGCTCCCCTTGTCATTGCGAAGCTTACTGTGCCTTTGGTTTGCCTTGTACTGCCCCAGAGCATCGACTCCTTCCTCGTCTGAGCGCCATCGATGACAAGTTCGACTCCGACGACTTCTCCTGGAAAACCTAGCCCTCCACCTTCTCTCTGAACGATGCTCGTGAATTCACCGTCCCCTTGCGCATCTAACGCCACCCTCTGATTGCCTTCCCGTGCCTTGTAGCTTCACCTCTGACAACGTCAGAGCAAGGCCTGACGCGAGTAGCATCTCGGGAGAGAAATTCCAAGCGACCTCATGTGCCCCTTGGCCAACGGAGACCACCTCGAGAATTCCCTCGCCACAGCGACTTCGGTAATGCCCCGTACCCTCTCATTTGCTTCCTGGAACCGCCGGAACACCGTTAGATGAGCGTTGCCGCCGCGCATCCGTCGCCAGCGCCGCCATTTAGTCGTCAAGTCGCTATGAGCCGTTAGATGCAGATCCAGTGGTTAAGTTAGATCACTTAAGCGAATTGTTTTTGGTTGATCTGAGCCGTATAGAGTCACTCAAATCCAACGCACCACATCGCACGATCCAAACAAATCGGTATCATCCAGTACTAACACGCCACGTGGCCAGACTCTGTTTTAAAAATTGGAAATAGATCTATTAAATGTTTAAACTTGTAAAATTCATAACTTTTGTTCTGTTTATCCATAAAATGCAAATAAGTTATCATTGTATTCAAAAAAAATAAATCCTACACTAATGTAGGCTTAAATTTCTATTTTGCTTCTATAAAATTGGGATTTTTTGCAGAATCAAATATAGGCTTATTTTGGGTATATAAATTATTTGGAAATTGATTTTAAAGCAAATTTTAGTTCGTTTAAACTATATATAGTTAGTTTTGGTGTTCAGTACTATTTTACTTGATTAGTTGAGTGTCGAAATTCATTTCATTGCAATCGCATGCATTCATATATTTTTAGTTGATTATTTGAATGTAAATTTGGTGCTATCATTTTATGTGTAGATTTGGTGCTAGTGGTGCTTGTGATTGTGAAGATTGTGGCTACTCCCACAACTACCAAGGCAAGTGGTGCTTCATGTATTTGCCCTATTATTTTGACTATGCACTAGTGATATTTTGAATAGGGCTTGCATGGATTTTTCTAAACATTAATACTATAATATGCCTTGGGAAATCCTAGTAGTTGTAGTCTTGGTAGAATTTTTCCCTAAGTTAAGATACTTGCAATGTTATCATGCTTAGCCTAGCTAGTAGCAAACAATGGTGGACTATATACATGCTATGGAAATTTTGCTAAGTCTTTGACTTATGTTTTTACTTAATAAAACAACTAAGTGAATGAATCACCTGGGTGGAATGGTATGATTGGGTTATGTTGAGTGGTTACACAAGGCCCATGTCTATGGTCTGCCTTGTGTATCACACTTGTGGAAAGCCAACCAGGAACAAAAGGGATTTGAGATACTTAGTGTTTAGAAGCTTCTAGTACAACCACATGGCATATGGGCTCTGCCTTGTTCATATAGATTGCAATAACTTAGCCAGATGTACAGATGGTGTTAGGGTGATAGGATGGAACGCGTCCATTTGGTCTAAGGGAAGGCTTCTAAAAGATCTCGTCTCGATGCATGTCGATTCTTATGGGGAAAGTGCACCACCTCTCGAGAGGGTAAAACCTAAGTACTTAGTGTCGTGGTATTGCCGACGAGTACGCCATGGAGGGGTCCTCACAGTGCGTTTTTAGAGACGTGGGGTAAGGCGGACGGTTGACGGCTACGAGGTAACACAGCTTACCCAGGTTCAGATCCCACAACGGTGGCGGAATCCTACTCCTGCTATAAATCACTATAATGGCAATACGCCGAGTTACAGAGATAGGTTCGATGTGCGAGGTGTGTGTAAAACGATGCCCTAAAGGCTCCCATAGGCCCGACTTATATAGTCGCCAGGTCCTAGGGTTACAGGGAAAAGTCCTAGTCGGACATGTTACAGAGTTCTACACCGTCTATTACTAGTCTTGTGTATCTTGCACTCCAAGGCTCCGGGTACGCTGGTGAGTCCACCGTAGCCTTCCTTTATCCGGCATGGGCCTCCCTTCTGGATCCACCTAACTGGGCCGCCCAGCAGGCCATAGGCCATGCTACCGACTATGGGCCACCCGGGTTAGTCGGATAAGAGACATGCTATGAGGATACCCATATAGAATATCCCCAACAGTAGCCCCCGGAGAACTCCGAGATCTTGCGCCGTCTTGCCTCTTCCCGTGGAACGCTCCGTCTAGATGGATGTCGGCAAATCGTCAAGCAACATCTTGTAGTCCTCCCAAAGAACCCTGCAAAGGTTTCTCCGTCTTATATAAGTAAGCTGGAGAAATGCTGAATCTTCCATCGTACGCTTATGTTGTCGGATTAAATCCGTCCATGCCGGAATCTTCGATGGGACGGCTCATCTACCATGTCATTTATGGCGACATAGGCTGTAGGTAAGCGACGCCTCGTAACTCACACATGCAGAGAATGTAATCATATCTAATTTTCCCGCACGAGCGATACGAACCGTTGGCGGCGGCTGTTGGAGACGTGGCGAAATTATCGCGCACGTTCACGAACACGTCGTCTACGCGACAACCGTCCGATTAGCTGCATGAATCTTGACGCAGAGTAAGATAAATAGTAACCGTTAGACACTTGCCACTTTTTCACCCCATTCTCTCGCATCATCGTCTTCTTCCTCCAGCCGCACGCCTCCTCTTGCTCTCCGTGGAAAACCTCGAGAAATCCTAGCCTCTTGCCTGCACCAGTCGTGTTCTTTCCCTCCTCCATGGCTAGTAGCAGCTCATCCCCGTCAATGGCGGCATTGAGCGTTACGGAAGCAGTGAGTCTGGCCGCCCCCAGAGGGTCTGGTTATCCCAGATCGCGGTGTGATTGAAACCACAGCGGCGACACAATCTGGCGGCTGGAGCCCCGGAAGAGGAGCCGACACAAAGGCGATCGGCGCTGGGACATCCCCGTCATGACATCCAAGAGATGGTCGCTGAGGGTTATCTCCCTGCGACGGAGGGGCTCGCCTGGCGGGCGGCGCCGGCCGGCGAGGTGACCCCTTCTCCCCAAGACGGAGAGAAAGTATACCTCAAGGCACAATTGGTACGCGATGTTTCTCTGCCCATCTCCCACTTCTTCCTGTCCGTCTTGAATCACTTCAAGGTCCAACCCCACAACCTCTACCCTAATAGTATCTTAGTGCTTAGCAACTTCGCGGCACTTTGTGAGGGTTACCTAGGGATTAGGCCTAGGTTTGATTTATTTATATACTTCTTCATCGTCAAACATGAAGCTGGACACAGTAGAGAGGATCTTAGAAACTGCGGCACCATAAGCTTCAAGATCCGTCCTGGCCGGCGGTTCCCCGACATCGTCGGCCACGAGTCGTGCAAAAACTGGCAGCGGACGTACTTCTACGGCCCCGACATTCCTTTGGCGGGCCGAGAAGTAACGTATCCGGACTTCATGGATGGAGCTGCCGCTGAAGTTCCCACATGGCGGTCCCATGCCTCTCTTCCCTCCGACCTCAATGCTTCTCGCGCAATAAGGCGGATCGAGTGGTTCGTAGAGACGGGTCTGACCGTCTTGGACCTAGCCATGTGCTGGTTCATCAGGCGGATCCAACCTCTGCAGCACTGTACGAAGGTCATGCACGAGTACATCGGCGACCGAAGGGATACCCTCCGGATCTCCGAGGACAACTTCTCGAGCGACTCCGTCAAATTCTGCCTTAAGGACATCGTCAAGGTGAAGGACAGGAAGCGTGGCTTCACCCTTACCTACGACATGTTCGTAGACGGAAAGTTCCCAAAGGTAGATATTTATTTTCCGTGTATGACATTGCTCCAGTTTTTCTGTCTTGCCAATACCATCTTGTCTAACACGATGACTTCACACTTAACATCTTAGCGATCTAGAGGAGGGCAACCTGGCTGCCCAAATCTACGATCCAAAGATGAAGGAAGTCACGGTCGTGTCCGACGATGATGCCCCGTTGGCGCGAAAGCGAAAGAGCTCCACCTCTGACACTGCTGACGGAGGTAAGAAGAAGACGGAGGGTGGAGCCTCCAAAAAGAGTACTGCCGCCCTGGAGGCGGAAAAGAAGAAAGCCACCGGGATGTTTGCCAAAGCTCCCCCCCCTTGTGTAAGCTTCTCATTCCCCGACATTGTCTCATTTATCTATCTTATTCCTGTACTTATGCACTTTGCATGTTTCGGGAAGAAAGCCACAACTAGCCTCAAGAAGTCCTCGAAGACTCTTGGGGATTCTAGAAATATCAAAGATATGCTGCATCGCGACTATTCTCCCGCCATCGCTCCTGCTACTCCTGACGTCAAGCCCTCCTTCGCTCCGACAAGCTCCCAAGTCCAGGAGGCACCAGGCCCTTCCGCCATGGAAGTGGATTCTGGCGCCTCTACCGAACTCGCAGTTGTCGGCGAGCAGGCGACGCAGGAGAGCGCTGCTCTTCAAATGGCTGAAGCTCCGGCTAAGGATGCCATCGGTAGCGTCAAGGCGGTGGTGGGTGCTGGTACTTCTGCTGAAGGCGGCGCCTCTACTCCCCAGAGACCCTTCGAATTGCCGAAGATTATTTATCCGGTGCTTACGCCGGGTAACACAACTATTGTTCCTGGAGGAGTGTCGTCATCTCCGACGTGCGGTCTTGAGGAGCTACTCCGTCAAGCAGACATCTTGCGAGGAAATAGCATTTCCTTTGGCAAGTTGCTGGCCGAGAGCTCTACATACCTCAAGATCATCGCACTTGTAAGTTTTACTTTTACCTTTTGCATTTCGTATGAGTATCCCACTGTAGCCCCCAAGGATGTAGACGGAAAACCATTGGTTTTGCATCTATATGCTCTAAGAGTGACTAAGTTAGAAAAAACTCTCACTGTAGCCCCCAAGCATTTAGATGGAATGAAATATTCCGACTAGATGCTTTTAAGAGTAGCATACACAGTGTTCATAATTTTGAGTGTTGTAGCCCCCAAGTCTCTAGTTGTAACTGAATTAGTTCCGACTAGTTACTTAAAGAAAAACTAAGCATTTTCCGAGTTAAAACTTTATACTTTAGCCCCCAAGCCTCTAGTTGAGAACTGAATGAGCTCCAACTAGATGCTTAAAGAAAAGCTAAGCATATTGCTAAGTTAAAAACTCTCGTTGTAGCCCCCCGAGCATATAGGTGGAAAATATCCGACTAGAAGCTCCAAGAAGACTAAAAAACAACTTGACTTTGTATTTGTTTCCATGGAACGAGAATGCTCGGAGGGGCATGGCCAACGACAAGTATCAGAAGATGCGCGCAGACCTTGAAGCTGAAAAGGGTAAAACTACCATCTTGAAGGAACAGATCATCAAAAACAAGAGTCTGTTTTATTTTTGCGCATTTCCGTCTTACTTTTGTGCCTTCCTTCTTCGAGTACTCACTGTGTACTTTGTTTTTTTCCGACTTGCAGAGCACGTCGCGAAGGCCAAGGATATTGTCGAGCAGTCCAAGCACATCCAGCAGCTGGACAGCGAGAACAAGATCCTTAAGGAGAGGGAAGAAATGCTGAAGATGCACGAGGATTCCATGAAAGCCCTGCAGGACTCCGCCTCCGCGGAGATCAATCGCTTGAAGGAGGAGCTTGCGATCCTAAAGGATCAGAAGCAAGCTGCCGATGAGCAAAACCATCGCCATAGCGAGGCGTTTAAGCTCCTCCAACAAGAGAAGGAATCTTTGGCGGACGTCGTCTGGCAGGCTAAGGCCAGCATCTTCAGTAAGTTTCCTCCACCTTGTAGCTCTGTAGTCTGGATATTTAGACCTTATTGAACTCATGCAATGCTTGTCGGAATTTTCAGCGCCTATGGGTTTAACCCGCTCGCCTCCTTCGGACAAGGAATGCATGATTCTTGCCGGCAACTTCATCAACACCGCCATCACCCAAGCCAAGGAGATTGCCAAGCCCCTCCAAATTTATATCAAGGCCTCTGACTCCATGGTGAAGTACTCGGAGATTCTGCACCGAGCCCCCGAGCGTGTCACGAGCTGGAAAGCTTCATGTGCACGGGCTGGCGCAAGGATGGCGTTGTCCATGGTGAAGGCACACTATAAAGGTGTCGACATCGACACGGTGACATCTGGTATCCCCGACGTGGATGATGACGGCAAGGAGATCGATCATGAAGCCATCCTGTCATCACTCGCGGGTTATGACACCAGGGTTGCCGAGTTGGTAGATGTCGACGTCTTCGTTCCCATGAACTTTCTCGACAACGCCAACCGAGAGTCCTCCCAGTCTCATCACAGCACCGATGCTGAGGGTGATTCTCTGGCTGGTGATGATGCGGCCTCCAAGTCTCCTGCGCCCAAAGAATGAAAAACACTTTGTAATTTCTGTTTTACCTTTGGAGTGTGCGCGGGGAAAACTTTGTTGATGTAATATTTAAGGCGGAAAACAATGGTTATTGTATCCTACTACTTAAAGATTTAAGTTTCAGCATGTACATATTTTTAAGCAAGTGCTGGCTTATCCATTACTTTGGCTTTTATACTTGACTTTTCGTGAGTTGGAAGACTCGTTGTCGGAACCATGCGCTTAGGTGATGATGCCCAATGGCACCGTCAATAACCTTAGCACAAAATCTCCGACAATAAGTGCCAAAAGTCTCTACTCCAGAATCCACATAAAAACAACAAAGAACGTGTAGACCAGAAAACTTAAGCTAACGCCCGTAGGCAGAATTTTCACAAGTGCAATCGCAAAGCTTGTGCATAAAGGTTTATATGATCAAAAATGAACACTAAAGGAGGTAAAAGACTCAGCAATATGAGTGAACCAGAGAGCTTTATTTCATTTGATCATATAAGAGGTACATGATTAGATAAAAAATGCCAAGTGTAGAAAGGACGTAGCTGTGCTATGTTCCATGGCCGATCAAGCTCCGGGTAGTCATCATCCGGGTCACGTCGCTTACGCTTATGATCCTCGTTAGGTCTATCCTTGAGTTCACGATTGTCGACAAGGTAGTAAGACCCATTAAGCAGCGCCTTGCTTATGATGAACGGTCCTTCCCATGGCGGGGATAATTTGTGTGACTTCTTCTGCTTAAGTCGGAGTACTAAATCACCCTCTTTAAACGAGCGATGCCGGACGCGGCGACTATGGTAGCTGCGTAGCTTCTGTTGGTAGATGGCGGATCTTTGGCATGCCAAAATGCTCTACTCCTCGAGAAGGTCCACATCTAGGCGTCTGGATTCTTCAGCGTCATCTTCGTCATAGGCGGCAACTCTTGGTGCATCGTGGAGGATGTCGGAAGGTAGGATGGCTTCTGCTCCATATACCATGAAGTAAGGGGTGTAGCCGGTGGATATGTTGGGTGTAGTTCGTAAAATCCACAGCACAGATGGCAATTCTTCCGCCCAGGCTCCAGCTGATCTATGTAGCGGTGCCTCAAGACATGGCTTGATTCCCTGCAGAATTAATCCATTGGCTCGCTCAACTTGACCATTGGATTGTGGGTGTGCCACAGATGCAACGTCAAGTCGGATGCCTTTGTCCCAGCAATAGGCCTCCACTTCTCCGAGTGACAAGTTGCTTCCATTGTCGGTGATGATGCTATGTGGGATACCAAATCTCACCACTAGATCCCGGACAAACCTGAGGGCAGTTGCCCCATCGATCTTTCTAATGGGTTTAGCTTCTATCCATTTGGTGAATTTATCAACTGCTACAAGCATATGCGTAAATCCACATGGTGCCGTTTGCAATGGCCCCACCATGTCTAGCCCCCAGACTGCAAACGGCCAAGTTATTGGTATTGTTCGCAGTTCTTCAGCGGGAACATGTGGTTGTCGGGCATAATACTGGCATCCCGTGCATGTCTCGACCAGATTGTCAGCGTCCGCCTTCGCGGTCAGCCAGTAGAATCCTTGCCAGAAGGCTTTCGCGACCAATGATCGGGGAGCGGCGTGATGCCTGCAAGCTCCGAGATGGATTACGCGTAGGATTTCCATAACTTCTAGCTGGGAAACATACTTTAGGTATACACTAGTAGTGCTCCTTTTATAGAGTTGCCCCTTGATTATGATATAACCCTTTGCTCGTCGTACTATTTGCTGTCTTTGGACTTCGTCGTCGGGCAAGGTTCCGTGTTCGAGATATTCCATGAACGGTTTTGTCCAAGCCGGAGGGATCTTTGTCACCATGTTGACAAACGAGTCAGCTCTATCCGGGTTGTCGATGTCGGCGCCCCTCACGGATGGTGTGCGTAGATGTTCTAGGAAAACTCCTGGCGGAATTTGCTTGCGCCCTGATCCAAGTTTAGACAGTAGATCAGCCACCTCATTTTGCTCCCTAGGCACATACTTGACTTTATAGCCCAAGAAACTCTTGGCTATCTCGTCATCTTCATCTTGATATGCCACCATCATAGGGTTCCGCGCATTCTAGGTGCCAGCCACCTGCTGGGCAACCAAGTCAGAATCCCCACAGCAAACTATGCGCTTGATGCCAATATCCTTGGCTACACGCAGTCCGTGAATGAGTGCTTCATACTCCACCATGTTGTTTGTAGCCTCGAAATGGATCTGCAGAACGTAGTGTATCTTGTCTCCTTTTGGTGACTGTAGCAATACACCAGCCCCTGAGCCGTTGAGCAGCTTTGATCCGTCAAAGTGCATCATCCAGTACTCTGGTTCTGGCAACGGAGTGGCATCCGGCATCTCCGTCCAATCTGCAACAAAATCCGCCAAGGCTTGTGACTTGATAGCGTCACGTCTCTTGTAGGTGAACTCGAAGGCGGCAACTTCAATGCCCCACTTCGTGACCCTTCCTGTAGCGTCGCTGTTGCTGATAATGTCGGACATTGGAGTCTTGCTCACTACTGTGATTGGGTGCTCCTGAAAGTAATGCCTCAGCTTCCGAGAAGCAAGGAATACTCCATAGGCTATCTTTTGGTAGTTCGGGTAACGCTGCTTGGACTCCGTCAAGACCTCGCTTACATAGTAAACTGGTCGTTGAACTCCGTGCTCGTAGCCTGGTTCCTTCTGCTCTACCACGACGACGATGCTGATAACCCGGTTGGTTGCCGCCATGTAAATTAACAGGGGCTCACCAGGCTCGGGTGCTGCAAGGATGGGCGCTGAGGAAAGAATCTCCTTGAGCTGCTTCAATGTTGCATCTCCCTCGTCTGTACACGTGAACTTTTCCGCCTTTTTCAGCAACTTGTACAGCGGCAGAGCCTTCTCTCCAAGTCGGCTGATGAACCGACTAACTGCTGCAACACAACCTGTTAGTCGTTGGATGTCCTTTAGGCATGTCGGACGGTTTATGTTTAAGATGGCCTTGATTTTCTCCGGGTTGACCTTGATTCCGCGCTGGGAAACGATGAAGCCCAACAATTTTCCGGCTGGAACCCCGAAGACGCACTTCTTAGGGTTGAGCATCATGTTGTATTTTCGGAGATTATCAAAGGTTTCGTTTAAGTCAGAGATTAAGTCGTTTGACTTTTTAGACATCACCGCGATATTGTCCACACAGGCGTGAACGTTCCGACCAATTTGGTCGTGAAGGCAACGTTGCATTGTCCGCTGGTAAGAGGCACCTGCGTTTTTTAGCCCAAAGGGCATCGTGACATAGCAAAACATGTCGTACAGGGTAGTGAACGAAGTGGCCAATTGGTCTGACTTCCTCATCTTGATCTGGTGGTATCCTGAGTACGCATCAAGAAAACACAAAAGTTCTGAGCCAGCCGTCGAGTCAATGACTTGGTCAATGCGAGGCAAAGCAAATGGATCTTTGGGACATGCTTTGTTCAAGCCGGTGTAATCAACGCACATTCTTAATTCATTGGTTCCGTTTTTGGGGACAAGTACAGGATTGGCCACCCATCGGGTGTGAAGGACTTCCCAGATAAACTCAGCCTTAAGTAACCTATCTATCTTTTTGCCAATGGCGCGTATCTTATCATCTCCAAAGCATCGTAGAGGTTGTTTCACTGGTTTATATTTTGGATCTATGTTTAAGCTGTGCTCGGCAAGTTCCCTAGGTACACCTTTCATGTCGGAAGGTTGCCAGGCAAAGATGTCCCTATTCTCATGGAGGAACTCGACGAGCGCGCTTTCCTATTTGGGATCCAGGTTCGTCCCAATGGCGACAGTCTTAGAGGCATCGCCTACAACAAGTTCCACCGGCTTGGTCTCGATGGCGGACTTGAACGCAGGAGCGGAGTCGGAGATATGCTTCTTCGACGTGGGCATCTCTGAGTCATTGACCTTGCTCTGGATCTCCTTGAATTCTTCGCTATAGAGGACAGCTTCTGCAACGGCTGCTTCATTGATCTCGCAGTCCCTTGCCTTGGTAAAGCTTCCGGATACGGTGATGACACCGTTTGGTCCGGGTATCTCAAGTTTGTTGTAGACGAAGCATGGCTTGGCCATGAACGTGTGGAATATGTCGCGGCCGAATATGACGTGGTACACACTCTTGAAGGGGACCACCTCAAAGGTCATGCGCTCTTGGTGGTAATTATTGACATGGCCAAATGCTACCTGAAGTGTGATGCACCCAAGGGACCGAGCCTCCCGTCCAGGAACTACGCCATAGAAAACGGTGTTGGTACGCCTTAGGTTTTCCTCCGTCAAGTTCATATTCTGCAGTGTATCCAGGTACATGATGTTGATGCTGCTTCCACTATCCACCATGCACTTGGTGAACTCCACGCCGTCAATCAATGGGTTGATGACCATGGCGTATTGGTTCTCCGTGGGCACAAGGTCTGGGTGGTCCGTCCTGTCCCAAGTGATTGGAACCTCCGACCAGCGCAGGTATTGGGGGACTGGGGGGAGAGTGGCCATCAGGATCCTTAGAGAGGTATTCTATTGTCGGACTGTGGGGGTGCCAAGGAAAGTGTGGTAGACTAGGGCCTTATTTGCAAAGGGGTTCTTTCCCTTGTCGTCGCTCTTGGCGGCGTGCTTGGGGTCAACGTCCTCGTCCATGTCACTTGAATCCTTGGACTCCTCCTCCTTCTTCTTCCCCTTGCCCTTGCCTCGCGGTCTGTTCTTCCGACTTTGCTTGTAGCCGGACTCCGGGTCTTCCTTGAGGTCGTTGACGAACTTGTAGTGTCGATTGGTATGGGTGGCCTTGCCGTTGACATCGAGGTGTACGAGGCACGGCATATCGCGGTACTCTTCATACGTTTGAGGGATGCGGAGCGGCGCCAAATTGGTTTTACTTCCTCGTTGCTGCCCACGGCCTACTCCCCTTCCTCGGCCACGTTGTCCGCCTTCTCCTCGTCCTACAAAAGTCATGGCGACCATGTTGGTAGATTGCTTTTCTTCTGGAGCGGTTTTCCGCTTTGTACTGTTGTTCCTCCGAGCTTGGGTTGGAATGGCCGTTGCCGGCAAAGAGCCACGAGCATCGTCGTCGGCAGCTGCGAACTCACTAGCTAACTGAATCATATGATTCAAGTCAAGCTGATGATTGTCCTGCAAGCGCTTTAGCTTATGTCGGAGTAACGTGCCCCTTTCCAATCCATCGATGAAGGCGGCCATGGCGGTATGGGCGTGCACTCCTGCGCAGGAATTCTTCATATCCAGCCAGCGGGAGAGGTAGGCGCGAGATGTCTCGTCTTTCTCTTGCACGCACCGTTGTAGATCGCCCACAGTGCAGGGACGCTTGTATGTACCCTCAAAGTTTTTGGTGAACGCTTCTTGCATGTCCAACCAGCTGTAGATAGATTTCTCCGGCAATTCTTCGATCCATTGACGGGCTGTACCCGCCAACATTAACGGGAGGTACTTGACGACGACGTTGGGGTTGCCTCCAGCAATCTCCACCGCGTTGTCGTAGTCCTGCAACCATGTGGCGGGCTTGGCGGTGCCGTCATAGGGCTTGATGGTCTTGTCAATCCGGAAACCTTTGGGGTAAGTTGCAGACCGTATTGCAGGTCCAAAGCAACGTGGTCCTAGGTATGGTCCTTCCCGGGCCTCGTGGATCTTATCGATCCGCGAACGTGCATCGTATGGCTCCGGGTTTTTCTTCTTGTTGTCAACAGGGGATGGGATGCGTGAACGACGCGGGCCTCTTCCGTCATGGTGACTGCTTGGCGGTGACGGAGGCGGAGGTGGCGGTGGGTTAGCCTTCTTGCTGTTACCCTCCTGCGATGCCCCATGCGTGTCACGGTTGCTTGTCGGACGCGGAGGGTCATGGTGTGACCTGCTCTTATGTCCTTGGTGGCGCTCTCCATCATGACGGGTCTGTGTCGCGTTGTCGCGGATGACGATGCCGCACTGCTTTGGAGGGGGCATATCCGTACGATGGTGAGTCTTGTAATCTTCCTAACGTTAGGGGATCGGGGCGGTGGCGATGGGCGGCGAGGTTGGGCTCTTTCTACGTTGTTGGAGGATATGGGGATAGCATCCTTCCTATTGCGCGCATCCCTCCATCTTCATTCTGATGAACCCGTCTGTGATCCGACATCCTAAGGAGATATGTCCCTTGGTGGTTTGTACTGGCTAGATCGGCAGAGCGCTGGGTCAGACTCAAGCCTCTGAGAGGTGGCCTTTTCCTGCTGCTTTACCGCCTTGGCCACTAGGTCATAGACCGCTCCATCGCCTCAGCGGTCTATCCTGCTCCAGAAGGGTCTTGGCGACGGCGAGGTTAAGGAGTGGGGTGGGCATCACCTGCTTGCCTTCACTATCAATGTATGGCTTGGCCTGTGCCGGCTTCGAGGGAGCCCATCCTAGGTTGCGTCGTACACCAGGATCGTTGATGACGCGAGCCGGAGCTTTCTTAGCCTTCTGCTGTTGTAGCAGAGTCTTGTACTCAGCCTCCATTTCTCTAGCTTTTTCTATGGACTTCTGCGCGTTGATCAGAACTCGATCTAGTTTATCGCCTTGCTCCGCGATGGCTTGCGCCTCCTCCAGCAGCTGCTGGCGCTTTTCATCAAGATGAGTCACGTTTCGGATATGATCAACAGTTAGTGGCTCAACGAGGAGATTGCCATACATCACTCTATCAGCTGGAGTAACATGGGCTGCTGCCGACGTGGATGCTGGGGGCGGCAAGTTTGCGGTGTTGTTGTTGCTCGGTCCGGTGCCGTGTTCTTGCGGCTACTGCACTGTGTTAGGCGGAGGAGGCATGACTCTTGCGTGATCATTGTCGGCAGCAATGAGTGGCCCCTTCCCCTTTTCCAGCACCGTAGGCGAAACTTGCTCGGGTTTATCTTCATCCATCCATGTCCCAATGGTGACGAACACCCCTCGACACATGACGGTGTTATTAGCTTGCTCATCGCGCGAGTACTCCTCCTCCATCTCCTGCATAGCGGAGTCTAGCTCTTCTAGACTGAAGTCTATTTCCTCTGAATCTGCACTGAAATCAGCATAAAGCACGTCAATGACAGAGTCGGAGGGTGCTAGGACTTCCTCGATGACGGGGGGTGGAGGTGCAATGGTCTCGACGATGACTGGAGGTGGTGGTGCTGCTATGACGATGGCGGCCGGAGGCGGTGGTGGTGGCTAAATCGGAGGGGCTTCGTCAATGAGCGCAAGAGCTGTTTGAGCTGCCGCTTAAGCCTCCGCGTAGTTGTTGACGGTGTTCACCATGCCTTCGAAGGTAAGGCGTCCTGACGCCTGTTGCCGTCTTAAAGAATGTCAGGGGAGCGTGCCATGGTCCAGTCCTTCCACAAAGTGATAGATAGCATCATCATTGGGGTAGTGGGCCAGATCGGCTCGTATACGGAGCCACCTGGCCAGGTAATCGCGGGGGTTTTCGCCCTCTCTCTAAACACAGCGCGCCAGATCGAAGATGGTAACCACGCCAACGAACTTGGATCTCTGCTGTCCAGACGCACGGTCAAAGACGGCGGATTTGCAAGGATCTTCCACCTTTATATCCTGCGTAGGGGCGGTTTGGGTGGGTCTTTAATTTTTCCGATCTTTGCCGGCAAAATCCGAGGAGAGATCCGACATCGATCCTTCCGCGAACGTATCCTGACCGTAGGCGGTCCGTGCGGGTCTTGATGCTCCTCCGACTCCCATGGAACTAGTGCCCGAGTCGGTTTCTCCGATGAAGAGGTGGATGTCTCCGATAGGAACGATCGAACACCGCGTAGGGTTCGTCTTCGCCGGGATCCAGAACTCGACGGGGGGGACGATCGGAACGTTGCCGGAGAAGAGAATGCGACCGATGGCTACGGTTTCGCCGATTCCCGCGAAGATCTTGGTCCTCGCCCACTGAAGAGCCTGAAGCGCCTCTTGCCCCATGGTGGGCGCCAACTGTCATGGTATTGCCGACGAGTATGCCATGGAGGGGTCCTCACAGTGCATGTTTAGAGATGTGGGGTAAGGCGGATGGTTGACGGGTACGAGGTAACACAGCTTACCCAGGTTCAAATCCCACAACGGTGGCGGAATCCTACTCCTGTTATAAATCACTATAATGGCAATACGTCGAGTTACAGAGATAGGTTCGCTGTGTGAGGTGTGTGTAAAACGATGCCCGAAAGGCTCCCATAGGACCGACTTATATAGTCGCCAGGTCCTAGGGTTATAGGGAAAAGTCCTAGCCGGACAGGTTACAGAGTTCTACACCGTCTATTACTAGTCTTGTGTATCTTGCACTCCAAGGCTCCGGGTACGCTGGTGACTCCACCGTAGCCTTCCTTTATCCGGCATGGGCCTCCCTTCTGGATCCACCTAACTGGGCCGCCCAGCAGGCCATAGGCCATGCTATCGACTATGGGCCACCCGGGTTAGTCGGATAAGATACATGCTATGAGGATACCCATATAGCATATCCCCAACACTTAGCCGTGCCTCCGGCAATGGACAATTTGAGCATCAAGATATTGAAGCTATCAAGGATCTCCTCATCCCAATTTCTAAGTTAAAAACATGTGGTTGAACAAGGGTTAAAGGTTCACCAATGTCTATTGGTGGTTCCTTGGGAGTTTTTGTCGAACAAAAACTTAGTTTTTTCAACTGATAGGAAAACCTATTTTGAGAAAAGAAAGCCTAAGCTACACTTAGACAAATTCATATAGATGTTAGATACTACTATTCTACTATGGTATCACTTGCCAATACAATTCCAAATGTATTGACCCACTGTGGTTGTAACTTATGATGTTGCAGGTTATTCTGATGAGGATTAGGGTTATGAGTCTACACTCAACATGCTTGCCTGTGGCACATGAAGATGAAGACTTCACTTTATTTACTTACGATGTGAACTCTTGTACTAGACTTTGGCTATGGAGTTGTAAAAGACTATGTTTATCTCTAGAATGATGATGTAATAAAGACTTTTGTATCTGTGTACTTCATCTTGAACTGTGGATGCTAGCATTTGATCCAGGGACTAACATTGCAATCACAGGGACCTTTACCTTATAAAGGTGGGGTCTTACAGTTCTGGAGTCGCAAGGATTAGACATAATCTTGGGCATGAATTGGATAACGCAATAAGAGGGAGTCATAGATTGTGCCAAAAGGACTGTCACACTCACAACACCGGAAGGGAAAATGATTCGTATCAAGTCAAATTTTGCGCTTAAGGAAATTATAGTGAATTCTCTTAAGGGGGTTAGCTTGGAGGATGTACCCATTGTGAAGGAGTACCCAGATGTCTTTCCAAAGGAATTACCAGGGAGGCCTCCCGACCATACAAGATGGATGTGGACGAGTTGAAGGAACTCAAGGAACAGCTTAGGGAACAATTGGACAAGGGATTCATTCAACCTAGCACGTCATATTGGGGAGCACTTGTCTTATTCATGGAAAAGAAGGATAAAACCAAGAGGCTAGTTGTGGACTAACGCTCGTTGAATGAAGTGACGATCAAGAAGAAATACACTCTCCCCAACATTAATGACATGTTTGATCAGTTAAAGGGAGACATTGTGTTCTCAAAGATCGATCTGCAATCAGGTTACTTTCAGCAAAATATTCGAGAGCAGGATGTGCCCAAAACAGCTTTCACCACAAGATATGGGTTGTATGAGTACACCGTGATGTCGTTTGGTCTCACCAATGCCCTGACATACTTCATGACCATGATGAACAAGGTGTTCATGGAGTATTTGGACAAGTTTATCGTGGTATTCATAGATGATATACTTATTTACTCCAAGGATGAGAAGGAACATGAGAGGCATCTGCGCCTAATTATGGAGAAGCTAAGGGAACACAAGTTGTATGCCAAATAAAGAAAATGTGAGTTCTGGTTAAAAGAAGTGGGTTTCATTGGACATGTTGTGTCGGCAAAAGGAGTTGCCATAGACCCTAGTAAGGTAGCTTCCGTAACTGAATGGGAGTCGCCCAAGAGTGTGGGAGATATTAGGAGTTTCTTGGGCCTCGCATGATATTACCATAGATTCATTGAAAACTTTTCCAAAATAGCAAAACCCATGACAGAACTGTTGATGAAGGAAAATAAATTCCTATGGACCGAGTCATGCGAAGCAAGCTTCCAAGAGTTGAAGAAATGCCTTGTAACCGCACCAGTTCTTTGTTTGCCTAATATCCAAAAGGATTTACAAGTCTATTGTGACGCTTCGCGGCAGGGACTTGGAAGTGTATTGATGCAATATGGGAAGGTGGTATCTTATGCCTCTCAACATCTTAAGAACCATGAGCACAACTATCCCACACTTGATTTGGAACTTGCGTCTGTGGTACATGCGCTCAAAGTATGGAGACAGCACCTCATGGGCAAACATTGTGATGTGTTCACGGATCATAAGAGTTCGAAATAAATCTTCACCCAAAAAGAGCTGAATATGAGGCAAATAAGATGGCTTGAACTTATTAAGTATTATGAGTTGGATTGACAGTACCACCCTAGAAAGGCTAATGTAGTAGCCGATGCCTTAAGTCGTAAACTTTATGTGAATGGACTTACCGCGGGGGAACTTCCAGAGGATTTATGCAAGCAATTTACAGATCTCAGACTAGAAATAGTTCCGAAAGGACACATAGCATCTATGGAAATAATGCCTACACTTCAAGAGAGAATCAAGGAAGCACAAAAGGGAGACAAAGAGTTGGAGGCAATAAGATTCAAAATAAGTGAAGGGGAGGCAAAAGGTTTTGGTTTGGATGAATAAGGAACCCTTTGGTATGGGAAACGTTTGTGCGTTCCCAATGATTCCGATATCAGAAAGTTGATTTTACAAGAGGCTCACGATTCACCATACTCGATTCACCTGGGCAACACGAAAATGTACATGGATGTGAAGGATAGATTATGGTGGAATAATTTGAAAAGAGGAATCACCGAGTATATTTCCCTATGTGATGTGTGCAATAGAGTTAAAGTCGAGCATCAGAAACCGGCAGGATTGCTGCAACCACTACCTGTACCCAACTGGAAGTGGGACAAGGTAGGCATGGACTTTATCACGGGATTGCCCCGGACTCGATCAGGGTTTGATTCTATCTAGGTAGTGGTGGACCACTTTACCAAAGTGGCTCACTTTATCCCCGTAAAGACCACATATAAGTGCTAAGCTCGCTAAGATATATATGTCAAAAATTGTAAGTCTGCATGGTGTCCCCAAAGGGATTGTGGCGGATAGGGGCACCCAGTTAACTTCAAAGTTTTGGCGACAGCTACATGAGTCTCTCGGAACCAGAATAGAATTTAGTACTTCTTTCCATAGTCAGACAGATGGTCAAACAGAAAGGGTTAACCAGATTCTGGAGGATATGTTAAGAGCTTGCGCACTAGACTATGGGTCTAGTTGGGATGATAACTTACCATATGCAGAGTTCTCGTACAACAACATTTACCAAACAAGTATCATGATGGCTCCGTTTGAAGTTCTATATGGCATGAAATGTTGGACTCCGATGTTATGGAGTGGAGTTGGTGAACGTAGTCTGTTTGGACCTGAGCTGATCAAGGATGCCAAGGAAAAGGTACAGCAGATCCAGGACATGCTAAAGGTAGCCCAATCCCGACAAAAGAGTTATGCTGATTCCAAGCGCAGAGATGTGACTTATAAAATAGGGGACCATGCGTACCTCCGGGTTTAACCACTATGAGGAGTTAAAAGGTTTGGAATCAAGGGTAAGTTAGCCCCCACGATTCATAATACCATATAAGGTTTTGGCCCGTAGAGGAGAAGTTGCTTATTATTTGGAGTTACCAGAAGGACTGACTGTTCATGATGTGTTTCATGTGTCACAACTAAAGAAGTGCCACCCGGAAATGGCCGAAACACCGCTAAGAGATACAGTTCCCCTAGATGAGGTTCAATTGGAAAATGATATTACTTATGAGGAAAGACCCATCAAAATATTGGAAATAGCCGAAAGGATTACCCATACCAAGACTATCAGATTCTGCAAAGTTCAATGGAACCACCATTCCGAGGAAGAAGCCACGTGGGAACAATAAGAAGATTTGAAAACAGAACACCTACACATGTTTGCTAGCCAACCTGAATCTCGGGGACGAGATTATTCTTAAGGGGGTAGGTTTGTAACATCCTAGGTTTTATAATAAGGTGTTACTAGAAGAATGCATCATCCTTGCATCATTGCATCATACAACTAAAGTTACATCTAAAACCCTACCACCAAACCCTAATAAAAATTCCTCTATATGAGCAAGAAGGGGGTTTACTATGCTTAGCCTTCCTAAAGCTATGTAAAAATATTATATTCTGGTTCTATGATGACCACCTCATTATTACAAAAATTTAGAAACTGGTTTCATTAAATTTAAACTTTTTATGCAAAAGTTATTAAAGAATTGGTAAAACAGAAATTGTTAAAAGTACAAAAAAACTAACCTATGCGGGCCAGCTAGGCCAGCCTGCGAACTAACTACCGTTGCGTCTGGCAGGCGTGCGTCTCATAGCGCCTTGGTCCGGACCAACCCTCCCAACCACCGCGTAGCCGCTAATGCTGGGGCCCCACCCCGTCGTCGTCTTTCTAGAGTCCGTGACGAACACGACCCTTCCGTGCCGCGAACGGCGCTTAGATAAGCCCAAATCCCAACCAAATCCGGACGCCCCCTTTCTCCAAGTCTCTGGTTTATAAAAGCCACGACCCCTCTCCTTGTTTCCCCTCAAAATCCCTAGCTAAAGACACGACGAATCGCTGCCGATTTTCCTCGCCATTGTCGCCGCCGAAGCTCGGGAGTCCATGGTTGAGAATCGTCTCCGTCACCCCTTGCCCCCTTTATCATCTAGATCAGTTCCACGAGCAACACCGCCTCACCCCATTCCTTCTTTTCTTCCCCTTGTGCAGCACATTGTCAGAAATTCCTTGTCGACGCGTCATCGGAGCTCGCGGACTCCAGCGAAGGACTGAGCGGGAAGAGGAGGAGAGGGATGATGCAGTCCGTGCAACGAGGACAGCGAGGATCTGCTGCACCTCGTCGACCACTCTGCCGCCTCGGGAAGCCACGGAACCGCCGCCGACCATCGTCACCATCGCGTTCACCGCATGTTGCCACTGTCGCCGCCCTGTAAGTCATCGGCGCCTCCCCCGTCCGTTAGATCGAGGATCTGCGGCTTAGATTAGAACTGTTTAGTGAAGGGGTATCGGCGAATAGCGTTGCGCCGCGTGGCATGCCCGCGTCAGCGCGCGGCGTCAGTTCCGCGTCGCCTATCCGGGCCAATCAGAAGCCACCACTTGTCGCCGCTCGGACGTGCTGACTAGATCCAGTCTTTTAAATACACAAAATATTGTTTAATCTTGTTCAATTCATAATAAATTTGATTACTTGGCCAAAAAATGCATATAATATACCATTGGATTCACAAAATTGTGTAGAACACAGATCTGAATTATTTTTGCGAGTTTGCAGCAGTAATATCTATGTAGATTTTATTCTCTAGATTGGAGAATTTAATTCACAGAAAAATAATTAAAACTCCATTTTAGTTTATTCTTGTTGCGTTGGCTTTGTTTTCACAGTGCCTACTGTCTGAAATTATAAAACCTTGCTTAGGACCTTTAGATCTGTTTTGTGGCTGATTAGAAGTTTGGATCTCCTTATGATCCTATAAATTAAAGTAATAGTCCAAATTGCCTAAAACCTATGGGAATTTAATACTAACAACATCCCCAACACATTAGAAACCCTAGAAAAATACCTTGGTCGAAATTTTGGAACTCATTCTTGCATATTACCCTATTGCATGCATGCATATTATTTTCTGTGACTTGTTCTTGTGCAATTTGTGATTAGATCTATGTTTTTGTTTTCATTAGATTGTTCAGAGTGTGCTGAGGAGTACTATTGTGTAAAGTGATTATCGGATCAAGCCAAGTTACACCACTTGTTCAAATTTTTGTCCCAGTTTTGTCTATGCATGTTTTGATCTATAAATTCTGTAGTATGCATGTGTAGGAGGATCTGGTAGAATTTTTCCTTAGTATTATTTTGTAAGTGCGATGATTTTGTAGTATGCCATGAGTAGCTCTATACTTAGGATATTTCCCTCCTAATATGTTACCCCTGTTTTTGCTAAGTCCTTGATATCCTATATATATAAAGTACCGTTGGGGGGTTCAAAAGACAAGGAATTTTTCTAAGTATAAAGGCTATCTTGAGCCATGTTTCAGAATTCTGCCATGTTTCAGAATTCAGAAGTCTGCCATGTTTCAAAAGACAAGGAATTTTTCTAAGTATAAAGGCTCTCTTGAGATTTTGGTGGAGGATGGACACCCGGGAATCAAAGAAGTCTGCCATGTTTCAGAATTCAGAAGCTTCCAAGTGCAATCACAATACATATGGGCTTTGTCTTGGCCTGGTACTTAGTGGGAAACCTCACCGGGGTACCAATATTTGGAGGTTCTTGGCACGGTTGGATCCAGATGGTAGAGGGGCTACTAAGGGAAAGCCTCACCATGATCTTGTCTGTAAAAGGACTTGGTCGTGGATTGTGGGTAAAGTGCACAAACTCTCGAGAGTATTGCAATCTGATCGATCAGCCAAGTTCATGGAAAAGAACACTTGAGCATCTGAAGGATGGAGCCTCTGAAGGATCTTCCTCTCTCTCTCTTTCAAAACTTAAAGTTTTCTAAAGTCCAAGGCGTGAGTCATATCGCTATTGGGTGGGTTTTGGGAACTTGGTGAATAATATCCAAGTGTTAGGTTGTTTGGACACTTGGTGAGTAATATCCTCGTGTGCCATTCGACCCTATACTACATAAGCAAATGTTTACAAAGTAGGAAAACTCTCTCTCTCTCTTCTCCATACTTACAGAAAATTAGCTTTGAGCAAATGAACTCCACGGCCTAAACTAGCCTTGCATGTAGAGTTAGTCTTTTTCTTTCCTTGGTCTAATTTGCCAATACATTCAAAGTATTGGCGCAACTTGTTGGATGCACGTATTATGTGCAGAGTCCGAAGATTGAAAGGTGCGTAGGGATCGTGAGTCTATACTCAACAAGCCTGGGGCGTTGATGGACTCAAGCTATTTTATGTTTCCGTTGTTATTTGAGCTAGCTTTATGCTAAGCAAATTTGAAATAATTTCCATACTCTGGATTCCTCGTGTAATAATGACATTGTGTTTTACATGATATTTATTGACTATGAGTGCTAGCTATTGATCCAGGGACTAGCATGTAAATCACAGGGACTTAGGATCTTCTACGATCCAAGGTCACAACATCGCCTTTGAAGCTACACCGACTCACGTGATGATCGGACTTGGTGTAGTGGATTCGGTTCATGTAATCACCAAAAAGACACGAGGGATGTCGTTTTTGAGTGGGAGTTCATTTCTAATTTGGATTAGTAGAACTCAATTTATCATAAATTAAATCAGAGTGAATTTGCATAATTTGTTGTAGTCATTGGCATTTGTTCACCACCTTATGCTTAGTTGTAATTGAGATAATAGAACTATAGAATTCTGGATATTTACTATATGAACTGGTATCATATTGTGTTGAGTGTCAATCTAAAGTTTAAAGTCCTATTGCAAACTTTTAGCAAACTCTGTTTACTCCATGAAATTTAATAATTGGTATTAAATCGAGAGTAACAATTCCAGTGTTATTATCTTAAGTATCATGTTTGCCTCCATGATTCTTGATTGTTTTCAATATCAAGTTTATCTAGGAGCTGAAAGAATTGTTTCAGAAACCATAATGTGTGGTAGATATAACGATATCTAAAACAATGTTTTGGTTGCGATATGATAGAGTATAATGTATGTTCTCATATTGGATGAGGATTTGCGAAGGTTGTAGATGCTAGACATCCTAATCATCCAAAAGGGTTTTGAAAAGTAACATTATACTCATGATTCGCCTTCATAAGATACATTAGCTTGATCATGAAAGTCATCATGATAAGGATGAATAGAAGATGTATGTAAAGTGTTTACTACACTAAAAGATTACTAAAGAATTGATTTTGAAAGAATGCCGATCATGTGATGATGGTGATCTACTTCAAAGTGCAAGTCCAAAGGTATTAGTATTTGAATATACACGCTTTGGACTATGTCTCATGTATATGGAGCCACGGTTGATGTTGATAGATTCTTTTAAAAAGGAAAAGGGAATGCTGGAAGAGAATCTATAAAATATATTGGCAGAAAAGAAAAGACTGGAAATATCCAGTTTAGGTATATAGAAGTTATACATGTTATGGTTGTATTCTTTGCTTGTTAAACAATGTGCTTCTTAGGTATTGAATACTGAATTGGTTGGTATGAAATTTCATACAAAATAACGCAATTCATGAACTACAATGGCCTAAGTAACTAGCAAAAGAATATGTGATGATGTTCATCGAAAACAAACAAGCCGTTGTTTGTATTTCTCGTTAACATCAAAGTCTGCCTTCAAGATTTGTTTTAATAATCGTTTTTTAAATCAGGTATTATGAGAACAAAGTTTGTTCAAATAATTACCATATTCCATATAAGATGGATGATTTACAAATCTAGTTTGAGAAATCACATCCATAAAAACTAATGCTAAAATGTTGCAAGACAAATGATTGAAAGATCACTTACGAAGTGACATCACCGTTTAATTTATATTAGAAAGAAAACATGAAGAATCTCCATATTCATGGATTTTTAGAGTCTTTGATTTGATCAAGTGACGCTTGTGAGACTTTCCTCGGGATAATTAAAACATCATTCAAAGGCCAAAGAAGAACAATCGACTAAAATAGTGGAATTTATACATATCGATGTGTGTAGTCCATTATGTGCAGTCGCAAGCGATGGATTTCAAATCATATGCTTTTTCCGGAAATTTGAGAGAATATTCACTTAATGAGAAAGAAGTATGAAATATTTGAAAATGTTCAAAGACTTTCAAGATAAAGTGGAAAATCATTGTAACAAGAAAATAAATGATTTATGATTTTATCATAAAGGGATTTATTTGAGTTGCAAGTTTAGCAAAACACCTAGATTTACATCTCCCGAAACACCATAGGAATATCGAGTGTTTGAGATTTGTAATGAAACCTTGTTTGACATAGTTGGATCAAAGGTGTTATTTATAAAACTGCCATTATGTATTAAATGATTAAAGCTTTAGACACTACCGCCTTTACACTGAAAAGAGATCCATCTTGATCCGTTGAAATGACACCATGTAAGTTATGGTTTGGGGTAAAACCCAAGTTGTCCTTTCTTAAACTTGGTAAACTAAGCATAAGTAAGATGTTTACAACCAAAGTCGGATGAGCATGTCTTTGTAGGTTATTTCGAATAACCATTGGGTATTCCTCCATAACACCAAGGTCAAAAGGGTTTGTCGCTTGAAACGTGAAGTTTCTTGAAAAAGGATTTTTTTGCAAAAGTTAAGAGGGAGGACAATAGAACTTTGATAAGGTTAACGAACATTAGCTATATATATGCTGAGTTTCCTAGTGCCGGAAAATGTTTCGGAGGTAAACAGAATGCTCATGGATCACGTGCCTCAAAGGTTATGGTCACAGAGGTCTAAGTTCCTATTGAACCAAGTAGGTCGGATAAACAATCAAATGCTAAAATTTGAGAGTAAATCATTGTTATTTGATAATGATAAACCGACTACATGCAAATAAGCGATGATGGGCCCTGACTCCATCAAATGGCCTGAAGCCATAAGATCCGTGATAGTTCCATACACGAGAAATCAAGTTTTTTGAACTTGGAAGACCCTCTGAAAAGATGCAAAAACCAATCGGTCGTATTTGGATCTATAAAGAAACAGACATGGATGTTTCACATCTATGAAATAGTCGACATGTCATAAATTATTTTACGACAATGTTCAAGGAGTTGACTATGACAAGATTTCATCTTCCATAAGCGATATTTAGTCTGGACGGATTAAAATAGAAACCACCACATATAATTTGGTATATGGTAGATGAATAAACAAAACAAAGTTCTTCTAATAGAATGGTTACCTAGGATGTGTGCATGACACGATCCAAAGGGTTTTGTTAATTCAAAGGATGCTAAAAAGGGCATGCAAACTTCAATGGTTAAAGTAAGCATCGCGGAGTTGGAACCTTCGCTGTGATGAAACTGTTAAAGGAGTTTTTCATCAGGAGACGATGAAGATGCTTGCATTTGCAAGAAATTAAGTGGGAGCGCTAAGACATATTTCTAATACATTATGTGGAGGACATCTTGTTGACAGAAAATAATGTATCTTTTATTGATAAAGGTTAATAATTTCATTTTGCTGAAAGACATAGGCAAAACCCGAATATTTAGCATGAATGTCTACATGGATACACTATGGCGCTAATATGGTTGCGCCAAACATACATATATAAGATATTGAAGGGGTTCAATATAGAAACGATGAGAAAAGTATCTTGTCGCATGGAAAAAGAATTGAATCAAGATTCAAGTGTATCGACACTTGATAAGTGAAACAAGATTCAAGTGATTTGACACTTGATGAGTGAAATCACAAGAATATTGTGATCAATCATACCATGATATGTACACATCTAGATATTTCCTATGCTCTAAGTGTTATGAGCATATACCAGAAAGAATCATAAAATGATCATTGGACGATAGTAAGGATATTTTTATAATCTTTTGGAACAATTAAGAATATATTCCATTTGTATAAGAGACAAATGGTTCATTTAAAAATGATACTAGTTTTGTCACAAGATACAAATTAAGTTTATCTCAATTTAAACTATGGGTGGCACAATCAAATGGAAAGAAAGTTTCCATGATGGATTTGGATGAATTCCAAAGTTAAGACATTGTTACGGATACTACAACAAAAGGCTAAGTATATGAATGCTATAGTAGCATCAAAGGAGGTCATTTGTGTCAAGTAGTTTGTTATGAAACTAAGGTGTGGTTCTCAATGGGCTAACACTAAAGATATATTGTATGACAATAGTATTGACATGATTTAACCCCAAGGAACTAAAGGTCTCACCAAAAGACCAAATTTATACAATGCCATCTCATTGGAGAATGAGTGATGTGTGAAGACGCAAAGACATGCAAATACACACGGACCTGAAAGCGTCAGATCGTAGATTATGTTAACCACTTGTAATCACGTATATGGAACACCAGAAAGCCATAGGTGTTCAATACGCAAAGTTTTCAAACTAGATTATTGTCTCTAGTGCAAGTGGGAGACTGAAGTAAATATGCCCGAGAGGCAATAATAAAGTGGTTATTATCGTATTCCTCATTTATGATAAATGTTTATTTTGCATGCTATAATTGTATTAATACGGAAACGTTAGTACATGTGTGTTTAATAAACAAAAATAAAGTTCCTAGTTATGCCTCTCTTATAAAATAGCTCGTTGATTAACAAGATGATCAAAGGTTTCCTGATCATGGACATTGGATGTTGCTAATAATGAGGTCACAACATTGTTGGAATGATGTGATGAACATTCATCCGAAGTATAGCATTACGATCAAGGTCATTGTGTTTATATTGCTATCACATCATATGAAATAATCTTAGTCCTTAGACCATGAGATCATATCAGTCACTAACACCGGAAGAGTATGTTGAAAACATCAAACGTCACACCGTAACAAGGTGACTATAAAGATGGGTTCAGTGCTACGAAGGTGTTATGTTGAGGAGCATGGATCAAGAGTGGAATTTTTCCATCCCAATGATGGATAGATATACTCTGGCCCTCTCGGTGATATCACATTAGTTAGCTTGCAAGCAAGTGAATTGATCGAAAGAATGTTATATCACGGGAACAAGAAAAGAGTACATGTCGATAACGAGATTAAACTAGGTATGGAGATACCGATGATCGAATCTCGGACATGTAATATATCGCGAGACAAAGGGATTGAGTTACATGCGTATAAGATTCACACGATCATAGAATTCATCGTTGAATATGTGGGAGTCAGTATGAATCTCCAGGTCCCGCTGTTGATTATTGATCGGAGAGGGGTATCGATCATGTCTACATTATTCGCGAACCATAGGGTGACACCCTTAAGGGATACCGACACCATTTGGAGCAAATAATATGCCAGAGAAAGAATTACAAAGAGCAGGAATTATTTCACTAGACACCGGAACTGTTTCGGTTGAAATTGCTGAAACTGGTTCTGCATGTGAAATTGAAATGTTGTAAGGTTCTTTATGTGAATGTTTGTTAATTAGAGTAAATAACAAAATTCTGAATAAATTAATAAAACAGTTTTATTTAAAGAGAGATTACATTAAATTTGGTGGAAATTTAATGGGAATTTGAGTGGAGAAAATGGAGGGTCATATTTATGTGAGTGGAGCTTCCACCACATGAATGAGGGAGAGGTGGGGGCACCCTCCATGGCCGGTGACCATGACCCCTTGGGCTGCCCCCGCTCCCCTATATAAGGAGCCCCTCCTCCTCCTCCACTCTCACACACCTCCTCGTGAAGGATCTCTCTCCCCTCTTTAGAATTTCCCCATGGTCTCTGATCAGCGAGATACATGTTCCCTGTGGCTTTTTCTGGAAGGATTTGTTGCTTCCGCTGCTTCGCTGGAGCGAGGATGTGGAGGTATATCCACCCATTGCTTGGATCTAGTAGATAGATCTTGGTACATGGTTGTTCCCATCGTAGGAAAAAAATTATATGTTGTGAACCCTACAGAATGGACAATCTATGGAATGGGAGGAAATAGTACCTCTCTTTTATTCTAAATTATATCCTCCCAGTGAGATTCATAAGGATAGGAATCTGATATATAACTTTTTGCCCGTGATGGAGAGAGTATGGCCCACGCTTGGGGGAGATTGAAGTTACTAATGCTTAAATGTCCTATTCATGAACTCCCTAACAATATTATTATCAATTACTTTTATGCTAGGCTTTCACTTTCATGATAAAGATTTACTAGATGCTTCTTGTGCTGGATCATTCACACGTATGAAGGAAGAAGCTAAATGGGATCTCCTAGACCGTATTCAAGAGAACACTGAAGCATGTGAGAATGACAAAGGAAGAAAGTCAGGCATAAACTATGATAATGAATGCAATAAATATTTATTGGAACGGATGACTTTCTGATATTAGTGCTGAGTATGGTCTTGATTCTCAAAGTATTGCCAATTGTTTTAAGTCCTTTGCCTCTTATATATAAATTCCTAAAAAGAAGTGGAATAAGTACCATGCACGTTATAAAGATGTTGTTAGTCATGTTCCTATTAGAAATACTGATGTTTGTACTATTGATTGTATTGTTCCTGAACCTTATGTTGAGAAAACACCTTTCCCAGCTAAGGTAGATGAGTACTCTATGATAATTCGTGCGAATAAAAAAGGTACAAATAAAACTGTGGAACCTAATGAGCAAATAAACATTGGACCTATGGTAGCTATTGTGAAAGATATTGTCACTAAAAATATAGAGAATGAGCACATTGTCTTCTGTGAAGACGCTTCTAATAGTATCTCTCATCCTAGTAAAGCTATAAAAGATAGTGTCCCTATGCTTTCTATCAGAATTGGTGATCATTGCTATTATGGTTTATGTGATATTGGTGCTAGTTCTGGTTCTATTCCTTATGAGCTTTACAGGGAAATTATGCATGGAATTGGTCCTTGTGAGCTTGAGGACATTGATGTGTTTATTCACCTTGCTAATAATCAAACCATTTTCCCTATTTGTATTGTAAGAGATGTGGAGGTTCTTTGCGGTAAGATTAAGTATCCTATCGATTTTCTAGTGCTTAATTAAGGCGCTAGCAAAACTTGTCCTATCATTTTTGGTAGACCTTTCTTGAACACTTTTGGAGCTATTATAGATTGTAAGAAGGAGAAAGTTTTAACTAAGTTTGATAGAGATTCTTATGAGTTTAACTTTTCAAAATTTGCTAAAGCTCCTTGTGAAAACAACTTGCCTAATGAAGATTTCATGATGGAACAACTTGCTACTATTGATTCGGTTAATGACCTTGGACCTATATTTCTTGATTGTAAGTGTGCTCATTCAGATGATAAAGTTGTTTCCTATGACAGTTATATTGTCAACTTTATTCAAAGTGCTACTGAAATTTATTATGAGAGAGGGAAACACGGTTTTATGCACCTCAATAATATTATGTTTCCCTGTTTCATGTTGAAAGCTTTGAAGTTGAATTTGTTTTATATTCCTGTGCTAGTAGCTTTTTGTTCCAATAATTTTTTTCCCCATGAGACCCCCTTGCATAGGAAGTGGGTTAGACTCAAATGTGTTGGATATTTTCTCCTTGATGCTCTCTTTCACTTCAAATATATATCTCCTATGTGAGCATCTTTGAAATTATCAAGCCTAACTTAAAGGCAATAAAGAAAAGTACTTCTTGGGAGATATCCCAATAGCTTTGTTGAGTCTTGGAAGTTATTACCTCAGTAATAACCGCTCCATATCCTTTTTGTTTTGGTCTTTGTGTCAAGTTCAACTACTTTTGAGAAATAGAGGAGTTGTGAAAAGTTGGTTGTTCTGCAATAGAATTTTGTGCTGCATTGTAAAAATTCGTGAAGGAGCTCAGTACAATGAATGGAGCTATATTTTTCTGTGCTTGTTCTCCAAGTTGTTATTCAACTTTCATTAGTTTTGAATTTATTTATTTGAGCAACAGAAGTTTTTTGAAAAAATCAATCTTTATCTGCTGGTCTGTTTTGATAGATTTCTGCCATCATTTGCATTTGCTTCTTATATTGATTCCCTTTCAGATACTTTTGTGGGCTTTTGGAAGGGATTTGCTATAGTAGATTTTTTTTTATGGATTTTAGTTGAAATTTGAACCTAAAGGTTTATTGATTTGCTTATACTAATGTTGCCATAGAGGTTTGTGTAAAGCCTTGTATGAAAGGAATTTCCAGGAGATAGAGAAGGGGAATCTGCAGAGTCCGTCTTGAGTATGTAAAAGTGGTGAAAATTAAAGGTTAGTGAAAGCATAATATTTTATATTTTTGATGTTTTTATTACATACATAAGGTTACGAGACAAAACAAAGGAGGAAACGGAGGCCAGGGTGGCCACACCCACCCTAGGCGCGGGCCCCTAGCTGGCCGCGCCTGGAGGGGGTGTGAGCCCCCTGAAATACGTCTCCGCGTCGTTTTCGCATAGTAACTAACTTATGCATTGAAACTTCGTAATATATAACCCCCCGGATACCCCGAGGTTCGTATATCGTGTTCTCGTCGTGTTTTTGTTTCGATCTGTTTCTGTTAGGAAATCTTCTCAAGTTTAGAGCACCGTGGTCTCCGCCAACAACAAAGGCAAAGAGCCCATTGAAGAAGAAAGGATCGCTGCTAGGCACGAAGACATGGGTTGGAGCATCGAGGATAAAGTAAAGGACATATCAGAAGGCATGAAGGGACAAGCTGCCACAAGATCAAGGGAAAGGAAACCTACTTTTGTAGGGGCAATTAACAATGGACGTGCTTTTTCTTGCAATATGCATGGTATCATGACCTCCGTTCTAGACTTCAGATCCTGCCCTGAGGCAGTGGAATCCCTGAGGAACACTGATGAGTTTTGTGATAAGTACCGTTCTCTAAGGATGAAGGTGGATGTACTTCAAGAGGAGAATAACAGCCTTCGTAAGATGCTGGAGAGTTTTCTCTCCCTAAACAAGAGAACACCACCGCCACCGAAGGAGTAATTCATCATCAGGTTTGGCATCCCCTTGGATTGTTCCAAGCTTGGGGGAGTGTCGCGGTATCACATCTGAAATGGATCGTATGGGCACCTAGAGGGGGGTGAATAGGTGCTAACCAATTTTTAATACTTTTTCAATTTTAGGCTTGACACAAAGTAAATTCTCTAGATATGCAACTACGAGAATTTCCCTATATGCAACCCTAACTACTAAGCACGTAAAGAGAGGAGCGAATAAACCGTAGTGGAGCACGCGGAGACACAAGGATTTGTTTTACCGCAGTTCCTTCCTTGTTAAGGGAAGTACATCTGCGTTGGAGGGGTGGGCGGTTATAAGACCACCATGCCACAATAGGCCTCACCCTATTCTCCGATGGATCTCGCCATGAGAGGCCTGATCCACCTTTTCCACTATTGGATCCCTTCGAGGCGGGAACCGGGCCTTTTACAACACTATAGAGGCACACACCCACAACCAAATTGGGGGCTCCCGAGATGAAAACAAGCAGCCACAAGATCAAGGTTTATCAATATAAACAAAAACAAGGATCTAGGTATTTGCAAAAAATACTAGATCGGTGGTTCTCCAAATGAATCTAGAGGATATGAAGCGCTTGATTGCTGATGATGAAGATCGAGTTCTCCTCCTTCGATTCCCCAAGGGACGGGGCCTTTGGGTGGATCTAGGTGGAGCTCTCTTGGATGAAGATTACAGATCTGATCTTGTCTTTTTCGAATGAATCAAGAGATCTGGCAGGAGGGGGAAGGCTGGCTTAAATACCCCCTCCCCAGATCTGGCTGTTGAGCAACTTTGGGGGCGGATTATCCGCCCCCTTGGGGAAACTCCGCCCCAAGGGCGTATTTTCCGGGGGAAACTCCGCCCCCTCTCTGGGGCTGGCGCCTGCATGACTTGGTGAAGATCTTGGGGGGCGGATAATCCGGCCCCCTCCTGGGGCGGATTATCCGGCCAGGCCGGAATGTCCGGCCAACACTCCGCCCCCTTTCTGGGGCTTGCGCCTTGGTGGTGAGCAAGGGGGCGGACTATCCGGCCCCCCTGAGGGGCGGATTATCCAGCGGGGCCGGAACATCCGGCCAAAACTCCGCCCCCCTTCTTGGGCTTGCGCCTGCTAGGGAAGAGGGAGGGGCGGATTAGAGAGAGATGCAACACTTCAACACACATTAAAACACTCCTTGATATTGTTATCTAACACACAAAACACTAGGGATTAAGAAATGTTCTTTCAACATCATTATCTTTTATCTTTTACCTTTTTAGTAGAGCTATGTCTTTGGTAGATAAGTTATCTTCTAGGTTGGTTTGCATTGTTGAAGTATCTCTCCTTTATTTGGTTATCTATGTATCCCTTGGTGTGAGTGCCTTTATGGCATATTAATGAGAAGATTCATCTTTTACTTTTTGCACTTGTTATTTTAGTTTTCAATCTCTATTATATGATTGATCTTGTTGATCAGTATTGGTATCACTTTGGGAGCATAAAGTAGATCTAAATTGGTTTTGGCAAACCGAGCTCTGGTTAGTAGAAACACCTTTTGAGGTTTGAAAGGAAAAGAGAAAAGGCTTATAAGTATTTTACATCATTTGTTTTCTTTCTTGATTGGCTCATAAGCTTAGTATTCTTTATTTAAGATCTTTTTGCGTCTTCAAGGAAGATTGCATGTTTGGCTTTATCACTTGTAGGTTTGCTTGTTTATTTCAACTCTTTTGCTTGCTACCCATCCTTGCTAGACAAAACCCTGTTTTGAGAGGGCATACTTCTCATGCTTCCAACCCCTTTAAACCAAAACATATGACATTTGTGTCCACCATACCTACCTATTAGCATAATTGCTATTCCAAGCAAATTCTCAAGTTTCATCTATCATTCAAATTAAAAATTATTTTGTTATGTGAAAACTAGTTAGTAAAGCTCTCACGAACTTGATGGCACACCTTATTTTCCTGCCCCTAATAGACTTGAACCATTGTGCCATCGAAGTTGTATATGCTTGCATCTATACGTTGGTATTATGTAGCATCCCAGTTGTCTAACACCTGTAATGCTACTGGTTATAATAATAAAAAGGGCCACTCCCAACATATAATTGTTGCATCATCATCATATCATGCTCATGTCATCATGTCACCTTGCATTTGAGCATCATATAAAACCCTTTCTTGTTTGGTTCTTATCTCATGTGCATGATTAATTGTAGTTGCCTCTTGATATTGTATTTGGTTCTTAATATATTGTTAAATGCCCAAGTTGAGTTGAGGGCATCTCTCTTATTGACTCCATCACCTTTTCTTTCACCACCTTATAATTCCACCATCCAACTAATCTGAGCTTGGCATTTTGTTGATTTATCTCTAGCTCATGTGGGTTGGTTGGGTTCCACCCCTTAATCTTTTGCTTGGCCTTTGCCCACCTTTTGGGAATGCAAGGAATAATGCCACATAAATTAATGTTGTTTTCACAATATAATAACATGGCCATTATTGCTTGCATGGGCCATGCAAGTGGCACCTTTTTCTTGATCTTGGAGTGATATTGGTTTTGCTTGCATGAATCATTTCTCCCTTGTGTTAAATCTTGTTCTGGCTTGTAGTTTGTTCATCAAATCATCTCCCTCTCTTCTCCCCTTTAGCTAAACCTCTATCCCATGCTCCATGCACACACATGTGCTAATGTGGCATGCACAACCTAAAACCACCCCTTCTCTTGGATCTTGCTTGGTCATTGTTGGAGCATGCATGGACCAAAGAAAAACCCCATCATCACATGATCATCTCTCTCTCCCTCTTCCTCTTTTTCTTGCCTTGATCTTGTTAGGGCTTGTTTGAATCATGCTTGATCAAGTGGAGTACCCCACCTCTTTCTTACCCATCTTAGCTAAAACCCTAAAATCTACCCCATGCCATCCCCATCCTAGCTAATCAAGACCCTAATCTCTACCTTCCCTTAGCAAAACCCTAAGTACCCCCTCCTCCTTTCTAGCTTCTAGCTTGATCACCCCATGCCCTCCCCTAGCTCGCCCCTCTCTTCCATGCAGGCCCCACCCCAAAGAACCTCTACCAGCTACCACCCCACGACCACTGTGGACCCCCAACCTAACCCTAGCTCCCACCCTAGCCGAGGCTACCACCACCAACCCGAGCCCTCTCTCCCTCTTTCCTCCCCTCAGCCCCACCCTTGATTTGCTGCCTCCCAGCCTCGCCTACCCCACCTGCCAGCCTCCCTCTCTCCTCCCTAGCTCTGCCGCGCTACCCCTGGCCCCCATGCCGTGCACGTGAGCAGGAAAGGTGGCACCGAGGCCACCTTCCCCTCCCCCACGCAAGCCCCCTCCTGGCCGTCCTTATCTACCCCCAGCACCTTTCTGCTTTCCCCAGATCCGCCCAAGGGGCCCTGCCTCGCTCCCCTCCTCTGCCCTCCTTCTCCACCGCCCCAGCTCCCTCTCGCCGGCCACGCCGTCTACCTCGCCAGCACGCACGCATCCAGGAGGCGGGCGCGGAGTAGCGGGTGTCGAGGAAGCCTCACAGGACGTCTGCGACGCCCACAGCGAGGAGAGGAAGCCCCAACAGCTCGCGGCGCCGCCCCGTCGAAACCCTAGCGCCTCCGTCCGCGAGCCGCACCGTCGATCGCCTGCACCCCAAGGCTCGCCACCGCCGCCAACACCACCGCGGTAAGCCCCTGACCCCACTAGACATGCTCTGGCCCCGCCTCGCTTCCTGCCGACGACGATCGTTTCGCCGAGCACACCGCGTGCACCGGCGAGCGTGCACCTGCCAGACCGCATCTGCGCGCGAGAACGTCTTCTAGCCGCCTCCCTCCTTCCTGTCATCAAACCTAAGCCCAGCCCAGTGGTTGCCCCATTGGCGCGTCATGATCGCGGATCGAGCCAGCGCCCTGTTTTTCCACAGCCGCGGCATTGTTTGTTCGTCGGCGACAGAGAAGATCCACAGTACGCGTGGCAGTTTTGTGGAAAACCCCCTACCAAACCTTTTTTGCCAGCGGTCAGCCCGGCCACCGTCGATGAATGCCGCTTTTATAAAAGGGTCCTATGCTTTTCAAATATCAACCCGCGGTCCTTTTGTTCCTCGGCCATTGCTGGGACCATAAGCCCTGGGCCCCACCTGTAAGCGCCTGAGGGTAAGATGGCCTGAGTAAAAAGGGTTTTCTGCGTCTGGTTAAATTCAAATTTTGTTTAAATGATTTCAAAATTCAAATTCAATTCAGATTTCAAATAACTTTTCCATAGTATTTCCAAATCACACAAATGATATATGTTTGGATATCAGAAAAATGCCAGGATTTCAAATATGCCATCCAATTTTCCTTTTGCACATTTAAAATTCCAAGTTCAATTAAATTACACCATTTGCCACTAGAACTAAAATAATTAATAACTTTGGTTTTATAATTCCAAATTTAGCAAATGATATGTCTAAAATGATCAGCTCGATGAGACCTTTCTGTTTATGCCATCCATGACTTCAATTGCAGCATGCATCATATAAAAATATAGGGTACAGCAAGTGTTATGACAACAAAATGTGACCCAAAACCCCATAAAAATGTTACTACTTGTTCTCCACACCTCACCATGCCATGCTACCTCATTGCCATGTAAATTGTGCATCATTCATCATGGCATGGTTGTTTGCTTGGCGCATCTTATTCATATGCTTGTGCTCTATATTCATGTTGGCCTTGTTTGTTTGGTTTTTCTCGGATAGACACTGAGCAGGGGTTATATCAAGAGAACCAGGAGCACTACCCAGATCCGTTGTGGCATCCCGCAAAACCACTACTAGAAAATCGCGTTGAATTTGTGCATTGCATCGTCATCATCATGCATTGTTTGCCAAAATTATGTTTGCAAAGCCCGTGTTGTTTTCTAAACGCCCATCTTTATTCAAACGCCAAAACCCCGGGGCTCCGGAGTATTTTGTTTTGTTGCATTCGGGTTGCAAACGGCCCAATGAAATTAAATAAAAGATTTAATTTGTTTTAGTAGGGGCAGTCGAACGGGCCGAGTAGACCCGAACGACCGCCCCAGTTTTTCCAATCGGTCCAACCTGCAGCCCCATCTAATTCTAAACCCACCTAAAAAGCTACCCAACCCACCCTGGCCACCTCACTCCAACCTATAGGCTTGCGCCACCTCACCCTCTCCCTAACCCTCACCCAATCCCCACATGCCACTTGTCCTAGCCCACCCCATTTCCCTCACAGCCACTCTCTCTCCCGCTCCCCACCCTGGACCCCACTTGCCAACCCACACACTCCACACCTTGCCCACTGACGCATGCCACTCCTGCCTTGGACCATACAGGACCTCCACCCGCCCCAGACCGAGCCACCCCCCCCTGGGCCCCACGTGACCCCACCAGCCCTCCTCTCTCCCCCCGAGGCGCCTTCTTCCTCGCGCGCCTGCAGGGCTCTTCCGCCGCCCAGGCCGCGCCTCCCCCGTCGCCGCTCGCCGCCCGACCACCCCGCGCCGCCGCCCTGCGCCTCCGCCCCGCGCGGCCCTCTCTCCCTGGCGCCTCCCTCCCCAGCGCTCCCTCCCTCTCCCCGTGCCCACCGACGCCCCTTCCTCGCCGGACCTCCCACCTCGTCCCCAACCGCTTGCTCCCTCCTCGCCAGGCCCGCCACCACCGCACGCCGCCAAGCTCCCTCGCCGCCTTCGCCGTACCTCTGCCCCGCCGCCTAGCTCGTCCGGCCCGCCGCCGCCCTCCGCGGGCTCCGCCGCGGACCCGCCTCCCCTGCGCGTCCTCAGAGCTCCGCCCGCCTCCTTGCCGCGCCCGGCCACGGGCTCGTCATCCGCGCCCTTCCCGTCTCGAGCCCGGCTCTCCCTCTCCGCCCGAAGCAGGCACGCGCCTTGGCAGCCTCGCTCGCTCCGCCCGCCCGGCACCGTCCCTGCTCCGCGCCTCCTCCAGCTCTCCCTGCTCGGCGGGCACCGCCGCGCCCGCCTCTGCAGCCCCTCCTGCGCCGGACCGTCTCCGTCTTCCCGCCAACCGCCGCCCCGCTTCGCTCAGCGGCATGCGCCCGGTGCATCCTTAGGCCGAGCTCGCCCAGGCCCACCTCTGCGCCTCGCCGCCCCGGCCCGTGTCGCCCATCCGCGGCTCGTCTCCCGCCTCTCCCTCGCCAGCCCGCTGTGGCCTGCCTCCGCCGCTCCGGTCCTCTGCGTCCCCGTCGCAGCCCAGGAGCCTCGCCGGGCCCAACCACCGCGCCACCTGAGCCGCCCTCAACAGCGTCGCCTCGCCGTCCCGCCCCTCCTGCAAGCCCTGCTGGCCGTCCCTCCCGAGCACGCGTCCTCGTCGGCATCGCCATCGCCGCGCGTGCCCCTGTCCTGTGCGCACGAGTGTGCCGTGTGCTGCGTGTTTGGTTAAGTGCAGCGGTACACCGGGATGATCCAGGCCAAACCTTCAAGTGGACGAGTACAATCAGTGGGAATATGACCACCGCCAAGATCTCCTATCTCGGGCCATCGACCAGATCTCCGTTCGTCGCGTGAAACACATGCCATCAAGATCTTCGACACGACACCCGAAGACGGCGAAGTCCACCCCCAAGACCTTCTCCTCGGACCCCGGTGACCCCATGATCCTCGCCGCCGAACGACAAGGCCGTTGGAGTGGAATCGACAAGATCTACCACCGGGCACCAAGTCCTCCCCCAGAACCGTCAAGACCACCGTCACGGCCGACAAGATCTCCATCAAGGATAAGATGCCAGACCCCGAAGACCGCAACCGGGCCGACAAGTTCTTCCGCTCGGATCCGAGGACACCGAGACGCTGGACCCTCAAGTTCGCCTTCATGGAACGTCGAGACCCCCGAACCCGGAGACCGCCAAGTACTTCTTCCCGGAACGCAAGATCTGCCCCGTTACCGCGAGCGAGAGGACGATCCCGCCGAGCCCGAACCGTCGAACCCTGGACCCTGAGACCGAACCCCGAACCCCGGAACCCCAAGTTCGTCGAGACCCCCTCAATGTGTGACCCCTTTCCTCGGACCCTATTTTATAACATAATAACAACTTGATTACATATGGAATTGTCATTCTCTCATGCATATCATCGGTTTGGGGGCCTTATGCCGATTCACCTCATAATTAAATATGGGGCCCATATGCGGGCAAATCTAGTCTCATATCGGCCTCATTTAAACTTGTGTAGCAAACCGGTATCTTATCTTGCCTTGTTTAAACAACATTTAAATTGCGGGGGTTCTAAATAACTTGCACCACCTAATTAATGTCGGGACCCCGGTTCCGCTTAATTTGACCTAATTGCATCGCACTTTTTTCCATGCCATCCATCATGCATGCATCATGCCGATCTTCTGCCGTTGTATTAAATCTTGCATCCGGTGTTTCTCCTAGTGTTTTGGTTCTTCGCGGATAAGGCCGTTGAGTTGATGTGAGCTTCGCCCCGATCTTCGGATGAACCCTTCGACAATGTTTTCAGGCGAGCATCTCCCCCTTTCTACCTATCTTACTTTTATAGTATTTACTTCCCTCCTGTTGATCTTTGCTATCTGTGTTGCGATGCTCTAGTTTTCGTTCCCGTGTTATCCCTCGCAGCCATATACAGCCTTGGACACATCCTATTACCTGTTGTTTGGTAGATAGCTGGACCCGCGTGTCGTAGTCGCTTGCTCAACTGTTTTGCTTGTCGGCTAGTACCACCCTTGTTGGAGAATTGCCGCATGTTGACGTTGGAGATGATCATGGTTTACTTATTGTTCACTTTAATTTCTGTTTAACAACTAAAATTGAATTAAGCAGAGGCATCGGTGGGTGATAGGTAAGATTTGGTTTCCGACCGCCCACTTGTGTCCCGTAGGACCCGAGTTCTTGACACCTGTTCCGAGATCGAGCGCGCTAACCACAGGTGGGGAGATATGGGCCCCCCATTGATAATTACCTGATTTCAAAGTATTGTACTGGGGGCCACAAGTAGTTTGGGGCTTTATTACTATCCTGTACTTATGCCATGCTTTACTGCTTTATTTACGATTGTGCACGCTAATTGTCTTTTGGAAGCGGAATGTTTTCGCGGTGTCGACAGTCCCCGATTGGGGACCTGCTGTCGTTCACAGCCATTGTCGCAAACCCTGAGTCCGTCTCGGAGACCGGCCGACTTCGTTGCGGGTGTACTTAGTGGGGTGGCCCCCCAGTGCTTGCTTTGGGTCTGGGAACGTCGTGACTTAGGCCCCGCCGACATACCGATGGGTGTATGTTAACTGATCTGGCAAAAAGGGTCGAAGTGCCTGTGGATACTTTGGTGCACCCCTGCAGGGTTTAATCTTTTCGAGAAGCCGTGTCCGCGGTTATGGACGACTTGGAGCACAGTGTCTGATCATAGACAACTATAACTAAAGTTTACTGTTTTAAATTGACTCGTATCCGATATGATTAGTAATCAGCTTCACTACAACGGAATGGCTAAATAAAAGTACCAACAACTGCTGGGTTTTGGGGTTATCTCATGATAATTGTATCTGACTAGTAAGTTCTGCCACCTTAACGGAATGGTTAACTAAAAGTGCCCACTGCTTACTTTATCAGGACGATTATCTAAACCTGACTAGTAATTGCTGCAACGATAACTGAATAAGTAAAACTGCCAACTGTGTGCGTTCCTCGGTTGACTTCCTCGTTTGGTCTCGAGGGGGAAATACCAGGATGGGTTTGCTTGGTGATAGCTTCAGGTTGGATCCGGATAGGTCGTTCTCACCCCCTCTGATAGCCGCCAGTTGTATCGAGTCTCTATAGGTTGTTTAGTGCATGCTGCCGCTGCCGCTTCAGTCCACCATACCTATGTAGGCGAGGACCGCCGAACTCTAGCCTCGCCGTGTACTGGCCTCAGTACTGACGCTCCTTCTTTTCCTTTGCCCTTTGTCGGCACCCCTTTTGTTTAAGCAGGTTCGAGATCGACGCCGTTAGCAGCGTTACCCTTCCGGCTTGGCCTGGGCAGGGTTATGGACGCCATTGGTTATTCTTCAGGGCTCTTAGCCCCATTTGCATCTTGTCCGTAGTCGGACGCTCCGTCTTTTCAAGGTGTTTTGGATCTTTGTACCGTATATCTGTATTCTTGACTCTCTGAGTCGCTGTTGTATATATCTGTTCTGTGGGTCCCATCGAGGACTGTTGTGTAATGTTATTACTTTGTTTTTCTACCCGCACGAAAGTGCCTGGTGGGCACCTTCGAATCGTTTCTATGCGGGTTTGGCGAATTTCGCTAAAACTTGCATAGGGCCGATTCCGAGGGTGTTACATCCGTCCCTCGCTTCAACTGAGTTGGCAGGCAAGCACTTCCACATGCTTGCATACATACAGTACCTATTGCCTCTATCTTATTCTTGCATCATTGAGTCGCGAATGCATTAAATTGAATCCCAAGTATGCATAGCCTTACTTTTAAACCCCACCAAGCTTGTTCCTCCATCCCATGAGCCACTACTATAGGAGTTGTTTGAGCCATGCGAGTCGTAGAACAGCATGTGTAGGGTATGTGATAGTCTGTGAATAATGAGGTACCTAAACAACTTAACCTGAGTAGTAGTGGGATAACTAAAGAAAGTGGCACCGGTGAGCAATATCTTCTATTTGGTTTTTCCTGCTCACTTGTGTCCCGTAAGGCCCCGAGTACTTGATTCCTGTTCCTTGATTTATCGCGCTATCCACATCCGGGAGGTATATGGGACCCCCCTGAGCCAGAGCTTGATTCCGTCTTATTTCTTGGGGCCACAAACTAGTTTGAGGTTTTATTTAATATCCTGTACTTATGCCATGCTACTGTTTATATATGTTTGTGCGAGGAGCACACTGTACTGTTTAGGTAAGCGGAATGTTTTCGCGGTATCGGCGATCCCGATTGGGGATCTGCTGTCGTTTACAGCCATTGACGCAAACCTTGAGTCCGTCTCGGAGCTTGCTTACTCCGTTGCGGGTGTACTTCAAGGGGTGGCCCCCTGAAATATTTCTGAATCCTGTGATTGTTCAGTCGTGAAAGCCTCGTTGGGTTTTGATTTGGTTTTTCCGAGGTTGATCGAGCGTGTGTTGCTATTGGTGCACCCCGGCCGGGTAAAACTTTCTGAAAGCCGTGTCCGCGGATATGGACGACTTGGAGCACAGTTTCTCGATCATAGACAAGCATAACTAAAGTACCGTTTTAATCTGACTAAGTAATTTGACTAGTAAATAGTGCAACACTCATGGAATGGTTAATAAAATTGCCAACGGATGGGGGGTGTTCGTCCGCTTCCTTGTTGGTAAGCGAGGAGGAGGATGGATCTGATGAGATTACCATTATAACTGTTGTTCTTAAATTCACGGACATCCGTCTATCATTGGTTAGGCGGATGGTTAGCGTTTATCTGTAGAACTGCTAGGGTTTATCTTTCGCTGCAATTGCGTCACCCCAGGTTGTGTCCCCTTTAGAGGCATTAAGACTTGCTGAGTACCCTTAGGGTCTCACACGATAAATTATTGGTTCAGATGGACAGGTACCTCCACAGGACGGATACTGGGTGGAAGAAGCCGAAGACATGGGCAACGATCGTTCGGTGTAGAGATTCCGGGAACGGGGATCCGTGAGACTTGTAGTTGGGATGTGCTTATTTCTATGGCATCTTATGCCTATTTGCTTCTTATCCGTACTCGGATTTTGTTGCCGCTTATGCATGATACTCTGATGTGTGTTGTATGAGGAAGTATCCTAAAATATAGATCTATCTAGGTCATTTGAATCTTGTCGTATGGCGTTGCTATATTTCCTTTCTTTCTAGATGGTATGGCTCTGATGTACTCTTGTATGGTGGCTTGCGTACATACCCACTTGTGTACGTAGTTGATCCCTTCGCCTGCGATTACGCCGCCCGTACAGGTCCCGTTGAGAGGGTAGTGGTTGGGACGTCTGAAAGGACTACCAGTGAGTGGCTTTTGGGGCCCCACCGTACTATTTCAACCACTACCACTCATCCAGGCTTGTATCTAGGAGCGTAATTCACCGAGGTAGTTACAATTGGTATCAGAGCCATCCCGACCTTCAGGGTTTCAGCCAAACGGTCGTTGTCAGTCTAGCAAATATTTTGGTAGTTATGTATACTAGGGAAAAACAAAACGCGAGAGTAGGACTGCTTCCATTTTTCTTCTTACTCTCCCACCCACCCTTTTCTGGTAAGGAAGTGCAACGTTTTCAATCCTCTTCTCAAAATTTAAACTAGGATTCACGTGTTCTGGGTTTCCGTAGTACCATAGGTTGTGTGTGTGTGTGTGTGTGTGTGTGTGTAATCCCTTGTCTATCTGTTGCATCCAAGTTGTTATCTTATCTGCCTTTGGTTATCAACTGTTGGTACATTCCATACCGACAGGCTTTTGCAAACCGACGCAATCTATCTTCCTCTTTGTATCCGACGCTATCTTGTTTGGGGTGTTCGTTTCCGTAGTTACCAATCTTTAGGTTTCGTCGTGAGAAGAAGGGGTTAGGGTATGTGTTCCACTTGTTCATGTGCGGAGTAATGATTTGAGTGCGGGATGGAGTCACGACCATACCACTACTCTTATCATTCGCTTTTGTATATTGAATCGGTAGAGTCACTAATCTTGATTCGTTAAGTAATTTTGCGCATCTATTGGTATTCTAATGCCGAAATTTGTGGAAAATTTTTCTTTGATATATTTGTGTACCACACTCCTTTTCAGTCGTGTGCGATATGCTTAATATCTTTGAGGTGCTATGAACTTTGTTGATATTTAATATCATCTCAGTAAATTGTATCCTTTAATCTTGGTTAATTCCATCTTGGTACTATTGTGGATTATTATCATTCTCCATTATAGTACTGACTTGAGTTTTATATCAATGACAGGATGGCTCCACCACGCCGGACTGAGGAGGACATACCTCGGTCGGGCTCTGTTGTCAAACATTGCTAATGCTTTGGCAGCTATGCAAGAGAACCAGCAGCGCTTTGAGGAGAGCTTCAGAAGAAACGAGTTTGCTCCACTTCCTCCACCTCCCAAGCGCGGAGACATCAAGAGCTTCCTCAAGTTCAACCCTCGTCAGTTTGATGTGTCTGACCGACCTGACGCGGATGATTGGCTGCGTGAGATCTCAAGGTTGCTCAAGCTGGCGATGTTCCTAACAGTGGGTCAAGTGTGCTACTCACCTTCTCAAGGGAGACGGCTCTTTGGTGGGAAAACTACTTGAAGGCAAGTGCCTGGGTTCCAGCCAACTTGGGAGAGGTTCACTGCAGCTTTCAAGGAGGTTTCTCTCGAGATTGTGATGGAAAGGATGAAGGAGGCTTTCCTCAACTGAGCAGGAAACGATAACGTCAACACCTACATCAGGAACTTCATGAACCTATCTCGCTATGGTGGTGATGAGGTATCTGATGACAAGAAGAAGCAGAAAAGGTTCAGGCAAGGGCTCAATGCGTCGATCAAGTATGCAATCACGCATGCAAGACCGACAACCTTCCTGGAACTGCAGCACACAGCACTGCAAGAGGAGGCAAGCAGGCAAGTGTTCGAGGATTCCAAGAAACACAACAGGGATGCATCAAGCTCTGCAGTTATGGCAGCTCCTTCTAAGCGTCGTGTCTGGGTTCCTAACACCCCACCGTCGCTCCCGGCTCCACCAAGACCTGCGAGTTTCACGTCAAGGCCACCAAACTTCACCACTGCGGCTCCCAGGGGCTACAACCACCACTACCCTGGAGCGCCTGGCGGAGTCCCTGGCTACTCTGCTCCACGTCCAGCTGGTGCCTGCTTCGTGTGTGGAGATCCTGGACATCAAAACTGGAACTGTCCAATGAAGAACAAAGCTCTCGCTCCACCTCCAAGATCGCAACAAGCTCTCCTTGTTCGTGCACCACCGCCTCGGGCTCTCAACATCAACACTAAGCCCGGTCTGCGGTTGTGCGTGCTAACGTCAACGCCTCTCAAGCTGAGCTCGCACCTGGAGTTGTGATGGGTATGCTTTCAGTTAACTCAGTTCCTGCACGAGTTCTCTTTGATTCTGGTGCATCGCATTCTTTCGTGTCTCACAAGTTTGCAAATGAGAATGAGTTAGCAATGGACCCTATCCTTAAGCAGTTAATGGTTCTTTCTCCTAGAGCAAATATGATAGCATCTAAGATCAGTCATGGCAATCTAATTGGGATTGGTGGTTCTTCATTCTTGGCTTCTCTAATTGTTCTGGGCAACTCTGACATTGATGTCATCTTGGGCATGGATTGGTTGATAGCAAATGCAGCTGTGATTGATTGTGCTGAACGCTCAGTGTCTCTGAAGATCCCTGAAGGCCATATAGTCTTTTCTCCAAGTCTGACTCCTGCGGTCCAGCTCTTTTCCTTGGCGACTCTGAATGATGATGCTATGGAAGCTATTCAGAGGGTACCAGTGGTCTGTGAGTTCCCAGATGTCTTTCCTGAAGAGTTGCCAGGTATGCCTCCGGATCGCGAGGTTGAATTCGTGATTGAGCTTGAACCTGGAACGGCTCCTATCTCTAAGCGGCCATATAAAATGGGTCCTTCTGAGTTGGCGGAACTCAAACGACAACTTGATGAACAAGAGAAGTTGGGTTTCATTCAACACTGAGACTTCTTCTTGGGGTAGCCCAACAATCTTTGTGAAGAAGCGTGGAGAACCGATAGGCTATGTGTTGACTACCGGGCTCTCAATGCTAAAACCATCAAGAACAAATATCCTCTCCACGGATAAATGATCTTTTGACCAGCTAGCGGGGCGTGGTGTTCTCTAAGCTGGATTTGAGAAGTGGTTATCACCAAATCAAAATTCGCAAAGAAGATGTGCCCAAAACAGCTTTCACAACCCGCTATGGCCTGTATGAGTACACGGTCATGTCTTTCGGCCTCACCAACGCACCTGCTACCTTCTCGAGGCTGATGAACTCCGTTTTCATGGAGTACCTGGACAAGTTTGTTGTGGTATATCTGGATGACATTCTGGTCTATTCCAAGTCTAAGGAGGAGCATGAGGAACACCTGCGGTGTGTCTTAAACAAGCTTCGTGAGAACCGCTTGTATGCAAAGTTCTCAAAATGTGAGTTTTGGCTGCCTGAAGTAACATACCTGGGTCATGTTATCTCTGCCAAGGGCATTGCAGTCAACCCGGAAACCGTGAAGACAATAGTTGAATGGCTTCCTCCTGCTAATGTCAAGGAAGTGCGGAGTTTTCTCGGCTTGGCTAGCTATTGCCGTCGCTTTGTGCAGAACTTCTCGAAGATAGCAAAGCCTCTTACCGATCTCCTCAAGAAAGGCAAGAAGTACCTGTGGACTCCTTCTTGTCAAGAAAGTTTTGAGACACTCAAAGAGAATGTGGCATCCCGCAAAACCACTACTAGAAAATCGCGTTGAATTTGTGCATTGCATCGTCATCATCATGCATTGTTTGCTAAGACTATGTTTGCAAAGCCCGTGTTGTTTTCTAAACGCCCCTCTTTATTTTCAAACATCAAATCCGGGTCGCCGGAATATTTTTGTTTGGCCCGATATCGGTTTGCAAAAGTTTTGTTTGAAATAAATAAAAGTTATATTTATTTTAGTAGGGGCAGTCGAACGGGCCAACCCGACCCGAACGACCACCCCCGTATACAACAGTTCGGTCGAATCAGACCACCCTATTAATCCTAGACCTACCCAGTTCCCTACCCACACACACCCTCCACCTCACTCCACCCAATTAGAACATGCCACCTCACTTCCTCCCCCTCCCTCAACCACTCACACACCGCCACATGGCCCTCTCTCTCTCCTCAATCACCCACCCTGCCACCTAGACACACACCACACAAACCCTCCCTCACGCAGCACACACGCGCGCCTGCCTCCCCAGTACACCTGCCGCCCCTGCCCCTTTCCCTGACCGTGGACCCCGCCCCACCCGCGGCCCACCGGTCAGGCTCACCCCAGTCCCACACAACACACTCACGCACACGCCCCGGCTCCTACCCACCAGACGCCCAGTTCTCTCTCTAACCCCCTGTCCCCCTGGCCCTGGCCCCACCACGAACCTCCCCCTGTCCTGCTCATCTTCCCCAGCTCTCTCCCCCAGTACGCCACCGCCTCCTCCTTCCCTCCCGCGCTCCCGACCCTTGGCGCCCGCTCCGCCGCTCCCTGGCCCCTGCTCAGCCTCGCCCGCGGTGCGCGCCCAGCCCTCGACCTCCTCCCGAGCCCCGTCGCGGAGCTCCCCGCCCGAGCCTCCATGGCGTCTCTCCCAGCCAGGCCGCCGCCTGCAAGCCTGCGCCGCCAGCTTCTGCCCACAGCCACGCGGCGCCGCCCGGCCGGCCACCGCCGTATCCGCTCCGCCCCGCGACCTTTCCCGGCCTCACAGCCGTCCTCCGTGGCCCGCCGCGGGCTGCAGCGACCCGACGCCGCCTCTGCCGCCCAGTGCCGACGCCCGCCTCTGCGCGCCCTCCGTCGGCCGACCTCGCCCGCCTCCCCATCGCTGCTCGGTAGCGAGCCGTGGCCCTCCGTCGCCGTGACCCGGGCTCCCGCCGTCGAGCCGCTTCGCCCAGCCCCTGCGTGGTGCTCCTGCGTGTAAGCGTTGGTGCTTGTGTGTGTTGTACCTAGACCGTCCCCGAAGGCCTCCGACAGGAACCCACAAGATCGGCATCGCGGACGCGCCACGGATTCGATGGAACCCTCAAACGCCAAGCCACGACATCCCGAACCCGAGCGCCAAGATCTCCATCCGGGACTCCAAGGACTTCCTCGCGGACAACAAGCACCAAGATCTGCTTCCGGAAAACTTCGACCGAAGACCGATCCCGGAGCCCGATCCGAAGACCCCGGCGCGACAAGAACTCCGACAAGGACCATCCGATGCCAAGGTCTTCTTCCCGGACCCGATCCCGAAGACTGACGCCCGGCGACCGAAGCCGAGAACCCCGACACGGACACACCAAGTTCTCCATCGAGGAAACCATGGCCGTCGGAGTGGAACCGTAGAACGCCGAGTGCTTCACCCGGACACCGAGAACTCCCCCCCCCCCCCCCCGAACGCTTTGACCGTCGACATGACCCCAAGTCCCGCACCCGGATGCGCCAAGACCTACCCCTAAGTCCGAGAACGACCTCGCCGGACCCTGGACCCTGTCGAACCCCGGAACCCCAAGATCGTCGAAACCCCTAATGTGTGAACCCCTTCCCGAAAACCCTATTTCATAATATGGTAACAACTTGTCGCATCTTAAACATTCATCTTGCATGCATATCATGTGGTTTGGGGGCCTTATGTCGATTCACCTAATAATTAAATATGGGGCCCATATGCGGGCAAATCTAGTCTCATATTGGCCTCATTTAAACATGTGTAGCGAACCGGTTCCACCTGTTGCATTGCTAAACAACATTTAATTGCGGGGAATCTAAACAACATGAATCGCCTTATTGTTTGTCGGGACCCCGGTTCCGCCTAATCTGACCTAATTGCATCGCACCTTGCCATGCCATGCATCATACATGCATCATGACGATCTTCTGCCGTTGTATTAAATATTGCATCCGGTGTTTCTTCTAGTGTTTTGCTTCTTCGCGGATTGGACCGTTGAGTTGATGTGAGCTTCGCCCGATCTTCGGATGAACCTTCGACAATGTTTTCAAAGTAGCATCTCCCCTACCTATCTTACTTTTATAGTCTTTATTCCCTCCTGTTGATCTATTGCTACGTGTTTGCGATGCTTGTAGTTTCCGTGCGTGATATACCGTGCAGCCCTATATTGCCATGGACACACCCTATTACACGTTGTTTGGTAGATAGCTTGACTTGCGTCGTAGTTGCTTGCTCAAGTCGATGTGTGTCGTCATATGCCGATTGCTGATGTATTGCCGCATGTTGATGTTGGAGATGATTCTAGTTTTACTTATCGTCACTTTAATTTCTGTTTAACAACTAAAATTGAAATAAGCGAGGCATCGGTGGGTGATAGATAATATTTGGTTTCGAACGCCCACTTGTGTCCCGTAAGACCCCGAGTACTTGATACTGTTCCTTGATTTATCGCTATCCACATCCGGGAGGTATATGGGACCCCGAGCGAGCTTGATTCATCTTATTTCTTGGGGCCACAAACTAGTTTGAGGTTTTATTTACGATCCTACTTATGCCATGTTTTTTGCTTTATTTACGATTGTGCGAGTAACGCACTTTGTCTTTGTTGAAGCGGAGTGATTACGTGTATCGACACCCGAGTTTTCGGGTTCCCGATCGCTTCTGACCATTGACGCAAACCTTGAGGCCTCCTCGGAGCTTGCTTACTCCGTTGCGGATTCTACTTAAGGGGTGGCCCCCTGAAATAATTCTGAATCTTGTGATTGTTCAGTCGTGAAAGCCTCGTTGGGTTTTGATTTGGTTTTCGAGGTTGATCGGTGTGTTGCTATTGGTGCACCCGGCGGGTAAAACTTTCTGAAAGCCGTGTCCGCGGATATGGACGACTTGGAGCACAATATCTCGATCATAGACAAGCATAACTAAAGTTTACTGCTATAAATTTGACTTATAATGACTAGTAATCAGCTTCACTATAATGGAATGGCTAATTAATACTGCCCACAATTGCTTGTTTGGTTGTCGCTTGCGACAATTGTATCTGACTAGTAAGTTTTGCAACTACAACGAAATGGCTGAATAAAAGTACCAACAACTGCTGGGTTTTGGGTTTATCTCATGCTATCTGTATCTGATTAGTAAGTACTGCCACTATAACGGAATGGTTAACTAAAAGTGCCCACTGTTTACTTTATCAGGATGATTATCTATACCTGACTAGTAAATGCTGCAACGATAACCTAAAAAGTAAAACTGCCAACTGTGTGAGTTCCTCGGTTGACTTCCTCGCTTGGTCTCGAGGGGGAAACACCAGGATGGGTTTGATTGGTGATAGTATCAGCTTGGTTCCGAGTAGGTATTCCTTACCCCTCTCTGATTACCGATAGTTGTATCGAGTCTCTATAGGTTGTTTAGTGCATGCTGCCGCTGCCGCTTCAGTCCACCATACCTATGTAGGCGAGGACCGCCGAATTCTAGCCTCGCCGTGTACTGGCCTCAGTACTGACGCTCCTTCTTTTTCCTTTGCCCTTTGTCGGCACCCCTTTTGTTTAAGCAGGTTTGAGATCGACGTCGTTAGCAGGGTTACCCTTCCGGCTTGGCCTGGGCAGGGTTATGGACGCCATTGGTTATTCTTCAGGGCTCTTAGCCCCATTTGCATCTTGTCCGTAGCTGGACGCTCTATCGATTTCAAGGTGATTTGGATCTTTGTACCTTATATCTGTATTCTTGACTCTTTGAGTCGCTGATATATATATATCTGTTCTGTGGGTCCCATCGAGGACTGTTGTGTAATGTTATTACTTCGTTTTCCACCCGCACGAAAGTGCCTGGTGGGCACCTTTGAATCGTTTCTATGCGGGTTTGGTGAATTTTTCCCAAATTTGCATAGGTCCGATTCTGAGGGTGTTACAGAGAAGCTCACTTCCACACCAGTCTTGGTTCCTCCAGATACATCTAAGCCTTTCCAGATATTCTGCGACGCCTCTTTGCAAAGATTGGGTGCGGTCCTTATGCAAGAGAAACAGGTGGTTGCTTATGCTTCTCGTCAGTTGAAGACGCATGAGATCAACTATCCCACACATGACCTCGAGCTAGCGTGATTGTCTTTGCTTTGAAGCTATGGAGGCACTACTTGCTTGGTAACCGTTGTGAGATCTTCTCGGACCACAAGAGTTTGAAGTATATCTTCACTCAGCCTGATCTCAACCTTCGGCAGAGGAGATGGATTGAAGCAATCAATGACTTTCATGTGACCATCAACTACACTCCAGGCAAAGCAAATGTCATGGAAGATGCGCTTAGCCGTAAAGCTTATGTCAACAACCTCATGGTAGAAGAGCAACAACCTCTCTTATGCGAGGAATTCCGTCAGCTGAACCTGGAAATTGTGGAACAAGGGCATCTCCTGAACCTTCTGGCTACTCCTCTCTTGGAAGAACAGATTCGCTCTCGTCAGCTTGGTGATCCGCACACCAAAAAGCTCATCGCTAAGCTTGACCTTCCGAAGTATGAGTCCTTCCATGTTGATGATCAAGGCACGCTCTTCTTTGAACACCGGATGTTTGTTCCAAACTACCCGGGTCTGAGAGACCAAGTTCTCAAGGAGGCACATGATTGGGTTCTTTCCATCCATCCTGGCAGCACAAAGATGTACATGGACTTGAAAACACAATCTTGGTGGCACAGGTTGAAACGGTATTGTGCCAAGTATGTCTCAGAATGTGATGTCTGCCGCAGAGTCAAGGCTGTCCATCAGAAACCATTTGGTCTTCTACATCCATTGAAACCTCCGGAATGGAAATGGGAGAAAGTAGAGATGGACTTCATCACTGGCTTTCCAAGGTCGCAGAAGGGCAACAATGCAATTTTTGTTGTCATCGACAGGCTTTCTAAAGTGGCTCATTTCTTTCCAGTCAAAGAAACAATTTCTGGAATTCAGTTGGCTGAACTCTATATCAACAGAATTGTCTCCTTGTATGGGGTTCCACTTGAAATCAGTTCAGACCGTGGGAGCATCTTCACCTCAAAGTTCTGGGAGAGTTTCCAAAAATCTTTGGGAACAAAGTTGAACTTCAAAGCCTTACCACCCTCGATCGCAGGACAAGTGGAAAGAATCAATCAGATTCGGAGGATATGCTTGAGCTTGCGTCATCTCGTTTGGCATGAAGTGGGAGGAATGCCTTCCTTATGCTGAATTCTCCTACAACAACAGCTTCGGAAGAGTCTCAAGATGGCACCATTCGAGGCTCTCTATGGTCGCAAGTGCGAACTCGATTGGTTGGTCAGTGCGGGAGAAAGAATCTGGTTTGGCCACGACATTGTAACTCAGGCGAGAGGAAGGTGCATATCATTCGGAGAACGAAGATTGCTCAAAGTCGTCGAAGAGCAACTATGACAGAAGCACACGGACATGGTGTATGCCTCGGTGATCTCGTCTACCTTCGTGTCACTCCCATGAGAGGAACACACCGCTTTGTATCAAAGGAAAGTTGGCTCCTAGATACATCGGTCCTTTCAAGATACGTGGTAGAAGAGGAGAAGTTGCTTATGCTGGAGCTTAGGAAAAACTCAAAGTCCATGATGTTTTCCACATCTCTCAGCTCAAGAAGTGTTTCAAAGACCCGGCAAGACCGTGGATCATGAGCTAATCGACCTCCAAGAAGACTTGTCTTATCAAGAACACCCACCAAAATCCTTGAGACCATGAGCGAAGGACTGCAACAAGTCCATCAAGTTACGCAAGGTGCGATGGTCACACCATTCATTGATGAAGCCACATGGGAGCGTGAAGATGAACTCCGTGCCAACCATCCTTCTCTTTTGTATCTTCTTCTTCTTCCTAGAATCTCGGCGAGATTCCTGTTTAGTGGGGAGAGTTGTAGCATCCCGGTTGTCTAACACTGTAATGCTACTGTTATAATAATAAAAGGCCACTCCCAACATATAATTGTTGCATCATCATCATATCATGCTCATGTCATCATGTCACCTTGCATTTGAGCATCATATAAAACCCTTTCTTGTTTGGTTCTTATCTCATGTGCATGATTAATTGTAGTTGCCTCTTGATATTGTATTTGGTTCTTAATATATTGTTAAATGCCCAAGTTGAGTTGAGGGCATCTCTTATTGACTCCATCACCTTTTCTTTCACCACCTTATAATTCCACCATCCAACTAATCTGAGCTTGGCATTTTGTTGATTTATCTCTAGCTCATGTGGGTTGGTTGGGTTCCACCCCTTAATCTTTTGCTTGGCCTTTGCCCACCTTTTGGGAATGCAAGGAATAATGCCACATAAATTAATGTTGTTTTCACAATATAATAACATGGCCATTATTGCTTGCATGGGCCATGCAAGTGGCACCTTTTTCTTGATCTTGGAGTGATATTGGTTTTGCTTTCATGAATCATTTCTCCCTTGTGTTAAATCTTGTTCTGGCTTGTAGTTTGTTCATCAAATCATCTCCCTCTCTTCTCCCCTTTAGCTAAACCTCTATCCCATGCTCCATGCACACACATGTGCTAATGTGGCATGCACAACCTAAAACCACCCCTTCTCTTGGATCTTGCTTGGTCATTGTTGGATCATGCATGGACCAAAGAAAAACCCCATCATCACATGATCATCTATCTCTCCCTCTTCCTCTTTTTCTTGCCTTGATCTTGTTAGGGCTTGTTTGAATCATGCTTGATCAAGTGGAGTACCCCACCTCTTTCTTACCCATCTTAGCTAAAACCCTAAAATCTACCCCATGCCATCCCCATCCTAGCTAATCAAGACCCTAATCTCTACCTTCCCTTAGCAAAACCCTAAGTACCCCCTCCTCCTTTCTAGCTTCTAGCTTGATCACCCCATGCCCTCCCCTAGCTCGCCCCTCTCTTCCATGCAGGCCCCACCCCAGCAACCCTCTACCAGCTACCACCCCACACGACCAGGGACCCCCCAACCTAACCCTAGCTCCCACCCTAGCCGAGGCTACCACCACCAACCCGAGCCCTTTCTCCCCTCTTTTCCTCCACCTCGTGACCCCACCCCTTGCCTCCCCCAGCCTCGCCTACCCCACCTGCCAGCCTCCCTCTCTCCTCCCTAGCTCTGCCCACAGCCCCCATGCCGTGCACGTGAGCAGGAAAGGTGGCACCGAGGCCACCTTCCCCTCCCCCACGCAAGCCCCCTCCCCGTCCTTATCTACCCCAAAGACCTTCGCTTTCCCCAGATCCGCCCAAGGGGCCCTGCCTCGCTCCCCTCCTTTGCCCTCCTTCTCCACCGCCCAGCTCCTCTCGCCCGCACCACCGCCTCGCCACGCACGCATCCAGGGAGGCGGGCGCGAAGAGTGTCGAGAAGCCTCACAGGGCGTCTGCAGCGCCCACAGGCGAGCGAGGAGGAGAAGCCCCAGCAGCCTGCACGCCGGCGCCGCCCCGTCGAAACCCTAGCGCCTCCGTCCGCGAGCCGCACCGTCGATCGCCTGCACCCCAAGGCTCGCCACCGCCGCCAACACCACCGCGGTAAGCCCCTGATCCCACTAGACATGCTCTGGCCCCGCCTCGCTTCCTGCCGACGACGATCGTTTCGCCGAGCACACCGCATGCACCGGCGAGCGTGCACCTGCCAGACGCATCTGCGCGCGAGAACGTCTTCTAGCCGCCTCCCTCCTTCCTGTCATCAAACCTAAGCCCAGCCCAGTGGTTGCCATTGCCGCGTCCATGATCGCGGATCGAGCCAGCGCCCTGTTTTTCCACAGCGCAGCGTTTGTTTCAGTTCGTCAGGCGACAGAGAAGATCCACAGTACGCGTGGCAGTTTTGCGGAAAACCCCCTACCAAACCTTTTTGCCAGCCCGCGGTCCAGCCGGCCCACCGTCAGTGACCGTCGCCGTTTTATAAAAAGGGTCCTGTGCTTTTCAAATATCAACCCGCGGTCCTTTTGTTCCTCAGCCGCTGGCGCGCGGGACCGCAAGCCCCTGGGCCCCACCTGTAAGCGCCTGAGGGTAAGATGGCCTGAGTAAAAAGGGTTTTCTGCGTCTGGTTAAATTCAAATTCTGTTTAAATGATTTCAAAATTCAAATTCAATTCAGATTTCAAATAACTTTTCCATAGTATTTCCAAATCACACAAATGATATATGTTTGGATATCAGAAAAATGCCAGGATTTCAAATATGCCATCCAATTTGCCTTTTGCACATTTAAAATTCCAAGTTCAATTAAATTACACCATTTGCCACTAGAACTAAAATAATTAATAACTTTGGTTTTATAATTCCAAATTTAGCAAATGATATGTCTAAAATGATCAGCTCGACGAGACCTTTCTGTTTATGCCATCCATGACTTCAATTGCAGCATGCATCATATAAAAATATAGGGTACAGCAAGTGTTATGACAACAAAATGTGACCCAAAACCCCATAAAAATGTTACTACTTGTTCTCCACACCTCACCATGCCATGCTACCTCATTGCCATGTAAATTGTGCATCATTCATCATGGCATGGTTGTTTGCTTGGCGCATCTTATTCATATGCTTGTGCTCTATATTCATGTTGGCCTTGTTTGTTTGGTTTTTCTCGGATAGACACTGAGCAGGGGTTATATCAAGAGAACCAGAGCACTACCGATCCGTCCCTCGCTTCAATCGAGTTGGGCAAGAACTTCCACATGCTTGCATACATACAGTACCTATTGCCTCTATCTTATTCTTGCATCATTGAGTCGCGAATGCATTAAATTGAATCCCAAGTATGCATAGCCTTACTTTTAAACCCCACCAAGCTTGTTCCTCCATCCCATGAGCCACTACTATAGGAGTTGTTTGAGCCATGCGAGTCGTAGAACAACATGTGTAGGGTATGTGATAGTCTGTGAATAATGAGGTACCTAAACAACTTAACCTGAGTAGTAGTGGGATAACTAAAGAAAGTGGCACCGGTGAGCAATATCTGCTATTTGGTTTTTCCTGCTCACTTGTGTCTCGTAAGGCCCCGAGTACTTGATTCCTGCTCCTTGATTTATCGCGCTATCCACATCCGGGAGGTATATGGGACCCCCCTGAGCCAGAGCTTGATTTCGTCTTATTTCTTGGGTCCACAAACTAGTTTGAGGTTTTATTTAATATCCTGTACTTATGCCATGCTACTGTTTATATATGTTTGTGCGAGGAGCACACTGTACTGTTTAGGTAAGCGGAATGTTTTCGCGGTATCGACAGTCCCCGATTGGGGATCTGCTGTCGTTTACAGCCATTGACGCAAACCTTGAGTCCGTCTCGGAGCTTGCTTACTCCGCTATGGTGTACTTCAAGGTGGCCCTGAAATATTTCGAATCTGTGATTGTTCACCGTGAAAGCCTCGTTGGGTTTTGATTTGGTTTTTCCGAGGTTGATCGGCGTGTGTTGCTATTGGTGCACCGGCCGGGTAAAACTTTCAAAGCCGTGTCCATGGATATGGACGACTTGGAGCATGTTTCTCGATCATAGACAAGCATAACTAAAGTACCGCCTTAATCGACTAAGTAACTTGACTAGTAAATAGTGCAACACTCATGGAATGGTTAATAAAATTGCCAACGGATGGGGTTGTTCGTCCGCTTCCTTGTTGGTAAGGTGAGGAGGATGGATCGATGAGATTACCATTATAATCGTTGTTCTTAAATTCACGGACATCCGTCTATCATTGGTTAGGCGGATGGTTAGCGTTATCTCAGAGAACTGCTAGGGTTTATCTTTCGCTGCAATTGCGTCACCCTGTTGTGTCCCCTTTAGAGGCATTAATACTTGCCGAGTACCCTTAGGGTCTCACACGATAAATTATTGGTTCAGATGGATGGTACCTCCAGATTGACGGATCTTTGGGTGGAAGAAGTCAAGACATGGGCAACGATCGTTCGGTGTAGAGATTCCGGAACGGGATCCGTGAGACTTGTAGTTGGGATGTGCTTATTTCTATGGCATCTTATGCCTATTTGCTTCTTATCCGTACTCGGAGTTTGTTGCCGCTTATGCATGATACTCTGATGGGTGTTGTATGAGGAAGTATCCTAAAATATAGATCTATCTAGGTCATTTGAATCTTGTCGTATGGCGTTGCTATATTTCCTTTCTTTCTAGATGGTATGGCTCTGATGTACTCTTGTATGGTGGCTTGCGTACATACCCACTTGTGTACGTAGTTGATCCCTTCGCTGCCGACACGCCGCCTCAGACAGGTCCCGTTGAGAGGGTAGTGGTTGGGACGTCTGAAAGGACTACCAGTGAGTGGCTTTTGGGGCCCCACCGTACTATTTCAACCACTACCACTCATCCAGGCTTGTATCTAGGAGCGTAATTCACCGAGGTAGTTACATATTAGCAGAACCGTGCTGTCACGGGGAACGCTTTCGACACTTATGGATACTTATCCAGTTGATATCATGCTCTTTTGTTTGCGGATGTCGTCGGTGTGAAATAAAAGGGGATCTTGTAAGTCCATGGAGTTATGTATGTGTGTTAGAGAAACGCCTGGGCCGCTAGCCTAAGCCATGCTTAATCATGGTGGAAACTTGCAGCATAACCATAGTGAGCATTCTGTGAAGCATCCTTAATAAAAACATATGCAAATAGCAAATAAAAAGATCGCTGAGATGATCATTGTCTGCTTTCCTTGTCATTTTGATTATGGGATAGCTCCTGTATCATGTGCAAGGGGTACCCCGTTGGCGGTTCTTTATGATACACATGTACTTACAATGAGAAGAACTTACCGGTAACTAAAGCTGAGTAGCATGAGGAGCGGCCCTCGTACTGAAGGGACAGGAGATTGCCAACTTATATTTTTTCAAGCATATACTCCATCTTTGTTCACTTTAACCATAATCACCTCAAGATGCTTATGATAGGGGCAATGAGAGCTCAAATCTAGTTAGTACCATAATCTTTTGGAAGCTCTTTATGAACTTGAAGTCCCTGCTTCCCTCTACGAAGGGCCTTTCTCCTACTTCTAAGTTGAGTCAGTTAACCTACTTCCTCTCCATCTCCAGCAAGCATTTGAGTTGTTGTGTTGCAATCATTCATATGATCATTTATTCAATCATGTTCTTTATCTTCCTTGTTTGCACAAGACTCTTATCTATTGAGTATTACTTTGAAAGCCTTCATTGTGAAAAACCTTTTATGTTTGAGCAAAGAGTACTCTTGTTGTGAAACTTATACAAAAGCTTTATTTGTGAAACTGTTTGCCAGTTGTTCTCTGACCAAGAACAAAGGTTTGACAATTCCAATTATGATTTATCTTTATGCATCTCTATTGTGACTCCTCTACTTGTTGCAAGGTAAGTTATACAATGGTGAGTTGCTTTCTTCTATGAGTTATGTAATGGTAAGTGTGATGCTTCTTGTCCATATTCTTTTATCGACACTTCACTCCATAAACTTGTGGACATGTTTACTGAGCTCAGTTTTCGCTTGAGGACAAGAGAAGGTCTAAGCTTGGGGGGAGTTGATACGTCCAATTTGCATCACCATTCTACATCATAATTTTCCTATATTCATTGATATATTTCATATTAAGAGGTGTTACTTATGTCTATTCATCTATTTTGCATGTTGGATGATTCTTGGAGGATGAACTGTCGGAGTCAGGATTCTGATGGAAAAAGAGGTGTTTTGATGCAATTTTGCGAAGATCGGAAAAATACCAGAAAAACTACGAAAAATCATATTTTCCTAGAAGACGAAGAATGCCAGAAGGTGAGGCGGATATGGGCCACAGGGGGCCCACACCCCCAGGGGCGGGCCACCTAGGCCACGCCTACAGGGGGTGTGGCCCACCTCTGGCTCCGCCCTCTCGCCTATATCTTCTCCTCGAAACCCTAATACACGGGGAGCGACCATAGAAAGATTCCACCACCTCTGCGGGGTGGAAAACACCGAGAGAGAAAGAGCTCTCCGGCAGACAGATTTCTGCCGGGGAAATTCCTTCCCGGAGAGGGGATATCATCGCCATCAACACCAACATCAAGCTAGACTTCATCAGGATCATCATCATCATCCACACCATCATCTCCACCATCACCATCATCTCCACTCCATCCCGCTGTAACAATTGTGTTGAATACTTGCATAGTTCTTAGGGGAAACTTTCATGGTGTTGATTACTATTGTAGTTGATGCTTGTGAGTGGAACCATTGGATTATTGTTTATGTTCATATTTTTATCCATCACCATATCATCTTTGATCTTGATCCATATGATGTCTCGTGAGTAGTTCGTTTAGTTCTTGAGGACATGGGAGAAGTCATGTTGTTAGTAGTGAATTTGTGTTGAGATATTATTCAATGGTTTAGTATTTAAGTTGTGGTGCTATTCTTATAGTGGTGTCATGTGAAAGTCGACTACATGATACTTCACCATTTATGGTCCTAGGGGAATGCATTGTGTATTTGGCTACTAATTATGGGGTTGCCAAAGTGACAGAAACCTGACCCCTATTAGGATACCTTTGCAAAAGGGAGTGTAGGATCTCAGAGTTTAAGGTTGTGGTTAGGTTTATACCTTAATTGCTTTCTTGTAGTTGCGGATGCTTGCAAGGGGTTTAATCACAAGTATGTATTAGTACAAGTAAGGTCGGTACATTAGCACAGGTTCGCCCACATAACACTTACAAAACCAATGAAGACTGCTCACTTATTTGAAGCGAAAGCACTTGACGGAATTCCCATGTGTCCTCGAGAATGTTTGGTCCTTATAAGTATTTCCACCGGCTTGTCCTTTGCTAAGAAAGGATTGGGCCACTTGATGCAATTGTTTTCTGTCTTTATTACTTGAACTTTATTTCCTTTCTTCTTCAGAAAACCCCTAAAATCCGTTTGCTAAGTATTTACAGAGATTTCCTGCTCCATACCACTAGTCAACACCTTGTTCTCCTCGTTGCGATCGACACTCCTATTTATCAAAAGTACTACGATACACCCCCTATACTTGTGGGTCATCAGGTCACCTCCTCGAGGGGCTTATGGGACAAGTACAAGCCTAAGCGACCTTCTCCTCGATAAGATAGCTCAGCGACCCTTGAGACTACCCCTCAAGCAGCGTGTGGAACCTGTGGCTATCCCCTTTCGAGGAGGCGCACAGGGGAAATACGCGCCCTACGGTCACCTCTTCAGGGGACATATGGGGCGGATTCAGATGCAGGCGCGACAGACCACTCCTCGAGAGGATTATGAAACAATGCTGAAAACAGACAGTTGAGGCCCTAGTATAGGGAAGATACCCTTACAAGTCTCGGTAGGAATAAAAGCAACAAGCCCTACAATGCCTCACGGGCGTTACATGGGAAGGGGCTCAAGTCTTCCTAGTGGAGTCTCCCGAGTTCACTTCCTCGAGGTCTTCCTCCTCAGCAGTGCCACTACTAGAGCTGGCAGGCGACGAATCATCCTTGCTGGATACCACGCATGGAAATGTCTCGACTAGAAGGTTGACAAGCGGGGTGACACGCGCTTCGAGGGCTAGTACGGCTTTCGATAGCCATATTTCTAGGGAGTAGTCGAGCTCCAGATAAAGATGCAAGAGGTTGGTAAAGAGACATCGCATGACAGCAGACAGCATGTCCTTGCACTCTGAAGAGATGAACTTTTCTAGGCCCTGAGTAGCCGGGCTCACCGGAGCCAGAACCCGACACACGAGCTCCAGGAACGACTCGACCTCACAGCCGACTCAGAGCCCCGGAATGACAAAGTCCTTCACCCCCAGAAGCAGGAGTTTGGAGGCAGTCTGTTCGGCAAGCGCAGAGAAAGAGTTACAATGGGCCTCCAGCGCCTCGCGAGCCAGGGGTCCCTCCACCTCGCGAGCTCGACCTGCTAGCTGGGCGTCCGCCCGGAGAGCTTTGACCTCGTCTTGGAGGTCCTGGGCCTCCTGGATAGAGTCCTCCCCGGGTCTTCTCCGCGGACTGCAGAGCCTCGCGAAGCCTCCAGATCTCCTCCTATTCCTTGGAAAGGGACTACTAGGCCTCCGACAGCTTGGCATAGGTCTCCCGGGACTGGGCCTCGAGCTCCGCTTGGCGTCGGGCTAAGGCCGCCTCTTGAGCGATCAGCGCCTCCCGAAGTGTTAAGGCATGGGCCTCCGCCTCGGAAATAATCTTCATGCGCATGCGAAGGTGTCACAGAGCTCGCTATCCATGCGAAGTCGGGCTTTCTTGGCCAGCTAGCAGTCCTCCTCAACGACAGCCGCCGGGAAGCGGTCTAGCCCGACATGGAAATCTGAGGCGAGCTGGCCCATGAGCGAGATCCGCGAGGCGTATCCCAGCTATACCTCTACTATCTCTGTAGCCTCGACATACCCCCAAGGCATGTTGTCTGGCATGGGAAGATCGAGGTGGCCGATTCAGACGGCCCCTGTCCCGCAGGGTCGGAGGCCTCAGTCGTCCCCAGACCGTCCAGGCAAGGACTAGCATCACTGTAATACCTCGGAGACTACGCTCTAAGCAACAAGACATGACGAACCCAAAGTGCATGATGTGGTACTACCGTGGAGGCCCAAGGGACACCCACGTGCAGGCCCGTCTAAGCGGAGCAGGGCACGGTACCGACCAACCACCCCACCCACTTTGCAAGAACATCATATCAAGTGCGAGCAGCATAGTCGATAGGCATGTGAATCAAAACATACACAAGGGTGTATGTCAACTACATACAAGAGTACATCAGAGCCATACCATCTAAAAGAAATAGAAATATTCAACGCCATATGGCAAGATCCAAAATACTAGATATATCTAATAGTTTAGGATATATCCTCATACAACACATATCAGAATATCAAGCTGAAGCGGAAGACAAGATCCGAGTACGGATAATAAGCTTGGCGTAAGACGCCCTGAAAACAAGCACATCCTGCCCACATGATCTCTAGATATCCATTCCCCAGAAACTCTACACCAGATGGTCGTTGCCGCCATCATCTGTCTCCTAAACCTAGTAGCCTTCCCGCGGATATACCTGTCCTTCTGAACCAATATTTTATCATGTGAGACCCTAAGGGACTCAGCAAGTCTTTATGCATCTAAATAGGACAACCTGAGGGTGACGCAATTGTAGAGTAAATAAGCCTAGCAATTCTATAGAGACACGCTACAATATCTGCGCAACCAAATATAGATAGACGCTCGTTAATTAAACAACAATTAATTATCCATCAGATATATATCAACATAAGTAAACATTGCTCTCCCACCTCCTTGTTCCCGAATGAGAAGGCGGAAGAACAACCCATCCGTTGACATTTTTATTAATCATTCCATGAATATTGCATTATTACTAGTCAAGTTTTAGTCAGTTTAAAAGTGATACTTTAGTTATGCTTGTATATGATCGAGAAACTCTGCTCCAAGTCGTCCATAACCGCGGACATGGCTTTCAGAAATATTTACCCTGCAGGGATGCACAAATAGAAACACACGCACGATCAACCTCGGAAAAACCAAATGAAAACCCAACGAGGCATCACAACAAAGCATTCGCAAGATTCATTGTTGATTTCAGGGGGACACTCCACTAAGCAACTCACGATGAAGTTGGCCGGCTCCGAGATGGACTTAGAGGTTTGTATCGATGGTTGTAAATGACTGGGAACCTGAAAGTGTGACTGGGCTTGTTGATACCGCATAAACTTATCAAAATTCAGTAGTAAACGCTCCTCAAGCAATAGTAGTAAATAAGCAGTAAAACATGGCATAAGTATAGGATAGTAATAACGCCCCAAACTAGTTTGTGGCCCCAAAAATTAAATATGACTCAAGCTAGGACTGAGGGTATTCATGGTCCCACATGCGGATAGTGTGATATTCAAGGAAAAGAATCATGTACTCGGGGTCCTATGGGACACAAGTGAGCATAAAGAACCAAATAGCGGATATTTCCCACCGGTGCCTCTTTCTTTAGTTATCCCATTACTACTTAATTCAGTTGTTTAGGTACCTCATTATTCAAAGACACTCACAAAACCTACACAAGAAATTCCATGACTCGCATGGCTCACACAACTCCTATAGTAATGGCTCAGAGGATTGTGGGAACAAGCTTCAGTGGGGTTTGAAAGTAAAGGCTATGCAATACTTAGGATTCAATTTTATTCGTGACGCGATTATGATGCAAGAATAAGATAGATGCAATATGTACTATATGTAGTGCAAGCATGGGGAAATGCATTCCTAGCAGTTCAGTTGCAGAATAAGATGGCTCCGGGTAAAACTCCCGTGGCTCCTGATAAGCTCCTTGCTCGGCGTCTATATAGATAAAAACCTAACACACAAAGTCTGAAATAAATACATTGCACAATCATATAAATCATATGCGACAAGCAAACAAGTATGCCATGATGTAATTATGCACAATTTAGATGGTAAAACATAGCATGGCAAGGGTGGGGTGTGGGGTACAAGATGAAAACATTTTATTAAGTTTTTAGTCATGTTTTGCTCCCTTAACATTGTTGACACATTAATAGTTATATGATGCATGATTCAACTTGTATCATGTAATGAATAGTTAGAACCGGCTTGTCGAGCTAATCGATTTAGACATATCATTTGTCGAATTCGGAATTACGGATTTAAAGATATGCAATATTTAAGAAAAGGCATTTATTAATATATATTAATTCAAAAAAAATTAAGTTGCTCAAATGATAATATAAATAGCATAAACAGATTCCTCACATTTTTGTGATTCAAAAACATATTATTTATTTTATTTAAAATTATAAATTTATATTTTTATTAAAATCAAATTATTAACGAGGGGTCAAAGGTTTGTCTAGTTAGAGTCAACCCTCGTAAGGTTTGAATGTATGGTTGAATTCATATTTGAAAAACAGTTATATTTCATTTTGAAAGTTTTCTCAAATTCAATAGATTTCAAAAGATATGCATTAAATTGGATTTAAAAAAATTCTGGAATTTATTTGAGTTACAATCATGCTGGAAACTTTTGTTACTCTAGGGTTTTATACCCACAGCCACCGACAAATGGGTCGGAGGATCCAAAGGGACCACCAACTCGGCCAGCTGGGGGTTAGTGCCACGCGGGACATGCAGGGGAGCGCGGGTTGAGAGGAAGGAAAAATTAGGGGCTAAAACAGAAAAGCAACCATGAAGATAGAGTCAATTTTGACGAAACTAAAAATTTTGAACCCGTTTTGACAGAAAAAGCTATGAACATGCAAGGAAGCTTGGTTCGCAACGAATCCGAATTTGCGTTAGACATAAAAATGGAAGATGTAGATCTAGTTTTTTGCCGATACGAATTTTCTTCGTTAGAGGCATGGAGTGACAGGAAAAGGTGACGAAAAGGAGGCAAAAACTGCTGAAACTGAAACTCCGACGCCATGTTTTTGTCCGATCTTTGAATGAGGATGGTGAGCAAACGAAAACGGATCTTACGACACTGTAAAAAGAAAATTCGTAGAGGAAACGAAGATGAACAAGCTTTGTCAAGGGCGTTTCTACAGAGGAGGGATGTAGTGGCCTATAATTCTTGATGAACAGAGGGGAAAACTGCAGGCGTTAATTGTCGAAACTGACAAACAACGAAACTGAAGTTCTTCCAACTTGCATGACGGATTCTGAGAGATCTAGAGCTTCGTTCGAACCGTGGAATGTGGCGTTGGAAAGAGGGAACATCCAAGATCACCTACGTGTGAATAAATATGTTGGAGGATAATCGGGGCGGTTACAAACTTGTGATGAACATGGAGAAAACGAAGCCGATTGACTGTCAAAAACCTTCAGTTTTGCAGCTCGACTTGCTGATGTTCGGAAGAATATTTTGAGAGATTTAGATCACTGTTCTCGAAGATGTTTGTTCATGCTTGTTGTTGGGACATCAGGGAAGAGATACCAGTAAAGGGAGGTGCCGGAGAACGACAGGGAAGGTTGGCAACTCAACGGGAACAGGAGGTCTGCGGCTAACTGTTGCTGCTACTATCTTCATGCGTGCACAGTGCCCGTGTGGCTGGGGAAAGTCCGGTGGCGGGGCAAGCTCCCGATCAGCAGAGAGGATGCAAGAGGGAGGGGAATGGAGAGAGGAACTCACAACGGGGCTAGAGGCGTTTTCGCTGGGATCGTTGCAAGCCAGAAATGACGACGACATCGACAGGAAGAAGGAGAAGAAGCTGCGATCACGTCCAGCTCCTCCTCCTCGATAGCAGCTGGTTGGCGACAAGGTGACTGTGCGGCGACTACAGACAGACGACCTGGCCCTATTCTTGGGACGGCGGTGGTAGAAGTGGCTCGTGCTGGGAAGGGCTAGAGCGCCGGCGCCAAGACGGAATCACAGGGGCAGTTTCGATCTAGAAGAAGGGGATAGAAAACAACGACACGAGGGGGAAGATAAGTGGAATAGGGTTCCTGGGGCCTTGAGGACAAGGGATAAGAAGGAAAGCTCCTGGCGTGACGCGGACGACGGACGGGGACAGCAACCTACTCCCGCGCGCTTTCCGTCTGGAACCAGAGAGAGGGAGTGAGACAGTGATGATGACGAACAGTAACGGCGACTTCCTCCCTTCAGTCGAAAAGGTAAGGGTCACGAGCAGAGAAATTGTGGGCCGGCCCAGGTGTAAAGAGAAGGTTTGATGCGGCTGTACTGCTGATCGAGGGATCGTGCCCTGCTTCCTGAACATAACACTGCTGCCGCCCTCTCCATGAAGCTTCAGACCCTAATACAATCTTGTAACATCCAAAAAATCATGATTTGTAAAGTTTACATATTGTTCATGCATTCATAAGTATTTTGGTCTTTTTAAATAAATTTCTAAAATAAGAAACCATTTAAATGCTAATTATTTTATACTAGAAAGGCAATGGTTCTATTTTTCTCAAAGTATGAGAATACCTTGGTTTGATCAGAAATGTTTTCAAGTTGAATGCAAAGCTTACACAAAGATTTACAAAACAAATAAAAACCATTTATTATGACTATTATATATATCAATAAAGGCATGATTCAAATTTTATTTTCAAAGTGTCAAAGTGATTTTGACCATACAGTAAGATTTTATACTCAATAAATATGCGAATATTTCACTGCAAAAATCCAAAAGTAATTAGAATTCAAACTCGAATTTGAATTAAATTGCTTTCCTAAAAATCAAAATACAAAAAGAAAAATAATAGGGAAAAGAGAAAAGGCCGTCGCCACCGTTTCGGCCCAGCAGCAGATTTAGCCCGCGAAGCCCACCCGGCTACCCTCCACTCTCCACTCTTTCTCACGTGAAAGGACACCCCCACCTCGCTGACCTCCTGGCCCCACTGCCACGTCGTCTCCTTCGTCCTCAATCAACGCGCGGTGACCAGCTCCACCGCGGCCGTTTCCTCCGATTAAACATTGAATCAATCTGATTGACTGCGGACGTAATTTCCTTCCCCGGCCCTGCCTACTTAAACCTCTCCTTCCCCCGCATCTTTCCCCTCACTCGCCACCGTCTAAGCGCCACCAGGCTACCCACACTTGATCTCACATCGCCGTGGTACCGAACCCCTCCGGCGACCAATCCCGGTGAGCCTCGAACCCCCCTTGCTCTCTGGATCTTACGATTTTGTTCACCATCCTCGTACGCACCTAATGCCACTTGCGGTTTCTTTTCTTGTGGTCTGTAGCGTCGCCTTCGTCAACACCCGCGCGTGCCCAACGGCGAGCTCAACTCCCATGAGGAATAGCTGCCGAACCCGAGCGCCCCGCCCTCGCCCGTGACCTCCACTGCGACCGCCTCAGCTCCACAACCTCGATAACGCACTGCACCCCTCCCTTTATCCCTAGCGCCGCCAGTTTGTCGCGCAGAGCCGTCGCCACCACTACTCTCCATTTGCGCCGCCAGTTCATGGCAGAGTGATGTGCTGGATCTAGATCCAGCAGTCACGATTAGAACAGACCGCGAAGCGGTACAAGTAGATCTGGTGTGTTGGATCTGATTAGATCAAACGGCACAGAGGCATGAACCCGCATGAAGCGGTACTGACCAATCATAAGCCTCCGCGTGTCAGGATTTTTATTTTAAAATCCAAATTTGATTTAATTAGATTGTTTAGCATGTAAAATTCATAACTTTTGTTCTATTTATCCAAAAAATGCAAATAATATATCAATGGATTCACAAAAATAAATCCTACACTACTGTGGGCTTGGTTTTGTATTTTGTTTCTGTTAAAATTGGATTTTATGCAGAGACATTTGTAGGATTATTTTGAGCATATAAATTATTTAGAAAATATTTTAAAGACTAAATCGAGTTTAATTAGTCTATAAATGTTTAGTTTAGTGTTTAGTACTGTTTACTTGTCTTTTTAGTATAAGAAAATCATCACATGGCATTTGCATGCATTCATATATTTTTTTTCTTGATTAATTTGAATGTAAATTGGTGCTATCATTTTATGTGTAGATTTTGGTGCTAGTAGTGATTGTGAGGATTGTTGCTACCCCCCCAACTACCAAGGCAAGTGGTGCTTCATGATTTTGTCCCAATATTTTGACTATGCACTAGTGATATTTTGTATAGGACTTGCATGATATATTTGCTAAGTATCTATATGCTATGCTATGGGAAATCCTAGTAGTTGTAGTCTTGATAGAATTTTCTCTAAGTTAAGATACTTGTTATATTGCCATGCTTAGCCTAGCTAGTAGCAAACAAGGGTGGATTATATACATGCTATGGAAAATGTTGCTAAGTCTTTGACTTGTGTTTTTGCTTAATAAAACAACTAAGTGAATGAATCACCTGGGTAGAATGGTATGTTTGGGTTATGTTGAGTGGTTACACAAGGCCCATATCTATGGTCTACCTTGTGTATCACACTTGTGGAAAGCCATCCAAGAACAAAGGGATTTGAGATACTTAGTGTTTAGAAGCTTCTAGTGCAACCACATGGCATATGGGATCTGCCTTGATCATATAGATTTCAATAACTTAGCCAAATGGACAGTTGGTGGTAGGGTGATAGGTTGGAGTGCGTCCATTTTGGTCTAAGGGAAGGCTTCTGAAAGGTCTCGTCTCGATGCATGTCGAGTCTTGTGGGAAAAGTGCACCACCTCTCGAGAAGGAAAAATCTAAGTACTTAGCCGTATCCCCGGCAAGGGACAATTTGAGCATCAAGACACTAAAGCTATCAAGGATCTCATCATCCCAGTTTCTAAGTTAAAAACTTGTGGTTGAACAAGGGTAAAGGGTCACCAATGTCTATTGGTGGTTCCTTGGGAGTTTTTGTCGAACAAAAACTTAGTGTTTTTCAACTGATAGGAAAATCCTATTTTGAGCAAAGCAAGCCTCGGCTACACTTAGCCAAATTCATATAGAAGTTTAGAAGCTATTATTCTACTAAGGTATCACTTGCCAATACTATTCTAATGTATTGACCCACTATGGCTGTAACTTGTGATGTTGTAGTTTACTCTGATGAGGATTAGGGTTATGAGTCTACACTCAACATGTTTGCCTGTGGCACATGAAGATGAAGACTTTACTTTATATTGTTAAGTTGAACTCTTGTACTAGCCTATGGCTATGGAGTTGTAAAATACTATGTTATCTCTGGAATGACGATGTAATAATGACCTTTATATCTGTGTACTTCATCTTAAACTGTGGATGCTAGCATTGATCCAGGGACTAGCATTGCAATCACAGGGACCTTTACCTTTATAAAGGTGTGGTCTTACAGATGGTATCAGAGCATTGTGTTGCCTATAGGATTATGACCCTAGGTTGGATTAAACTAAGAAACTACTAAGGAAAATTTTAGTACTTTGTAAAATTCCACACTTGTCTTTTCTTCTCGTAAACTTTTCTAATCTTCTTTCTCATCTCTATTTGTAGATGAACTCCATCAACGAAGCCATCAGGAAGGGACCACTCATGACCATGACTTTGGAGTTTGAGACGGAGTTTCCCAAGGCACTCAAGAACCTTATGGTTACCATGGGGATACATGGTGCATATGTGTACAAGGTATTCCATGTGATGGATGAAGGAGAAGAGTATTGGTGGGTGCAACTTCACTTGTACAAAAACAAGGAAGACAACCACAAAGAGTCGAGATTCTGCATGGTCACCAACTTTGAAATGCACACAACATTCTTTGACTCTGCAAGAAATGCAGCTTGGAATGCCATCAAGGAGTTGGGTGATAGGCTCAAGTGTAGAATGATCAACACTCAAAATGACCTTAAAGAAGAAAAGAAGCATACCCAATACTTAGAGGCTACCAATCAATGACTAAGGGAAGACATCATAGACTTAATATTGGAGTCTTGTGATCAAAATAGACAGATTGCTACTAAGGATGCCCTAATAGCTATCTTGTCTAGTGAGTGAGAGTTGTAACGTACTATGTTAGTTGGACCACCATATTTACTATTTACTCGCAAAAATTTTTCTAAGTTATGTTGAACCTTGGTATTTGATTTGGATTTGTGTATGCCATGACTTGTGTGTTTATTATAAAAAATGTGCTTGTGTTCTATTGACTTGTGAATTTTTCTCTACTTGTATTGATTCTAACCATTCTATATCTTATACAATAGATGCCTAACATTATTATCAATACTGCCGAGGAGTTCAAGGGAACTCGTTTTGGTTCTCGTCTCGTGGAGCTCACTAGTGTGCTCAACCTCCCACTTCCTAGTATCACGACACTTCAGCTCACCAAGTTTTAGAGGAAGGACCTTTGGGGCTTCAGAGTCACACAGCCGGTACGCCAGGCAGAGCCACCCACGGAGGCTATCACCTTCAAGCTGATGCATGATGACAAGGAGAGATGCTTAGATGTAGTCATGCAGGAGTTACTTGGACACCTGGTTGGGAGGCACTACATCGAGCTTAGAGGTCTCTACTTTAACCCGTTCGGGAGACGCGACGAGGAGGGTGAGGCGATTAACTACGATGACACTACTAGAGAGACGATTGAGCCTGTCCGTCTGTACCTTCAGGATCTAGAGTGTCTTATTAGACACCTCGACACGGAGAGGAACAACGTCATTCTTAGCAATGACGAGCTCCAGGTTCAGCTGAGAGAGAAGGACAAGCTCTTCGCGGAACAAGTCGATATCTTCAAAGAGATGGAGGCCAAATTTGAAAGCCAGGACAAGAAGTTCAAGAGTCAGGAGAAAAGAGTCCAAGATAGAAACAAGAAGATTAGGGAGATGAAGGATGAGTTAGAGTCCAAGGACTTCGAGCTTGAGCACCAGTAGGGATTGATTGAGAGGATCACTCACAGAAGAGGGCCCTCAGGTCCAAGATTGAGGCCTTGACCACTAGTGTAGAGGAGTACAAGGCCGCCATGGAGAATGCAGGTCTTGATCTTGTTGACGTGGAGGTCGACATGGAGGAGTAGTGTAGACTACTCGACTATCTTTCATCTATCATACTTTGATTATTGAGTTGCAATGACCATCCAACATGTGGATGGCTTGCTATTGTGTGTTTGCAATTTTCAAAACCTGTTGTTTATGTTGTTTAAACTCTATGTTAAATTGAGCTTGGTTATTATGATTATTTATATGTGATGTATTGTGCATGTTAAGCATCTATGGGTATATCATTCTTATCCTTATTGAAACCATAGATGCCTCCCCGTCATGCCAACCCCAACCAAAACAACAACAATAATGTCACTCCCGAGATGCAGCAGTTGATGAAATCACAAGCTCAACTGATGCAGATGATGACACAGTTCACGCAGAACCAAAATCAGAACAACAATAACAACAAAAACAACAACAACAACAATCAGAATAATCCTCCAGCATTTGACATGATCACCAGATTTCTGAGACTAAGGCCTACAAAGTTCTCAGTAACCACTGATCCAATGGTTGCCAATGACTGGTTACGTTCAGTGAACAAGGACTTAGTCACTGTTGGCTCCGCCGATGAGGAAAAGGTCAGAGTTTTGTAGCACATCTGCTCGAAGGACCAGCAACAACCTAGTGGGACAACTTTCAGATCACCACTCCCCTTGAGGATGTGACTTGGGCTATTTTTGATGATGGATTCCGTATATCTCACATCTCATCCTGAGTGATGAACTTGAAGAAAAAGGAGTTCCACAGTCTGAAGAAGCGTCACCGCAGTGTGGCTGAGTATATTGAGGAGTTCAACAATCTGGCGCGTTATGCACCGGATGAAGTTGATACTGATGCTAAGAGGAAGGAGAAATTCCTCGAAGGACTTAATGATGAGTTGAACCTACAGTTGTCTGTTGCCTATGTCCCAACCTATCAATCACTTTGTGACAAGGCTACCATCTTGGAAAACAATATGAAAGAGGTTGAGGGCAGAAAGAGGAAACATATCTTTGATAAGCATAGCTCGGGATTGTCTCACAAGCGTTCCCATCATGATGATAGTGGAGTTCTGTATTCCAAAAACATGGGAAGTACAACAACCACCACAACCACAAACGTCATCATGACAGCAAGCATCATCGCAGTCATGAAAATGACAAGTATAAGAACCACATGAGTGGATACAAGAACCACCACAGTGGAAGTGGCAGTGGAAGTCAGCCTGTAAAGAAAGATCTCAGTTAGGTTGAATGTTTCAAGTGTAAGAAGATGGGGCACTATGCTAATGAGTGCCGTGAAAAGAAAGTTGAAGGTGCCAACAAGCCCAATCCCTTCCAAAAGGGACAAGTGAACCATATCAATGTGGAATAAATATAGAAGAATCTGATGATCACTACAAGGAATCTGGCTATATATGACCCTCCATTTTCGTCACAAAATCGCCATAGTAGTTTGTTTATGACGATTTTAAGATCGTCGAAAGCTGGGCGTCGCAAATGAACTATAACAACGTTTTTGGTAAAATCGTTATAACCGTATATGACGATATTAAATTGTCATAACGTCTATGACGATCTAATATCGTCATGGACCATCTAGCCAAGCCATCTCAGATCCTACGTGGCCGATTCTACGTGGCAAAATTGTGACGAAATGAAATCGTCTTAAATCAAAATCAGCCTGGTCCAATTAGTTCACCTATATGGGCTGAGCCCATTAATTCAGCTTTTGTTCTTCTAGGCCATGGCCTTTTTTGGATCAACTTTTGGAGGATTTGGCCTTTTTAGAGTGATAATACTTGGCCCTGTAAAATTTGGTTGTAGCCTTTTTATAGTGCAATCGAGTTTGGGCCTTGCCCTATTTTTGTAGTAATCAGCAACTCAATTATATAGATTAGGACAATATATTTAATAATGCATTTCCCCAGGAAATATACAAATGAACCAACATCGAGCATTTGAATTACATGGCACCACGACATACAAGTATACAAACAGGTTCACACATGACAACCTTATTAGATTACAAGTATCTCCAGCATTAGATACGAGTATGCAAGCATGTAATATCTCGAGCCACTTGTTCTGAACCTTTACAATCAGGTGAGAAAATCTCGCATCAATCTTCTGCCTTATTGAGAATCAACTGGTACCCCTTGTTGTGTTATGCTTGTGCTGAAACAACTTCCGTTTATTGTGTTGTAACGTATGCAAGTGGGATCAACAAGTATTCACAAGGTAAAACTTACAAGTAGAATCTAAGCAACATATACTTGACTTCGTGTTGGAGAAGACTAAGAGTAGATACCTGACTTCATGTTGATGTGGTGGATGGAGTTGTAGTAGAAGATCTAGTCTGCATCTTCATTGACGCTGAACAAAGATACTTGTCCATGCAGAAGCCCGCTCTGCACTCCCAAGACATGACAATATATGTATACACAGTTAGAAAAGCTTATGATTTAATGCAAATAAGTACTTGAGGATTTGGGATACCAAATTGATCTCAGAAATGAAAATTTCTATACAGGTCCTATGCCTATATGGTTATACATAAACTAGTAGTAGTACCACTACTACTAGATGAAAATATGTTGTATAATGAATCTCTTGCCTTCTCTTTAGAAAAGGAAGGGAATACAAAGAGGGAGAGACACACACGCTCACACCACGTAGATTTCATTCTTTGAGGAACCTTGATTTCTCCAACGAACAATATGACAATACATGCATCCACCATCATGTGTGAACTATTCGCATGTCTCGTCTTTTCAAGACTATAGCAGACAAATAAGCATTCATGTGATCATGTACCCAGCCTTTGTTAGGTCATGTCATATCATATCAAAAACAGGAGCTACTAATCATCAAAATTGATTATCAAACTATAACTTCAAGCTAGCATCTCACTTGGGTGAATTAACAAGGACAATAAGGGAGTGGGAAAGACCGAAGACTTACTTGAATCAAAGCACGGTGATAGGTACTTGTCCACCGGCATCCGAATCAAACCCATAACTGTAACGACAATGAAAAAAGTAGCCTCCGAATCAAAACTAAACACAAATATCTCCTAGCGAGTCCCTAAGATTTCATCCACATCCAAGTGATAAATCACCACACTGCAGCACAAGCAAACTAAATGAGACACATGGGAGCAGAGAGAGGGGAGAGGGGAAGAACATACCAATACAGTTGTCCAGCTTGATGTGCGCCTTGTCATGGTCGTTGTAGAGATCGACAGCCAGCTCGAAATTGTCGACGATGAAGGCCACCTCCCTGCCAGAGCTCCAGGAAAGGCCACCCTCCTTATAAAAAACCTGCCACCACCTGAGAGGTCGGTGAGGCCCTTCTTGTTGATTTCCCAATGCTCAGGCATCTTGTAGATCTATAAGAGAAATACAACACAAAATGGTATATGATATGTGATTCATATGGATAAGAGATTAATTATGGTTTACGGAAATGATTATGGAAAGTATAAAATGAAACATGCAACAATGGTTTATAGAGATACATTATGATGCATACACTCAGTTCTTTAAATTGCTGTAAATAGAACAAATCAACAACGACTAATAATAGGTCAATGCATGCATGATGAAATAGATAAGCATCTGCATACAAAAAAATCATTCATCCAACAGCCATATACACAAGTAGAAGATAGAATTAATGTAAAAGAAGTAGCACTTGAAGCACAAAGTAGTTATAGTGCAGATTCAACCACCTAATGTACAAGATGAACTAATGTACATGAAGGCCAGAAACTTTGAAGAGTTAAAAAATGGCAATCGATCAATTAAAGTTGTACAGAATGAACCTAAGCAAAGGAAGCACACTAAATAGGAATACACTCAGACCAAACCATTATCTCCGCATTTCTCTAATATCCATAGAAATATGCAGTGATAAAGTAGCCATATCATTAACAGAAAGATAGACCAAATTGGTGTAGAGAAGGAATCTGAGAAGAGAAACTCCTACATTGTGCAACACTAATATATGCTACGGTATATCTGTATGATCCCCTTCTGGAAAGTTTGACATATATTCTCATCATAAAGCTAATACACTCTACACTAGCATCTACTAAACATGAAAGCACAGAATAAATTAATTTTTAAGAACCTGGACAGCGGGTAAGAAACACTTAGACTGTTGTTCTAGGACAGTAATCTAACAAAGTGTAAATTCTACTCACTTCATTATTTTTAGATTAGATAGTAGTCGAAGTGTTTGTTGAGAAGAATTAATAATTGATTTAATCATAAAAGAAACAAGAAATTAACATGCAGCATACTCCTATTGGACAGATAATCCTAGGCAAAACATGACAAAGTATAATCAAAGATAACCAGATGTGGAATAGGGGACTTATCTAGATCATGGAGATTATGAAGAATATGATTAGACCGTGAAGATTTGAAGAACTAGCCAGCAGATAAAGAGCTAATCAAATAGAACCACAACAACCGGGCACAACATCAACTCGAGATTCGTTGTTGGGCTCGTCTACAAACCCAGTATAATCCCAATTCAATCAGCACTCGTGAAACTCGGCAGGGGGTCGCTGGATCGACAGGGAAAGAATCTATAGAAGTACTTACTTGTTGATGAAGACCAACCGATGCCGGGAGTGGCGGCCACCGGGATCAGAGGAGGAAATCACTTCGTAGGACAACACCCGCCACAGGTTCTCCGACGCTCGAGCTTCGGTCTCTTTGCCTCGATCTGTGATGGTCCGACGACAGCGACGAGATCCTGGGCCACTTCCTGAGCTGCCCGGCCGACATCCCCGTGGGCGGCGGGCGGAGACTGGGTCGGGAGTCGGTGGTGCGACGACGGAGTGGGAGATCCACAGTGCCACAACGCCCTCGGCGTAGTTTAGGTTCACGGTGTTGTTGCTCCGGTCGGCCCAGCGACCGCGTGGCCAGATCTGGTGAACCCGACATGGCAGGATAAGGGGGCGGAGGGGGATGTGGTGAGCGTGCTAGAAGATGAAGCAGACAGAGGGCGGCGCGATGGTGCACGTAGGTGGTATAGGCGAAGCAGAGGGAGGGAGGCATCGACGGGATTAGGGTTTGTTGGCGGCGGGGTTAGGGTTTGCTGGCGCCGAAGGAGGAAGAAGTGGCGGCGGGGTCGGGAACGTGTAGGGATTAGGGTCGGGTTTGGGCGGACAGGTCAATGGTCATGGGTGTGGGAGGATTTTACCAAAGTGCCCCTTATTATTTATATGGTGCAATACTGTGAACTAGGGCATTTCTGTCTATTCATGCACAAGTGTGGGAGGCGGGACAAAACTGGTGCAGTGAATTTGGAGTGTTGGATGGAGGCCCTATCAATGGCTGATATCTGATTGGGTGGGTGATCCGTGGGTGGACTAGTTTTATTTTCTGATTGGTCGCATAAAAATGATAGTTTGAAACGAGCATACAAAATCAAAAAACGGTCCGATCAACGCAAATCCTTCGCGTGGAGTCTTATTATGTGACATAGTTGTAAGAAAAAATACCAAACTTGGTATATTGCAAGTGTCTCGAAAAAACCTTCTTAGAAATGACATATCATGTATGAGGTTTCATGGCTTTCGGGCCAAACGACCAATGTTATGGCCAGAATCATGGCATAGTTTGTGATAATGTTCCCATCTTGTGCACACATATGTATCGTGGGATGGCGAACAATGTTGCAGGAGGAAGTTTTCCATTTCGTCGCATGGAAAAACCATTTTCCATTTTCCGAGCGTAAAAAACAGGTCGGTTTGTGAAGCAACCACCAAATAAAAGTTGCACGATGCTACCATCCCATTTTACAAAAGTAATAGGACACGTTAAATGGAAAAATGTCTCAACCGGGGTATCTCAAACCTTTCCGTTCACCCCTGGCGAAAAAGACAAATTCCTGCCGAATCAGCAGGAAGTGGGTCCGATTTGAACTACAGGTACATGATCCGATACCCATTATTAAAAAAAAATGTTTTTTAGACTCACAATATCATGTTTCTTTAGATATCCAATACAATTTTAGTGAGGATCAGCCCCGAGCTAAGAACCTTCATGCCCGCCGTTTTGACCATAGTTTGAAACGAGCATAAAAAATTAAAAAACGGTCCGATCAATGAAAATCCTTCGCGTGGCGTCTTATTATGTGACATAGTTGCAATAAAAAATACCAAACTTGGTATATTGCAAGTGTCTCGAAAAAACCTTCTTAGAAATGACATATCATGTATGAGGTTTCATGGCTTTCGGGCCAAACGACCAATGTTATGGCCAGAATCATGGCATAGTTTGTGATAATGTTCCCATCTTGTGCACACATATGTTTCGTGGGATGGTGAACAATGTTGCAGGAGGAAGTTTTCAATTTCGTCGCACGAAAAAACCATTTTCCATTTCCCGAGCGCAAAAAACAGGTCGTTTTGTGAAGCAACCACCAAATGAAAGTTGCACGATGCTACCATCCCATTTTACAAAAGTAATAGGACACGTTAAATGGACAAATGTCTCAACCGGGGTATCTCAAACCTTTCCGTTCACCCCTGGCAAAAAAGACAAATTCCTGCCGAATTAGTAGGAAGTGTGTCCGATTTGAACTACAGGTACATGATCCGATGCCCATTATTTTTTGAAAAAATGTTTTTTAGACTCGCAATATCATGTTTCTTTAGAGATTCAATACACGTTTAGCGAGGATCAGCCCCGAGCTAAGAACCTTCATGCCCGCCGTTTTGACCATAGTTTGAAACGAGCATAAAAAATTAAAAAACGGTCCGATCAACGCAAATCCTTCGCATGGCGTCTTATTATGTGACATAGTTGTAAGAAAAAAATACCAAACTTGGTATATTGCAAGTGTCTCGAAAAAACCTTCTTAGAAATGACATATCATGAGGTTTCATGGCTTTCGGGCCAAACGACCAATTTTATGGCCAGAATCATGGCATAGTTTGTGATAATGTGTCCATATTATGCACACATATGTATCATGGGATGGAGAACAATGTTGCAGAAGGAAGTTTTCCTTTTCGACGCACAAAAACCTTATTTTCTATTTTCCGAGCGCAAAAAATGAGTCGTTTTGTGAAGCAACCACTAAATGAAAGTTTCCAAATTCTACCATTCCATTTTACAAAAGTAACAGGACACGTTAAATGGACAAATGTCTCAACCGGGGTATCTCAAACCTTTTCGTCCACCCCTGACGAAAAAGATAAATTCATGCCGAATCAGCAGGAAGCGGGTACGATTTGAACTAAAGGTACATGATCTATTGCTCATGATTTTTTGCTAAAATGATTTTTAGCTTCACAATATGATTTTTATTCATAGATCTAATGCAAGTTCGGCGAGGCTCATCTCCTAGATAAGTTCGGCAAGCTCGGCAAGTTTTGACCATAGTTTAAAACAGGCATAAGAAATTCAAGAATGATCCGAACAATTAAAACCTTCGCGTGGAAAAGAATGATCCGAATAATGTAAAACCTTTGTGTGACAAAGATACTAAGATGATCTAGTGAAGTTTATAAAAAATTAGAGACAAAAATCAATTGTTTTGAATTTCATATAAAAATATACAAAAAAATGAAAGAAGTGTCCTAACTAGACCAGCCGAGCTGGTCCAGACTTATTTTACCACGCATAAGGCCTAGGTCGGCCCAACAAGTCATCCCAGCCCGCCACATTCTCTGAAGAGACCTATACCTAGGAATGAAAGGGTTTGTCTAAATAACCGGCCAACGTGTATGTAGTACAAAACGAAGATGATCTGTAGTGGTCTTGTCCCTTTCCATTCATGTCTGTAGTCTCAGGTTCGATTCCCCTCTATCCCTTTTATTTATTTCTGTTTTTATCAATACAGACACGGACCAATAAATAGTTCAAGTGCGCGTGTATGACACAACCTATCGTGTGTCCCCGGTTCTAATCTCCTCTTCCACTTCTTTTTATTTCTGAATTTACCAATACAATACATACTAAATAAAAGGTCAAGTGTAGATATAGAGCACAACTTGCCCCGTGTCCAGTTGGTTAGTATGACCAATGACAGAGACCCTGTGCGTTGCGGGTTTGAGTCCCAAATGCCTATTTTTTGTCATATTTGCGAAATAATTGACACGCAGGCGTAACATGTTATGTGGCTGTCACGTCATTTAAATATTTTACGAATTAAAAGTTATGACGATATAAAATCGTCGTAATCCTTACAAATAAGGTCCTATGTCTTTGAGTCTGCGTTATGACGATTTCTTATAAGAAAGTTACAACGATTTTTTCGAAATCGTCATAATTTTGGGGGCTTTTGGCCTTTCTAAATGGCTTATGATAATTTTGTGTAAAATCATCATAGATGTATGACGATTTCATCTAGGGTAACTAACAAAAGGTCATAAATCAACACATTTCTTGTAGTGGATGTGGCTAGTAAGTTCAAGCTTAATTCTATTCCAGCACTTGTTCTTTTTTATACGGGCGCATCGCATTCATTCATGTCAAGAGCATTTGTTGATAAAAATGGATTTCCAACTGAAAATGTTGGGTGTCCTATAAAAGTAAGATCTCCCGCTGGAGAGATGATAATGAGTCTTGGATGTCATGATCTAGTGATAGAACTTGGGAAGCATAAGTTTCCAGTCAGTCTGATAATCCTAGATTCTGAAGGATTGGATGTTATTCTGGGCATGGACTGGATGACTAAGTATGAAAGAGTACTAGATTGTGCCAATCGTACTGTCACACTCACAACCCCGAATAATAAAAGGATAAGATTCAAGTCTAACTTTGAATCAAAAGGAAGTAAGCTAAATTCTCTTAAGGGGGTTAGCATAGACAGTGTGCTAATTGTGAGCGAGTATCCGGATGTGTTTCCTGAGAAATTGTCTGGAATGCCACCAGATAGAGATGTTGAGTTTCTAATTGACTTACTGTCGGGATCTGGACCAATATCAAAGAGACCTTACAAGATGTCAGTTGATGAGTTGAAAGAACTCAAGAAACAGCTTGGGGAACAGTTGCATAAAGGATTTATTCAATCGAGTTCTTCGTCTTGGGGTGCACCAGTTTTTTTTGTTGAAAAGAAAGATAGAAGTCAAAGGTTAGGCATAGATTACCGTTCACTCAATGAGGTAACTATCAAGAACAAGTATCCTTTTCCTAGAATCAATGATCTGTTTGATCAGCTAGAAGGAGCCCGAGTGTTCTCAAAGATTGATCTCCGACCAGGCTACTTTCAGCTAAAGATTAGAGAGCAAGACATACCTAAAACAACTTTCACCACTAGGTATGGATTGTATGAGTACACCATGATGCCATTTGGTTTGACAAATGCACCAGCCTACTTCATGAATTTGATGAACAAGGTGTTCATGGAATTTCTTGACAAGTTCGTTGTCGTTTTCATCGATGACATTTTGATCTACTCCAAGAGCAATGAAGAGCATTTGCGTTTGATACTTGAGAAGCTTAGGGAGCATAAGCTATATGCCAAATTTAGCAAGTGTGAATTCTGGTTGAATGAAGTGGGATTTCTCGGTCATATTGTGTCAGGAGATGGTGTAGTTGTTGATCCCGCAAAAGTGTCAGCTGTAACTGAGTGGCAATCTCCTAAGTTAGTGAAAGAAGTGCGTAGTTTCCTTGGCTTGGCAGGATACTATGGAAGATTCATTGATAATTTCTCGAAGGTAGCTAAGCCAATGACGTAGTTACTTAAGAAAGACAAGAAATTTGATCGGACTGAAGGATGTGAACTCAGTTTCCAAGAGTTGAAGAAGAGACTAGTGACAACACCAGTCTTATGTCTTCCGGATTTGGAGAAAGATTTCCAAGTTTATTGTGATGCATCTCACCAAGGATTAGGTGCAGTTTGATGCAATGTAACACTACGGTTCTGGAAAGACCGTAGCTTCTATGTGACATGCCAATCCCTAGATCGGTTCATTGGCCCACAATAGAAGAAGATGAATAACATAGCAAGATATCCGTGTATCATAAATAACGAAGATCCAGAGTATCATTATTACAATAAAAGCTTAGCTCAAGGCTAGCTCAAATTATTCAAGTAGCAACATAAATATAATAAATCCTCCATTCTTCAAATTTCCCACAAGTGAACAAGTGCCGAGTGGAGTACCGTGGCCTAAATCGATCACTCAGAATCGGAATATCCTGCAACATGAAACGTAGAAGCCCCGAAGGGTCAATACATGGAATGTATGGCAAGTAGAGCTATTAAAGGAGACAATAGAGCTAACATCTACATGCATATCTAGCAAGTGGAGCTGTGGCTAGCTTGCATTTGCAAAAAACCCTTGTCCTATTTTCATAAACAGTTTTTGATTTTCTTTGAAAAGATCCCAATTAGGTTAACCCATCAAAATTAAAGCAATTAGGAAATTGGAATGAGTGAGAAACATGTCATGCAATCAATATCAAGCAACTCAGACATCCATAACCGGGGACACGGCTAATCGATTAGTTTATACACACTGCAGGGGTTAGTACACTTTACCCATGTGACTTGGCGAGCCCAGCTCGTACCATCACTCTCATATTGGGTGACGATAGGGAGAAGTCCAAGAAGGGACCGTTCGGGAAGTAGCTCCCCAAACCCGACACGCACCGGTCCAACCTACCAAAATTCTACATCTCTGGATACGTGGGTTAGAGTTACCACAACCTACTGAGTCCAACCAACCGCCCATTTTATTATTGTCACATAGTTGTACATGTAAGCTACAAAATAAAGAAGCCAATCATTTTCTCTCGATACCTGGGTGCCTTTCCGCAATGATACCACCAAAAATTATCAATCCCATCATACCCAGGAGATTCATTGATTAAGTTGTTTTTATTTTTCGCAAACCAACACATTTAGAAACAACTTTTAGTGATGTAACCCAGCCCTCATTCATCATAGTATGGCTAAGCACATCTACCAACAGTGGCTCATCTATAGGAAAATCCTACCACATAATAGGACATAGCATAGCGATAGTAATATCCTACACATGCGTCTACAAAATACACAACAATGCATTGAAAATAGTAGGACAACATCATGAACAAAGTAGCATCTACTTGCTATTGTAGCGGTAATCTAACAATCAAGACACGAGCAAGCATTGCACTCGTCACAATCTACACGATACAATTGCAATCACATAAACAAACCATACACATTCATGTACAAACAATGACGATGCAAGATGCATGCATGACAAGTTGAACATTGCTACAGTAGCATCACATATTCTTATTCAGTATACCTACTTTATGCATGCATGGAAAATATTTTAAGTGCATAGAAAACAAAGCATGCAATTTTAAATGCCCAAACAATAGAGCTAGAAACTAAATAATTAGCCACTACTAACATACTGTTTATAAAATCTTGGAAAAATATCCACTATGTAGGCAACCTAAAATATAGCCAGTACCAATTGGAATTACTCAAAAAGGATTTATATAATTCCTTGAGTATTTAAAATACTACAGTAAGCCTTTAAATAGATCCTGCAAATTACAATACTGTAAGCCTAACTTTTTAATTCACTATAAGATTTATTTTGTTCTGCTGAATCTAGGGACATCTTATTTGCAATTTTTGGAGTTACAGAACTTATTCTATGAATTTAATACTCTAAAAGAGCATTAACTCGTTTAATTAACCAGGACAAAACCTTGCTGTAAAAGTGTAAAACAACTGTACAGAAATATTCTACGTGAGACAATGAATCCACACATATTTTATTTGTAATTTTTGGCCCAGTATATTAATTTCTATGAATTTTACAAGTTTCGGCTATTTTCTGCAATTTCCAAAATCATTAAAACACTTACTGCGCAGTCAACGCGACTGGACGGCCAGCGCTGACGCGGCGGTGACGTGGCATGGAACGCGGAAGCACGTAAGTGGGTGATACCCCTTCGTGAGATCCTTCTAATCTGGCGCGTTCAACAACGATCAGACGTCTCACCTTGGTTGTGGCGAGTTCGCCGGTGGCGGTGACGTGGCGGCGGCGACGGGGCTTCGGTGGCTTGGGCTGGTGGCGCTCCGGCGGTCCTCGGCGGCGTGGCGGTGGTGTAATCGACGCGGGAGGGCGAGGCGGTCATGGGGGTGGTCTTGGCGAGGCGCGAAGCTTCCTCGGGCGGCTGCGGCGGACGGCTGGAGACGGGCGGCGTTGGCGGTGCTCCGGCGAGCAATCCTTGTCGTCCTGGTGCACTGCAGGTAGGGGAAAGGGGGTGAGGCGATGCGGACGAACAAGAGGAAGAGAAAGAGGGGGAATAGAAGGGTCAGGGGGGGCGGCTGCCTCGTTGGGGACCTCGAGATCTGAAGTTCGGCAATAGGGGCGGTGGCGGCGAGATTCGTGGCGTCTAGGGTTTGTGAGAGGGGGGAAGTGGCGGCGGGTGCGGCTTATGAGGGGCTGAGAATTGGGGAAGGGGGCAAGGCAGTTCGAGACCGAACCGGAGCGGAAAGCGTGGCGGCGGCGGCGGTAGTGTCCGGTGTGGACTCCGATGAGGGGGATGACAAGCGGCCCTCGCTGGCCGCGGTGCGCGCTAGTTAACGGCAGACGCAAGACGCTGGCCGGTCTTGTTGGCTGCCGCTGGTTAGCAGCAAAGCCGGCTCGATGCAGCGCTGCTTTTTTTATTCCTTTTTTTATTTATTTTTCCTGATGAAAACTTAACTGAATATATTCTGAACTGTCTAGATTTTTGTCAAAATTTTAGATTGCAACAACTTTCGCTACGAAGCTCCAATTTGGGCGATTCAAAGTGCTATGGGTTCGTGTCGGAACCCTCTATGCACCTGTGCCTTCCATACTACCAAGATATAATGTTTTTCACAGAATCATGGTAAAACCAAGTGTTCAAGTGTAGGTGTCAAAATGCAAAAGCAAGTGGTTTGTTTGGCCAAAACCCTTTTCAAACGAAATTTTGCAAGGATGATCATGATGCAATGCCAGGAATGTTATGCAGTACCGAATATAAAATTTGGGATGTGACAAGACTAACCCCCTTAAGATGAATCTCGTCCCCGAGATTCGGCGTGGCTAGCAAATAGGTGTGGGTGGTCCTCTCGGATGTCATCCTCACGCTCCCAAGTGGCTTCTTCTTCGGTGTGGTGGCTCCATTGAACCTTGCAAAACTTGATCATCTTGGTACGGGTAATCCTCTCCGCTGTCTCCAGTATCTTGACCGGCTTCTCCTCATAGGTCAAGTCATTCTCAAGCTAAACCTCCTCTAGTGGCACCGTGTCTCTCAATGGTGTATCCACCATCTCCGGATGGCACTTCTTCAGCTGGGACACGTGGAGCACATTGTGGACGGCGGACAGAGCCTCTGGCAACTCCAACTGATAAGTAACCTTTCCTTTGCGTGCTAAGACCCGGTATGGTCAAATAAACCGAGGTGCCAGCTTACCCTTGATTCCAAATCTCTTAATTCCACGCAGTGGCGACACTCTGAGGTACGCTCTATCGCCTATCTCATACACCACTTCCTTGCGCTTGGCGTCAGCGTAGCTCTTCTGCCTTGATTGTGCTACCTTCAGTCTGTCCCTGATCAAGGCGACCTTCTCCTCGACGTCCTTGATCAAATCAGGTCCAAATAGCTGACGTTCTCCTACTCCATCCCATAGCAATGGTGTCCGGCATATTTTCCCATATAGTACATCAAACGGCGACGTCTTGATGCTGGTTTGGTAGCTACTGTTGTAGGAAAACTCGGCATACGGCAAATTCTCATCCCAACTAGAACCATGAGCCAAGGCGCAAGCTCTCAGCATATCCTCCAAAATCTGATTTACCCTCTCAGTCTGTCGATCAGTCTGTGGGTGGAATGCTGTGCTAAACTCCAACCTAGTCCCCAATGACTCGTGTAGCTAGCGCCAAAAGTGTGAGGTAAATTGGGTGCCTCTATCTGATACAATGCTCTTGGGAACTCCATGTAGGCACACAATTTTGTCCATATAAATCTTGGCCAACTTTGCACTCGTGTATGTTGTCTTCACCGGTATAAAGTGGGCTACCTTGGTCAAATGGTCGACCACTACCCAAATGGATTCATATCCCGACCTGGTCCTGGGCAATCCTGTGATAAAATCCATTCCAACTCTATCCCACTTCCAATCCGGCACGGGCAATGGCTGTAGCAGTCCTGCTGGCTTCTGGTGTTCCGCCTTCACTCGGCTACATACATCACATAAGGCAATATGCTCGGCGATGTCTCCCTCCATGTCGTTCCACCAAAATCTGTCCTCTAGGTCCATATACATCTTCGAATTGCCCGGATGTATGGAATACGGCGAGTCATGGGCTTCCTGCAGAATCAACTTCCTTATCTCCGGATCGTTGGGAACGCACAAATGATCTCCATACCACAAGGTTCCTTGTTCATCCTCGCGGAATTATTTTGCTCGATCCTCCTTCATCTTTTCCTTTATTTCATCCATCTCCTTGTCTCCTACTTGAGCCTTCCTGATCCTGTCCTGTAGCGTTGGTTGGACTTCCATTGCTGCCAAATATCCTTCTAACACTACCTCCAGTCTAAGGTCCTTGAATTGCTTGCACAAATCCTCGGGCAATTCCCCAAAAGTTAATCCATTGGCATAGACCTTCCGGCTCAGAGCATCTGCTACTACATTGGCTTTTCCTAGGTGGTATTGCAGATTCATATCATAATCCTTGATAAGCTCCAACCATCTCCTTTGCCTCATGTTCAGTTCCTTCTCTATAAATATGTATTTCAGGATCTTGTGGTCGGTGTACACATCGCAGTGTTTTCCCATTCGGTAGTGCCTCCATATTTGAGCGCATGCACAACCGATGCTAATTCCAAGTCATGCGTGGGATAATTCCTCTCATGGTGTTTAAGTTGCCGCGAGGCATACGACACCACTCTCCCATCTTGCATCAGCACACTCCCAAGTCCCTGTCGAGAAGCATCACGGTACACTTGAAAATCCTTCTGAAGGTCAGGTAAACACAGAACATGTGCGGTCACTAGTCGGTGCTTCAGTTCCTGAAAGCTGGCTTCACACGCATCTGTGCACTCAAACTTCCTCTCCTTCTTCAGAAGTTCCGTCATCGGCTTAGCAATCTTGGAGAAATTTTCAATGAATCTCCTGTAATATCCAGCAAGTCCAAAAAATCTACGAATATCACCCACATTCTTGGGTGCTTCCCGCTCAGTTACAGCAGTCACTTTGCTTGGATCAACAACGACTCCTTCTCCTGACACCACGTGTCCAAGAAATCCAACAGTGTTAAGCCAGAATTCACACTTACTGAATTTGGCATACATCTTGTGTTCCCTCAGCTTCTCCATAATCAGTCTCAGATGTTTCTCATGCTCAGCATCGTCCTTGGAATATATCAGTATGTCATCAATAAACACCACCACGAACTTGTCCAAGTACTCCATGAATACCTTGTTCATCATGGTCATGAAATAGGCCAGAGCATTCGTTAGTCCAAAAGACATAACTGTATACTCATATAAACCATACCTAGTAGTGAAAGCAGTTTTTGGTATGTCCTCCTCCCGGATATTCAATTGGAAGTAGCCCGATCGCTGATCAATTTTGCTAAAACCTTTGCTCCTTCCAGTTGATCAAACAAATCATTTATGTTCGGCAGGGGGTATTTGTTCTTGATGGTCACTTCATTCAGCGAGCGATAGTCCACCACTAACCTCTTGCTGCTGTCCTTTTTCTCCACAAACAGAACAGGTGCACCCCATGACGACGAACTAGGCTGAATGAATCCCTTGTCCAACTGCTCCTTTAGCTTTTTCTTTAATTCCTTCAGCTCATCCACATCCATCTTATATGGTCTCTTTTCTATAGGTCCTGTTCCCTGCATCAGATTGATGAGAAACTCCACATCCTCGTGGGTGGCATCCTCGGCTCTTCCGGAAACACGTCGGGGTATTCCTTAATCACAGGCACAGTATCCATGCTAACCCCCTTAAGAGAATTCAGCTTACACCTTCCCGGTCGCACAGCCGACTTGAACCTAATCCTCTTACCATCCGGGGTTTTGAGCGAAACCGCTCGTTGTGCACAATCTATGTGTCCCTCATGCATAGACATCCAATCCATGCCCAGTATTACATCTAAACCTTGTGACTCCAACACTACCAGATGTGCAATGAAATTGTGTGCTCCAATCCTCACAGTTAAGTCACGGCATACCGCGCTAGCTATCATATCCCCTCCAGGTGAACTTACTATAATAGACCCTTTCAGGGACTCCATAGGTAACTTATACTTATCCACAAATGCCCTTGATATGAATGAATGTGATACACCAGTATCGAAAAGTATAAGTGCAGGGTGAGTGTTGATTGGAAAATTACCAACCACAAGATCAGGCTCATCTGGGATCTCCTCCACATTCATGTGGTTCACTATGGCCTTCTGGTTGTTGCCTGGCTTCAGTCCCTTCTTCTCCGGACAGTTGTCTGCATAATGTCCCTTCTGGCCACACTTGAAGCATGTCACCTCACTCAGGTCCTTCTTCACAAAGCTGCGGTCACGGTTGCGGTCATGTCCACTGTGTCCTCCAGAATGGTGGGTGTGTCCTCCCTTGTGGCTGTGGCGGTTGTTCTTGTGGCTATCATGGCGATGTCCATCGACTCCATTGTAAGATCCCTCCTTTGTAAAGGATGTGATTGCAATGCTAGTCCCTGGATCATTGCTAGCATCCACAGTTTAAGATGAAGTACATAGATACAAAGGTCATTTATTACATCCATTCCAGAGATAAACATAGTCTTTACAACTCAAGTCCACATGCCTATTACAAGAGTTTGAATAAGTAAATGAATATAGGTCTTCATCTTCATGTGCCACAGGCAAACATGTTGAGTGTAGACTCATGACACCTAATCCTCATCAGAGTAACCTGCAACATCACAAGTTACAGCCACAGTGGGTCAATACTTTGGAATAGTATTTGCAAGTGATACCTTAGTATATTTTAAGTGGACTAGATACTATATGCAAATTTGGCTAAGTGTAGCTTGGCTTGCTTTGCTCAAAATAGGTTTTTCCTATTAGTTGAAAACACCAAGTTTTCTTTGTCAAAACTTTTCCCAAGGAACCACCAATAGACATTGAGGTCCTTCACCCTTGTTCACCCACAAATTTTTACTTAGAAAATTGGGATGAGGAGATTCTTGATAGCTTCCATGCCTTGATACTCAAGTTGTCCATTGCCATGGACTTGGCTAAGTACTTAGATTTTTCCATCTGCAGAGGTTGTGCACTTTCCTCACCAGACTTGGTTTCACCAAGACAGGACCTTTCAGAAGCCTTCCCTTAGACCAAATGGACGCGCTCCAACCTATCATTCCCACTACCACCAACTGTCCAAATGGCTAAGTTCTAGCAACCTATATGGTCGAGGCAGAGCCCATATTGCCAAGTGGCTGCACTAGAAGCTTCTTAACACTTGGCCTCTAAAATATCTTTGTTCCTGGGTGGCTTACCACAAGTGAGATACACAAGGTAAACCATAGCCATCGGCCTTGTGTAACCACTCAACCAAAACCACCAATCAAGTCCCTTTCCACCCAGGTGATTCATTGACTTAGTTGTTTTATTAAGCAAAACAAGTCCAAAGACTTAGAAATATTTTCATCATAGCATGTATATTTTCACCAACCCTTGTTTGCTACTAGCTAGGCTAAGCATGGCATATATAGTAACTTAACTTAGAAATTTCCTAGCAATTCTACAACTACTTAGGATTTCCCAACATGGCATATAGGCAAAATAATAACATGCAAGACTTAGCAAAATATTTCTAATGCTTAGTATAAAATATAGGGATAGAAATATTCATGAAGTACCACTTGCCTTGGTAGTTGGGAGAGTAGCACTCTTCACAATCACAATCACTAGCACCAAAGTCTACACAAAGAATGGTAGCAACAAATTACACACAAAACATAAACAAACAAACAAAAGTATATGCATGCATGCAAAATGCTAAGTGATGATTTTTAAAACTCAACCAAGCAAGTGCATAGTACTGAATCCTAAACAAGTCAAAAACTTGCCACACAACAATAATTTAAACCCTAAATTAATTCCTAAACAATTCATATGCTCAAATAAGCCCTACACATGTTTCTGCAAATAAAACCTTTTTAACAGAAACTAAACATTAAACACATTGCATATTCTGAAAGAGCTTGTTCTCCTGATTCCAACGGTATAAAATTTGTCAAAATCTAAGTGGGAATCAAAAGTTACAAACAAAACAAATTTGAACTAAAATATGATGCAAAATCTGTTTTAAATCTAATCTACTGCCACGCGTATTAATCTTACTGGCGCGGCATCGTTCGGTCGGATCACGCTCGAGCCGCTGGATCTAACTTAAACGCTGCTCGATCTAATCTTATCGCCCGCTCGCGTTCTATCCTATCCGCACGATCTGGATCTAACGATCCTGAGCAGCCTGACCATCTAGTGGCGGCGACTGGCGGCGGCGCGTCTGTCAGTAGCGGAGCTGGCGTTCTAGGTCGCGCGGGAGAGGGAGAAGGGGTTTACCAGACTCACAGGGAGCTGCTGATGCTCAAGGTGGCGATGGCTGGTCAAGGGGCGCGCTGTAGTGGCTGAGGGAGCTCGTCGGAGTCGTGCACGGCGTCAGGTGGTTGCTGTCGAAATCGTTGCCGAGGTTCCGCGTCGCCCTAGCACGAACCAGATGGTTTAGGAGATGCACAAGACAATGGCGAACAACCTCGTATGCGAGAGAGATCAAGGGGCGCGCTATGCTTACCGTAATTGGTCGCCGGAGTTGAGTGGTGGCTCGGTCGTTTGCGGGAACCAACGGGGACGGCGTCCTGGGTCACAAGGAGGCAAGAAAAGGGTATCAGAAGATGCACAAGGTCCTGCTGGACACACTCGTTTGAATCAGAGGCACATGGGCGGTCGGAACTCACCGGAATTTGCTGCCGGAGATCGTCGGAGCTGCGGCGGTGTTTGGCGAGTTGCGAGCAGCCTGGTGGCGTGGAGAGAAAATTGAGTGAGGGGAATGGAGCGGAGTGGGGAGGGGTTTAAGTAGGCAGAGGCTCTACAAGAAACACCTGGTGAATCAATGGAAATTATGCCGCGGAATCAACGGCCAATGGCTGACGTCAAGGCGAGATTTGGGGAAGAAGGAGTCGATGTGGAGAGGGCCCAGTTGTCTGCGAGAGGAACATAAGGGGTGTGGGGTCCTGGCGTCAGCGACTCGCTGGGTGCGTCTGCGAGTGAATGAGAGAGAGGGAAAGCCCGGGTGGGCTAGCTGGGCTGGTTTCTCTGTTGGGCCAGAATAGTAGCGCCGGCCCTTTTCCTTTTCTTTATTCCTTTTCTTTTTCTAATTTGATTTTCTTGAATGATTTTCAAATGAATTCAAACTCTATTTACATTCAAATCTTTTCAGGATTTTTACAATGTGCAACAGTCACAATTCTAGGCATAAAAACATGTGGTCACTTTGAACTGGCTTGGTCATTTTGGAAAAATAAAATAACCAGTGACAATAGCACTTGTTTTATATTGGTTTTGAAATTTGTTTTCAAATTTGTATTTGCTTTGAAATTTTGGTTTAAAAACTTAGCAATCTAGCAACTCATTCTGAAAGCAATAAGGCACAAGGTTTGGTTTCATGAACAACAAACTCTCATATAAAGAGTAGCATTTGTTTCAAATGATGATCACATAAAATAATGAGCTCATATGCTCCTATTTTTTTTGAATTGTTTTGTTTGAAATGAACTCTATATGATCATGGATGCATGGATGATATGCATGAGTTTGAAATATGATTTTAGGGATGTTACAAATCTAACCCCCTTAAGGTGAATCTCGCCCTCGAGATTCGGTTTGGCTAGCAAATAGGTGAGGGTGGCCTTTCCGAAGATCATCTTCTCTTTCCCATGTTGCTTCCTCTTCGGTATGATGATTCCACTGCACTTTGCAGAACTTGATAGTCTTAGTCCTTGTGACTCTTTCTGCAGTCTCAAGAATCTTGATAGGTTTCTCTTCATAAGTGAGATCACTTTCTAGTTGAACCTCCTCCAAAGGTATAGTATCCTTCAAAGAAGTTTCTTCCATTTCGGGATGACATTTCTTAAGTTGACTTACGTGAAACACATTATGGACGACTGACAGAGATTCTGGCAGTTCTATTTCATAGGCAACTTCTCCTTTACGACTCAGAATCTTGAATGGTCCAACATATCTTGGTGCCAATTTTCCTTTGACTCCGAACCTCTTCACTCCACGAAGTGGTGACACTCTAAGATAAGCTCTATCACCAACTTCGTAGGTGACTTCTCTACGCTTAGGATCTGCGTAGCTTTTCTGCCGGGACTGTGCTATCTTCAACCTGTCCTTAACCAACTTGACCTTCTCTTCGGCTTCCTTGATAAGATCTGGTCCGAATAAACTTCTTTCTCCCACACCATTCCATAACAATGGGGTGGTACACTTTCTTCCGTAGAGAAACTCAAATGGTGCCATCTCAATACTGGCTTGATAGCTGTTGTTATAAGAAAATTCTGCGTAAGGCAGACTTTCATCCAACTGGCTCCATAGTCTAAGGCACATGCCCTCAACATGTCTTCAAGAATCTGATTAGTCCTTTCCGTTTGTCCATCGGTTTGAGGATGAAAAGCAGTACTGAATTCCAACCTTGTTCCCAATGACTCATGTAGCTGTCTCCAAAAATGGGAAGTGAATTGAGTTCCCCTATCAGACACAATACTCTTGGGCACTCCATGTAGACATACAATTCTACCCATGTAAATTCTGGCTAACTTTGCACTTGTATAGGTTGTCTTCACGGGTATGAAATGAGCCACTTTAGTTAGGCGATCCACTACTACCCAAATAGAATCGTATCCTGACCGGGTCCTTGGTAATCCGGTAATGAAATCCATACCAATCTTGTCCCACTTCCAATCAGGAATAGGTAGTGGTTGAAGTAAACCTGTTGGTTTCTGATGTTCCGCCTTCACTCTACTACATACGTCACACAAAGCAATGTGTTCGGCGATGTCCTTCTTGAGATTATTCCACCAAAATCTTTCCTTCATGTCCATGTACATTTTGGTGTTACCCGGATGAATGGAATACGGTGAGTTATGTGGTTCTTGCAAAATCAGTTTCCGAAGCTCCGGATCTTGTGGAACACAGATACGTTTCCCATGCCATAACGTACCCTGTTCGTCTTCATGGAACCCTTTGGATTTTCCTTTGCCAATCTTTTCTTTAATCTCTTCGATTTCTTTATCAATCTTCTGAGCTTCTTTGATCTTGTCCAACAAAGTGGGTTGAACATCCAAAGTCATGAGATGTCCTTCAGGCATAATCTCCAATCTGAGTTTCCTAAATTGATTACACAGATCATCTGGCAATTCTCCTTTGGTAAGGCCATTCACAAAAACCTTACGACTTAGAGCATCTGCTACAACATTTGCTTTACCAGGGTGGTATTGCAAACTTAAGTCATAGTCCTTGATAAGTTCTAGCCACCTTCTTTGTCTCATATTAATTTCCTTCTGGGTGAAGATATACTTCAAACTTTTGTGATATGTGAACACTTCACAACACTTTCACAAAAGATAGTGTCTCCATGTTTTGAGTGCATGGACGACAGAGGCTAACTCTAAATCATGAGTAGGATAGTTCACTTCATGAGTTTTGAGTTGTCTCGAGGCATAAGCCACAACTTTACCGTGTTGCATAAGTACTGCTCCCAAACCTTGATGAGATGCATCACAATTTACTTGGAAATCTTTTTCCAAATCTGGCAGACACAAGACTGGTGCTTCACAAGTCTCTTCTTCAATTCCTGAAAGCTGAGTTCACAACCTTCAGACCATGCAAACTTCTTGTCTTTCTTTGACAATTCAGTCATAGTCTTAGCTACATTGGAGAAATTTTCAATGAACCTTCTGTAGTAACCTGCTAAGCCAGGGAAACTACGAACTTCTTTCACGGACTTGGGAGATTCCCATTCAGTCACAGCTGAAACCTTAGCAGGATCAACTGCTACACCATCCTTTGTCATAACATGACCAAGAAATCCAACTTCAATCAACCAGAATTCGCACTTGCTGAATTTGGCATAAAGTCTATGCTCTCTTAACTTCTCAAGTATCAATCGCAAATGTCCTTCATGCTCTTCTTTGCTCTTGGAATAGACTAAGATGTCATCGATGAAAACGACAACAAACTTGTCAAGGAATTCCATGAACACCTTGTTCTTCATATTCATGAAGTATGCTGGAGCATTGGTCAAACCGAAAGGCATTACGGTATACTCATACAATCCATACCTTGTGTGGCATCCCGCAAAACCACTACTAGAAAATCGCGTTGAATTTGTGCATTGCATCGTCATCATCATGCATTGTTTGCCAAAACTATTTTCGCAACGCCTGTTTTGTTTTCTAAAACGCCCCAACTTTAATCAAATATCCAACCCGGGGCTCCGGATTATTTTGTTTTGGCCGCTATCGGATTGCATACGGCCCGTTTAAAACAAATAAAAATTAGATTATTTTTAGTGGCGATCGAACGGCCAGATCGACCGACGACCACCCTGTGTTTTTGAATCGGTCCAAGCACCCCTAAATCCTAAGTTACCAACTAGTCTACCCAACCCAACCCTCCACTCACCTCACTCACACGCCACCTCACCACACCCTCACCCCCACCCAACCGTGGGCGCCACTTGGCCTCCTCCTCTCACCCTCCCTCCACTCAACCCGCCTCACCAAAACACACAGCCACACCAACCGCCAACCCACTCTCCTCGTCATTGGGCCCCAGATGACCACGCACGCTTAGCCACGCGTAGCCACGCTACTGGCACGCCGCCCACCGGGCACTGCCTCTGCCGCTGGGACCCACGCGGGCCTGACGCGATGGCCCGCCCATGACCCGGTCCACCACCTCAGAGCCACACCGCCTGATCCCACGCACCCCGCTGGCCCCACCTGCCTCCTCCCACCTCTCCTCCTCTCTCCTTCCTCCCTTCCCAACGCGACACCGCCCGACAACCGCCTCCTCCTCATGGTGCTCCACCCTCCTCCTCCCTGGTGCCTCCTCACCAGCGCCGCCTCCTCCCCTAGCGGCTCCCGTCCGCCGCCTGGCCCGGCTCAGCTCCCAGCCCTCTCAGCCTGCTCGCCAGCGAATCCGCCCACATAGCCCAGCTGGCCCAGACTGCCCCGCCGCTCAGACTGCCTCCCTACCAGATCTCGCGCCAAGGCTCCTCAGCCTAAGCCTCCGCCCCTCTCCAGCCAAGGCTGCTCGCCTGGGCCTCCCAGCCAAGGCCTCGCTGCCACCTCCTGCGCTACCTCGCTGCCGCCTGCCCGCCTCCACTGGCTGGCGCGACGCTGCACCGCCCGATCCTCCTGCTCCGGCCTCGGGCCTCGCCGCCCGAGGCAGAGATCATCGCCACTGGCCTCGCCCGCCCAAGCCTCGCCGACCATGCCTCCTCAAGGCCCGGCCGTCGCCAGGATCGCGCCCGCTTGACATCCTGCCCGGTCCGGCTGCCCCTCTCCGACGGCCCCACCTCTGCCGTTCAGTTCGCCCTTGCTCTGTGCCATAAGTCCTCAGATCCCAGCTACCAAGCCTGCTTGGTGTTCGACCGAACCACCTCTGGACGTGCCTCATGGCACATACCAAGTGTGGGGCCACATGTTCCACCCTGCCAGTACCAGAAGAGTTTGGAACCCGTCGAGCTGCAAGGCCAGCATGATCTCTTGGTGGTAATGACAATCGGACAAAGATCAACAAGAACAAGCTCGCCAAGCCCTTCCTCATGGATCACCGAGCACTTCTACATGGAATCGCAAGACCTACCGGGCGACCCAACCAAGACCCCGGTGCGACAAGCACCGATGCAGGACGCCAAGTTCGTCGCGAACCCGAACGCCTATGTCGCCGATGCGAGAACGACAAGCACTTCTACCCGAGCATAAGACCCGAGGAATCGCCGACAAGGACCGTCCCTACATCAAGATCTCCCTGGATGCGACGAGTTCTCCGTCACGGACGCGAACCCCAAACCCCGATGCGCCCCGGCACGGAACCAAGCCTTCTACCCGAACGCCAAGACCTACCCCGATCCGAAGACCCTAACCCTGGACCCCGAGACCGGACCCTGGACCCTGTCGAACCCCGAACCCCGGAACCCCAAGATCGTCGAGACCCCTAATGTGTGAACCTTCCCGAAACCCTAATTTCATAATATAATACAACTTGTTGCATATTGAAATGTCATCTCGCATGCATATCTGTGGTTTGGGGGCCTTATGCCGATTCACCTAATAATTAAATATGGGGCCCATATGCGGGCAAATCTAGCCTTATATTGGCCTCATTTAAATTGGTGTAGCGAACCTGGTACTACCTTCTGCCATGTTAAACAACATTTAATTTGCGGGGTACCTAAATAACTTGAACCTTCTAATTAATTGTCGGGACCCCGGTTCCGCTTAATATGACCTAATTGCATCGCACCTTTGCCTTGTCATCCATCATGCATGCATCATGCCGATCTTCTGCCGTGTATTAAATATTGCATCCGGTGCTTCTTCTAGTGTTTTGCTTCTTCGCGGATAAGGCCGTTGAGTTGATGTGAGCTTCGCCCCGATCTTCGGTTGAGCCTTCGACAATGTTTTCAGGCGAGCATCTCCCCCTTTCTACCTATCTTACTTTTATAGTGTTTTACTCCTTCCTGTTGATCTACTGCTATCTGTGTTGCGATTCTTTAGTTTCCGTACCTGTGATATACCCTGCAGCCCTATATTGCCTTGGACACACCCTATTACCTGTTGTTTGGTAGATAGTTGGACTTGCGCGTCGTAGTTGCTTGCTCAAGTGCTGAGGTGTGTCGCTATATGCCACAGTTGCTGATGTTTTGCCGCATGTTGATGTTGGAGATGATTCTAGTTTTACTTATTGCTCACTTTCATTTCTGTTTAACAACTAAAATTGAAATAAGCAGAGGCATCGGTGGGTGATAGAAAATATTGGTTTCCGAACGCCCACTTGTGTCCCGTAAGACCCCGAGTACTTGATACCTGTTCCTTGTTTTATCGCGCTATCCACATTCGGGGAGTATGGGATCCCCCTGAGCCAGAGCTTGATTCCGTCTTATTTCTTGGGGCCACAACTAGTTTGAGGTGTTTTTACTATCCTGTACTTATGCCATGCTACTTTCTGTATTTAAATTGTGCGAGGAGCACACTGATCTTTAGGATCGGGACACGATTCCGCGGTGTCGACAAGCCCAGCCACACTTTCGGTTCCCAATCGTTCACACCAGATACCCAAACCTTGAGCCCGTCTCGAGTCACCGGCTTCGCTATGGATCTACTTAAGTGGCCCCTGAAATATTTCTGAATCTTGTGATTGTTCACGTGAAAGCCTCGTCGGTTTTGATTTGGTTTTTCCGAGGTCGATCGGCGTGTGTTGCTATTGGTGCACCCCGCCGGTAAATCTTTACGAAAGTCGTCCGCGGTTATGGACGACTTGGAGCACGATATCTCGATCATAGACAAGCATAACTAAAGTTTACTGCTATAAATTTGACTTATAATGACTAGTAATCAGCTTCACTATAATGGAATGGCTAATTAATACTGCCCACAATTGCTTGTTTGGTTGTCGCTTGCGACAATTGTATCTGACTAGTAAGTATTGCAACTACAACGGAATTGGCTGAATAAAAGTACCAACAACTGCTGGGTTTTGGGATTATATCATGCTATCTGTATTTGATTAGTAATTGCCGCAACTATAACGGAATGGTCAACTAAAAGTGCCCACTGTTTACTTTATCAGGATGATTATCTAAACCTGACTAGTAATTGCTGCAACGATAACTGAATAAATAAAACTGCCAACTGTGTGAGTTCCTCGGTTGACTTCCTCGTTTGGTCTCGAGGGGGAAACACCAGGATGGGTTTGTTTGGTGTTAGCTTCAGGTTGGATCCGGATAGGTCATTCTTACCCCTCTCTGATAACCGCCAGTTGTATCGAGTCTCTATAGGTTGTTTAGTGCATGCTGCCGCTGCCGCTTCAGTCCACCATACCTATGTAGGCGAGGACCGCCGAATTCTAGCCTCATTGCAATGCCTCGATCGACGCCTCTTTTCCTTTGCCCTTTGTCACCCCTTTGTTTAAGCAGGTTTTAGATCGACGTCGTTAGCGGTTACCCTTCCGCTTGGCTCGGCAGGTTATGGACGCCATTGGTTATTCTTCAGGGCTCTTAGCCCCATTTGCATCTTGTCCGTAGCTGGACGCTATACCGTTTCAAGGTGATTTGGATCTTGGTATATTATATCTGTAATCTTGACTCCTGGAATCGTGCTATATTTATATCTGTTCTGTGGGTCCCATCGAGGACTGTTGTGTAATGTTATTACTTCGTTTTCCACCCGCACGAAAGTGCCTGGTGGGCACCTTTGAATCGTTTCTATGCGGGTTTGGCGAATTTTGCTCAAACTTGCATAGGTCCGATTCTGAGGGTGTTACACCTTGTAGTGAATGTTGTCTTAGGTATGTCTTGTGCTCTTATCTTGAGTTGAAAATAGCCTGACCGGATATCAATCTTTGAGAACACACAGGATCCTTCTAGCTGATCAAACAAGTCATTGATTCTAGGCAAAGGGTATTTGTTCTTGATAGTCACCTCGTTGAGTGAACAGTAATCTATGCATAACCTTTGACTTCTATCTTTCTTATCCACGAACAAAACTGGGGCTCCCCAAGATGAAGAACTTGGTTGAATAAATCCTTTCTACAACTGTTCTCCAAGTTGTTTCTTCAGTTCTTTCAGTTCATCAACTGACATTTTATAAGGTCTCTTTGCTATTGGTCCAGTCCCTGGTACCAAATCTATCAGAAACTCCACATCTCTATCTGGTGGCATTCCCGACAATTCTTCCGGAAACACATCTGGATACTCACTCACAATTGGCACACTGTCCATGCTAACCCCCTTAAGAGAATTTAGCTTACTTCCTCTTGATTCAAAGTTGGACTTGAATTTAATCCGTTTTCTTTCCGGGGTTGTGAGTGCAACAGTACGATTAGCACAATCTAATACTCCTTCATACTTAGCCATCCAATCCATTCCCAATATTACGTCCTGTCCTTGGGAATCTAGGATTATCAGGCTCACTGGAAATTTATGCTTTCCAAACTCTATTACTAGATCCCGGCATCCAAGACTTACTATCATATCTCCACCCGGAGAACTAACTTTTATTGGACACCCAATGTTTTCAGTTGGAAACCCATTTCTATCAACAAATGCTTTTGATATGAATGAATGCGATGCTCGGTAAGATCAAAAAGAACAAATGCTGGAATAGAATTGAGTGCGAACTTAGAACAAAGATCGCTCCTCATAGACCTCCTCCACACTGATGTGGTTCACCTGTCCCTTCTGAAAAGGGTTGAGTTTGTTGGGTCCTTCAATTTTCTTTTCTGGGCAGTCATTTGCATAATGCCCCATCTTCTTGCATTTGAAGCATTCAACCTGACTAATGTCTCTCTTAACAGGCTGACTTGCACTTCCACTTCCATTACCACTGTGGTGACTCTTGTATTCACCCTTGTGGTTCTTGTACTTGTCATTGTCATGACTACGGTGATGCTTGTTGTCATGACGGTTGTGGTTGTGGTGCTTGTTGAATTTCCCATGCTTGTGGGATCCTGAGCTTCCACTGTCATCATAATGAGATCGTTTGTGAGACGATCCCGAGCTGTTCTTGTCGGAGTTCTTTCATTTTCTACTCTCAACTTGCTTCATTTTGTTCTCCAAAATAGCAGCCTTGTCACAGAGAGATTGATAAGTGGGAACATATGCCACAGCCAACTGCAGATTCAGCTCATCATTTAAGCCTTCAAGAAATTTTTCCTATCTCTTAGCAGCGGTGTCAACTTCATCCGGTGCATAACGTGCCAGATTGTTGAACTCCTCAATATATTCAGCCACGCTGCGGTGGCGCTGCTTCAGATTGTGGAACTCTTTCTTTTTCAGGCTCATCACTCCAGATGAGATTTGAGCAGTGCGAAAGCCATCCTCAAAGATAGCCCATGTCACTTCATCTATGGGAGTGGTGATCTGGAAGTTGTCCCACCAAGTGGCGGCTGTTCCTTCCAGCAAATGTGCTGCAAATCTGACGTTTTCAGCATCCGTACAGCCCACGGTTACCAAGTCCTTGTTCACTGAGCGTAGCCAATCATTGGCCACCATGGGATCAGTCATTCCTGAGAACTTTGCTGGCCTCAATCTCAAGAATCTGGTAAGCATATCAAATCCTGGTGGGTTGTTGTTGTTGTTGTTAATGTTGTTGTTGTTGTTAATGTTTTGGTTCTGGACGAACTTCGTCATCATCTGCATCAGTTGTGTTTGAGCAGTCATCATTTGCTGCATTTCTGGAGTGGTGTTGTCGTTGTTGTTGGGGTTGGGGTTTGCACGACGGGGAGGCATCTGTGGTTTGTTCAAATAGAGATAAGAATGAGATACCCATAGATGCTTTCATGCACATTACATTACATAAGTAAACACAAAACATGCAACATAAAGATAAAGGTTCAACAACAAGATAACAAGTTCACAAAGTAAAACACACAAGTAGCAAGCCATCCACATGTCGGATGGTCAAATAACAAGTTATCCAATAACAAGTACGATAATAAATGATAAATGAGTAGTCAAATCTACTCCTCGGCATCAATCTCCTCCTCGACAATGGTAAGACCTGCGTTCTCCATCGCGGTCTTGTATTCCTCGACGCTAGTGGTCAAGGTCTCTATCTTGGCCTTGAGAGCCCTCTTCTGGGAACGAAGTCTCTCGATCACTGTCTGCTGCTGCTCGAGCTCGAAATCCTTGGACTGCAGTTCTTCAGTCATGTACCGGATCTTCTTGTTCCTATCCTGGACACGCTTCTCCTGACTCTTGAACTTCCTGTCCTGGGTCTCGAACTTCGCCTCCATTTCCTTGACTATCTCGTCTTGCGCCGCGAAGAGCTTGTCCTTCTCGCGAAGCTGCACCCGGAGCTCGTCATTGTTGAGCATGACATTGGTCCTGTCAGTGTCCACGTGCCTAATGAGAGACTCTAATTCCTGGAGGTACAGGCGTATCGGCTCTGCTGCGTCCCTCGAATCGTCCTCGAAGTCGATGGACTCTCCATCCTCATCACGTCTTCCGAAGACATGGAAGTGGGTACCTCTAACCTGTCGGGAGTGTCTCCCTAGCAAACGTCCTATCAGATCCTGCATAACTACCTCAAGACCTCTCTCCCTGTCATCGTGCATGAGCTTGAAGACAATGGCCTCCGTGGTAGGCTCTGTCTAGCGTCCGGGCTGGTTGACCTTGAAGCCCGAGAGGTCCTTCCTCTCAAACTTGGTGAGGGGATGCACCATGATGGTGGGAAGAGGGAGATTGAGCAAAGTAGTAAGCTCAACGATATGAGGACCAAAACGGGTAACCTGGAACTCCTAAACAGTGCTGATGGTAATAGGCATCTATTTATAAGATAGAAAAGTTAGAACAACACAAATCAAGATAAAACAAAAGACAAAACATCACATACATATCCTTGGGGAAACAAAACACACAAGTCATGCATACATGAGACCATTACAACAACCAAGGTTCAATCTTATTTTAAAGCAACCTTTTGGAAAATAAGGTGATAGTGGTGGTCCAACTAACGAAGTATGTTTACAATCCTATCTCACTGGATTTGTTGGCTAACACAATGTTTCTAGAAGCAATCAGCCTATCTTGCTCACATGATTCCATCACTAAGTCTATAATGTCTCCTCTTAAGGTTTGGTTGGTAGCTTCCAACTCTTGGGTATGTTCCTTCTCTTTCCTTAGATCATTTTGGAGGTTGAGCATTCTGCACTTGACTCTATCACCAAGTTCTTTGATGGTCTTCCAAGATGCATCCTTTGCTGATTCAAAGAATGTAGTGTGCACCACTTAATTAGTGAACATGCAGAACCCTTTTTCTTGATGGTTGTCTTCCTTGTTTTTATACAAGTGAAGTTGCACCCACCAGTATTCCTCTCCTTCATCCATCACAGGAAAACCCTTATACACAGCTGCACCTTGTATCTCTAATGCAACCATGAGGTCCTTGAGAGCCTTAGGGAATTCTGTCTCACACTCCAAAGTCATTGTCATGAGTGGTCCTTTCCTCACGGCTTCGTTGATGGAGTTCATCTACAAATAGAGATGAGAGAGAAGATTAGAAAAGTTTTACGAGAAGAATAGACAAGTGTAGAAGTTGAAAATTTTTCCTTAGTGGTTTACAATCCTAGGGTCATAATCCTACATGCAACACAGTGCTCTGATACCATCTGTAAGATCCCTCCTTTGTAAAGTAAAAGGATCCCTGTGATTGCAATGCTAGTCCCTGGATCATTGCTAGCATCCACAGTTTAAGATGAAGTACACAGATACAAATGTCATTTATTACATCCATTCCAGAGATAAACATAGTCTTTACAACTCAAGGCCACAGGCCTATTACAAGAGTTTGAATAAGTAAATGAATATAGGTCTTCATCTTCATGTGCCACAGGCAAACATGTTGAGTGTAGACTCATGACACCTAATCCTCATCAGAGTAACCTGCAACATCACAAGTTACAGCCACAGTGGGTCAATACTTTGGAATAGTATTGTCAAGTGATAGCTTAGTATATTTTAAGTGGACTAGATACTATATGCAAATTTGGCTAAGTGTAGCTTGGCTTGCTTTGCTCAAAATAGGTTTTTCCTATTAGTTGAAAACACCAAGTTTTCTTTGTCAAAACTTTTCCCAAGGAACCACCAATAGACATTGAGGTCCTTCACCCTTGTTCACCCACAAATTTTTACTTAGAAAATTGGGATGAGGAGATTCTTGATAGCTTCCATGCCTTGATGCTCAAGTTGTCCATTGCCATGGACTTGGCTAAGTACTTAGATTTTTCCATCTTCAGAGGTTGTGCACTTTCCCCACCAGACTTGGTTTCACCAAGACAGGACCTTTCAGAAGCCTTCCCTTAGACCAAATGGACGCGCTCCAACCTATCATTCCCACTACCACCAACTGTCCAAATGGCTAAATTCTAGCAACCTATATGGTCCAGGCAGAGCCCATATTGCCAAGTGGCTGCACTAGAAGCTTCTTAACACTTGGCCTCTAAAATATCTTTGTTCCTGGGTGGCTTACCACAAGTGAGATACACAAGGTAAACCATAGCCATGGGCCTTGTGTAACCACTCAACCAAAACCACCAATCAAGTCCCTTTCCACCCAGGTGATTAATTGACTTAGTTGTTTTATTAAGCAAAACAAGTCCAAAGACTTAGAAATATTTTCATCATAGCATGTATATTTTCACCAACCCTTGTTTGCTACTAGCTAGGCTAAGCATGGCATAGATAGTAACTTAACTTAGAAATTTCCTAGCAATTCTACAACTACTTAGGATTTCCCAACATGGCATATAGGCAAAATAATAACATGCAAGACTTAGCAAAATATTTCTAATGCTTAGTATAAAATATAGGGATTGAAATATTCATGAAGTACCACTTGCCTTGGTAGTTGGGAGAGTAGCACTCTTCACAATCACAATCACTAGCACCAAAGTCTACACAAAGAATGGTAGCAACAAATTACACACAAAACATATACAAACAAACAAAAGTATATGCATGCATGCAAAATGCTAAGTGATGATTTTTAAAACTCAACCAAGCAAGTGCATAGTACTGAATCCTAAACAAGTCAAAAACTTGCCACACAACAATAATTTAAACCCTAAATTAATTCCTAAACAATTCATATGCTCAAATAAGCCCTACACATGTTTCTGCAAATAAAACCTTTTTAACAGAAACTAAACATTAAACACATTTCATATTCTGAAAGAGCTTGTTCTCCTGATTCCAACGGTATAAAATTTGTCAAAATCTAACGTGGGAATCAAAAGTTACAAACAAAACAAATTTGAAGTAAAATATGATTCAAAATCTGTTTTAAATCTAATCTACTGCCACGCGTCTTAATCTTACTGGCGCGTACTGGTTCACGTCGGATCACGCTTCTGAGCCGCTGGATCTAACTTAAACGCGCGGCTCAGATCTAATCTTACCGCTTCGCTCGCGTTCTATCCTATCCGCACGATTGGATCTAACGATCCTGAGCAGCCTGACCATCTAGTGGCGGCGCTAGCGGCGGCGACTGGCGGCGGCGCGTCTGTCAGTGGCGGAGCTGGAATTCTAGGTCGCGTGGGAGAGGGAGAAGGGGGTTACCAGACTCGCAGGGAGCTGCTGATGCTCAAGGTGGCGATGGCTGGTCAAGGGGCGCGCTGTAGTGGCTGAGGGAGCTCGTCGGAGTCGTGCACGGCGTCAGGTGGTTGCTTTCGAAGTTGTTGTCGAGGTTCCGCGTCGCCCTAGCATGAATCAGATGGTTTGGGAGATGCGCAAGACAGTGGCGAACAACCTCGTATGCGAGAGAGATCAAGGGGCGCGCTATGCTTACCGTAATTGGTCGCCGGAGTTGAGTGGTGGCTCGGTCGTTTGCGGGAACGAATGGGGACGACGTCCTGGGTCACAAGGAGGCAAGCAAAGGGTATCAGAAGATGCACGAGGTCCTGATGGACACACTCGTTTGAATCAGAGGCACAGGGGCGATCAGAACTCACCGGAATTTGCTGCCGGAGATCGTCGGAGCTGCGGCGGTGTTTGGCGAGTTGCGAGCAGCCTGGTGGCGTGGAGAGAAAATTGAGTGAGGGGAATGGAGCGGAGTGGGGAGGGGTTTAAGTAGTAAGAGGCTCGACAAGAAACGCATGGTGAATCAATGGCAATTACGCCGCGGAATCAACGCAGCAACGCGGCGTGACAAGGCTGCGAGATTTGGGGAAGAAGGAGTCGACGTGGAGAGGACCCAGTTGTCTGCGAGAGGAACAGAAGGGGTGTAGGGTCCTGGCGTCAGCGACTCGCTGGGTGTGTCTGCGAGTGAATGAGAGAGAGGGAAAACCCGGGTGGGCTAGCTGGGCTGGTTTCTCTGTTGGGCCAGAATAGTAGCGCCGACCCTTTTCCTTTTCATTATTCGTTTTCTTTTTCTAATTTGATTTTTTGGAATGATTTTCAAATGAATTCAAACTCTATTTGAATTCAAATCTTTTTAGGATTTTTGCAATGTGCAACAGTCACAATTCTAGGCATAAAACCATGTGGTCACTTTGAACTGGCTTGGTCATTTTGGAAAAATAAAATAACCAGTGACAATAGAACTTGTTTTATATTGGTTTTGAAATTGGTTTTCAAATTTGTATTTTCTTTGAAATTTTGGTTTAAAACCTTAGCAATCTAGCAACTCATTCTGAAAGCAATAAGGTACAAGGTTTGGTTTCATGAACAACAACCTCTCATAGAAAGAGTAGCATTTGTTTCAAATGATGATCAGATAAAATAATGAGCTCATATGCTCCTGTTTTTTTTTGAATTGTTTTGTTTGAAATGAACTCTATATGATCATGGATGCATGAGTTTGAAATATGATTTTAGGGATGTTACATCCATGGTTGTGGCGGTCATGGCTTCCATGGTGCCCATGGTCACTTCCCCCATGCTTGGAGTATCCATCATAAGAAGTGCAAGACTTGTGGTGAGAACCAGAGTGGTGATTGTTGCTCTTCCTCTTGTGGTTTTCCACTTGCTTGTGCTTCCCTTCCAAGATCCTGTCCTTGTCCATAAGATCCTGGAAAGTGGGACAATAAACCACCAGCAGCTGCACTGAAAGCTCATCACTGAGGCCATCCAGGAACCTCTCCCTACTTTTTGCATCAGTGTCGGCATCCTCAGGTGCATAACGAGACAGGTTGTTGAACTCCTCAATATACCCAGCCACGGTGCGGTTGGTTTGGCGCAAGTTGCAAAATTCTTTCCTCTTCAGGCTCAGAAATCCTGAAGATACGTGGTTGGTCCTGAAACCTTCCTCAAACATTTCCCAAGTCACAGTGTCCAGCGGGTGGGTGATCTGAAAAGTGTCCCACCACGAAGCGGCTGGTCCCTCCAGTAGTTGAGCGGCAAATCTCACCTTCTCAGCATATGTGCACCCAACAGTTACCAGATCCTTATTCACTGAATGTAACCAGTCGAGAGCAACCATCGGCTCTGTTGCAGTAGAGAACTTCGCTGGCCTTAGCCTCAGGAACCTAGTAAGTGCATCTCCCTGAGGCTGGTTGTTCCCATTGTTGTTGTTGTTGTTGTTGTTGTTGTTGTTCCGAGCTTCCATGAACTGAGTCATAACTTGGGTCAGCTGTGCCTGAGCTGCCATGAGCTTCTCCAACTCAGTAGGTTGACGACGGGGAGGCATCTGCGGTTCAGCACAGGTAAGCTTAGAAAGAATCGATTACGAAAACAGGATTCTACCCATGCATTATGACCAAACAACAACATAACAATCACAGACAATCTCAAGCAAGCAACACATCAGCAAACAAATGATCCAACAACATCCCAGGGGTTATCCTAGCAGTATATGTCTACTGAAATAGTTTTTAGAAGAGTTGGCAACAGTTGTCAACACAAAAGGTCAACAAAGCATTAAAAACAGGAATCTGCCAGAACAGTCCGGCAGTGTTCACGAATTTTTCTACCTGACTTAAACTCTTCAGGAATTTTTGCTGATTTTTGTGTATGCAGTAAAGAGAGTTCCGAACCAACCCTATTTTTGTCAGATTTTTCTCAGTTACCAATAAAATACGAAAATTCGTGTAGTAAAGCTGTGTCAGCAGGAAACTACATCAGGAAAAACTCACATATCAACCAAAATTTGTCATAACTCTTCCATAAAATTCGCACAAATAATCCTGGGACATTGGAGTACACATAGGAGCAACTAAACACTCTTAAACTAACAATAATTAAGTTTTACATCGATCGAGACTGAACCTAACTATTTTCCTAACGAAGACTAGTTGGTGGGCATCTATCTACTTCATGAAGAGGTTGCAGTAGGTCCTCGCACTCATGCGTTGGCGCTTCAATCCACGAACCAACCATGGCGGCGGAGTATACACCTCTACTGAGTCATCACTTGAAATCTCGAACTCCACCTCTTCTGGATCCTCCTCTTCTTCTTCATTCTCTGCTGCAGCTGCAACAACTTCATCTCCTCCACAATCATCGTCTCCATCATCATCATCCTCGTCCTCATCATCATCATCGTTCCCACTGTTATCATCATCATCATTGTTGCCATAATATCCATTGTTATAATCAGAGGGTGGATTCAGCTGTGCTTGGAGAGCGGCAATCTGGGCTGGCATATCTTCAATAGTCTGGTCCCTTTCCTGGACGGTACCTTGCAACTGTTGTATGGCTTGGTTGTTTTCCTGCACGGTCCCATTAAGCTGTGCTATGGTTGCATCCCTGCCTATTAGGGCATTCTTTAGAACATCCATAGCTTCATGCAAGGTCTCTATCTCCTGTCCCTAGACCACCATACCATTGCTAGCGAAATCTGCTATCTCCTTTACCATCATCACTTTCTCAGCTAGAGCTCCATTTCCTTTTCCATGTCCTCTATGTGCCTCCGACGGGGCGGCATGTTGTTCCTGTCGCCCGGGGTAACCACAACATTCCCATTCTCATCACGCCTTCCGTATTCATGGTAGGGTGAGTCTTCTGGTAGCAGGTGTCAGACAAGGTGGCACTGGCATGACAGGGCTTCATGCAGGGCCAAGTTTATTCCGAGTCCCCAGTTGCAGTATGTCTTGGTGTAGACCAGATGCACAGGATTTGGCAAGGCGGCATCCCAGAAGATGAAGGTGGTGATCTCCCAGGTATCCTCGCCATATCCACAGGTGTACAACCTTCTTACCTTAAACATGGGCAGTGGCAATCCCAATGATTGCGAGAGCTGTGCCAACTGTCTTGCAAAGGGCCTCGGTGACTCCATTGTTGCATACTTAGTCCTGACTTCTCCCATCTATCAATTAAAAGAGGAAAGTGCGAGAATAGCATATGGTAAGAGTTTACGAGAGTGAAAGGCATAAGGTGAAAGACAGTTAATATAAGCTTTAATAAATCTATGGCTTCCTAATCCAAACCTAGGTCACGATCCTATAGTTGACACACAGGCTCTGATACCATCTTGTAACACTACGGTTCTGAAAAGACCGTAGCTTCTATGTGACATGCCAATCCCTGGATCGGTTCATTGGCCCACAATAGAAGAAGATGAATAACATAGCAAGATATCCATGTATCATAAATAACGAAGATCCAGAGTATCATTATTACAATAAAAGATTAGCTCAAGGCTAGCTCAAATTATTCAAGTAGCAACATAAATATATTAAATCCTCCATTCTTCAAATTTCCCACAAGTGAACAAGTGTCGAGTGGAGTACCGTGGCCTAAATCGATCACTCAGAATCGAAATATCCTGCAACATGAAACGTAGCAGCCCCGAAGGGTCAATACGTGGAATGTATGGAAAGTAGAGCTATTAAAGGAGACAATAGAGCTAACATCTACATGCATATCTAGCAAGTGGAGTTGTGGCTAGCTTGCATTTGCAAAAAACCCTTGTCCTATTTTCATAAACAGTTTTTGATTTTCTTTGAAAAGATCCCAATTAGGTTAACCCATCAACATTAAAGCAATTAGGAAATTGGAATGAGTGAGAAACATGTCATGGAATCAATATCAAGCAACTCAAACGTCCATAACCGGGGACACGGCTAATCGATTAGTTTATACACCCTGCAGGGGTTAGTACACTTTACCCATGTGACTTGGCGAGCCCAGCTCGTACCATCACTCTCATATTGGGTGACTATAGGGAGAAGTCCAAGAAGGGACCGTTCGGGAAGTAGCTCCGCAAACCCGACACGCACCGGTCCAACCAAAATTATACATCTCTGGATACGTGGGTTCGAGTTACCACAACCTACTGAGTCCAACCAACCGCCCATTTCATTATTGGCACATGGTTGTACACGTAAGCTACAAAATAAAGAAGCCAATCATTTTATCTCGATACCTGGGTGCCTTTCCGCAATGATACCACCAAAAATTATCAATCCCATCACACCCAGGATATTCATTGATTAAGTTGTTTTTAGTTTTCGCAAACCAACACTGTAACACCCTCGCCTGATAAGGCTGAGTTCATATGTATAATGCCAATACCTGGATCGGTTCACTGGCACACAGTACAAAATGATACCAAATATAACTATGCATCATAAATACAACGAATATGATCTAGAATTTACATTATTTATTCAAGTACACAGCGGAAAACGAATACAAGGTAGATCTCCATCCTTCAAATGTGCCACAGGAGAACAATTGTTGAGTGGAGTCTCGTGACCTATGAACGATCACTCAGATACGATATAACCTGCAACATGAACGTTGCATCCACGAATAGTCAATACAATGAATGTATGGCAAGTAGGCTAAAGTGGTTAACAACAGGTCTATCAACTACATGCTTATTTGGCCAAGTGGAGTTCAGGATCATTTGCATAAAGCAACAGTTTTATCCTAACATTTGTAACAAAGTAGTTTTCCAATACGATAAATAGGACACTCTGGTTCACTCCCAGGTGCTCCTACCCAATTATGTTTACCCAACAAGTTTTAAGTAATTAAGAAATAAGGATGAGTGAGAAATATCATAGCATCATTATCAGGTCGCTCAAATTGTCCATAACCGGGGACACGGCTAATCGATTAGTTTATACACCCTGCAGGGGTTAGTACACTTTACCCATGGGACTTGGCTAGCCCCGCTCGTACCACCACTCTCATATTGGGTGATGATAGGGAGAAGTCCAAGAATGAACCATTCGGGAAGTAGCTCCCCAATCCCGACGCGCACCGGTCCAACCTACAGTATCTACATCTCTGGATACGCGGGTTCGAGTTACCACAACCTACTGAGTTCAACCAACCGCCCATTCCATTATTGGCACATGGTTGCACACGAAAGCTTCCAAACAAAGAAACCAATCATTTCTCAGTGTCCTGGGTGACTTTCCGCAATGATACCACCAAAATTATCAATCCCATCACACCCAGGAGATTCATTGATTAAGTTGTTTTAGTTTTTGAAACCAACACATTTAGAAACAACTTCAGTGATGTAACCCAGCCCTCGTTCATCATAGCATGGCTAAGCACATCTAACAACGGTGGCTCATAAACAAGGAATGCTAGGGAATAATATGGGACATAGCATAGCATATACACATCAATTCCTACATATGCAATTCTACAAAAACATCTATAATGCATAGGAAAACAATAGGACATTTATGACCAAGATAGCACCACTTGCCTTTGTTGTAGATGTAGCCGATTAGATAATCCTCACAATTATAATGGCCTCTTTCGCAATAACCATAATACTTGCAATCATAGTAGTTGCAATCACAGTAGTTGCACTCCTCGTAATCTAACGTTTGAAGCAAACACAACAAACACCATTCAAAACATTGCAAACATGCAACAGTGCAACATTACAAGAAAACAATGATGAACAGATACATGCATGACAATTTAACGAGTCACAATGGTTGCATTTAGTGTTCTGAACATAGTTAGATTACATGATGCATGTGGAAGGTCATTTATTGCACTAAAGATTTTATTACTAAAGTTGTATCGATTTAATATGGTGTATACCACTTTAATTGAACTACTTATTTTTATGTCGTATTAAATTGTGAACTAGATGCTACTGGTTAGATAATGCAATTTAGATACAGTGGCATTTTGGATCACCTAAAAAGGAGTTATAGATATTTTCTTATGATTAAAACACTATTTCAATGGGTTTAAATATTTCTGTATGAATTTCTGTTTTAACAGTACCAAATAATTTGTTATGCAATTTCTCTGTATAGATATTGTTAATACAAAACCTTAGCACTTGGATTCACCCTAATTGGAGTTATAGATCTTTTTGTATGATTTAAATAGTGTTTAATGGTTTTAAATGATTCCTATGGTTTCTGTTGTCTAGAAATCAAACTAAAATTATATCTGTAATCTCCACGGAATTGTGATTTCAGGGACATATTATTTGTAATTTTGTGAATAGTATTTATTTTCTTATGAATTTATTACTCTAAATAGGCCATTAAACCATTTAAATCTTCACGGCAAAACCTTACAGTAAAATGCTGAAATAATTGCATATTGATGATCTACATGGAACCAGCTTTCCATCGGTATATCATTTGTATTTTTGTGACAAGCAATTAATTTACTATGAATTTAATGATTTATAAAGCCATTAAAACTAATTAAATTGCTACGGGTTAAATAGTCGGCAAAGGCTAGATCCAACCAGATATTATTGAAGTACATTACAGTAGCTTCAATTTGATATATTGTTCATATTTTTCGGAGTTATAGATAATTTCTTATGAATTTATTAACCTAAAAGACCATTAAGACGAATTAAATTACTGCTGTAATCACGTATAGTAAAAGTTGGATCTATTTTGATAAGATGATTCTACGTAAAATTATCTTCAATTTGATATATTATACGCAATTTTTGGACGTGGTATGAATTTCTAATGAATTTTACAAGTTAGATCTATGATATGCAATTTTAAATTCGAACGGAATATTTCAGGGAATATTTCGCTGACTGGACATGTTGACTTTGCATGCTGACTGGGACTAGATGTTGACCTTACGTTGACGTGGCGTTGATGAGGAAGATGACCGGGATGACGACATGGGACGCACCGGTTTGATTGGATCTCGACCGTCTGGATAGGATCCGGTGGCTAGAAGAAGAGATTGACCCGATTTTAGCTCAGAATAGACAAGAAATAGATCTGTGTTAGAGAGACAAATCCGTAGGTTAAATCAAAAAACTCAGAACATGAAAGTTGTGGGGAATCATTATTCCTACCTTCTTACCAAAGTAATTTGGATTTGAAGAAACGAGCGCAAGTAGATCTTGGATTTACACCATAAGATCTGAAATATTGCGATACAAAATTCTCCGGCTGTGGTGAATTAAAAGAGGTGAGGTTTGTCGGGATTGAAAGATTTCGACGATCCCTACAACTTTTGTTTTTTGACCGAAGGCAAACGACGAAGTCTAGATGGGTTAAAAAGCGAAATAAGATTCGGGCATATGTAGATTCGGGATTTCGAGAAGAAAAACTCCTACAGCTATGGCTCAACGAGTTTATATGGAGGTTTGAGACGGTGTAGAGATAGGCCTTGGAGTAGGGAACAAGTAGAAACAAACGGAAGTCAATTCGGAGTTGTAGATAAAAAATTATAGCAGTTTGAATAGAGATAGGTTTGTTAAAACAGATTTCGCACGCATTTTAAAGCACACCATCGATCCTTGTTCACGTACATGCCTGGTCCGGTCGGGTGGGCCGGCCCGTTAGAATTTTTTTTTCTATTTACTTGTTTTCCTCATAACTTTTGCATACGAACTGCAAATGACATGATTCTTGTTTCTAAATTTTTCTAAAATCAAATAGATTATTATAGGATAAAATTTGTAATCTTTTTACTAGTTTGGAAGTAGTGGATTTACAAATCCTTGTATATTTCATTTTATTTATATCTTTATGTGCTTGTATTTATTTCATAACTTTTTCATACTAGCTCCAAATAAGCTCAATTTTGTTTCTAAAATTTTGTAATGTTAATTGGATATTTTTAGGCTATAATTTAGCAATAATCGCTGCCTTAGCAACAGTGGGTTTTAATAAGTCAATTTAATTACCCTTAGGAACATTTGGGAAATCAACTATAGGATTTAGATACCAGGATTTGGATTTAGTTTGTGAGGACTTTGCATGGATGTAATTAAATGCTTATGAATGCTTCATGATTTTCATTTTGAAATATTGCACACCAATTCTACAATCCATAATCAATCCATGCCCTTTTGCCTATATGGCTACTTAGGTCTTAACAAAAGAATATAAGATTTTGAATTCAAGGTTGAGAGGATTTTCTATTCAAAAAGTTTCTTCTCTTTGAGAATTTTCAACAAAGTCAAACAATCAATCCATCTTATTTATTTGTTTCACATTCCAAAATTAGGAGAATTTTGGGATGTGACAGACTACCACCCTTAAAAGAAATCTTGTCCCGAGATTTGGGAAGGCTAGAAAGAAAGAAAGGTTCGGGATCCATTAGGATGCTACCACCCTTAAAAGAAAATTGACTAGGTCACTTCTTGAGGGTTCACTTAGCTCAGATTGGTTCTCCTTTAGACTTTTATTGGCACAATGTCTCTAGCACATTCTAAACATCATGATTGATATTTTTTGAGAAAGCACTTCTTAAACTAGCAAAACTCTCATGGTGGGAAAATAGGGAACGTTTACTTCACGCTGCCCCTAATTCATGGTTGGGATTCATCCTTACCGTACATTCCTATGCTTAGCAATGGATGCTTTTAGAAGGGTGTAACAATATACCATTCTAGGGTTTAGGATCAACGTCGACTCTCTGCTAAGGTTGAAAAGGGCACTCAAGATTCGCAAAGACAGCAGTACAAGAGCGAATAATAAGAGTAGTAGGAATGGTGATCAATCCATCCTGCACCCAAATCATTACCCTGTATGAGGATAGGTGAATCATGTTTTTCTATCACTCGGGCATTCTCACTTGCCTTGAAAAATGTTTCCATGGGCATGAACTAATGCTCTATGTATACTCCCATGTATTCAATCAACAAAGCTACTACTAAAACTAAGCTATCGATACTTCAACTTTCAGGTTGGGTAATCTACTACATAACATCATGTGCAACACTTCATACTTCCACATTTTTTTCCATTAGGTGAAGCATTCTCCTTCCTAAATGCATTGCGTGGTCAAACCTTCCACTTAACCCATCATTATATCTCCCAGGGTTCAAGATAGGGAAGAATAGATTCTATAGGAAAGAAACGACTAAGAAAATAATCCTACCCATAACTATATAAAGCAATCAATGTCACAAACAAGCAAACAATCATAAGGAATCAACACACAAGCAAACACTTGTATAATAACATTACAGGGGTCTAAATATAGCAGTATATAACCACAAAATAGTTTGAAAGCATTGGGAACAATACTAGAGTAAAATAGAGCAACATATAAGCAATAAACAAAATCTGTCAAAACGGTACAGCAGACTTCACGAATTTTTATGGCCGTCATAAAGTCGTCGGGAAAATTAGCCAATTTTTGTGCATGTACTAAAGGTAATTACGCTCCACATCCTATTTTTTTTAGATTTTTACGAGTTACCAGTAAAATATGAAAAATCGCGCGGTACAACAGGTCAGGCAGAAAACTGCAGCAGTTATTCCACGAATTTCAATCAGTTCACACCATTAAACTAATCTAAAAACCTCATCACAATTTCAGAAACATTAGAGTTCAAAACTAATTGATCCTAAAAAAAACATCACACAAAATAGCTCAATACAACGAAGCAAACAACCTATATTATCATACCACATAAGTTGGTAAGAACAATATGCTAACACGATAGCGATAATCTCCTAAAGAGATAAAATATGGTGGTCTAGACCTAACCAAACTTGAAGAGATGTTTATTTATGTCATGCTATTTGTTATTTTACTTAGCTAACTCTCATATAGGTATCATAAGAATGGACAACTATAAATGTTTGAATAGGAAGAGGTTCTACAAAAGATAGAGAAGGAATATAAGAACATCTAATAAGTAGAAAATATGATAGTTCTCCTAATAGAGGTCTTCTATTGCTAATCCATTTCTAAGGTCACGATCCTACAGCCAACACACAGCTCTGATACCATCTTGTAACACCCTCGCCTGATAAGGCTGAGTTCATATGTATAGTGCCAATCCCTGGATCGGTTCACTGGAACACACAGTACAAAATGATACCAAATATAACTGTGCATCATAAATACAATGAATATGATTGAGAATTTACATTATTTATTCAAGTACACAGCGGAAAACGAATACAAGGTAGATCTCCATCCTTCAAATGTGCCACAGGCGAACAATTGTTGAGTGGAGTCTCGCGACCTATGAACGATCACTCAGATACGATATAACCTGCAACATGAAACGTTGCAGCCACGAATGGTCAATACATTGAATGTATGGCAAGTAGGCTAAAGTGGTTAACAACAGGTCTATCAACTACATGCTTATTTGGCCAAGTGGAGTTCAGGCTCATTTGCATAAAGCAATAGTTTTATCCTAACATTTGTAACAAAGTAGTTTTCCAATACGATAAATAGGACACTCTGGTTCACTCCCAGGTGCTCCTACCCAATTATGTTCACCCAACAAGTTTTAAGTAATTAAGAAATAAGGATGAGTGAGAAATATCATAGCATCAGTATCAGGTCGCTCAAATTGTCCATAACCGGGGACACGGCTAATCGATTAGTTTATACACCCTGCAGGGGTTAGTACACTTTACCCATGTGACTTGGCCAGCCCAGCTCGTACCACCACTCTCATATTGGGTGATGATTGTGAGAAGTCCAAGAAGGAACCGTTCGGGAAGTAGCTCCCCAATACCGACGCGCACCGGTCCAACCTACACTATCTACATCTCTGGATACGCGGGTTCGAGTTACCACAACCTACTGAGTTCAACCAACCGCCCATTCCATTATTGGCACATGGTTGCACACAAAAGCTTCCAAACAAAGAAACCAATCATTTCTCAGTGTCCTGGGTGCCTTTCCGCAATGATACCACCAAAATTATCAATCCCATCACACCCAGGAGATTCATTGATTAAGTTGTTTTAGTTTTTGCAAACCAACACATTTAGAAACAACTTCAATGATGTAACCCATCCCTCGTTCATCATAGCATGGCTAAGCACATCTACCAACGGTGGCTCATAAACAAGGAATGCTAGGGAATAATATGGGACATAGCATAGCATATACACATCAATTACTACATATGCAATTCTACAAAAGCATCTATAATGCATAGGAAAACAATAGGACATTTATGACCAAGATAGCACCACTTGCCTTTGTTGTAGATGTAGCCGATTAGATAATCCTCACAATTATAATGGCCTCTTTCGCAATAACCACAATACTTGCAATCATAGTAGTTGCAATCACAGTAGTTGCACTCCTCGCAATCTAACGTTTGAAGCAAACACAACAAACACCATTCAAAACATTGCAAACATGCAACAGTGCAACATTACAAGAAAACAATGATGAACAGATACATGCATGACAATTTAACGAGTCATAATGGTTGCATTTAGTGTTCTGAACATAGTTAGATTACATGATGCATGTGGAAGGTCATTTATTGCACTAAAGATTTTATTACTAAAGTTGTATCAATTTAATATGGTGTATACCACTTTAATTGAACTACTTATTTTTATGTCGTATTAAATTGTGAACTAGATGCTACTGGTTAGATAATGCAATTTAGAGACAGTGGCAATTTGGATCACCTAAAAAGGAGTTATAGATATTTTCTTATGATTAAAACACTATTTCAATGGGTTTAAATATTTCTATATGAATTTCTGTTTTAACAGTACCAAATAATTTGTCATGCAATTTCTCTGTATAGATATTGTTAATACAAAACCTTAGCACTTGGATTCACCCTAATTGGAGTTATAGATCTTTTTGTATGATTTAAATAGTGTTTAATGGTTTTAAATGATTCCTATGGTTTCTGTTGTCTAGAAATCAAACTAAAATTATATCTGTAATCTCCACGGAATTGTGATTTCAGGGACATATTATTTGTAATTTTGTGAATAGTATTTATTTTCTTATGAATTTATTACTCTAAATAGGACATTAAACCGTTTAAATCTTCACGGCAAAACCTTACAGTAAAATGCTGAACTAATTGCATATTGATGATCTACATGGTTGTGACAAGCAATTAATTTACTATGAATTTAATGATTTATAAAGCCATTAAAACTAATTAAATTTCTACGGGTTAAATAGTCGGCAAAGTCTAGATCCAACCAGATATTATTAAATTACATTACAGTAGCTTCAATTTGATATATTGTTCATATTTTTCGGAGTTACAAATAATTTCTTATGAATTTATTAACCTAAAAGACCATTAAGACGAATTAAATTACTGCAGTAACGACATACAGTAAAAGCTTGATCTGATAAGATGATTCTACGTAAAATTATCTTCAATTTGATATATTATACGTAATTTTTGGACATGGTATGAATTTCTAATGAATTTTACAAGTTAGATCTATGATATGCAATTTTAAATTCGAACGGAATATTTCAGGGAATATTCATTGACCGACAGTTGACTTTGCATCTTGCCGATCGACTAGATGTTGACCCTACGTTGACGTGGCGTTGATGAGGAAGATGACCGGGATGACGACATGGGACGCACCGGTTTGATTGGATCTCGACCGTCTGGATAGGATCCGGTGGCTAGAAGAAGAGATTGACCCGATTTTAGCTCAGAATAGACAAGAAATAGATCTGTGTTAGAGAGACAAATCCGTAGGTCAAATCAAAAAACTCAGAACATTAAAGTTGTGGGGAATCATTATTCCTACCTTCTCACCAACGGAATTTCGATTTGAAGAAACGAGCGCGAGTAGATCTTGGATCTACACCATAAGATCTGAAAGATTGCGATACAAAATTCTCCGGCTGTGGTGGATGAAAAGAAGTGAGGTTTATCGGGATTGAACGATTTCGACGATCCCTACAACTTTCGTTTTTTGACCGAAGGCAAACTACGAAGTCTAGATGGGTTAAAAAGCGAAATAAGATTCGGGCATATGTAGATTCGGGATTTCGAGAAGAAAAACTCCTACAGCTATGGCTCCACGAGTTTATATGGAGGTTTGAGACGGTGTAGAGATAGGCCTTGGAGTAGGGAACAAGTAGAAACAAACGGAAGTCAATTCGGAGTTGTAGATAAAAAGTTATAGCAGTTTGAATAGAGATAGGTTTGTTAAAACAGATTTCGCACGCATTTTAAAGCACACCATCGATCCTTGTTCACGTACATGCCTGGTCCGGTCGGGTGGGCCGGCCCGTTAGAATTTTTTTATTTACTTGTTTTCCTCATAACTTTTGCATACGAACTCCAAATGACATGATTCTTATTTCTAAATTTTTCTAAAATCGAATAGATTATTATAGGATAAAATTTGTAATCTTTTTACTAGTTTGGAAGTAGTGGATTTACAAATCCTTATATATTTCATTTTATTTATATCTTTATGTTCTTGTATTTATTTCATAACTTTTTCATACTAGCTCCAAATAAGCTCAATTTTGTTTCTAAAATTTTGTAATGTTAATTGGATATTTTTAGGCTATAATTTAGCAATAATCGCTGCCTTAGCAACAGTGGGTTTTAATAAGTCAATTTAATTACCCTTAGGAACATTTGGGCAAATCAACTATAGGATTTAGATACCAGGATTTGGATTTAGTTTGTGAGGACTTTGCATGGATGTAATGAAATGCTTATGAATGCTTCATGATTTTTATTTTGAAATATTGCACACCAATTCTACAATCCATAATCAATCCATGCCCTTTTGCCTATATGGCTACTTAGGTCTTAACAAAAGAATATAAGATTTTGAATTCAAGGTTGAGAGGATTTTCTATTCAAAAAGTTTCTTCTCTTTGAGAATTTTCAACAAAGTTAAACAATTAATCAATCTTATTTATTTGTTTCACATTCCAAAATTAGGAGAATTTTAGGATGTGACAAACACATTTAGAAACAACTTTTAGTGATGTAACCCAGCCCTCGTTCATCATAGCATGGCTAAGCACATCTACCAATGGTGGCTCATCTACAGGAAAATCCTACCACATAATAGGACATAGCATAGCGATAGTAATATCCTACACATGCATCTACAAAATACACAACAATGCATTGAAAATAGTAGGACAACATCATGAACATAGTAGCATCTACTTGCCTTGGCTGTAGCGGTCGAACGAACAATCCACACACGAGCAAGCGTTGCACTCGTCCCAATCTACACGATACAATTGCAATCACATAAACAAACCATACACATTCATGTACAAACTATGACGGTGCAAGATGCATGCATGACAAGTTGAACATTGATACAATAGCATCACATATTCTTATTCAGTATACCTACTGTATGCATGCATGGAAAATATTTTAAGTGCATAGAAAATAAAGCATGCAATTTTAAATGCCCAAACAATAGAGCTAGAAACTAAATAATTAGCCACTGCTAACATACTATTTGTAAAATCTTGGAAAATTATCCACTATGTAGGCAACGTAAAATAGAGCCAATACCAATTGAATTACGTAAAATGGATTTACATAATTCCTTGAGTAATTAAAATACTACAGTAAGCCTTTAAATAGATCCTGCAACTTCCAATATTGTAAGCCTAACTTTTTAATTTACTATAAGATTCCTTTTGTTCTACTGAATCCAGGGACATCTTATTTGCAATTTTTGGAGTTACAGAACTTATTCTATGAATTTAATACTCTAAAAAGATCATTAACTCGTTTAATTAACCAGGACAAAACCTAGCTGTAAAAGTGTAAAAAAACTGTACAGAAATATTCTACGTGAGACACTGAATCCACACATATTTTATTTGCAATTTTTGGCCCAGTAGATTAATTTCTATGAATTTTACAAGTTTCAGCTATTTTCTGCAATTTCCAAAATCATTAAAACACTTCATCGCCAGCCAACGTGATCGACGGCCTTGGCGGTGACGTGGCATGCCACGCGGAAGCATGTAAGTGGGCGATACCCCTTCGTGAGATCCTTCTAATCTGGCGTGTTCAACGACGATCGGACGACTCACCTTGTCCGTGGCGAGTTCGCCGGTGGCGGTGACGTGGCGACGGTGGGGCTTCGGTGGCGCGGGCTGGTGGCGCTCCGGCGGTCCTCGGCGGCATGGCGGTGGTGTACTTGACGCGGGAGGACGAGGCGGTCATGGGGGTGTTCTTGGCGAGGCGCGAAGCTTCCTCGGGCGGTTGCGGAGGATGGCTGGAGACGGGCGGCGTCGGCGGTGCTCCGGCGAGCAATCCTCGTCGTCCTAGTGCACTGCAGGTAGGGGAAAGGGGGTGAGGCGATGCGGACGAACGAGAGGAAGAGAAAGAGGGGGAACAGAAGGGTCAGGGGGGGTGGCTTCCTCGTCGAGGACCTCGAGCTCTGAAGCTTGGCAATGGGGGCGGCGACGGCGAGATTCGTGGCGGATAGGGTTTGCGAGAGGGGGGAAAAGTAGCGGCGGGTGCGGCTTATGAGGGGCCGAGAATTGGGGAAGGGGGCAAGGCAGTTCGAGAATTAGGGAAAGCGCGGAGGCGGCGGCGGTCATGTCCGGTGTGGACTGGACGGAGGATGATAATGCGGCCCCCGCCGCCCGGCTGGCGGTGCTTAGCTAGCGGCACAAGGCTGCTGTTCAGCCGCTGGGTTGGCTGCTGTGCTGGGCAGCAGGCTGTCAGGCGCGCTGCTTTTTTTATTATTCCTTTTCTTTTATTTTTTTTCCTGACGAAAACTTAACTGAATATATTCTGAACTGTCCAGATTTTTGTCGAAATTTCAGATTGCAATAACTTTCGCTACGAAGCTCCGATTTGGGCGATTCAAAGTGCTATGGGTTCGTGGTGGAACCCTCCATGCACCTGTGCCTTCGATACTACCAAGATATAAAGTTTTTCACAGAAGCATGGTTAAACCAAGTGTTCAAGTGTAGGTGTCAAAATGCAAAAGCAAGTGGTTTGTTTGGCCAAAACCCTTTTCAAACTGAAATTTGCAAGGATGATCATGATGCAATGCCTTGAATGTTATGCAGTACCAAATCTAAAATTTGGGATGTGACATGTAATAAGGGAAAGTTGTGGCTTATGCCTCGAGATAACTCAAAACTCATGAAGTGAATTATCCTACTCATGATTTGGAGTTAGCCTCTATTGTCCATGCACTCAAAACATGGATACATTATCTTTTGGGAAAGCATTGTGAAGTGTTCACAGATCAAAAGATTCTGAAATATATCTTCACTCAGAAGGAAATCAATATGAGACAAAGAAGATGGCTAGAACTTATCAAGTACTATGAATTGAGTATGCAATACCACCCTAGTAAAGCAAATGTTGTAGCAGATGCATTAAGCCGTAAAGTTTATGTGAATGGCCTCACTAAGGGAGAATTGCCAGATGATCTGTGTGCCCAATTCAAGGATCTCAGATTGGAGATAGTGCCTGAGGGACATCTCATGTCATTAGATGTTCAAACCACTTTGTTGGACAAAATCAGGGAAGCCCAAAAGATGGACAAGGAAATTGAAGAGATTAAGGGAAAAAATAGCAAAGGGAAAGCCAAAGGATTCCATGAAGACGAACAGGGTACTTTATGGTATGGAAAACGTATCTGCATTCCGCAAGATCCGGAACTTCGGAAACTGATTTTACAAGAAGCACACAACTCACCATATTCCATTCATTCGGGTAATACCAAAATGTATATGGATGTGAAGGAAATATTTTGGTGGAATAATCTCAAGAAAGACATTGCTGAACATATTGCTTTATGTGATGTGTGTAGTAGAGTGAAAGTGGAACATCAGAAACTAGCATGATTGTTACAACCACTACCTATTCCTGATTGGAAGTGGGACAAGATTGGCATGGATTTCATCACCGGACTACCAAGGACTAGATCATGATATGATTCAATTTGGGTCATGGTAGATCGCCTAACTAAAGTGGCTCATTTCATACCCGTGAAGACAACCTATACAAGTGCTAAGTTAGCCAAGATTTATATGAATAGGATCGTGTGTTTACATGGAGTACCCAAGAGTATTGTGTCTGATAGGGGAACTCAATTCACTTTGCATTTTTGGCGACAACTGCATGAGTCATTGGGAACGAGACTAGAATTCAGCACTGCTTTTCATCCCCAGACCGATGGACAGACAAAAAGGACCAACCATATTGTAGAGGATATGTTGAGGGCATGTGCCCTAGACTATGGTGCTAGTTGGTATGAAAGTCTGCCTTACGTGGAATTCTCTTACAACAACAACTATCAAGCCAGTATTGAGATGGAACCGTTTTAATTTCTGTATGGAAGAAAGTGTACAACACCATTGCTATGGAGTGGTGTTGGAGAAATAAATTTGTTCGGGCCAGAACTAATCAAAGAAGGTGAAGAGAAAGTCAAGCTGGTAAAGGACATGTTGAAAATAGCACAGTCCCGACAGAAGAGCTACGCAGATCCAAAGCGCAGGGAAGTCACTTATGAGGTAGGTGATAGAGCTTATCTTAGAGTCTCACCACTTCGTGGAGTAAAGAGATTTGGAGTCAAAGGAAAATTGGCACTGAGGTATGTTGGACTATTCAAGATTCTGAGTCGCAAAGGAGAAGTGGCTTATGAGATTGAGTTGCCTGAATCACTGTCTGCAGTTCACAATGTGTTTCACGTAAGTAAGTTTAAGAAATGCCATCCGGAGATGGAAGAGACTTCTTTGAAGGATACTATACCTTTGGAAGAAGTTCATTTGGAAAGTGATCTCACTTATGAAGAGAAACCTATCAAGATTCTTGAGACTGCGGAAAGAGTTACTCAGACTAAGACTATCAAATTCTGCAAAGTTCAGTGGAACCATCATTCTGAGGAGGAAGCAACTTGGGAAAGAGAAAATGACCTTCGGAAATATCACCCTCACCAATTTGCTAGCCAATCTGAATCTCGAGGGAGAGATTTACCTTAAGGGGGTTAGATTTAACATCCTAAAAATCTTGATTTGTAAAGTTTGCATATCATTCATGCATTAATAATCATCTTGGTCTTTTCAAATAAATTTCCAAAATAAGAAACCATTCCCCAGGCCCAGATGGCTTCAACAATGAATTCATTAAACAATGCTGGTCTATTATTAAGGAGGATGTAAACAACTCCTTGTGGATTTCTATGAGGGCCAGACTTCTTTGGAAAGCATTAATGCCTCTTTTATCACCCTCATTCCAAAAAATGAAGCCCCTTTGACACCTACTGATTTCAGGCCTATTTCTCTGCTAAACAGTGTCTTCAACATTATAACCAAACTTCTGGCCAACAGACTTCAAAAAATTATCCTCAAACTTGTCCACAAAAACTAGTATGGATTCCTCAAACAAAGGTCTATTCAGGACTGTTTAGGTTGGGCATTTGAATTCCTTGATCAATGCCATAAGTCCAAAGAAGAAATTCTAATTCTTAAGCTTGATTTTGAAAAGGCTTTTGATAGAGTTGAGCATTCAACAATTATTAATATTATCAAAGCCAAAGGTTTTGGTGAAAAATGGATTACTTGGATTCAGTTGATCTTTGGTTCTGCTTCTTCCTCTGTTTTGTTAAATGGAGTGCCTGGGAAAAAGTTTTATTGCAGAAGAGGTGTAAGACAAGGGGATCCTTTATCCCCTCTCTTGTTTTCCTGGCTGCTGATCTTCTTCAAAGCATCCTCAATAAAGCAATGAGCCTTAGACTTCTCTCCCTCCCCCTTGAGGGTGTGTTTTGTCCTGATTTCCATGGTGTGTAGTATGCAGATGACACTTTATTAATCCTTAAGGCTGACTCAGAGCAATTATTGTGCCTTAAGGCTCTACTCCATAATTTTGCTCTCTCCACTGCAGTCAAAGTCAATTATTCTAAATCTAGTATAATGCCAATCAACATGGATTCTAAGAGGCTAGGGCACTTTGCCAGTACACTTTCATGCCTCCCTGGCTCATTACCTTTTCACTTACCTTGGATTGCCTTTAAGCATCAATAAGCCTGCAGTGGAACATTTTCTGCCTATTGTTCAGAGAGTTGAGAGAAGATTGTGTGGGATTGCTGATTTTCTAAATTATGGGGGAAAATTGCAGTTGGTTAAATCTGTCTTATCTTCCCTTCCCATATATTATATGAGTTGTTTTGATCTTCATGTCACTATTAAAGATCAGCTGATTAAGTATATGAGACAATGCTTGTGGAGGAAGAAAACCACTGATGTTCAAGCTAGAGGTCAAGCCCTTGTAGCATGGAATAAAGTTTGTAGACCAAAGAACCATGGAGATTTGGGGGTGCTTGACCTTAATGTTCAAAACTCAGCACTTATTTTGAAGAATTTGGATAAATTCTACAATCACAAGGATATCCCATGGGTTCATCTTGCCTGGAACACTTATTATTGCAATGGTTAACTGCCTGGACGAAGTCTGGAGGGATCTTTTTGGTGGAAAGCTCATCTGAAATTGGTTGACATATTTAAAGGAATAGCAACGTGCTCAGTGGGTGATGGAAAATCCACTCTTCTCTGGACTGATATGTGGAATGATGGATGTCTACAGCATAAGCTTCCTCATCTTCTTTCTTATGCAAAAAATCCTCACATCTCGGTTTATGAGTTCTTACAGACGGCCAACATGCAAGATCACTTTTTTTCTCCCTCTGTCACAATAATCTTACCATCAATATCAAAGCCTTGAGCAAATTCTCAGTGATGGAATGCAGGGAGAAGCAGACAACTGGAGCTATATTTGGGGCAGTGCTATTTTCTCACTCCAAAAGGCTTATTATTCATTATCTGGTTACCAGTCTGTGCAACCACATTTTTCCTGGTTGTGGAAGTCCTCTTGAGAAAAAACATAAGTTCTTCTTCTGGCTTTTGCTCCTTGATAGGCTAAACACCAGGAATCTTCTAAAAAGGAAAAGATTTGCTCTGGCTTCATATGACTGTGTGTTTAATGGTTGCACAAGTGAGGAAACTATTCTACACTTATTTTGGGGCTGTCCTTTTGCAAAAGCATGCTGGGCTGAAATTTTCCCTGTCCAAGATTTTGATCACAATCTTTTCGAAGCTTTGGACAGTATTAAAAAAGGCCTAAAATTCCCCTTTGCAATGGAAATTATTATGCTAGGAGCTTGGGGCATATGGATGTACAGAAACAATGAAATCTTCAACAACAAGCATGCTTCCCTTGAGGAATGGAGGTCTATTGTTTCTCAGGAATTAAGATGGGTCCTGTGTAGAATTAAGAAAAATAATTACCAGGGCCTCAAAGATTGGATTAGCAATAATTTAGACAGGAGATAATTGCTCATAGTGTTATCCCTCTTTTGAGGTGGCTTGAAACTTGTAAATATTTGCTTGTAACTCTCTATGATTTATAAAAATTGCAGTGGGGTTCTTTACCCTACTGTTTTACCCTAAAAAAAAGAAACCATTTAAATGCTAATTATTTTATGCTAGAAAGGCAATGGTTCTATTTTTCTCAAAGTATGAGAATACCTTGGTTTGATCAGAAATGTTTTAAAGTTGAATGCAAAGATTACACAAAGATTTACAAAACAAAAATTCAATATAAAAACCATTTATTATGCCTATTATATATATATATATATATCAATAAAGGCATGATTCAAATTTTATTTTCAAAGTGTCAAAGTGATTTTGACCATACAGTAGGGTTTTATACTCAATAATATGCAAAGATTTCACTCCAAAAATCCAAAAGTAATTAGAATTCAAACTCACTTGAATTTGAATTAAATTGCTTTCCTGAAAATCAAAATAGAAAAAGAAAAAGAATAGGGAAAATAGAAAAGGCCATCGCCACCGTTTTGGCCCAACAGCAGATTCAACCCGCGAAGCCCACCCGGCTACCTTCCCCTCTCCACTCTTTCTCATGTGCAAGCACACCCCCACCTCGCTGACCTCCTAGCCCCACTGCCACGTCGTCTCCTTCGTCCTCAATCAACGCGCGGTGACCAGCTCTGCCGCGACCGTTTCCTCCGATTAAACATCGAATCAATCTGATTAATTGCGGGCGTAATTTCCTGCCCCGACCCTGCCTACTTAAACCTCTCCCTCCCCCACATATTTCCCCTCACTCGGCACCGTCTAAGCGCCACCAGGCTGCCCACACTTGAGCTCACACCGCCGTGGTACCAAACCCCTCCGGCGATCCAGGTGAGCCTCGACCCCCTTGCTCTCTGGATCTTATGATTTTGTTCACCATCCTCGTACGCACCTAATGCCACTTGCGGTTTCTTTTATTGTGGTCTGTAGTGTCGCCTTCGTCAACACCCGCGCGTGCCCAACGGCGAGCTCAACTCCGGTGAGGAATAGCTGCCGAACCCGAGCGCCCCGCCCTCGCCCGTGACCTCCACTGTGACCGCCTCGGTAACGCACTTCACCACTCCCTTTACCCCTAGCACCGCCAGTTCATCGCCGGAAGAGCCATCGCCGCCACTTCTCGCCATTTGCGCTGCCAGTTCATGGCAGAGTGATTAGATCCGTTGGATCTAGATCCAGTGGTCACGATTAGAACAGACCGCGAGGCGGTACGAGTAGATACGGTGCGTTGGATATGATTAGATCCAACGGCACGGAGGCATGATACCGCGCGAAGCGGTACTGACCAATCAGAAGCCTCCGTGTGTTAGGGTTTTTCTTTTAGATTTGATTTAATTAGATAGTTTAACTTATAAAATTCATAACTTTTGTTTTGTTTATCCAAAAAATGCAAATAATATATCAATAGATTCACAAAAATAAATCCTACACTACTGTGGGCTTGGTTTTGTATTTTGTATCTGTTAAAACGAGATTTATGCAGAGACATCTGTTAAAATCGAGTTTAATTAGTCTATAAATGTTTATTTTAGTGTTTACTTGTCTTTTTAGTCTAAGAAAATAATCACATGGCATTTGCATGCATTCATATATTTTTGCTTGATTAATTTGAATGTAAATTGGTGCTATCATTTTATGTGTAGATTTTGGTGCTAGTGGTGATTGTGATTGTGAGTATTGTTGCTACTCCCCCAACTACCAAGGCAAGTGGTGCTTCATGATTTTGTCCCAATATTTTGACTATGCACTAGTGATATTTTGTATAGGACTTGCATGATATTTTTGCTAAGTATCTATATCCTATGCTATGGGAAATCCTAATAGTTGTAGTCTTGATATAATTTTATCTAAGTTAAGATACTTGTTATATTGCCATGTTTAGCCTAGATAGTAGCAAACAAGGGTGGATTATATACATGCTATGGAAAATGTTGCTAAGTCTTTGACTTGTGTTTTTGCTTAATAAAACAACTAAGTGAATGAATCACCTGGGTGGAATGGTATGTTTGGATTATGTTGAGTGGTTACACAAGGCCCATATCTATGGTCTACCTTGTGTCTCACACTTGTGGAAAGCCACCTAGGAACAAAGGGATTTCAGATACTTAGTGTTTAGAAGCTTATAGTGCAACCACATGGCATATGGGTTCTGCCTTGATCATATAGGTTGCAATAACTTAGCCAAATGGACAGTTGGTGGTAGGGTGATAGGTTGGAGCGCGTCCATTTTTTCTAAGGGAAGGCTTCTGAAAGGTCTCGTCTCGATGCATGTCGAGTCTTGTGGGGAAAGTGCACCACCTATCGAGAAGGAAAAATCTAAGTACTTAGTCATGTCCCCGGCAATGGATAATTTGAGCATCAAGACACTGAAGCTATCAACGATATCCTCATCCCAATTTCTAAGTTAAAAACTTGTGGTTGAACATGGGTAAAGGTTCACCAATGTCTATTGGTGGTTCCTGGGGAATTTTTGTCAAACAAAAACTTAGTGTTTTTCAACTGATATGAAAACCTATTTTGAGAAAAGCAAGCCTCAGCTACACTTAGCCAAACTCATATAGAAGTTTAGAAGCTATTATTGTACTAAGGTATCACTTGCCAATACTATTCCAATGTATTGACCCACTATGGCTGTAACTTGTGATGTTGCATGTTACTCTGATGAGGATTTGGGTTATGAGTCTACACTCAACATGTTTGCCTGTGGCACATGAAGATGAACACTTTACTTTATATTGTTAAGTTGAACTCTTGTACTAGCCTATGGCTATGGAGTTGTAAAAGACTATGTTATCTCTGGAATGACGATGTAATAATGACCTATGTATCTGTGTACTTCATCTTAAACTGTGGATGCTAGCATAGATCCAGGGATTAGCATTGCAATCACATGGACCTTTACCTTTATAAAGGTGGGGTCTTACAAATCTGCTCAGATTTGAAAAGAAGATGATTTCGAACATAACTGGAAACATCTGATTAGGAGACCTTAGAAGATTAGATAAAAATCAGATCCTCCAAGATTTGGGTACTTCCAAGAAAAAGAAAGAATGGCTAGATTTTCTTTTTGGAGAATGGACACAATGATGTTTTCTACAAAAAGAAAACAGTTGGAACTGTCTTGAATCTACTGTAGGGAGAGAAATACAGATAAAATATAGCCATGCATTAGGAAGGCAGGAAAAGAAAGATGCTGATGACCCACAAGAATAGAGGATCGCAATAGTCTTCGAGGGTAGTATAACCCAATTTATTGATTCGACACAAGGGGAGCCAAAGAATACTTATAAACCTTAACAACTGAGTTGTCAATTCAGCTGTACCTGGAAATAGTCTTGCTCATAACAGTTTATCAGTAGCAACAGTTTTGTAGTAGCAATAGCAAAGTAACAACAGCAGTAAAACAATGGGAATAGTAACAATAGTAGCAAACAACAGGATTTGAGTGCGGTACGCATAGGGATGGATGGACGGGCGTTGCATGGATGAGACTATTCATGTAACTTCAAGATCTAGGGAATTTGAAGATAAATAAGATAAAGCATCCAATTACTAAACAATCATAGGCATGTGTTCCATATATAGTCTAATGTGCTTGCAATGAGAACTCGCACGACATCTTTTGTCCTGCCAGCCCGTTGTAGCGGGGCCTCAAGGGAATCTACTGGCAATTAAGGTACTCCTTTTAATAGAGTACCGGAGCAAAGCATTAACACTCCATGAACACACGTGATCCTCATATCACAGCCATCCCCTCCGTCTATCCCAATTTTTGTCACTTAGGGGCCTTTGGTTCCGGACAATGATATGTGTACACAACTTGCAGATAAGATCACAAACAATACTATCATCATGCTTTAATAACATGTCCAAATATTAGATCATAGCACTCGGGCCCTGGTGACAAGAATTAAGAACAACAAGTTGCAATAAACTCAAATAGCACTAATAAAGATACTAGGCACCATGCCCTAACAATCTTATTCGATTACATGATAGATCTCATCCAATCCCTACCATCCCCATTGCGTACAACGGGGGATTACTCACTCATGGATGCGGGAAACATGTATGGTTGATGGAGAGACATCGATGATGATGATGGCGATGATCTCCTCCAAATCCCCATCCCGACAGGGTGCCAGAACGGAGTTTCTGGTTCCGAATCACGGTTTCTGATGGTGGCGGCGCAGCGGAACTCTCTCTAGAAAAATGTCGACCCCCTCCGTAGTTTTTAGGTTAGAAGGCTTTATGTAGGCGAAGAAGGAGGCCGAGGGGGTGCCCGAGGTTGCCACACCCCTCCCAAGCGTGGCCTTGGCTGGCCCGCGTGGCCATGGGGTGTGGGCCCCTCGTGGCCCTCCTTCGTCTCATCTTCTGGCTCCGTGAGTCTTCTGGTAAAATAGGAATTTTGGCATATTTTCCGGGGTTTTTCCTAAAAGTTGATTTTCTGCACAAAAACTACACACCAAAGTAATTTTGCTAAAAACAGCGTCAGTCCCTGTTAGTTGTATCCAAATCACACAAGTTTAGAGGAGAAACAAGTGTTCAGGAAAGTAGATACGTTTTAGACGTATCAACTCCCCCAAGCTTAGCTTATTGCTTATCCTCAAGCAATTCAGTTGAAAACTGAGTGCGATAAAAGAAACTTTCACGAACACATTTGCTTCATATGATGCAAATATTCTCAACATATGATCAGTACTTAGATAATTCATAATAGGGAGTATGCAACTAATTCTACTCAATAGTCATTGCAAGCTATGAAGAGATTCCAACACAATAATAATAAGTAGGATGAAACATAAACATAAGCAACGTTCCAATGCTCATAAGAAGGTATGATAGAGTGGTATCTCGCTTGCCTTTGATTGTGGAGCAAAACATAAATGCCAAGGCACCTCTGAAGCTCAAGTGAAGACTAGAAGTAAACATATCAAAGATACAAGTATCAAAGTTATGACATAAATAACCAAGTTTTGAGACAAGCACATCACACTAAGAATGAGAACTATGCTCTGAAGAAGGTGCTCATAGAATAAGTGGTGACTCAAAAAGTAAGTGAAAAGGTTTTGAAAAGTTTGAAAGGCCTCCAAATGCTGAAAGTATGGTACTCATTAGCTTTGATCTCTCATTGCCCCTATCATAGGCATCTTTAGATGGTTAAGTTTAAAGTGAGGTCCAATATGAGTTATATGCTTGACAGACCATAAACTGGAAATCTCATGTCCCTTGAGTACGAGGGCTGCTCATCATGATACTCAACTTTAGTTACCGGTAAGTTCTCGTCATCCTAAATACATGTGTATCATAGAGAACCGCCAACGGGGTATCCCTTGCCCCATGATACAACAGCTATCTCATATCAAAATTATAAGGCAAGCAGACAATGAGCATCTCAACAATCTTCTTATTTACCATGGGAAAATGGTGCTTTTTCTCTTCTTTCCTCTTTTCTATATCTCTATTTTTTATAAGAAGAATGCTTCATAGATTGCTCACTATGGTTATGCTGCAAGTTTCAACCATGATTAGGCATGGCTTAGGCTAGCGGCCCAGGCGTTTCTCTAACACATATACATAACTCCATGGATTTACAAGCTCCCCTTTTATTTCACACCGACGACATCCATAAACAAAAGAGCATGATATCAACTTGGTATATATTTACAGGTGTTGAAAGTGTTCCCCGTGACAACACGGTTCTGCTAACTCCCAGCCTATAATTTGCAAGCATATAACTTTCATGGACAGTCACAATGGTTCAGGTTTATTAAGTGCAAGAAAATAAAGTGTGCCATCAAGTTTGTGAGAGCTTTACTAACTAACTTTCTCACAAAAAGAAAACATTTTATTTGGAAAAAAAACGAGGCATAATGAATATGCATGGAATATCAAATGATGCTATTAGGTAGGTATGGTGGACAATTTTTGACAAGTTTGGTTTTGGGGAGTTGGATGCACGAGTAGAGCTCATACTCAGTGAAAGTGAAGGCTAGCAATAGAAAGGGAGCGACAAACGAGAGAGCAATAGCTGTCATAATCATGCTTGCAATAAATAGAATTAATTATGGAATAAAAGTGATACAAGAACTCTGACGCAAAATAAATCATCGAGGCTTAACTGACTATTGTTCAGTCATATGCATGCATGAGCATGTGCCAAGTCGATTCAAATGAAATTTTCAGAGGAGGATACCACAATGTCATACCAAGTTATGAATAGAACAATGCAAGCAAACATTCATATGACATTCTACAAACTATTATCAAGTTGGAGCTAATCATAATAGAGCAAGAACTCCTAAGCATCCAATAAATACATACACCTTACATGAACAGACTAAGCATTCCCACAATGATGAGTATATGTACAAAAGTGAAGACAAATAGAGTTCATTACCAGCCTCTTACCACACCTCGAGTTGTCATAAATCATCATACTTTCCTTTCAATTGTGTGGCTTGAATAATAACATGAAACCAAACTCCAAAGGAGTCACTGATAACAAGAACCCTGCAACGAACTTCACAAAACCAAAGAAGAACAACAAATATTTTTTTGGGTTTTCGATTTTTCAAAGCAAGCACTCAAAGCAAAAACAAACAAAGAAAAATCTTTTTGGATTTTTCTTAAGGCAAACCAAAGCTAAAAAGAAAATAAACAAACCAAGAGAAACAACGAAAATATTTTTGGTATTTTTGTGTTTTGAAAAGCCGAAACAAAAAATAAAAAGAAAGCGAAACATGGATATACAAAGTATCGACAGAACATGATATGTAGATGAGTGTGGTGTCGGTATAATAGTACGTTTCTTAAGGAGACTCTAATAGCACTAGCACCACATGTGTTTGATATTCTTCAATAAATTCATCAGTCATTTCAATGTAACCATCATTAATATCATAACTCTCTCTAGACTCAGATGAGCTAATAGGTGTAATAGTGTCTTCACTAGGAGTTTAAGTGTTTCCCAATATAGTTCTAGAAATAGGAGCATCTAGGAAAGGACCTAATGAGCCACTCTCATCAAGCACAGTAGAAGTAACATCATGAGCATCAGAAGCAATTTCAGATTCAGCAGTAGTAGCAGTGTGTGTAGCATGTGTATGTGGTGGTGGTGTAACAAACTTACTTAAAACAGATGGTGAATCCAAGTGAACTTACAAGTAAAGCTATGCTTCCCCGGCAACAGCGCCAGAAAATATTCTTGATGACCCACAAGTATAGGGGATCGCAACAGTCTTCGAGGGTAGTATAACCCAATTTATTGATTTGACACAAGGGGAGCCAAAGAATACTTATAAACCTTAACAACTGAGTTGTCAATTGAGCTACACCTGGAAATAGTCTTGCTCACAGTATTTTATCAGTAGCAATAGTTTTGTAGTAGCAATAGCAAAGTAACAGCAACAGTAAAATAAAGGCAATAGTAACAATAGTAGAAAACAACGAGATTTGAGTGCGGTAGGCATAGGGATGGATGGACGGGCGTTGCACGGACGAGACTATTCATGTAACTTCAAGATCTAGGGAATTTTCAGATAAATAAGATAAAGCATACAAGTAATAAATAATCATAGGCATGTGTTCCATATATAGTCATACGTGCTCGCAATGAGAACTTGCACAACATCTTTTGTCCTGCCAGCCCGTTGCAGCGGGGCCTCAAGGGAATCTACTGGCAATTAAGGTACTCCTTTTAATAGAGTACCAGAGCAAAGAATTAACACTTTGTGAAAACATGTGATCCTCATATCACAACCATCCCCTCCGGTTGTCCCAAGTTCTGTCACTTCGGGGACTTTGGTTCTGGACAATGATATGTGTACACAACTTGCAGATAAGATCACAAACAATATTATCATCCTGAATCAATAACATGTTCAGATCTGAGATCATGGCACTCGTGCCCTAGTGACAATCATTAAGCACAACAAGTTGCAACAAAGTCAAATAGCACTAATAAAGATACTAGGCACCATGCCCTATCAATTTTATTCGATTACATGATAGATCTCATCCAATCCCTACCATCCCTATAGCCTACAGCGTGGGATTACTCACTCATGGATGGGAAACATGGATGGTTGATGGAGAGGCATCGGTGATGATGATGGCGATGATCTCCTCCAAATCCCCGTCCCGGCAGGGTGCCCGAGGTGGCCACACCCTCCAAGGTGTGGCCTTGCCTGGCCCGCACGGCTAGGGGGTGTGGTACCCTCGTGGCCCGCTTCCATCTCATCTTCTGGCTCCGTGAATCTTCTGGTAAAATAGGAGTTTTGCCATATTTTCCGGGATTTTTCCTGAAAGTTAATTTTCTGCACAAAAACTAGACACCAAAGCCTCTGCTGAAAAAAGTGCCAGTCCGTGTTAGTTGTATCCAAATCACACAAGTTTAGAGGAGAAACAATAGCAAAAGTGTCCGGGAAAGTAGATATGTTTTGGACGTATCAGATGCCCACAAAACAATTTGGGCTTCTTACAATAATAAGAGAAAAAGAAGAAACAAGATCCAAATGAGTCTATATGTGAGGTAAGAATTAAAATGACGAGAGAATATATAATGACCACATATATAAGATATGGTAGAGATATATGTTATCCAAAGGAAGTTGGCATTATCAAGTAAGTAGGTGGAAGGATTTTAAAAGAGATGCCCTCAACTCATATTGGGGATGTAACAATAATCAACAACCAAATACAATATATATCAAGAAGCAACTATATTAATAAGGATACAAGTTCATATGAAAGAATAACCAAATAAAGGGTTTTATATGATGCTAAAATGCAAGGTGGCATGAGCATGATATAATTATGATACAATGAAAGACACGTAAGATGTAGCATTTTATTAGGAACCATGTAGCATTACAGATGTTAGACAGATGGGATGCTACAACTCTCCCCACTAAAGAAGAATCTCGCCCCAAGATTCTAGGAAGAAGAAAACTGGAACAAGGTAGGATACTCAGAACGGAGGTCATCCTCGCACTCCCAAGTTGCTTCATCAATAGAGTGGTGCGACCACTGCACCTTGCAGAATTTTATAGACTTATTGCGAGTCTTTCGTTCTGCGATTTCAAGGATTTTCATTGGGTGCTCTTTATAGGAGAACTCTTCTTGGAGGTCGATGAGCTCATGATCCACGGTCTTTCGGGGATCTTTGTTGCACTTCTTGAGCCGAGAGATGTGAAAGACATCGTGCACCTTGAGTTTTTCAGGAAGCTCAAGTACATAAGCCACTTCTTCGCTTCTTCCACGAATTTTGAAAGGACCGATGTATCACGGAGCGAGCTTGCCCTTGATACCGAAATGATGAGTGCTCTTATGGGAGTGACATGAAGGTAAACCAGATCACCAGGAACATACTCCATAGCCACATGTTTCTTGTCATAGTAGCTCTTCTGCCGACTCTGGGCAACTTTCAAGTTCTCAAGAATGATAAGGAGCTTCTCTTTTGCTTGAATGATGATGTTAGGACCAAAGAAGTTTCTTTCTCCTGCACCTGACCATCCTATAGGAGTATGGCACTTGCGGCCATAGAGAATGTGGCACCCCGGATTTATGGTCCGAGAATACCCGTTATGCATAAAATTCACATTCCCATGATCAGTGAGCCGTGGCATAACCAACCAGTATCATTACATCATCTAGAAAGTAATGATTACAAAACTTACAAAGTGGCCATTATGGCGATTACAACATAAGTAGCAGAAGTCTTGAAACGGAGAGCCCATGTCTTGCCTTAACCTACAGGAGACTGACTGGGAAGACGGCCTAGCTCGCATAGACGTCAGTACCTTCGTCACCTCTTAACATCTGCAATCTGGCCAAGTAAATAGCCAGGGACAATGTCGGTGAGTACTTTGAATGTACTTGCAAACCACCTAGACAAGGTAACAAGATAATGCATACGGGGTTGTGGCGAGATATCTCTACACTATAGTTGCTTTCTGAAAATCCTACATTGGCATCTCTATATTTTTGTTGAAAAAGAGGTTGTGGAAAAATATGCCTCCTTTTAGAAAGTCTGGATATCCCCATATCCTTGTTAAAAACTTTGGAAATAGTTTTATAGTAAACCCTTTTTAAAACATCTTCGACCATCTCTGGTCAAAACCAAACTCGTCCTTATCTTTCCTCGCGACCAAGTCACATCCTTTTTATTCATCTCAAACATATCCCAAGGGTACTCCTAGCACTTACCTTTCCAACCGTCCTTGATCATGGACACAACTATTCAAATAGATTAGACTCTACAGAATTTGTGCACTTTACCCACAAGAATCAATACATCTGCCGGGATACAACCACGGCCTTCTACACCCGGTAAACGGGGGTTCGAATAATCAAACCTAACCTTTCATTTTTCATCCCTAGCAACGACGGCTTTTACTTTTGGGTTTGTTCTCCTAGGGAACGAGTATGTAGCCTAGCGCCATATTCCTCCCTTCTGCACTTCTATATACAGAAACCCACAGCTTGGCAATATACAATAACCTCAGTGAATCCACTTCCTTCTCCACTCCTAAAGCATACCGCCCGTGGGAGACACAATTGTTGCACCGACACTCCTACCGTAGCAGGCGACGGGCCCCATATCCGTAGATCTGTGGTAGAGTCCACTCAGGCTTCCAGGTATTTCTCCTGTTAAGCAAGTATAAGCAGCCCCGGCTAAAGAAAACAAACTACGAGCTAAGCCCCAGTCACTGGGGTAGTGTGGTTGCACGGATAAATTGTTCCAATATCGGCGTAGAACATCCCTTCTCTTTCTCTTGGTTGACTTTCTCTCTATCCTCCTCAAATTTTCTTTAATAAAACCTCCACTCAAAAATGATGCCTCTTTCCGAGGGTTTTATTTTGAAAACTTTGTAGTAGGGTAAAAACCAAAATAGTTTTATCATTGAAAATCCATGGTTTCCAGGGGGAATATGCTAAGCATCTTAGCCTCAATCTAAAGGGTGAAAGTGGGTGTCAAGGAGGGTAAGTGTCCTAATGGACACTCCATCATAACTCGGAGGAGCCAAGTTACTCATGCCTTTTATTTGAAACAAACCATGCATTAAATCATGCAGTTCATATACGATATATAAGAAAATTGATAAAAGGGAGTAGGTTAATATAGGAGTTCAGGAATGTTGGCTTGCCTATGACCAGCGAGATGTCCCTTGACTTCTTTAGAATACCATAAAACCAATAATAACAATTATAAGAATAACCCGATGCTTCCTTCTTCTCAACGTCACACAATCGCAACTATCATTGTTATTAAGCATACATGCAAACAGACAATGCCACAATCAACACAAGGCATAGAAGCATCAATACATACAACCAGCAACATATAAATACAATGTAAAAGTCAGTAAGATGCTGGATGATTGGTTTGATGAGATTAGAAGATTTGGAGGTATTGGTAGAAGATCCTTTTGGGTTTATAGTCTAGGAACTACCTAAGAGAGGGGTTTTTGACCAAGGGCTTTCTATGCATGATACCACTGTATAAAAGTGACACCATATGATAGGTATTGATCACAGGAAGACAACAAAAGTGGTTTCACCATTTTATCAATTTCCATTGATTTATAATGATTTTTATAGTGGATAAAACCCTAGTTTTAGGAAATAATTCACCAAACTATTTTTGGAGATCCAAAAATTATTTCCCTGGGTTATTAGGTAGTATTTAGTGCACTAAATCAAGAGGTGTTGGAATCACCTCAAAAAGAATTAGCAGAATGCCCTTGAGAAATTCCCAAAGACAATACTGGATGAGATTTGTCTTTTTCATCATATTTAATCTACAGAAGTTTTTGATGTGATTCCAAGGACACTTGTTAGGTACTTAAAATGCATTTCTATATAAATTGTAATCAACCTTTTTGGAGGTACAGAGCTACTACTATGAATTTATTGGTGAATAAACAATACACAAAACAGTTTAATTCACCAAAATTCAATAGTGGTTTATAAAATTATTAGTTAATGGGTTTTGAAATATGTTGATATATAGGTGTGCAGGGAGTTGGAATTAGGTCAAAACCTCATCTTTTTGACCTAGAGATTTTTCTAAATGTAGAAATGCCCTGTTTTTGTTATTTCTACTAGAGGAAAACTAGGAAGCCATTTTAGGTGGGGCCAGTGGGACATGCAAGGTATGGATAGTACCAATTGGATTTACTCTAATTGGAGATACCAACTCTCTGGAAGATTTTATTTGTGGAAGGAACACATGTGGATATTTTAATTTCTAAGGTCTATTTATACAATACTTTGGTACAAAACCAAGTCTGAATGTTAGAGAAAACTTGAGTGCATCTATGAAAATTTAGATCTGAGCAGTTTGGTTCATTTTCCATTTTCATTTGGATTTAAACCAAACAGGTGTGATACATATTTGGAATTTTAAATAAAAAGAAAAGGGTATGAGGGGGCTTCTCTGCTAGATCTGAAGCAGCTGGGTTGCGGAGGGGAAATTCGGCCCACCCGGGCAGCGTCCCTACGCGAGATCTGTGGTTTGAATGGGCCTTGGTGGGGCCCATTGGTCAGTGGGTCAGCGGGACGAAGGGATATCGGCGACGAAGGGCCGTTGGATTAGAGGAGGATCGACGTCCAGGGGGCCGTCTTCCTCCTTCGACCATGGGCGTGGGGAGGAAACCCTAGGGAGAGCCAAAGGGGAGCGTCCGGGTTTACCAGGGGCTCGGGGGAGGTTGGGAGGTGGCGGAGGCGACGCGGCGCTCGACGGCGGATAGAACAAGGGGTTGTGTGGTAGGGTTTGGCGCCGGGAGGGAGTTCGGGCGACAGCGACCGAAGAGGAGCTCGTCGGGGCTCGCCATAGTTGCTTCGGTGGTCCCTGCATGGTAACAAGAAGGGCACCCACAGCGTTAGTGATTGGAGGGGAGCTTGGGAGGGTGACATGCAGGGAGAGAGAGAGTGCGTGGGGGAGAGGCCTTGCTCGATTTTGTGAGGGAGGCCAAAGCCCCTTTCTTCTTCTCCCTCGAGCAAGGTCGGGCAAGGAAAGGGGAGAGGGTGGTCTGGGGTAAGTAGGGAGCAGTGGGGGTGAATGAGCCAGGAAGGGGTGTCACATCCCAAGATTTTCCAAATCTTGTAATGTGAAAAATAAATGAATAAAATAAAAACTTTGTTGATTTTCAGGATGAGAAGAAACTTTTTGACCCCAATTGGAAACTTTCAAAATCTATTTGGATCAAATAAAATCCTAAAGGGATTTAAAAAGATAAATAAACAATAAATTTAAAAATATTTGAAATTACTATTTAGGATCTTTTAATAAAAAGTTTTGGTTTCAAATAAAAGGTAGAAAATAAATAAGGATTATTTTATAGAGCCAAATTAAACCTTGGCCAAGCTTTTGAAATAAAATATTTCTATTTGATAAAAATAGTAAAGGTTTATTTAAATAAAATAATAAGGATTTAATATCCAATTTTATTAGAAATAAAGGTTTTACTATTTTAATTAAACATCAAAACTTGTTAATTTATTTTTAACAAGTTTTCCAAGTATCAAATAAAACCTACTGATTTGATTTTGTTATTATTTAGATTTCAAATGGAGATTTTAAATAAATCAAATCCTATTTGATTTTATAACCAAGATCCATTTTATTTAATTATTAATGGACCCTAAAATAAAAATAATATATTATTTTGGACTTGGAATTATGTTGTTAAAACAGAACCAAATTCAATTGCAAAGTGTGGTGGAAGTTTGAATTGTTTTGAATGTTTGATTTGTTTGTTTGAAGTTCAATCAGGAAATCCAAACAGAAAAAGGGAAAAGTTTCAGTACAAAAAAAATGCTAAAGGACTCGACCCAACTAAGCAGGCCCAGCAAGACCCAGTCCAGCCCACCAACACTACCCAGCGAAACATTTTTCAACACACAGTCTCGCACCCGCGAAGTCGCAGACAGGTGGACCCTCTCCCTCTCTTTCTTCCTCGCTGATGCCCATACCCCACTGCCACCTCAGCGTCGTCTCCCTCGTGAAAATTCCTCCTCGCCGTTTCCTGCCGTTGATTGCTTGAATCAATACGCGTAAATGGCACAATGAATCCTCCCTGCGACCACGCACTCTTAATCGCCAGCAACTCCTCTTCCTTTCCCCTCAGAACCCACTCGACCAGAGCCACTATGCTGCCCTGAATTTCCCTGGCACCGCCACTGCTCCGACCACCGTCCCCAGCCAATTCCGGCGAGCCCAGCCACCGCCTTGCCTCATCGACCAAGCTCACACACTCCCCAGCCTCTGGCGCTTCTCCCTGTGCCTTCCGTTTGCTCGCGCTCGCCCCAGAGCCTCGGCTTCGACAACCTCTGAGCGCCGCCACGTCAGCTTCTCTCTTCGACGAGCTTTCCTGGTAAGTCTAGACCGCCCCGAGCCCTCTCAATCATGCTCACGTGAACCCTAGGACTGTACGCGTCTAACCGTGCCCTTGTCTTGCCTCGGAGTGAACTGCAGACCCATCCTCGACGACCTCCAGAACCGCCTGACGCCGTCCCCCACTCCGGCGAGCAATCCCCTTCACGCCAGTGCACCCCTCGACCAACCGACCACGCCTCGAGCATCACCACAACCTTGCGAACACGGTGAGCACCTCCCCTTCTCTTTTTTCTTCCTGCATCGCCAGTACTGCCACCGTCTGAGCGTCACCACCGCCAGCCGCCGCGCAGCGCCGCTAGTTCTTGGCAAAATGATAAGAGCCATTCGATCCAGATCGTAGTGACACGATAGAGTCACTTAACGACGAAGGGGTACGCAATCTGAGCCGCGCGATCTATTTAAATCCAACGCCCCGTAGAGGCCGATCCACCCGAATCGGTATCAGCCAGTAACATTCCGTCGCGTGGCACTGGTTGATTTAAAACAGAATTTGAAATCAGATTTAGATGCAAATTTTTAAACCTCATAACTTTTGATACACACGTCCAAAAATTACAAACTTTATATCAATGGAATCAGTGGAACAAGCCCTAGCCAACCATGCAATTTGTTTACTAAAAAGCTTCTGGTAAAATGTTTGTTTTTGCAGAAACATTTGTATGCTTGTTTAGGTTATAAAAATTATTCTAAAAAGTTTTTAGGGATGAAATCTTTGCAAATTGGTTTGATGTGAACCTACTGACCCTAGGAAACAACTTATGGGTTTAAAAATGTATTTTGTGAAAATTAGGATTGAATAATTGAATTAGCCCATTTCTAGCCAAATAAAAATATTGATTTTGTTATGGAAATGTTTTTTTTTTTTGAGAAAAACCTTTGGAAAATGTGTTGATTAAAACCTAGTGACCCTAAACACCAAGTTTGGAGATTTAACAACTTGTTTGGTGAACAACATAAAATGGTTGCTTAGCTAAAAACATTTTTCCACCACATGAAATGATGATTTAATTTAAAAATGGATTATAGACAAAACCCTTTTACAAATGGTTTTGCCACTTTAGAAAATGACCACTTTGAACCTTGCAATGTTTAGAGCCTAGTAGAAACCACCTTTGCAAATAAAACTATTATTGCATGCATGACTTGATTTATATGATTTTATGTGTGATGAATTGTTTGATTATGGTTTGGAATGCTAGTTGAATCTATGTTTGCTTGATTGATTTATAGTGAAGTTAGAAGAGTGTGAGTTTAGCAAGATCAAGAAGTGAACCAACATTCCCTACCAAAAAGGCAAGTGACACTATCATCTAAAATCCTACTATTTTCATTATACTTAGTGATTTTGAAAACATGCATGAAAATTATTTCTATACTTATGCTATGCTAAATCCTAATAGGATACCCTTATATATTCCTTAGTGAAAACACTGTAGTTGTAAAATGCTTAGCCATGCTATATATTTTGAGAAGAGATACATGTTGAGACATTATGAAATTGAGAAAAGACTTATGTTTTTATATAACAAAACAAGTACTCAATGAACCACCTGGGTGGACAAGGATACTCAAGATTTGGACAAGGTGGCAACAAGAGGAACCATGTTTATATGGCAATCTCTTCTTGTTGTGCACCAGATGAAAACCACCTAGGGACTTAGAGATTGAACATGTTTCTCCAACAGTGGCTTCCGTGTACAGCCACATGCTATATGGCTCTGGCTTAGTCAACTATATTGGGAAGACCCATGCATTGGTCTTCAGGTTAACTGGAAATGAGGGAACTAGGAACCCCACATTGGTGCCTGAAGACAAGCTAGCATTGTGTATGGGAGGACCCTATGGAAAGACTTCGTCACATTCTCAATCTGCCAGTACTCCATCTTGGTGAGTACTAATCTAGCGGCCACTGGTGGCAACAAGATGAGAGTGTGTCATGTGGGTAAAGTGTACAACTTCTGCAGAAGATCAAATTCTAAGTACTTAGCCGTGTCCCCGGTTATGGACAATACTGAGCAACTAAAGGCCTGAAGCTATGGGAAATCTCGACATTCCAATTTCTAAAAGAAAAACTTTTAAGTGTCAACAAAAGGCTTGAAGCACTTGGGGTGTACCAAGGAGCTCAAGAGATATTGATAAAAACTTGAAGCACTTGGGGATTTACCAAGGAGCTCAAGAGATTTTGATAAAAACTTGAAGCACTTGGGGATTTACCAAGGAGCTCAAGAGATTTTGATAAAAACTTTAAGCACTTGGGGTGTACCAAGGAGCTTAAGAGATTTTGAAAAAGACTTGAAACACTTGGGGATTTCCCAAGGAGTTCAGAAAGATTTGACAAAAGATCAAAACTATTTTGAAAAGATAGGATAAATTATTGCTTTCTGCAAATGAGCCTAAAACCCTACTTAGCAAAAAATGCATGTAATGATAGGATCCACTTATATTCTACATAGTAGTGAAACTTGCCAATACAATTCAAATGTATTGACCCTTGTGGCTGTAACTTGTAATGTTGCAGGTTTGATTAATATTAGTGAAGTTGATTGATTAGGATTACAAAGTCTATAACCAACATGTTTGCCTATGGCACTTTGAAGATGAAGGACCCCATGCTTATAGATTTTCTGCTGCAATGTAATGTAATAGCCAAATGAGCTATGTAAGATGTAATAAAATTATGTTATTCCTGGTTATAAAGTTATATTATGACCTTTGTTCCTTGATATTACATCTCAATTGCGGATGCTAGCTATTGATCCAGGGACTAGCATTGTAAACACATGGATCTCTACCTTATTAAAGGTTGGGACCTCTACAGATGGTATCAGAGCATTGTGTTGCCTGTAGGATTTGTAAACCGAGGATTATACAAAAACCCTTAGAAAAATAGGAGTTGTATTTGTTCAAAACTTATTTACAAACAATCTTGTAAACTCTTTCCCTCAACCATTTTGGTTTTGATTCTACATCTCATCCATTTCAACTTGATGGAAACACCTACCCCATGACCAAAGACTTCACCATGTACAAAGGACTTCTTCAACTCTAATGACTTCAAAATCTTCAAATCTAATGACTTCAACATCTTCAGTATATTCACCAAGGACATCAATCTTGGATGTCACTAAGGACAAGTGAGACAAGGAAATCTTGCTCAAGATTTGGAGACTAAGGAAACACAACTTAGAAAGAACCCTCATCACCTTTGAAGTTTTGTGACCAAGAGTTTTCCCAAGGAAACCATGAACTCATGCAAGAAGGAATCAACCAAGAAGGATGGAAAGATCACAAGTGAACCATATAGATGGACTACCATATTTTGGTTAAGTCAAACACACCAACTTATGTGGTGTAACAAAAATATTTTTGGTTGCCTAAGTATATGCTTGAAAACTTTGTTGTTTGAGTGAAATGTTTGTTGGTGATTGCTTGCACATTGCTTGTGTGAATTGTGTGTGTGTGATTAGAATCATTTCCTTAGAAATATTTTGCCTATTCTAATCTCAATTCAACCCAAACAGATGACTACTCCAAGAGACTCCAACATCAAGGTTGATGACAACAACACCAACCAAGAGGACAACATGAGAAAACTCATAGCAACCCAAAACCAGTTGAACCAAATGACAGCTCAATTCATAGCCAACACCAGTGGGGAAGATCCAACCCTGCAAGGATTTTTGGAAAACCAAGCCAAAATGTTGCATAAGGTGACAGATCAAATGCTCAACATGGAAAGTAACTTTTCCAAAGGAGTATGTGACAACAAAGATGACAAAGATGTTATTCTTGAAGGAGCCAAAGCTTCCAATATTTATGGAGACAAGGATCACACTTCCAAGGAGCATGGAGATCAATGCCCCAACTGTGAACAGAAACATCCAGTTGGCCAATGTCCCACATCTCAAGCTACTTGCTACCTATGTGAAGGAAATAATCATGTCCCTATCCAATGCTGCATCTATTCCATAGTTGAACAAAGGAAACAAGGTGGAGTGCAACAAATGATTGCAAACTATCAAGAGGGATCTAAGTCTACCAAGAAGGATGAGGACAAAGGAAAAGCTCCACTTATACCTCCATGCAATACAACACAATTTAAAGGACCAAAGAAGAGGCATATGAATTATCCAAAGAGCAATAGAAGGTCAAAGAAACAAGTAGACATTCCTACCTATAAGATAACATATGAACAACATGAACTAGATGCACTCCTAGCTTTGGAGAAACCCAAGAAAAAGAAGGACAAAAGCCATGTGCAATGTCATCATTGTAAAGAAATGGGACACTATTCCAGTGAATGTCCAGAGAAACAGAAGTATAAAGAAATTGGCCAAGTATGGTGCAACAACTGCAAAGAGCTAGGCCACTATGCAGCAACTTGTCCACAAGAGACACGTGAAGAACTCAAACTTATCACATGTTTCAATTGCAAAGAACCAGGACATTATGCAAGCAATTGTCCAGAAAAGATGAAGAACAAGATAAACAAGCCTATGAAGGTCTCAGCCTTGTCACATGTGTCAAGTGTGGAAACAAAGGACACTATGCAGATGTTTGCCCACAGAAGCTTCCCCAAGATCCCAAGAAGGCCAATATGTAATTTAGATGGAAAATTTTTAAGGGTGGTAGAACCCTAGATGCTTTGAGCCAACTTGTAACCCTAGCCTTCCCAAATCTCGGGACGAGATTTATTTTAAGGGTGGTAGCCTGTCACATCCCAAGATTTTCCAAATCTTGTAATGTGAAAAATAAATGAATAAAATAAAAACTTTGTTGATTTTCAGGATGAGAAGAAACTTCTTGACCCCAATTGGAAACTTTCGAAACCTATTTGGATCAAATAAAATCCTAAAGGAATTTAAAAAGATAAATAAACAATAAAGTTTAAAATATTTGAAATTACTATTTAGGATCTTTTAATAAAAAGTTTTGGTTTCAAATAAAAGGTAGAAAATAAATAAGGATTATTTTATAGAGCCAAATTAAACCTTGGCCAAGCTTTTGAAATAAAATATTTCTATTTAATAAAAATAGTAAAGGTTTATTTAAATAAAATAATAAGGATTTAATATACAATTTTATTAGAAATAAAGGTTTTACTATTTTAATTAAACATCAAAACTTGTTAATTTATTTTTAACAAGTTTTCCAAGTATTTTATATTATCAAATAAAACCTACTGATTTGATTTTGTTGTTATTTAGATTTCAAATGGAGATTTTAAATAAATCAAATCCTATTTGATTTTATAACTAAGATCCATTTTATTTAATTATTAATGGACCCTAAAATAAAAATAATACATTATTTTGGACTTGGAATTATGTTGTTAAAACAGAACCAAATTCAATTGCAAAGTGTGGTGGAAGTTTGAATTGTTTTGAATGTTTGATTTGTTTGTTTGAAGTTCAATCAGAAAATCCAAACAGAAAAAGGGAAAAGTTTTAGTACAAAAAAAATGCTAAAGGATTCGACCCAACTAAGCAGGCCCAGCAAGACCCAGTCCAGCCCACCAACACTACCCAGCGAAATGTTTTTCTACACACAGTCTCGCACCCGCGAAGTCGCACACAGGTGGACCCGCTCCCTCTCTTTCTTCCTCGCTGACGCCCAGACCCCACTGCCACCTCAGCGTCGTCTCCCTCGCGACAATTCCTCCTCGCTGTTTCCTGCCGTTGATTGCTCGAATCAATACACGTAAATGGCACAATGAATCCTCCCTGCGACCACACACTCTTAATCGCCAGCAACTCCTCTTCCTTTCCCCTCAGAACCCACTCGACCAGAGCCACTAGGCTGCCCTGAATTTCCCTGGCACCGCCACTGCTCCGACCACCGTCCCCAGCCAATTTCGGCGAGCCCAGCCACCGCCTTTCCTCATCGACCAAGATCACACACTCCCCAGCCTCTGGCGCTTCTCCCTGTTTTCCGCTTGCTCGCGCCCCGAGCCTCGGCCGACAACCTCTCGAGCCACGGCCGCTTCTCTCGCCGAAGTTTTCCTGGTAAGTCTAGACCGCCCCGAGCCCTCTCAATCATGCTCACGTGAACCCCAGGACTGTACGCGTCTAACCGTGCCCTTGTCTTGCCTCGGAGTGAACTGCAGACCCATCCTCGACGACCTCCAGAACCGCCTGACGCCGTCCCCCACTCCGGCGAGCAATCCCCTTCACGCAAGTGCACCCCTCGACCAACCGACCACGCCTCGAGCATCACCACAACCTTGCGAACACGGTGAGAACCTCCCCTTCTCTCTTTGCTTCCTGCATCACCAGTACCGCCACTGTCTGAGCGTCACCGCCGCAGCCGCCGCGCAGCGCCGCTAGTTCTTGGCAAAATGATAAGAGCCGTTCGATCCAGATCGTAGTGACACGATAGAGTCACTTAACGATTTAAGTGCATAATCTGAGCCGCGCGATCTATTTAAATCCAACGCCCCGCAGAGGCCGATCCACCTGAATCGGTATCAGCCAGTAACATTCCGCCGCGTGGCACTGGTTGATTTAAAACAGAATTTGAAATCAGATTTAGATGCAAATTTGTAAACCTCATAACTTTTGATCCACACTTCCAAAAATTACAAACTTTATATCAATGGAATCAGTGGAACAAGCCCTAGCCAACCATGCAATTTGTTTAGTAAAAAGCTTCTCGTAAAATGTTTGTTTTTGCAGAAACATTTTTATGCTTGTTTAGGTTATAAAATGTATTCCAAAAAGTTTTTAGGGTTGAAATCTTTGCAAATTGGTTTGTTGTGAACCTACTGACCCTAGGAAACAACTTATGGGTTTAAAAATGTATTTTGTGAAAATTAGGATTGGATAATTGAATTAGCCCATTTCTAGCCAAATAAAAATATTGATTTTGTTATGGAAATGTTTTTTTTGAGAAAAACCTTTGGAAAATGTGTTGATTCAAACCTAATGACCCTAAACACCAATTTTGGAGATTTAACAACTTGTTTGGTGAACAACATAAAATGGTTGCTTAGCTAAAAACATTTTCCACCACATGAAATGATGATTTGATTTAAAAATGGATTATAGACAAAACCCTTTTACAAATGGTTTTTCTACTTTAGAAAATGACCACTTTGAACCTTGCAATGTTTAGAGCCTAGTAGAAACCACCTTTGCAAATAAAACTATTTTTGCATGCATGACTTGATTTCTATGATTTTATGTGTGATGAATTGTTTGATTATGGTTTGGAATGCTAGTTGAATCTATGTTTGCTTGATTGATTTGTAGTGAAGTTAGAAGAGTGTGAGATTATCAAGATCAAGAAGTGAACCAACATTCCCTACCAAAAAGGCAAGTGACACTATCATCTAAAATCCTACTATTTTCATTATACTTAGTGGATTTTGAAAACATGCATGAAAAGGATTTATATACTTATGCTATGCTAAATCCTAATAGGATACCCTTATATATTCCTTAGTGAAAACACTGTAGTTGTAAAATGCTTAGCCATGCTATATATTTTGAGAAGAGATACATGTTGAGACTTTATGAAATTGAGAAAAGACTTATGTTTTTATATAACAAAACAAGTACTCAATGAACCACCTGGGTGGACAAGGATACTCAATATTTGGACAAGGTGGCAACAAGAGGTACCATGTTTATATGGAAATCTCTTCTTGTTGTGCACCAGATGAAAACCACCTAGGGACTTAGAGGTTGAACATTTTTCTCCAACAGTGGCTTCCGTGTACAGCCACATGCTATATGGCTCTGGCTTAGTCAACTACATTGGGAAGACCCATGCATTGGTCTTCAGGTTAACTGGAAATGAGGGAACTAGGAACCCTACATTGGTGCCTGAAGACAAGCTAGCATTGTGTATGGGAGGACCCTATGGAAAGACTTCGTCACATTCTCAATCTGCCAGTACTCCATCTTGGCGAGTACTAATCCAGCGGCCACTGGTGGAAACAAGATGAGAGCGTGTCATGTGGGTAAAGTGTACAACTTCTGCAGAAGATCAAATTCTAAGTACTTAGCCGTGTCCCCAGTTATGGACAATACTGAGCAACTAAAGGCCTGAAGCTATGGGAAATCTCGACATTCCAGTTTCTAAAAGAAAAACTTTTAAGTGTCAACAAAAGGCTTGAAGCACTTGGGGTGTACCAAGGAGCTCAAGGGATTTTGATAAGAACTTTAAGCACTTGGGGATTTACCAAGGAGCTCAAGAGATTTTGATAAAAACTTGAAGCACTTGGGGATTTACCAAGGAGCTCAAGAGATTTTAATAAAAACTTGAAGCACTTGGGGTGTACCAAGGAGCCTAAGAGATTTTGACAAAGACTTGAAACACTTGGGGATTTACCAAGGAGTTCAGAAAGATTTGACAAAAGATCAAAACTATTTTGAAAAGATAGGATAAATTATTGCTTTCTGCAAATGATCCTAAAACCCTACTTAGCCAAAAATGCATGTAATGATAGGATCCACTTATATTCTACATAGTAGTGAAACTTGCCAATACAATTCAAATGTATTGACCCTTGTGGCTGTAACTTGTAATGTTGCAGGTTTGATTGATATTAGTGAAGTTGATTGATTAGGATTACAAAGTCTACAACCAACATGTTTGCCTGTGGCACTTTGAAGATGAAGGACCCCATGCTTATAGATTTTCTGCTGCAATGTAATGTAATAGCCAAATGAGCTATGTAAGAAGTAATAAAATTATGTTATTCCTAGTTATAAAGTTATATTATGACCTTTGTTCCTTGATATTACATCTTAACTGTGGATGCTAGCTATTGATCCAGGGACTAGCATTGTAAACACAGGGATCTCTACCTTATTAAAGGTTGGGACCTCTACAAGGGGTGTTGGGGTTGGCCTGTGGGCTTATAAACCGAAGGGGAGAGGATCATGGTGGACTAGGTGTAGTAGGGAAGGGGAGAGGAGGTGAGGACTAGCCATTGGGGAGCAGGGGTGGTACTGGGTGGTGGTGTGGGGCCTGCATACAACCAGAGAGTGGAGGGGAGGGTGGTGTGGCTGCTGCACTAAATGGCCAAGATATTTGGTGAGGTATACCTCTCTCCCTCTCATACAAACACAAGGGACAAAGGAAGAGGGAGGTGCTACATTAGCCAGGGATATAGTGCATGACCAGAGAGGAGTGGGTTTGGTGTGGTGGAGTCCTTAAAAACGTTTGAGGGGGATTTGAGTTGGTTTGAAACAAGTTTTGCTTGGTTTTGCAAAATTTATACATTTTGGTGCTTGTGAAGGAAGTTGAAAATTCTCCATTGATAAAGATGAGGGGAAGGTACTGGTGGGTGGATAGGGTCATAGCTTAGCCCTAATAATTGGTTGAGATTTTTCAGAAGATTTTTAGTCCACTTTACATCATTTATTCAAAAAGGGCAGGAATAGATTCTTGAAGCTCATGTGATATTTTTACATAGGAAAAGGTGGGTTTTTGATGTGATATGGTCCTGACTACCATATTACACCTTGGATAATTTTATTTGAATTTATTTAGATGGGAAAGTATTTTTAAGGAATTATTTCTTGTTTCTGCCATCTAAGAAAAAGGGCAAAAAGAAATAATAAGCAGTCTCAAAAATATTTATTTTTGAGATGGGAAGATGGGGTATGATGTATAGAACTCAAATATGCATTGAGTTGGTAAAGTTATTTGAATAAAAGCAAACTTGCCTTCAAGGACAAAGTATGGAGGATTTTGCCAGAAAAAGAATTTAAATAGGGTTAGGCTCCAAATAATTATGGAAATTATTTGGCACAAGATTATATCCAAAGTAGAGGATTTAAATTTTATTCATACATCATTGTCCACTTGGGGATTTGAGAGATTTTGGGGAAATGGGAAGAAACTAGATTTTAGGGAATCTATGGTTTTGTTATTTTCATGCCACCAAAACATGGTTGGATTAGTGAGCTCATAGCTCACCTTGGTACAAGGGGTATATGGATAGATAGACCAATATATATATATATATATGATCATGGAAGCAAGAGTTAGGATTGGTTCTATTGGAGGTGGTTTGGGAGTGATGGAAAAATTGTTGAAAATAAGGCTGCAATGACAGAGTTGTCATGATGCCTCATAAACCATGGGGCTTTAGGAAGCACAAAGATCCAATGGAAACAAGTGAAGTGGGGATTTATAGGCCATGATTATTAGATCATAATAATGCAAAGAGTTGGTCAAGTGGAGGTGGCATATAGATTTGAGATTCCGCCAAAGTAGGCCAGATGATAAGATTTGCAGAAAAGATTATTATCTTGACTACAAAACCATCATGGATGAGTGGGAACCAGAATGGCTTAGACAAGGGAAAGCGTGTGCTTTGGTATTACTAAAGGTGTACTTCAAGATGGTTCAAGTACATTCTCAATAATGCACATAGGTTGGAAAAGAGAGCTCCGAAGATTGAGTCTAGTAAGAAATCTAGACTAGTATGCAAGAGGGAAACATTTGAGAGGGTGGCAAGGGTTTATCCTTCCCATTAAGTGGTTGATGTTGAGGTATAGATTGAATTGAGGGGATCCATGCTTGGATTGGTTCTTCACTAAGTTGGAAACCATCAAGAGGGATTATCCCTGGATTGATCTGATTAGGAGATGAGAGGGCCAGTTTGGTGGCTTAGGGTAGATCCATAGTTGGGATGCTTGGCCTGAGATTGATGAACACAAACATAGATTGGGTCCTAAGGGATGAGCTAATATATTATCTCACTCTAGTACCTAAGCAAACAAGGCAATCAGCAGATCAATGCAATTCATCTTATCAATTTATCCAACTACTACTAAGGTTACCATCAGGCCGAGCTAGAGGTAGAGATGGGCATTTTGAATTGGTTATACTTTGGAGTAAGACAAGGACCATCTTGGTATCTCTACCAAGATTGGAAATAAAAGGTTTTAATAAAGGTTTTGGAAAATCTAGGGATAAGAGTAGCTGGGAGTTCTATCTTGAAAACATAAGAAGATTATACCTAGGTCTCCATAGTTTTGTTAATAGAAATAGTAAAGTATTTTGTTGTGTCAAAGTCATCTTGGATCAGGTTTTGAAATACCAGAACATTTGACAATATGAAAGATGATCCAAGACATATCTTTTGTAAAATAGCTTTTGTAAACTAGTGTTGAGTTAAAGATTATATCACCTAATACACAATCAGTTGCATGAACACAAGCAAACAAGTAAGCAAACATTGCCACATGCAAATGACAAATAGTTTTTGTTCCCCCTGAATTTTGCCTTTTGGACACCAAATTTGTCGTGGTATTGACGATGAGTACGCCATGGAGGGGTCCTCATAGTGCGTGTTTAGAGACGTGGGGTAAGGCGGGCGGTTGACGGGTATGAGGTAACACAGCTTACCCAGGTTCAGATCCCACAATGATGGCGAAATCCTACTCCTTCTATAAATCACTATAATGGAAATACGCCGAGTTACAGGGATCGGTTCATTGTGCAAGGTATGATTTGAGTTATCTAGGTTAATGTGCCCTAAAGGCTCCCATAGGTCTGGCTTATATAGTCTCCAGGTCCTAGGGTAACAGGGAAAGTCCTAGGCGAACAGTTTATAGAGTCCTACACTACATACAACTAGTCTAGCGTGTCTTGCACTTCAAGGATCCGGGTACGTCGGTGACTCCTCCGTAGACTTCCTTTGTCAGGCATGGGCCTCCCTTCTGGATACATCTAACTGGGCCACCCAGCAGGCCATAGGCCTTACTACCAACTATGGGACACCCGGGTTATCTGGATAAGTGACATGCTATGAGGATACCCATATAGCATATCCCCAACAGTAGCCCCCGGAGAACTCCGAGATCTTGCGCCGTCTTGCCTCTTCAAGTTGAATGCTCCGTCTAGATGGATGTCGGTAAATCGTCAAGCAATATCTTGTAGTCATCCCAAGAACCCTGCAATATTCTCCGTCTTCAACTTGTAAGTCGGAGAAACGCTAAATCTTCCATCGTACTGTTCTCGTAGCCGGACTGGATCCGTACATGCCGGAATATTCTGATGTGATGGTTAATCTGCCCGTGTCAGCTAGAGCGACGTAGACATAGGTCAGAGACGTCTCGTAACCTACACATGTAGAGAACACAATCATGTCTGTTTTTCCCGCGTGAAGGATACGAACCGTTGTCAGCGGTGGTGGGAACGTGCCGAAATTTCCGCGCACGCGCACGCACACGCCTTCCACGCGACAACCATTCGATCACTTGCACGAATCTCGATGCTGGGAGGTTATAAATTTCAAACATGGCAGATTTCATCTTTTCACCTCATTCTCCCCCTGCGTCATCGTCTTCCTCCTGCGTGCATCTCCTAGAGCCCTCAGCGCGCATGCGAAAGACCCTAATCTCCGCAATCTCTCAGTCACCTCTCTCCCCTCCCAATGGAGAGTAGCAGCTCCAACCCATCCATGGAGGCAACAGCCGACGCTGCGGCAAAGCCGGCGAGCTCCGTCCAGGTGCCCCCAGAGGGTCTGGTGCTGCCACGGTCCGCGGTGGTGGAGTCCACCGGCGATTACCATATTCCAGCGGCGCTGGAGCCGTTGGAGGAGGAGGGTGACTCCCATAAGGGGGAGTGGCGTGGCTCCGATATCACCAACAGTGATATCAAAGAGCTGCTCATCGAAGGATACCTTCCCTCGACGGAGGGGCTCATCAGGCGGGCGGCGCCAGCCGACGAGGTCACCACTACTCCCCAAGCCGGAGAGAAGGTGTACCTCAAAGCGCAATTGGTACGCGACATCTCCCTCCCCATCATCGACTTCTTCCTTGCTATCCTCAAACATTACCGGGTTCAACCTCAGAACCTCTCCCCCAATAGCATCCTCGCGCTGAGCAACTATGCGGCGCTTTGCTAGGGTTACCTAGGGATTAGGCCTAGGTTAGACTTGTTCATCTACTTTTTTAACGTCAAGAGGGAAGCCGAAGCGAGCAAGGACGATCTCAGGAATTGCGGGATGATTAGATTTAAGATCCGGCCTGGCAGGCGGTTCCCTGACATCATCGGCCATGAGTCTTGCAAAAACTGGCATCAGACGTACTTATATGGCCTAGATATCCCTCTGGCCGACCGAGAAAGAACGTATCCAGACTTCGTCGATGGGGCCGCCGCTGAAGCCCCGACATGGAGATCCTAGGCCTCCCTTCCCTCCGACGACGATGCTTCCCATGCCATAAGGCGGCTAGAGTGGTTCATAGAGATGGGTCTAACCAGGTTGGACCTAGCGATGTGCTAGTTCGTCAGGTGAATCCAGCCTCTGCAGCACCGCTCGAAGCTGATGCATCAGTAAACCAAGGAGAGGAAGTATAGCCTCCGCATCTCTGAGGACAACTTCTCGAGTGACTGCATCAAGGTCCGCCTCAAGGACAACATCAAGGTGAAGGACATGAAGCGTGGCTTCACCATCACCTACGACATGTTTGAGGAGGGCAAGTGCCCAGAGGTACTTGTTTATTTTCCGTGTATGACATATACTCTAGATCTTCTGTCTAGCCATTATCATCTCATCTAACACTTTGGATTTCACTTAACAGCTTAAAAGTCTAGAGGAGGACAACATGGCTGTCCAAATCTATGACCCCAAGATGAAGGAAGTCACCGTCGTGTCCAACGACGATGCCCCGTTGTTGCGGAACAACTCCACCTTTGACGCTGTCGATAGAGGCAAGAACAAGAAGACGGAGGGTGGAGCCTCCAAGAAGACTACCGCCACCCTTGAGGTGGATAAAAGAAAGATTACCGGGATCCCTTTTACCAAAGCACCGACTGTTGTGTAAGCCTCTTATCCTCCGACATTGTCCATTGCTCGTCTTATTATTGTACTTATACTTTTGCACGTTTTAGGAAGAAAGGCCAGTATAAGTTTGAAGAAGACCTTAAAAACATCGGGGTCTTCTAAAAACATTAGAGACATGTTGCACCGAGATGTGTCGCACCAAGCATCTCCCGCCATCACCCCTAGCACTCCCAGCGTCCCGCCTGCCGCATCTCCGACAAGCTCTCCAGCCAAGGATGCATCTCGCCCTTCCGCCATGGAAGTGGACCCAGGTGTCTCCGTGGATCTTGTCCTAGTTGACGAGCAAGCGACACAAGAAAGTACTGCTTCCAAAATGGTTGAAGATCCGGCTAAGGATGCCATCGGTAGTAGTAAGGATATGGTGGTAGGCGGAACGTCTATCAAAGGCGGCGCCTTTGCACCCAGGACATCCACAGAGCTTCCAAAGATAGTATACCCGGCGCTTACGCCGAGTAGCTCAACTATGGCTCCTGCTGCGGCTCCAACATCTCTAACTTGCGGTCTTGAGGAGCTCCTCAGGCAAGTTGATATCTTGTGAGGAAATAGTCTTTCCTTCAGCAAGATATTAGCCGAGAGCGCCACCAATCTCAAGATCATCGCACTTGTAAGTTTTATTTGCCTTTTTCATTTCATATGAGTATCCTACTATAGCCCCCGAGGATTTAGACGAAAAACCATAGGTCTTTGCGTCTGAATGCTCTAAGAGTGACTAAACTAGAAAACATCTCACTGTAGCCCCCAAGTATGTAGTTTGAATGACTTATTCCGACTAGATACTTTTAGAGTATCATACGCAGTGTTTGTAAAATTCAATATTGTAGCCCCCAAGCCTCTAGTTGAAACTGAATTAGTTTCGACTAGATGCTTAAAGAAAGACTAAGCATATTGCTGAGCTGAAAAATCATACTGTAGCCCCCAAGCTTCTAGGTGAAAACTGAATTAGTTCTGACTAGATGCTTAAAGAAAGACTAAGCATATGCCGAGTTAAAAACTCTCACTGTAGACCCCAAGCCTCTAGGTGGATATTTATCCGGCTAGATGCTCTAAGAAACTAAGTGATTATGATATTCTTTCCACATAACGAGAATGCTCGGAGAGGTGTCGCCAACGAGAAATTCCACAAGATGCACGCGGAGTTGGAAGCTGAAAAGGGTAAACTGCCTTCTTGAAGGAACAAATCACCAAGAGCAAGAGTCTATTTTTCCTTTCAATTTCGCAATCATCTTGGTCTTGTGCCATCACTCTCTGACTACTCATTGTGCTCTGTTCCTTCTCTGACTTGCAGAAACCATCGCCAAGGCCAAGGACATTGTTGAGCAATACAAGCACATTGAGTTGCTGGATAGAAAAAACAAGATCCTTAAGCAAGAGAGGACTGATACCCTGAAGATGCATGAAGCATCCATGGCAGCCTTGCAGGAGTCTGCCAACACGGAGATAAATTGCTTGAAGGAGGAGATTGCGATGCTCAAGGAGTAGAAGAGAGCTGCCAATGAACAAAATCAGTGCAATCTTGAAGAATAGAAGATCCTCTGACAAGAACGGGACTCTAGGGCGGAGACGCTCCAGCAAGCCGAGGCGATCATATTTGGTAAGCGATTCTCCGTCTTGTGCTTCTGTAATCTAGGTACTTTGAACTTTGTGTTATTGAACTCATGTGCTCCTTTTTCGGAAATGTAGCTCCTATTGGTTTCACCAAGTCACCTCCTCCACCAAAGGAATGCATGGTCCTTGCCGGGAACTTCATTAGCACCACTGTCAAGCAAGCCAAGGAGATCTCCAAGCCCCTCAATATCAGTATCAAGGCGGTGGAGTCCACGATGAAGTACTCGGAGATCTTGCGTCAAGGCCCCGAGCGTATTGTAAGCTGGAAAGCTTCATGTACCCGGGCTGGTGCAAGCATGTCTCTGGCGATGGTCAAAGCGCACTATGAAAATGCCGACCTCGACACGGTGACCTCGGGTCCTCCCAACATAGACGATGAAGGCCAGAAGATTGACCACAAGGCTATCTGGTCATTTCTCGCGGGTTTTGACACTAGGGTTGCCGAGTTGGTCGATCACAACGTGTTCGTGCCACTGGAGATCATTGACGGCGACCACTAGAGCTCCTCAGAGTCCCTCAAGACCACTGACTTCAAAGATGATGGCTCTCCTGCTGCCGACGATGCTGCATCAAAGTCTCCTGCGCTAGAGGAATGAAAAAACACTTTGTAATATTTGTTTCCTCTGGTTTGTTGTATGCGCACAAACTAATATGTTAACTTAAGGCAGAAAAACAATAGTTGTAATTTCCTGCTACTCAAGTACTGGTTCCAGTATGTAAATGTTTTTTAAGCAAGTGTTGGCTTATACATTACTCTGGTTTTTAATGCTTGACCTTTCGTGAGTCGGAAGACACGTAGTCGGAACTATACGCTTAGGTGATGATTCCCAATGGCATCGTCAAAAACCTAAGCACAAAATCGCCGACAACAAGTACCGAAAGTCACTACTCTAGAATCCACATAAAAACAACAAAGAGCGTGCCGACCAGAAAACTTAAGCTAACGCCCGTAGGTGGAATTTTCACAAGTGCAAATGCAAAGCTTGCGCATAAATATTTTATATGATCCAAAAATGAACACTAAAGGAGGTAAAATACTCAGAAATATGAGTGAACCAGAGAGCTTTATTTCATTGATCATATAAGAGTTACACAGTAGATAAAAAATATGCTAAGTGTAAAAAGGACGTAGTTATTCTATGTTCCATGGCCGATCAAGCTCCGGGTAGTCATCATCCGGGTCACGTCGCTTACGCTTATGATCATTGCTGGGTCTATCCTCAAGTTCACGATTATCAATGAGGTAGTAAGACCCATTGAGCAGCGCCTTTCTTATGATGAACGGTCCTTCCCATGGCGGGGATAATTTGTGTGACTTCTTCTGCTTAAGTCGGAGCACCAGATCCCCCTCTTTAAAACAGCGATGCCGAACGTGGCGACTATGGTAGCTGCGTAGATTTTGTTGGTAGATGGTGGATATTTTGCATGCCAAAACGCGCTCTTCCTCGAGAAGGTACACATCTAGGCTTCTGGATTCTTTAGCATCATCTTCGTCATAGGCGGCAACTCTTGGTGAATCGTGAAGGATGTCGGAAGGCAGGATGGCTTCTGCTCCATATACCATGAAGTAAGGGGTGTAGCCGGTGCATCTGTTGGGTGTAGTTCGTAAACACCACAACACATATGGTAATTCCTCTTCCCAGGCTCCAGCTACTCTATGTAGCGGTGCCTCTAGACGTGGCTTGATTCCCTACAAAATTAATCCATTGGCTTGCTCAACTTGGCCATTGGACTGTCGGTGAGCCACAGATGCTAGGTCAAGTCGGATGCCCTTCTCCCAACAATAAGCTTCCACTTCTCCGAGCGACAAGTTGCTGCCGTTGTCAGTGATAATGCTATGTGGAAGACCAAATCTCACCACTAGATCTCAGACAAACCTAAGGGCAGTTGCCCCATCAATATTTCTAATGGGTTTAGCTTCTATCCATTTGGTGAATTTATCAACTACTACCAGCAGATGCATAAACCCACATGGTTTCGTCTGTAATGGACCGACCATATCTAGCCCCCAGACTGCGAACGGCCAAGTTATTGGTATTGTTCGCAATTCTTTAGCTGGAACATGTGGTTGTCAGGAATAGTACTGGCATCCCATGCACGTCTCAACCAGCTTGTCGGCGTCCGCCTTCGCGGTCAGCCAGTAGAATCCTTTTCCGGAAGGCTTTGGAGACCAACGATCGAGGAGCGACGTGATGCCCGCAATCTCCGAGATGGATCTCACAAAGGATTTCAATACCTTCTTGCTGGGAAACACACTTTAGGTATACACCAGTGGTGCTTATTTTGTAGAACTGTCCATTGATTATGGTATAGCCCTTTGGTCGACGTACTATTTGCCGACATTCGGCCTCGTCGATGGGAAAAGTTCCGTGTACGAGATATTCCATGAAAGGTTTTGTCCAAGATGGAGGGACCTTTGTCACTGTGTGAACGAAAGATTCAACTCTATTCGGGTTCTTGGTGTCTGCTCCCTTCACGGATGGTGTCTGCAGATGTTCTAGAAAAAATCCAGACGGGATTCATTTGCGCCCTGATCCAAGCTTAGACAGTAGATCAGCAGTCTAGTTTTACTCCCTAGGTACATACTTGACTTCCTAGCCCAAGAAGCTCTTGGCTATCTCGTCCACTTCATCTCGATATGCCGCCATCATAGGGTTCCGCGCGTTCCAGGTGCCAGCCACCTGATGGGCAACCAAGTCGGAATCTCCATAGCAAACTATGCGCTTGATGCCAATATCATTGGATACACGTAGTATGTGAATGAGTGCTTCGTATTCTGCCATGTTGTTCGTAGCCTCGAAGTGGATCTGCAGAACGTAGTGTATCTTTTCCCCAGTTGGTGACTATAATAGTACACTAGCCCCGATCCATTGAGTAGCTTTGATCCGTTAAAGTGCATCACCCAGTATTCTGGCTCCGGCATAGGGGTAGCGTCTGGCATCTCCGTCCAATCTGCGATGAAATCTGCCAAGGCCTATGACTTGATAGTGTAGCGTCTCTTGTAGGTGATCTCTAAGGCGGCAAGCTCAATGCCCCACTTCGTGACCCTTCTTGTAGCATCGCTGTTGTTGATGATGTCGGACAGTGGAGCTTTGCTCACAACTGTGATAGGGTGCTCCTGGAAGTAGTGCCTTAGCTTCCGAGAAGCAAGGAACACTCCATAGGATATCTTCTGGTAGTGCGGGTAACGCTTCTTGGACTCCGTCAAGACCTCGCTTACATAGTAAACTGGTCGTTGAACTTCGTACTCATGCCCTGGTTCTTTCCGCTCTACCACAACGACGATGCTGATTACCCGGTTGGTGGCTGCCATGTAAATTAACATAGGCTCCATAGGCTCGGGTGCTGCAAGGATAGGTGCCGAGGATAGTATCTACTTTAGCTTCTTCAATGCTGCATCGGCTTCGTCCGTCCACCGCCTTCTTCAGCAACTTGTACAGCGGCAAAGCCTTCTCTCCAAGACGGCTGACAAACCAACTAACTGATGCAACGCAGCTGTCAGCCGTTGTATGTCCTTCAGGCATGTCGGATGGTTTATGTTTAGGATGTCCTTGATCTTCTCCGGGTTGACCTTGATTCCACGCTGGGAAACGATGAAGCCCAACAATTTGTCGGTTGGAACCCCAAAGACGCACTTCTTAGGGTTAAGCATCATGTTCTATTTCCGGTGATTATCAAAGGTTTCTTTTAAGTTGGATATTAAGTCGTTTGACTTTTTAGACATCACCGCAATATCGTCCACATAGGCGTGAACGTTCCGACCAATTTGACCGTGTAGGAAACGCTGCATTGTCCGCTGGTACGTAGTACCTGCGTTTTTCAGCCCAAAGGGCATCGTGACATAGAAAAACGTGTTGTAAGGTGTGGAGAACGAAGTGGCTAATTGGCCCATCTTCCTCATCTTAATTTTGTGGTATCCTGAGTATGCATCGAGAAAACACAAAATCTCTGATCCAGCCGTCGAGTCAATGACTTGGTAAATGCGAGGCAAAGCAATCTTTTGGACACACTTTGTTCAAGCCGGTGTAGTCAACGCACATTCTTAATTCTTTGGTTCCCTTTTCGGGGACAAGTACAGGATTGGCCACCCATCGGGTGTGAAGGACTTCTCGGATAAAACTAGCCTTAAGTAACCTAGCTATCTCTTTGCCTATGGCGCGTCTCTTCTCGTCTCCGAAGCGTCATAGAGGTTGTTTCACTAGTTTGCATTTTGGATCAATATTCAAGTTGTGCTCGGCAAGTTCCCTAGGTACACCTTTCATGTTGGCAGGTTGTCGGAAAAGATGTCCCTATTCTCACGGAGGAACTCGACGAGCGCGCTTTCCTATTTGGGATCCAGCTTCGTCCCAATGGCGGTGGTCTTGGAGGCATCGCCTACCATAAGTTCTACCGGCTTTGTTTTGATGGCGGCCTTGAATGATGGGGCGGAGTCAGAAATCTGCTTCTTCGATGCTGGCATCTCCGAGGAATTGACCTTTCTCTGGATCTCCTTGAATTCTTCGTTGTAGAGGACAGCTTTTGCAAAGGCTGCTTCTCCAATCTCGCAGTCCCTTGCCTTGGAAAAGCTTCCGGATACGGTGATGACACCGTTTGGTCCGGGTATCTTGATCTTGTTGTAGACAAAGCAGGGCTTGGCCATGAAGTTGTGGAAGATGTCGCGTCCTAATATGACGCGGTACACGCTGTTGAAGGGGACCACCTCGAAGGTCATGCGTTCTTGGCGGTAATTATTAACATCGCCAAAAGCGACCTGAAGTGTGATGCACCGAAGGGACCGAGCCTCCCGACTAGGAACTACACCATGGAAGATGGTGCTGGTCCGCCTTAGTTTGTCCTCCGTCATGTATCATCTTGTGCAGCGTATCCAGGTACATGATGTTGATGCTGCTTCCACTACCCAACATACATTTGGTGAACTCGTTGCCGTCAATCAGGGGGTTAATGACCATGGTGTACTGGTTCTCCATAGGGATGAGGTCTGGGTGATCCTTCCTGTCCCAAGTAATTGGAATCTCCGACCAGCGCAGGTACTGGGGAACTGGGGGGTAGAGTGGCCATCACTATCCTCATAGAGGTTTTCTTTTGTCGGACGGTGGGGGTGCCAAGGAAAGTGTGGAAAACGCCCTTCTTCTTCTTGAAGGGGTTCTTGCCCTTGCCATCGCTCTTGGTGGCATGCTTGGGGATAACATCCTCATCCATGTCACTTGAATACTTGGACTCCTCTTCCTTCTTCTTCCCCTTACCCTTGCCTCGCGGTCTGTTCTTCCGACTTCGCTTGTAGCCGGACTCCGGGTTCTCCTTGAGATCGTTGACGAACTTGAACTGGCGATTGGTGTGAGTGGCTTTGTCGTTGGCGTCGAGGTGTACAAGGCACGACATATCATGGTACTCCTCGTACGTTTGGGGAACGCGGAGCAATGCCGAGGTAGTTTCACTACCTCGCTGCTGCCACGACCAACCCCCGTACTCGGCCACGTTGTTCGCCATTACCTCGTCCGGCAAATGTCATGGCAGCCATGTCGGAGGTTTGATTTTCTTCGGGCGGGATTTTCCGCTTGGTGCTGTTATTCCTCCTAGCTTGAGTTGGAAGGGCCATTGCCGGCAGGGAGCCGCGAGCATCATCGTCGGCAGCTGCGAACTCACTAGCCAGCTGTATCATCTGGTTGTGATCTAGCCGGTGATTGTCCTGCAAGCGCTTCAACTTATGTTGGAGCAACATACCTTTCTCCAACCCATCGATGAAGGCAGCCATGGCGGTCTGGGCGTGCACTCCTGTGCAGGAATTCTTCATGTCCAGCCAGCGAGAGAGGTAGGCGCGATATGACTCATCTTTCTCCTGCACGCACCGCTGTAGATCGCCAATAGTACATGGACGCTTGTACGTACCCTCGAAGTTCTTGGTGAACGTTTCCTGCATGTCCAACCAGTTGCAGATGGACTTCTCCGGCAAGTCATCAATCCATTGTCGGGCCGTGCCCGCCAGCATCAGTGGGAGGTACTTGACAGCGACATTAGGGTTACCCCCGGCGATCTCCACTGCGTCGCCGTGATCCTGCAACCACGTAGCTGGTTTGGCGGTGCCGTCATAGGGTTTGATGGTCTTGTCAATCCGAAAGCCCTTGGGGTAAGTTGTGGTCCGTATTATAGGTCCAAAGCAACATGGTCCCAAGTATTGTCCTTCCCGGGCCTCGTGAATCTTGTCCAGGCGTGAAGGTGCATCGTATGGCTCCGGGCTTTCTCTTTTCTTCTTGCCACCTTATGTCTACGCACTTCTATTCTTGTAGACAGTTTTTGGGCCTCCAAGTGAAGAGGTTTGTAGGACAGGAGCAAGTATCCCTTAAGTGGATTACCCAAGGTTTATCGAACTCAGGGAGGAAGTGGTCAAAGGTATTCCCTCTCAAGCAATCTTACAATCAAGATACAAGAAGTCTCTTGTGTCCCCAACACACCCAATATAGGCGCACTAGTTCGGTGAAGAGATAGTGAAATACAAGTGGTAACAGTGCCAGAAAAGAGCTTCACAGTGAGGTAAAGACTACAACAAGGAAACCTGCAACAGATCTAGTAGAAAACGGTGTTTCAATGCTTAGAAACAAGGCCTAGGGATCATACTTTCACTAGTGAACACTCTCTCATATAAATATCCTCTCTTCATGATACTACTCTTAACTACTCTCCGGTTTGACACTCTAATCCATGGTACGGCCTTCCCCAATCTAGATAACCCCGCACTGTCACCTTGAGCGCTAGATGGTTCCAACACCACAATTTCATAGAGACATCCAACTCCAAATATAACTCATAAAAAATAATCAATGTATCCAAAGTGCCACACACGGTATGCACGCTGTCACTTTCACACATGTGGGGAAAAGCATAGATCTATTAAAGCACAAAGAGTATTTATGTATACTCAAACCTAAGTGCCACCATGGTGTGCACACTGTCACTTTCACACACATGGGGAGAGCAGAGATCTAATGAAGAATTTGAGTAGCAAGGTAGATCTACTTGATTACAAAGCTCATGACCACAAAAAGATCATGCATAGAGAGAGAGATGAACACTGTCACATCCCAAGATTTTCCAAATCTTGTAATGTGAAAATAAATGAATAAAATAAAACTTTGTTTGATTTTCAGGGCCAGAAGAAACTTTTTGAATTCCAATAGGAATCTTCAAACCTATTTTGAACAATTAAATCCTAAAGGGATTTAAAAACATTAAACATTTAATAAAAGGAAAATAAAAACATTTGGGGATACTGTTTTGAAACAATTAAATGAAAAGATTTGTTTTCAAATGAAATAGAAGTTTTACAAATAAGGATTATTTTATAAAGCCAAATTAATCCTTGGCCAGACTTTTGAATTAAACATTTTGTTTTGAATAAAAATAGTAAAGGTGTATTTAAAATAAAATAATAAGGAGTTAAATATCCAAATTTTAGTTAATAAAAGGTTTTACCATTTTTATTAAAAACATCAAACCTATTAAATTATTTTAAATAAGTTTTCCAAGTATTTTGTATTCTCAAACAAAACCTACTAAAGTGTTTTAGCTTTATTTTAGATTTAAAAATAAATATCTCAATAAAACAAATCTTATTTGATTTAAAAATGAAAGTCTATTATATTTAATTATTAATGGACCCTAAAATAAAGTGTTATTTTATTTAAAACAAGTTTCCAAGTATTCTTCATTTCCAAATAAAACCTACTGATTTGGTTTTGAAAATATTTGGATTTAAAATGGAGATTTTATTAAATAAACCAAACCCTATTTTATTAATAAACCATGGTCCATCTTATTTAATAAATAAATGGAACCTAAAAAGATTTAAAATATTATTTTATGTTGGAAGTTGGTTTATGTTGGGAATATGCCCTAGAGGCAATCATGTATGATGATATTTCCCATTGTATTCATAAAGTTATTAAGTAGTCCTTGTATAAACTTCTGATGTGTATCATTGAATATGTGATTCAGTTGTGGAACTATGCATTCATGTTGTTTGTACTAAATATCCTTGGTCATTGAGGTTGTGCTGGACACACAACTTAGACCAATGTGAAAGTTGGCTTGATGACTCGGTTCCACTTGTCATGGGCATGGAGATGCTATTCCAACTTACATAGACTAGGCTAAAGAGTTTAGCGAGTCGGATTGACCCATATTGAGGTACAACGAACTAAGCTGTCATTTGTATATCTCAATCAATGTAATCCTTAGACCTGAGGTTGTTGCATAGTCCGAGTTGAGGATCACCGACTTAGGTTACATCAACGCTGATCCGTGAATGGCGCTTATAAAGGCAGGTTCGGTCGTGAGAATCAAGCTGCGTGATGTGAATAACTAAGATGGGATTTTGCCCCTCCACTCGGAGAGATATTCTCTGGGCCCTCTCGTGAGATATGATTCGGAAAGCATGGCCATGCACGACTCGGTTAAGTGTTAACCGAGGCGATCGACTAAGAGTTAGTCGGGTGAATCACTTATCTCGGATCGAGAAGAGAGTCGGACTATTTAAGGGATGACATATATTCGCCTATAGTCTGACAAGGTATATCGTGAGGCAAAAGGGACTCGGACGTAAGTCGCATTGAAAAGGCAAGTCGTCATGACTCTTTGGTACTTGGGAATCGGCATGTTCTGCTAGGAGCCGATGCCGATTGATCGATTGTGAGTTGGACTCTAATCGTGTCCAAGTAACCATGAGCCTGCGGTCACACACTTAAGAGCGGGAGCAGGTTGGATTGGATCCGAATCATATAATCTGGTTGGGTTGGACCTAAACCGGATTAGGGTGAGTTAGTGAGTTGGACTCACGGTGACTAGTTTTATATGGGCTTTAGTGAATGGGTCGCGAAGCAGAGCCCACGTTCACTCCTATATATAGTGGAGCACAATAACCCGTAAAGGTTAATCGTTGTTCGGTTAGGTCATTCCATGTGTTGGAAACCCTAGCTCCACAGTCCGGCCCGTGCGAACCTAGCGATTCGCGCTCCTCCTCGCACGTGTGGATACCAGCAGAGGTGCTGTCGATCAGCACCAGGGCGATCGGATCGTGAGGACTACTGCGCATCAATCGACGCTTCATCAGTAATCCGCAACCGCGCGTCTAGTGGTAAACCTCGTGTCCTTCTACCTCAGCTAGGTCTTGGGATCACCACGTTAGAGGAAAAGTTTTGTTTTATCTCTGCGTGGCCCAACAGTTTATGCTACAAAACAGAAACAAATCCAAAGTTGCAAAGTCTGGTGTTTGTTTGATTTGTTTTGGACATTGTTTAGTTGTTTGAATTTTCAAAACAGAGTTGGAAAATAGAAAAAGAATCAGACAGAAAAAAATATGGAAATGGACTGACCCAACTGAGCCAGCCCAAACAGCCCACCTAGCCCAATCCCCACCCCACCGCAGAGAAACGTTTTCTCACCGTAGAAGGAACCGCGAGCAATGGACATGTGGACCTCCCTTCTCCCTTTCTTTCACTTGCGGTGGACCCCACCCTCTGTTCTTCGTCCTCCCATGACCCATTCCTCCTCGCCTCTGCCATTGAATCCTCGGGCTTAATTCGTTTTAATACGGCCACAATTACTCGCGGTGATCAAGCACCTTTAAACGCTAGTCACTCCTCTCCGTTTCCCCTCTGCCTCCTTCCCCAAGCACGCCTCCAGGAAGCCACAATTTCTCCTCGACTGCCCCTGTCTCCGACAACTTCCCCAGCCGATTCCGGCTGCCACACGCCGCCCCTTACCTCGTCGACCTAGCACACGTACTCCACGCATCCAGACGCATCTGTTCATACCACCCATTCACCTGCGGGCGCCCCAAACCGTCGACTCTGACCTCTTCTAAGCACCACCGCGTCTACTGCAACTCCGGCGGAATCTCTCTGGTAAACAAGACTGCCGCGACCCCTCTCATTCACGTTTACAACTTAGTCGTGTCCTTGCGCTCCTGACCATGTGTTTCGTTTGTTCCCGAGCGATCCCTAGCGCCGTCCACGACGACGACTGAGCGTGGCCGTCGTCAGACGCCACTCCGACGAGGAATTCCTGCAACCCTAGTGCGCCCCTTGACCAACCACAAGTACCTTGAGCTTCACCGTGTTCTCCTGAGCCTGGTGAGCATCCTCTTACCCTTTCTTGATTCCTGCCTCGCCAGCGCCGCCGCCAACTGGTCGCTCCGCTGCTCGCCGTCGACATTCGCCGCCAGTTCTTGGTAAGGCAATAGGCACCGTTCGATTCATATCGAACGAATACGATAGATTCAGTTAAACGCGGAAGGGTACGTCTCCAGAGCCGCACGATTCGTTTAGATCTAACGCACAGCGTCGCCCGATCCGTCCGAACTGGTACCGACCAACCAGAGTGTGCCGCGTGTCACCAGAAATTTGAAAAAACAGAATTTGAATCTGATTTATTTGCAAACTTCAAACCCTTATAACTTGAGATCTACACGTCCAAAAATTTCAAATTTTATGTCGTTGGATTCAGGAGAGCAAGCCCTAGCCAACCATGCCCTTGGTTTTGCAGATAGTATCTGTTAGTTTGCTTGTTTTTGCAGATTCATTTGTGAGCTTGTTTAGATTAGAAAAATTGTTTAAAATTTGATTTTTGGGATAAAACCTTTGCAAATTGGATTGTTGTGACCTTACTGACCCTAGGAACCAACCCTTGGTGTTAAAAATGATTTTGGTAAAGTTTAGGTTAGATTATTTGACTTAGCCATTTTCTAGCCAAATAAAATTATTGATTTTATTATGAAAATGCTTTTATAAAGAAAACTTGAGAAAATGTTTTGGACCAAACCTACTGACCCCAAAACACCAAGTTTTGCAATAGCAACTCATTTGGTGAAAAACTTAAAAGGTTTTGTTTTGATAAAACATTTTTCACGACATAAAATGATGAATGGATTTTTAAATGGTTTTTGAGATAAAACCCTTTTGCAATGGACTTTGCCATTTTGGTGAATGACCAAATTGGAACTTACAAAGTTTAGAAGCCTAGTGGAAACCACCTTTGCAACTAGAACCATCTTTTGCATGCTTGCATGCATTACTTTGACTTTGTCATTTTATGTGTGTTGTTTTGCTTGATTGGTAGATTGAGTTTGTGCCTTGCTTGATTGACTTGTAGTGACTTGAAGAGTGTGATTGTTGCAAGGACAAAGGAGTGAACCCATTCCCTACCAAAAAGGCAAGTGATGCTTCATACTTTCTATCCCAATACTTTCTCTATGCATTAGTGATTTTGCTAAGTAAAACTTGCATGGATTTTGCTAAGTATAGACCTTGCTATAAGAAAACCTAGTAGATGAATCCTTAGTAGGATTTTCCTAAGTTAAAGATTCCTACTACTATCAAGCTTAGCCTAGCTAATAGAAAACTTGGGTGGAATATATATTCACACTATGGAAAAATATTCTAAGTCTGAGGACTTAAGTTTTGTTTAATAAAACAACTAAGTCAATGAACCTCCTAGGTGGAATGGAAGGATTGGGATATGTTGAGTGGTTCACAAGGCCATGGACTTGGATTGTGTATCTCACTTGTGGATGGCCACCCAGGAAACAAAGGGATTTGAGATGTCAAATGTTGAGAAGCTTCAAGTGCAACCACTTGGCAATATGGGCTCTGCCATGATCATATAGGTTGCAAGAACTTAGCCAAATGGACAGTGGGTGGTAGTGTTTGATAGGTTGGAACGCGTCCATTTTGGTCAAAGGGAAGGCTTCTGAAAGATTTTGTCTTGAGAAACCAAGTCTTGTGGGTAAAGTGCACCACCTCTGCAGAGTGTAAAATCTAAGTACTTAGCCATGTCCCTGGTAAAGGACAATTTGAGCATCAAGACATGGAAGCAATCAAGAATCTCATCATTCAAATTTCTAAGTTAAAACTTGTGGATTGAACAAGGGTTGTTTGAATTCTTCAATCATTAATGGAGAGATGGCTTGGTACAAGGATCTTGAAATCTTTGATTGAGAAAATTGATTTTGTCAAGCAAAAACCTAGTATTTTCAAAATGATAAGAAAAATCTATTTTGAGCAATGCAAGCCTCAGCTCCACTTAGCCAAATGCATATAGTTGATAGACTCCACAATACTACCTTAGTATCACTTGCCAATACAATTCAAATGTATTGACCCTTTGTGGCTGTAACTTGTATGTTGCAGGTTTGATTGTTTTTTTTAGTGAAGAATGATTGATTAGGATTACAAAGTCTACAACCAACATCTTCTTGTGGCACTTTGAAGATGAAGGACCCCATGCTTATAGTTATTCCGCTGCAATGTAAAGTAATAGCCATATGAGCTATGTGTGATGTAATAAAATTATGTTATTCCTGGTTATAAAGTTATATTATGACCTTTGTTTCTTGATATTACATCTTAACTGTGGATGCTAGCTATTGATCCAGGGACTAGCATTGTAAATACAGGAGGCTCTATCTTATATTAGGTTGAGACCTCTACAAACACATAGCTACCCGTAGATCCCTTAGCCCTAAGGAAGAACTACTCCCTCCTCATCATGGAAATCAACAATGGTGATGAAGATGGCGATGGAGATCAATGGAGATGGCTTCGGGGCACTTCCCCGTCCCGGCAGGGTGCCTGAACTGAGACTTTCTGTCCCCCGAATCTCCCCTTTAGTGGCGGCGACGCTACAGAGGTTTTTGTGGATTTCTTCTGGATTCCCTAGGGTTTTTGGGTTGGAGTCTTCTTATAGGCGCAGGAATCAAGGTTGGTGGGGGTCTAGGGGCCCACACCCCCTCCAGGCACCTCCAGGGCTTGCCCGCGCCTAGGGGGTTTGGCCACCCTGTGGACCCCCCTCCGGCTCTGCTTCATGGTTCCTTGTTGCTCCGGGAAAAATAATAACTTTGGCTTTTATCCCGTCCAATTCCGAGAATATTGATTTTTGCCTTTCTGGAACCAAAAACAGAAGAAAACAGGCAACTAGCACTGTGGCAACTTTTTAATAGGTTAGTTCCAGAAAAGATATAAAAACATCTCAAAGTGTAGACAAAGCAAAGCAAAGTAGATACTAAACAAGCATGGAGCATCAAAAATTATAGATACGTTTCCGACGTATCAAGCATCCCCAAGCTTAACTCCTGCTCGTCCTCGAGTAGGTAAGTGATAAAAAGAATAATTTTTGAGGTGACATGCACCATCACAATCAAGATCAAACCATTTGCAAGCATTGAAAGCTGGGAACAAAGAAATCTAAACATGTGCATGAAAGATGGAGTTCTAACAATAAGACAAGGTAACTATGCATGCAACATGAAAGGATACAAACAAACATCATGAATAACATGCATTGAAAAACGGTTGTTTGTTTCACATAGAGAAAACATAACATAGTGGCAATCAGCTTGTCCCTCATAGAGTAGAAAATAGATGCATAGGACACCTTCAAAGTTCACAAGGGTGACAAGAAACAAATAGTACAAGAACAAGTAATATCACAATATGCATCAATCAATAAGCTTTGGAATAGTGCACACAGAATGACAACTATGCTCTCTTAATGGTGCCTAAAGTTAGAAGGTGGAGACTCAATAATGGTGGAAGAAAGGCTTTTTTGTAAAGGAAGCAGGGACTACAAGTTTCAAAAAGAGATTCCAAAAATTATGGTACTTGTTAGCTTTCAGCCCTCATTGCACCTATCATAAGCTTTTTAAAGTGGTTAAGGTTAAAGTGGCAAAGCTGGAGTATATGCTTGACGAAATATAAGTTGGCAATCTAAGTCCCTTGAATACGAGGGCCACACCTCGTGCATACTAAACTTTGGGTCCAAGTAAGTTCTTGTCATTGTAAGTATTTGCATATCACTGAGAACTGCCAACGGGGTACCCCTTGCACATGGTACAGGAGCTTTCCCATAATCAAAATGACAAGGCAAGCAGACAATGAGCATCTCAGCAATCTTCTTATGTACCATCGGAATATGGTGCTTTTTTTCTCTCTTTCCTCTTTTCTCAACGTGTCTCTTTTTTTATAAGAAGAATGCTTCATAGATGTCACTATGGTGATGCTGCAAGTTTCCACCATGATTAGGCATGGCTTAGGCTAGTGGCCTAGGCATTTCTCTAACACAAGATACAAACTCCATGGACTTACAAGTTCCCTCTTTATTTCAAACCGGTGACATCCATAGACAAAAGATCATGATATCAACCGAGTACAACTAGGTACAAGTGCAATGTTGAAAACGTTCCCCGTGACAGCACGGTTCTGCTAATTCCAACTTATAAGTGCAAACATATACAACAAAGTTATAAAAATGCTTCAATTTTATTAGGGGCAATGAATAAAGTGTTCCATCAAGTTCGTGAGGGCTTTAATCACTAAGTTTTCACATAACAAAATAGTTTTTAATTGGAAGATAGTTGAAAGCAAGAATATACTTGGAATGATGTAACACACCATGCATAGAAGTTTATAGTGGACACTTTGGAATAACTTGGTTTCTTGGGAGTTGGAAGCATGGGTATAACTTACTCATACAAGTGGAGGCTAGCAAAGGATTGGGAGCAACCAAATAAGAGAGCATAATGGCCATAATCATGCACAACAACAAAGCATTACTAATCAAAGCATAGAGTGGTACTACAAGTCAAGGACTAAATGATCATAGAGGCTAATGGTGACTTGTCATAGTCATAACATGGTGTGAGCATGTGCCAAGTCAACCCAAGCAAAGCGTCAAAGGAGAATACCACAATACTATGCTTTTGCATGCTAAAACAACGCATAATTTCTTCAAGGCACACTAAGCAATCCCAATTGTTTAGAACAAGACATGCTACAGAAATAATCACTAAGCATAATTCCAAAACAACACCTAGCATTTCATGCTAAAGTCTAAGCCACATTTAAAACAAGCTCCCTTTTGTACCACTATAAGCATGAAACTTTCTACTCTTTTCCAACACCAAACAACTTATTTGAAACAAATTACAAAGATAATAATCAATAATATCAGTGATCTTGTCTCACAAATCCACAAACAAGAACTAAAAAGTTCTAAGCTGAAAGCACAATAAAACTAAGGCTGAACGTAGTGCTAGCAAAAGTGAACACTCACAAAACAATATGAGTGAAAACTAGAGTGTTCTACGCAATGCAAACAGAGTGTGTCTCTATACAAAAGAAGTGTGGTGTAACCAACCAACTTAATCAAGCAAACTAAGCAAACAAAAACCAAAAACAAAAACTAAGATGCTCTAAGAACAACACAACAATGCATGAAACAATAAAATGAAGTGTCTAGAAAGACCTGAGATTTTTATTGATGAAGAAGGGGATGCCTTGGGCATCCCCAAGCTTTGATGCTTGTACATATTGGATATTTCTTGGGGTGACACCATGGTGGAATCCCCAAGCTTGAGATTTTGTTCATTCTTCATCTCATTGCATCATTCTCTCTCTACACCTGAAATTTTTCCTTCATACAAAACTTCACACAATCTTCATTAGCAACATTAGTTTATTCAAAAACTATTAGACCACTGGCAAAGATTCGAAATAGCAAGGCTTTTCACTAAAAACACAAGATACTGTAGTAACTCCTTCATAAAGCTCAATTTACCTTAAGATAACTCAAAAAGGAACCAATAAGAAGCAAATGCAAATAATGGCAGAAATCTGTCAAAACAGACCAGCAGGTAGAAACCGATTTTTTCGAACATCTTCTGTTTCTCAAATAAAAAATTGTTGAACTAACTAAAGTTATATAACATACTGGGGGATTTATTTGTAAATTTTCAGCTCAATCCGAGTTACAGAGACTCCTCACGAATTTTTATGGTGCATGATAGAAATCTGTTTCAGGACAGCAACTCCCCAAATCTTACTTCCCTCTCATTAGAGATCATTCTTGGCACAAAAAGCAAACAAAAAGGATAATGAGAGGTCATTATAGAATTAGTAACTTCCAAGATTCAAGAAAAATATTGGGTTATCTCCCAATAAGTACTTTTCTTTAACGCCTTTAAGTTAGGCTTGATAGTTTGAGAAGATGCTCACATAAGAAATATGAATTGAAGTAAAAGAGAGCATCAAGAACCAAATTCAAAACACATTTAAGTATAACCCACTTCCTATGCATAGGAATCTTGTAAAGAAACAAGTCATAAAAGCAAAAACAACAAGCATAGGAAAGCAAAACAGATGCAACTTCAAAAATTTCAACATAAAGAGGTGAAACTTAATATTCTTAAGATGCATAAAACCATGTTTCCCTCTCTCATAATAACTTTCAGTAGCAACATGAACAAAATTAACAATATAACTATCACATAAAACATTCTTATCATGAGCCACATGCATAAAATGATTATTACTCTCCACATAAGAATAGCCATTCTTATTAATTGTAGTGGGAGCAAATTCAACAAAATAGCTATCATTACTATTCTCATCACCATAATCATCAAATATAGGAGGAATATTGTAATCACAATTAACTTCCTCCTCAATAGTAGGTGGACTAAAAATATCATACTCATCATTGTAATCATAATATATTGGAGGTTTGGTATCATCATAAGCAATAGAATAGCTATCTTCCCAAGTGTGTTCATTTGTAAACATATCATCAATGGAAAGAACATGGATAGCACTAATAGCACAACAACTATTAATATCATCATTTTCATAATTGGTACCAAAGAGATTTTCAATATCAAAAGTGGTGTGCTTTTCCCAATCATGATCACTACTATATGTAACAGGCATAGGAACATCATCTAGTTCAGACTCATCAGCAAAAACTATGATAGGAGCAACATGATTAGAGGAAGATACCATTTCCTCTCTCCTTTTACTCCTCTTCTTCTCCTTCTCCTCTTTATAAGGGAGAGGCTTGAAAGGAAGCTTCTCCACATACCCTAGTTTATTGTTAGAGACAATATAAGAAACTTTGTAGGATTCCTCCTTTTCATTAATAAGATCAAAACACATATCAGTCTTGTTATAATTTGGTAAAATATCATCTTATATAAGATCTTATATGTAAATATTTGTGTGGCACTTTTCAACACAATAAAGATGACAACCATGCAGGATGCTATTCATATCAAAAGTACTCATGTCTATCAAAGAAGTTTTTCTTGATAACTCTTCACACCCCAAAAATAATGTAAGTTCATCATGTTGATTATCAGTGATCACGTTATCACAATACAAACTTGCAGGATTATTATGGCCTGAGCATTGAAAATTGAAAAGACCCACTTCAAAGCAAAGTTCACAAATAAAAGGATAGAGGGCACAAACTTTTTTACCAAGATCATCTAGAGCCTTATACCACTTTCTAGTTTTTTCATTCCAGTGGGTGATACAACATTCTTCTTCTTTTTTATTCTTCTCACAAGGTCTATGCATACCACAAAAATTAACATGCTTATAAGAAATAGCACTTTCAGAAGTTTGAGCATGTTTATTGCAATCAATAATAACATTTTCATTTTCCATGCAAGTGTCTTTAAAAGGTTCATGATACATGTCCCATTTTTATTTAGTAGCATTAATATGGGAAGCAAAGGCTCTATAACAACTAACAACAATTTGAGGATCAAGACCATATTTATCACTAAGCTCTTGAAAATTAGCAGTTTCAGCGAAAGAATTAATGCAATCATACTCATAGTTTATACCTGGTTTTTTACCTTTGTCATTATCCCAAACTTCAGTATTGCTTTGAATTGTTTCAAGAAGATCCCACTTAGCTTTGAACTCCTTACTTGTGAAGGATCCCTCTAAACAGGTATCCAGATAGTCCTTGTAATGTCCTGAAAGCCTTGCATAAAAATTATTGATAACAACATTACTGGGGAGCTCATGAATGGGACATTTGAGCATTAGGGACTTCAATCTCCCCCAAGCTTGGGCAATACTTTCTCCCTCATGAGGATGAAAATTATAAATATAATTCCTATCTTTATGAATTTCATGAGGAGGATAAAATTTAGAATAAAAGAGAGATTCAAGTTCCTTCCACTCCAAATGATGAGGATCATCTAGTAGCTCATACCACTCCCTTGCTTTGTCCCTAAGTGAGAAAGGGAATAGCTTCCTCTTAACTTGGTCCATTGAAATACCTACACACTTGAACAACTCACATAATTCATGTATAAAGAGTAAATGATCACTAGGATGGACAGTTCCATCTCCAAAATAGCAGTTATTCATAAGACGTTCAACAATTTCAATAGGTATTTTAAAAGGGACACTTTCAGTATGTGGATTTAAAATATCACAAGTACCATTAGAATTACCACATATGGGGATAAAGTATCATCAGAGAAATTTGTAGGGGTTCGTAGCATGGAAAAACAAAAATTTTCTATCGCATACAAACAAACAAGCCAAGATCTATCTACTAGATTGTAGCAACGAGTCGTTTGGAATAACTTACCCTCGAAGATTCCAAAGCGGTTAACGAGAGCAGATTCTCGTGGGTGATGTAGTCGTACACTTCCGATCTCAAGATCGCGTGAGCGATCCTTCATCACGTTAAAGCGCTCCATGATCGGTCACCGTTAAATTGCTCGGCGAAGACCTTCCTCTCCTTGTTCCAGCAGGCGGAGGTTGTAGCACTCTCCTCGCGATTCGGCAGCGTGTGATGCAGGAAGAAGAGGAAATCCATGAGGCTTCGCCTTAAGCCGGTGCGAGTATGGTGGAGCTTATGAGAGAGGCTATTAGTGGTCTAGTAATTAGACACACCAATTAGAAGGCTCTAAACCAATTAGAAGGCTCTAAACCAAAACGGCTCTAAACCGGAGGTAGAAGATAGGAACTTGTGTGTTCTAGGAGGGGAGCCCTGCCCCTCCTTATATAGATGGGAGGGGGCTGGCGCGCCAGGGGAGGGAGGGAGTCCCTCCCCAACTCGGCCTAGGGCTGGCCGCCGGCTTGGAGGAGAGAAACTCCTCCAAGTCGGTTCCAACTCCTCTTGTTTGTTTCCCACAGTTTCTTGTTTTAGCCGTTTGACTTTCAAACTGGACATTTGACTTTTCTGTTTTAGAATTCAATTTAATCCTTTATTTGGGACAGCAAGAACACTTAGTACATGATGCAATCATTTCAATATGTAATGACACATTCATGTACCCCTCCCCCCCCGGAGTGCCGGACAATCCGGAACCTTCTAGAACATTCCCGATGAAAACACCGGAATCATTCCCGAACTCCGAAACGGGACTTTCCTTATATGAATCTTATTCTCCGGACCATTCCGGATCACCTCGTGATATCCCGGATCCCATCCGAGACTCCGAACAACATTCGGTCTCTTTCTCATAATACCATAACTACTCAAACAACGTCGAATCCTTAAGTGTGTCTCCCTACGGTTCGTGAATTATGCGGACATGATCGAGACACTTCTCCGAACAATAACCAATAGAGGAATCTGGAAATTCATATGGCTCCCACATATTTCTACGATTACTTTGCGATCGAATGAACCACTTACATACGATACCAATTTCCCTTTGTCTCACGATATGTTACTTATCCGAGGTTATGATCGTCGGTATCTCTGCATACCTAGTTCAACCTCGTTTACTGATAAGTACTCTTTTCTCGTTCCCGTGATATGTGATCCCTTGTGACCAAGTCACATGCTTGCAAGCTAATTGGATGACATTCCACCGAGAGGGCCCAGAGTATATCTATCCGTCATATGGATGGACAAATCCCACTCTTGATCCATGTGTTTCAACCAATACTTTCCGAACACTCAATGCCACCTTTATAGCCACCCAGTTACGGTGTGGTGTTTGATGTCATCAAAGCATCCATCCTAAAGGTGATATGCATGATCTCATGGTCGAAGGAATTAGGTAACTATGTATCGAAAGCATATAGCAATTGAACTATTGAAATGACTTGATCTTTATGCTACGCTTATCTATAGGAGTATGTCCATCACATCATTCTCCGATGATATGATCTGTTGTTAATAACATCTCTATGTTCATGATCGGAAACCATGATCATATATTAACCAACAAGCTAGTTTAACAAGAGGCTTTACTAGGGACTCTTATTTTAGTTTACAAATCACACAAGTATTAATGTTTCGGTTAATACAATTTTAGCATGGTATGTAAACATTTATCATAAGTGTGAAGATATGATAATAACCACTTTATTATTGCCTCTTGGGCATATCTCCAACAGTCTCCCACTTGCACTAGAGTCAATAATCTAGTTTCAAACCTTTGTGTATATAACACCTATGGATTTCCCGGTGTTGTATGTACACGATTGCTAGTGGTCAATCGATCTCGGATCGACACTTCCAGGTCCGTGTGTAATTGCATGTCTTTGCGTCTCTACGCATCACTCATTCTCTAATGAGATGGCTTTGTATAAATTTGGTCTTTCGGTGTGACCTTTAGCTCTTTGGGGTTAAAACATGTTGATAATATTGTCGCACAATATATCTTCATAGTATTATCCCATTGTGAACTACACCTAGTTTGATAACAAACTACTTGACACAAATGCCCTCTTTTGCTGCTAAAATAGCAGTTATATACTTGGCCTTTTGTTGTAGTATCTGTCACAATGTCTTAACTTTGGAACTCATCCAAATCCATTATGGAACTCACCTTCCATTATATTGTGCCACCCTTAGTTTAGATTGAGATAAACTTAATTTGTACTTTGTGACAAAGCTAGTATCAATGTAGTACTTTTACAATGAACTAACCATCTATTTGTCACTTCTACAAATATTATACTCTTAGTTCTTCCAAAATATCATAAGAATATCCTTACTATTGTCCAATGATCATCTTACGAATCATTCTGGTATATGCTCACAACATTTAGAGCATAGGACATATCTGGATTTGTACATATCACGATGATATAAATACTCTTTGTGATTTTATACATCAAGTATCAATCTATACTTGATTATTTGTTTCACTTTACCAAATGTCAATACACTTGAATATATCATCAACATTGAATTTATTCAATCCTTTACATGCGACAAGAACCTCTCTTGTAGTTTCTATATTGAACTCATTCAATATCTTGTCTATGTACTTCTGGCACAACCATATTAGCGTCTATTGATGCCAAATATTTAGGTTTTGCCTAAGTATTTCATCGGGATGAAATTCTTAATATGTGTTAATAAAAGATACATTATTTCCAATCAACAATATGTCTTCCACATAATGTATTAGAAACATGTCTTAGCGCTCCCACTTAATTTCTTGCAAATGCAAGCATCTTCATTGTCTCTAACGAACTTTTAAACTCCTTTAACAGTTTCATCATAGTGAAGATTCCAACTCCGCGATGCTCACTTTAACCATTGAAGTTTGCATATGCTTTTAGCAGCCTTTGAATTAACAAAACCCTATGGACCGTGTTATGCACATGTCCTAGGTAACGATTCTATTAGAAGAACTTGTTTTGTTCATTCAACTACCATATAACAAATTATATGTAGTGGTTGCTACATTAACCCGTCTAGACTAAATATCACTATGACAGATCAAATCTTGTCATAGTCAACCTTTGAACATTGTTGTGAACTCTTTCCCAACATGTCGACTATTTCATAGATGTGAAACATCCATGTCTATTTCTTTATAGATCCAGACACAACTATAAGGTCTTACACCTTTCTCGAGGGTCCTTCAAGTTCAAAACTTGATTTTCTCGTGTATGGAACTATCACGGATTTTATGGCTTCAAGCCATTTTACGGAGTCAGGGCCCATCATCGCTTCTTTGCATGTAGTCGGTTCATTATTCTCAAATAATGATTTAACCCTCAAATCTTGGTATTTGATTGTTTATCCGACCTACTTGTTTCAATAGGAACTTGGATCTCCGTGACCACAACCTTTGAGGTACGTGAGCCATGAGCTTTGTTGCTGCCTCCGGAACACTTTTCGGTGCTGCACAACTCTGCACATATAGCTAAGGTTCTTTTAACCTTATCAAAATTCTATTGTCCTCCTACTTAACTTTTCATGAAAAATTCCTTCTCAAAGAAACTTGACGTTTTAAGTGACAAACACTTTTGTCTCAAATGTTATGGAGGATTACTTAATAGTTATTCAAAATAACATACAAAGACAGGTTCATCCGACTTTGGTTGCACACATCTTTCTTATGCATAGCATACCAATGTTTAAGAAAGGACAACTTGGGTTTTATCCCAAACCATAACCTTATATGGTGTCATTTCAACGGATTATGATGGAGCTCTTTTCAAGGAAAACGGTAATCTCTAAAGCTTTTAATCTTTAAAATATAATGGCAGTTTTATAAATTATACCTTTGATCTTACCATGTCAAACACGGTTTAATTACATATCTCGAACGCTCCATACTCTTATGGTGTTTCGGGAAAATGCAAATCCATGGAACGATTCCTTAAATCTTTAGGTATTATGCTAAACTCTGTAACTCAAATATCTTCCTTTATGATCTTTATCATAAACTGTTTATATTCTTGTTACAATGATTTTGCACTTCATCTTGAAAGTCTTTTGAACTCTTCAAATATTTCACACTTCATCCTTATTAAGTAAATATTCATATATTCACTCAAATTTTCGGAGAAAGCATATGAAGTTGAAATCCATCGCTCTTGACTACACATAATGGATTTCATACAACAATATGTACTAGTTCCAATAAGCTAGTCATTCGTTCCTTCGGCCTATGAGCGAAGTTTTAATTATCTCTAGGAAAGTTTCACAAGCGTCATTTGATCAAAATCAAATAGACTCCAAAATTCCATCCATATGGAGTTTCTTCATGTTTTCTTTCCAATATAATTTAAACGGCGATGTCACTTCCTAAGTGATCTTTCAATCAATTTGTCTTTCGAAATTTTTAGCACTAGTTTTATGGATGTGATTCCTCCAACGAGATTTGCGAATCATCCATATTTTATGGATTACGGCAATTATTTGAACAACCCTTTTGTTCTCATAATACCTGATAAAACAAATCTTTGAAGGCAAGCTTTGATGTTTAACGAGCAACACAATAACCCTTTATTTTGTTCTCGATGAACATCATCACATATTTTTTTGCTAGTTACTTAGGCCATTATAGTTCATGAATTGTGTTGTTTCGTATGACGATTCACACCAACAAATTCAGTATCAAATACTTAAGAACCACATTGTTTAACAAGCAAAGAATACAGCCATAACACGTATATCATCTATATACTTAAACTGAACAATTCTAGTCTTTTCTTTTCTGCCATATACTTATGAGATTCTCTTTCAGTATTTCCTTTTCTGTTTGAAAGAATCTGTCAACATCAATTAGTGGAGTCATTCATATGACACATAGCCCAAAACATGTATAGTTAAATACCAATGTCTTTGGACTTGCACTTTGAAGTAGATCACCATCATCAAATGTTTGGTGTTCTTTCAAATTCCTTTATTTATTAATCTTCTTGGTGTAGTAAACATTTTACCTACATCAAATATTCACCCTTATTATGGATTTATCCATGATCAAGCTACTTTTAGCTTGTAACGGTGAATCGCAAGTATAATGTCGCTCTCCAAAACCTTTTGGAGGATTAGGACAACTAGTGTCTCCAACCTTTTTGCAAATTCTCATCAAATATGAGAACATGACTTTTGCCATATTATACTCTATCATGTTGCAACCAAAACTTTGTTTCAGATATCACAATATCTTCCACACATCATGGTTTCTGAAACAACTCTTTCAGATCCTAGATAACCTTGATATTAAGAGAATCCTTTGAATATCAAGAATCGTGGAGACAAACATGATACTTATATACTAACATTGGAATTGTTACTCTTGTTTTAATACCAATTATTAAACTTCATGGAGTAAGGAACTTCTGAAAGTTTGCAATAGGACTTTTAAACTTTAGATTAACACTTCAAAACAATACGATACCAGTAGAAAGTAACTAACCAGAATTCTATAGCTCTATCATCTCAATTATAACTAAGCGCAAGGTGGTAAACGGATGCCAATGACTACAACAACTATGCAAATTCACTTCGATTTAGTTTATGATAAATTGAGTTCTAATTAATAATTAAATTAATCTAGGTGAACTCCCACTCAAAACAATATCCCTCACATTGTTTTAGTGATCACACGAACCAAATCCACCACATCAAAACCGATCATCACGAGAGTTGATGTAGCTTCAATGGCGAACAATCAACATGTTCATCATATCTACTATATGACTCATGCTCTACCTTTCGGTAATCCGTGTTCCTGAGGCCATGTCTGTACATGCTAGGCTCGTCAAGATCAAACCTTAGTTTCCGCATGAGCAAATCTGGCTTGCTCACGTTGTATACACTTGCAGAATCTAACACACCCGATCATCACGTGGTGCTTCGAAACAACAAGCTTTAGCAACGGTGCTAACTAAGGGTGAACACTTTAAGACTTGAAATTCATGTGCATGAGGGATCATCTTATAATGCTACCATCGTCTACTAAGCAATACAAGATGCATAAAGGATTAACATCACATGCAATTCATAATATGTGATATGATATGGCCTTTCTTCTTTGTGCTTCCGATCTCCATCTTCCAGCACGAACATGATCTCCATCATCACCGGCATTGCATCAAGGTCAATGACGCCTCTCCATGGTTGTCGTCCACCGGCTTCAACTATTACAACTACTTTGAATAGACATGCGGGTCTTAACATAAATTAAAGACAACCATATGGCTCACGGTTGCCAACTTACAATAAGGAACATTGCATACATCATATATAATCACAATCATGGCCATATCACATCACAGCACACCCCTGCAAAACAAAGTTAGACGCCTCTACTTTCTTTGCATATTTTACGTGGTTTGGGGCTTTCAATAAGTGTCGTTCTAACTTACGAACAAGAACCACAACATTGATACTAGTATTGTCAATCACCCGTTGTAAATTGGATCTTAACTATGCTAGGAGAAAGGCACCATAAAGCCACTTATGCAATACAAGTTGCATGTCAAGCGTGGAGCAAGTCTCATGAACGATGTCATTTAAGGTTAGCCCGGGCCGCTTCATCCCAACATACCGCAAGATACAAAGTACACAAGAAGCAATCGACAATAAAATCATCAACGCCCACAATGACCATTGTGTTCTACTCGTGCAACAGATCTACATATAGACACGGCTCTGATACCACTGTAGGGGTTCGTAGCATGGAAAAACAAAATTTTTCTATCGCATACAAACAAACAAGCCAAGATCTATCTACTAGATTGTAGCAACGAGTCGTTTGGAATAACTTACCCTCGAAGATTCCAAAGCGGTTAACGAGAGCAGATTCTCGTGGGTGATGTAGTCGTACACTTCCGATCTCAAGATCGCGTAGACGATCCTTCCGGCGCCACGTTAAGCAGCGCCCCTTGATCGGTCACACGTTCGGTACTCGACGAAGACCTTCCTCTCCTTGTTCCAGAAATGGAGGTTGTAGCACTCTCCTCGCGATTCAAGAAGACAACGGGCGTGGGAAGAAGAGAAATCCTGAGGCTTCGCCAAGCTTAAGCAGTATGGTGGAGCTTATGAGAGAGGCTATTAGTGGTCTAGTAATTAGACACACCAATTAGAAGGCTCTAAACCAATTAGAAGGCTCTAAACCAAAGCGGCTCTAAACGGAGGTAGAAGATAGGAACTTGTGTGTTCTAGGAGGAGCCCCGCCTCCTTATATAGATGGGAGGGCTGGCGGCCGAGGAGGAGGAGTCCCTCCCCAACTCGGCCTAGGGCTGGCCGGCTTGGAGGAGAGAAACTCCTCCAAGTCGGTTCAACTCCTCTTGCTTGTTTCCCACGGTTTCTTGTTTTAGCGTTTGACTTTCAAACTGGACATTTGACTTTTCTGTTTTAGAATTCAATTTAATCCTTTATTTGGGACAGCAAGAACACTTAGTACATGATGCAATCATTTCAATATGTAATGACACATTCATGTACCCTCCCCGGAGTCTTGGACAATCCGGAACCTTCTAGAACATTCCGATGAAAACACGGAATCATTCCCGAACTCAAACGGACTTTCCTTATATGAATCTTATTCTCCGGACCATTCGGATCACCTCGTGATATCCGGATCCCATCCGAGACTCGAACAACATTCGGTCTCTTTCTCATAATACCATAACTACTCAAACAACGTGAATCCTTAAGTGTGTCTCCTCACGGTTCGTGAATTATGCGGACATGATCGAGACACTTCTCCGAACAATAACCAATAGAGGAATCTGGAAATTCATATGTCTCCCACATATTTCTACGATTACTTTGCGATCGAATGAACCACTTACATACGATACCAATTTCCCTTTGTCTCACGATATGTTACTTATCCGAGGTTATGATCGTCGGTATCTCTGCATACCTAGTTCAACCTCGTTTCTTGATAAGTACTCTTTTCTCCCGTGATATGTGATCCCTTGTGACCAAGTCACATGCTTGCAAGCTAATTGGATGACATTCCACCGAGAGGGCCGAGTATATCTATCCGTCATATGGATGGACAAATCCCTCTTGATCCATGTGTTTCAACCAATACTTTACGAACACTCAATGCCACCTTTATAGCCACCGCCATTACGGTGTGGTGTTTGATGTCATCAAAGCATCCATCCGGTAAAGGTGATATGCATGATCTCATGGTCGAAGGAATTAGGTAACTATGTATCAGAAAGCATATAGCAATTGAACTATTGAAATGACTTGATCTTTATGCTATGCTTATCTATAGGAGTATGTCCATCACATCATTCTCCTGATGATATGATCCTGTTGTTAATAACATCTCTATGTTCATGATCAGGAAACCATGATCATATATTAACCAACAAGCTAGTTTAACAAGAGGCTTTACTAGGGACTCTTATTTTAGTTTACAAATCACACAAGTATTAATGTTTCCGGTTAATACAATTTTAGCATGGTATGTAAACATTTATCATAAGTGTGAAGATATGATAATAACCACTTTATTATTGCCTCTTGGGCATATCTCCAACAAAATTTTCTTCCGAAAAGCTGGGGAGCTAAAAAGATCTCTCATAAAAACTGGCTTCCCCAAGCTTAGACGTTTCCATACCATTAGTAATAATGGTGTTCAAAAAATTCATACTAATAACATTGCTATTAGCATGCAAATAAAGTTTCATAGGTTTTTTGATTTTCTCTTCAAACACTTCATGTCCTAACTCAAGATAGATACTATAGAGCTCTCTAATTTTGTTGTTGTTTTCCATTAAGCCTAACAAGTGAAAACAAGAAAAAAAATTGCAGAATCTAAAGGAAATAACTTCGAGCACTGACACCGGAGGATGTTAGTACCTTTTACCTTACCTCCCCGGCAACGGCGCCAGAAAAGAGCTTGATGTCTACGCACTTCTATTCTAGTAGACAGTTGTTGGGCCTCCAAGTGCAGAGGTTTGTAGGACAGCAACAAGTTACCCTTAAGTGGATTACCCAAGGTTTATCGAACTCAGGGAGGAAGTGGTCAAAGGTATTTCCTCTCAAGCAATCCTGCAATCAAGATACAAGAAGTCTCTTGTGTTCCCAACACACCCAATATAGGTGCACTAGTTCGCCAAAGAGATAGTGAAATACAAGTGGTAACGGTGCCACAAAAGATCTTGACGGTGAGGTAAAGACTACAACAACCAAACATGTAACAGATCTAGTAGCAAACGGTGTTTCAATGCTTAGAAACAAGACCTAGGGATCATACTTTCACTAGTGAACACTCTCTCATATAAATATCCTCTCTTCATGATACTACTCTTAACTACTCTCTGGTTTGACACTCTAATCCATGGTAGGGCCTTCCCCAATCTAGATAACCCCACACTGTCACCTTAAGCTCTAGATGGTTCCAACAAACACCACAATTTCATAGAGACTTCCAACTCAAAATATAACTCATAACAAATATTCAATCTAGCCAAAGTGCCACACACGGTATGCACGCTATCACTTTCACACACGTGGGCAAAAGCATAGATTTATTAAAGCACAAAGAGTATTTATGTAGACTCAAACCTAAGTGTCACCATGGTGTGCACGCTGTCACTTTCACACACATGGGGAGAGCAGAGATCTAATGAAGCACTTGAGTAGCAAGGTAGATCTACTTGATTACAAAGCTCATGACCACAACAAGATCATGCATAGAGAGAGAGATGAACACATAGCTACCGGTAGAACCCTTAGCCCTGAGGAAGAACTACTCCCTCCTCATCACGGGAATCAACAATGGTGATGAATATGGCGATGGAGATTGATGGAGATGGCTCCGTGGGCACTTCCCCATGCTGGCAGGGTGCCGGAATAGAGACTTTCTGTCCCCCGAATCTCCCCTTCGGTGACGGTGGATCTACAGAGGTTTTCGTGGATTTCTTCTAGATGCCCTAGGGTTTTTGGGTCGGAGGCTTCTTATAGGCGCAAGAATCAAGGTCGGTGGGGGTCCAGGGGGCCCACACCCCCTCCAGGCACCTCTAGGGCTTTCCCGTGCCTAGGGGGGTTTGGCCACCCTGTGGCCCCCCTCCGGCTCTGCTTCGTGGTTCCATGTTGCTCCGGGAAAAATAATAACTTTGGCTTTTGTCGCTTCCAATTTCGAGAATATTGATTTTCTGCCTTTCTAGAACCAAAAACAGAATAAAATAGGCAACTGGCACTGTGGCAACTTGTTAATAGGTTAGTTCTATAAAAGATATAAAAATACCTCAAAGTGTAGACAAAGAAAAGCAAAGTAAATACTAAATAAGCATCGAGCATCAAAAATTATAGATACGTTTCCGACGTATCACCGCCATGGGAAGGGCTGCGTGAACGATGTGGGCCTCCTCTGCCATGGTGGATGCTAGGGGGCGACGGAGGCGGAGGTGGCGGTGGGTTAGCTTTCTTGTTGTTACCCTCCTGCGACGCCTCATGCTTGTCGCGGTTGCTTGTCGTACGCAGAGGGTCATGGCGTGACCTGCTCTTGTGTCCATGGTTGCGCTCTCCATCATGGCAGGTCTTCTCGCGTTGTCGCAGATGACAATGTCGCTCTGCCTTGGCAGAGGCATGTCCGTGCGATGGTGAGTCTTGGGGTCTTCGCTATGTTGGGGAGACTAGGGCGGTGGAGATGTGCGACGAGGATGAGCCTTGCCTCCATGGTCGAAGGATATGGGGATAGCGTTCTTCCTGTTGCGTGCATCCCTCTGTCTTCGTTCTGATGTACCCGCCTGGGACCCGACATCATGAGGAGATTGGTCCCTTGGCGGCTTAGCTTGGCTAGACTGGCAAAGCGCTAGGTCAGACTCAAGCCTCTGAGAGGTGGCCTTTTCCTGCTGTTTCACCACCTTGGCCATGAGGTCATAGACATAATCCATAGCTGCGGGTTATCTATCCTGCTCCAGAAGGGTCTTGGCAACATCTAAGTTGAGAAGAGGGGTGGGCATCACCTGCCTGCCTTCTCTGTCAATGTATGGCTTTGGTTGTGGCGGCTTCGAGGGAGCCCATCCTAGGTTTCGCCGTACACCAGGATCGTTGATGAGGCAAGCTAGAGATTTCTTAGTCTTCTGCTGCTGCTGCTGCAGTAGAGTCTTGTACTCGGCCTCCATGGCTCTAGCTTTCTCTATTGACTTCTGCGTGTTGGCCATATCTCGATCCAGCTTAGCGCCTTGCTCCGCGATGGCCTGCGCTTCCTCCAGCAGCTGCTGGTGCTTCTTGTCAAGATGGACTATGTTTCGAATATGGGCCACGGTCATGGGCTCGACGAGTAGGTTGCCATACATCACTCTATCATCTAGGGTGACTTGGGAAGCAGCAAATGTAGATGCCGGAGGCGGCGGGTTTGCGGTGTTGTTGTTACTCAGACCGATGCCAAGCTCCTGCGGCTGCTTCACTAGTCTAAGCGGAGGGGGCATGGCCTTTGTGTGATCATTGTCGGTAGAAACAGGTGGCCCCTTCCCCTTGTCCAGCGCTTTAGGCGGATCTTGTCCGGGTTGATCTTCATCCATCGCGGTCCCAAAGGCAACGAACACCTCTCAGGACATGACAGCGTTGTTGGCCTACTCGTCACGTTTGTAATCCTCCTCCATATCCTGCCTAGCAGAGTCTAGCTCCTCCGGGATGAAATCTATCTCCTCCGAGTCAGCGCTGATGTCGATGTAGAGCGTGTCAACCATGGAGTCGGAGGGTGCCGGGGCTTGCTCGATGATGGGCGGTGGTGGTGCGATAGCAGAGACGATGACTAGAGGTGGTGGTGCAGCTGCAGCGACGATGACCGGAGGTGGTGGCGGCGGTGGCTGAGGTGGAGGGGCGCCGTCAAGGAGCGCGAGCGCTATCTGGGCTGCCTCCTCAGCCTCCGCGTAGTTGTTGATGGTGTTCGACATGCTTTCGAAAGTGAGGCGTCCAGAATCCTGCTGTCGCCTTAGCGTATGTCGGAGAAGCGTGCCTTGGTCTAGTCCTTCCACAAAGTGATACATGGCATCATCATTGGGGTAATGTGCCAGATCGGGCCGTATACGGAGCCACCTGGCAAGGTAATCGCAGTGGTTTTCACCCTCTGTCTTTGTATGCAACGCGCAAGATCAAAGATGGTCACCACTCCGATGAACTTGGATCTCTATTGTCCAGACGCACGGGCGAAGCTGGCGGACTTGCAGCGATCTTCCACCATTATATCCTTCACAGGGGCGGTTTGGGTGGGCCTTGAATTTTTCCGATCTCTGTTGGCAAACTCCGAAGAGAGATCCCTCTGTGAATGTATCATGCCCGTAGGCGGTCCGTGCGGGTATTGATGCTCCTCTGACTTCCAGGGAACTAGTGCCCGAGTTGGTTTCGCCGATGAAGAGGTGGATGTCTCCGATGAGGACGATCGAGCATCTGGTAGGGTTCGTCTTCGCCGGGATCCAGAACTCATCGGGAGGGACGATCGGAATGCTGCCAGAGAAGAGAACACGGCCGATGGCTACGATTTTGCCGATTCCTGTGAAGATCTTGGACCTTGCCCGCTGTAGAGCCTAGAGTGCCTCTTACCCGACGGTGGGCGCCAACTGTCGTGGTACTGCCGACGAGTATGCCATGGAGGGTTCCTCACAGTGCGTGTTTAGAGACGTGGGGTAAGGCGAACGGTTGATGGGTACGAGGTAACACAGCTTACCCAGGTTCAGATCCCACAACGGTGGCGGAATCCTACTACTAATACTATAAATCACTATAATGGCAATACGCAGAGTTACATGGATCGGTTTGTTGTGCGAGGTATGAGTTTTGTTATCTAGGTTATCGTTCCCTAAAGGCTCCCATAGGTCCGGATTATATGGTCGCCAGGTCCTAGGGTTATAGGTAAAGTCCTATCCGGACAGGTTATAGAGTCCTACACTGCATACAACTAGTCTAGCGTGTCTTGCACTCCAAGGCTCCGGGTACGTCGGTGACTCCTCCGTAGCCTTCCTTTATCCGGCATGGGACTCCCTTATAGATCCATCTAACTGGGGTGCCCAGCAGGCCATAGGCCTTGCTACCAACTATCGTCCACCCGGGTTATCCGGATAAGAGACATGCTATGATGATACCCATATAGCATATCCCCAACAAAATCAGGGTTGCTGAAATTGGAATGTTATAGAGAACCTCAAAGGGTGCCATCTTGAGACTTTTATAGAAGCTATTGTTGTAGGAGAACTTAGCATATGGAAGGCATTCCTCCCACTTCATGCCGAAAGAGATGACACAAGCGCGAAGCATATCTTCGAGAATTTGATTGATTCTTTCCACTTGTCCTTGAGACTGAGGGTGATATGCCGTGTTGAATTTGAGCTTAGTGCCCAAGCCTTGTTGAAAGCTTTTCTAGAATTTGGAAGTGAAGATACTCCCACGATCTGAGCTGATTTCTAGAGGAACACCATAGAGTGAGACTATCCTATTGATGTAGAGCTCGACCAATTGACTAGCAGAAATAGTCTCCTTGACCGGAAAGAAGTGAGTAACCTTCGAAAGCCTGTCGATGACAACAAAGATTGCATTGTTGCCTTTCTGAGAACTTGGGAAGCCAGTGATGAAGTCCATATCTACTTTATCCCATTTCCATTCTGGAGGATTCAAAGGCTGAAGAAGACCAGATGGTTTTTGATGGACAACTTTCACTCTGTGGCAGACATCACACTTAGAGACATATTTTGCAGTCATTTTTCATTCCTGGCCACCAGTACTGTGTTTTCAGATCCATGTACATCTTTGTGCTGCAGGGGTGGATGGAAAGGACAGAATCATGAGCTTCTTTCAGGACCAATTCTCTCAAGCCTAGAAGTTTAGGAACAACCATCCTGTGATCATAGAACAAGGTGCCTCAATCATCGAGGTGGTATGCTTCATACTTGGGATTCTGAGATTTTATTTCATATTCTTTACAGAAGGGATCATCCAGTCGAGCAGAGTAGATATTTTCTTCCAAGGAAGGAGTAGCTACCAAAGTTCCAAGGTAGCCTCTAGGAACAAGGTCGAGATTGAGCTGATCGAATTCGTCACACAACTGAGGCTCAAAATTTTTCACCTTGAGATTATTGAAATAAGCTTTACGGCTCAAGGCATCAGCCATGCCATTTGCTTTCCCCGGAATGTAGTTGATTGTGAGATTTAAGTCATTGATCGTTTCAATCCATCTCCTTTGCCGAAGGTTGAGATCCGGCTGAGTACAAATATATTTGAGGCTATTGTGATCCGAGAAGATCTCACATGTGTTGCCAAGCAAGTAATGTCTCCACAACTTCAAAGCAAAGACAACAGCTGCAAGTTCCAGATCATGAGTAGGATAGTTGACTTCATGGGTTTTCAATTGGCGAGAACCATATGCAATGACTTCCTTGTCTTGCATGAGGACGACACCAAGCCCTTGGAGTGAAGCATCACAGAAGATCTGAAAGGGCTTCGATGTATCTAGAGGAACCAAGAAAGGAGTGTAACACCCCATCATTTAGGAACCAACGAAGGGTATAATAGGAATCAAATCATTTGCATGCATTCATCTGTAAAATCTAGGTAAATTTTTCGCCAAAAAAACTAAATAGATCAGAGTTTTTTTCACTATCTAGAGGTAGAATTATCTCTTTATAGTGATTTCTATAAATTTTGACATGACCTTTAGGAATTAATGAATTTTGGGGAAACAATTTGAGTTCAAATTTAAAATTTAAAACATTTGGAAAATATTTGAAAATTTAAAGTAAGTAATATTAAATTGTTTTCCGAAATGATCTAGTAGTATTATTTGACTATGTTATATATATTAAACAATAATGAGAATTTAAGATCAGATAACAAAGTAATAAGAAAGGAATACTTATTTCTTTTCTTTATTCCATTTAAATAATATAAAGGGAGGTCAATACATGGAATAAAAGTATTACAGAAAACAAATTACAATGAAATGAAACTTTATTAAATAATGAGAATATTATTACAAATATTATTTACAAAAGAATAAATGAAGGATTACAATGAAAGATAAAAACCCTAGACTACCTATCTACTTCTATACTAAATCTTTATCTTCATAGTCCTTGTTCCTGCAAAATAAAAGAAACTCAAATAGAAACAGAATGTTAATTGGTTAGTTTTACTCTAAGTGGAGAACAGTGAAGTGCATTGTTCCTATTTACCTCATTGAGTAAATTAAAGGGGCAAATTTCACCAATGTATAATATCTGTTCTTTTAAGCAAATAAGCTTCAGATCAACATCATCAACACAAGAAAAGGGGAAAGTTTCCCCAGTCTAGTAACTAGTAAAAGGTTAAACAGTGAAAACAGATTCACTTGATCTGATCCAAATGCACATCACAGTGAAGCAGCTCAATCACCTAACGGCATGCTATGTGCTGTTGACATAATAGCAGCAACACAAACAGTCAAAGGGGTCACTCTGCCACAACACATCTATTGAACATCTCATTCCATCACCACATTCTCAAGCACACAACCAAGAACACACTGAACTTTCCAAAATCAGAACAAATCCACCAACCAATACACACAACAAACCACCAAATCATCCACGGGATGGTGACACAAGGAGGGGGTGGTGCAGGAGGATAGCAAGGAAAAGTACAAGATCACAAGAGAAAGGAGGAGAAGAACTAGTACCAGGAGGTGCAGAAAAAGGTCCAGGGAGTGATCAAATCACCAATATCAAGTCACCAAGAACAAGCAACAAGAGAAACTAACACATCAACATCATCAACGAATAGTTGTGTAGTGAGTTCATATAAAACCATCACATGATACATCCTATCAATTTTATCAGATCATGTGTTGTTTCATATGTAGTCTTCTCAGAGAAACACCCAAGTGAGGTGTATCCATCATAGAAGAAAATAAATAAAGCTAAAAATCAATCTTTGCAAACCACACCAAGATCTCAGCCTGTGCATCACTGATCTTGGATAGAAATTCCTATTCTTATAACTAGATGCACAAGCATCCTTAAATGAATAATTCTAGGCACATCTTATGGATAGTAGCACCTCAGAAATATTTACATCTTAAGAATTCATCTTAAACAGTCAGGATCCATCATATTATCCTTACAAGGGGCTATCAAATCATTTTCCTAAGCACTGTAGGAATCATATCTAGAGATGATCTATCGTAGATCATTTAAGAAAGGAGGCGGCATGTAAAAACCTTAGTTTCTACCTAGCACGGTCTTAGACCAGCATCTTGGACCAAGACATTTATTCAATATAGCTTAAGATAACAGACATCTTTCCCAGCTTACAAGCTAAAGCCAATCTACGACAGAGCTCATGAAAAGCCTATTCAAAAATAGGAAATGTTACCAATCCAAGGAAGGTGTCACAACCCCTGTGCAGTTCCCAAGATGACAGATGATCATGGTTGGGAGGCCAAACTCATAGGAGAGGTGCCTATACTAGGGCGTGTAATTGAAAGGTTAGGATTGATTATCCGCATACTGAGTAAGGTGAATTCAGGATTGTTCCTGATGGATGTATCGAATATTGTGGTGAAAGTGTACCACCTTTGCAGAGTGTCAAACTATTCGAATAGCCGCGTCGGCGGTTATGGACATTTGGAGTGGCCATACTATTCCATCGTCAGATGTTTGCAAAATGACTTGTGAAATGAATCATGACTTTGACTTGACCATAACAGGGTTGTGAAAGTGAAACTTGAGTTTCCATTTAGGTGTTATAAAACCATCAACTAGCTTTCTTTGCTTCTAAACTCAGTTATGGTAAATCTGGATTTTTGCAAAACAACCTAGAGCTTAGTATTCCTACTCAAAACCACTTTACCTGTTAGTGATAGTTTGCGAGTACTTAAAGGGTACTCATGGCTTTGTCCCTGGCTATTCCCGTGGCCAGACTATGAAGATGACTATCAGGAGGATGGACCGCAGGAAGGTTATGACAACTAGGATCATCTCCCATCGTCAGCATTGCCTGTGACCATGGATATGGAGCCTCGCCCACGCTACCATTATTATATTATTTTGTTGCTTTGAATGTACTAAGACTGGATCATGAGATCCTTTATTTGTTGTAAGACCTTATGTATGGTTTGTAATGGATGATATACTGTGATATCCAGTCTGTTATGTCTCGCAAAAATGGTAATCCTAGGATTGCGATGTATGGCATGACATGCATCTGGGATTAAAAATCTGGGTGTTGACAAGTTGGTATCAGAGCCATCCTGACCATAGGAGACCCTAGTTAGAATGGATGTTTGAATCAAAAATTAGTTTCAAAACGAATGAAGTGAGTATTTATGAAAACTTATTATCATTCTTATCACTTAGATTCTTTCATGAAAATTCATGTTCCTCAAAAATTATTGCAAACTTACATAAAATTTGACACACTTGATCACTCTACTAACTTACTCATCCTGATGGACGTGAAGTATAGCAAGTTCTATCAGTTGGGAAATGGAGGAGATCTCATCTTTGAGAGTGACTTGGTCGAGCTTTAGGAACTTCTAGAGCGCCTGCACCCAGAGTTCTTCGGAGCTCAGCTCAATGACCAGGAAGGAGGAGAATTGCAATGGCTGATTTTTGCAAGTCTCCGAGGAAATATTGAAGCCCCCACTTCAGAGGGAGTCTAGTTCACCCTAAGGGAGAACAAGTGGCTTGATGGACTTGCCAGGGCCATGTAGGAAGCTCTTGCCTGTGTATGTGGGCAGAGTATCAATCAGATCAAGGGCACGCACTTTGAGTTCTATCCAAGGCGTTATGTGATGGGACAACCACTGGAGGTTCCACATCACCCAGATCTGAAGCATCAAGTGAACCACCTCAGCTTCATGATGTATGATCGGCAGAAGGAGTTAGACAATGCTCACTCCTACGCTAACCATAACTACGGCCTCACCATTAATAAGGACCAGACTATCACCATGATGGTGAAGGATCGCAAGTCTCCGCCGTCAGCTTGACAAGAAAGAGCGCATCATTGCCTGCCTTCGTCACAGGATCACAGACTTGGACGAGACCACCACGAGAGGTACATGCAGCTTGAGGAGAGGGAGAATGCAGGGGAGGACATACTTAGAGACCCCTACTCTTACCTTAGTGATGATGATGACTTTCTAGAGGATCAAGCCATGGACTTCTTTATCGATGAGGATGACTTCGCCTTCATTGATGATGATGATGATGATGAGGAAGACACTGATTCCGAGGAGTAGTAGCACTTTAGCACTAGCGTTAGTGAAGTTGTATCCGGTCCCACTTTATCGTAGTTTCACAGAATGGTTCTTAAAACCATCTGTTTTATTTGTTGTGGTGTGTGTTTGTACTGTGTGCTATGAATGAATGAAAAGAAAGTTGGTAGAAAAATATGAGTCAAACTTTAAAAACTTTAAAAAAAAATCCCTGAACCTTAGATATTTCCCTCTTTTCTGATGATCTATCTCAATCTTCAGATGCCTCGCGGAGGAAGCAGTTCTTCCCCGGACCCAATGTTTCAGATCTTGCAAGTGCTGGTTTTTGACCGCGAAGCTGAAAGAGCCGAACGTCAAGCCAACCTAGCCACCCTTCAGCACATAGCTCAGATGGATAACAACAACCAAGGCCATGGAAACCAGGACAACCATGCATCCAAGCTCAAGAACTTTCAAAACACCAATCCACCCATCTTTACTAAGTCTAAAGAGCCCCTAGATGCAGATGATTGGCTGCAAACCATGGAGAACAACTTAGAAGTTGCAGGAGTGGAAGCCAACGAGAAAGTACTGTTTGCCACCCACTATCTGGCAGGAGATGCAAGAGCTTGGTGGAACAGCGTCCACGCCATGAATGGAGGACATATGATGACTTGTGATGAATTCAAACTCAAGTTCAGCAGAACCCATGTGCCACCGGGTTTGATCAAGAGGATGAGAGATGAATTCATAGAACTGAAGAAAGGGAGGATGCCAGTAATTTTTGTCATTGGCTAGGTATGCACTGGATGAGATTGACACTGAAGCCAAGAAGAAGGAGAGATTCTTGAATGGTCTGCATGATGAGATGCAGACAATGTTAGTCAACACTCCATTTTCTAACATTGAATCCTTAGTGGATTCAAACGTCGAATGATGCATCAACCAGGAACCCACCATACCCCAAAGTATCACCCCAACCCTTCTCCAGTATTTTTCCCTAGAAACAATAGACCCCTAATGAAACGCCCGACCTATCCCAACCATGCAGGTGGAAACCCAAGGCCCGGAGGAAACTACAACAACAACCCGGAAAACTCCAATAATTTCATTAATGCACCGCCCAAGTTCAACAACAACAATGTCGCCAACAACAAAAATACAGCCCCAAGGACTGGAAGCAATGCTATGCCTGTTGGAGGAAAGGACAAGTTTCAGGTGAATTGTTATGAATGTGGAACCAAGGTTAACTACTCCAATGAGTGCCCCAAGAAGATTGCAGCTTCAACAATAGCCTCAACTAAAGAAGCATAATTCCCCTAGAATAGCAAGATGTTTGATGGAAAAGATGTCAGCAGGACCATCTCATCTGAAGTCTGATTCGGAATTGCCATGTTGTCGCAAAGGTGAAGGATGTTGAAGAATGGCAAGCCCCAACCACTCAAACCCAAGTTCGCATTTCTGATTAAGGGATATTACCACAAGTTAGAAGATTCTCGACATCTTGGATCCATGACCCAAATGTTGAAGAAAGATAAGAAGTTTGAATGGACGGAAAAATGTGAAGCGAGTTTTCAAGAACTCAAGAAGAGATTGATCTCAGCCCGAATCTTGATCATGCTGGATATTACGAAGCCTTTTGATGTGTATTGTGACACATCCAAGATCGGTCTAGGATGTGTGCTAAAGCAAGAGGGCAAAGTCACTATAGATAAGATATAACTTTTCCTTCTTGCATTAACACACATCCGATACCAATCTTCGATGCGTCACAATACACATCAAAGGGCTTCGTGATATCCGGCATGATCAAGATTGGGGCTGAAATCAATCTCCTCTTGAGTTCTTGAAAACTCGCTTCACATTTGTCTGTCCATTCAAACTTCTTATCCTTCTCCAGCAATTGGGTCATGGGTCTTGTGATACTCGATAATCCTTATGAACTTGCGGTAGTATCCCGCTAATTCGATAAATGCACGAACTTGGGTTTGAGTGGTTGGGGCTTGTCAATCTTCCACATCTTTCACCTTTGCGGGGTCAACGGCAATTCCTCCGGCTGATACGATATGTCCGAGGAATCCTACCTCATGTAAACAGAATTCGCACTTGCTAAATTTGGCATACAGCTGATGCTCTCTAAGGGTTCCAAGGATGGTCCTTTGGTGTAGCTCATGTTCTTCTTCTGATTTGGAATAGATTAGGATTTCATCGATGAAAACAATGAAAAACTTATCCAGGAAGTCCATAAAAATCTTATTCATGAGGTTCATGAAATAAGAGGGGGCATTGTTTAATCCAAAAGACATGACCGTATACTCATACAATCCATATTTGGTGGTAAAGGCAGTCTTTGGAATATCCTCTGCGCGAATCTTGAGTTGATGATAGTTAGTTCTAAGATCAATCTTAGAAAACACTTTGGCATCGTTCAATTGGTCAAACATGTCTTCTATATTTGGCAACGTGTACTTATTCTTGATGGTGACATCATTCAGCTTTCGATAATCCGTACACAAACGATTACCTCCATCTTTCTTATCCACAAACAAGACAGGTGATCTCCATGGTGACACACTTGGTTGGATCAATCTGATCTCCAGCATGGCATCCAGTTTCTTCTTCAACTCCACTAATTCGGATGGGTCCATGCTATATGGTCTCTTGGCTATGGGTCCGATTCCAGGGATCAGTTAAATGATAAACTCGATATCCCGATCTGGGGGCATACCGGGCAAAACATCTGGAAATACATCGGGGTATTCACAGACTATCCGGACTAGGTCAATGGTTGGCTGGGATATACTCTTGTTACATTTGAATTGACGGGGCAAGGTTTCTGATACATGCTCGACTGATATTCCGGCTGTACTGTTCATGGTTATGGCTTTTTTGGCATAGTCGATTAATCCTTTATGTTTTGAAATCCAATCCATTCCTAGTACTACTTCCAAACCTTTAGTTCCGAGTACTATTATATTAGCATAAAAATCTATGCCATGGATTCAGATAGGCACGTCCTTGAAAATTTGTCTAGCTTTGGTGGTTGAACCAGGTATTTGAACTATCATAACATGTTTCAATTTGGTGGGTTGAATCTTACTAGTGCATGCAAATTCTTCAGTAACAAATGAGTGCGATGCTCCATAATAAAACCACACTCTTGCAAGTACTTAGTTAACAGAAAACATACCCAACATGACATCGGGCGCTTCTTGGGCTTCTTCAGCATGCATGAGAAAGAGACGACCGTTGCGGTTGAGCGAGTTCCCTGGGGAAAACCTCCTTCCAGGCTGAACACGACGCTGCTGCTGAGCTAGGGCATTTGCATTGGGGGCTGCGGTATTATTCTTGGGGCACTCGTTGGATTAGTGACCCTTGTGTCCACATTCATAACAAGTCACCTGAGACTTGTCCTTTGCTGCAACAGGCACAACATTTCTTCCAATCGTTGGGGCAGTGTTGGTGTTGGTGGCGACATTGTTATTGTTGATCTTAGGAGGGGCACGGTTGAAATTACTGGGGTTGTCGGGGTTATTGTGGTTTCCTCCGGGCCTTGGGTTCCCACGGTTGCGATAGGTTGGACGGTTCATCGGGTGTCTGTTGGTTCTTGGGGCAAATCCTATAGATGGGTTGGAGCGATATCAATACCAGCAAAGGGGATCTTGCCTTCCATCTGAATGGTAGAGTCAACTAAGGCTTCAATATCATCAAAGGGGATATTAACTAACAATGTCTGCATCTCATCGTGCAGACCATTCAGGAATCTCTTCTTCTTCTTGGCTTCAGTATCTATCTCATCCGGTGCATAGCTAGCCAATGACAAGAATTTGTCACAGTACTCCACTACGGTCATCCTGCCTTGCTCAAGTTCCCTGAATTCGTCTCTCATCCTCTTGATTAAACCCATTGGCACATGGGTTCTGCTGAACTTGACTTTGAACTCTTCCCAAGTCATCATTTGTCCTACAGTCATCGCACGAACGTTGTTCCACCATGCTCTTGCATATCCGGCCAGGTAGTGGGTGGCAAACAGTACTTTCTCGTTAGCTTCCACTCCTGCAACTTCCAGGTTGTTTTCCATGGTTTGCAGCCAATCATCGGCATCTAGGGGTTCTTCAGACTTAGTGAAAACAGGTGGATTTGTGTTCTGGAAATTCTTGAGCTTGGATCCATGGTTGTCCTGATTTCCATGGCCTTGATTGTTGTTGGCCATCTGAGATATCTGTTGAAGGGTGGTTAAGTTGGCTTGACGTTCAGCTCTTTCAGCTTCGCGGTCAGAAACCAACATTTGCATGATTTGCAACATCGGGTCCGGGGATGAGGTGCTTCCTCCGTGAGGCATCTGAAGATTGAGATCGATCATGAGAAAAGAGGGAAATTTCTAAGGTTTAGGGGTTTTGTGTTTGAAAAGTTTTTAAAGTTTGACTCAGATTTTTCTAGCAACTTGCTTTTCTTTCATTCATTAATTCACAGCACACGATACAGACACACACCACAACAAAGGAAACAGATGGTTTTAAGAACCATTCTGGGAAACTACGATATAGTGTGACCGAATACAACTCACTAACGCTAGTGATCAAGTGCTACTACTCCTCGAAGTCGGTGTCCTCATCATCATCATCATCATCATCATCATCCTCATCATGGATGAAGGCGAAGTCATCCTCATCGGTGAAGAAGTCCATGGCCTGATCCTCTAGAAAGTCATCATCGTCATAGAGATAGGAGTAGGGGTATCCACGAAGGTCTTCCCCTGCATTCTCCCTCTCCTCCAACTGTATGTCTCTCTCGTGGATGGTCTCCTCCAAATCCGTGATCCGGTGGCGAAGACGGGCAATGATGCGTTCCTTCTTGTCGAGCTGACGGCGACGAGACTGGCAATCCTTCACTAGCATGGCAATAGTCTGATCCTTATTGGCGGCGACGGCGTACTTATGGTTGGCGTATGTAGCATCCCAGTTGTCTAATACCGTAATGCTACTTGTTCTAGTAATAAAAAGGGCCACTTCCAACATATAATTGTTGCATCATCATCATATCATGCTCATGTCATCATGCCACCTTGCAATTTGAGCATCATATAAAACCCTTTCTTGTTTGGTTCTTATCTCATGTGCATGATTAATTGTAGTTGCCTCTTGATATTGTATTTGGTTCTTAATATATTGTTAAATGCCCAAGTTGAGTTGGGGGCATATCTCTTTTAATCTCCACCACCTTTCTTTCACCACCTTATAACTCCACCATCCAATTAATATGAGCTTGGCATTTTATTGAGTTCACCTCTAGCTCATGTTGGTTGGTTGGACTCCACCATAATCTTATGCTTGGCCTTTGCCCACCTTTTGGGAATGCAAGGAATAGTGCCACATGAATTAATGTTGTTTTCACAATATAGTTACATGGCAATTATTGTTTGCATGGGCCATGCAAGTGCCACCTTTTCTTGACTTTTGAATGTTATTTGGATTTGCTTGCAAGGATCATCTCTCCTTTGCTTAACCTTGTTTTGTCTTGTAGTTTTCTTCACCACACCATCTACCTCTCTATCCCCCTATAGTTAAAACCTCTATCCCCATGCTCCATGCACACACATGTGATCATGTGTGAGCATAAGCCTAAAACCCCATCCCTCTCCCTACCTCTCTTCTTTTGATCTTGCTTGACCATGTTTGGAACATACATGCTTCAAATCCCTAGCTTGCTCCCCCTTCTCTCTATCCTCTACCTAGCTTCCTCTCTCCCTCCCATGCCCCATGACCATCCTAGATAAAACCTAAGCTACCCCTAGTCCAACAAAAACCCTAATCCACCCCTCTCTCCTTAACCCCACCTATTTCTAAACCGAACCCCTTTAGCTAAACCCTAGCTTGCCCTCTCTTCCATGCAGGCCCCACCCAGCACCCTCCTACCATCTAACCCATGCCACACCGACCCCCCAAACCTAAACCCTAGTCCCACTTTACCAACCGAGCCGGCCCCCTCTTCCTCTCTTCTCTCCCTGGCCTAGGGCCCCTCCTACCTGCCCTGCCCACGAGCTCCTCACCCTGGCCCCACCTGGCAGCCTCCCAGCCCCCCCATGTGCCTGCCTGGGCGATCACGAGGAGGAGAGGTGGCGCCGTGGCCACCTTTTTCCCTCTTCCCCTCTCCCACGCAAACCCCACCTGCCACCTCTCTTCTTATCCTCTCCCTCGCCCTCTAGCCGTCCCCAGATCCGCCAGGGCTTCGCCCTCTTCTCCCCTTCCTCTCCTCGCCATCTACCTCGCCTCGCCAACCACCGCCAGTCTAACCCCTGCCCCCATCTACCTAGCCGGTGGCGTGGACGCCAGGCGGCCGAGGAAGCCCCGGAGGTCCCTCAGACGCCGCTTATGCGTCGCCAAGGAGGAGAAGCCAGAGCTCGGACGCCGACGCCACCACCGAACCCTAGCTTCCCAGCGTCCGCCTCGCCACCGATCAAGCGCGCCCGCTCAACCATCTACACCAGCACACCCGGTGAGCACCCCGCCTCCAGACATACTCCTGCTCTCCGCTTCCGGACGGCGGTCCTTACGTCGAGCAGCCTCCGCGCGCCAGAGTTCGCGAGCGTCTGCCGCTAACACGCGCCACATAGCCCTATCTAGCACGCGCCCACCTCTCCGTCACCTAGCCCCAGCCACCATAGTGGTAGCCGCGTCTGCGCGCGCGCCCCAGATCCCTGGATCGAACCCCCACCGCGCCGCGCGCGTCGCGCGAGCGTCTGTCGCGTGCGCTGTCAGGTTCAGAGGAAGAAAAACAGTGTACCGAGTCCACTTTGCACGTACCCCCCCACTCCTTTTTAATCAACCCGCGGTCCAGCCCAGGCCCACTAGCAGCGACGGTGGTACTTTTCTAAAAAGGCTCCCCAACTTCTCGCCAACCAACCCGCAGCCCCGCCAGACCCCACCGTCAGTCTCCTTGCCGTTTTCTGCAAAACCCCCCAGCTAACCTCCCCTTCAACCCGCGGTCCTCCTTTCCTCCCAGCCACTGGCGCGTGGGACCGCAAGTTCCTGGCCCCACCTGTAAGCGTCTAGGGTTAGGTTAGCCTGGGTGTTAAACGTTTTCAAACTCTGTTTAAATTCAAATCTTTTCTAAATTAATTCAAATTCAAATTTCAATTCAGTTTTAAATAACTTTTCAAATACTAATCCAAATAATACAAACAATACATGTTTCTGAACCAGAAAAATGTAAGGAATTAAAATATGCCATTCAAAATGCCTTTTGCACATTTAAAATTCCAAGTTGATGTAAATTACCACAAATGCCACTAGAATTTAATTAATTAATAACTTTTGATTTATAATTCCAAATTTAACAAATGATATGTCTAAAATGATCAGCTCGACGAGAACTTTCTGTTTATACTATCCATGACTTCAATTGCAGCATGCATCATATAAAAATATAGGGTACATCAACTGTTATGGCAACAAATGTGATCCAAAAACCCCATTAAAATGTTATTCTTGTCTTCCACACCTCACTTATGCCATGCTACCTTATTGCCATGTAAATTGTGCATCATTCATCATGGCATGATTGTTTGTTTGACGCATCTTGTTCATATGCTTGTGCTCTATATTCATGTTGGCCTTGTTTGTTTGGTTTTTCTCGGATAGACACTGAGCAGGGGATATATCAAGAGAACCAGGAGCACTACCCAGATCCGTCTCTCGCTTCAACTGAGTTTCCAGGCAAGCACTTCCACATGCTTGCATACATACAGTACCTATTGCCTCTATCTTATTCTTGCATCATTGAGTCGTGATTGCATTAACTTGAATCCCAAGTATGCATAGCCTTTACTTTTAAGCCCCACCAAGCTTGTTCCTCCATCCCATGAGCCATTACCACAGGAGTTGTTTGAGCCATGCGAGTCGTAGAACAGCATGTGTAGGGTTTGTGAGAGTCAGATGGATAACGAGGTACTTGAACAACTTAACCTAGGTAGTAATGGGATAACTAATGAAAGTGGCACCGGTGAGCAACATCTGCTATTTGGTTTTTCCTGCTCACTTGTGTCCCGTAAGACCCCGAGTACTTGATTCCTGTTCCTTGATTTATCGCGCTATCCACATCCGGGAGGTATATGGGACCCCCCTGAGCCAGAGCTTGATTCCGTCTTATTTCTTGGGGCCACAAACTAGTTTGAGGTTTTATTTACTATCCTGTACTTATGCCATGCTACTTCTGTATTTAAATTGTGCGATAGCACACTGCATCGCTTAGGATCGTGGCATGATTCCGCTGTGTCGATAATCCCAGTTTGGGTTCCCGATCGTTCACGGCCCCACAACCTTGAGTCCGTCTCTCGAGCTTGCTTACTTGCTATGGTCTACTTTAAGGGGTGGCCTCAAATATTTCTGAATCCGTGATTGTTCACGTGAAAGCCTTGTTGGGTTTTGATTTGGTTTTTCCGAGGTTGATCGAGCGGTGTTGCTATTGGTGCACCCGGCCGGTAAAACTTTCTCAAAGCCGTGTCCGCGTTATGGACGACTTGGAGCACGGTTTCGATCATAGACAAGCATAACTAAAGTACCGCTTTAATCGACTTAGTAATTTGACTAGTAAATAGTGCAACACTCATGGAATGGATAATAAAATTGCCAACGGATGGGGGTTGTTCGTCCGCTTCCTTGTTGGTAGCGAGGAGGATGGATCGATGAGGTTACCATTATAACTGTTGTTCTTAATTCACGGACATCCGCTCATCATTGGTTAGGCGGATGGTTAGCGTTATCTGTAGAACTGCTAGGGTTTATCTTTCTCGCAATTGCGTCACCCGTTGTGTCCCTTTAGAGGCATTAAGACTTGCCGAGTACCCTTAGGGTCTCACACGATAAATTATTGGTTCGGATGAACAGGTACCCTCACAGTGATTTGACATCGGGTGGAAGAAGCCGATGATGTGGGCAACGATCGCTCGGTGTAGAGATTCCGGAACGGGATCCGTGAGATCTGTGGTTGGGATGTGCTTATTTCTATGGCATCTTATGCCGATTTGCTTCTTATCCGTACTCGGATTTTGTTTATCGCTTCCGCATGATACTCTGATGTGTGTTGTATGAGGAAGTATCGTAAAATATTAGATCTATCTAGGTCATTTGAATCTTGCCGTATGTATGCTATATTTCCTTTCTTTCTAGATGGTATGGCTCGATGTACTCTTGTATGGTGGCTTGCATACATACCCACTTGTGTATGTAGTTGATCCTTCGCCGACGATTACACGCCTCAGACAGTCCCGTTGAGATGGTAGTGGTTGGGACGGCTGAAAGGCCTACCCGTGAGTGGCTTTTGGGGCCCCACCGTACTATTTCAACCACTACCACTCATCCAGGCTTGTATCTAGGAGCGTAATTCACCGAGGTAGTTACAATTGGTATCAGAGCCATCCCGACCTTCAGGGTTTCAGCCAAACGGTCGTTGTCAGTCTAGCAAATATTTTGGTAGTTATGTATATTAGGGAAAAACAAAACGCGAGAGTAGGACTGCTTCCACTTTTCTTCTTACCCCCCCCCCCCCCCCTTTTTTGTTAGGGAGGGCAACGTTTTCAATCCTCTTCTCAAAGTTCAAACTAGGATTCACGTGTTCTGGGTTTCCGTAGTACCATAGGTTGTGTGTGTGTGTGTGGGTGTGTGTAATCCCTTGTCTATCTGTTGCATCCAAGTTGTTATCTAATCAGTTTTTGGTTATCAACTGTTGGTACATTCCATATCGACAGGCTTTTGCAAACCGACGCAATCTATCTTCCTCTTTGTATCCGACGCTATCTTGTTTGGGGTGTTCGTTTCCGTAGTTACCAATCTTTAGGTTTCGTCGTGAGAAGAAGGGCTTGGGATATGTGTTCCACTTGTTCATGTGCGGGGTAATGATTTGAGTGCGGGATGGAGTCGCGACCATACCACTACTCTTATCATTTGCTTTTGTATATTTAATCGGTAGAGTCACTAATCTTGATTCGTTAAGTAATTTTGCGCATCTATTGGTATTTTTAATGCCGAAATTTGTGGAAAAAATTTCTTTGATATATTTGTGTACCACACTCCTTTTCAGTCGTGTGCGATATGCTTAATATCTTTTAGGTGCTTTGAACTTTGTTGATATTTTAATATCATCTCAGTAAATTGTATCCTTAAATCTTGGTTAATTCCATCTTGGTACTATTTTGGATTATTATCATCTTCCATTATAGTACTGACTTGAGTTTTATGTCAATGACAGGATGGCTCCACCACGTCGTACCGAAGAGGACATACCTCCGGAACTGGGCTCCGCGCTGTCAAACATCGCTAATGCTTTGGCAGCAATGCAAGAGAACCAGCAGCGCTTTGAGGAGAGTGTCAGAAGAAACGAGTTTGCTCCACTTCCTCCACCTCCCAAGCGAGGAGACATCAAGAGCTTCCTCAAATTCAACCCTCGTCAGTTTGATGTTTCTGACCGACCTCTGGACGCGGATGATTGGCTGCGTGAGATCTCAAGGTTGCTCGAAACTGCTGATGTTCCGGAGCAGGAGTGGGTCAAGTGTGCTACTCACCTTCTCAAGGGAGATGCAACTCTCTGGTGGAAAGAACTACATGAAGGCAAGCTGCACTAGGTTCCAGCCAACTTGGGAGAGGTTCACTGGAGCGTTCAAGGAGCAGTTTCTGTCAGAGATTGTAATGGAAAGGATGAAGGAAGCATTCCTCAACCTGAAGCAAGGAAATGATAACGCCAACACCTATATCAGGAACTTCATGAATCTCTCTCGTTATGGTGGTGATGAGGTATGTGATGACAAGAAAAAGTAGAAGAGGTTAAGGCAAGGGCTCAATGCATCGATCAAGTATGCAATCACACATGCAAGGCCGGCAACTTTCCTGGAACTCCAACACACAGCCCTGCAAGAGGAGGCAAGCAGGCAAATGTTTGAGGAGTCCAAGAAACACATCAGGGATGCATCAAGCTCTGCAGTTATGGCAGCTCCTTCTAAGCGGCGTGTCTGGGTTCCTAACACCCCACCGTCGCTCCCGACTCCACCAAGACCTGCAAGTTACGCGCCAAGGCCACCAAACTTCACCAGCGCTCCTGTGGGCTACAACAACCACTACCTCGAGCGCTGGCGAGTCCTCAGCTACGCCGCTTCCACGCCCACCGTGCTTCACGTGTGGAGATCCTGGACATCCCCACTGGAACTGTCCAATGAAGAACAAAGCTCTCCCTCCACCCCCGCCAAGATCTGCAACAAGCTCTCCTTCGGTTCGTGCACCACCACCTCGGGCTCTCAACATCAACACCAAGCCCGGGTCTGCGGTTGTTCGTGCCAACTGCGTCAACGCCTCTCAAGCTGAGCATGCACCTGGAGTTGTGATGGGTATGCTTCCCGTTAACTCAGTCCCTGCACGAGTTTTGTTTGATTCTGGTGCATCGCATTCTTTTGTGTCTCACAAGTTTGCATATGAGAATGTGTTAACTCTGGATCCTCTCCTTAAGAAGCTAATGGTCCTATCTCCTGGTTCCAACCTGAGGGCTGCTTATATCAGCCATGGCAATCAAATTGAGATTGGTGGTTCTTCCTTCTCGGCTTCTTTAATTGTCCTGGGCAACTCTGATATTGATGTCATCTTGGGCATGGATTGGTTGACAGCAAATGCAGCTGTGATTGATTGTGCTGAACGCTGAGTGTCTCTGAATATTCCTGAAGGCCATATAGTCTTTTCTCCAAGTCTGACTCCTGCTGTCCAGCTCTTCTCTTTGGCACCTCTGAATGATGATGCTATGCAAGCTATTCAGAGTGTACCGGTGGTCTGTGAGTTCCCAGATGTCTTTCCTGAAGAGTTGCCAGGTATGCCTCCGGATCGTGAGGTTGAGTTTGTGATTGAGCTTGAACCTGGAACGGCTCCTATCTCCAAGCGGCCATATAAAATGGGTCCTTCTGAGTTGGCTGAACTCAAACGACAACTTGATGAACAAGAGAAGTTGGGTTTCATTCAACATAGCACTTCGTCTTGGGGTAGCCCAACAATCTTTGTGAAGAAGCGTGACAGAACCGATAGACTATGTGTTGACTACCGGGCTCTCAATGCTAAAACCATCAAGAACAAATATCCTCTCCCATGGATAAATGATCTTTTTGATCAGCTAGCAGGAGCTGTGGTGTTCTCTAAGCTGGACTTGAGAAGTGGTTATCACCAAATCAAGATTCGCAAAGAAGATGTGCCCAAAACAGCTTTCACCACCCGCTATGGCATGTATGTGTACACGGTCATGTCTTTCGGTCTCACCAACGCACCTGCTACCTTCTCGAGGCTGATGAACTCCGTTTTCATGGAATACCTTGATAAGTTCGTCGTGGTCTATCTGGATGACATTCTGGTATATTCTAAGTCCAAGGAAGAGCATGAAGAACACCTGCGGTGTGTCCTAAACAAGCTTCGTGAGAACCGCTTGTATGCAAAGTTCTCAAAGTGTGAGTTTTGGCTGCCTGAAGTAACATACCTGGGTCATGTTATCTCTGCCAAGGGCATTGCGACAACCCGAAACCGTGAAGACAATAGTTGAATGGCTTCCTCCGCTAATGTCAAGGAAGTGCGGAGTTTTTGGTTTGGCTAGCTATTGCCGTCGCTTTGTTCAGAACTTCCGAAGATAGCGAAGCCTCTTACCGATCTCCTCAAGAAAGGCAAGAAATACTGTGACTCCTGCGTGTCAAGCAAGTTTTGAGACACTCAAAGAGAAGCTCACTTCCACACCAGTCTTGGTTCCTCCAGATACATCTAAGACTTTCCAGATATTCTCATGACGCCTCTTTGCAAGGATTGTGCGGTCCTTATGCAAGAGAAACAGTGGTTGCTTATGCCTCTCGCTTGAAGACGCATGAGATCAACTATCCCACACATGACCTCGAGCTAGCAGCAGTTATCTTTGCTTTGAAGCTATGGAGGCACTACTTGCTTGGTAACCGTTGTGAGATCTTTTCTGACCACAAGAGTTTGAAGTATATCTTCACTCAGCCTGATCTCAACCTTCGGCAGAGGATATGGATCGAAGCAATCAATGACTTTGATGTGACCATCAACTACACTCCGGGCAAAGCAAATGTCATGGCAGATGCGCTTAGCCGTAAAGCTTATGTCAACAACCTCATGTTGGAAGAGCAGCAGCCTCTCTTGTGCGAGGAATTCCGTCAGCTCAACCTGGAAATAGTGGAACAAGGGCATCTCCTGAACCTTCTGGCTACTCCTCTCTTGGAAGAAAAGATTCGCTCTCGTCAGCTTGGTGATCCGCACACCAAAAAGCTCATCTCTAAGCTTGACCTTCCAAGTATGAGTCCTTCCACGGATGATCAAGGCACGCTTTTCTTTGAACACCGGATGTTTGTTCCAAACTACCCGGTCCGAGACCAAGTTCTCAAGGAGGCGCATGATTCGGTTCTTTCTATCCATCCCGGCAGCACAAAGATGTAAATGGACTTGAAAACACAATCTTGGTGTCCTGGTTGAAACGGTATTGTGCCAAGTATGTCTCGAATGTGATGTCCGCCGCAGAGTGAAGGCTGTCCATCGAAACCGTTCGGTCTTCTACAGCCATTGAAACCTCCGAATGGAAATGGGAGAAAGTAGAGATGGATTTCATCACCGGCTTTCCAAGGTCGCAGAAGGGCAACAATGCAATTTTGTTGTCATCGACAGGCTTTCTAAAGTGGCTCATTTCTTCCTACAAAGAAACAATTTCGAATTCGGTTTGAGCTCTATATCAGAATTGTCTCTGTATGGGGTTCCACTTGAAATCAGTTCCGACCGTGGGAGCATCTTCACCTCAAAGTTCTGGGAGAGTTTCCAAAAAGCTTTGGGGACAAAGTTGAACTTCAGCACTGCTTACCACCCTCAGTCGCAAGGACAAGTGGAAAGGATCAATCAGATTCTGGAGGATATGCTTCGGGCTTGCGTCATCTCGTTTGGCATGAAGTGGGAGGGATGCCTTCCATATGCTGAATTCTCCTACAACAATGACTTCGGAAGAGTCTGAAGATGGCACCATTTGAGGCTCTCTATGGTCGCAAGTGCAGAACTCCGATTGGTTGGTCAGGTGCAGGAGAAAGAATCTGGTTTGGCCCTAACATTGTAACCCAAGCAGAGGAGAAGGTGCATATCATTCTTGAGAACCTGAAGATTGCTCAAAGTCGTCAGAAGAGCAACTATGACAGGAAGCACACGGATATGGTATATGCCCCTGGTGATCTCGTCTACCTTCGTGTCACTCCCATGAGAGGTACACACCGCTTCGGTATCAAAGGAAAGTTGGCTCCTAGATACATCGGTCCTTTCAAGATACGTGGTAGAAGAGGAGAAGTTGCTTATGCACTTGAGCTTCCGGAAAAACTCAAAGTCCATGATGTTTTCCACATCTCTCAGCTCAAGAAGTGCTTCAAAGATCCCGCAGACCGTGGATCATGAGCTAATCGATCTCCAAGAAGACTTGTCTTATCAAGAACACCCCACCAAAATCCTTGAGACCGCAGTAAAGAAGGACTCGCAACAAGTCCATCAAGTTACGCAAGGTGCGTGGTCACACCATTACGCTGATGAAGCCACTTGGGAGCGTGAAGATGAACTCCGTGCCAACCATCCTTCTCTCTTTGTGTCTTCTTCTTCTTCCTAGAATCTCGGGGCGAGATTCCTGTTTAGTGGGGGAGAGTTGTAGCATCCCAGTTGTCTAACACCGTAATGCTACTTGTTCTAGTAATAAAAAGGGCCACTTCCAACATATAATTGTTGCATCATCATCATATCATGCTCATGTCATCATGCCACCTTGCAATTTGAGCATCATATAAAACCCTTTCTTGTTTGGTTCTTATCTCATGTGCATGATTAATTGTAGTTGCCTCTTGATATTGTATTTGGTTCTTAATATATTGTTAAATGCCCAAGTTGAGTTGGGGGCATATCTCTTTTAAACTCCACCACCTTTCTTTCACCACCTTATAACTCCACCATCCAATTAATATGAGCTTGGCATTTTATTGAGTTCACCTCTAGCTCATGTTGGTTGGTTGACTCCACCATAATCTTATGCTTGGCCTTTGCCCACCTTTTGGGAATGCAAGGAATAGTGCCACATGAATTAATGTTGTTTTCAATATAGTTACATGGCAATTATTGTTTGCATGGGCCATGCAAGTGCCACCTTTTCTTGACTTTTGAATGTTATTTGGATTTGCTTGCAAGGATCATCTCTCCTTTGCTTAACCTTGTTTTGGCTTGTAGTTTTCTTCACCACACCATCTACCTCTCTATCCCCCTATAGCTAAAACCTCTATCCCCATGCTCCATGCACACACATGTGATCATGTGTGAGCATAAGCCTAAAACCCCATCCCTCTCCCTACCTCTCTTCTTTTGATCTTGCTTGACCATGTTTGGAACATACATGCTTCAAATCCCTAGCTTGCTCCCCCTTCTCTCTATCCTCTACCTAGCTTCCTCTCTCCCTCCCATGCCCCATGACCATCCTAGATAAAACCTAAGCTACCCCTAGTCCAACAAAAACCCTAATCCACCCCTCTCTCCTTAACCCCACCTATTTCTAAACCGAACCCCTTTAGCTAAACCCTAGCTCGCCCTCTCTTCCATGCAGGCCCCACCCAGCACCCTCCTACCATCTAACCCATGCCACACCGACCCCCCCAAACCTAAACCCTAGTCCCACTTTACCAACCGAGCCGGCCCCCTCTTCCTCTCTCTCCCCGGCCTAGGGCCCTCCCACCGCCTCCACCCAGCTCCTCACTGCCCCACTGGCAGCCTGCCAGCCCCCACCATGTGCCTGCCTGGGCGATCACGAGGAGGAGCGATGGCGCCGTGGCCACCTTTTTCCTCTGCCCCTCCACCACGCAAACCCCACCTGCCCCTCTCTTCTTATCCTCTCCCTCGCCCTCTAGCCGTCCCCAGATCCGCCAGGGCTTCGCCCTCTTCTCCCCTTCCTCTCCTCGCCATCTGCCTCGCCTCGCCAACCACCGCCAGTCTAAACCCTGCCCCCATCTACCTAGCCGGTGGCGTGACGCCTGCGCCGAGGAAGCCCCGAGGTCCCCAGATCGCCACGCTTGCCGCCAAGGAGGAGAAGCCTCAGAGCTGGACGCCGACGCGCACCGGAACCCTAGCTTCCCCAGCGTACGCCTGCGCCGCCGATCAAGCGCCTGCCCGAACCATCTACACCAGACACCCGCGTGAGCACCCCGCCTCCCACATACTCCCGCCTCGCCGCTTCGGACGCTGGGCGTCCTTACGTCGAGCAGCCTCCGCCCGAGTTCGCGGCGTCCCCGCCGCTAACACGCGCCGCATAGCCCTATCTAGCACGCGCCCACCTCTCCGTCACCTAGCCCCAGCCACCGCAGTGGTAGCCGCGTCTGCCCAGATCCTGATCGAACCCCACTGCCACAAGGCGCAGCGAGCGTCTGTCGCGTGCGCTGTCAGGTTCAGAGGAAGAAAAACAGTGTACCGAGTCCACTTTGCACGTACCCCCCCACTCCTTTTTAATCAACCCGCGGTCCAGCCCAGGCCCACTAGCAGCGACGGTGGTACTTTTCTAAAAAGGCTCCCCAACTTCTCGCCAACCAACCCGCAGCCCCGCCGTCACCGCCGCCTCCTTGCCTTTCTGCAAAACCCCAGCTAACCTCCCTTCAACCCATGGTCCTCCTTTCCTCCCAGCCAATGCGTGGGACCGCAAGTTCCTGGCCCCACCTGTAAGCGTCTAGGGTTAGGTTAGCCTGGGTGTTAAACGTTTTCAAACTCTGTTTAAATTCAAATCTTTTCTAAATTAATTCAAATTCAAATTTCAATTCAGTTTTAAATAACTTTTCAAATACTAATCCAAATAATACAAACAATACATGTTTCTGAACCAGAAAAATGTAGGGAATTCAAATATGCCATTCAAAATGCCTTTTGCACATTTAAGATTCCAAGTTGATGTAAATTACCACAAATGCCACTGGAATTTAATTAATTAATAACTTTTGATTTATAATTCCAAATTTAACAAATGATATGTCTAAAATGATCATCTCGACGAGACCTTTCTGTTTATACTATCCATGACTTCAATTGCAGCATGCATCATATAAAAATATTGGGTACAGCAATTGTTATGGCAACAAATGTGATCCAAAAACCCCATTAAAATGTTATTCTTGTCTTCCACACCTCACTTATGCCATGCTACCTTATTGCCATGTAAATTGTGCATCGTTCATCATGGCATGATTGTTTGTTTGACGCATCTTGTTCATATGCTTGTGCTCTATATTCATGTTGGCCTTGTTTGTTTGGTTTTTCTCGGATAGACACTGAGCAGGGGATATATCAAGAGAACCAGGAGCACTACCCAGATCCGTCTCTCGCTTCAACTGAGTTGCCAAGCAAGCACTTCCACATGCTTGCATACATACAGTACATATTGCCTCTATCTTATTCTTGCATCATTGAGTCGCGATTGCATTAACTTGAATCCCAAGTATGCATAGCCTTTACTTTTAAGCCCCACTAAGCTTGTTCCTCCATCCCATGAGCCATTACCACAGGAGTTGTTTGAGCCATGCGAGTCGTAGAACAGCATGTGTAGGGGTTGTGAGAGTCAGATGGATAACGAGGTACTTAAACAACTTAACCTGAGTAGTAATGGGATAACTAATGAAAGTGGCACCGGTGAGCAACATCTGCTATTTGGTTTTTCCTACTCACTTGTGTCCCGTAAGACCCCGAGTACTTGATTCCTATTCCTTGATTTATTGCGCTATCCACATCCGGGAGGTATATGGGACCCCCCTGAGCCAGAGCTTGATTCCGTCTTATTTCTTGGGGCCACAAACTAGTTTGAGGTTTTATTTACTATCCTGTACTTATGCCATGCTACTTCTGTATTTAAATTGTGCAGCGATAGCACATTGTATCGTTTAGGATCGTGGCACGATTCCGCGGTGTCGACAAGCCCAGCTTTTGGGTTCCCGATCGTTCACACCGTCCCCACAACCTTGAGTCCGTCTCGAGCTTGCTTACTTCGCTATGGGTCTACTTTAAGGTGGCCTCGAAATATTTCTGAATCCGTGATTGTTCACCGTGAAAGCCTCGTTGGGTTTTGATTTGGTTTTTCCGAGGTTGATCGAGCGTGTGTTGCTATTGGTGCACCCCGGCCGGGTAAAACTTTCTGAAAGCCGTGTCCGCGATTATGGACGACTTGGAGCACAGTTTCTCGATCATAGACAAGCATAACTAAAGTACCGCTTTAATCTGACTAAGTAATTTGACTAGTAAATAGTGCAACACTCATGGAATGGATAATAAAATTGCCAACGGATGGGGGGTTGTTCGTCCGCTTCCTTGTTGTTAAGCGAGGAGGAGGATGGATCTGATGAGGTTACCATTATAACTGTTGTTCTTAATTCACGGACATCCGTCTATCATTGGTTAGGCGGATGGTTAGCGTTTATCTGTAGAACTGCTAGGGTTTATCTTTCGCTGCAATTGCGTCACCCCAGGTTGTGTCCCCTTTAGAGGCATTAAGACTTGCCGAAAACCCTTAGGGTCTCACACGATAAATTATTGGTTCAGATGAACAGTACCCTCACAGGATTTGGGTGGAAGAAGCCGATGATGTGGGCAACGATCGTTCGGTGTAGAGATTCCGGGAACGGGGATCCGTGAGATCTGTGGTTGGGATGTGCTTATTTCTATGGCATCTTATGCCGATTTGCTTCTTATCCGTACTCGGAATTTGTTTGCCGCTTCCGCATGATACTCTGATGTGTGTTGTATGAGGAAGTATCCTAAAATATTAGATCTATCTAGGTCATTTGAATCTTGCCGTATGGCGTTGCTATATTTCCTTTCTTTCTAGATGGTATGGCTCTGTTGTACTCTTGTATGGTGGCTTGCATACATACCCACTTGTGTATGTAGTTGATCCCTTCGCCTGCCGATTACGCCGCCCGTACAGGTCCCGTTGAGATGGTAGTGGTTGGGACGGCCGAAAGGTCTACCCGTGAGTGGCTTTTGGGGCCCCACCGTACTATTTCAACCACTACCGCTCATCCAGGCTTGTATCTAGGAGCGTAATTCACCGAGGTAGTTACAGCGTAGGAGCGTGCATTGTCTAACTCCTCATGAAGATGAACACATCATGAAGATTGACTCTGGTCCAGTGGTCTTCAGCTCGATACGGGTCTATCCCATAACATCATGCCTTGGATAGAACTCAAAGCGGGTACCCTTGATTTGATTGATACTCTTCCCACATAGACGGGCAAGAGCTTTCTGCATGGCACTGACAAGTCCATCGAGCCAGTTGTTCTCTCTCAAGGTGAACTCAATTCCCTCTGAGGTGGGGGTTTCAATCTTTCCCCGGAGACTTGCAACAACTAGCCACTGAAAATCCTCTCCTTCCGGTCGTTGAGTTGAGCTCCGAAGAACTCGGGGTGCGGACGCTCCAGCATCTCCGACAGATGGTCCAAGTCACGCTCAAAGATGAGGTCTCCTCCATTCCCCAACTAATAAAACTTGCTATACTTCACGTCCATCTATAAGAATATAGAATGAGTAAGTTAGTAGAGTGATCAAGTGTGTCAAATTTTATGTAAGTTTGCAAGAATTTTTGAGGAACATGAATTTTTGTGAAAGACTCCAAGTGGTAAGAATGAGAATAAGTTTTCATAAATACTCACTTCCTTGGTTTTGAAACAAAGTTTTTGATTCAAACGTCCATTCTAGACTAGGTTCTTCTATGGTCAGGATGGCTCTGATACCAACTTGTCAATACCTGGATTTTTAATCCCAGATGCCTGTTATGCCATACATCGCAATCCCAGGAATACCATTTTTGCGAGACATAACAGATTGGATATCACAATACATCATCCATTACAAACCATACATAAGGTCTTACACAAATAAGGTCTCATTATCTATTCTTAATACAATTCAAGCAGCGGAATAACGTAATAATAACGATAGTGTAGGCGAAGCTCCATCTTCATGGTCATAGGTAATGCTGACGATGGGAGATGATCCTAGTTGTCGTAACCTTCCTGCTGTTCATCCTCCTGATACTCTTCTTCATAGTCTGGCCACGGGAATAGCGAGGGACAAAGCCATGAGTACTCTTTAAGTAATCGCATACTAATACTAGCAAGTGAAGTAGTTTTGGAATAGGAAGTACTAAGCTCTTGTTTGTTTTGCAAAACCCAGATTTACCTCTACTGAGGTCAGAAGCAAATAAAACTAGTTGAACGTTTTATAACACCTAAGGGGGAACTTGAATTTCATATCACAACTCTATTGTGGTCAAGTGAAGTCACGAATCATTTCACATGTTATTTTGAAAACATCTGATGATAGAACAGTATGGCCACTCCAACTTTCCATAACCGTGGACGCGGTTATTCGAATAGTTTGACACTCTGCAGAGGTGGTACACTTTCACCACAACATTTGATACATCCGTCAGGAACAATCCTGAATTCACCATAATCAGTATGCGGATAATCAATCCTAACCTTTCAATTACACGCCCTAGTATAGGCACCTCTCCTATGAGTTTGGCCTCCCAACCATGAACAACTGTCATCTTGGGAAATGCACAGATGGACAATCTTCACAAGGTAGGCTCAGCTCAAACCTTGGCCGCAAGGGAACCCATACTAAGGTATACAGATTTCCAGTCAAGCCCTACCCAAATTTCGGGTATTGTGGTTGTACGATAAAATTGGAATGGTATCGCATCCAGACAACCATCAGTTTTATAAAGGCTAAGGCTCATGCCTTAACATTTTCATCATCAAAATCATCTTGTGTTTAAGAACACATGTCAAAAAATTTCAGTAGAATGACTCATCATTCTAAGGTTTTCATAACCATTTTCACCAAGTAATCCCATCTAAAGTGATCAAGTTTTATGCTTAGCACTAGCAACTACAGGTGGGGGTAAATACTACTGAGGGGTGGTAAACAAGTGTATCTTATCTAAGTTCAATCTCATGCCTCAGGATGACATCAAGATTATCTAACTTACACCAAGTTTTATGCTATTTATTCTACCTTCAAATATCTTTCTAGAATCTACAATTCACTAAGTAAACTCTAAAAGAAAGCTTTGATAAAGAAATAAAATACTAAGCTTGCAAGTAAAACTAGGATTGGGTATCATCAAATGTATCTAACCAAGAATGCTTAGTGCATTGCATAGGTTAACTACTTTCATAGGTGCAAGTGTTAGCTTTCTTAGATAGTAGCTTGCTTAGTTAATAGCTTGCCTTTATGCAGAGCAGTGGTTGAAGTTCTCCTCGGCTTCTTCCTCGTAGTATTTTCCTTCCTCCTCGTATCCTTGGTCGGTACTAACGTCTATAAATAAATACGAGGTACACAATCACCAAATAATACTTAACTATTTATATTTACCACACCAAGGTTTTCACTAGATGATATATGATCATCACAAGCATTACAATCATTAAGGCAAATAGTTTTATTTCCTTTATGTTAGAAAAGTAATTTCTACTCATTGAAAAACTACTTAAGATTTAATATTCTCCATCTAAAACATGGGATCATGTTGACACATGTCATCGCCACATATTTCAGTACATGGGAATGTGATTTAAAGTGGTGTCACAATTTAATAAGGTTTAACATTTTTATTTTAATTAAATAAAGTGACTAGAAATGCCTATGATGCATCCTTTTATTACTTGATCATTATTTCTGCAAGTAAACCTATATATTAGTTTGCTTGTGAAGAGGAGTATCAGGAAGATGGACCGCATGAAGGTTATGACAACTAGGATCATCTCCCATCGTCAGCATTGCTAGTGACCATGAAGATGGAGGTTCGCCTATGCTATCGTTATTATTACGTTATTCCTCTGCTTGAATTGTAGAGTGTCAAACTATTCGAATAGCCGCGTCCGCGGTTATGGACAGTTGGAGTGGCCATACTGTTCCCCCGTCAGATGTTTTCAAAATGACTTATGAAATGAATTGAGACTTTGACTTGACCACAACAGAGTTGTGGCATGAAATACAAGTTCCCACTTAGGTGTTATAAAACATCAACTAGCTTTTCTTACTTCTGAACTTAGTAGATGTAAATCTGGCTTTTTGCAAAACAACCCTAGAGCTTAGTGTCCTACTACAAAAAGCCCCCTTCACTTGTTAGTATTAGTTTGCGAGTACTTAAAGAGTACTCATGGCTTTGTCCCTGGCTATTCCCGTGGCCAGACTATGAAGAGTAGTACCTGGAGGATGGACCCCAGGAAGGTTACGATAACTACGATCATCTCCCATCGTCAGCATTGCATGTGACCCCGAAGATGGAGCTTCGCCTACGCTACCGTTACTATTACGTATTTCCGCTGCTTGAGTTGTATTAAGAACTGGATCATGAGATCCTTATTTGTGTAAGACCTTATGTATGGGTTGTAATGGATGATGTACTATGATATCCAATCTGTTATGTCTCGCAAAAATGGTAATCCTGGGATTGTGATGTATGGCATAATAGGCACCTGGGATTAAAAATTCGGGTGTTGCCAAGTTGGTATTAGAGCCATCCTGAACATAGGAGACCCTAGTTTAGAATGGACGTTTGAATCAAAAACTTAGTTTCAAAACCAAGGAAGTGAGTATTTATGAAAACTTATTCTCATTCTCATCACTTAGACTCTTTCATAAAAATTCATGTTCCTCAAAAATTCTTGCAAACTGACATAAAATTTGACAAACTTGATCACTCTACTAACTTACTCATCCTATATTCTTATAGATGGACGTGAAGTACAACAAGTTTTATCAGTTGGGGAATGGAGGAGACCTCATCTTTGAGCGTGACTTGGACCATCTGTCGGAGATGCTGGAGCATCCGCACCCAGAGTTCTTCGGAGCTCAGCTCAATGATGAGGAAGTAGAGGATTTGCAGTGGCTAGTTGTTGCAAGCCTCCGAGGAAAGATTGAAGCCCCCACCTCAGAGGGAATTGAGTTCACCTTGAGAGAGAATAACTGGCTCGATGGACTTGCCAGGGCCATACAGGAAGCTCTTGCCCATTTGTGTGGGCAGAGTATAAATCAGATCAAGGGTACCCACTTTGAGTTTTATCCAAGGCGTGATGTTATAAGATAGCCAGTAGAGGCCCCATACCACCACGAGCTGAAGAGTCAATTGGACCACCTCAGCTTCATGATGTATGACCATCAGAAGGATCAGACTATTTCCATTATAGTGAAGGATCACCAGTCTCATCGCCGTCAACTCGACAAGAAGGAGAGCATCATTGCCCGTCTTCGCCACCGGATCACGGATTTGGAGGAGACCATCCACAAGAGAGATATGCAGTTGGAGGAGAGGGAGAATGCAGGGGAAGACCTTCGTGGAGACTCTACTCGTATCTCAGTGATGATGATGACTTTCTGGAGGATCAGGCCATGGACTTCTTCACCGATGAGGATGACTTTGCCTTCATCGATGATGATGAGGATGATGAGGACACTAACTCCGAGGACTAGTAGCACTTGAGCACTAGCGTTAGTGAGTTGTATTCGGTCCCACTGTATCGTAGTTTCACAGAATGGTTCTTAAAACCATCTGTTTTCCTTTGTTGTGGTGTGTGTTGTATCGTGTCCTATGAATGAATGAAAAGCAAGTTGCTAAAAAATAGGATTCAAACTTTGAAAATGTTTTAAAAACCAAACCCTGAACCTTAGAAATTTCCCTCTTTCCTCATGATCTATCTCAATCTTTAGATGCCTCTTGGAGGAAGCACTTCATCCTCGGACCCGATGCTACAAATCTTGCAAATGTTGGTTTCTGACGCAAATCCGAAAGTGGCGAACGTCAACCAAATTAGCCACCCTTCAACAGATAGCGCAGATGGCCAACAACAATCAAGGCCATGGAAATCAGCACAACCATGGATCTAAGCTCAAGAATTTCCAGAACACCAATCCACCAGTTTTCACTAAGTCTGAAGATCCCCTAGATGTAGATAATTGGCTGCAAACCATGGAGAACATCCTAGAAGTTGAAGGAGTGGAAGCTAACGAGAAGGTACTGTTTGCCACCCACTATCTGGCTGGAGATGCAAGAGCATGGTGGAACAGCATTCACACAATGACTGTATGACAGATGATTACTTGGGAAGAGTTCAAAGTCAAGTTTAGCAGAACCCATGTGCCACCGGGTTTGATCAAGAGGATGAGAGATGAATTCAGGGAACCGAAGCAAGGGAGGATGACCGTAGTTGAATACCGTGAAAAAATCTTGTCATTGACTAGGTATGCACCTGATGAGATAGATACCGAAGCCAAGAAGAAGGAGAGATTCCTGAATGGTCTGCACGATGAGATGCAGACGGTGTTGGTCAATATCCCATTTGATGATATTGAAGTCTTAGTGGACTCTGCCATTCAGATGGAGGGTAAGGTCAACCAAGCCAATAAGAACCGCAAGCGTCGCATTATGCATCAACCAGGAACCCATCATACACCAAAGTATCGCCCTAACCCATCTCCAGGATTCGCCCTAACCGTCCGACCTATCCCAACCGTGGAAACCCAAGGCCCGGAGGAAACCACAATAACCTTGGGAACCCCAGCAATTTCAATCATGCACCGCCTAAGTTCAACAACAACAATGCCGCCACCAAAACCAACACTGCCCCAAGGGCTGGAAGCAATGTTGTGCCTGTTGCAGCGAAGGACAAGTCCCAAGGGACTTGTTATGAATGTGGAACCAAAGGTCACTAGTCCAATGAGTTCCCCAAGAAGATTTTCGCAGCCCCCAATGCAAATGCCCCAGCTCAGCAGAAGCGTCGTGTTCAGCCTAGAAGGAGGTTTTCCCCAGGGAACTCGCTCAACCGCAATGGCTGTCTCTTTCTCATGCATGCTGAAGAAGACCAAGAAGCACTAGATGACGTGCTGGGTATGTTTTATATTAACTCAGTACTTGCAAGAGTTTTGTTTGATTCTAGAGCATCAGACTCGTTTGTTACTAAAGAATTTGCATGCACTAGTAAGATCCAACCAACCAAATTGAAGCATATTATGATAGTTCAAATACCCGGTTCCACCAAAGCTAGACAAATTTGCAAGGCCGTGCCTATCCGAATCCATGGCATAGATTTCTATGCTAATCTAATAGTACTCAGAACTAAAGTTTTGGAAGTAGTACTAGGAATGGATTGGATGTCCAAACATAAAGGATTAATCGACTGTGCCAAGAAAGCCATAACCATGACCAGTACAGCCGGAGTATCAGTCGAGCATGTATCTGAAACCTTGCCCCACCAATTAAAGTGCAACAAGAATATAGCCCAGCCAACCATTGACCAAGTCTGGATAGTCTGTGAATACCCCGATGTATTTCCAGATGTCTTGCCCGGTATGCCCCAGATCGGGATATCGAGTTTATCATTGAACTAATCCCTGGAACCGGACCCATATCCCAGAGACCATATAGTATGAACCCGTCTGAACTAGTGGAGCTGAAGAAGCAACTGGTGGCTATGCTGGAGATAGGATTGATCCAACCAAGTGCGTCGCCATGGAGATCACCTGTCTTGTTTATGGACAAGAAAGATGGAGGTAATCGTTTTTGTATGGATTATCGGAAGTTGAATGATGTCACCATCAAGAACAAGTACCCGTCGCCAAAGATAGAAGACCTGTTGGACCATTTGACTGGTGCCAAAGTGTTTTCTAAGATTGATCTTAGAACTGGTTATCATCAACTCAAGATTTGCGCAGAGGATATTTCAAAGACTACCTTTACCACCAGATATGGATTATACGAGTATACTGTCATGTCTTTTAGATTAACCAATGCCCCCGCTTATTTCATGAACCTCATGAATAAGATTTTTATGGACTTCTTGGATAAGTTTGTCGTTTTTTTCATTGATGGCATTCTGATTTATTCCAAATCAGAAGAAGAACATGAGCTACACCTAAGAACCATTCTTGGAACCCTTAGAGAGCATCAGCTGTATGCCAAGTTTAGAAAATGTGAATTTTGTTTACAGGAGGTAGGATTCCTCGGACATATCATATCAGCTGGAGGAATTTCTGTTTACCCTGCAAAGGTAAAGGATGTTGAAGATTGGCAAGCCCCAACCACTCAAACCCAAGTTCATGCATTTCTCGGATTAGCGGGATATTGTCGCAAGTTCGTCAAAGGATTCTTGAGTATTGCCAGACTCATGACCCAATTGCTGAAGAAGGATAAGAAGTTCGAATGGACGGGCAAATGTGAAGCGAGTTTTCAAGAACTCAAGAAGAGATTGATTTCAGCCCCAATCTTGATCATGCCGGATACCACGAAGCCCTTTGATGTGTATTGTGATGCATCCAAGATTGGTCTCGGATGTGTAGTAATGCAAGAGGGGGGCAAAGTTATATCTTATCTATCCAGACAACTGAAACAACATGAACAAAATTATCCTACCCATGACCTTGAACTAGCAGTCGTAGTTCTAGCCCTGAAGACATGGAGGCATTACCTCATGGGGAACCGTTGTGAGATTTATTCGGATCAGAAGAGCCTGAAGTATATATTCACTCAGAAGGAGCAGAATACGAGGCAGAGAAGATGGATTGAACTAATCAAGGACTATGATCTAGACATTCACTATCACCCCGATAAAGCAAATGTGGTAGCATATGCCCCTAGCAGATTGTCGTGCCGCTTGAACTCCATGATCCTGAAGGAGCAACCAAGATTGCACAAAGAGATGGAAGATTTTCAAATGGAATAGGTATGTGTAGGATTTTTGGCTAGCATAGAACTTCAACCCACTTTGATCAGTCAGATCAAGGAGGCTCAGAAAGGAAATGCTAGTATCGACGGAATCAAACGTCGTATTGGTACAGGCAAAGTACCCGGATTCACCGAGGATGAAGAAGGAGTTCTATGGTACAAAGGACGTCTCTGTGTACCAGCAGAATCAGAGTTGAAAGAAGTTATTTTGAAGGAAGCCCATGATACTCTTTATTCTATCCACCCCTGAGGAACGAAGCTGTATCAGGATTTGAAGGAGCAATTTTGGTGGCATACGATGAAGAGAGAAATCGGAAGCTATATCGCCAAGTGTGATATTTGTCGGAGAGTCAAGGCGGGACACCAGAGACCCGCAGGACTGTTGCAACCATTGCATATTCTGGAATGGAAGTGGGATTCCGTTGGAATGGACTTTATGACCAGATTGCCTACATCTAGTAGGGGAAATGACTCTATTTGGGTCATAGTTGACAGATTGTCCAAGGTAGCCCATTTCTTACCAGTCAAGACCACCTACCAGAGTTCGAAGCTAGCGGAGTTGTACATCGCTGGAATCGTCAATTTGCATGGAGTCACCAAGAACATTGTATCGGATCGAGGAACTCAATTTACCTCGAGATTCTGGAAGAAATTCCAAGAAGGTTTAGGAACCCGACTAGATTTCAGCATAGCATATCACCCTCAGACCGATGGACAAACAGAGGGAGTAAATCAAATACTCGAAGATATGTTTAGAGCATGTGTGCTAGAGTTTGGATCTAAATGGGAAGACTGTCTGCCTTTCGCAGAATTTTTGTACAACAACGATTATCAAGTTAGTTTGCAAATGGCCCCATTTGAGTTCATGTATGGAAGGAAGTGTCATACCCCTTTGAATTGGTTGGAAGTAGGAGAGAGTCAGATTTTCGGACCCGACATCCTATGAGAAGAAGAAGAGAAAGTTCACAAGATCCGTGAGCACCTCAAGGCCGCCCAGTCAAGACAAAAGAGTTACGTCGACAAGAAACGTTGAGACCTCGCTTTCAATATCGAAGATTTTGTGTATCTCAAAGTGTCGCCTTTGAAAGGAATGCAGCGCTTCCAACTCAAAGGAAAGGTAGCCCCTAGATATATCAGACCTTTCAAGATTCTGAATCATCGAGGAGAAGTATCGTACCAATTGGAACTGCCAGAGGAGATGTCAGCAGTGCATAATGTGTTCCATATATTGTTACTTCACAAATGCCTTGAAGTCCCGGAGAAGACTGAAGTTTTCAAGAACATTGATCACCACACCATAGAGATCAACGATGACCTGACATATCCCGAAGTACCCATCCGTATTTTGAAGGAATCTTTAGGACCACTAGAACCCGAAGCATCAAGTTTCTCAAGATTCAGTGGAGTAACCACACTCAAGAAGAAGCTACCTGGGAGCGAGAAGATCACATCAAGACGGAGTTTCCCGATATTTTTAAATCCTAGTTTTCTTCTTCTTTCTCAAATCTCGAGACAAGATTTTGTTTAAGTGGGGAGGTTTTTAACATCCCAAAAATGTTGAACAATGATTATCAAATTCCAATCACCAAAATTAGGGTTAACAATAACTTTTGTTAATACAAATCAATATGAATGCATGTGTGTATGTGATGATTTCATGAATGAATGGACTTGTGAGATTGATCTAAATAGCAAGGAATGGTTTAAAGATGAAAACAACATCATCTAAAACATTTCCAAGCAGAAACAAATCAAGAGAAAATAAAAAAACAAAACAAATAAGCAAATGGTCATTTTTGCCAATCTTTCTCATTAGACCACTTTGAGTGTTTCTAGTCCAAGATTTCAAACAGAAACTTTTCCATTTCTTTTCACCCCTTGCTATACCAAGTAAAATTGAATCAAAGCCCACCTTTCAAACTTGCAGAAACATTTGGCAACTTGATTCAAATCACAATTCAAAATTGAATCTGATTCATATGTGAAGATCCCACATTTTCAAAACCCAACCAAACTAGTGCATCTTGACCAATCCAACTAACAGAGACTCCCTAACCAACACATCCACCAAGTTTGAATACAAAATTCAAATTTTAATCTCTTGCATCCATTTAATCAAACACCTTGTAATCACCAAACCAATAAACATCAAACACTATTAGTGAGTAGTGAATTGGCCAACCTTGTTCCCTCTATAGCTCACACTACACTCTTAGTAGATGATCTAGCCCATTTAACAAGCTTTAGCACCACTGTGAGCTTGCCATAGCCATCAATGGTGACCATGCCAAGCCTAACTTGCCACTCCAATGTCGACAGCAAGCTAGGTTCCTCACCAAGCCTAGCCACCTTGTTTGGGACACAAGCCACCGTCCACCGCCACCCCGTGTCCAAGCCTAGAGCACAGCCAGCCCCTGGACCACACAGCCCGAGCATGCCAAGCCTCTCTGCGAGCGAGCCGAGAGCGCGCCAGAGCGCCAACCGCGACACATGCCCACAGACCGCGCGCCGCCCTCGCCACGTGCAAGCAGGATAGCCAGCACCCCAGCAACACCACGAACATGCTCGTTCGCCGCCGTGTTGACCGTAGATGATGTACGCCATTAAAACCACCGTCGGACCCGCCTAGAGCGCAGTGACGTTCCGACTATTTCGCACCGCCCCACGATGCATGACCTTGCCGTTGGCTAGGAGGCAACGCACCGTCCCTGTAATACCCTCGAATCGGCCCTATGCAAGTTTTAGCGCTTCCCGCCAAAACCCGCATAGAAACGATTCAAGGATGCCCACCAGGCACTTTCGTGCAGGTGGAAAACGAAGTAATATCATTACACAACAGTCCTCGATGGGACCCACAGAACAGATATATATACAACAGCGACTCAATGAGTCAAGAATACAGATATAATATACAAAGATCCAAATCACCTTGAAAATGATAGAGCGTCCGACTACGGACAAGATGCAAATGGGGCTAAGAGGCCTGGTGAATAACCAATGGCGTCCATAACCCTGCCCAGGCCAAGCCGGAAGGGTAACCCTGCTAACGACGTCGAAACCTGCTAAAACAAAAGGGGTGCCGACAAAGGGCAAAGGAAAAAGAGGAGCGTCAGTACTGACGCTAGTACACGGCGAGGCTAGAATTCGACGGTCCTCGCCTACATAGGTATGGTGGACTGAGCGGCAGCGCAGCATGCACTAAACAACCTATAGAGACTCGATATAACTGTCGGCTACCAGAGAGGGATAAGAAAGTCCTATTCGGAACCATCTTGATACTACCACCAAACATACCCATCCTGGTGTTTCCCCCTCGAGACCAAACGAGGAAGTCAACCGAGGAACTCACACCGTTGGCAGTTTTATTCATTCCGTTATAGTTGCGGCAATTACTAGTCAAATAAAGATGGCATGAGTCATCCTGATATAATAAGCAGTGGGCATTTTTAGTTAACCATTCCGTTGTAGTTGCAACTTACTAGTCAGATACAATAATCATGAGATATCCCAAACCCAGCAGTTGTTGGTACTTTTATTTAGCAATTCCGTTGTAGTGAAGCTGATTACTAGTCATATAGGATACAAGTCAAATTATAACAGTAAACTTTAGTTATAGTTGTCTATGACCGAGAACTGTGCTCCAAGTCGTCCATAACATGACACGGCTTTTGAAAAGATTTAACCTGTAGGGCTGCACCAAAGTATCCACACGCACTTGACCCTTTTGCCGATCGGTTAACATACACCCATCGGTATGTCGGCAGGGCCTAAGTCATGACATTTCGGACCCAAAGCAAGTACATGGGGCCACCCCACTAAGCTACCAAGAACGAAGTCGGCCGGTCTCGAGACGGACTCGGGGTTTGTGTAGATCAGAAACGACTGGGAACCCAAAAAGATGACTAGGCTTGTCGATACAGCGAAAACGTGTCATGATCCTAAACAGTACAGGTGCAGTACCTCGCACAATTTAAATTAATCAGTAAAACATGGCATAAGTACAGGATAGTAATAAAGCCCCAAACTACTTGTGGCCCCCGGTACAATACTTTGAAATCAGGTACTAATCGATGGGGGTGCCCATACACCCCACCTGTGGTTAGCGCGCTCGATCTCGGAACAGGTGTCAAGAACTCGGGGTCCTACGGGACACAAGTGGATGGTTAACAACCAAATAACATCTATTGCCCACCTGTGCCTCTGCATTTACGTACTTTCAATTTTAGTTATTGAACAGTAATTAAAGCCATGATCATCTCCAACATTAAGCATGCCGCAATACTCCAACAACTGTGGTACTGGACGACACGCAACAGCACTTGAGCAACCGACTACGACGTGCAAGTCCAACTATCTACCAAACAACAGGTAATAGGATGTGTCCAAGGAAATATAAGGCTGCAAGGGATATCACGGGTACGAAAACTAGAGCATCGCAACACAGATAGCAATAGATCAACAGGGAGGAATAAATACTATAAAAGTAAGATAGGTAGAAAGGGGGAGGTGCTCGCCTGAAATCATTGCCGAAGGTACAACCGAAGATCGGGTCGACACTCGCATCAACTCGTCGTCCTAATCCGTGAAGAAGCAAAGCACTAGAAGGAACACCGGATGCACTATTTAATACTACGGCAGAAGATCGGGCATGATGCATGTATGATGTATGACATGGCAAAGGTGCGGTGCAATTAGGCAAGATTAAGCGGAACCGGGGTCCCGACGATTAAATAGAAGGTTCATGTTGTTTAGGTACCCGCCATTTAAATGTTGTCTTAACATGGCAAAAGATAGCACCGGTCCGCTACACCAATTTAAATGGAGTCCGGAATAAGACAAAGATATCCCGCATATAGACTCCATATTTAATTATGAGATGAATTGGCATAATGCCCCCAAACCACAGACAAGTATGCATGCATGAACAATTTAATATGCATCAGTTGATAATGTCATATTATAAAAATAATGGGGTCTCGGATAGGGAATCACATTAGGGTTCGGCGAACTTGGGCTCCGAGGGGTTCGGGGTCGGTCTCAGGGTCCGGATCTGGGGTTCGGTCTTCGAAGGTCGGATACAAGATGAAGAGCTTGGCGTTCCGGGAAGAAGGACTTGGTGTGGCGTCGAGGGCGCATCGGACTCGCCCTGGTCGGTGTCGATCTTGTCGGGCCCGCGTATCAGGTCGGTCTTGGCATCCGGGATGAAGAACTTGGCGTATTCGCATCGGTGATCTTGGCGTTCGGGTTCTCGACTTCGCATCCGGGACGAAGGTCTTGTCGCATGTGTGGTCGCCGGGTCCGCGAAGTGGGCTTCGAGTATGGCGACGCATGTCGAAGATCTTGTCGAGCGGGTCTTAATCATCGAGGAGGTATAACTTGGCAGCAAAGTGTGCATAACATCGAAAGATCTTGTCGGCTTCGGAGACCAAGGAAGAAGCCAATGTGGGCGTCCAAAACACCACAATTACATGGCCATACACAAGGATTTGTTGTCAGGCAACAACACCTCCTGGGGTAACAACAACACTTCACGGAAACAAAAACATACCAGTAGCAGGCAGCGTGACGTTATTGCGCATGCGGGAGGCAGAGCTCACACGAGGTCGACAGCACCTTGGAGGATAGAGTACCAGCACAGGAAGGGGACGACGAGTGCCTTGGGGAGGCGGACGTGCCTACAGGGCTTGGCGGCGGGCTCGCACGCGCGGACGAGAAGGAAAAAATAGGGGCAGCGCAGGTGGAGGGGCTCCAGCGACGGTGGTCGAAAGGTGACGGGGCGGGATGTACCATCAGCGAGCGCGGGCGCCGGCCAGCGCCGGGGTGCCGCGGGGAGGGGCGGAGGCAGAGGCGCTATGGGCAGCGCTTGCGCGGGACTCGCTGCGACGGCCCGAAGGAGATGGATTCGCCGGTGGCGGCTCAGGGGAGGTCTCGGGGCGGCATGGGAAGGAAGCCAGGGAGGAAGGGCCGACAGGCCGCGGTAGGGCCTGAGGCCGGCAGGGGGAGGGATGCGGGATCGACCTGCGGGCGGCGGCAAAGATCCTGGCGGCGCGGGATTGGGGGAGGAAGAGGACGCGGGGCCGCGAACAGAGGTGGAGGCTCGCAGGCGACGGAAGCAGCAGAGGCAGCGGCAGGGTGAGAGGTGGTGAGAAAGGGCGGCGGGGATAGAGGAAGGGATGAAGGTGGGGTGGTTGGCGACGCGGGTCGGGGACTCACGAGCGAGGAAGGTGGGTTCGAGAGCGACGGGTCGGGGCAGGGGTTTTGGTGGTGGGTCCAGAGGAGCGACGGAAGTTGGGAGGGATCGCGTGGGGGGCGCGTGGAGTGGACTGTAGTGGCGGGCTGGCCGGATTGCGTGGGGAGAGTGGCGGCGGGGTGGATGGGAAGGAGTGGGGGTTATGGTAGGTATAGGTTAGATTAGGGTTAGGGTTTGGCTGGTTGGTTTGGTCAAAACGGGCTGGGCCAGCCGGGGTAGCAGGTGGCCTGGCCTACGGGCCGGGCTGCCTCCCCTAAAAAAAATAGGTTTTTATTTATTTTCTTTTAAAGTAAAACATTTTTAAATATGTGCTTAGACAAATAAAATACTCCGAACAAGCCCGGGGTTTGATATTTGAAATAAAGAGAGGCTATTTGTAGAAAATAAAATAGGGATTTTCAAGAATAGTTTTAGTGAAATTTATGCATGATGTCATGATGATGCACAAAATATAAACAACAGGCGATTTTCTAGTAGTGGTTTTACCCGGGGTGCTACAATTCGACACCACTAACAATGGATCTCGCCCTCGAGATCCGCCTCATGGTACCGGAAAGAAGGGCGGTGATCTGCATCTTCTCGCTTCGTGTATATCCTCGCGACACCACTAATAAGAGGTCGTTGTCCGTGATCGTCGAGAGAACACTCCGGGAAACAAAGGCGAAGGTAGAGGTATCAACCAATCAATCCACCTCTAACTCCGATAGAAAGAGAGAACCGATGCATTCTCATCCACTTCAATGTACACAAGCGAATAGAGTGAGTAGTCGGCATGGGGGCCAATCCATCACGCACCCAAACTATTACTCTGCACAATCAGTAGAAAAGCGTGCAACCATTCTCGGAATCAGACTGAAGATCTCGACAATCGAGGTTCAGGAACAAAGGAGTGATGCAGACTCTACATCGGATCTGGCGTAGATGATGTCGTCGCGTCAAAAAGCACCGGAAGGCACAAGAAGGAACAAAGAGAAGTCCACCAGACGAAGGATTCCTCGGATAGCATGAAGACCAGATGTAGCAACACCGTTACCAAAGGAGGAAGCGAAACCCTGAAGGTACGATGGAACCCAACCACGAGAAATCCTGGACTCGAAGAGAGAGAAGAGAGCGGATTCAAAACACGCAGAGGTGAGAGGAGAGCAGCAGAGGGGTAAGGAGTAAAATCAGACCTAATCAGAACTATCCAACCGATTTTTCAAAAATAGTTTTGACACTCTACTTCGGCCGTTAGCTAGGTTATCCTACAGGCTGGACTTGTGGGGTATCGCAACTGCTGAGCTCTGATACCACTCTGTAACACCCTCGAATCGGCCCTATGCAAGTTTTAGCGCTTCCCGCCAAAACCCGCATAGAAACGATTCAAGGACGCCCACCAGGCACTTTCGTGCGGGTGGAAAATGAAGTAATATCATTACACAACAGTCCTCGATGGGACCCACAGAACAGATATATATATACAACATCGACTCAATGAGTCAAGAATACAGATATAATATACAAAGATCCAAATCACCTTGAAAATGATAGAGCGTCCGACTACGGACAAGATGCAAATGGGGCTAAGAGCCCTGGTGAATAACCAATGGCGTCCATAACCCTGCTCAGGCCAAGCCGGAAGGGTAACCCTGCTAACGACGTCGAAACCTGCTAAAACAAAAGGGGTGCCGACAAAGGGCAAAGGAAAAAGAGGAGCGTCAGTACTGAGGCCAGTACACGGCAAGGCTAGAATTTGGCGGTCCTCGCCTACATAGGTATGGTGGACTGAGCGGCAGCGCAGCATGCACTAAACAACCTATAGAGACTCGATATAACTGTCGGCTACCAGAGAGGGATAAGAAAGTCCTATTCGGAACCATCTTGATACTACCACCAAACATACCCATCCTGGTGTTTCCCCCTTGAGACCAAACGAGGAAGTCAACCGAGGAACTCACACCGTTGGCAGTTTTATTCATTCCGTTATAGTTGCGGCAATTACTAGTCAAATAAAGATGGCATGAGTCATCCTGATATAATAAGCAGTGGGCAGTTTTAGTTAACCATTCCGTTGTAGTTGCAACTTACTAGTCAGATACAATAAGCATGAGATATCCCAAACCCAGCAGTTGTTGGTACTTTTATTTAGCCATTCCGTTGTAGTGAAGCTGATTACTAGTCATATCGGATACAAGTCAAATTATAACAGTAAACTTTAGTTATAGTTGTCTATGATCGAGAACTGTGCTCCAAGTCGTCCATAACCGCGGACACGGCTTTTCGAAAAGATTTAACCTGCAGGGTGCACCAAAGTATCCACACGCACTTGACCCTTTTGCCGATCAGTTAACAAACACCCATCGGTATGTCGGCGGGCCTAAGTCATGACGCTTTCCGGACCCAAAGCAAGTACATGGGGCCACCCACTAAGCTACACGCAACGGTCGGCCGGTCTCGAGACGGACTCGGGTTTGTAGACGGTCAGAACGATCGGGAACCGAAAAGATGATGGGCTTGTCGATACAACAAAACGTGTCACGATCCTAAACAAAGACAGTGCGACCTCACACAATTTAAATTAAGCAGTAAAACATGGCATAAGTACAGGATAGTAATAAATCCCCAAACTACTTGTGGCCCCCGGTACAATACTTTGAAATCAGGTACTAATCGATGGGGGTGCCCATACACCCCACCTGTGGTTAGCGCGCTCGATCTCGGAACAGGTGTCAAGAACTCGGGGTCTTACGGGACACAAGTGGACGGTTAACAACCAAATAACATCTATTGCCCACCTGTGCCTCTGCATTTACCTACTTTCAATTTTAGTTATTAAACAGTAATTAAAGCCATGATCATCTCCAACATTACGCATGCGGCAATACTCCAACAACTGTGGTACTGGACGACACGCAACAACACTTGAGCAAGCGACTACGATGCGCAAGTCCAACTATCTACCAAACAACAGGTAATAGGATGTGTCCAAGGCAATATAAGGCTGCAAGGGATATCACGGGTACGGAAACTAGAGCATCGCAACACAGATAGCAATAGATCAACAGGGAGGAATAAATACTATAAAAGTAAGATAGGTAGAAAGGGGGAGGTGCTCGTCTAAAATCATTGCCGAAGGTACAACCGAAGATCGGGTCGACACTCGCATCAACTCGTCGTCCTAATCCGTGAAGAAGCAAAGAACTAGAAGGAACACCGGATGCACTATTTAATACTACGGCAGAAGATCGGGCATGATGCATGTATGATGTATGACATGGCAAAGGTGCGGTGCAATTAGGCAAGATTAAGCGGAACCGGGGTCCCGACGATTAAATAGAAGTTTCATGTTGTTTAGGTACCCGCCATTTAAATGTTGTCTTAACATGGCAAAAGATAGCACCGGTCCGCTACACCAATTTAAATGGAGTCCGGAATAAGACAAAGATATCCCGCATATAGAATCCATATTTAATTATGAGATGAATTGGCATAATGCCCCCAAACCACAGACAAGTATGCATGCATGAACAATTTAATATGCATCAGTTGATAATGTCATATTATAAAAATAATGGGGTCTCGGATAGGGAATCACATTAGGGTTCGACGAACTTGGGCTCCGAGGGGTTCGGGGTCGGTCTCAGGGTCCGGATCTGGGGTTCGGTCTTCGAAGGTCGGATACAAGATGAAGAGCTTTGCGTTTCGGGAAGAAGGACTTGGTGTGGCGTCGGGGGCGCATCGGACTCGCCCTGGTCGGTGTCGATCTTGTCGGGCCCGCGTATCAGGTCGGTCTTGGCGTCCGGGATGAAGAACTTGGCGTATTCGCATTGGCAATCTTGGCGTTCGGGTTCTCGACTTCGCATCCGGGACGAAGGTCTTGTCGCATGTGTGGTCGCCGGGTCCGCGAAGTGGGCTTCGAGTATGGCGACGCATGCGGAAGATCTTGTCGAGCGGGTCTTAATCATCGAGGAGGTATAACTTGGCAGCGAAGTGTGCATAACATCGAAAGATCTTGTCGACTTCGGAGACCAAGGAAGAAGCCAATGTGGGCGTCCAAAACACCACAATTACATGGCCATACACAAGGATTTGTTGTCAGGCAACAACACCTCCTGGGGTAACAGCAACACTTCACGGAAACAAAAACATAACAGCAGCAGGCAGCGTGACATTATTGTGCATGCGGGAGGCAGAGCTCACACGAGGTCGACAGCACCTTGGAGGAAAGAGGACCAGCACAGGAAGGGGACGACGAGTGCCTTGGGGAGGCGGACGTGCCTACAGGGCTTGGCGGCGGGCTCGCACGCGCGGACGAGAAGGAAAAAATAGGGGCGATGCAGGTGGAGGGGCTCCAGCGACGGTGGTCGAAAGGCGACGGGGCGGGATGCACCATCAGCGAGCGCGGGCGCCGGCCAGCGCCGGGGTGCCGCGGGGAGGGGCGGAGGCAGAGGCGCTATGGGCAGCGCTTGCGCGGGACTCGCTGCGACGGCCCGAAGGAGATGGATTCGCCGGTGGCGGCTCAGGGGAGGTCTCGGGGCGGCGTGGGAAGGAAGCCAGGGAGGAAGGGCCGACAGGCCGCGGCAGGGCCTGAGGCCGGCAGGGGGAGGGACGCGGGATCAACCTGCGGGCGGCGGCAAAGATCCTGGCGGCGCGGGATTGGGGGAGGAAGAGGACGCGGGGCCGCGAACAGAGGTGGAGGCTCGCAGGCGACAGAAGCAGCAGAGGCAGCGGCAGGGTGAGAGGTGGTGAGGAAGGGCGGCGGGGATAGAGTAAGGGATGAAGGCGGGGTGGTTGGCGACGCGGGTCGGGGACTCACGAGCGAGGAAGGTGGGTTCGAGAGCGACGGGTCGGGGCAGGGGTTTTGGTGGTGGGTCCAGAGGAGCGACGGAAGTTGGGAGGGATCGCGTGGGGGGCGCGTTGACAGGGTGGACCAGGTAGTGGCGGCGGCTGCTGGGGAGTGCGGTTGCGTGGGGAGAGTGGCGGCGGGGTGGATGGGAAGGAGTGGGGGTTGTGGTAGGTATAGGTTAGATTAGGGTTAGGGTTTGGCTGGTTGGTTTGGTCAAAGCGGGCTGGGCCAGCCGGGGTAGTAGGTGGCCTGGCCTACGGGCCGGGCTGCCTCCCCTAAAAAAAATAGGTTTTTTATTTATTTTCTTTTAAAGTAAAACATTTTTAAATATGTGCTTAGACAAATAAAATACTCTGAACAAGCCCGGGGTTTGATATTTGAAATAAAGAGAGGCTATTTGTAGAAAATAAAATAGGGCTTTTCAAGAATAGTTTTAGTGAAATTTATGCATGATGTCATGATGATGCACAAAATATAAACAACAGGCGATTTTCTAGTAGTGGTTTTACCCGGGGTGCTACAGTCCCCTACCCCCAGACATGCCGTTACCTCACTGTGCCGACGACCACGATGAGCTCAGCCTGCGCCCTTCGGTCCCCTCGCTGCACTATAAATAGAGGCCTTCCCCATTCGGTTTCAGCACACCATCTCACTCCCCACCTCTCACTGATCACACCCACTCATCCCCAGAGCAAGGAGAGCACCAGGTGGCCGGAATTTCGCCGGCGCTTGCCGCTGTTGGAGGAGAAGGGCACCGTCGATTGGAGCCGTCCGAGGAGGAGCCACCGGTACCAGGAGGATCGCCGTCATCTACTTCGTCGTTCTCCCCCATAGCCGACCATCGCTAGAGCCCTGGTGAGCCCCCACTGACCCCCACTAGAGGCGCTAGGGTTCTACCTCGCCGCGTCCTGTTCAGGCGTGGACGATGAACCACAGTCGTAGGATTAGAGTTAGATCACACGACCCTAATCACCTCGTACCCCTTCGCTCCCCTCTATGTCACTAACGAGTGGGGTCGTTCACTTAAACCCACATATGCGCATTGTGCACAGTGGGCTGGCCCAATTGACCTCCCGCGCGACCCAGTAATTCAAATTTAGGTTATTCTTTTAGTTTCAAACTCAGTTATGTACCTAGATTCAAAAATCAACCCAACTTGATTCACTATACCAAAATGCATGAAACCAATTTTGTTACAAAGGTACTGGAGTTCTTAATCCAAGCCCGTTGGATTCAAACCATTTGGATTTGTAGATCTTCTATAGTAAAAATAACAAGGCAGAAGCTTTTCTGCATTCAAACATTTTTCAAAATTCAACCATAAAAGCTTTTGAGTTGATTCCAACTCTCAAAAATCACATTTAACCATACCTTTTAGAATATATAAAAATATATAGGTTTACCTGCAGAAATAATGATCAAGTAATAAAAGAATGCCCCATAGGCATTTCTAGTCGTTTTATTTAATTAAAATAAAAAAGTTAAACCTTATTAAATTGTGACACCACTTTAAATCATATTCCCATGTACTGAAATATGTGGTGATGACATGTGTCAACATGATCCCATGTTTTAGTTGGAGAATATTAAATCTTAAGTAGTTTTTCAATGAGTAGAAATTACTTTTCTAAAATAAAGGAAATAAAACTATTTACCCTAATAGTTGTAATGCTTGTGATGATATTAGATCATCTAGTGAAAACCTTGGTGTGATAAATAGAAATAGTTAAGCATTGTTTGGTGATTGTGTACCTCGTATTTATTTATAGACGCTAGTACCGACCAAGGATACGAGGAGGAAGGAGAATACTATGAGGAAGAAGCCGAGGAGAACTTCAACCACTACTCGGCACAAGGCAAGCTATCCTAGCAAACTAGAACTTTGCAAGTTAACCCTTGCATTATAACTATGACAACTAGATGCATTAAACATGCATTAGTTAAACCACTTCATTATACCAAACCCAGTTTTACTTGCAAGATTAGTTCTTTTATTTCTTTATCAAAGCTCCTTAGTTTCTGTTTACTTAGTAATTGGTAGAGTTAATAAAGACTTTTGAAGGTAGCATAAATAGCATAAAACTTGGCCTAAGTTAGATGAATCTTGATGTCATCCTGAGGCATGAGATTGAACTTAGATCATTCACACTTGTTTATCACCCCTCATTAGTGTTTATCCCCACTTGTAGATGCTAGTGCTAAGCATAAAACTTGATCACTTTAGATGAGCCTTAGCCCTTTACAAAACTGATGGTTTTCTGGATGCGATACCATTCCAATTTTAACGTACAACCACAATACCAGAAATTTGGGTATGGCTTGACTGGAAATTTATATACCTTAGTACGGGTGCCCTCGCGGCCGAGGTTTGAGTTGAGGCTACCTTGTGAAGATTGACCACCTATGCAGTTCCCAAGATGACAGATGGTCATGGTTGGGAGGCCAAACTCATGGGAGAGGTGCCTATACTAGGGCGTGTAATTGAAAGGTTAGGATTGATTATACGCATACTGAGTATGTCGAATTCAGGATTGTTCTAGGCAGATGTATCGAATATTGTGGTGAAAGTGTACCACTTCTGTAGAGTGTCAAACTATTCGAATAGACACGTCCGCGGATATGGACAGTTGGGTGGCCATATTGTTCTGTCGTGAGATGTTTTCAAAATGACTTGTGAAATGAATCATGACTTTGACTTGAGCACAACAAGGTTGTGAAAGTGAAACTTGAGTTCCAATTTAGGTGTTATAAAACCTTCAACTAGATTTCTTTGCTTCTGAACTCAGTTAAGGTAAATCTGGCTTTTTGCAAAACAACCTAGAGCTCAGGATTTCTACTCAAAACCACTTTACCTGTTAGTGATAGTTTGCAAGTACTTAAAGAGTACTCATGGCTTTGTCCCTGGCTATTCCCGTGGCCAGACTATGAAGAGGACTATTAGTAGGATGGACTGCTGGAAGGTTATGACAACTAGGATCATCTCCCATCGTCAGCATTTCTTGTGGCCATGAAGATGGAGCCTCGCCCACGCTACCATTATTATATTATTCCGCTGCTTTGAATGTACTAAGACTAGATCATGAGATCCTTTATTTTTTGTAAGACCTTATGCATGGTTTGTAATGGATGATGTACTGTGATATCCAATCTGTTATGTCTCGCAAAAAATGGTAATCCTGGGATTGCGATGTATGGCATAACAGGCATCTAGGATAAAAAATCTGGGTGTTGACAGGAAATGTCTTAAGGTTCCAAATGATGCTGTTACACATCAAGAGATCAAGTTACAAGCAGATTTGACTTATGTTGAGAAATCCTGCGAAATTCTGGAAGAGAACTAGAAAACGTTAAGAAATAGGGAAATCAAATACTGCAAAGTACAATGGGAACATCATCCTGAGAAAGAAGCAACTTGGGAGAAAGAAGATGATCTAAGGGAGGCATATCCAGAACTATTCAGGTACACATCAGCAAACTTCAGGACGAAGTTTAATTGAATGGGGAAGTCTGTAACACCACAATATTTAGGAACCAATGAGTAGAAATAGGAATATGATCATTTGCATGCATTCATTTGTAAAATCTGGGTAATTTTTTTGTCAAACAAAAACCTAAAGAGATTAGAGTTTCTTTCACTATCTAGAGGTAGAATTAGATCTTTATAGTGATTGCTATAAATTTTGACATGACCTTTAGGAATTAATAAATTTTGGGGAAACAATTTGAGTTAAAATTTGAAATTTAAATCATTTGGAAAATATTTGAAAATTTAAATTAAGTAATATTAAATTGTCTTCCAAAATAATCTAGTAGTATTGTTTGACTATGTTATATATATTAAACAATAATGAGAATTTATGATAAGATGACAAAATAATAAGAAAGGAATACTTATTTATTTTCTTTATTCCATTACAATAATACAAAGGAAGGTAAATACATGAAATAAATGTATTATAGAAAACAAATTACAATGAAATGAAACTTTATTAAATAATGAGAATATTATTACAAAGATTATTTACAAAAGAATAAATGAGAGATTACAATAAAAGATAAAAACCCTACACTACATATCTACTTCTATAATAAATAATTATCTTCATAGTCCTTGTTCCTGCAAAATAAAATAAACTCAAATAGAAATAGAATGTTATTTGGTTAGTTTTACTCTCAGTGGAGAACAGTGAAGTGCACTGTTCCTATTTACCTCATTGAGTAAGTTAAAGGGGCAAGTTTCACCCAAGTGAGGTGTATCCATCATAGAAGAAAATAAACAAAGCTAACAATCAATATTTGCAAACCACACCAAGATCTCAACCCGTGCATCACTGATCTTGGATAGAAATTCCTATTCTTATAACTAGAGACACAAGCATCCTTAAATGAATAACTCTAGGCACATCTTATGGATAGTAGCATCTCAGAAATCTTTACATCTTAAGAATTAATCTTAAACAGTAAGGATCCATCATATTATCCTTACAAGGGGCTATCAAATCATTTTCCTAAGCACTATAGGAATCATATCTAGAGATGATCTATCATAGATCATTTAAGAAAGGAGGAAACATGTAAAAAACTTAGTTTCTACCTAGAACAGTCTCATGCCAACATCTTGGCCCAAGCCATTTATTCAATATAGATTAAGATAACAGACATATTTCCCAGCTTAGAAGCTGAAGCCAATATATGGTAGAACTCATGAAAAGCCTATTCAAAAACAGGAAATGTGTAACAATCCAAGGATGGTGTCACAACTATCTATTTGATAAACAATCCAAGCATACAATTTATATAACTTAATTTCATTACTCAATCATTTTCCTGAAACAAATAATCAGGAATCATATTGACATCTAAACATTCTATCATCTAATATTATCAGAGAACCATTGGAGTAGATAACCAACTCCAATTTCCTCACATTTGAACATATCAATACAGGCCAGGACATAAAAGTTCAGTTAACAGCTATTGACAGAACCACTGTCAGCACTAAGAACACTAAGCAGTAGTGAAGTCCACACTACTAGGATCAATAAGTAACCATCTCAAATAGCATATTATCAAGAGATGATCCCTAACATAGAGGGATGACCCCTAAACAATGGATAGACACAATTAGAGCCAATAGGGTAGGACAGAGAACAAGAGGGGAAGAAAGGGAGGAACTCAACGAGGGCCTTGATGTAGTTGGAACATGAAGCAGAGCAGACGATGAACACACACATGGTGGCATGGGGAGCACCCGAGGGCGCTGCAACCCATGCCAAGCCAGAAGCACGGCCTCCACGGCAAAACGAGCAAAGTTGGTGGCACCACAGGGCCACTATAGCCGCGACACAAGACCAAAGAGACGGTGGAGCACCACATCGCCGGCAACCACCAAACCCTAGGGTTCAGGGTGGAGACGTCTGGCCAGGAGAGTGGCCTAGCAATGAATCGAGCAAGACCAGTCGATGTAGCACCATCGACTACCTCGTCACGCACCATGGTGGCGACCGGAGAGGCCTGGGGAGGCGAGAGAGAGGCCTGGTAGGCGACTACCTCGTCACGCACCATAGCACGACAACGATAGCGGCAACACAACACCACGGTGGGGCGAGAGAGAGGAGAGACACGAGCGTGAGAGATGGCGAGTGTGTATTGGGACGGTACGGTCCAGTACCACTCGAGTGAGTGTGTTTGACCAGCCCAAGTGGGCCGAGTCAGGGCTGGCCAGCCCAATGGGCTCGGTCCATAATTTAAAAGAAAAATCTAAATAATTGTGTAAAGACCAAAATGACCCTAAAATTAAATAAATCTCTAAGAAATGAAATAAAAATCCTAAAAATACAAATAATTTATCCATGAGTTCATTAAAATGTAAGCTACCCAACAAAATTAAGAATTCTATTTTTAGTAGAATAAATTTTGGTTAATAATTTTTATAATATATATTCCTTAAGGATTTTTATAAAAATAAATAAAATACATAAAAATAAAAGAAAATCAGTTTTATCATTCTAAAAATACTAAATTGCTATTTAGATCAGTAAAAGTAAAATCTTATAAATCAAAATATTTATTCTTAAAAGAATATTAAGAAAATAATAACAAGAGGTAAAATTAAATAAAAATAATTTTTAATCTTTTATAATATTCTATTATACCACAAAAATATCAAATATAATATTTACGATATTTAGGAATTATCCATTAATAACTTCCTTTTTTATTTTAATAAAGGAATGTAAGAATCTAATATGGTGGGTAAAACACACAAAGAAGATAATTAATAAATGGTGCATTGCATTAGTATGCATAATAATTATTGCTTCTTTAAATATTGTCCTTACCGGGCCATAATGATGTTTTGTAGAAATAGAAGCTCAAGGTCGAGTGCAAGCATCTGACTTCACTACCTTGCAGTCACAAGGCAAGTTCACACTTGCTCATGTCCTTTTGATGTGTCTTTATCAAAATAATTGCAAATTGTGTGTTATCATCTATGTCCTGGAGAAGAGAAAGAAAATACTATTTTCACAAATAAATGAAAATTCTATTATCATCCTAAGTGATGGAAAATATAAGATTGGCAATGGAACTTAGGTTTCCAATTGCACGAGATTCACCATAGGAATTAACAACCCATGACATTAGTGATTCTAGCACCGTATAATACACATTAACCTTGAGATTTGGAATGGGAAGGAGAAGTCAACTGTATCTTCTTCCTCTCGCATGTAGCCAAATGCGCGGGTTGTGGCGTTATCCTTGTAGCGTGCATTAATTGGTAATTCGTAGAGGATATGCAGCATATGGGTGGGAACCCTCAACATCCCATGATAGTTCTGACATTTGAGCATTCTATACTAACCATTGCCGTAATTCAATATGTGGGCATGGCGTACACCAAGGATACATGCGAGGTTGCGAAGGGGGTAGTGATTGTCTTGGATGATGTTGTGACCTCAGATCAATAAAGACCCTTGGTCCCTATGATTTACATGCTAGTCCCTGTATCAATAGCTAGCACGCACAATCGATGAATATCATGTAAAACACAATGTCATTATTACACGAGTAATCCAGAGTATGAAAATCATCACAAACTTGCTTAGCATATAGCTAGATCAAATTACAGCGGAAACATAAATAGCTTGAGTCCAACAATTCCCTAGGCTTGTTGAGTGTATACTCGCGATCCCTACTCACCTTTCAATCATCGGATTCTGCACATAAGACGTGCAACCAACAAGTTGGGTCAATACTTTGAATGTATTGGCAAATTACTCCAAGGAAGGAAAACGACAAACTCTACATGCAAGGCTAGTTTAGGTTGTGGAGTACATTTGCACAAAGCTAGTTTTCTCTAAGTATGGAGAAAAGAGAGAGAGTTTTCCTGCTTTGTAAACATTTCCTTAAATAATATGGGGTCGAATGGCACACGAGGATATTACTCACCAAGTGTCCAAACAACCTAAAACTTGGAAATTACTCACCAAGTTCCCAAAATTCCCTCCATTGGCGATATGACTCATGCCACGGGGTTTTAGAAAACTTTAAGTTTTGAAAGAGAGAGAGAGAGAGAGAGAGATAGAGAGGAAGATCCTTCAGAGGATCCGTCCTTCATATTCTCAAGTGTACTTTTCCATGAACTTGGCTAATCGATCAGATTGCAATACTTTCGAGAGTTTATGCACTTTATCCACAATCCATGATCAAGTACTTTTACAGACAAGAACATGGAGAGGCTTTCCCTTAGTAGCCCCTCTACGAGATGGATGCAACCATACCAAGAACCTCCAAATGTTGGTACTCCGATGAGGTTTCCTACTAATTACTAGGCCAAGACAGAGCCCATATGTATTGTGGTTGCACTAGAAACTTCTAAATTCTGAAACATGGCAGACTTCTTTGATTCATGGGCGGCCGTCCTCCACCAAATTCCACTCGTTTACCCTACAACCATTCCACCCAGAAAAAACTTAGTTTTATTTTGAAGTGGCTTGAGAAGAAAAGAGCGCTCAAGAGAGCCTTTATAATTAGAAAATTTCTTGTATTTCAAACCCCCCAACGGTACTTAATATATTTATAGCATAGCAAGCACTTAGCAAAACCAGGGGTAACCTTTTAGGAGGGAAAAAAATCCTAAGTATAGGAGTACTCATGGCATACTACAAAATCTTCGCACTTGCAAAATTATTACTAAGGAAAAATTCTACTAGAACATCCTACACATGCATTCTGCAGAATTTGAAGATCAAAACATGCATTGTCAAAATTGGGGTAATATTATGAACAAGTGATGTAACATGCCTTGATCCGAGCAGCATTCTACACAATAATACTCCTCGGTGCACTCCGAACAATCTAACGAAAACATAAGCATAGATCTAATCACACGGTGCACAAACAATAACAGAAAAGTAACAATAACAGAAAAGTAATATGCATGCATGCAACATTGTAATATGCAATAATGAGTTCCATTTTGGCCAAGGTACTATTTAGGGGTGATATTGTGTTGGGGATGTTGTTAGTACTAATTTCCCACAGATTTTAGGTAATTTGGATTATTACTTTATTTTATATGCTCATATGGAGATCCAATCTTCTAATCTACCATGAAACAGATATAAAGCTCCTAAGCAAGGTTTTATAATTTTAAACAGTAGGCATCATAAAAAAAGCCAATGCAATAAGAATTAACTAAAACAGAGTTATAATTATTTTTCTATGAATTAAATACTCCAATCTAGTGATTAAAATCCACACAAATACTACTGTAGTAAACTCACAATATTATTTCAGATCTGTGTTATACACAATTTTAGCAATCCAACGACATATTATTTGTAATTTTTGGACAAGTACTCTATTTATTATGAATTTCGCAAGTTTATAATGTTTTCCGCCTACTTAAAATAACACATATCTAATCTAGTCAAACTCCGCCACGTGTCGAGATCTGATTGGATGCGTGGATGGAACATTGACTACACGCGTCGACGTGACACTTGCCACGTGGCAGGATCTAAGTGGCCGGTAACCTTTTTATTAAGCCATCTAATCTATGCCGTCGATTGCAGATCTAACAGGCGGTATCGAGCGCTGCTTACCTGGCGGCGGCGTTGACTTGACAACGACGGCGAGCGGCGGCGGCATGGTCAGATGGTGAAGCTCGGTGGCATCCTAGTGGGTTCCCGAGATGGTGAGTTGGTCGACGATGATCAGCAGGTCCTCGCGGTCACGCCTATGTGCTCGGTGTCGCTCCTCGCTTCCTCGTCCAACAACAGAGATCCGCCAATCTTCTCCGTCCCCGACGAGACTCCGACGAGCAGTTTTGGACGAAGTGCTGCAACAGACAAGGGGAAAACGAATGAGGAGAGATGGTCGAGTGAAGGGTCGCATTAGAGAAGAAAATAGAGAAGGGGGAGCTCCAACTCGTCGGTAATCTCCACCTACCGAAGCTTCGGCGGTGGCGCTGTCAAACAAGATCGGGCGTGAGGTGGCTAGGGTTTGCAGGCTCAGAAAACAAAAGGAGGGGTCACGGCGGCGGTATTTATGAGCTAGGCGTCTAGCGGGAGGGATCATATAGGCTCGGAGACGGGCGAATCATGAGGTCGTTCCTCGACTGGCGGGGATCCTCGGGTCACTCCGATTTCGACGGGAGGATAGGGATGACAGGTGGGTCCCACTATCAGCGGTTGTGGCAACGCTGGCGGGATGCACGCTGGGGAAAGGATGCGGCCCAGCTAGGCTTAGCGACGCGCGCGCGACAGAAGGGTGCAACCTGCGCGGGCCATCCCAAATAGGTTAGGTTAGCTATTTTTTTGTTTCTTTTAATATTTTCTAATTTACATTTTCTTTCATAACTTTTGCACATTATCTCCAAATTTAGTGAAATTGGTTTCTAAATATTTGTAAAAATAATATGGTTAACATGGAACCATAATATAACCGTTTTGTATATTTTTGTGAGGCTAATCTTAGTAAATCCCCTTCTTTGTTCATATGGAAAAGTTATTATTAGGGTTTTGGTGCAACTTTAGTTGTGTGATGCTATGATGCAAATGACATGATGCATGCTTCTAGTAACATATTAATATAAAAATTTAGGATGTTGCAAACCTACCCCCCTTAAGAATTATCTCGTCCTTGAGATTCATGTTGGCTAGCAAATAGGTGTGGGTTTTCCATCTTCAAATCTTCTTCACGTTCCCACATGGCTTCTTCCTTGAAATGGTGATTCCATTGAACTTTGCAGAATCTGATAGTCTTGGTACAGGTAATCCTCTTGGTTGTTTCCAATATTTTGATGGGTTTTTCCTCATAACTAAGATCATTTTATAACTGAACCGCATCCAGGGGAACTGTATCTCTTAGTGGTGTTTCGGCCATTTCCGGGTGGCACTTCTTTAGTTGTGAAACGTGAAACACATCATGAACAGTCAGTCCTTTCGGTAACTCCAACTGATAAGTAACTTCTCCTCTACGGGCCATAACCTTATATGGCCCTATGAATCGTGGGGCTAACTTACCCTTGATTCCAAACCTCTTAACTCCTCGTAGTGGTGAAACTCGGAGGTATGCACGGTCCCCTATTTTATAAGTCAGATCCCTGCGCTTGGAGTCAGCATAGCTCTTTTGTCGGGATTGGGATATTTTTAGCCTATCTTGAATCTGTCGTACAAACAGACTACACTCTCCCACTCAACTCCATAATAGCGGAGTCCTACATTTCCTGACATATAAAACGGGGCCATGTTGATGCTTGTTTGGTAACTGTTGTTATATGAGAACTCCGCATACGACAAGTTTTCATCCCAACTAGACCCATAGTTTAGTGCGCAAGCTCTCAACATATCCTCCAAAATCTAATTAACCCTTTCTATTTGGCAATCTGTTTCTGGGTGGAAAGTAGTACTAAACTCTAGTCTGGTTCCGAGAGATTCATGTAGCTGTCGCCAAAACTTCGAGGTGAACTAGGTACCTCTATCAGACACAATTCCTTTGGGAACACCATGCAGACTTACAATCCTTGACATATATATATTATCGAGCTTAGCACTTTTATATGTGGTCTTTACGGGGATAAAGTGAGCCACTTTGGTAAAGTGGTCCACCAATACCCAGATAGAATCATATCCCGAGTGAGTCCGGGGTAACCCCGTGATAAAGTCCATCCCTATATTGTCCCACTTCCAGTTGGGTAAAGGTCGTGGTTGCAGCAATCCTGCCGGTTTTTTATGCTCGTCCTTAACTCTATTGCACACCTCACATAGAGAAATATACTCGGCAATTTCCCTTTTAAAATTGTTCCACCAGAATATATCCTTCACATCCATGTACATATTTGTGTTACCCGGATGAATTGAGTATGGTGAATCGTGAGCCTCTTGAAAAATTAACTTCATGATATCGGGATCATTGGGAAAGCACAAATGCTTCCCATACCAAAGGGTACCTTTTTCATCTAGGTGAAAACCTTTTGCTGTCCCTTCACTTATTTTGGCTCTTATTTCCTCCAACTCTTTGTCTCCCTTTTGTGCTTCTTTGATTCTCTCTTGGAGTGTAGACACTATTTCCATAGCTATTACGTGCCCTTCCGGAACTATTTCGAGTCTAAGATCTTTAAATTGCTTGCATAAATCCTTTGGAAGTTCCCCCGTGGTAAGTCCATTCACATAAACTTTACGACTTAAGGCATCAGCTACTACATTAGCCTTTCCGGGGTGGTACTGTAAATCCAAGTCATAATCCTTAATGAGTTCAAGCCATTTTCTTTGCCTCATATTTAACTGCTTTTGGGTGAAAATGTATTTCAAACTCTTATTATCCGTGAACACATCACAATGTTTGCCCATGAGGTAGTGTCTCCATACCTTGAGTGCTTGTATCACAGACGCAAATTACAAATCATGTGTGGGGTAGTTGTGTTCATGGTTCTTAAGCCGTCAAGAGGCATAAGATACTACCTTCACATCTTTCATCAGTACGCTTCCAAGTCCTTGCCGAGAAGTGTCAGGAAGACACACAACTGGTGCCATTACAAGGCATTTCTTCAACTCTTGAAAAGTTTCTTCACATGCCTCGGTCCATAGGAATTTCTTTTCCTTATTCAACAGTTCCATCATAGGTTTTGCTATCTTGGAAAAGTTTTCAATGAACCTCCGGTAATATCCTGCGAGGCCCAAGAAACTCCTAATATATGGAACATTCTTAGGTGAACCCTAATCAGTCATGGAAGCTACTTTACTAGGGTCTGCGACAACTCCCTTTTCCGACACAACATGACCAAGGAGACCCACTTATTTTAACCAGAACTCACATTTGCTAAACTCGGCATACAACTTTTGTTCCCTTAGCTTCTTCATAATTAGGCGCAGATGCCTCTCATGTTCTTTCTCATCCTTGGAGTATATGAGTATATCATCAATAAATACCACAATAAATTTATCCAAATACTCCATAAACACCTTGATCATCATAGTCATGAAATATGTTGGGGCATTAGTCAGACCAAACGACATCACGGTGTACTCATACAACCGATATCTTGTGGTGAAAGTTATTTTGGCACATCCTTCTCTCGAATCTTTAGCTGAACCTGATCGCAGATCGGTCATTGAGAACATAGTATCTCCCTTTAATTTATCAAACATATCATTGATGTTGGGTAGAGGGTACTTGTACTTGATTGTCACTTCATTCAAAGAGCGGTAATCCACAACTAGTCTCTTGGTTTTATCGTTATTTTCCACAAATAAGATAGGCTCTCCCCAAGATGACGCGCTGGGTTGAATGAATCCCTTGTCTAATTGCTCCCTAAGCTGTTTCTTGAGTTCTTTCAACTCGTCTACATCCATCTTGTATGGTCTCTTGGCTATTGGTCCTATGCCCGGCACCAAGTAAATAAGAAACTCAATATCACGGTCGGGAGGCATCCCTGGTAATTCCCCCGGAAATACATCTGGATACTCCTTCATAATGGGTACATCCTCCAAGCTAACCCCCTTAAGGGAATTCACCATAATTTCCTTAAGTGCAAAAGTTGACTTGATATGAATCCTTTTTCCTTCCGGTGTTGTGAGTGTGACAGTCCTTTTGGCACAATCTATGACTCCTTCATATTCGGTCATCCAATTCATGCCCAAAATTATGTCTAATCCTTGTGAATCTAGAACTACTAGACTTGTGGGAAAGTTGTGTGTCCCAATCCTTGGTTCTAACCCACAGCAACCGGAGTTTGCCACTATTTACCCTCTAGGAGAACTTACCATTAGAGGAGAACTTATAGTTTTCATAGGTACCTTGCCTCTATCCACAAATACCGTTGATATGAATGAATGGGATGCACCAGTATCGGAAAGAACAACTGCGGGAATGGAATTGAGGTTGAACTTACCAATCACGGAGTCCGGTGCATCACAAGCATCCTCCATGGAGACATGATTCACTGTGGCTTTGACAAATAGATTCGGCTTCTTCCCATTTCCATTACTATGGTTGTGTCCATTGCCATTCCCATTGCCATTTCCATTCTTCGTCTTCTCGGGGAAGGTAGTTGCATAGTACCATGTCTTGTTTCACTTAAAGCATGTAACCTCACTGAGATCCTTTCCATTGCGGCCATTTCCATTGCGGTTCATATGTCCATTGTGTTTGTGACTACCATGGTGATGACCGTTATGGTTGTGGACATTACCGTTATGAGGTGGTGGTGATGAAGTGCGTTGCTTCTGGTACGGAGTAGAGTGCTTGTGAGGGTTAGCCTTTGTCTTGCGGTTTCCTATGTTCTTCCGCTTGGATTCAACCATAATATCCATGTCCAAGAGCTCCTGAAAGTTGTCAATCTTCTGAGCCACAAGCTGAATAGATATCTCATCATTGAGCCCTCTTAAGAACTCCTCCTGCCTCTTGGCATCAGTGGAAACATCATCGGGTGCATAACGGGCGAGCTTGTTGGAAAGCTCCCCATACTTAGTGATAGAACGGTGCAGTTGGTGTAAGTCGCGAAACTCACGCCTTTTCAGAGTCATGACACTGGCAGCCACATGGTCAGTGCGGAAAGCTATCTCATACTGATTCCAAGTGATAGCATCAATATCCGGGTGGGTGACTTGGTAGTTATCCCACCATTCTACAGCTGGTACTTCAAGTTGGTGCGCGGCATAATGCACCCTGTCAGCTCTAGCAGCTTGGATGGTGTCTAGCTTCTTGTTGATTATGCGGAGCCAGTCATTCGCAACAATTGGTTCATCGCTGCTAGTGAAGGTAGGAGGGTTCAACCTCAAAACCGAGTCAATCGATCCTGTTGAGGTGGTGGTGGGGGTGGCGGAGGTGGCACGTTGTTGTTGTTTTGCATATTCTGAGTGAGCAGTTGGATCAGCTGATTCTGAGAGGCCAAAAGTTGTGCAATCTCTAGGGGAGTTTGTTGTTCGCACGTCTTGGCGGCATCTGTGGAGTTTGGGAAACAAGTTAAGAGATAGACAGAAATACTAAAGTAGTAAACTCCTACCCTTATGAAAACACACGAAAGCACGCAAGGCATAAGAAGCACAAGTATAACACATAAATCATGCAAGTTTAATTAAACGAAACAAGTATTGGTATTTATTACAATCGCGAATAACATTCAACTATGAAATTTAAAGATGGTCCAACTACTACTCTTCCTCCACGCCTTCCACTTCCTCGTACTAGAATGAGTAACCTTCCTTCTCTAGGGTTGACTTGTATAGCTCCATATCCTTTGTTGCGGCTTCAAGCTTTTCGTGGAGGTCCTTTATTTCTTCTTGCAGTTTCTTGGTAGTGGCTTCTAGTTGATCCTGAAGTCCCTCCTCCTCGCCCTGCAGCTCCTCCACTAGGCTTGACTTCTTAGCGGCCTCAAGTTGCTTTTCGAAGCCCCTCTTGGAAGCACGCACTTCATTGATTATATTGCAAAGGCCCTCGGTCTGCACATCATTATCCTCGATTTCCTTCTCGAGATCCCTAATCTTCTTATTCTTATCTATCACCCTCTTATCTTGGTTAGTGAACTTCATCTCTTCGTCCTTGAACTTCATCTCTTGAGCCATCATTGCCTCCTGCCGCTGCTTGATTATTTCTTCCTTCTCCTTGATGAGAGCGCATAGCTCATCATTCCTTAGAATCTCTAGGGAGCTACCCTTTTCAAGGTCATCAATGTGGCACTCCAAGTCTTGATATTGCGTTCTTCAGCACTTGGTCGAAGTCCTTTCCTCGAATCTCAACTCCATGGGAACTCCTTCCTCATCACGCCTTCCAAAAAGTGCACTGTAGTGACCTTGAAGATCTTCCTGATGGCGCACACACAGGTGACCAATGAGCTGCTACAAGTTGATTCTAAGTGCCTTCTCCTTGGAGTCGCTGATGGTGTGGATTGCTATGTCCTCCATCAGGTGCTCACCTCCATCTCTTCTTGGCTGGATGACCTTGACACCCCAGTATCCTTCCTTGTGGAGTTTCATCATTTACTTCCTTGAATTGTTGGCAGGGAAGTCCCAAACGAGTGAGGAGATCCATGAGGCATCCTCCAAATTGAAAGGGCTCGATGTCCACGATGGTGTCGTAGAATAAGCTCGTCATATTTAAGTTAGAAGAATGAAGATTAGATACTAAAATAAGTAGGGAAAAGCAGGTACTACAAGTGCATAAATAACTTAGAAGAAAACGCGAGTAAAGGCACACGAAGTTAGAGGTGGTTTCCAATCCTAGGGGTCTGATGCGCTTAGATCAATGTAGAGCTTCGTTGGGAGACCCCAAGACGAAGGTATGACGAGCACAACAGCAAGTCTTCCCTTAGAAAGAAACCAAGGTTATCAAACCAGTAGGAGGAAGGAAACTACCCAAAGGTGTTGTTAGCAACTTGGAAACCCGCACAACACAAACACAAGACTTTGCGCCAACGAACAGTGAGGTTGTCAATCTCACCGGTTTGCTGACAACAAGGGATTAACTGTATGGTGTGGAAGGTAATGGTGGTTTGCAGAAAGAAAACAGTAACAGTGGAAGATGTATCAATGGTAAGTATTGTACCAGGGTCCATAGTTCACTAGAGGTGTTCTCCTTAAGATAAACAAACATGGCATGCTGGGTAAACAAATTACAGCGATGCAATTGATAGGACAGAGCAAGGCATAACAAAGGAATAATAGACATTCATGATCCTGTGAGATTTGATTGGGCAAAACTACAAGATACATAGACCGCCATCCAACTGCATCTATGACTAGTAATCCACTTTCAAGTTATCATCCGAACCCCCTCCAGTATTAAGTTGCAAGAAACGGATAACTACTTTAAGCAAAGCGTGTAAGGTAAACAATCCACTTGTTCCATGAACAACAGACCATTGTTTTCTCCCTAGTAGCAACAACACATCTACAACCTTAGAGATTTCAGTCACTTCCCCAGATTAAATAGAGGCATGAACACACTATCGATCATAAATACTCCCTCTTGGAGTCACTAGCATCTAGTTGGCCAAGATAGCTACTAGAAACAGAGAGCATGCAAGATCACAAACAACACAAACATGATAGAATCAATAAGATAGAACCATTAATAAATCTGACATAGTAATCTCAATATCCATCGGATCCCCACAAACACAACATGCATGCTTACCAATAGATGATCTTGATCATGAACGGAGCTCACAAGATCTAAACATGGTAGCACAAAGGAGGAGAGACAAACATCTAGCTACTACATGGACCTGTAGTCCAAGGTGAAACTACTCACGCTTCATACCGGAGGCTGTCATGATGATGAAGAAGGCCTCCGGGATGATCTCCCCTCTGGCAGGGAGCCAGGAAGAACTTCAGATTCCCCCGATATAGGGATGATGGTGGCGGCTATAGAATGTTTGGTGGATGATTGATCAGGTCCTTAGGGTTTTGATATCATGCGCTTCTTATAGGCGAAGAGGTGAGTCAGGGGGCACCCAGGGTGGCTGCACCCCCCACGCGCGGGCCAGGCCTGGCCGTGCGGCCAGGGAGTGTGTCCCCCTGGTGGCTCTTCTCCATCTCGTACTCTAGCTCCGTGTTCCCCAGAGTAAAATATTGACTTTGGATTTTGTCCCTTCCAATTCCGAGAATATTGATTTTCTGCATTTTCTAGAACCAAAAACAGAAGAAAATAGGCAACAGGCACTGTGGAATCTTGTTAATACGTTAGTCCATAAAACATATTAAAACACCTCAAAGCATAGACAAAGCAAAGCAAAGTAGATACTAAACAAGCATGGAACATAAAAAATTATAGATATGTTTCTGACGTATCAAGCATCCCCAAGTTTAACTCCTGCTCGTCCTCAAGTAGGTAAGTGATAAAAAGAATAATTTTTTAGGTGACATGCACCATCAAAATCAAGATCTAACCATTTGAAAGCATTGAAAGCTAGGATCAAAGAACTCTAAACATGAGCATGAAAGATAGAGTTCTAATAGTAATACAAAGTAACTATGCATGCAACATGAAAGGTTACAAACAAAGATCATGAATGTCAACACCCGGATTTGTCAATCCTAGATGCCTGTTATGCCATACATCGCAATCCTAGGATTACCATTTTTGCGAGACATAACAGAATTGGATACCATAGTACTTCATCCATTACAAATGATACATAAGTTCTTACACAAATAGGGATCTCATGATCTAGTTCTTAATACAACATCAAGCAGCGGAATACGTAATAATAACGGTAGCATAGGCGAAGCTCCATCTTCGGAGTCACAGGCAATGCTGACGATGGGAGATGATCCTAGTTGTCGTAACCTTCCTGGGGTCCATATTCCAGGTACTCCTCTTCATAGTCTGGCCATGGGAATAGCCAGGGACAAAGCCATGAGTACTCTTTAAGTACTCGCAAACTAATACTAACAAGTAAAGGGGATTTTTTGGATAATAGGACACTAGGCTCTAGGGTTGTTTTGCAAAAGCCAGATTTATGTCTACTAGGTTCTGAAGATAGTCATAATCTTATAAATCCTAAGTGGGAACTTGTATTTCAGGTCACAACTCTGTTGTGGTCAAGTCAAAGTCTCAATTAATTTCACAAGTCTCAATCCTAACCTTTCAATTACACGCCCTAGTATGAGCACCTCTCCTGTGAGTTTGGCCTCCCAACCATGACCAGCTGTCATCTTGGGTACTGCACAGGTGGACAATCTTCACAAGGTAGCCTCAGCTCAGACCTTGGCCGTGAGGGAACTAATACTAAGGTATATAAGTTTCTAGTCAAGCCCTACCCAATATTCGGGTATTGTGGTTGTACGCTAAAATTGGAATGGTATCGCATCCAGACAACCATCAGCTTTATAAAGGGCTAAGTCTCATGCCTCAACATTTTTATCACCAGAATCATCAAGTGTTTGGAAACACATGTCCAAAACATTTCAATAGAATGATCCATCATTCCAAGGTTTTCATAACCATTTTTCCACCAAGTATTCCCATCTAAAAGTTGATCAAGTTTTATGCTTAGCACTAGCATCTACAGGTGGGGGTAGTACTAATGAGAGGTGGTAACTAGTGGAGTTTCACTAAGTCCAACCTTATATCTTAGGCTGATATCAAGGTTTCTAGTTTAGGCCAAATTTTATTCTCTTTATGCAACCTTCAACATCTTTCCAAAATCTACCAGTCACTTAAGTAAACTCTATGTAAGCTTTGATAAAGAAATAAAGTGAGAAGATTGCTCATAAAACTAGGATTGGTTTATCAAATGGGTAATCTTGCAAGGGTTAGCTTGCATAGGTATATTATCAACTTGCACATTCACTAGTAGTATTTGGCTTGCTAAAGTAGAGTGTCTTGCAAGTTTTAGCTTGCATCAATGTCAATATAAGCTTGCCTTGTGCAGAGCAGTGGTTGAAGTTCTCCTCGGCTTCTTCTTCGTAGTATCCTCCTTCCTCCTCGTAGCCTTGGTCGGTACTAGCGTCTATGAATAAATACGAGGTACACAATCACCAAACAATACATAACTACTTGCAATCATCACACACAAGGGTCTTATAGATGATCTAACATCATCTCTAACCTTACAAGGTTAAGGCTTGATTTGATTCTTTTTATTTTTAGACAAGTAATTTCTACTCATTGAAAAACTACTTAAGATTTAATATTCTCCAAACCAAACATGGGATCATGTTGACACATGTCATCACCACATATTGTATTCCATGGGAATGTGATTTAAAGTGGTGTCACAATTTAATAAGGTTTTACCCTTTTATTTTACTTAATTAAAGTGGCTAGAAATGCTTATGTAGCATTCTTTTATTACTTGAACATTATTTCTGTAAGTAAACCTATATATTTTTGTATATTCTGAAAGGTATGGTTAATTGTGATTTTTTAGAGTTGGAAATAACTCAAAAGATTTTATGGTTTAAATTTGAAAAATGTTTCAATGCAGAAAAGCTTCTGCCTTGTTATTTTTTACTATGGGTGATCTACAGATCCAAATGACTTAAATCCAACGGGCTTGGATTCAGCATTCACAGACCTTTCCAACAAAATTGGTTTCATCCAATTTGGTGCACTGAATCGATATGGGTTGATTTTTGAAGTTGGGTACAGAAGTGTGTTTGAATTTTAAAAGAAAAAGGTTTAATTTGAATCACTGGGCTACGCGGGAAAAAGTATCGGGCGGCTGCTAAGCGCGGTCCCGCTGGCTTAAGTGGGTGTCCCCACTCGTCACGACACGGGCGGGCGGTATGGGGCAACGTGGATCGTTCGATCTAGTTCTAATCCAACGGCTGGGGGTCATCGTCGACGCGAGACAACTTCGGCGAGAACGAAACCTAGAGCGGCCAGTGAGGGGTGCTGGGGGCTCACCGGGGTACGGGCGAGGGTCGGCGAGGCGGACGAACGACGAAGTCGACGACGGCGAATCTCCTGGTACTGGTGGCTCCTCCTGGGGCGGCTCCAATCGCTGGCTCCCTTCTTCTCCAGAGGCGACGAGCTCCGGTGAAATTCCGGCGAGGTGGTGCTCGCCTTGCTCTGAGAACGGTGTGGCACGTCGGAGGAGAGGGAGTGAGATGGTGTGAAGAAATCGCGGGGTGGCCTCTATTTATAGTCGAGCGAGGGGACCGTCGGGGCGCACGGTGAGCTCGTCGGGGGCGAGGTTACAGGCGGCTAAAGGCATGGGCAAGGGTAGGGGACGGTGCGGTGTCTCCTGGCGATGCTCAATGACATGGTCTCGAGGCATGGGGCGGTGCGGCTTGGTCTGGAATGGGCGGTGCTCTGCGCGGAAGAGGCGGTGTCTTCGACGGCGGGCGGTGGCTGTATGGTACGGGGCGGCAAACGGGGATGTCTGGCGGTCTCCTGGGTCGGTGGTGATCGTGTGTGCACGCGGTGAGGGCGGCACGCGGTCTGTGGACGCTGGTCGAGGGTGGCGCTCTGGCGCATGCTCGGCATGGTCTGGGCGCGACTTGTGCGCGTGGTCCAGGGCTTGGCAACGCTCGCGGCTGGGACAGGTAGTGGCGGTGGACGGTGGGCTGCCTCCCAGACAAGGTTGGCACGGCTAGTTCTTCCTCTAGCCTGCTGTCCACAATGGGGTGGCAAGGTTGGCTTCGGCTGTACACCATTGATGGCAATGGCAATCTCACAGGGGTGCTAGTCCTTAGTTAAACTTCCTAGCTGATCTACTGAGCTGTGTGTGAGCTAACTAGGGAACAAGTTAGGCCAATTTTACTGCACACTATAGTGTTTGATGTTTGTTTGATTTGTGTCTGCAACCTGTTTGATGAAATGGCCGCATGAAATCAAGTTTTTAATTTTGAAATGAATTTTGGTGGGTTTGCTAGATTGGTGCTGGTGAGTCTGCAGATGCTTGGGTTTTGAAAGTTGAGCTTGTTTCAGTGGTTTTTGAAAAAGTGGGATCTTCCCATATGATAAAGATTCAATTTTGAATTGACATTTAAACTATGCATTTGAAAGTTTCTGGATGATCACAAAGTGGGCCTTGATACCTTGTTATGAGTACATTCAAGGGGTGCAAAGATCCAGAAAAGTTTCTGTTAGGTTTTGAAAGTTTGAGACAGCCAAAGTAGGCATGGGAGTTAAATTGGCCAAAATGACCATTCACTTCATATATGTGTTTTGATTTACTTGTCTTTAGGAAAAGTGTGGGAAATGTTTTAGATGATGTTTATTTCACCTAAGAAACATTTTACAAGCAATGAAACAAACAAACAAGGTGGGTTTAAAAGAATTCAAAATCAATGCATACACATATGCATACATTCATAATTTTATTTAGAAAAGTTTTTGTTAACCCTAAATGTGAGGATTAGAATTTGATGGTCCAAGTTTAGTATTTTTGGGATGTTACAAACCTTCCCCCCTTAAACAAAATCTCGTCCCGAGATTTGAAAAGGACGAAAAGATTACCTAGGATTTTAAGAGATCTGGAAACTCCGTCCTGATGTGATCTTCGGCCCCGGTAGCTTCCTCTTCTGTGTGGTTGCTCCACTGAATCTTGAGAAACTTGATGCTTCGGGTTCGGGTAGTTCGAAAGGCTTCTTCCAAAATACGGATGGGTACTTCGGGATAGGTCAGGTCATCGTTGATATCTATGGTCCGGTGATCGATATTCTTGAACACGTCAGTCTTCTCGGGGACTTCGAGACACTTGCGAAGTAACGAGATATGGAACACATTGTGCACAGCTTACATCTCTTCTGGTAGTTCCAATTGATACGATACTTCTCCTCGACGGTTCAGAATTTTGAAAGGTCCGATATATCTAGGGGCTAACTTTCCCTTGAGTTGGAAACGCTGCATTCCCTTCAATGGCGACACTTTTAGATAAACAAAATCTCCTATGTTGAAGGCGAGGTCTCTACGTCTCTTATCGGCGTAACTCTTCTGTCGGGATTGGGAGGTCTTGAGGTGCTCACGAATCTTGTGAACCTTCTCTTCTGCTTCTCGTAGGATGTCGAGTCCGAAAATCTGACTTTCTCCTACTTCTGACCAGTTCAAGGGGGTGCGACACTTCCTTCCGTACATAAATTCAAATGGGGCCATTTGCAAACTGGCTTGGTAACTGTTGTTGTATGAAAATTCTGCAAACGGCAGACAGTCTTCCCATTTGGATCCATATTCTAACACACATGCTCTCAGCATATCTTCGAGTATTTGATTTACTCGCTCCGTTTGTCCATCGGTCTGAGGGTGATACGCGGTACTGAAATCTAGGCGGGTTCCTAAACCTTCTTGGACTTTCTTCCAGAATCTCGAGGTAAACTGAGTTCCTCGATCTGATACGTTGTTTTTGGGGACTCCATGCAAACTAACGATTCTAGCGATGTACAACTCGGCTAGCTTCGAACTCTGATAGGTGGATTTGACGGGCAAGAAATGGGCGACTTTGGACAATCTGTCCACTATGACCCAAATAGAGTCATTTCCCCTACTAGAAGTAGGTTGTCCAGTGATAAAGTCCATTCCTACAGAATCCCATTTCCATTCCGGAATTTGCAAAGGTTGCAACAATCCAGCGGGTCTTTGATGTCCTGCCTTGACTCGCTGACATATATCACACTTGGCGATATAGCTTCTGATTTCTCTCTTCATCTTATGCCACCAAAATTGCTCTTTCAAATCTTGATACATCTTAGTTCCTCCGGGATGGATAGAATAAAGAGTATCATGAGCCTCCTTCAAAATAACTTCTTTCAACTCAGAATCTGATGGTATACAAAGGCGTCCTGTGTAGCACAAAACTCCTTCTTCGTCCTTGGTGAATCCGGTTACTTTGCCTGTACCGATACGACGCTTGATTCCGTCGATACTGGCATTTCCCTTCTGCGCCTCTTTAATCTGACTAATCAAAGTGGGTTGAAGTTCTATGCTAGCAAAAAATCCTTCACTTACTAATTCCATTCGAAAATCTTCCATCTCTTTGTGCAAACTTGGTTGCTCCTTCAAAATCATGGAGTTCAAGCGGCACGGCAATCTACTACGGGCATCGGCTACCACGTTGGCTTTACCAGGGTGATAGTGAATGTCCAGGTCATAATCCTTGATTAGCTCAATCCATCTTCTCTGCCTCATATTCAGCTCCTTCTGAGTGAATATATACTTTAGGCTCTTGTGATCCGAATAAATCTCACAATGGTTTCCCATCAGGTAATGTCTCCATGTCTTCAGGGCTAGAACTACGGATGCGAGTTTGAGGTCATGGGTTGGGTAATTTTGTTCATGTTGCTTCAATTGTCGCGATAGGTAAGATATAACTTTGCCTTCTTGCATTAGCACACATCCGAGACCAATCTTGGATGTGCCACAATACACATCGAAGGGCTTCATGATATCCGGCATGATCAAGATTGGGGCTGAAATCAATCTCCTTTTGAGTTCTTGAAAACTCACTTCACATTTGTCGGTCCATTCAAACTTCTGGTCCTTCTTCAGCAATTGGGTCATGGGTCTGGCGATACTAGAGAATCCTTCTACAAATTTGCAGTAATATCCCGCCAATCCGAGAAAAGCACGAACTTGGGTTTGAGTGGTTGGGGCTTGCCAATCTTCTACATCTTTCACTTTGGCAGGGTCAACGGCAATTCCTCCGGCTGATACAATGTGACCGAGGAATCCTACTTCCTGTAACCAGAATTCACATTTGCTAAATTTTGCATACAGCTGATGCTCTCTAAGGGTTCCAAGAATGGTCCTTAGGTGTAGCTCATGTTCTTCTTCTGATTTGGAATAAATTAAATGTCATCGATGAAAACAACGACAAACTTATCCAGGAAGTCCATAAAAATCTTATTCATGAGGTTCATGAAATAAGAGGGGGCATTGGTTAATCCGAAAGACATGACTGTATACTCATACAATCCATATCTGGTGGTAAAGGCAGTCTTTGGAATATCCTTTGCACGAATTTTGAGTTGATGATAGCCAGTCCTAAGATCAATCATAGAAAACACTTTGGCACCGGTCAACTGATCAAAGAAATCTTCTATCTTAGGAAAGGGGTACTTGTTCTTGATGGTGACATCATTCAACTTTCGATAATCCGTACACAAACGGTTACCTCCATTCTTCTTGTCCACAAATAAGACAGGTGATCTCCATGGGGACGCACTTGGTTGAATCAATCCGATTTCCAGCATGGAATCTAGTTGCTTCTTTAGTTCTTCTAGTTATGACGGGTTCATACTATAGGGTCTCTGGGCTATGGGTCCTGTTCCGGGGATTAGTTCGATGATAAACTGGATATCCCGATCTGGGGGCATACCGGGAAAAACATCTGGAAATACATCGGGGTATTCGCAGACTATCCGGACTTGGTCAATGGTAGGTTGGGCTATACTCTTGTTACACTTGAATTGGCGAGGTGAGGTTTCAGATATATGCTCGACTGATATTCCGGTGGTACCGTTCATGGTGATGGCTTTCTTGGCACAGTCAATCAATCCTTTATGTTTGGACATCCAATCCATTCCTAGTACTACTTCCAAACCTTTAGTACCGAGTACTATTAGGTTAGCATAAAAATATATGCCATGGATTGGGATAGGGACGGCCTTGCAAATTTGCCTAGCCTTGGTGGTTGATCCGGGAATTTGTACAATCATCACATGCTTCAATTTGGTTGGTTGAATTTTACTAGTGCAGGCAAATTCTTCGGTGACAAATGAATGCGATGCACCAGAGTCAAACAACACTCTTGCAAGTAATGAATTAACAAAAAACATACCCAGCACGACGTCTGGCGCTTCCTGAGCTTCTTCAGCATGCATGAGAAAAAGACGGCCATTGCGGTTGAGTGAATTCCCTGGGGCAAATCTTCTCCTGGTTGACACACGCTGCTGAGCTGGGACATTGGAGTTGGGGGCTGTAGCATTCTTCTTGTTGGGGCACTCGTTGGAATAGTGGCCTTTATTTCCACAGTCATAACAGGTCACTTGTGACTTGTCCTTGGCTGCGACAGGCACATCATTGCTTCCAGTCCTCGGGGCAGTTTTGGGGTTGGCGGTAACATTGTTGGTGTTGAACTTGGGTGGGGCACGGGTGAAATTGCTAGAGTTGCCGGGGTTGTTGTGATTTCCTTCGGGTCTAGGGTTTCCATGGTTGGGGTAGGTCGGACGGGTCATAGGGGGTCTATTTGTTCTTGGGGAAAATCCTGGAGATGGGTTGGGGCGATACTTTGGGGTCTGATGGGTTCCTGGTTGATGCATCATGCGACGCTTGCGGTTCTCATTGGCCTGGTTGATCTTTCCTTCCATCTGGATAGCAGATTCGACAAGGGCTTCAATATCAACAAAGGGGATTTTTACTAACACTGTCTGCATCTCGTCATGCAGACCATTCAGGATCTTTCTTTCTTCTTGGCTTCGGTGTCTATCTCGTCCGGGGCATACCTAGATAATGACAAAACTTTGTCACAGTATTCCACTACAGTCATCCTTCCTTGCTTCAACTCTCTGAACTCGTCTCTCATTCTCTTGATCAAACCTGGTGGCACATGGGTTCTGCTGAACTTGACCTTGAATTCCTCCCAGGTCATCATTTGGCCTCCGGTCATGGCGCGAACACTGTTCCACCATGCCCTGGCATCTCCGGCTAGATAATTGGTGGCGAACAGGACTTTCTCGTTGGCTTCCACTCCGGCGACTTCTAGGTTGTTTTCTATGGTTTGCAGCCAATCATCAGCATCTAGGGGTTCTTCTGACTTGGTGAAAACGGGTGGGTTGGTGTTCTGGAAATTCTTGAGCTTAGATCCGTGGTTGTCCTGATTTCCGTGGCCTTGGTTGTTGTGGGCTAGCTGGGCTATCTGTTGCAGAGTGGCTAGGTTGGCTTGACGTTCCGCTCTTTCAGCTTCGCGGTCAGAAGTCAACATTTGCAGGATCTGCAACATCGGGTCCGGGGCTGAACCACTTCCTCCACGTGGCATCTGAAGATTGATATATATCATGAGAAAAGAGGAAAATTTCTAAGGTTTTGGGTCTTTGAAAAGTGTTAAATGTTTGATTCAGATTTTTCTAGCAACTTGCTTTTTCATTCATTCATTCACTCGATACAACGCACACCACAACAAGGAAAAACAGATGGTTTTAAGAACCATTCTGGAATCTACGATACAGTGGGACCGACTACTACTCACTACGCTAGTGCTCAAGTGCTACTACTCCTTGAAATCTGTGGCTTCATCATCTTCATAATCATCGATGAAGGCGAAATCATCCTCATCGGTGAAGAAGTCCATGGCCTGATCCTCCAGAAAATCATCGTCATCGCTGAGATAGGAGTAAGGGTCTCCACGAAGATCCTCTCCGGTATTCTCCCTTTCTTCTAACTGCATGTCTCTCTCGTGGATGGTCTCCTCCAGAGATGAGATGTGATGGCGAAGACGGGCAATAATGCGCTCCTTCTTGTCGAGCTGATGGCAGCGAGACTTGCGATCCTTTTCTAACATGGTCGTGGTTTGGTCCTTCGTCTTGATGATGGCAGACTTGTGGTTGCAATAGTCACGGCAGTTGTCCAATTCCTGTTGACGATCATACATCATGAAGCTAAGGTGGTCCAATTGATTCTTCAGCTCGGGGTGGTATGTGGCTTCCAATGGTTGTCCATTTGCATCACGCCTTGGGCAAAACTCAAAGCGAGTACCCTTGATCGGATTGATGCTCTGCCCACACAGACGGGAAAGAGCTTCCTGCATTGCTCTGGCAAGTCCATCGAGCCAGTTGTTTTCCCTGAAGGTAAAATGAATTCCCTCCGCAGTGGGAGGTTCAATCTTTCCTCGGAGACTTGCAACAATTAGCCACTGCAAATCTTCTCCTCCTTGATCATTGAGCTAAGCTCCGAAGAACTCGGGGTGCAGATGCTCCAGAAGTTCCGAAAGCTGATCCAGATCCCTCTCAAAGATAAGGTCTCCTCCATTCCCAAGTTGGTAAAACTTGTTGTACTTCACGTCCATCTATAAAAATAGAGGATGAGTAGATTAGCAGAGTGATCAAGTGTGTCAAAATTTTATTTATTCTGCAAGAGTTTTTGAGGACCATGAGGTTTTATTAAAGAATTAAAGAGGTAAGAATGAGAATAAGTTTTCGTAAATATTTGTGTTCTTTGGTTTTGAAACTAAGTTTTTGGTTCAACGTCCAATCTAACTAGGTTTTCCTATGGTCAGGATGGCTCTGATACCAACTTGTCAACACCCGGATTTTTCAATCCTAGATGCCTGTTATGCCATACATCGCAATCCCAGGATTACCATTTTTGCAAGACATAACAGAATTGGATACCATAGTACTTCCTCCATTACAAACGATACATAAGTTCTGACACAAATAGGGATCTCATGATCCAGTTCTTAATACAACATCAAGCAGCGGAATACGTAATAATAACGATAGCGTAGGCGAAGCTCCATCTTCGGGGTCACAGACAATGCTGACGATGGGAGATGATCCTAGTTGTCGTAACCTTCCTGGGGTCCATCTTCCAGGTACTTCTCTTCATAGTCTGGCCATGGGAATAGCCAAGGACAAATCCATGAGTACTCTTTAAGTACTCGCAAACTAATACTAACAAGTGAAGGGGGTTTTGGGATAATAGGACACTAGGCTCTAGGGTTGTTTTGCAAAAGCCAGATTTATCTCTACTAGGTTCTGAAGCTAGTCATAATTTTATAAATCCTAAGTGGGAACTTGTATTTCAGGTCACAACTCTGTTGTGGTCAAGTCAAAGTCTCAATTCATTTCACAAGTCATTTTTGAAAGTCAATAGTTTGACACTCTGTAGAGATTGTACACTTTCACCACAACATTCGATACATCCATGGGAACAAATCCTGAACTCACCATACTCAAGATGCGGATAATCAATCCTAACCTTTCAATTACACGCCTAGTATGAGCACCTCTCCGTGAGTTTGGCCTCCCAACCATGACCGATTGTCATCTTGGGTACTACATGTGGACAATCTTCACAAGGTAGCCTCGGCTGGACCTTGGCCGTGAGGGAACTAATACTAAGGTATATAAGTTTCGGTCAAGCCCTACCCAATATTCGGGTATTGTGGTCAGACGCTAAAATTGGAATGGTATCGCATCCGACAATCATCAGTTTTATAAAGGGCTAAGGCTCATGCCTCAACATTTTATCACCGTAATCATCAAGTGTTTGGAAACACATGTCCAAAACATTTCAATAGAATTATCCATCATTCCAAGGTTTTCATAACCATTTTTCCACCAAGTATTCCCATCTAAAAGTTGATCAAGTTTTATGCTTAGCACTAGCATCTACAGGTGGGGGTAGTACTAATGAGGGGTGGTAACTAGTGGAGTTTCACTAAGTCCAACCTTATATCTTAGGCTGATATCAAGGTTTCTAGTTTAGGCCAAATTTTATGCTCTTTATGCAACCTTCAGCATCTTTCCAAAATCTACCAGTCACTTAAGGCAACTCTAAGTAAGCTTTGATAAAGAAATAAAGTGAGAAGCTTGCTCATAAAACTAGGATTGGTTTATCAAATGGGTAATCTTGCAAGGGTTAGCTTGCATAGGTATATTATCAGCTTGCACATTCACTAGTAGTATTTGGCTTGCTAAAGTAGAGTGTCTTGCAAGTTTTAGCTTGCATCAATGTAAATATAAGCTTGCCTTGTGCAGAGCAGTGGTTGAAGTTCTACTCGGCTTCTTCTTCGTAGTATCCTCCTTCCTCCTCGTAGCCTTGGTCGGTACTAGCGTCTATGAATAAATACGAGGTACACAATCACCAAACAATACTTAACTACTTGCAATCATCACACACAAGGGTCTTATAGATGATCTAACATCATCTCTAACCTTATAAGGTTAAGGCTTGATTTGATTCTTTTTATTTTTAGAAAAGTAATTTCTACTCATTGAAAAACTACTTAAGAATTTAATATTCTCCAAACCAAACATGGGATCATGTTGACACATGTCATCACCACATATTGTAGTCCATGGGAATGTGATTTAAAGTGGTGTCACAATTTAATAAGGTTTTACCCTTTTATTTTAATTAATTAAAGTGGCTAGAAATGCTTATGTAGCATTCTTTTATTACTTGAACATTATTTCTATAAGTAAACCTATATATTTTTATATATTCTGAAAGGTATGGTTAATTGTGATTTTTTAGAGTTGGAAATAACTCAAAAGCTTTTATGGTTTAAATTTGAAAAATGTTTCAATGCAGAAAAGCTTCTGCCTTGTTATTTTTACTATGGGTGATCTACAGATCCAAATGACTTAAATCCAACGGGCTTTGATTCAGCATTCACAGACCTTTCCAACAAAATTGGTTTCATCCAATTTGGTGCACTGAATCGATCTGGGTTGATTTTTGAATTTGGCTACAGAAGTGTGTTTAAATTTTAAAAGAAAAAGGTTTAATTTGAATCGCTGGGCTGCGAGGGAAATAGTACTGGGCCGGCCTTCTAAGCGCAGTGCTCCCGCGGGCTGCTTAAGTGGGTGTCCCCACTCGTCAGTGACACGGGGCTGGGCGAAGCGGTATGGGGCAACGTGGATCGTTCGATCTAGTTCTAATCCAACGGCTGGGGGTCATCGTCGACGCGAGACAACTCCGGCGAGAACGAAACCTAGCGCGGCCAGTGAGGGGTGCTGGGGGCTCACCGGGGTACGGGCGAGGGTCGGCGAGGCGGGCGAACGACGAAGTCGACGACGGCGAATCTCCTGGTACTGGTGGCTCCTCCTGGGGCGGCTCCAATCGCTGGCTCCCTTCTACTCCAGAGGCGGCGAGCTCCGGTGAAATTCCGGCGAGGTGGTTCTCGCCTTGCTCTGAGAACGGTGTGGCACGGTCAGTGAGGAGAGGGGAGTGATATGGTGTGAAGAAATCGTGCGGGGGTGGCCTCTATTTATAGTCGAGAGAGGGGACCGTCGGGGCGCACGGTGATCTCGTCGGGGGTGAGGTTACAGGCGGCTAAAGGCATGGGCAAGGGTAGGGGACGGTGCGGTGTCTCCTGGCGATGCTCAACGACATGGTCTCGAGGCATGGGGCGGTGCGGCTTGGTCTGGAATGGGCGGTGCTCTGCGCGGTAGAGGCGGCGTCTTCGACGGCGGGCGGTGGCTGTATGGTACGGGGCGACAAACAGGGATGTCTGGAGGTCTCTTGGGTCGGTGGTGATCGTGTGTGCACGCGGTGAGGGCGACGCGCGGTCTGTGGACGCTGGTCGAGGGTGGCGCTCTGGCGCATGCTCGGCATGGTCTGGGCGCGGCTTGTGCGCATGGTCCAGGGCTTGGCAACGCTCGCGGCTGGGACAGGTAGTGGCGGTGGATGGTGGGCTGCCTCCCAGACAAGGTTGGCATAGCTAGTTCTTCCTCTAGCCTGCTGTCCACAATGGGGTGGCAAGGTTGGCTTCGGCTGTTCACCATTGATGGCAATGGCAAGCTCACAGGGGTGCTAGTCCTTAGTTAAACTTCCTAGATGATCTATCTTTTGAAATGTGTGAGCTAACTAGGGAACAAGTTAGGCCAATTTTACTGCACACTATAGTGTTTGATGTTTGTTTGATTTGTGTCTGCAACCTGTTTGATGAAATGGCCGCATGAAATCAAGTTTTGAATTTTGAAATGAATTTTGGTGGGTTTGCTAGATTGGTGCTGGTGAGTGTGCAGATGCTTGGGTTTTGAAAGTTGAGCTTGTTTGAGTGGTTTTTGAAAAAGTGGGATCTTCCCATATGATAAAGATTCAATTTTGAATTGTCATTTAAACTATGCATTTGAAAGTTTCTGGATGATCACAAAGTGGGCCTTGATACCTTGTTATGAGTACATTCAAGGGGTGCAAAGATCCAGAAAAGTTTCTGTTAGGTTTTGAAAGTTTGAGACAACCAAAGTAGGCATGGGAGTTAAATTGGCCAAAATGACCATTCACTTCATATATGTGTTTTGATTTACTTGTCTTTAGGAAAAGTGTGCGAAATGTTTTAGTTGATGTTTATTTCACCTAAGAAACATTTTACAAGCAATGAAACAAACAAACAAGGTGGGTTTAAAAGAATTCAAAATCAATGCATACACATATGCATACATTCATAATTTTATTTAGAAAAGTTTTTGTTAACCCTAAATGTGAGGATTAGAATTTGATGATCCAAGTTTAGTATTTTTGGGATGTTACAATGAATAACAATGCATTGAAAGACGTTTGTTTGTTTCACATATAGAAAACATACCATAGTGTCATCCAGCTTGTCCCTCATGGAGTAGCAAATAAATGCATAATACACCTTCAAAGTCATAAGAGTGACTAGATATAAATAGTTCATGAGCAAGGAATATCAACAATATGAATCAATCAATAAGTTTTGGGACAATGCACATAGAACTAAGAATGGCAACTATGCTCTCTTAATTGGTGCCTAAGGATAGAAGGTGGAAACTCCATATAATGGTGGAAGAAAGGCCCTTCTAAAAAAAGGGAAGAATGGATTTCAATTCTCATAAAGAGCTTCCAAAAATTATGGTACTTGTTAGCTTTCAGCTCTCCTTGTCCCTATCATAATCATCTTGAAGTGATTAAGGTTAAAGTGAACAAACTATGGAGTATATGCTTGACAAATTATAAGTTGGCAATCTCATGTCCCTTGAATATGAGGTCCGCTTCTCATGCTACTCAACTTTAGTCACTTGTAAGTTCTTGTCATAGTAAGTACATGTGTATCATAGAGAACCGCCAACGGGGTACCCCTTGCACATGATACATGAGCTATCCCATAATCAAAATCACAAGGCAAGCAGACAATGAGCATCTCATCAATCTTCTTATTTACCATGGGAAAATGATGCCTTTTTCTCTCTTTCCTCTTTTCAATATGTCTCTTTTTTTATAAGAAGAAATGTTCATAGATTGCTCACTATGGTGATGCTGCAAGTTTCCACCATGATTAGGCATGGCTTAGGCTTGCGGCTTAGGCATTTCTCTAACACACATACATAACTCCATGGACTTACAAGCTCCCCTTTTATTTCACACCGACGACATCCATAAACAAAAGAGCATGATATCAACTATGTACAATGTACAAGTGCAATGTTGAAAGCATTACCCATGACATCACGGTTCTGCTAATTACAATGTATAAGTGCAAGCATATACAACATAGATGACACAATGGTTCAAGTTTATTTAGGGGAAAGAAAATAAAGTGTGCCATCAAGTTTGTGAGAGCTTTAATCACTAAGTTTCACATAACAAAATAAATTTTTTAATTGGAAGATGGATAAAACAAGAATATACTTGGAATGGTGTAACACACCATGCATAGGAATTTATAGTGGACACTTTGGAATAACTTGGTTTCTTGAGTTTACTCATACAAGTGGAGGCTAGCAAAAGACTGGGATCGACCAACTAAGAGAGAAATAATGGCCATAATCATTTAGAGCAACAAAACATTACTAATAAAAGCATAAAGTGGTACCACAAGTCAAAAACTAAATGATCATAGAGGCTATGGTGACTTTTTCATAGTCATAACATGGTGTGAGCATGTGCCAAGCAAACCCAAACAAAGCATCAAAGGAGAATACCACAATACTATACTTTTGTATGCTAAAACAACACATTATTCCTTCAAGGAACATTAAGAAATCCTAATTGTTTGGAACAAGTCATGCTACAGCAATAATCACTAAGCATAAGTTCAAAACAACATCTGGCATGACATGATAAAGTCTAAGTCACAGTCAAAGCAAGCTCAAGAACTTTCTACTTCTCTCCAACACCAATCAACTTATTTGGCAACAACACAGCGAGAACGGGGGTCCAAACTACTTTATTCAAGCAAACTAAGCAAACAAAAACAAAAACTAAGACGCTCCAAGAACAACACAACTTGTGCATGAAACAATAAAAACCAAGTGTCTAGAAAGACCTGAGATTTTTATTGATGAAGAAGGGGGTGCCTTGGGCATCCCCAATATTTGACGCTTGTACCTCTTGAATGTTTCTTGGGGTGACACGGGGTGGCATCCCCAAGCTTGAGCTTTTGTCCATTATTCATCTCATTACATCATTCTTCCTCTACACCTAAAAATTTTCCTTCATACAAAACTTCACACAATCTTCATTAGCAACATTAGTGCATTCAAAAGATAATAGACCTAGCGGTTTAGTTTTAAAACAGAAAAACTTTCACTAAAAACACAAGATACCGTAGCAATTCCCTCAAAAAGCTCAATTTCCCAAAAAAAACCCAAAAAGGAATCAATAAGAAGCAAATGCAAATAATGGCAGAAATCTGTCAAAACAGACCAGCAGGTAGAAACCAATTTTTTAGAGGACCTTATGTTGCTCAAATTAAAAAGTGTTGCACTAACAAAAGTTAGATAACAACCTGGGGGATTTAATCATAAAATTACAGCTCAATCCTACATACATAGAGTTTACACGAATTTTTACAGTGGAGCATAAAATCTGTTTTAGGACAGCAACTCCCCAAATCTTACTTCCCTCTCATTAGAAGTTATTCTTTGCACAAAAAGCAAATAAAAAGGATAAGGAGAGTTCATTACAAAAGTAATAACTTCCAAGACTCAATAAAACTATTGGGTTATCTTCCAAGAAGTACTTTTCTTTAACGCCTTTAAGTTAGGCACAAGAAGCAAGAATCAAGTATTTTCAAATGAAGAAGCATTAATATCAATACTCGATATATCTTCAACTAAGAAAGGTATCTCATCCAAATGAGTTTTATAGGATCCTTTCTCATCTCTCTTAGGCTCACTACTTTCCTCAAATGGGTTTTTAGGAACAATCCAATCAAAATTCTTTTCTAAGGAATCATGCATTCCTACAAGTTTAAAAGGCATGGGTATCTTAATTTCCTCTCTGGGTTTGGTTTTATTTAAAGTACCCATAACATCTACACATGAGCCTAGCATATTAAAACATTCAAAGACCTTTTTGGCTTCCTTAGCAACATCATTGAACTCTTTTAGTAAAGTTTCTAGGATAAAATATCTCTTTTTAGCATCCTCTTCTTCTTTTAGTTTAAGAAACAAAATTTGCATCATGGGGTAAGTTTAACAAACCTAGCCTCCAACATGTGAACTAAAGAAGCTGCAGCAATTTCATAATTATGAGCAAGTTCTGCGAAGGATCTATCCTCAATATCCTCATGTTTGCTGACATGATTAAAGAATTCTTCAATATTTTCTTTCCCAATTATAGAGCCACTACCTATTGAAATGTCTTTCAGGGTGAAATTGGGAATCAACATGGTGATCTAGAGCAAGGTGACAACTAGAGTAGGAACTAATTTTTTTGTTTTTTTATAAGATAAAGCAAACAAAACTAAACTATTTTTTTTTTGAGTTTTTGATAAAAAGAGGCAAACAAAACCAAGCAAAAGAAACTAAGCAAAACAAAACAAAGTAAATATAAAGGTTGTGAAGGACTCCCCTTGTGAATCCGTCCTTAGCCTCCCCGGTAACAGCGCCAGAAAATAGCTTGATGCGCTCAGATCAATGTAGAGCTTCGTTGGGAGTCCCCAAGAGGAAGGTATGATGAGCACAGCAGCAAGTCTTCCCTCAGAAAGAAACCAAGGTTATCAAACCAGTAGGAGGAAGGAAACAACCCAAAGGTGTTCTTAGCAACATGGAAACCTGCACAACACAAACTCAAGACTTTGCCCCAACGAACAGTGAGGTTGTAAATCTCACCGATTTGCTAAAAACAAAGGTTTAACTATATGGTGTGGAAGGTAATGGTGGTTTGCAGAAATTAAACAGTATCAGTGGAAGATGTATCAATGGTAAAGATTGGACCGAGATCCATAGTTCAATAGAGGTGTTCTCCTTCAGATAAAGAAACATGGCATGCTAGGTAAACAAATTATAGCGGGGCAATTGACAGGTCAGAGCAAGGCATAACAATGCAATACTAGAGATTCATGATCCTATGAGATTTGATTGGGCAATACAACAAGATACATAGACCGCCATCCAACTGCATCTATGACTAGTAATCCACCTTCAGGTTATCATCCAAACCCCCTCCAGTATTAAGTTGCAAGCAACGAATAACTGCTTTAAGCAAAGTGTGTAAGGTAAACAATCCACTTGTTCCATGAACAAGAGACCGTTGTTTTCTCCCTAGTAGCAACAACACATCTACAACCTTAGAGATTTCTGTCACTTCCCAAGATTAAATAGAGGCATGAACCCACTATCGAGCATAAATACTCCCTCTTGGAGTCACTAGCATCTACTTGGCCAAGATAGCTACTAGAAACGGAGATCATGCAAGATCAAAAACAACATAGACAAGATAGAATCAATAAGATAGAACAATTAATCAATCTGATATAGTAATCTCAATATCCACCGGATCCCCGCAAACACAACATGCATGATTACAAATAGATGATCTTGATCATGAACAGAGCTGACAAGATCTAAACATGGTAGCACAAATGAGGAGAAACAACCATCTAGCTACAACATGGACCCGTAGTCCAAGGTGGAACTACTCACTCTTCATACTGGAGGCTGGCATGGTGATGAATAAGGCCTCTGGGATGATCTCTCCCCTCTGATAGGGTGTCGGGAAGAGCTTCAGATCCCCCCGATCTAGTAACGATGGTGGCAGCGGCTATGGACTGTTTCTTGGAAGATTGATCAGGTCCTTAGGGTTTAGGTATCGGGGGCTTCTTATATGCGAAGAGGGAGGCCGATGGGGTGACCGAGGCGGCCGCACCCCCATAGGCGCGGGCTAGGACATGCCGCGAGGCCAGGGTGTGGCCCCCTTGAGGCCCTCCTCCGTCTCATCTTCTGGCTCCGTGTTCCCCACAGTAAAATATTGACTTTGGCTTTTGTCCCGTCCAATTCCGAGAATATTGATTTTTAGCCTTTTCTGGAACCAAAAACAGAAGAAGACAGGCAACTGGCACAGTGTTATCTTGTTAATAGTCTAGTACAAAAAACATATAAAACCATCTCAAAGTGTAGACAAAGCAAATCAAAGTAGATACTAAACAAGCATGGAACATCAAATATTATAGAAACGTTTCCGACGTATCAGGGTCACGTCCTACATGCAACTTTGTGCTCTGATACCATCAGTTGTGACCTCGGATCAATAAAGACCCTTGGTACCCCTTTTATTTACATGCTAGTCCCTAGATCAATAGCTAGCACTCATAGTCGATGAATATCATGTAAAACACAATGTAATTATTACACGAATAATCTAGAGTATGAAATTATTACAAACTTTCTTAGCATATAGTTAGCTCAAATTACAGCGAAAACATAAATAGCTTGAGTCCATCAATGCCGTGGACTCGTGATCCCTACGCACCTTTCAATCATCGGATTCTGCACATAAGATGTGCAGCCAACAAATTGGGTCAATACTTTGAATGTATTGGCAAATTACACCAAGTAAGGAAAAGACTAAATCTACATGCAAGGCTATTTTAGGCTGTGGAGTTCATTTGCACAAAGCTAGTTTTATCTAAGTATGGAGAAAAGAGAGAGAGTTTTTCCTACTTTGTAAACATTTGCTTAAATAATATAGGGTCGAATGGCACACGAGGATATTACTCACCAAGTGTCCAAACAACCTAACACTTGGATATTACTCACCAAGTTCTCAAAATTCCCCCGTTGGTGATATGACTCACGCCATGGGGTTTTAGAAAACTTTAAGTTTTGAGAGAGAGAGGAAGATCCTTCAGAGGCTCCGTTCTTCAGATGCTCAAGTGTTCTTTTCTGTGAACTCGGCTAATCGATCAGATTGCAATACTTTCGAGAGTTTGTGCACTTTATCCACAATCCACGATCAAGTCCTTTTACAGACAAGACCATGGAGAGGCTTTCCCTTAGTAGACCCTCTACCAGCTGGATCCAACCGTGCCAAGAACCTCCAAATGTTGGTATTCCGGTGTGTTTTCCTACTAAGTACTAGGCCAAGACAGAGCCCATATGTGTTGTGGTTGCACTGGAAGCTTCTGAATTCTGAAACATGGCAGACTTCTTTGATTCCTGGGATGCCGTCCTCCACCAAATTCCACTCGTTGACCCCACAACCATTCCACCGAGAAAAAAACTTAGTTTTTATTTTGAAGTGGCTTGAGAAGAAAAGATCGCTCAAGAGAGCCTTTATACTTAGAAAATTTCTTGTCTTTCAAACCTCCCAACTGTACTTTATATATTTATAGCATAGCAAGCACTTAGCAAAACCAGGGGTAACATATTAGGAGGGAAAAATCCTAAGTATAGGACTACTCAGGGCATACTACAAAATATTCGCACTTGCAAAATTATTACTAAGGAAAAATTCTACTAGAACATCCTACACATGCATTCTACAGAATTTGAAGATCAAAACATGCATAGTCAAAACTGGGGTAATATTATGAAAAAGTGGTGTAACTTGCCTTGATCCGAGCAGCAATCTACACAACAATACTCCTCGGCACTCTCCAAACAATCTAACAAAAACATAAGCATAGATCTAATCACACAGTGCACAAAACAATGACACAAAAGTAATATGCATGCATGCAACATGGAATATGCAAGAATGAGTTCCAATTCGACCAACATACAATTTAGGGGTGATATTGTGTTGGGGATGTTGTTAGTATTAATTTCCCACAGAATTTAGGTAATTTGGATTATTAATTATTTTATATGCTCATATGGAGATCCAATCTTCTAATCTACTATGAAACAAATATCAAGCTCCTAAGCAAGTTTTTATAATTTTAAACAGTAGGTATCATAAAAACAAAGCCAACACAACAAGAATCAACTAAAACGGAGTTATAATTATTTTTCTATAAATTAAATACTCCAATCTAGTGATTGAAATCCACATAGACACTGCTGCAGTAAAATCACAATATTATTTCATATCTGTGTTCTATACAATTTTAGCAATCCAACGAGATATTATTTGTAATTTTTGGACAAGTACTCTATTTATTATGAATTTTGCAAGTTTACAAAGTTTTTTGCCTATTTAAAATAACATAGATCTAATCTAGTCAAACTCCGCCACATGTCGAGATCTGATTGGATGCGTGGGTGGAACGTTGACTACGCACACTGACGCGGCACTTGCTATGTGGCAGGATCTAAGTGGCCGGTACCCTTTCGATTAAGAGATCTAATCTATGCCGTCGATTGCAGATCTAACGGGCGCGTGGTGTCGGGCGCTGCTTACCTGGCAGCGGTGTTGGCTCGACGACGACGGCGAGCAGCAGAAACACAGACAGATGGTGAAGCTCAACGGCGTCCTAGTGGGTTCCCGAGGCGGTGAGGTGGTCGACAATGATCAGTAGGTCCTCGCGGTCACGCCCGTGTGCTCGGTGTCGCTCCTCCCTTCCTCGTCCAATGGCAGAGCTCCACTGATCTTCTTCATCCCCGGCGAGACTCCGATGGGCAATTGAGGACGAAGTGCTGTGATAGACAAGGGGAAAAACAAATGAGAGATGGTCGAGCGAGGGGGTCATGTTAGAGAAGAAAATAGGGAAGGGGGAGCTCCAACTCGTCGGCAATCTCCACCTACCGAAGCTTCGGTGGCAGCGCTATCGAACAAGATCGGGAGCGAGGTGGCTAGGGTTTGCAGGCTCGGAAAACAGAAGGAGGGGTCGCGGCAGCGGGATTTATGAGATAGGCGTCCAGCGGGAGGGATCAGATAGGCTCTGAGACGGGCGAATCGCGGGGTCGTTCCTCGATTGGCGGGGATCCTCTGGTCGCTCCAATTTCGTCGGGAGGATAGGGATGACAGGTGGGTCTCGCTGTCAGCGGCTGCGGCAATGCTGGCGGGATGGACGCTGGGGAAAGTATGCGGCCCAGCTAGGCTTAGCGGTGCGCTCCTGCGCGGCAGATGGGTGCAACCTGCACGGGCCGACCCAAATAGGTTAGGTTAGCTTTTTTTTGATTCTTTTAATATTTTCTGATTTATATTTTCTTTCATAACTTTTGCACATTAGCTCCAAATTTAGTGAAATTGGTTTCTAAAATTTTATAAAAATAAGGTGGTTAACATGGAACCATAATATAACCCTTTTGTATAGTTTTTGGAAGGCTAAGCTTAGTTAACCCCCTTCTTTGTTCATATGGAAAAGTTATTATTAGGGCTTTGGTGATAGGGTTTTGATGCAACTTTAGTTGTGTGATGCTATGATGCAAATGACATGATGGATGCTGCTAGTAACATCTTAATATATAATATTTTAGGATGTTACAGATCATCTACTGGGCCCCACATCATGGAATTGTGGATGGGAAAGTACGGCAGATTGTGCAACAAGGATTTGATATCTCATAGGTAAAGCAACACACCTCTGCAGAGTGTAAGAACTGTAACTTGTTACTCCCTATTCCGGGAAGGAACTGTGAGCGCGGCAGGAAAGGAACTCCATGAAGTTCTGGTCAACCTGTGAAGGCTGATGGACATAGTTTTGATATTAAAATCAATCTTTGAAGAAGTGTTTACGAAAACTACATAGTGCCAAGGACTGATAGTCCGAGGTGGTAGATAGTGCATCAAACTTCCCACCTTGCATATAATGAACTTGCTGGGTAACGTTGTTACTCACTCTTTCCTTTGATCCCCTGCTTGGACTCTGAGGAGCCAGAAGACAATCTGATGTATGAAGCTGAAGGAAAAGAGGATGTCTACTACGAGGAACCAGACCTGTCCGTAGGAGTGGAAGGGGTGGACTATACGATACGCTATGGAGTGGAGGGAATCGAGTCCGAATAATTACCTTAGTTAGTTATAAACCAATCGAGCCGAGCAACATAAACTTTATATAATAAGTTGTTGAGCACAATTTGGAGTATGAGTTTGAAACTTTCGACTTCCGCTAAAACTATTTAAGTTTGGTTTGTAACTTTGAATCACTTGAAGTACTGAACTTATGAAATTGTAATAATAATGAAGTGTGTATGTTTGTAATATGGACCCGCACTGTTTCTGTTGTACCACTCCGAGGGATGTGATATTTACGGAACGTTGTTCTGTGGATGTCATGTCAACGACTATAGTGTACTACACATGTAGGGTCACCGCAAGGAGTGGAGGTGATCTTTTCCCCTGAGAGTTTCAAAGATTGTTTGGCATACCGGTGTCCAAAGGTATTTCTTGCCTTTCTTCAGGAGATCGGTAAGAGGCTTGGCAATCTTGGAGAAGTTTTGGACGAATCAACGACAATAACTCGCCAATCTAAGGAAGATGCGGACTTCTTTGACATTTTTTGGAGTAAGCCACTCCATTATTGTCCGAACAGTTTCCGGGTTGACAGAAATGCCTTCTACAGAGATGAAATGCCCCAGGTAGGTGACCTTTGGCAGCCAGAATTCACACTTGGAGAACTTTTCATAGAGGCGGTTCTCACGAAGCTTGTAGAGGACGCAACAAAGGAGTTCAACATGTTCCTCTTGTGACTTGGAAAAAACAAGAATATCATCAAGATAAACCACCATGAACTTGTCGAGATATTTCCATGAAGACCAAGTTCATGATCCTAGAGAATGTAGCAGGTGCATTGGTGAGACCAAAGGACATGACCGTGTAATCATATAGGCCATAGCGAATTTTGAATGCCGTTTTGGGAATATCTTCTTTGCGAATTTTGATCTGATGGAATCCGCTCCTCAAATCTAGCTTAGATAGCACCATGGATCCAGCGAGCTAATCGAATAGATCGTTGATTCGAGGAAGAGGGTACTTGTTCTTGATTTTTTTTTGAATTGATAGCTCGGTAGTCAACGCAGAGTCGATCTGTCCGGTCTCTCTTCTTGACAAATATTGTTGGACTACCCCAGGAAGAAGTATTGTGCTAGATGAAACCCAACTTTTCTTGCTCATCGAGCTACCACTTGAGTTCAGCTTGCTCATTAGGTCCCATTTTATAAGGCCTCTTAGAGATAGGAGCGGTTACAGGTTCTAGTTCAATCACAAAACCAACCTCACGATCAGGAGGTATACCTGGTAGCTCTTTAGGGAATACATCCGGGAACTCACAGACCACCGGTACACTTTGGAGAGCGTCCATAACATCCATGTTCTGAACACCTAGGGAATAGAGCTAAATTGAGGGATTCTGCCTTGGATAATAGACAATGTGGCCTTCAAGAACTTTCGGAGTGACCGAGTATTCAGAGTAATCGATCACAGCTCCATTTGCATTTAACTAGTCCATACCCAAGATGACATCAATATCTGAGTTGCCCAAGATAATCAACGAGGCCATCAAATAAGAACCACCGATTTGGATGTGATTTTCATGATTGATTTTGGAATCTTTCATACACATACCTGGGCTTTGCACCATTAACCGATGTAGCAGAGGATCTATGGTTAACTCATTCTCATTTGCAAACTTGTGTGACACAAATGAACGAGATGCCCTAGTATCAAATAATACTAGTGGAGAGACCGAGTTGATAGGAAGCGTACCTAGCACAACTCTAGGTGCATGTTCTTGAACAAGATTGACATTGTTGACTCGGGTAACAGCTCACCCGGGCTTGGTGTTGATGTTGAGAGCCCATGGAGCATGTGCTTGAACCAAATAAGTAGACGAAGTAGGTCTTGGTGGGGGTGGGGGAAGAGACTTGTTGTTGTTCATTGGGCAGTTCCACTATTGATATCCAAAGTTTCCACACATGAAGCAAGCGCCACTTGGTCATGGAGCGGAGTAACCACCAAACATCACCCTTGGGTAGTTGCTATTGTAGCCCCTAGGTGCTACGTTGTAAGAGTGCGGTGGCCTTGGAGCAAAGCTTGCCGGTCTTGGAGGAGGGGGAAGCGACGGTGTTGTAGCAGGAACCCACACACGACTCTTGGAAGGACTAGTCCCAGAGGAGGACATGACATCACGATTGTGCCTATTAGATTCTTCATAATATTGTTTGCTCGACTCCTCTTGGAGAGTCGATTGCTGTAGCTTAAGAAGGAAACTTGTGGTAGCATGAGTCAAGCCGTACTTGATCGAATCTTGAGACCTTTATGAAACCTATTCTGCCTCTTCTTGTCATCAGAAACCTCTTCACCGCCATAGCGAGATAAATTGGTGAAATTTTTTATGTAAGTGTTGACATTGTCGTTGTCCTCCTTTTAGGTTCAGAAACACTTCCTTCATTCTTTCCATCACAATTTCAGGTAAGTACTGTTCCTTGAAGGCATCAGTGAATTGATCCCATGATGGCTGGAATCCAGGTGGGCTTTCCCTCAGATAGCCCTCCTACCAAAGTGTGGCCTCTCCACATAGAAGGTTCATAGCAAATTTTACTTTGTCATGTACAACCACATCAGCAGTGTCAAGGAGCTTTATGGTCTCGCGGAGACAGTCATATACATCAAGTGGCTCAACTGTCATCTCAAAATGCTGAGGATTGAACTTTAAGTCCTTCAGGTTGTCGCGGTGTGGAGGCGGACGAGGTTGAGCAAATTCATTCCTCCGGACACTTTCTTCAAACCTCAGTTGGTTCTGCTGCATTGTCCCTAGAGTAGTAGCAATACTGAAAAGGGCAACACCCAACTCGGGCAAGCCCTGAGCTTCCTCATTATGACCGCGACGTGGTGGGGGCGTGATCCTGTTATAGATGAAAGATCTTACATTAGTACCATAATGGAGAATGTTTAGTAATCCAGAACAACACTAAAATGGAATTAACCATGATTAAAGGATACAATTTACTAAGATGAATAGGAAAACTCATGCAACCCAACTTCGAAAATAGTATCACTTAAATGTGCAAAATAACTTTATAGATGAAGGTTAGAAAATCCACATCATGTGAAAGCATACTTAAAGATCGAACAACCCTAACTAGATCGTGTCGGTAACAAGGAGTAAAATAGATCGCATCGGTTTCCAAAGAGTCGGATAGATCACGTCGGTTTATAAAGGCATGTCAGTATGGAATGTACCAATAGTTGATATCCAAAGGAAGATTACGATAACAAGTTGGATGCAATAGATATATAAAATGATTTAACAACACACATCCTATGGTAGTACGGAAACCCAGAACACGTGAATCCTAATTTGAACTTTTAGGAGAGGATTGATAACGTTGCACTTCCTTACCAGAAATGGGTGGGTGGGTGGGTAAGAAGGACAATGGAAGCAGTCCTACTCTCACGTTTAGTTTTTCCCTAATATACACAACTACCAAAATTATTTTGCTTGACTGATAACGACCATCTTGGATGAGACCCTGAAGGGAGGAATGGCTCTAATACCAGATATAATACCTCAGACACTATGCTCTAAACAGAAAGCTATGACGAACCCAAAGTGCATGAGGTGGTACTACCATGGAGGCCCAAGGGCCACCCACGTGCAAGCCCGTCTAAGCGTAGCAGGGCACGGTACCTACCAACCACACCACCCACTTTGCAAGAACAACGTATCAAGTGTGAGCGGTGTAGTCGACATGCATGCGAATCAAAACATACACAAGGGTGTCCATCAGCAACATACAAGAGTACATCAGAGCCATACCATCTAAAAGAAATAGAAATATTCAACACCATAGGGCAACATCCAAAATACTAGATAGTTCTAATAGTTTAGGACATATCCTCATACAACACACATCAGAGCATCAAGATAAAGTGGAAGAAAATATCCGAGTACAGATAATAAGCAAATTGGCGTAAGACACCCTGAAAATAAGCACATCCTGCCCACATGATCTCAAGATCTCCATGTCCCGGAATCTCTACCCCGGATGGTCGTTGCTGCCATCATCTGTCTCACTCAACCCAGTAGCCTTCCTATGGACATACCTGTCCATCTGAACCAATATTTTATCGCGTGAGACCCTAAGGGACTCAGCAAATATTTACGCATCTAAAGGGAACAACCTGAGGGTGACGCAATTGTAGCGAAAATAAGACTAGCAATTCTATAGAGACACGCTACACATCCACCCAATCAAAGATAGACGATTGCTCGTTAATTAAACAATAGTTAATTACCCATTAGATATATATCAACATAAGTAAACATCGCTCGCCCACCTCCCTGTTCTTGAATGAGAAGGCAAAAGAACAACCCATCTGTTGGCAGTTTTATTAATCATTTCATGAATATTGCACTATTACTAGTCAAGTTTTAGTTAATTTAAAAGCAATACTTTAGTTATGCTTGTCTATGATCGAGAAACTATGCTCCAAGTCATCCATAACTGGGGACACGGCTTTCAGAAAGATATACCCTACAGGGGTGCACAAATAGCAACACACGCACGATCAACCTCGAAAAAACAAAATGAGAACCCAACGAGGCATCACGAAAAAGCAGTAAAACATGACATAAGTACAAGATAGTAATATCGCCCCAAACTAGTTTGTGGCCCTAAGAAATTAAATATGAATCAAGCTAGGACTAAGGGGATTCATGATCCCACATGCGGATAGTGCGATAGTCAAGGAACAAGAATCAAGTACTTGGGGTCCTACGGGACACAAGTGAGTATAAAGAACCAAATAGCAGATATTTCCCACTGGTGCCTCTTTCTTTTGTTATCCCACTACTACTCAATTCAGTTGTTTAGGTACCTCATTATTCAAAGACACTCACAAACCCTACACATGCAATTCTACGACTCGCATGGCTCACACAACTCCTGTAATAATGTCTCATAGGATTGAGGGAACAAGCTTCAGCGGGGTCTAAACGTAAAGTCTATGCAATACTTGGGATTCAATTTTATTCGTGACGCGATTATGATGCAAGAATAAGATAGATGTAATAGGTACAATATGTTGTGCAAGCATGGGGAAATGCTTGTCTGGCGGTTCAGTTGCAGAATAAGATTGCTCCGGGTAAAACTCCTGAGGCTCCTGATAAGCTCCTTGCTCGGTGTCTATCTGGATAAAAACCAAACACACAAGGGCCAAAATAAATACACTGCACAATCATATAAATCATATGCGACAAGCAAACAAGTATGCCATGATGGAATGCTGCACAATTTACATGGTAGAACATAGCATGGCAAGGGTGAGGTGTGGGGTACAAGATGAAAGCATTTTATTAAGTTTTTAGTCATGTTTTTCTCCCTTAACATTGCTGCCCCATTAATAGTTATATGATGCATGCTTCAATTTATATCATGAAATGCATAGTTAGAATAGGCTCATCAAGCTAATCGATTTATACATATCATTTGTCGAATTCAGACTTACGAATTTAAAGTTATGCAATATTTAAGAAAAGGCATTTATTAATATTTATTAATTTGAAAATTTTAAGCTGCTCAAATGATAATATAAATAACATAAACAGATTCCTCACATTTTTCTGATTCAAAAACATAATTATTTATATTATTTGAAATTATAAATTTATATTATTATTAAAGTCAAATTATTAAAGAGGGGTCAAAGTCAAAGGTTTGTCTAGGTAGAGACAACCCTAGTCAAGTTTGAATTTATGGTTGAATTCATATTTGAAAAACATTTATATTCATTTTTTAAGTTTTCTCAATTTCAAAAGATTTCAAAATATATGGATTAAATTTGATTTAAACAAATTCTGGAATTTAATTGAGTTACAATCGTGCTGGAAACTTTTGTTCCTGTGGGGTTTCATACCCACAGCCACCGACAAGTGGGCCAGAGGATCGAAAGGGACTACCAACGTGGCCAGCTGGGGTAGTGCCATTCGGGACATGCAGGGGAGCGCGGGTTGATAAGAAGGAAAACTTAGGGGCTAAAACAGAAAAGCGACCGGGAAGCTGGAGTCAATTCTGACGAAACTGAAATTTCTGAACCCGTTTTGACAGAAAAAGCTATAAACTGTGAGGAAGCTCAGTCGCAACAAAGCCGAATTTGCATTAGTCATAAAATAGGGAAGATGTAGATCTATTTTAGATCTACGATTCTCGTATACGAAGTTTCTTCATCCCAAGTCTGGAGTGACAGGGAAAAGGTGACGAACAGGAGGCGAAAACTGCTGAAATTGAAACTGCGATGCCATGTTTTGTTCTGATATTTGAATGAGGATGGCGAGCAAACAAAAATGGATCTCGCGATACTGTAAAAAGAATAGTCGTAGAGGAGAGGATGATGAACAAGCTTCGTCATGGGTGTTTCTACAGAGGAGGGATTTAGTGGCCTTTAATCATTGATGAACAGAGGGAAAAATTCCAGGCGTTAACTATCGGAACTGACGAACAACAATAGTGAAGTTCGTCCAACTTGCGTGACAGATTCCGAGAGATCTAGAGCTTCGTTCGAACCGTGGCCTATGTCGTTGGAAAGAGGGCACATCCGAGATCGCCTACACATGAAGAAATATGTTGGAGGGTGACCAGGGCGGTTGCAAACTTGTGATGAACATGGAGAAAAACGAGGCCGATTGATTATCGAAAACCTTTAGTTTTGTAGCTCGACCTGCTGATGTTCGGTAGAATATTTTGAGAGATTTAGATCACCGTTCTCAAAGTCGTTTGTTCCTGCTTGTTATTGGGACATCAGGGAAGATATACTCGTAAAGGGAGGCGCTGGAGAACGAAGGGAAGGTTGGGAAGTCAACAGGAATAGGAGGTCTGCGGCTAGCTGCTGCTGATACTGTCATCGTGCGTGCACAGCGTGGGCGACTCGGGAAAGTTCGGCAGCGGGGAGAGCTCCCGATTGGCGGAGAGGATGCAACAGGGTGGGGAATGGAGAGAGGAACTCAACACGGGGCCAGAGGCATTCTCGCTGGGCTCGGCGCAGGCTAGAAACGACGATGATGGCGGATGGAAGACGGAGCAGAAGCTGCGATCACGTCCGGCTCCTCCTCCTCGGTAGCGGCTGGTTGGCGACGAGGTGACTGCACGGCCGCTATGGACAGACAACCTGGCCCTGTTCTCGGGACGACAGCGGTAGAAGTGGTTCAGGCGGGGAAGGGATAGCGCGGCGGTTCCAAGAAGGAATCACACAGCTTCGATGGAGAAGAAGGGGATAGAAAACAACAGCGCGAGGGGGAAGAGAAGAGGAATAGGTTTCCTGGGGCCTCGAGGACACGTAATGAGACGGGAAGCTCCTGGCGTGATGCGGACGATGGACGGGGACGGCAACCTGCTCCCGCGCGCTTTCTGTCTGGAAACAGAGAGAGGGAGTGAGATGGTGATGAAGACGAACAGTAACGACGACTTCCCCCCTTCGGTCGAAATGGCAAGGGACGCGAGCAGAGAAACTGTGGGTCGGCCCAGGTGTAAAGAGAAGGTTTGATTCAGCTGAGCTGCTGATCGAGGGATTGTTTCCCTGCTGCCTGGACCTGAAACTGCTGCCGCCCTCTGCATGAATCTTCAAACCCTGATACAATCTTCTCAGATTTGAAAAGAAGATGATTTCGAACATAACTAGAAACATCTGATCAAGAGACCTTAGAAGAATAGATAAACATCAGATCCTCCAAGATTTGGGTACTTCTAAGAAAAAGAAAGAATGGCTAGATTTTCTTTTTGGAGAATTGACAGGATGCTGTTTTCTAGCAAAAGAAAACTGTTGGAATTGTCATGAATCTGTTGTAGGGAGAGAAATAGATATAAAAGATAGCCATGCAGTAAGAAGGCAGGAAAAAGAAAGATGAACACATAACAATTTGGGCTTACAAGAATAAGATAAAAAGAAAAACAAGATCCAAATGAGTCTATATGTGAGCCAAGAATTAAAATGCGAAGAGAATATACAATGCCCATTACTGAGCCTACTCAAGCAATCTCCCATTAGCCTCTCTTTAATTTTGAGTAAAGCGATTGTAAACTCCTTATTTAGGCTAGCAAATTTATTGATTTACAAGATTATCGCATTGGAGCTGTGACAGTTTTGTAAACTACTTCTCTAGCAAGTAATGAATCTAAGCTCAAAGCCAATGAGTACGCCGGATGTTGCATTTTCACAGTGAGGTCTTCGTTCAGGATGTTGGAAGTATTTTTGATATGGAGTTTTCTGTGACTACTGATCAATAAGGATTCCCCTGGTTGAGGGCCTTCTGATTGCCTTGGTCTACTCTTGATTGGCTTGCTTGCCTGCCGTAAGCCATGCATTATCAAGTTAGTAGGTGGAAATATTTTATAAGAGATTCCCTCAACCCATATTGGGCATGTAACAATAATCAACAACCAAATACAATATATATCAAGAAGAAACTATATGAATAAGGATACAAGTGCATATGAAAGGAGAAACAAATAAAGGGTTTTGTATGATGCTCAAATGCAAGGTGGCATGGTGGCATGAGCATGACATAATGATGATGTAATGAAAGACACGCAGGAAGTAGGATTTTACTAGGAACCATGTAGCGCTACAAATGTTAGACAGATGGGATGCTATAGTCAACCCCCGTGGATGCTGCCGCAGTGCTCTACAAAGGCCCGGGGACTGCGGGCGGAATCTCCACCACGGCCCCTCGACTTCAACCCCGGTGGGAGGAGTAGCCTCTTGAGACCTCCCCGGGGCGTGGCATCATTCGCCACAGTCTCTCCGTTGCCCGGTATCCCAGGAGGAGCGACAGCGATGACTTTAGGCAACGACGAGCCTCCGGTATGACTGCGGTAGCCAAGGTCCCTTCAGGAGGGTCCAAGGGGCGTATCACCTGCTGTGCCTTCTGAACCGACGTCCACTTCACCCGCCATTGCTTCTTCGGGAGATCCTTGCTGCCAAGAAGCAACCAGTGATCTAGGAACAAAATCATGGAGGAGCCAGGCATGCGGGGTAACAGGTTACCTAGTACCGCCTCCAGACTTGACCTTCATGCCCCAGTCGCTCCGGTGTGCCCCAGGGGGGATAAAGGTCTTAATGCCACGTGACCCTCCGCGTGACGCGACCGCGCCCTCTGGAGGAGATCCCTCCTCCCGAGCGCGCTTTCCTCGCGAGGATTTAGGAGGGTTTGTCTCGCCAGAGGAGCCGCGGGGCCAAGCGCCCCCACCCTGGGCCCCGTGGGGCCGGCGGCTAGATCCGGGGCCTGAGGCTCCACACCTAGGAGATTTGAGCCCGGCCTCGAGTTCCGCATGGGAAGGATTCCCCACTCGTCGAACAGGGGGAGCGAGGCGAGGATCTCTGCCTTACGAGGATCGAGGTGGAGAGACCGAACCCTCTCTGGGAGCTCGGAGGCGGCAGTGCTGTGCAGCAACTTGTGGAGCAAGTCCGCGACCACCGTGTCATCGGTGATACCGTCCCCGGGGGTTAGGTGATCCGGCGCGGAGAAGTCCCTAATACGTCGGAAACGTATCTATAATTTTTGATGTTCCATGCTTGTTTAGTATCTACTTTACTTTGCTTTGGCTACACTTTGAGGTGTTTTTATATGTTTTCTGGAACTAACATATTAACAAGTTTCCACAGTGCCAGTTGCCTGTTTTCTTCTGTTTTTGGTTCTAGAATGGCAGAAAATCAATATTCTCGTAATTGGACGGGACAAAAGTCAAAGTCAATATTTTACCATGGGCAACACGAAGCCAGAATACAAGACAGAGGAGGCTCATCAGGGGCCACACCTCCTGGCCGCGCGGGTGGGCCCGCCCCGCGCCTAGGGGGGTGCAGCCGCCCTGGTGCCCCTTCCTCGCCTCTTCGCCTATAAAGTGCCCCCGATTCCAAAACCCTAGACACCCGATCAAAACTCCACGAAACCATCTATAGACGCTGCCACCATCGTCCCTAGATCGGGGGGATCTGAAGCTCTTCTCGGCACCCTGCCGGATGGGAGATCATCCCGGAGGCCTTCTTCTTCATCATGCCAGCCTCCGGTATGAAGCATGAGTAGTTCCACCTTGTACTATGGGTCCATGTAGTATCTAGATGGTTGTATCTCCTCCGGGTGCTTTCATGTATAAATCTTGTGAGCTCCGTTCATGATCAAGATCTAATATATTTGTAATCATGCATGTTATGTTTGCGGGGATCCGATGGATATTGAGATTACTATGTCAGATTGATTAATGGTTTTGTCTATTTGATTCTATCATGTCTGTGTTGTTTGTGATCTTGCATGCTCTCCGTTGTTAGTAGCTATCTTGGCCAAGTAGTTGCTAGTGACTCCAAGAGGGGGTATTTATGCTCGATAGTGGGTTCATGCCTCTATTTTCCAAGGGAAGTGACAGAAATCTCTTCGGTTGTAGATGTGCTGTTGCCACTAGTGATAAAACAACGGTCTCTTGTTCATGGAACAAGTGGATTGTTTACCTTACACACTTTGTGAATCTCATAGGATCTTTTTGTCTAGTATTGTATTGTTATGCCTTGCTCAGTCCTGTCAATTCCCCTACTGTAATTTGTTTACCCAGCATGCCATGTTTTTTTATCTAAGGAGAGCACCTCTAGTAAAGTATGGACCCCGATCCAATCTTTACCATTGATACATCTTCCATTGTTACTGTTTACTTGGTGCAAAACCATCATCACCTTCCACACCATACAGTTCATCCTTTGTTACAGCAAACCGGTGAGCTTGACAACCTCACTGTTCATTGGGGCAAGGTCTTGAGTTTGTGTTGTGTAGGTTTCCACGTTGCTTGCAACACCTTTGAGACGTTTCCTTCCTCCTACTGGTTCGATAACCTCGGTTTCTTACTGAGGGAAGACTTGCTGCTGTGCTCTTCACACCTTGCTCTTGGGGTTTCCAACGAAGCGCTCCCATGTCAACATCGAGCGCCATCAAGTTTTCTGGCACTGTTGCCGGGGAGGCTAAGAACTTCTTCACAAAGGGAGTACTCCTCAACCTTTCTCTTTACTTTGTTTTTGGTTTTCTTAGTTTCTTTTGCTTTGTTTTATTTGCCTCTTTTTATCAAAAAATCCAAAAAAATTAGTTTAGTTTGTTTTGCTTTCTCTTATCAAAAACACAAAAAAATTAGTTCATGCTATGGCTACTGCTGTTTTGGCTTGCCCCACTTTTTCCAAAATGTACTCTGCTGAGAACACCAAGTTGTGTGACTTCACTAGCACAAACAACAATGATTTCCTTAGCACTCCTATTGCTCCACCTGCTCCTGATGCTACCTTTTATGAAATTAAGCATGCTTTATTGAATCTTGTGATGAGAGAGCAATTTTCTGGTGCTAGTTCTGATGATGCTGCTACCCATCTCAATGGCTTTGTTGAACTTTGTGAGATGCAAAATTATAAGGATGTAGATGGAGATATTATTAAGCTCAAGCTATTTCCTTTCTCCTTGAGAGGAAAAGCTAAAGAATGGTTGCTATCCTTGCCTAGAAATAATATTTTTTTGAATGTTAACTACTGCAGGGGAGACCCCCATAGCCCTTTATTGAATAGTAACTAGAGGTTCAAAAATATATAAAAACTATGAAAGAAAAAAGAAAGCTAAAAAGCTAAATATAAAAACAAAATTACAACGGATTGTCAATCCAATTTGACAGAACTGCAACTTTAGAGATTTTAATTCTATGTTTGAGCATGGAGACATCTTGGACAAATCCAGCCTTCCATGCTTTGAAAGTTGGTCTCATCCCTTTAAAACTCTTATTGTTTCTTTGTCTCCAAATATTCCAGCAAGCTAAGATGACTATCCAACAAAACATGGACCTGAGAATCTCTTCTTTGTATCTTTTAACATTTCTGGACCTGAACCCGTACCCCAATTGATCTGTAAATATGTCCAAACTTTGACACTGTAGTTACATTCAAAGATTAAGTGAGACCAATCCTCCAGAGTCTGACAGGGACATAACACACAATCTGAATCAGTAGTCAAATTCCAATGTCTTCTTATTAGCATTTCCTTTGTGTTAATTCGATCATGTAAGATTAACCAAGCAAAGACCTTGTGTTTTGACATACCTTTACTCTTCCATAGCCACTTAGAAGGGAAATTATCTGGAATCAGATTGAAGTGGGATTTGTACACCATAATTGCAGAGTAATCCCCAGACTTTGTTATCTTGTTATCCCATTTATCCCGTGCATGTGGGTCAATGCTTACATGTTGTAGTTGAACTTGTAACATTAAAAGTTCTGCATTGGCTTCATGTGATAATGGCAGGTGAAATGCCTCCTCTAGTTGAACTAAGGCAATGGCTTGTTGAACTGAGCAATTCTTATCAAGAGCAAAAGAGAAAAGCCTTGGGTAAGACTGAGCTAAAGGTAAAATATTCCAAGTATCTAACCAGAATAGAGCCGAATCACCTTTACCAATTTTACATACTGACATTGATCAAAAGTCTTCTTCAAATTTCATAATACTTCTCCACCAAAAAGAGCCACAAACAGTAACATTGTGAGGCACCTCATTGTAATATTAAGCATCTCTAACCAACTTTACCCATGGAAGATCCTCATTATTGTATAGTTTGTGCAGATGTTTCATGAGTAGACATTTGTTTTGAAGTTCCAAATTTATTATGCCTAAACCACCTTTCACTTTTGGTTTGCAAATCATGTCCCATGAGGCAAGGGAGTTTATCTTCCCATCTTATTTCTTTTTCCTCCATAAACAGTGCCTCCTTGCTCTATTTATTACTTCAATGACTCCTTTTGGAATTTCAAGAGAACAGACGTAGTGTAGAGGCAATAAAGAAAGCACAGAATTTACAATGACCAGCTTATCTCCATAAGAAAGGAAGGAGGCAGTGGAAGTAAGCCTTCTTTCCACTCTATCAATTAAAGGTGACATATCTTTAATAGATGGCTTTGTAATCCCCATAGGCAAACCAAGGTATGGAAATGGTAGTGTAGCAGTAATACAACCAATTTCCAATGCAAGCAAACTGGCTTCATCTTGACTCATATTGATTGGAATCTGAGCAGATTTATGAAAGTTGAATTTTGGCCCAGTGAAGGAATAATATTCATCCAGTATCTCTTTTAGTATATGTAACTGATCTGGATCTGCTTGCATGAGAATGATGGTGTCATCAACATATTGGACAATAGGGAAATCATAGGTTCCTCTATTTGGGATTGGAGGTCTCAGTCTTCCATCTCTATAAGCCTTATTTATGAAACTTTTTAATAAGTCCCCTCCTAGTACATACAGTATAGGAGATAGGGGTCACCCTGTCTTACCCCACGCTTAAAATAGAAGTTCCTACCTGGAACTCCATTCAGCAATATAGAGGATGAAGCAGATTAGAGAATTTCTTTTACCCAGGCAATAAAAACTTCATAAAATCCTTTACACCTCAGAATCCTAATAATTGCTTCATGTTCAATAGTGTCAAAAGACTTTTCAAAATCCAGCTTAATAATTACTGTTCTTCTCTTGGAAACATGGCATTGATGCAAATATTCAAAAGTCCAACCAAGGCAATCTTGTATTGTTCTGCATTTAATAAATCCATATTGGTTGTCATGAATACATCTCTTTATTTCCTTTTGAAGTCTGTTGTCAGCTAGTTTAGTAAGAAATTTCAAACAGGTATTTGTGAGAGAAATGGGTCTAAAATCATTAACTATCTCTGGGCTGTTCTTTTTTGGAACCAAAGTGATATAGGAACCATTTATGCTTTCAAGGGGTGTGAGGCCCTTATGGAAATCATGACCCAGCTTGATAAAATCTTCTTTAATCATATACCAACATTTTTGAACAAAAGCTCCATTGAATCCATCAGGGCCTGGTGCCTTGTCAGTTTTCATAAATTTTACTACATCCTCAATTTCTGAATTACTGAATTCTGCCGATAGACAATATAGATTATCCACTTCTTGAATCAATTCTGATAGATCTACTCTATTCTCAACACTGGTAGAAACCCCCATACGATGCTTATAACATCTCCGTAATGCATCAGCTTTGTCATTGTGATTGATTAATGTATTACCAAGTTCATATTTTCACTCATTGATCACATTGTGCATGTACCTTTCTATGGCCTTTGCATGAAAGTTTTTGGAATTTTCTCCTCCAAACTTTACCCATCTTATGGTGCATCTATTCTTCCAGTAGGTTGATTGAATATTCAATAATATTTTTAGGTGTAGCTTTAGTATATTTCTAAAATTAAATTCAGGTCTGCTGAGAATTCTCTTATATTTAATATCATCAAGTATTAGAATGACCTTATTACATTTTTCTATCAGATCTTTGATATGAGACAACCTTTCCCCCCACTTTTTAAGAGCATATCTTGTATTTTTGAACTTTGCAGTTATCATGTTGGCAATAGGACCCTGCTTAACTGGCTGTCCCCAAGCTTGCTTAACCACATCAAGAAAACCAGGTTGCTGAAGCCACATATTTTGAAATCTGATTTTTTTGCTTTTGGAATATTTATGGAAATGTTTACCACACATGGAGTGTGATCAGAAGTTGTTTTTGATAGTGGATTGACCATAGTGTTGGGATATTGGAGTGTCCAATTGGAAGAAGTGAAGAACCAGTCAAGCTATTCTAATAGTGGGTTGTTCTGCATATTTGACCAAGTGAAATTTATTCTTTTTAAAAGCAACTCAATAAGGCCAAGATGACTAATAATACTGTTAAATAGGAAAATATCATTCATGTCAGCCCCATCTTTATTTCTGTTTTCAACTGACCGAATGAAGTTGAAATCCCCTAACAACAACCAGTGGTCATGGACTTACTGCTTGGATGATTATCCCAACTTTTTATGCAGGTTTGAACTTCTCTTCAAGAAACCTGTTGGATTTAGCTGCTAGAGGTACCTTTATGGGCATCACTTTGGGTGTTGCAACAAAACTCCTTGATAATATGATGGTTAATTACTCTGAATGGCACATTGAGAGAGCTCCACATGTAAGAAGGTAAATTCTGTTGAAGAAACCTCCTCTTTGAGTGATAAGATTGATGTTATTATGGCTATGCTTGTTAATGGGAAAGCTCCTTTAGATCCAAACAATGTTCCCTTAGCCTATTTGGTTGCTCAAGAAGAGAAAGTTGATGTGAATTTCATTAGAAACAACAATTTCAACAATAATGCCTATAGGAATAGTTTTGGTGGTAACAAAAATTATAGGCATTATCCTCCTAATAATGGCAATTCCTATGGAAACTCCTACAACAATGCTAGAAGTGCCCCCTCTGGACTTGAAGTCATGCTCAAAGACTTTATTAGTAAACAAACCATTTTCAACAAGACTGTGGAGGAAAAGCTTTTAAATGTTGAGAAAAATATTTCCTCTTTATCTGAAGCACAGTCCTCCTTGATTAATAAAATGGCTGCTAAACCTGAAACCATGGAAAGTACCTTTGCTGCTAGTCATGCCATACAAGTTACTATTGATGAAAATGTTAGACTGTTAGCCCAACTTCATGCTAAGTGGGAAAGGGAAGCTGAAATTGATAGAAACAATTGTGTGTGCACCATCACTAGAATGGATACCACTAAACCACAAGAAGTCCCCATTCCTCCTCCTAGAATGCCTAAGCCTATTGAGTCTACTACTAGTGATGCTAATTTTGATTTTGATATAGATGGTTGTAATATTTCTGAAGTGATTTTGTTCCTGCAAAAACTTGCTAGAAGTCCTGATGCTAGTGATATGCATGTTGCTTTCACCAAACACATTACAAATGCTCTTCTTAAGATTAAGGAAGAGAAGTTAAAACACAAATCTTATATTCCTCAAAAAGTAGAAGATAGTTGGGAACCCATTATTAATATGCAAGTGAATGACTTTGATCTCAAAGCTTCATGTGATCTTGGTTCTAGTGTCTCTATTATGCCTAGGAACATTTATAAAATGCTTGATTTGCCACCTTTGGAAGATTGTTATTTGGATGTCCCACTTGATGATAATGCTCAGAAGAAACTCATGGGGAGTATTAATTTTGTTCTCATTATGGTTAACAATGCTTATGTCCCTGTTGATTTCTATGTTTTGGATGTTGAATATAATGCGTCTTGTCCTATTACTTTGGGAACGCCTTTTCTTAGAACTGTTGGTGCCATCATTGATATGAAAGAAGGCACCATTAAATATCAATTTGCATTCAAGAAAGGTATTGAACACTTCCCTATGAGGAGAGAGAAGTTGCTTTTTGCTTCTCCTTTGAAAGAAAGGTTTGATGTTAATGCTTCCTCATTTGAAAATACTTGATTTCTTGCTTCTTGTGCCTAACTTAAAGGCGATAAAGAAAAGTAGTTGTTGGGAGATAACCCAAGAGTTTTCTTGAGTCTTGGAAGTTATTACTTCAGTAATGACTCTCCTTATCCTTTTTTGTTTGCTTTTTTTGCCAAGAATGACCTCTAATGAGTGGAAGTAAGATTTGGGAGTTGCTGTCCCGAAACAGATTTCTGTCCTCCACCATAAAAATTCGTGAGGAGTCTCTCTAAGTCAGATTGAGCTAAAAATGTACAAATAAACCCCCAGTATGTTTTCTAACTTTTGTTAGTTCAACACTTTTGATTTGATAAATAGAATATTTTCAAAAAATCAGTTTCTACCTGCTGGTCTGTTTTGACAGATTTCTACCATTATTTGCATTTGCTTCTTATTGATTCCTTTTTGGGTTCTTTTTGGAAAATTGAGCTTTTTAAAGGAGTTGCTACAGTAGCTTGTGTTTTTAGTGAATTTTTTTGTTGTTCTAAAGCTAATCCCAAGGGTCTATTATCTTTTGAATACACTAATGTTTCTAATGAAGATTGTGTGGAGTTTTGTATGAAGGAAAAATTTCAGGTGTGGAGAGAGAATGGTGTAATGAGATGAAGAATGGACAAAAAGCTCAAGCTTGGGGATGCCACCCCGGTGTCACCCCAAGAAATATTCAAGAGGTACAAGCGTTAAAGCTTGCGGATTCCCAAGGCATCCCCTTCTTCATCAATAAAAATGTCAGGTCTCTTTCTAGACACTTTGTTTTTATTGTTTCATGCATTGTTGTGTTGTTCTTGGAGCGTCTTAGTTTTCGTTTGCTTTGCTTAGTTGTTTAGTTTGCTTGAATAAAGTAGTTTGATCCCCCGTTCTCGCTATGTTGTTTCAAATAAGTCGATTGGTGTTGGAAAGGAGTAGAAAGTTCTTGCTTGAAAGTGCAAGAGGATCTTGCATTGACTGTGACTTAGAATTTAGCATGACATGCTAGGTGTTGTTTTGACCTTATGCTTAGTGATTATTTCTGTAGCATGTCTTGTTCCAAAAAATTGGGATTGCTTAGTGTGCCTTGAAGGAATCATGCGTTGTTTTAGCATACAAAAGCATAGTATTGTGGTATTCTCCTTTGATGCTTTGTTTGGGTGACTTGGCACATGCTCACACCATGTTATGACTATGAACAAGTCACCATAGCCTCTATGATCATTTAGTCCTTGACTTGTAGTACCACTCTATGCCTTGATTAGTAATGTTTTGTCACTTTGTATGATTATGACCATTATTGCTCTCTTAGTTGGTTGCTCCCAGTCTTTTGCTAGCCTCCACTTGTATGAGTAAGTTCTACTCATGATTCCAACTCCCAAGAAACCAAGTTATTCCAAAGTGTCCACTATAAAATCCTATGCATGGTGTGTTAAACCATTCCAAGTATATTCTTGTTTTCAGCTATCTTCCAATTAAAAAGTATTTTGTTATGAGAAAACTTAGTGATTAAAGCCCTCACAAATTTGATGGAACACTTTATATTCCTTGCCCCTAATAAACTTGAACCATTGTGTCATCTATGTTGTATACGCTTGCACTTATACGTTGGAATTAGCAGAACCATGCTGTCATGGGGAACGTTTTCAACATTGCACTTGTACTTTGTATACAGTTGATATCATGATCTTTTGTCTATGGATGTCGCCGGTGTGAAATAAAGAGGGAGCTTGTAAGTCCATGGAGTTATGTATTTTGTGTTAGAGAAACTCCTGGGCCGCTAGCCTAAGACATGCCTAATCATGGTGGAAACTTCCAGCATCACCATAATGAGAAATCTGTAAAGCATCCTCAATAAAAAGCTATGCACATAGTAAATAAAAATATCGCTGAGATGCTCATTGTCTGCTTGCCTTGTCATTTTGGTTATGGGATAGCTCCTGTACCATGTGCAAGGGGTACCCCGTTAGCAGTTCTCTATGATACACATGTACTTACTATGACAAGAACTTACACGTGACTAAAGTTGAGTAGATTGCGGTGTCGCCCTCGTATTCATGAGACATGGGATTTCCAACTTATACTTTGTCAAGCATATACTCCATCTTTGTTCACTTTAACCTTAATCACTTCAAGATTCTTATGATAGGGGCAATGAGGGCTGAAAGCTAACGAGTACCAGAATTTTTGGGAGCTCTTTTTGAAACTTGAAATCCCTGCTTCCCTTTGTGAAGGGTCTTTCTTCCACTATTATATTGAGTCTCCACCTTCTACCTTTAGGAACCATTAAGAGAGCATAGTTGTCATTCTTAGTTCTATGTGCAGTGTCCCAAAACTTATTGATTGATGCATATTATTGATATTGCTTGTTCTTGTGCTATTTGTATCTAGTCACTCTTATGAACTTTGAAGGTGTCATATGCATCTATTTGATACTCTATGAGGGACAAGCTAAATGCCACTATGCCATGTTTTTTGTATGTGAAACAAACAAACGTTTTTCAATGCATGTTATTCATGATCTTTGTTTATAGCCTTTCATGTTGCATGCATAGTTACTTTTTCCTATTGTTAGAACTCCATATTTCATGTACATGTTTAGAGTTCTTTGATCCCAGCTTTCAATGCTTGCAAATGGTTTGATCTTGGTTTTGATGGTGCATGTCACATCAAAAATTATTATTTTATCACTTACCTACTCGAGGACGAGCAGGATTTAAGCTTGAGGATGCTTGATACGTCGGAAACATATCTATAATTTTTGATGTTCCATGCTTGTTTAGTATCTACTTTTCTTTGCTTTTTTTTTGAAATTTTCTACTGCAGGGGAGTCCCCCATAGCCCTTTATTTAAAATATAACAGTCCAAGGTTTATTTACACACAAATATATAGAAAAATAAGAATAAAAACTAAGAACTATCAGAACTAGGACAGACTGTCAAGGCATAATGATGGTAAATCCTTATGTTTATCCTTTAGCCTATGAAGACGCATAGTAATATCATAAACAAAACCAGCCTTCCATCCTTTGAATGTCGGTTTTGTATTCTTGAAAACCCAATCATTCCTTTGCTTCCAAATATTCCAACATGCAATGATTGCAACCTCTAGGAAATAGGGGCCCTTGAAAGATTTAAAATCTCGAAAGAAACTTTCCCTCTAAGACAGATCTATCCATTGTATCTGAATATAAATCCACACTCTAGTGCTAAAATTGCACTGGAAGAATAGATGCTTCCAATCCTCAATGACTCCAGTAGGACATAGCACACAACCATGATTTTAACTAACCTTCCAGTTCATTCTAAGCAACATATCCTTTGTATTCAATCTATCATGAAACAATAGCCAAGCAAAGAACCTATGTTTGGAGATGCATTTGCTCGCCCAGATACTTTTTGAAATTAAGTCAGTGAGCATCATTGTAAAATAATGCTTATAGAAAAACTAAGACTTACAGACCTCTTTACTCAAATTATAGATCCACTTGTCCTCCTCCTGAGACAAACGCACTGAGCCAAAAATTTCTTGTAGTTTATCGTATTCCTGAAATGCCTCAATTGACAGAGGCAGATGAAAGGCATCATGTAGATTGCTCAATGTACCCACATCTCTGACAGAAGCCATCTTGTCTGTAGCAAAAGAGTATAACCTTGGGAATTTGTTGGCAAGTAAATCTTCATGCCAAAGATCATTCCAGAAAATAATGCTAAATCCAGAACCCACAATGCACATGGGAATTAACCTCCACTCACCACCAGTTTTAAAATCCCTCTCCACCAGAAGGAGCCACAAATAGTAACAACATGAGGGACATATTCATGATAATATGAATCCCTAACTAATCTTACCCAAGGCAAGTTAGCATTATTATAGAATTTATCCAAATGCTTAATCAAAAGGGCTTTATTCTAAATATGAAGATCAATGACTCTAAGTCCTCCTTTGTCCTTAGGCTTACAGATCATGGGCCATGCAGCCAGTGAGTTAACTTTCTCCTGATTCTTAGTTTTCCTCCAAAGGCATCTCCTTCTTGGCTTATCCATAATATCAATAACCCCTTGAGGGATTTGCAATGAGCACATAATGTATGTGGGCAGTGAAGATAGCATAGAATTTACTAGAATAAGACTGTCCCCATAAGAAAGAATAGAAACTCTTGCATTTAACCTTCTCTTAACCCTATCAATCAAAGGTGATAAATCCTTGATGTGGGTTTAGTTGTGACCATGGGTAATCCAAGGTAAGTGAAAGGCATAGTAGCAAGCTGGCACTGAAAAACAACATCCAAATGTGTGGCTTCTCCATCACACAGATTTATTGGAATCATTGAGGATTTGTGGAAATTGACCTTTAATCCAGTAAACTCAGCATATTGTATCAACAAATCCTTGAAGACTATTAGCTGATTTTCTTCAGTAGGCAAAATTATCAAGGTATCATCTGCATATTGTACAATTGGATAGTCTCCTTCCATTGGAATAGGAATTTTTAGAGTTCCATCAATGAAAGCCTTATTTACCATGCTCTGTAACAGATCACCTCCCAAGACATAAAGGAGAGGTGAGAGAGGGTCGCCTTGCCTTACACCCCTTCTACAAGCAAAACTCTGCCCTGGCACACCATTTAAGAGTACGGAAGATGTACCACTTCCAAGAATATTCTTGCCTAAGGTAATGAACTTTTTGGGAAAACGTTTATAACTCAATACTTGAAGAATAGCATGATGCTCAATTGTGTCAAAGGCTTTTAAAAAATCAGTCTTGAAAACAACAATTTTCCTTCTTGACTTTTGACATTGAAAGAGATATTCAAAACACCATCCCAGACAGTCCTATATAGTTCTGTCACTAATGTATCCATACTAATTTGCATGTATACACCTTTTGATATCATCTTGCAATCTATTTGCATAGATTTTAGTGATGAATTTTAGACATGTATTGGTCAGAGATATAGGCCTGAAGTCATTGACAGACTGAGGAGCAACTTTTTTTGGCACTAATGTAATATAAGATCCATTTATAATTTCCAGGGACATTCTCTCATCATGAAAGTCATTACACAACTGAATGAAATCCTCCTTGACAATGTGCCAACATTTTTTCACAAAGAAACCATTAAAGCCATCAGGTTCAAGAGCCTTATCAGACTTCAAAAATTTAACCACCCCCTCAATTTCCTTCATAGTAATTTCCTCAGACAGACTGTTTAAACCCTGCACTTGACTGAGCAAAAAGGATAAATTGATTTGATTGCTGGTTGGGTAAGAAATTCCCATCCCGCTCTTATAACATCTCCAAAATGCACATGCCTTCTAGGAATGATCAGTCAAATCATTGCTAGATTCATCCTGGATGCTTGTAATCACATTGTGCCTATACCTTTCAGTTGCTTTTGCATGGAAGTATTTTGTGTTCTCACCATTTAATTTTACCCATCTGACAGTACACCTTTGCTTCCAGTAATCAGATTGTAATTTCAACAACTTTTCTAGATGACACTTTACAATATTTCTGAAGTTAAATTCAGGTATGAACAAAGGTCGTGCATCCTCCAACCGATCCAGCATTAGAATAACATAATTGCACTTTGAAATCAGTATTTTTAGATGGGACATATTTTTACCCCACTTCTTAAGTTCATAACGAAGCATTTTGAATTTTGCAACAAGAGAACAAGCAGAAGAAGTCCTAATCACATGCTGTTTCCAAAAAATCGCAACCAACTCCATAGATCCTAGTTGTTCAACCCAAAAAATTTCAAATCGAAAAATCCTTGATTTAGGGATTTTGGTAGCTACTTGAACAACACATGGGACATGATCAGAAGTAGATTTTGCCAATGGAAATACCAGTGTGTTTGGGAAATCAATGGTCCATTGACAGGAAGAAAAAAACCAATCAAGTTGTTCCAGAAGAGTTTATGCTTGCATATTTGACCAAGTGAAGGATCTTCCTTTTAGAGGTAATTCCATTAAACCCAAATGACTAATTATGTCATTAAACAGGAAATATCATTCATATCAGCACCTGGCTTATTTCTATTTTCCACTGATCTTATAAAATTAAAGTCTCCCAGAAGTAACCAATGCTCATGCATGGGTATGTTTAAATTATATAACTAAGTAACAAATCTATCTCTTTCAATTCCTTTACAAGGCCCATATACATTTACTAATTCCCACTTTTGCCCATTATGAATAGATGAGAAAGCCACATGAATAGCAGATCTGTGTATTTCAATTACTTGCCCATCAAACACAACACTATTGCAGAGCATAATAATTCCACCAGAGGCCCCAATTGCAGGTGAAAACGCAAATCGATCAAACCTTTTAGGACAAAAGCTCCTAATAAAGGAGTGATCGACAGATTCACATTTAGTTTCCTGGAGACAAACTACAGAGGCCCTGTTCTCCTCAATTTTATTATAAACATGTCCTTTTGTCTTTATCATTAATCCCTCTTATATTCCAATCCAAAACTAACCAATCCATATTTCCCAATGAATTACTCATTTAAAGAAACACATAGCAACAGTAAAGACCAGCCCCATAGGGCCCATAACGGAGTAAGATGGATAACATGGATTGCAGTAAAATTTCCAAAAGTATCCCAATACCAAGCTGCCAACAGATTCATATAGTCCAAAAAAATATAGCCAAGGTCCATAATAATAATTACATAAGAAAAACTACATTGCCTATCAATAGATATAAGGCAACATAATAACTGAGGCCAACTATTCATTGGGTTTCTCAGCAGAAACATCATCTTTGGAGGTGACGATCAGCTTCTCCACTGTAATTTTAGTCCCAGGGATCTCTAGCAAAGCACCAGCCTGCTACATGACCGAGATTTTAGTACAGGGAGGGACCTCCTCAAGCTTTCTTGGTTTGGAAGATATTGGCTTCTTCCTTGGCTTAGGCTAATCTGACATGGGCTCAAGTCTGTACCCATCATTCCTTGTTGAACTCCTTGTACTGCTCCTTTCAGATGTGTTGACTAGCAAAGGTTCCTTCTGCTTTTGTTTCCTGGTCCTCTTCTTAGCAGAACACTCCACAACTACCTCCTGCACAACATTTCTGCATTGAACCACTGAAGAAACCTCTTAGCTATTTGGACCAAAAGAATCCAGATCCTGATCATGTGACACCATTGGTAATAGTGGAGAAGGTGGAAGCCAAAAGTTACCCATTATGGCATTGTACTGAAAATTATGAGGTAATGACCCCACCTTAGAAACTTGCAGACAATGAAGCTTTTCCATAGATATCTCATTCATTACACTAATATTACCCATCCGTAGATGATCAGGCAACAGAACTATCAAGAGATTTATATGCATATTCTGATCCAAGGGTGGCTGCTCTTGAAAAGGAATGATAGCTAAAGGGTTTTCATTAATCACATCCAAGTTAGCCTAATGAGCATCCTGCATTACAACATCATCATGAATAACATGAGACTGAACCACCTGATTAACTCCCTGTCCAGGTATAAACTAAACTGAAGATCCTGATTCATTTGAAAAGGAAAATGTGATAGAGGACTGTTCTTGAGGAGGCATCCCATTCTATTGCACATTAACCCCAGCATTATCCCCTGCAACATCCTGTTGTGGCCATTCACCCAATCCAGGTACATCAGGCTGCATATCATCAGGGATCCAACCCTATTTCTCATCAACAGGTTAGAAACCATGATTCTTCCCTGGTAAAGGATGAGGGTTACCATTATTAGGTTCAGGTGAATCATCCCTAGGAAGAGCATCTCCTTGCTCACTATCAGAATAAAACAGGGTACTACCCAAGAAACAACAATGCCACCATACTTTTGAGGCTCCCTGACAACAATAGACCTAGGAATATCTCTAGTCCCACCATAACTGCACTTAATCAAAGTCCTAGTTGGAGAGGGGTCTTCTATGAACCATCCTATGAGTTCGCCAAACTTGGCCATTGTTTCTCTAAGAAATTCCTCATTACGATAATTCATGGGTAAGTTTAACAACATAATTCAACCAGTCCTGGTATAAAAAGTGGCTCTAAAATTGGGACCCTCATCATGCTTGGTGAAAGATAAAAACCTCCCATGACCAAAAGGAACTTCAAGCTGTGCAACTAGGAAATCTCTAGTGATAGAATCACGCATCCTAAACAACCCAATGCCTATTGCACTTTCAGCAAAATTCAAAACCTCCCACTGAAGATCATTGACAATGCGGTTAGTAATTTGTTGTAATACCTCATCAATCTCATCTCCGATCGACCGAGGAAGCACGACCGCCATTGCCCAGTTCCCATGACGCTTTGAAGGAGTTGAAGAAGCAGTGACATAAATCCTTGGTGGCCTCTGATCAGCATCCCACGACTCCATGACATGCATCCCCACTAGAGTGAACCTGTCCGGCTGCACTGGAAAGTTGGCCATTACTAGGGTTTGTGGAGAAGGAGCATGCGGTGGAGAACTCAGGGGAGGATAACAAGATTTTCGAGGTGAAACTAAAACGCCTGCAGATAGAACTGTTTTGTCGGAAGCAGGGGAAAAGTCCAACTTGACTTGATTTGACTGCTTGACGACCCAGCGAAAATACGAAGATGCCCCTGACTTATCGAGACAATCTTTCTTAACGTGTCCCTTTCTAAAACATGCCATGCAACGGATATTATCTGTACACTGATGTGTAACGTGCTTGAAACTAAGACACCTTGTGCATTTCAAAACTTTGTGTACCATATCATCAATCATGGTCTTAAAATCATTATCCAAAGACATAGATTTGTCAATATTCAGGGGAGAGTTATTCTGATTAGACACCTTCTTTGGAGTTGTATCAGACAACAAATAAAAACCCATATCAATAGAGGATGCCACAGACACATCATTATTTTTGTGCAAGATAAAACCTCCAACCTAAACATTAACCACCCCAGGTAAAGAACTGTCCAATTTATTAATTTTCTTAGTGCACACTTTTGGCTTCCAAATACTATCCATCAGGTTAGGTTGTGCCTGCTTTTGAATCTGAGAAGTTTTCTTAGCAGAGGAACCACCAACTAAAGTCCATTTAGCATTCAGTTCCTTCTTCCAAAGAGAAAATTCCCTCTTCTAGTTTGGCCCTCCAAAACCCCAGAGATGGAAAAAACATTTAAAGTGGAAAAAATCATATGAGCCAAGCTTACTGATAAAGAAACCCACTCTCTTGGACGAAACAGTGAAAGAGAAAACCCTGTCTCTGATCTCAAACACATTTAATTCACCATAATAACCACCAATGGCTGCCTCAAGAGCTAAACTGACGGAATCTTCATCAAGTTTAAATGATGCCTGTCCAAAAGATACTACCATAGTAAAGTGGTCCGAACCAATAAATGGGTGCACTGAAGATTGAAAAAGTGTTCGCACCTCTTTGGCATAATTAAGACCATGAGAAAAATGCATGCCAAGAGTGGTAACAACATGCACAGCCATAGACGAGGGATCGATAGGGTTTGCATCAAAAATAATTCTAGATGCATTAGCCATAGGAAAAACCAAGGGAACACCATTATCCAGTAGAGCCCCCTTACGTAGAACTAGTCTAACTCTAACCAAGGCACGATGACATGGAAAACTAATCTCAGATCCAGAAGAGATGAATTATTGTACTTGAGAGTTTTACTCTCAATCACAACACCAATGGCAGCCACTAGCTGAATCCTCCTCAGTTTGAGATTAACCACAATGAAACCCGAGGACATTAAATCTTGGCAGCGCTCTAAAACCACAGAGTACAAAGCCCTCCAATGCCAGGAGGAACGATCAAGGATCAAAGAAGTAGGCATGATGGGGTAGGGAAAATGGAGGCTATAAATGTATGTGGATGAGAAGGAGGTGGAGTCCGGTAGCCAAGATGGCCGCGGGCGAGGTGGAAGGCGCAAGGGGGCCTAGATCGCCATGAAATCGCCGATCCTATTTTCTAGGAGACTTGACTTAGTTAGGAGGCGAATATCTACTTTGCTTTCCTTTGTCTACACTTTGAGGTGTTTTTATATGTTTTCTGGAACTAATCTATTAACAAGTTGCCACAGTGCTAGTTGCATGTTTTCTTCTGTTTTTGGTTCTAGAAAGGCAGAAAATCAATATTCTCGGAATTGGACGGGACAAAAGCCAAAGTCAATATTTTACCGTGGGCAACACGAAGCCACAATACGAGACGGAGGAGGCTCACCAGGTGGCCACACCCCCTGGCCGCATGGGGGGCCCACCCTGTGCCTGGGGGATGCAACCGCCCTGGTGGCCCTCCTGCCTCGCCTCTTCGCTTATAAAGTCCCCCCAATGCCAAAACCCTAGACACCCGATCAAAACTCCACGAAACCGTCTGTAGCCGCCGCCACCATCGTCCCTAGATAAGGGGGATCTAAAGCTCTTCCCGGCACCCTGCCTGAGGGGAGATCATCCCGGAGGCCTTCTTCTTCATCATGCCAGGCTCCGGTATGAAGCGTGAGTAGTTCCACCTTGGACTACGGGTCCATGTAGTATCTAGATGGTTGTATCTCCTCCTTGTGCTTTCATTTATAGATCTTGTGAGCTCCGTTCATGATCAATATCTAATCTATTTGTAATCATGCATGTTTTGTTTGCGGGGGTCCGATGGATATTGAGATTACTATGTCAGATTGATTAATGGTTTTGTCTATTTGAATCTATCATGTCTATGTTGTTTTTGATCTTGCATGCTCTCCGTTGTTAGTAGCTATATTGGCCAAGTAGTTGCTAGGGACTCCAAGTGGGGGTATTTATGCTCGATAGTTGGTTCGTGCCTCTAGTTTCCAAGGGAAGCGATAGAAATCTCTTCGGTTGCGGATGTGCTAATGCCACTAGCGAGAAATCAATGGTCTCTTGTTCATGGAACAAGTGGATTGTTTACCTTACACACTTTTCTTAAAGCAGTTTTCTGTTTCTTGCAACATAATACTGGAGGGGGTTCGGATGATAACCTGAAGGTGGACTTCTAGTCATAGATGCAGTTGGATGGCGGTCTATTTATATTGTTGTATTGCCCAATCGAATCTCATAGGATCTTTTTGTCTAGTATTGCATTGTTATGCCTTGCTCAGTCCTGTCAATTGCCCTGCTGTAATTTGTTTACCCAGCATGCCATGTTTGTTTATCTAAGGATAGCACCTCTAGTGAACTATGGGCCCCAGTTCAATCTTTACCATTGATACATTTTCCACTATTACTGTTTACTTGTTGCAAAACCATCGTCACCTTTCACACCATACAGTTAATCCTTTGTTACATCAAATTGGTGAGCTTGACAACCTCACTGTTCGATGGGGCAAAGTCTTGAGTTTGTGTTGTGCAGGTTTCCACGTTGTTTGCAACACCTTTGAGACATTTCCTTCCTCCTACTGGTTCGATAACCTCGGTTTCTTACTGAGGGAAGACTTGATGTTGTGCTCTTCACACCTTGCTCTTGGGGTTTCCAACGAAGCGCTCCCACGTCAACACCGGGCATCATCAGTCCCACCGGTGTTTGTTGTGCTTCTGCAGCGGAGCAATCCTGAGGCGCAAGTACTCCATGGCCACCAGAGGGCCCGTCAGGCCGAAAGTGTTGAGCTCGTTGATGCGCGAGATCAGAGTATGAACCTTGTCTCCCTCCAGGATCTCCATGGACCAGTGGCTGCTAGCCTTTTCGTCCAGGGCTGTTGGGGGCAGGAGATGGGGGCTCGCGTTCTGTGCATCCATCAAGATCCAGCACTTCCAGAAGTCATCCACGCTCTTCGACCATCCCATCAGGATGCCGAATGGCCCCTCCTTCATTAAGTAGGCGCAACCGACCACCCGAGAGGTGGAGGTCAGGCGAGGGAATACATGTGCCATAGAAGCGCCACCGAAGTCTTCACTCCCACCAACGTCTTGCACCAACATGCGAAGATGGCGAGGATGGTGATGGAGTTGGGCTGCAGGTGGAGGGCGCAGATCTGGTAGTGCTCTAGCACCGCCATGAAGAAGGGGGAGAACGATGGGAATAATCCTGCTATGATGGTGTGGTAGAAGAATGGGCGCACTAACCCCGACAAGCCAGACAGATCTACCGATCCTGGCCATACCCGTGTCACGCCCCACTCATTCCGGTTCGAGGCGAGATGAGAGCGGCACCGGTCAAGACCGGCGTCAGTTTTGATGGTGGAAGGCATCAACACCTTCCCCAACTCCTCTTCCTCGTCCTCTATGTGGGAAAGGACGGCAGAATACTACCTCCCCTTCGTGAAGATCAAGGCTCCCCAGTGAGACATCACGCGTGGTGGGCAGGAGAAGATGCACAAAACAAGGGTGGGCGGTGGTAACAAGGCGAAAGCAGAGACATGTCTCATCCTATGGGGGGAAACGACCCTTTATAGCCCGAGATCCAATGCACAAGGGGGCACGCTCCTTCCAAAGGGATGCCTTGGGACCAGAAGCGACAAACATCCTGTACAATGCCAGTCATCATATGGACGTTAAACCCTTCATCATCGGTCCCGACACGTGTCGGTTCAACGACCGTGGGCTACTGTCGGATACCTGGTATAGGGGGTACCCCGATCCATCCACGACCGGCCTGCAACCAGCGGACGGACATGCCTCACGGGGGGAGGCAGGAGGCCACCCTCATGAGGGCCGCCACCCAAGAGCGTTCCCTCGGAGCAGGTGACCGGGTCAAAGGCGTAGCAGGTGGGGCCTGTCAACACCCAGATTTTTAATCCCAGATGCCTGTTATACCATACATCGCAATCCCAGGATTACCATTTTTGCAAGACATAACAGAATTGGATACCATAATACATCATCCATTACAAACCATACATAAGGTCTTACACAAATAAGGATCTCATGATCCAGTTCTTAATACAACTCAAGCAGCGGAAATACGTAATAGTAACGGTAGCGTAGGCGAAGCTCCATCTTTGGGGTCACAGGCAATGCTGACGATGGGAGATGATCCTAGTTGTCGTAACCTTCCTGGGGTCCATCCTCCAAGTACTCCTCTTCATAGTCTGGCCACGGGAATAGCCAGGGACAAAGCCATGAGTACTCTTTAAGTACTCGCAAACTAATACTAACAAGTGAAGGGTTTTTTTTGTAGTAGGACACTAAGATCTAGGGTTGTTTTGCAAAAAGCCAGATTTACATCTACTAAGTTCAGAAGTAAGAAAAGCTAGTTGAAGTTTTATAACACCTAAGTGTGAACTTGTATTTCATGCCACAACTCTGTTGTGGTCAAGTCAAAGTCTCAATTCATTTCATAAGTCATTTTGAAAACATCTGACGGGGGAACCGTATGGCCACTCCAACTGTCCATAACCGCGGACGTGGCTATTCGAATAGTTTGACACTTTGCAGAGATTGTACACTTTCACCACAACATTCGATACATCCGTCAGGAACAAATCCTGAATTCACCATACTCAGTATGCAGATAATCAATCCTAACCTTTCAATTACACGCCCTAGTATAAGCACCTCTCCTGTGAGTTTGGCCTCCCAACCATGACGAACTGTCATCTTGGGTACTGCACAGGTGGACAATCTTCACAAGGTAGCCTCAGCTCAGACCTTGGCCGTGAGGGAACTAATACTAAGGTATATAAGTCTCCAGTCAAGCCCTACCCAATTCTTGGGTATTGTGGTTGTACGGTAAAATTGGAATGGTATCGCATCCAGACAACCATCCGTTTTATAAAGGGCTAAGGCTCATGCCTCAACATTTTCATCACCATAAATCATCTGGTGTTCGGAAACACATGTCCAAAACATCTCAATAGAATGATCCATCATTCCAAGGTTTTCATAATCATTTATCCACCAAGTATTCCAATCTAAGTTGATCAAGTTTTATGCTTAGCACTAGCATCTACAAGTGGGGGTAAGTACTAATGAGGGGTGGTAAACTAGTGGAATTTAACTAATTTCAATATCATGCCTTAGGATGACATAAAGATTATCTAGCTTAGGCCAAGTTTTTTATGCTCTTTATGCAACCATCAATTATCTCTCTAGAATTTACCATTCACTTAAGTAAGCTCTAAGTAATAGCTTTGGTAAAGAAATAAAGTATAAAGCTTGCAAGTAAAACTAGGATTGGTTTATCAAGTGGTTATGATCATATATGATTAAGGCATATAGTTGGCATGGTAACAAGCAAGTATTGGCTTGCATCAATATCAGTATAAGATTGCTAAATTGCAAGTGTTAGCTTGCCTTGTGCAGAGCAGTGGTTGAATTTCTCCTCGGCTTCTTCTTCGTAGTATCCTCCTTCTTCCTCATATCCTTGGTCGGTACTAGCGTCTATGAATAAATACGAGGTACACAATCACCAAACAATACTTAACTACTTTCAATAATCACACAAAAGGTTCCTATAGATGATCTAGCATCATCACTAACATTACAAGATTAAAGCTTGGTTTAATTCTTTTTATTTTTAGAAAAGTAATTTCTACTCATTGAAAAACTACTTAATATTTAATATTCTCCAAACCAAAGATGGGATCATGTTGAAACATGTAATCACCACGTATTTTAGTCCATGGGAATGTGATTTAAAGTGGTGTCACAATTTAATAAGGTTTAACCTTTTATTTTACTTAAATAAAGTTACTAGAAATGCCTATGTGGCATTCTTTTATTACTTGAACAATATTTCTGTAAGTAAACCCAAATGTTTTTATATATTCTTAAAGGCATGATCAAATGTGAGTTTTAAGAGTTGGAATTAACTCAAAAGCTTTTATGGTGTAAATTTGAAAAATGTTTGAATGCAGAAAAGGTTCTGCCTTGTTATTTTTACCAAGATTGATCTATAGATTCAAATGATTTAAATCCAACAGGCTTGGATTCAGCATTTCAAGTCATTTCTAATAAAATTGGTTTCATTCAATTTGGTTTAATGAATCAAGCTGGGTTGATTTTTGAAACTAGGTACAGAACTATGTTTGAATTAAAATGGAAAAAGTTAAATTCAAACAACTGGGCTGCGCCGGAAACGACATCGGGCCGCTGCTAAGGCCACGCTGGCTGGTTGTTGTTGTCCCCACGCCCGGTGAGACGAGGGGGTGCGAAGCGGTATGAGGCAATGTGAGCCGTGGGATCTTGTTCTAATCTAACGGCCCTGGTTCATCGTCCATGTCGGGCAGCGCCGGCGAGATGTAACCCTAACGCGGTGGGGGTTGGGGCTCACTGGGCTCAGCGACGGTCGAGGCGGGCGACCATTTAAGTCGACGACGGCGAACCTCCTGGCACTGGCAGCTCCTCCTGGGGCGGCTCCAATCGCCGGCTCCCTTCTTCTCCAGCAGCGGCGGGCTCCGGCCAAATTCCGGTGATGTGCTGCTCGCCTTGCTCCGGGAACGGGGTGGAACGATCAGTGAGGAGAGGGGAGTAGAATGGTGTGAAGAGTTTGAGCTGGGGTGGCCTCTATTTATAGTCTCGACGACGAGACCGAGCGGAATGGGCAGGCGACGGTGGCGACATGGCTACGGGCTGCTAGAGGCATGGTCGGCGGTGGCGATCGTTCAGTGGTCCCCTGGAGATTCTCTAAGGCTTTAATGCGCGTGTAGGGGCGGTGGCAATCGGTCTGGAACATGTGAAGCTCTACGCGACAGAGGCGGCGTCTTCGACGGCGAGCGGTGGCTGTGAGGCATGGTGTCGTGGGAATGGTCACGGCAGATGCTGCAATCGGCAGCGAGTAGTAGAACGAGGGGCAAGGGCGGCCAGCCATTTGCGGTGCGAGATGAGGACGGAGACACAGGGTTTTATCCAGGTTCGGCCCCCCGGAGGGTAAAGACCTACTCCTGCTAGATTGTATTATGGAGGTGGTACAATGGGCGAGCTCGGCGGCTAGGCGGCGAGTCGCTTGGGTGTATGATGGAACGTATCTCTACACGCCCCGCAGGGAGGTTTATATAGGCTCACCTTCCCTAGGGTTTACATATCTCAACTGAATCAGTTAAGGCTTCGGTACTCGTTTAACCTAATCCGACTGGGCCTATCTACTCGCCTGGGCCTTCAGCTTTGAGTCGCTTGGATCTACACCGGGCCTTGATCCAGTCGCCGTCCTGCAGGCCCACTCGCCAGGTCTTGGGCTAGTCGGAAATGTCCTGCTGGGTATACCCCGGTAGGCGCATCCCCATCAGTAGTCCCCGAGGCCGTCATCGATTAGGCGTACGTGGCTGCTGGCAGTCGGAGTATACGGCTTTAGAGTAGACATCTAGTCGAATCGTCGGCGGGCTCCTGTAGAAAGGAGAAAACTAGTCATCCAGATCGCAGCTTTGGCGAGTCGATTCAGCGCAACACTGTCATAGTGATCGGGTCGGCGAGCCGAGTGGCTGAAGTTGGACCGTTAAACGTGGTCAAACTAGCCGTTGGGGTAATCCAACGGTAACTTTAGGCGTAATCACCACGTAGTAACGGCTCCCTGATTTGGCGGGTAACAACCGCTATATAAGGGGAATGGCAGGCGATCAGAGAACCACCTTTTCACCATTTCCTCCGATTGCGCGCACTTTCAACTCCCTTTGCATCGCGATCCAGCCGACCCGAAATCCTCCGACCCCCCACAAATCCTTCCGCCATGGCCCTCTCCACCGAACCTTGGGGTAGATCTAAGTGTACGAGGGTGCAACTGGCTTCCTTTGAGGAGGCCGGGATCCTGCGCTCCGGCTGCTGGCGCATCCCCACGGCCGGAGAGGTGACCCCGAGCCCGCGCGAGAGGGAATTCATCTGCTTCACCAGCCATCTAGAACGGGGGCTAGGATTCCCCACGTCCCTATTCTTCCGGCGCTTCTGCGCCTACTACGGGATCCAACCATCGGACCTGGGTCCTCACAGCATCGAGCAGCTCTCCATCTTCGTGGCATTCTGCGAATGCTACTTGGGCTGCCGGCCCTACTTCCCTCTATGGCAAGATCTGTTCCACGGACGGATCAGCCGCGAGCAAGCGGGAGGCCCAATGCTTGCCGCGTGCGGCCTAACTTTCCAGCTGAAGTCGAAGGCTTCGTTCTTCGACTTGATGCTGCCCGCCAAGTCGGCGAGCGACTAGAATAAATCTTGGTTCTATGTTGCCGAGGCGACCCCGGAGGTCGAGGCGGCGATCCCACGGTACTCCGCCAACCGGTCGGAACCGCACCGTCTTCAAGTCGGCAAGCTCCCCAGCGACCAGCGGATGGTCGTGGACGAAATGCTCCAAACCATCCGCGGTCTAAAGAAGAAGGGCCTCCAGACAATCAACTTGTACAACTGCTGGCTCGGGCGGCGGCTTGTCCCTCTGGCTCGGCGCGAGAACTACATGTACCAGTACACCGGCCGGGAGGACCTGACGAAGTCCTGCCTCGCTGAGTGGAAGCTCGAATACTACACCGCAGCACTGAAGAAGATCACCCAGGCGGTGTACCTGGACGCACAGGCTAGGGTTGCCCCCTACACCGCAAAGCGTCCAGCCCCAACGGTAATCACCTCGCTTCATTCACAGTCGCAGTTTTTGCAGTCGCGGTCATTCTAATTTCATCTTGCGTTCATTGCAGCTATTCCAAGTGGTGGAAGGATGGCTCCCGCCTTCGGATGACGAGAATTCGAGCTCGTCCGTCCAGGACATGGGCGATTTGCCTCCCGCCAAGTGCGACGCCGGGAGCGACGAGAGTGACGGCGACGACGATTCCGAGGAGGAGGTCGCCCCGCTGGTCCGCAAGACTCGCGGGCAGCGTCAACGTGAGCTTGAGGCGAGCAAAAGCCTCGAGCGTCATGACGACGATGAAGAACATCCGGAGACCTCCTCGCGCCGCCAGGCTACTCTGTCGAGGAAGAAGAAGAAGAAGGAGAAGGAGGCGAAGGCCCCTCCGAAGAAGAAGACGAAACCGATGAGGCCGGCCTCTCCACCGCGCTCGGCGAGCAACTCCGACGCCCCCAGCCCGGCCAAGGAGGAGGCGCCACCGACGGCAACCGCGCTGGACACGGCCACTGTCGAGGTGCCACTGGCTTCGATGCCTCCGCCATTCTCCCCAGTTTCTGGGCTGGGGGATGTTCCGGCTGTGGCGGCTTCGCCTCGCAGGGAAGCTCCTGCCGAAGATGTCCCAGAGGCTCCGGTTGCGGCCTCGACGACGAAGAAGCCGTCCGTGTCTTGGGCACGTGACGTCCTGGAGATGGGGCTCAGCCGCCGACTGGGCCCTGAACTGGAGAAGCCGGCCGGCCTCCGCACGGGGCTACGCTTCATTCCAGTCGCCAAGTGAGTTTACTCACCTACCTTTGTATTTCACATCAGCTTGAATTATCTTGCTTACATAATTGATGTACATGACCGAAGTGAAGAGGATGGGCCACCCGACCGTGGCTAAGGTGCCACCCGTCGTCAGCAAGGAGGATCCTTCCCGCAACAGGAAGGCGAACGAGGTCGTCGTCCCTACGGATGGCGGCAAGAAGGCCAAGGGCGATGATGTCGTCACGATTTCTGACGACACGGCGGTAGCGTCGACTGAACCCACGACAGAGGCGGCCGTGTCCATGAAGGAGGGCGCTCCCTCGCCTGGAGCGGCCAAGACGACCTCCTTTGGTGCGGGTGCCTCCATCGCGACATTCCCGCGCTTCATGGCCAAAGTGGCCATAGCGAGTGGAACTTCGCCCTCGATCCGTGCACCTGGGGTCACTGATGCGGAAGTCAAACAGCGTCGTGGGTACACGCCAGCTCTCCTCGCGTCCGTGGACGCGATACAACTTCATGGCATGCTTGGCGCAGCCATCCAGGTATGTCCAGTCCCCGAGGATCAGGTCGGTGTTTTGCAGCGGTCTGATTCTTTTAGTGTCTTGTTATTATTTTTCGCATCCAGTCCCCGAGTGCGCACTCGCTGAATTTCAGCGGGTGGGCACTTAGGATTTCTTGATTGCCAGTCACGGAGTGCACACTCGCTGAATTTGAGCGGGTGGGCACTTAGGATTTCTTGATTGCCAGTCCCCGAGTGCGCACTCGCTGAATTTTAGCGGGTGGGCACTTAGGATTTCACTTTGGTTAACTATTTGAATTGTGTGCAGGGTCTGCAACGTGAGTCAGCTGACCGATTGGCAGCGAAACACCGCGCGGAGAAGGAACTGGCCGCCGTCCAAGAGGCGAATAAGGGGCTTCAGGCAGTTGCCGCGAAGGCCGAAGAGGCTCGCCAGGGACTTGTCCCCGCGGGTGAGTTGGCAGCGGCGCAATCGGCACTGAGCTCGGCTGAGAAGCGGATCGCCGAACTCGAGCGCGAGCTGAGGGAGGCGAAGGAGGAAGCGAACTCGGCGGATGGGCGAGCCAAGGCCGCTATTACCGCCGCCGCAGAGGATCGCAAAGTGTCCGACGCCCTTGTTGCTGGGCTTCAGGACGACTATACTTCGCTTCAATGCTTCATCACGGATCTCTCCCGCCCCTTGATTGGTAAGTGTACCTGCCTCTGCCAATAACATGTGTTCTGTTGTGATGCCCGACGTACTCATTGTTGTCTTCTATTCGCAGGTCGAATTCTTGATAGCGCGGAAGAGGCGAGCTTGTTCGACGTGCGGCAGTGTGTGGCCACGCTCGTCGACTCGGCGACGTTGTCGGCGACGTGCATCCGAGCCTACCTCCAGGAGATATCACCCACGGAGGTAATTCCCAGCGACCTCGTCGAGGTGTGGAAGTACTTGGAAAAGGAGCCCTCGGTCGTTGAATTCATAACGCGATCTGCTTTTCGGCGCGGAGCGTCCATGACGCTTAGCCTTAGACTTGCTCACTTCCCGGAGGACTTCGACCTCGACGACGTGACGAGTGGCTACCCGTCGTCGACTGGCGCAGTGGAGCTTTCCGAGGTGCTCAAGTTGACGGACCGCGCCGCGATGTACTCCGAGCATGTCTGGGCAATGGGCGACCTCCTTCCGTACCAGGAGACGGTCGTCGCACCCAACGACCCCGAGCCGCAGCACCAGGATTTCAAGGTCGATAAACCCTTCCGCGCGGCGATGGCGGGTGAGCTAACGACGTACCCGTCAAACCCGTACACGCCGTTCATCCGCAATCGCCAGGGTGCTAGCGATTCGTCGTTGAAGCCTGTAGACTAGGATAGCTTGCCCTGGGGCCTTAGTAGCAGGTCTGCTGTATGGGCATATTTTGTAATTTGAGACAATGCTACATGCTATTGAATGAGACATCGTGTCTGTTTTTGGATTTTTCATGTGTTTTGTGATTGAGGTTTGAACGAGTCCCCGAGCGCGTCCGCCCTTTTGTGGCTTTTACCTCGTGTGTGATATGTTTGTTGTTTTTGAATGTTTTGTTATTGTGGTCAACTCGCCCAGACTCGAAGAGCCAGTCGCTAGGCGACTCCCTTGAGCGCTCTGTACTTCGCCGTTTTCCCTTGCGCGAACAAGGTCGGGTGGCCGAGTCCCCGAGCGTGGTACTTGCTTGTTCTAGGCGCGACTCGAGGGTCGGTGAGGACTTGGCTCGTTAGTTTCAGCGCATCACTCCTGCCTGGCCCGTGGGGTCAGTCGCGTGGCGAGTCCTGGGCATGCTCTCATACTTGGCGTTTTCCCGAGCCGCTCGCGCTGAACTGGTCATCAGTCCCCGAGCGTGGTACGTGGCCGTTCGAGTCGCTATGTCGAGGATGCGGAGGATCGTGGTCGCTGTAAGAAGCGAAGGCAGTTGTCTTGGCTCGTAGATCCAGTCGGGCTAGGCGACTCCAGTGGGGCTCCGGGTAGGCGTTTTTTGTGGACGATGTACAACCTGAGGTGACCCAGTTCTTGTGCATCGCACTACTTAGCCGTGCCGATCGCTTGACCAAAGGTTGACTTCTGCGGTTAGCTTGACGCTGTTATTACGAGTGCGAGTGGCACAAGACACGGAGAGTAGGCACAATTTGCGGTAACCGATTCTTTTTATTTCATAGCGACTGGAGAGTACATATGTGGGGTTCTAGGGGTAGAACTTCCGTAGGAGGTTTACATTCCATGGTCGCTTGACGTCAAGTTCGCCGTCCCCGCGGACGTCGATGAGGTAGTAGGCGTCGTTGCCGAGTACTCGCCCGATGGCGAATGGTCCCTCCCACGGAGGGGAGAGCTTGTGCATGCCCTTCTTGTCCTGGATGAGGCGCAACACCAGGTAGCCTTCTTGGAAGGTGCGAGTTTTCACCCGCCGGCTGTGGTAGCGGCGGAGTCCCTGCTGGTAGATGGCGGTGCGCGAGCGAGCTAGGTCGCGTGCCTCGTCGAGTTGATCGACTCCATCCTGTCGTGCGAGTTCGTTCGCAGCCTCTGTGTAGTGGACGACCCTCGAAGAATCGTGCTCGAGGTCGGTGGGCATGACTGCCTCGGCGCCGTACGCCATAAGAAGGGGGTGAATCCTGTCGACCTATTAACCGAGGTGCGGATGCCCCAGATGACGAAGGGTAGCTCCTCGACCCAGCACCCGGCGGTGCGCTCGAGTGGTACTTGGAGTCGCGTCTTCAGGCCGTGGAGGATGCTTTGATTGGCCCGTTCCGCCGGGCCGTTGGATTCCGGGTGGGCAAACGATGCGAGGTCGAGCCGTATGTGGTGTTCTTCACAGAATTCGGCCATGGATCCTTTGGCGAAGTTGGTGCCGTTGTCCGTGATGATGTTGTTTGGGAACCCGTAGCGATATATGAGCTCGCGTAGGAATTTAGTGGCAGTCTTCCCATCGCATTTCCGGACTGGCTTGGCCTCCACCCACTTTGTGAACTTGTCGACCGCGACCAGGAGGTGGGTGTAGCCGGAAGGAGCCTTATTGAAGGGGCCTACCATTTGCATGCCCCATACGGCGAATGGCCAGGTGATGGGGATGGTCTTGAGTGCTGAGCTCGGCACGTGCGTCTGGTTGGCGTACTTCTGGCACCCGACGCACCGCTGGACAATGTCGACGGCATCGGCGTGTGCGGTGGGCCAGTAAAAGCCATGCCGCATAGCCTTGGCGACCATAGAGCGGGCGCCGGCATGGTGGCCGCAGTCACCGGAGTGGATGTCGTGGAGGATCTTGCGTCCTTCGGCGGGTTGGACGCAGCGTTGGAACACGCCGGTGACGCTGCGCTTATGGAGCTCGCCGTCGATGATGGTGTAGGACTTGCATCGGAGTGCGATCATTCGAGTGTCCGTCTCGTCTGCCGGCAAGGTGCCGGCCTCCAGGTAGGCGGTGTAGGGCTTGGTCCAGTCGTCTGGCTCGGTGACGAGTGCGACCAGGGCTTCCTCCGGTTGTAACGGGACTCCGATGTCGATCTCCCTCGGGGGAGAGACTGATGGCTTGGTGATTGTGTCGAGGAAGACGCCGGCGGGTGGTGCGAGTCGAGCCGACCCAATGCGAGAGAGTGCGTCGGCCTCCTCGTTCTTCCGCCTGTCGATCCACTCGATGGAATAGCCTGTGAAGTGTCCGCCCAGCTTGTTCACTACTTGGCGGTACACCGCCATGGTGGGGGATACGGCGTCGCAGGTGCCAGCGACTTGCCCAGCGACGAGGTCGGAGTCTCCATAGCAGCGTAGGCGGTTGACGTTCATCTCCTTGGCAGCTCGCATGCCGTGGAGTAAGGTCTCGTATTCGGCCATGTTGTTGGTGCAGGGTGTAAAGTCGAGGCAGAGGACGTAGCGGAGCTTGTCGTCCTTCGGTGAAGTTAGCACGATCCCTGCGCCTGCGCCGTCCGCGTTCTTGGAGCCGTCGAAGTGCAGGCTCCAGTAATGGAGGTATGGCAGCTTTTCTGGCTGCTGGGCCTCTTCCCAGTCGGCGATGAAGTCCTCTAGGGCCTGCGACTTGATCGCTTTTTGTGGCTCGTATTTGATGTTGTGGACGCCGATCTCGATGGCCCACTTGGCGACCCGCCCGGTCGCCTCGCGGTTGCGGATGATGTCTGCGCAGCCTTGAGGAGACGATCGTGATCGGGTGCTCCTGGAAGTAGTGCGGCAGGCGCCGCTGAGCTCTGAAGACCGCGTATACCAGCTTTTGGTACTGTGGGTATCGCTGGCGTGACTCGGTGAGGACCTCGCTGATGTAGTACACCGGTCGCTGTACTGGGCGCTCCTTTCCTTCCTCCGGTCGCTCGACGACCATGACAGCGCTGACGACGTGCTCGGAAGCTGCGACGTAGACCAGCATGGGTTCTTTGTCGGCGGGGGCGGCGAGTAGCGGTGCGGCGAGTAGCACCTTCTTGAGGTCGTGAAGCGCGTCATCCGCCTCCTTGTCCCACTGGAAGGTGGGGTTTTTGCGCATCAGGCGGTATAGGGGCATCGCCGCCCAGGGGATGAAGCGATCGAGATCCGATTACCGCCAGTTTCTGGATGTCGCACAGGCACTCAGGTTTGCCGAGCCGGGCGATCGTGTCGATCTTCGTGGGGTTCGCCTCGATCCCTCGCTTGGAGACGACGTACCCCAGAAGTTGTCCTGCTGGTACACCGAAGGTGCATTTGCCTGGGTTAAGTTTTATCTTGTATTTTCGCAAGTTGGCGAATGTTTCCGCCAGTCGGCGAGTAGGTCACCCCGGTGAGCGGATTTTATGACCACGCCATCGATGTAGACGTGGATGTTGCGCCAATTTGGCTCGCTAGTCATTCTTGCATGCACCGCTGGTATGTTGCCCGCGTTTGAGGTGAAGGTCATGGCGGTGTAAGGCGAATGGCGTGATGAACGCCGTTTTCTCGCCCTCGACGGCCATTTTGATCTGGTTGTACCCAGAATAGGCGTCGAGGAAACATAGAGACTCCGAGCCCACAGTGGAGTCGATTATTTGGTTGATCCGCGGAAGGACGAACTGCTCCTTTGGGCAGGCGTTGTTCAAGTTTGTGTAGTCGATACATATCCTCCAGGTCCCGTTTTTCTTCTCGACCAGGACTGGGTTTGCCAGCCACTTGGAGTATTTGATTGGCCGGATGAAGCCTGCAGCGAGTAGACGCTGTACCTCCTCGGCGATTGCTCGGCGACGCTCTTCATTGAAGGGCCGCAGCGACTGTTTGACGGGTCGCACTTTGGGGTCGGCGTTTAGTTTGTGCTCAGCGAGCTCCCTAGGGACACCAGGCATGTCAGAGGGTTTCCATGCGAATATGTCCCTGTTCTCACGGAGGAACTCGATGAGCGCGCCTTCCTAGGCTGGGCTCATGCCCATCCCGATCGTCACCGTCTGGCTGGAGTCGCCTGGGACCAGCTCGATGGTGCAGGTGTGCTTCGTCGCCTCGAAGGTTGAGGTGTTTGCGCCCTCCAAGTTGGGCTTCTTGAGTATGGTGGGGTCGTCGTTGTTGACCCCGCTCGCGTACTTGGCAAGCTCATCGGCGTGGTTGGTCTCTGCCGCGATGACGGCGGGCCGAAGTTCGCCTTTGGCCTCGCACCGCGCCATGTCGGGTCGCCGTTGATGGTGATGATGCCGCACGGCCCGGGAGCTTCATCACGTTATGCAGAGTGGGTGCTCCCATGAACTTGCCGAACGCTGGCGCCCAGTGACGCAGCGGGTAGGGTGTCGAAGGCACCAGCCAAGAAGATCCGCCGGTGCGGAAGTTTGCTGGTGCCGAAGGTGACGAAGCGTGACCTTGCCGATCGGGTACGCCTTCCGACCGGGACGATGCCATGGAACGTGGTGTGGGTCGTCTCGATCATCGATCGGAGCCGCAACACCTGAAGGTGTCCAGTGTGGATGTTGATGGAGCTGCCGTCCATCAATGTCTTGGGGAGCCAGAGTCGCCGACCTTAGGCTTGACCACCAGGCGACTCGCCCCGGTACTGGCGCGTGGCGAGTGGTCTTGGCGGCCCACCGTGATGGGCTGCTCCGACAAGTTGAGGAACTAGGGAACGCCCACCGAGCCACCGCGTTGACGGCGACGCGGCGATGACCTTCTTCGCCGTGTTGAAGCTTTGTGAAGGTATGGGCGAGCCGCCACTTTGTTTAATTTTCCGCCGTTTGGCGGGTCGTTGTCGGGGTCCTCCCGTGCTCGCCGTGCCTTCTCGATCTCCCTGAGGGTGTGGCAGTCGGCGGTTGTGTGCGTTGCGGGCTTCCCTTCCCTGCTATGATACGCACAATGTTGGTTAAGGAGGGCCGCGGGGTAGAACCTTGGCTTGGCCTTGTAGTTGCCGCCGTCGCGGCGTTGTCCTCCGTCGCGGCGGAAGCTCTTGGGCTCGTGTTGTGCATTCCCGGCGTTGGCGACGAAGTCGACTCGCCCGTCGCTACGGCGCTTGCCGGTGAGGCGAGTGTTGTCAGAGCGAGGTCGGACCGTCGTCATTGCCGCTGCCGCCAGGCGGCGTTGACCTCCGACTCGCCGTCGTTTCCTGGTTTGGATCTTCCTCCGCTGCACGCTTTGGCGATCTCGAGGAGGTCCGGTATGTTGTCGAGTGCGAGAGTGTCGCTGAGCTTGGCGACCAGAGGCTCGTAGCGGCACGAGGTCTTGAAGCAATGGATCGCGGTGTCCGGTGGATGCCGACCGCTGTACCGCAGTTCTTGCCACCGTTGGACCCATATGGTCGACTCGCGAGGTCCCCGGACGATCGCTCTAGGTCCTCGATGGTGGTGGCACCGGTGTAGGAGCACTCACACCGACGGGCGTCAGCATCTCCTCCCAGGAGTCGATGCTATCCTGGGGGAGGGTGTTGATCCACTTCCTGCATGTTCCCTCCATCATTAGGGGGAGGTAACGGGCGGCTAGCAGGTCGGTGTGGCCTGCGATCCCCATTGCCTTGAGGTATGTATCGAGCCAGACGGCGGGGTCGTACGAGGGTCGATTTTCTATCTCCTTCGGCGCCTTGAAGTTTGGCGGGTACTTCGCCGGATCATTGGTCCGGAGCACTTGGTCGAGTCGATCGAGCGACCATGGGCTCGCTGCGCGATTGGTTAGGTGTGTCGCAGTCGTCGGCTGGTGCACGCCAGATTTGGTTGTTGATGATGTGGGTGCGGGCGTCGATGGGTTGACCGTTGGCGGCGACGAAGTTGGTCGCTGGCTTGGGGTCGTTGGTGGATAGTGCCGCATTCGCGGGTCGGTGTTGGAGCTGCAGTGGCTCTAGTGGCGGGCAGTTGAGGGTGTTTGCCGCCATTGGGCGGCCGCTTGAGGCCGCTCTGCTTCCCGAAGAACGCGAGTACACTCGACCCTGCGAGTCGGCGCCCGCGTTTTGCTGCTCGACGGCCTTTGCGAGCAGGGCCCTGACGTACTGGATCTGTAGGGCGCCCTCGCCCGTGGCCGTGATGTTGTCGGCTGCTGCTCGGCCTGCCACGAGGTTGTCCATCTGGGTGGAGAACAGTGGGAGGCCGTTTGCGTCTCGCTCCCGTGAGGAGACTACTATCCGCGGCTGGTCCCTGGGAGGTGTGCGGTTGGGTGGAGGTGGTGCGCCCATCACCGTCGACCCTGGCGGGGGTCGGGCACTTCCTCCTGGTGGCGCGTTCTCGCAGATCGCGCGCTCGGCCACGCGGGCCGGGTCGTTTTCATCGTCGAAGTTCAGGGCGCGCCCCTGAACGGTGGGGTTCAGTCGCGACCTGATCCGCTGCTGGTGGTAGCGTGATAGCTCCTGCGCCGTCACCTGCTCGAGGCGAAATTTTTCGCTCTCGGCTTGCCTGCGCATCGCCCGCCAGCCAGCGGAGTTCCTCGACCTCCGTCGCCGTGGCGTTAGGAGGGATGGGGTGGAGAAGGGGTCCTCCGGCGGCTCGGTGCCGGTTGCCATGTAGGTCGCGGCGTAGCGACCAGTGCCGCCGCGGAGGTCGGCGGAGTTTTCTGACCCGGAGTCGAAGTCGAAGATCCCGAGGATGGAGGGGTCCTCGAAGTCTCCCATGTTGGAGACCTGGGTGATGGAGACCGCGGGTGAAGCCGCGGTGATGGATCCGGCGAGTGACGCCGGGGTCGCCGAGTCGGCGTCGTCGTTGAGGGCCGCGTCTTCTGCGGCCGCTGAGTTTTCGGCCACATCGCTATGGGCCGAGTTGTACTCGGAGGCGAGGCGATGAATCGTGCGGATCTGGCTCTCGGAGAGCCGATCGCATGGGGGCGACTCGCGGATGCGAGCCGAGTCCTCCGAGACGATGACGTCGGTGAGGATGACGAAGAGGCTGATCGTGCCGACCGGCAGGATCACGCTGTGCGTGATGGGTCGCGCCGCCGGGACGTAGATGCTCGGCAATATTTGGAGCATCTCGCTGATCGCTATCATGTGGCCGGTGGTGACCGTCTTGTTGATGGGAAGATTGGATCTCGCCGCAGAACACCGGCCAGACCGGCCAGACCCCACGGTGGGCGCCACTGTCGTGGGAATGGTCACGACAGATGCTGCAATCGACAGCGAGTAGTAGAACGAGGGGCAAGGGCGGCCAGCCATCTGCGGTGCGAGATGAGGACGGAGACACAGGGTTTTACCTAGGTTCGGCCCCCCGGAGGGTAAAGACCTACTACTGCTAGATTGTATTATGGAGGTGGTACAATGGGCGAGCTCACGGCTAGGCGGCGAGTCGCTTGGTTGTATGATGGAACGTATCTCTACACGCCCCACAGGGAGGTTTATATAGGCTCACCTCCCCTAGGGTTTACATATCTCAACCGAATTAGTTAAGGCTTCGGTACTCGTTTAACCTAATCCGACTGGGCCTATCTACTCGCCTGGGCCTTCAGCTTCGAGTCGCTTGGATCTACGCCGGGCCTTGATCCCGCTGCCCCGCAGCCCACTCTCCGTGTCTTGGGCGTTGAAACGCCTGCTGGTATACCCGGGCGCATCCCCATCACATGGGGCGGCGAACGTGATGTCTGGCGGTCTCCTGGGACGGTGGTGATCGTGTATGCACGCGACGAGGGCGGCGCGCGGTCTGTGGGCGTGTGTCGAGGGTGGCGCTCTGGCACATGCTTAGCATGGTTGCTGGCGAGCTGGGCACGGTCTATGCTAGCGGTCCAGGGGATAGAAAGGTTCGAGCGCTAGACAGGGAGTGGAGGTGGGCTTCTAGCTTTCTCCCAGGCAAGGTTGGAGAGGCTAGTGCTGCTCCTAGCTTGCTGTCCACACTAGGATGGCATGGTGAGGCTCGGTTGTTCACCATTGATGACATTGCCAAGCTTACAGTGGGGCTAGAGATTAGTTTAGGTTGTTAGATGATCTACTAAGGTTGTTGTGAGCTAGAGAGGGAACCAGTTAGGCCCAAATCACTACACAAAATAGTGTTTGGATTTGGTTTGATTTGAATCTGCAAGGTGTTTGATGAAATGGCCGCAAGAACTCATGTTTTGAATTTTGAAAAGATTTTTGGTGGGTGTGCTAGGCATGTGCTGGTGAGTCTGCAGATGCTTGGGTTTTGAAAGTTGAGCTTGTTTGAGTGGTTTTTGAAAAAGTGGGATCTTCCCATATGATATAGATTCAATTTTAAACTGTCCTTTAAACTATGCATTCAAATGTTTTTGGATGATCACAAGGTGGGACTTCATACTTTGTTATGAGTAATATCAAGGGGTGCAAAGATCCAAACAAGTTTCTGTTAAGTTTTGAAAGTTAGAGACAGCCAAAGTAGGCATGGGAGTTAAATTGGCCAAAATGACCATTCCCTTATTTTGTTTGTTTTGATTTATTTGTCTTTGGGAAAAGTTTGGGAATTGTTTAGATGATGTTTATTTCACCTAAGAATCCTTTTAGAAGCAAAGAAACACATAAACAAGGCAATTCAAAAGAATTCAAAATGGGAATCATACACACATGAATGCTTTCTCATTTTATTTTAGAAAAGTTTTTGTTAACCCTAAATTTGATGATTAGAGTTTGATGATTCTAGTTTAATATTTTTGGGATGTTACAAACCTTCCCCCCTAAAATAAAATCTCGTCCCGAGATTTGAAAAAGGACGAAAAGATTACCTAGGATTTGAAGAGATCGGGAAACTCCGTCTTGATGTGATCTTCGCGCTCCCAGGTAGCTTCCTCTTCTGTGTGGTTGCTCCACTGAGTCTTGAGAAACTTTATGCTGTGGGTTCTGGTGGTTCGAAAAGCTTCTTCCAAAATACGGATGGGTACTTCGGGATAGGTTGATCTATATGGTCCGGTGATCAATATTCTTGAACACTTCCGTCTTCTCCGGGACTTCGAGGCACTTGCGAAGTAATGAGATATGGAACGCATTGTGCACGGCTGACATCTCTTCAGGTAGTTCCAATTGATACGACACTTCTCATTGACGGTTCAAAATTTTGAAAGTTCCGATATATCTGGGGGCTAACTTTCCTTTGAGTTGGAAACGCTGCATTCCCTTCAACGACGACACTTTTAGATATACAAAATCTCCTATGTTGAATGCGAGGTCTCGACGTCTCTTGTCGGTGTAACTCTTCTATCTGGACTGGGCTGTATTGAGGTGCTCACGAATCTTGTGAACCTTCTCTTCTGCTTCTCGTAGGATGTCGGGTCCGAAAATCTGACTCTCTCCTATTTTCGACCAGTTCAAAGGGGTGCGACACTTCCTTCCGTACATGAATTCAAATGGGGCCATTTACAAACTAGCTTGATAACTATTGTTGTATGAAAATTCTGTGAATGGCAGACATTCTACCCACTTAGATCCATATTCTAACACACATGCTCTCAGCATATCTTCGAGTATTTTATTTACTCGCTCCGTTTGTCCATCGGTCTGAGGGTGATACGCGGTACTGAAATCTTGGCGGGTTCCTAAACCTTCTTGAACCTTCTTCCAGAATCTCGAGGTAAACTGAGTTCCTCGATCCGATACAATGTTCTTGGGGACTCCATGCAAACTGACGATTCTAGCGATGTATAACTCCGCTAGCTTCGAACTCTGATATGTGGTCTTGAAGGGTAACAAATGGGCGACTTTGGACAATCTTTCCACTATGACCCAGATAGAGTCATTTCCCCTACTAGAAGTAGGCAATCCGGTGATAAAGTCCATTCCAACGGAATCCCATTTCCATTTTGGAATCTGCAAGGGTTGCAACAATCCAGTGGGTCTTTGATGTCCTGCCTTGACTCGCTGACATATATCACACTTGGCGATATAGCTTCCAATTTCTCTCTTCATCTTCTGCCACTAAAATTGCTCTTTCAAATCTTGATACATCTTAGTTCCTCTGGGGTGGATAGAATAAAGAGTATCATGAGCTTCCTTCAGAATAACTTCTTTCAACTCGGAATCTGCTGGTACACAAAGGCGTCCTTTGTACCACAGAACTCCTTCTTCGTCTTCGGTGAATCCGGGTACTTTGCATGTACCGATACGAAGCTTGATTCCGTCAATACTAGCATTTCCTTTTGCGCCTCTTTGATCTTGCTGATCAAAGTGGGTTGAAGTTCTGTGATAGCCAAAAATCCTTCACTCACTAGTTCCATTCGAAAATCTTCCATCTCTTTGTGCAATCTTGGTTGCTTCTTCAAAATCATGGAGTTCACGCGTCACGACAATCTGCTAAGGGCATCTGCTACCACGTTGGCTTTACCAGGGTGATAGTGAATGTACAAGTCTGATTAGCTTAATCCATCTTCTCTGCCTCATATTCAACTCCTTCTGAGTGAATATATACTTCAGGCTCTTGTGATCCGAATAAATCTCACAACGATTTTCTATCAGGTAATGCCTCCATGTCTTCAGGGCTAAAACTACGACGGCGAGTTCGAGGTCATGGGTTGGGTAATTTTTCTCATGTTGTTTCAGTTGTAGAGATAGCTAAGATATAACTTTGCCTTCTTGCATTAGCACACATCTGAGAGCGATCTTGGATGCGTCACAATACACGTCGAAGGGCTTTGTGATATCCGACATGATTAAGATCGGGGCTGAAATCAATCTCCTCTTGAGTTCTTGAAAACTCGCTTCACATTTGTCGGTCCATTCAAACTTCTTGTCCTTCTTTAGCAATTGGGTCATGGGTCTGGCGATACTCGAGAATCCTTCTACGAACTTGCGGTAGTATCCCGCCAATCCGAGAAATGCACGAACTTGGGTTTGAGTGGTTGGGGCTTGCCAATCTTCGACATCTTTCACCTTTGCAGGGTCAACGGCAATTCCTTCGGCTGATACAATGTGGCCGAGGAATCCTACCTCCTGTAACCAGAATTCACATTTGCTAAACTTGGCATACAACTGATGCTCTCTAAGGGTTCCAAGAATGGTCCTTTGGTGTAGCTCATGTTCTTCTTCCGATTTGGAATAAATCAGAATGTCATCGATGAAAACAACGACAAACTTATCCAGGAAGTCCATAAAAATCTTATTCATGAGATTCATGAAATAAGCGGGGGCATTGGTTAATCCAAAGGACATAACGGTATACTCGTATAATCCATATCTGGTGGTAAAGGAAGTCTTTGGAATATCCTCTTCACAAATTTTGATTTTATGATAGCCAGTCCTAAGATCAGTCTTAGAAAACACTTTGGCACCGGTCAACAGATCAAACAAATGTTCTATCTTGGGCAAGGGGTACTTGTTTTTGATGGTGACATCATTCAACTTCCGGTAATCCGTACACAAACGGTTACCATCATCTTTCTTGTCCACAAACAACACAGGTGATCTCCATGGTGACGCACTTGGTTGAATCAATCCAATTTCCAGCATTGCATCCAGTTGCTTCTTCAGTTCTTCTAGTTCCGACGGGTTCATACTATAGGGTCTCTGGGATATGGGTCCTGTTCCGGGGATTAGTTCAATGATAAACTCGATATCCCGATCTGGGGGCATACCGGGCAAAACATCTGGAAATACATCGGGGTATTCATAGACTATCTGGACTTGGTCAATGGTAGGTTGGGCTATACTCTTGTTGCATTTGAATTGACGAGGTAAGGTTTCAGATATATGCTCGACTGATATTCCGGTTGTACTGGTCATGGTTATGGCTTTCTTGGCGCAGTCAATCAATCCTTTATGTTTGGACATCCAATCCATTTCTAGTACTACTTCCAAACCTTTAGTTCCGAGTACTATCAGATTAGCATAAAAATCTATGCCATGGATACAGATAGGGACGGCTTTGAAAATTTGCCTAGCCTTGGTGGTTGAACCGGGAATTTGGACGATCATAACATGATTTAGTTTTGTTGGTTGAATCTTACTAGTGCAGGAAAATTCTTCGGTGACAAATGAATGCGATGCACTAGAATCAAACAACACTCTTGCAAGTACTGAATTAACAGAAAACATACCCAGCACGACGTCTGGCGCTTCCTGAGCTTCTTCAGCATGCATGAGAAAAAGACGGCCGTTGCGGTTGAGCGAATTCCCTAGGGCAAACCTTCTTCCTGGTTGAACACGACGCTGCTGCTGAGCTAGGGCATTTGCATTGGGGGCTGCCGTATTCGTCTTGTTGGGGCACTCGTTGGAGTAGTTAACCTTATTTCCACAGTCATAACAAGTCACTTGCGACTTGTGCTTTGCTGCAACAGGCACAACATTGCTTCCAGTCCTCGGGGCAGTGTTGGTGTTGGCGGTAGCATTGTTGTTGTTGAACTTGAGTGGGGCACGGTTGAGATTGCTAGAGTTGCCGGGGTTGTTGTCATTTCCTCCGGGCCTAGGGTTTCCACGGTTGGGATAGGTCGGACGGTTCATCGGGGGTCTGTTGGTTCTCGGGGCAAATCCTGGAGATGGGTTGGGGCGATACTTTGGGGTCTGATGGGTTCCTAGTTGATGCATCATGCGACGCTTGCGGTTCTCATTGGCTTGGTTGATCTTTCCTTCCATCTGGATGGTAGAGTCAACCAGTTCTTCGATATCAGCAAAGGGGATATTGACCAACACAGTCTACATCTCATCATGCAGTCCATTCAAGAATCTCTCCTTCTTCTTGGCTTCGGTGTCGATCTCATCTGGGGCATAGCTAGCTAATGACTAGAATTTGTCACGGTATTCCACTACGGTCATCCTTCCTTGCTTCAGTTCTCTGAACTCGTCTCTCGTTCTCTTGATGAAACCTGGTGGCACATGGGTTCTGCTGAACTTGACTTTGAATTCATCCCAGGTCATCATCTGTCCTCCGGTCATTGCACGAACACTGTTCCACCATGCTCTGGAATCTCTGGCTAGATAATGGGTGGCGAACATAACTTTCTCGTTGGCTTCTACTCCGGCGACTTCTAGGTTATTTTCCATGGTTTGCAGCCAATCATCGACTTCTAAGGTCTCTTCCGACTTTCTGAAAACAGGTGGGTTGGTGTTATAGAAATTCTTAAGCTTAGATCCATGGTTGTCCTGGTTTCCGTGGCCTTGATTGTTGTGGGCTAGCTGAGCTATCTGTTGAAGGGTGGCTAGGTTGGCTTGATGTTCGGTTCTTTCAGCTTCGCGGTCAGAAACCAACATTTGCAGGATCTGCAACATCGGGTCTGGGGATGAACCACTTCCTCCGCGTGGAATCTGAAGATTGAGATAGATCATGAGAAAAGAGGGAAATTTTCTATGGTTTTGGGATTTTGAAAAGTTTTTGAAGTTTGACTCAGATTTTTCTAGCAACTTTCTTTTCATTCATTCATTCATAGCACACGATACAAACACACACCACACCAAGGTAAACATATGGTTTTAGGAACCATTCTGGAAACTACGATACAGTGGGACCGAATACTACCCATTACATTTGTGCACTAGCGTAGTTGTGAGTTTTACTAAAAGTGATCTAGGGTGCAAAATTTTATGTAAGCTTTGAAATAATTTTGGAGTAGCGTGATTTTTTATGAAAGTGTCCAAGAGGTAAGAATGAGAACAAGTTTTTGTAAACATTTGCTAGCGTGAATTTTTATGAAAGAGTCCAAGAGGTAAGAATGAGAATAAGTTTTTTTTGTAATTATTTGTTTTCTTTGGTTTTGAAACTAAGTTTTTGATTCCAAACGTCCAGTCTAACTAGGGTCTCCTATGGTCAGGATGGCTCTGATACCAACTTGTCAACACTCGGATTTTTAATCCCAGATGACTGTTATGCCATACATCGCAATCCCAGGATTACCATTTTTGCGAGACATAACATAATTGGATACCACAGTACATCATCCATTACAAACCATACATAAGGTCTTACAGAAATAAAGATCTCATCATCTCAAGCAGCGGAAATACGTAATAGTAACGGTAGCGTAGGCGAAGCTCCATCTTCGGGGTCACATGCAATGCTGACGATGGGAGATGATCCTAGTTATCATAACCTTCCTGGGGTCCATCCTCCAAGTACTACTCTTCATAGTCTGGCCACGGGAATAGCCAGGGACAAAGCCATGAGTTCTCTTTAAGTACTCGCAAACTAATACTAACAAGTGAAGGGGGGTTTTTGTAGTAGGACACTAAGCTCTAGAGTTGTTTTGCAAAAAGCCAGATTTACATCTACTAAGTTCAGAAGTAAGAAAAGCTAGTTGAAGTTTTATAACACCTAAGTGGGAACTTGTATTTCATTCCACAACTCTATTGTGGTCAAGTCAAAGTCTCAATTCATTTCATAAGTCATTTTGAAAACATCTGACGGGGGAACAGTATGGCCACTCCAACTGTCCATAACCGCGGACGCGGCTATTCGAATAGTTTGACACTCTACAAAGATTGTACACTTTCACCACAACATTCGATACATCCATCAGGAACAAATCTTGAATTCTCCATACTCAGTATGCGGATAATCAATCCTAACCTTTCAATTACACACCCTAGTATAAGCACCTCTCCTGTGAGTTTGGCCTCCCAACCATGAACAACTGTCATCTTGGGTACTGCACAGGTGGACAATCTTCACAAGGTAGCCTCAGCTCAGACCTTGGCCGTGAGGGAACTAATACTAAGGTATATAAGTTTCCAGTCAAGGCCTACCCAATTCTCGGGTATTGTGGTGGTACGGTAAAATTGGAATGGTATCGCATCCAGCATCAGTTTTATAAAGGGCTAAGGCTCATGCCTCAACATTTTCATCACCATAAATCATCTGGTGTTCGGAAACACATGTCCAAAACATCTCAATAGAATGATCCATCATTCCAAGGTTTTCATAACCATTTTTACACCAAGTATTCCCATCTAAGTTGCTCGAGTTTTATGCTTAGCACTAGCATCTACAAGTTGGGGTAAGTACTAATGAGGGGTGGTAAACTAGTGGAGTTTAACTAATTTCAATCTCATGCCTTAGGATGACATAAAGATTATCTAGCTTAGGCCAAGTTTTATGCTCTTTATGCAACCTTCAATTATCTCTCTAGAATCTACCATTCACTTAAGTAAGCTCTAAGTAATAGCTTTGATAAGAAATAAAGTATAAAGCTTGCAAGTAAAACTAGGATTGGTTTATCAAGTGGTTATGATCATATATGCCTAAGGCATATAGTTGGCATGGTAACAAGCAAGTATTGGCTTGCATCAATATCAGTATAAGCTTGCTAAATTGCAAGTGTTAGCTTTCCTTGTGCAGAGCAGTGGTTGAAGTTCTCCTCGGCTTCTTCTTCGTAGTATCCTCCTTCTTCCTCGTATCCTTGGTCGGCACTAGCGTCTATGAATAAATACGAGGTACACAATCACCAAACAATACTTAACTACTTTTAGTCATCACACAAAAGGGTCCTATATATGATCTAGCATCATCACTAACATTACAAGATTAAAGCTTGGTTTATTTTTTTTTATTTTTAGAAAAGTAATTTCTACTCATTGAAAAACTACTTAAGATTTAATATTTTCCAAAACAAACATGGTATCATGTTGACACATGTCATCACCACATATTTTAGTCCATGGGAATGTGATTTAAAGTGGTGTCACAATTTAATAAGGTTTAACCTTTTATTTTACTTAAATAGAGTGACTAGAAATGCGTATGTGGCATTCTTTTATTACTTGAACAATATTTATGTAAGTAAACCCAAATGTTTATATATATTCTGAAAGGTATGAACAAATGTGATTTTTGAGAGTTGGAATCAACTCAAAAGCTTTTATGGTTTAAATTTGAAAAATGTTTGAATGCAGAAAAGGTGCTGCCTTGTTATTTTTACCAAGGTTGATCTATAGATTCAAATGATTTAAATCCAACGAGCTTGGATTCAGCATTTTAAGACCTTTCTAACAAAATTGGTTTCATTCAATTTGGTTTACTGAATCGATCTGGGTTGATTTTTGAAACTAGGTACAGAACTGTGTTTGAATTAAAATGAAAAATGTTAAATTCAAACAAGTGGGATGCGCGGGAAACGATACTGGGCCGGCCTACTAAGCACAGCGCTTACGCGGGCTGGTTAAGTTGTTGTCCCCACGCGTTAGTGAGATGAGGGGGTGCGAAGCGGTACGAGGCAATGTGAGCTGTGGGATCTTGTTCTAATCTAACGACCCTGGTTCATCGTCCACGTCGGGCAGCGCCGACGAGACAGAGCCCTAACACGGCAGGTGGGGGTCGTCGGGGGCTCACCGGGGCTCAGGCGAGGGTCGGCGAGGCGGGCGAACGACGAAGTCGACGACGACGAACCTCCTGGCACCGGAAGCTCCTCCTAGGGTGGCTCCAATCGCTGGCTCCCTTCTTCTCCAGCAACGGCGGGCTCCGGCCAAATTCCGGCGATGCGCTGCTCCCTTGCTCCGGGAACGGGGTGGAACGATCAGTGAGGAGAGGGGACCAGAATGGTGTGAAGAGTTTGAGCTGGGGTGGCCTCTATTAATAGTCTCGACGACGAGACCGAACGGAATGGGCAGGCGACGGTGGCGACATGGCTACGGGCTGCTAGAGGCATGGCCGGCGGTGGCGATCGTTCGGTGGTCTCCTGGCGATGCTCTAAGGATTTCATGCGCGTGTAGGGGCGGTGGCAATCGGTCTAGAACATGTGATGCTCTGCGCGGCAGAGGCGGCATCTTCGTCGGCGAGCGGTGGCTGTGAGGCATGGGGCGGCGAACGGGGATGTCTGGCGGTCTCCTGGGACAGTGGTGATCGTGTATGCACACGGCGAGGGCGGCACGCAGTCTGTGGGCGTGTGTCGAGGGTGGCGCTCTGGCACATTCTCGTTATGGTTGCTGGCGAGCTGGGCACAGTCTGTGCGTGTGGTCCAGGGGCTGGCAAGGTTCGAGCGCTGAACAGGGAGTGGCGGTGGGGTGCTAGCTTGCTCCCAAACAAGGTTGGCGAGGCTAGTGCTACTCCTAGCTTGCTGTCCACACTAGGATGACATGGTGAGGCTCGGCTGTTCACCATTGATGACATTGCCAAGCTTACAGTGGGGCTAGAGATTAGTTTAGGTTGTTAGATGATCTACTAAGGTTGTTGTGAGCTAGAGAGGGAACCAGTTAGGTCCAAATCACTGCTCACAATAGTGTTTGGATTTGGTTTGATTTGAATCTGCAAGGTGTTTGATGAAATGGCTGCAAGAACTCAAGTTTTGAATTTTGAAAAGATTTGTGGTGGGTGTGCTAGGCATGTGCTGGTGAGTCTGCAGATGCTTGGGTTTTGAAAGTTGAGCTTGTTTGAGTGGTTTTTGAAAAAGTGGGATCTTCCCATATAATATAGATTCAATTTTAAACTGTCCTTTAAACTATGCATTCAAATGTTTTTGGATGATCACAAGGTGGGCCTTGATACTTTCTTATGAGTACTATCAAGGGGTGCAAAGATCCAAACAAGTTTCTGTTAAGTTTTGAAAGTTAGAGATAGCCAAAGTAAGCATGGGAGTTAAATTGGCCAAAATGACCATTCCCTTATTTTGTTTGTTTTGATTTATTTGTCTTTGGGAAAAGTTTGGGAATTGTTTAGATGATGTTTATTTCACCTAAGAATCCTTTTACAGGCAAAGAAACACATAAACAAGGCAATTCAAAAGAATTCAAAATGGGAAGCATACACACATGAATGCTGATTAGAGTTTGATGATTCTAGTTTAATATTTTTGGGATGTTATAGGGCCCCACCGGGAGGACGGCGCCTTCCTCACTTTACTGTACCGAGACAAAAGGAGGTACGCCGAGACTCCAGGGACGACAAGAGAAGGAGCTGTAAAGGTGTCCTCAAGATGGCGTAGACCCAGTCCATGTAAAGTAGCCTCCTAAATCGATACCTTGAGGAGCTGCACTTTGGACGCCCTTCCCGCCCGAAGGCGGAGGAAGAGGCCCGACATTGCCCTATATAAGGGACCATTCTCCTACCTTATAAGGGATCAATCCTTGGCGATCTAAACCGTAGAAATTAATCCTCCATTGTACCCTCGCGAAGCCAAGCGAGCAATACAACCAACCGTGTGACTCCTCTCTGCCGTGATTATAGCTTAGTCATCCCAACTGTCACCGAGGCTCCTTGAGAACGCGTGTTCATCCCCTTCTCGAACCTAGGGATCCTTGGACTCTAGTTCCTTCACGGGGCAAATCTCCGACAGTAGGGAGGGCTTTGGGATGTGATATGGTTTTAGTCGTGAACAAGGTAATGTAGTTTACTGTTCATATTGCTAAGCATTATAGTAATAGTCATCATGATGATGAACGACAAGACCGGTGGTGTCGTGGACTTGGCGCGAAGCTGGTGGCATGATGGAGATCATGCCGGTGTACCTGATGGAGATCATGGAGCAAGAAGACAACCATGTCACATCACATTATGATTATATATGATTTAATCTTTGGGTGCATGCTGTTTTGAGTGTTGGTCTTAGATACACAACAGTAGCATCTAAATACGATGATCCCTAAAAGCAATTCCAATGAAAGTGTTCCCCTAGTGTGTGCACCACCAAGAAAGTTCTTCGTTATGAAGGCGGATGTGGTGATCGGTGGCTAGACATATCTACATTCGCATATACAGTGGGTGCAAGGGTTGTACTGCAATACACAATAGTTAGAGTTGGCGAGCCTAGAATGTGTAGACATGGCCTCGGAAAACAAGAGATCAAAAGATTGAGCATGAGTCACATGGATGATGTGATTGACATTGGAGAATGTCTATCCTAGAATCTTCATCAAAGGCTGTGACGATCGGGGATGATGTGGTATAAAGGGATCGTGTGATCACTTAAATTGTTGTTAGGGATGACAATTTAAGTGGGAGCCCGTTTGTTAATATGATTACAAATAGTCTCCTTTAATTGTGAACTTAAGTGTAAGTACTTTTGCAAATATCTTGTAGACAATGGACATCCCCTCATTTTGCAACTCCTTTGGTCTTTTTATGGACAGGGAGCAACTTAAGATAGATGGGTCGAATTTCACCAACTGGTACCAACGCCTCAGAAGGATCCTCATAGAAAACGATCTTCTCTATGTCCTTCGTGAACCCTTGGAAGATTTCCCCAATGACTCTGACGGAAATGAAGATGCGACTCTTCGCGACCGCCGAGAGACCTTTATGATAGTAAAGTACACCATAATCCATGCAATGGAACCTTGCCTGAGAGTACCCTTCCATGAAATCGACACATATGATATGCTCGATGGATTGAAGACTATGTTTCAAGATAAGTAAATGCGCATGAAGTATGAGTATGCACAGGAGTTTGTCTCCATAAAGATGGAAGAGAACTCTAGCTTGGATATCCACCTGGACACCATGGAAAGTCTCCATGAATGTCGGATGGATGCTATAGGCGACGGTTGACTGAAAGCCTTGCAATAGATGGGGTGGTGTGTTCGCTCCCTCCTAGTTACAAGGACATCATCAAGGAACAGATCACGATAGGAATTCCGAATACCTTTCACGAGGTCATAGCCAAGATAAGGACTATCAAGGTCAAACCCAAACTTGGGAACGATGTCAAAGGAGAAGGTATATGTTGATATACAAGTTATAAATGTTTCCATGAAACACTTATCCAGTTTTAAGTATTCGATTCTTACCCCTGGTTTACTTGAAATCCGAACCCTCTTTATGAGTTATGGAGGAACAAGGTCTTGATGGCGTGATGACGACAAGCTATCTGGTTGATGGTCAAAAGCACTCCTGCCCATGAAGTTTATCACTAGGATTAGAAGATTTTAATAAAATCTTTGTAATCGAGTTTGTGAACCATGCAAGTGTCTCTTTCTTGTTGCAAGACGGTTATTCATATTAATGAGAAACAATCGGTTGTTCTTTTTTCTATGAATGACTTCTTTTATGATTCAGATTGAGATTACAAATAAGTTATTCTAGTCCTTAATCCGCATGATAATACAACATTTGTAAAGTATGAGAAATTGCCACGAGATATCCAAGTGTGAATCTGAAACGGTTTTAATAGTTCAAAGTTTTTCAGAATCAAAGGAGATATATAATTGACAAGAATTTCGAAGTCTTAGAGATTTTATCCATGTGACTTCGAATTCAAGTTAATGGAAATATATAAATACTTGTGAAAAATAGTTTCATGAATTATGGTGATTGGACTAATCAAATAGTTTTTATATGTCTAATGCAACATAATCATGATGTATAAGATGCATAAGGTCTAAAATAAATTCCACTGGGATTAAAGTTAGATATTAGAGTTATAGATTGAAATAGTAAAATACTCAATGAAACATAAGGAACATCTAAAGATTCACGGAAACAGCAAAACATATGAGATATGGCAATCTCGAGTTTCTAGATATTTCGATTGTTCAATATCGTGGCAAATAGTAAGAATATGAACACAAATTCCAAACTAATACCCAGAAAGGACAAATTTTGTTTCTCATGGCGGGGTACTTATTTGAGAAAGTCTTTTCTCATGTATGTTTTAGTGAAAGGACATACATGTAAGCTAAGGTTTGACCTTACCTCCGAATTGTTAAATAATGTGAAATGATATAAGTTCTGGGGACAAACTTTACAAATAGAGGGAAACCATAATGATATGATCATAAATGTTTCAGCTAATACTTCAAGAAGTAGGATTCAAGATTCTATTCTACCCCTTGTATAATTTCATTCTTGATTCACTTGACTTATTAATGGAATAAGACATACCTGCGAACTACAAAGAAAGCATGATGAACCTAAATACAAGAAATGACTAGGAGTCACGAAAGCCCAAATTCAGTAACATTTGAGATTGTGAAGTAAAGAGCATTAAGAAATGGGATTACTTAATCCTTCCCACTGAACTACAAAGGTTGAAAGGATGGAAATGAAACTTATAAGGAAGACATAAAGGGTTGATTTGTCATAAAGTTGTTATGACAAAAGCTTAATGTTTATTGGATTAAATCAGCAGATAAGTGCAATTTGGAAATTGGAAAACAACTGTTCAAATACTACAAAGTCTTCAAGAGTATGAAGAAATGGTTGTAACTAGTACAATAGGTAGGGTTTGATCAATCAACAAATTGCTGAAGTCTTATAATAGAAAATTATCGATTTGATGCAAGATCAAAGAATTTTGGATTTGCCAATATTGTCAAGAATGGTTCTAAATTGAGTGGGAGCTAAGAAGTTTTCCCAATGGAATATGTGTTATAAATATTTGAGTGGGAAATGAGCGACATCCCAAATCATAAAATATTGTTGATATATTTGAGTGGGAGCATAAACAACATTCTTGAATATGTGGTTGACATATTGGTGAACAACGCCCTAGGTACTAGAAATGATTGGATCATTTAGGTGAAATTAGACATAATATGACCCCTGTTCTTAGCTGTGAAGAATAGAGATTCTAGAATGATTTATGAGATAACCACTGAATTAGAGTTAAGTTTAGTGCAAAGCAAGCATGATCAGAATTAAAGTTGAAATGGTTGCACTTTGTTTGGAAACTATAAAGATTTAGAAGTATAAAGGATACTTCAGAATTAGCAAGTATAATTTTGGTCGGGAGAAAGTTCGACTTTCGATTGAGTGTGTTTATAGTTATACATGACATCTTGAAAATCCAGTTGATTGGTAGATCATCATTTTATATACTAGAAATACAGAAGTCTCACTTTAGTCACCAAAATTGCTAAAGGTACATTATGTGATAATGGGGATTAATTTCAAAATAGGTGACATTAATGATTTGCAAAACAGGACCTTATGAATCTGGTAAAACATATTTAGGACAAGTAAGTCCTCCATGAGAAGCATGATCAACAAAATTCATATGAGATATGGTTTATAATTAGGAGCAATGCAACTAGATTATTTGGACTCTAGTCAAAGTTTTCCTGACCATCTTGGTGCCTCGAAACCTAAATGATAATGGAGCTATCTCATTTGAGAATGAGATTGTCGACATTGTTCTGCAGATGATTGTTGCAACATGATCATATCACAAAGTTCACAGTTGCAATTTTCAGAAACATACTGACTTGTTTCTCAGACTGTGTGACCATATCAAATCATTGTTTCTCGAGGATACATTGATGGCACTTAATGTCACTCAGTGAAATGGTGATCATAACGGTGTCGTTGGGTACCCGGAGGAATAGGTTGTGAGGAGACTACGTCAAGATTAGGATTTGTACATCTGTGTGAAGGAAGATACTCTGGGCCCACTCAGATAAGTTATATCAAATAAGTTGCACAACATGTGATTGGATCACGGGATATAACTTATTGGTACGAGTTTAAAGTAGCATTATCAGTAACGAGATCGAAACCGGCATGGAGATGTCGATGATCAAATCTCGGACAATTTAATTATCACAGAGACAAAAGTAACATAACACATAATTTTTTAGGTTCGAAACGATGGATAATCGTGAGTTCCATAGGGGTCACAAGTGCATCTCGGTTACCTCTAGGATCATTAATGGAGATTATGTCTATGGCATTCCCGAACCATAGGGACACACACTTAAGGTCTTTACGACGTGTGGAGATCTTCCTGTACGAAGAAATCCTGAAAGAGATGGAAAAAGAGAGAAACCAAAAGTGTTCTAGGGAGATCCAAAGTTGTTCGGAGAGAAAAAGGAATAAGGAAAAGCACTGAAAGGAGTTTCAAATAAATGGGAATTTGAATATGTATTTTATTATATATTAATTGTGAATTAATATATTATAAATAATATTTATATTAAGATTTATAAAAGTGACTTTCTTATTTGGCCAAAATCCTAGAGGGATTTAACCTTAAAAAATACAGGAAAAAAGACAAAGAAAATAGCGGAAACGGGCTGTTTTTTGAACAACCTACATGGGCGGTAGTTATTGACTACTGCGCACATGCATTAGGTGGTCGTGGCCACCCAGGACACTACGCGCCGTAGCCAATAGGCTGCCCACCCGGGAAAGCCGGCACTAGGCCCATCCGGGGAGGGACGCTGGGTGCGGGTGGGCCAGCGCGCGCCAGGCCTGCCCAGCCAGGTCGCTGCCGCCGTGGGAAGCCGCAAGGGAGCAGGGTGGGACGCCGCCAGGGCCCACCCGTCTGGTGCTGGATTATTTGTTGCCATTTTTTCCGTTTTGATGTTTTCGGTTTTTGTTGTTTTGGGCTGTGGAGATTCGGCCAATCCGGCTAGACGAAAATTCCTGCAGTTTTCCTTTACCTTTAGTCCCACATGGGGTACCTAAGAGGGAGGAAACCCCTCCCTTAGCCTATATAAGGAGGTTCCTATGGGTGGGATTAAAACACACAATAAATTGAGATATTCCCTTTGGTTGGAATGCTCATCTCTCTTTCTTGTTGCCTCTACTATTGTGTGGTCCCAAGTCTGGACTATGTAGGCAAGGCGTTGCCCTGCCGGGATTCGAACCAGGAGGTCTACTTCCGCAACCTCGGCGGAATCTGAGACCGGGATTCGTCGTTTTGCACCATATGCCTATGGCAACTCAGTGGGGCTATTAAATCTTCCACGCCATTGTGTGAGGACCAGGACAAGGGGTGACTTGCGAGGAGCTTCCCGACCTTGAGGTCGGACATGTACGACTACATTATCCAAGCTTCTGCATGGGCATAACGATCCCTCAGTCTTCAAGGGTACGTTACCGCTGTCTTTCTCCAGTACTGCAGTACTAGTAGATAGATCTTGGGCATTTGGGGTTTCTCCTACTTAGCATAAATTTTTGATTTTCTGGACTGAACCACAACAGTTTACTCCATGATACCTATGGTACGTTACCGCTTGACGAGTGCGAACTGTGTTGCTTGAAGTGTTATATTTGTATGTGTATGTTTGTAGTCCCTCGCTATATTCCCTTGTATGTGTGTTTTGGCCCTATCAGCCATATAGTCAAAAAATGTTGTTTGGGATCGATGCACTGCAGAATTTGCTACTCCCCTTCTTCATCTTCTTCTTAGTTAGGCTGGAGTTTAGCCATGATCGCCACAAATTGATCCTTCATGAGGATCCATTTGTTCTTCTCAAGAATCGAGAAGGCTTGTGGATAAGGCAACGACACCTGCTCATCCTGTGAAGCATCAAGATAACCAAACTGAAATGCTCGGAGCCTCTTGTTAGCTTGGTAAACACCTAGGAAGCCACAACCAGTTATATATTTGACATCCATAAGTATGGATCCATCAACATGTTGCATAACATGTATCGAAATGTTCAATGCTTGGACAAGATGGGTTACCAATCGACCAATGCGAATGTCACCTTTCTTTTTATTGCTCTGGTGAAGAAGGTGCTGAAGGAGTAGAGCTGCAGGAGTGGGACTCTACGGTGCATTGGGGAAGTGAGCCTTGGTGATCATGGCCATGTATACATTGGCCATAGAGCCGGTATCTCCTCTTCCCAACAGAGTGTTAGCGAGAAACAAGGCGAAGTAGCGAATGGTAGGGTTCTGCATGTGGACATGTTCTTTTGGTAGAAGTCCCTATCACCGTTAACAGAAATAACCTCCCAAGTTTCTCCACTTGAGTCCTACAAATTTGTAACAGTTGATTCCCCTTCTTGAGGGAATCCAAAAGCTTCACAAAATCGTTGGAAAGATATTTGATATAGCTGCTAGTTTATAGTGAAGCTCACCGTGCATGTATTACCTTTCTCCTTGTAGTCATTGTAGAAGGAGGCGAGTAACTCAAAGGTGAGAACAAAGTAAGTGTAGTGGATCACGTAGGCTAGGAGTGATATCCCTGCATTTTCACACATGAGGTCGATGTCCGCCCTTAACCCTGTAGAGGTGAGAAAGCTATCATCAGCCCAACGCATGGGAATAACCTTCCTTGATGAAACCATGTCGTACTTTCTATCAAGCTTAGGTCGGAGCCCCGAGCCCTCGCCACGTTGGGGCTTTCTCTTGCGAAAAATGCTACCAAGCTTGTTCATGTTGATGCACTAAAAAATTTCAACATAAAACCTTAGGCATATAGTTTCTACATGATATACGAATGATTCTACGTGGTCAAATTTAATCATAACGTGAGAAATCAAAGGGGAAAATCAAACAATCTTGAGTTCATCCACTAAATCAATGTGAGGATTTCAACCATGGAATTATGAAAATAAAACATGGATAGGGAGAGAAACATACCGATCTGTTTATTCACCAACACAAACGAATGAAATCCGCAAAGAATCAAGAGTTCAACCATAGAAATAGTGGGGATAAGGAGAAGCCCTAGCCATCCTGGGCCGATTAAGTGGTCACGCCAAACTATACGGCGGGATCTATACGGGCGGCATAAGTAGCTCCTGCCGTATAGTTGATGTGATGGGTTGAGTCCCATTAAGAATTTTATTTTAAGAATGGTCAAATATTTCAACCCCTTCTCTGTTCTCGAATTCTTACCTTGGGTTGCCCTTTATTAAATTCACTTACCACATGAACTCGTTTTGCTGGTGGAATATACCTTTCTCCTGCTTCTAGTTTCTTTGGAAAATACCGGATGATTTCGGCATCATAAACATTGAAGATTATTTTTCCTTCAGCACAATCAACGGACGCTCCTATAGTGCTAAGAAAAGGTCTTCAAAGTATTATAGATAATTTTTCATCCTCTGGCATTTCAAGAATAATAAAATCAGTGGGAATAACATGCTCATCTATTCTAAGTAGGACATACTCGATCATACCAATGGGTTGTTTAGTGGATTTCTCAGCCATCTGGAAAGTGATATAAGTGGGGGAATACTCCCCTAATCCTAACCTTTTATAAAGGGAATATGTCATTACTCTAACTCCTGCACCTAAATCACACAAAGCATTATGTATATCATGTTTTGCCAATTGAGCATGAAAAATTTGGTATTCCAGGATCTCCTGACTTAGGCAATAACTTCCCATTAACAGGATAACTAGTCACCATGGAAACGGTTTTAGTTATTTTTATTAAGAATATCACAGAGAAATTTATAATAGGTAGGAACTTTAATTGCATCCACAAATGGAATTTATAGTCTAAGGTCACCAAGTGCCTTTTTGAAAGAATCATAGATTACCTGATCCAGTGCTTTCTTTTTGCGATCTGGATATGGAAATTTTTGTTCACCTTTCTTATTCTTTTCTTTTACCTTTTGTCGGGGATCATGCTCTTTAGTTGCTTTATTTTGTTGTTGCTTATCGCTTTTCTTATTTTCTCTGCAACAACTTCATCTTCATTGCTTATCTCTTTTTCTTCTCCTGGATCAACAGTCTCTGCATTAGAGTCATAACGGTCATTATTGGGGATATACTTTCCGGGTATACCCACATGACTCGCTGACCATGGTGGCCCACCAACGGGTTAGATATTTGCTTCACGGGCGGCCCACTCAGAGAAAGAGGAGGCGCCAGTTCCGGCTATGACAAGGCCGAGAAGAGTTACCAATTGTATCTAGTTACCAACTTTGTAACGTAGCCGGATAGGTCTATCCTGTAACCCTAGGTCACGATGACTATATAAACCGGACCTATGGGAGCCTTTAGGGCACAGCCAATCATAACACCACAATCAAGTCGCACAGGTGAGCCTCTCTTGTAATCCGTTGTAACATCTGGCTTATGCTGATATATTACTGGGTTGCTACAGGAGTAGGATCCGATCACCGCAGTCGGATCTGAACCTGGGTAAACTTGTGCTCACCGCTCCTAGAACATCCGACGTCTCACACCCCATCTTTCCAATGCCACTAGAACCCCCTATGGCGTACTTGTCGACAATCCGACGATAGTTGGCGCCCACCATGGGGCAGGTGACCTTTAGACCTTCGTTCCAGGCAGAATCTACGCATGCAGGAATCAGGAAAACTATTGCCATGGGTCGCATGGTCTATGCCAGTGATGTCCCTCTCGTTCTTCTCGACGAGACCTGGATTCCGGCTTCGAAACCCATGATGACCTACATGATCATGTCTATCGGCCAGATCGATATTTATCTCAGTTTCGCTGAACCTGCCCAACCGACCCTTGAGGTGATGACCATGGCGGAAGAAAAATCCAGGTCTACTTAATCCGTAGAGGCGGAAGAGTTCAAGATCCCGGAGAAAATCTAACCCACCCAACCCACTCCTATAATGGAAGAAGAGGTGGAAGAAGAATCTGGATCTGATCTCTAAGACGAGATCGGATACACGGATGAGGAATACATCCTCTACGGATCCGGCAGCGATTCAGTCCTAGACACAATCGAAGAAAACGCCGACTTACCTGGATCCCCTCAAGAGTCAATAACATCGCAGGAACTTCGAGACTTTGACAAAGAGATAGACGAGTACGAGCAAGAGTATGCCTCCAAGCCAACGCAAGGTGAGCCGGAAAATTCTCCTAGTCCATGTGATAGCATGGATGAAAGCTACACCTTGCAGGATGAATCCACAGTTTAAGATGAAGTACATAGATACAAAGGTCTTTATTACATCATCATTCCAGAGATAACAAAGTCTTTTACAACTCCATAGCCATAGGCTAGTACAAGAGTTCATAACATAAGTAAAATAAAGTAAAGTCTTCATCTTCATGTGCCATAGGCAAGCATGTTGAGTGTAGACTCATAACCCTAATCCTTATCAGACTAACCTGCAACATCATAAGTTACAGCCACATTGGGTCAATATATTGGAATAGTATTGGCAAGTGATACCATAGTAGAATAGTAGTTTCTAATTTCTATATGAATTTTTCTAAGTGTATCTTAGGCTTTCTTTGCTCAAAATAGGTTTTTCCTATCAGTTGAAAAACACTAAGTTTTTGTTTATCAAAAATCCCAAGGAACACAAGTGTGATACCCAATGTAGACTAGTCACTGGGCCTTGTGTACCACTGGTCCTTTTCCCTTGTTCAACCACAAGTTTTTAACTTATAAATTGGGATGAGGAGATCCTTGATAGCTTCAATGTCTTGATGCTCAAATTGTCCATTGCCAGGGACACGGCTAAGTACTTAGATTTTTCCTTCTCGAGAGGTGGTGCACTTTCCCCACAAGACTCTACATGCATCGAGACAAGATCTTTCAGAAGCATTCCCTTAGACCAAATGGACGCGTTCCTACCTATCACCCTCTACCACCTTCTGTCCATCTGGCTAAGTTATTGCAACCTATATGATTCAGGAAGAGCCCATATGCCATGTGGCTGCACTAGAAGATTCTAAACACTAAATATCTCAAATCTCTTTATTCCTGTGTGTATTTCCGCAAGTGTGATACACAAGTTTGCCAGTCACTGGGTCTTGTGTAACCACTCAACATATCCCATTCATACCATTCCACCCAGGTGATTCATTCACTTAGTAGTTTTATTAAGCAAAATCATAAGTCAAAAGACTTAGTAAAATATCCATAGCATGTGTATATAATCCACCCTTGTTTACTAGTAGCTAGGCTAAGCATGATATCAACAAGTATCTTAACTTAGAGAATAATTCTACCAAGACTACATCTACTAGGATTTCCCATATCATAGCATATAGATACTTAGCAAAAATTTCATGCAAGCCCTATACAAAATATTACTAGTGCATAGTCAAAATAATAGGACAAATACATGGAGTACCACTTTCCTTGGTAGTTGGGGGAATATCAACAATCTTCACAATCACAATCACCACTAGCAGCAAAATCTACACATAAAATGATAGCACCAAATTTACATTCAAAATAATCAAGCAATAATATATTAATGCATGCAAATGCCATGTGATGATTTTACTAATCTAAACAAGACAAGTCAAACAGTACTAAACAGAAAACTAAACATTTAAAGCCTAAATAAACTTGAATTTGTTTTAAAATATTTTTCAAAATAATTTATAGAGCCAAAATAGGCCTATAATTGTCTCTCCATAAAAACCCATTTTTAAAGAAACAAAATACAAAAATAATCCCACAGTAGTGTAGGATTTATTTTTGTGATTCCATTGATATATTATTTTCATTATTTGGATAAACAGAACAAAAGTTATGAATTTTACAAGTTTAATCTCTAATAGATTCAAAAACAGATTTTAAATCAAATCTTTAGACACATGGACGCTTCTGATTGGTCCATACCGCTTCGCGCAGATCGGCCAACGTGGAGTGTTGGATCTAAAGTAGATCCAGTGGCCCAGATCAAAGGATACCGCTTCGCGCTAGATCTAATCTTAGCCCTATGATTTAAATCTAAAGGCGCTAACTCAAACGACAAAAGCCTGGCGGCGCTGGCGACGACGACGCACTGCCAGCGATGTTCCATCGTCTACAGAGGGGGTTGGGGGATGTGGTTTGGCTTACCAGACTCGCGAGGTCACGCTGATGCTCAACGTCTCGCTGGTGTGGACGGGGGCGTGCTGTGTTGGCCAGAGAAGCTCGTCAGAAAGCTTGCAGGAGTCGGGCACGGATTGACAGAGACGACGACGATGCTCCGGGCCTCCCTAGGACAAATAAACCGCATCAGTGACTGCACAAGGACACGTCGCACCTGAGCGTATGATCTAGGAAACAAGGGGCGCTATACTCTTACCGTAATTTCTCGCCGGAGATGAGAGGCGTGGCGTGCGGGGCCAGCGATGGCTACTTACTGGTAGGGCTGCGTGCATGAGAGAGAGAGAGGAGGTGGCGGGGTGGTCACTGTTTGAAAGCAGTGGCTGAAACCCTTTTCCTTTTGTTCTCTCCTTTTCTATTTTAGTTTGATTTTAAGGAATCCAAATCAAAAGGTTTTGAATTCAAATCAACTCTAGATTTTTGTAGTGCAAGCCTTGCATCCATTTGTGTACAAAACATGACTGATCACTCAAATACACTTTCATACTTTGAAAAATAAAATAGAACCATTGCCTTAGTTGCATAAAATAATAGGCATAACATGGTTTCTTATTTGAAATTTTGTTTGGAAAAATCTGTGCAGACTAAATGCTATGAATGCATGAATGATATGATAACTTTTGCAAATCATGATTTTTGGGATATTACAAATCTAACCCCCTTAAGGTGAATCTCGCCCCCGAGATTCGAATTGGCTAGCAAATAGGTGTGGGTGGTCTTTCCGAAGGTCATCTTCTCTTTCCCAAGTTGCTTCCTCTTTGGAATGATGGTTCCACTGAACTTTGCAGAATTTGATAGTCTTGGTACAAGTAACTCTTTCTGTAGTCTCAAGAATCTTGATAGATTTCTCTTCATAAGTGATATCACTCTCTAATTGAACCTCTTACCAAGGTATAATATCCTTCAAAGAAGTTTCTTCCATCTCCGGATGGCATTTCTTCAACTGGCTCATGTGAAACACATTGTGAACGACAGACAGTGATTCATGCAATTCAATCTCATAAGCCACTTCTCCTTTGCGGCGCAAAATCTTGAATGGTCCAATATACCTTGGAGCCAACTTTCCTTTGATCCCAAATCTCTTCACTCCACGGAGTGGTGAGACTCTAAGATAGGCTCTATCACCTACCTCATAGGTGACCTCTCTACGCTTTGAATCCGCGTAGCTTTTCTGTCGGGACTATGCTATCTTCAATCTGTCCCTTACTAATCTGACTTTCTCTTCATCTTCCTTAATCAGTTCTGGTCCGAATAACTCTCTTTCTCCTACACCACTCCATAGCAATGGCGTAGTACACTTCCTTCCATAGAGAAACTCAAATGGTTCCATCTCAATGCTGGCTTGATAGTTGTTATTGTAAGAGAATTCTGGGTAAGGCAGACTTTCATCCCAACTAGCACCATAGTCTAGGGCACATGCCCTCAACATATCCTCTAGAATCTGATTGATTCTTTCTGTCTGCCCATCGGTTTGGGGGTGAAAAGCTGTGCTGAACTCCAATCTCGTTCCCAATGATTCATGCAATTGTCGCCAAAAATGGGAAGTGAATTGAGTTCCTCTATCAGATACGATACTCTTGGGTACTCCATGCAGACATATAATTCTGTTCATATAGATTTTAGCTAACTTAGCACTTTTATAGGTTGTATTAACGGGTATGAAATGATCCACCTTAGTTAGGCGATCTACCACCACCCAAATGGAATCATATCCCGATCTTGTCCTTGGCAGTCTGGTGATGAAATCCATACCAATCTTGTCCCACTTCCAATCAGGAATAGGTAGTGGTTGCAGTAATCCTGCCGGTTTCTGATGTTCCACTTTCACTCGACTACACACATCACACAATGCAATATGTTCTGCGATGTCCCTCTTGAGATTATTCCACCAGAATCTTTCCTTCACGTCCATGTACATCTTGGTGTTACCCGGATGAATGGAATATGGTGAGTTGTGTGCTTCTTGCAGAATCAGTTTCCGAAGTTCCGGATCTTGCAGAATACAAATGCGTTTTCTATACCATAAAGTACCCTGTTCGTCTTCATGAAAACCTTTAGCTTTCCCCTTCGTCATTAATCCTTTGATCTCATCAATTTCCTTGTCCATCTTTTGGGCTTCCTTGATCCTGTCCAACAATGTGGGTTGAACTTCCAATGACATGAGATGTCCTTCCGGCACTATCTCCAATCTGAGATCTTTGAATTGGGCACACAGATCATCTGGCGATTCTCCCTTAGTAAGGCCATTCACATAAACCTGACGGCTTAAAACATCTGCTACAACATTTGCTTTATCGGTATGGTATTGCAAAGTCAAGTCATAGTCCTTGATGATCTCAAGCCATCTTCTTTGTCTCATATTGATTTCTTTCTGAGTGAAGATATACTTCACACATTTGTGATCCGTGAACACTTCACATCATTTTCCCAAAAGATAATGTCTCCATGTTTTGAGTGCATGGACAACAGAGGCTAACTCTAAGTCATGAGTAGGATAATTTACTTCATGAGTTTTGAGTTGTCTAGAGGCATAAGCCATAACTTTCCCTTCTTGCATCAAAACTCCACCTAAACCTTGGTGAGATGCATCACAATACACTTGGAAATCCTTATCCAAATCTGGCAGACATAAGATTGGTGCTGTTACAAGTCTCTTCTTCAACTCTTGGAAACTAAGTTCACATCCTTTAGTCCAATAAAACTTCTTCTCTTTCTTAAGTAACTTCGTCATTGGCTTAGCTACCTTTGAGAAATTCTCAATGAACCTTCTATAGTATCCTTCCAAGCCAAGGAATCTACAAACTTCTTTCACTGATTTCGGAGATTCCCATTCAGTTACAGCTGACACCTTTGTGGGATCGTCAGCTATACCATCTCCCGACACAATATGTTCGAGAAATCCAACTTCATTCAGTCAGTATTCACTTACTGAACTTGGCATACAACTTGTGTTCCCTGAGCTTATCAAGTATCAAACGTAAATGCTCTTCATGCTCTTCTTTGCTCTTGGAGTAGATCAAAATGTCGTTGATGAATACGACAACAAACTTGTCAAGAAACTCCATGAACACTTTGTTCATCATATTCATGAAATAGGATGGTGCATTTTTCAAACCAAATGGCATCACGATGTACTCATACAAACCATACCTAGTGGTGAAAGCAGTCTTAGGTATGTCTTGCTCCCTAATCTTTAGCTGAAAATAGCCTGATCGGAGATCAATCTTTGAGAACACACGGGATCCTTCAGGCTGATCAAATAGGTTGTTGATTCTAGGCAAAGGATGTTTGTTCTTGATAGTCACCTCATTGAGTGAAGGGTAATCTATGCATAACCTTGACTTCTATCTTTCTTCTCAACAAACAGAACTGGTGCACCCAAGACGAAGAACTTGTTTGAATAAATCCTTTCTGCAGTTGTTCTCCAAGTTGTTTCTTGAGTTCTTTCAACTCATCAACTGACATCTTGTAGGGTCTCTTTGCTATTGGTCCAGATCCTGGCAGCAAGTCAATCAGAAACTCTACATCTCTATCTGGTGGCATTTTAGGTAATTCCTCCGGGAACACATCCGGATATTCTCTCACAATTAGCACACAGTCTATGCTAACCCGCTTAAGAGAATTTAACTTACTCCGTTTAGATTCAACATTAGACTTGAACCTAATCCGTTTCTTATCGGAGGTTGTGAGTGTGATAGTACGATTGGCACAATCTAGTACTCCTTCATAATTAGTCATCCAATCCATTCCCAAAATTACTTCCAATCCTTGTTAATCTAGGATTATCAAACTAACCGGAAACTTATATTTTCCAAACTCTATTACTAGATCATGACATCCAAGGTTCACTATCATCTCTCCATCGGCAGAGCTTACTTTTATAGGACACCCAATAGTTTTAGTTGGAAGTCCATTTTTATCAACAAATGCTCTTGATATGAATGAATGTGATGCGCCAGTATCAAAAATAACAAGTGCTGGAAAAGAATTGAGGTTGAACTTACCAGTCACAGCATCATACTCATCATAGATATCTTCCACACTGATGTGGTTCACTTGTCCCTTCTGGAAAGGGTTAGATTTGTTGGATCCTTCAAATTTATTTTCTGGGCACTCATTAGCGTAATGCCCAATCTTCTTACACTTGTAATAATCAACCTGACCGAGATCTTTCTTTACAGGCTAACTTCCATTACCACTTCCACTGTGGTGGCTCTTATGTCCACTCTTGTAGCTCTTATATTTGTCATTATCATGACTGCGATGGTGCTTGTTGTCATGATGACGGTTGTGGTTGTGGTGGCTGTTGTATTTCCCATGCTTGTGGAATCCAGATCTTCCACTATCATCATTATAGAAATGGTTGTGAGATGAACCTGAGCTGTGCTTATCAAAGTTATGTTTCCTCTTCCTGCCCTCAACCTGTTTCATCTTGTTTTCCAAGATGGTGGCCTTGTCACAGAGTGATTGATATGTTGGGACATAGGAAACAAACAGTTGCAGGTTCAACTCATCATTAAGTCCTTCGAGGAATTTATCCTTCCTCTTGGCATCAGTATCAACCTCATCCGGTGCATAGCGCGCCAGATTGTTGAACTCCTCAATGTACTCAGCTACACTACGATGACGCTGTTTCAGATTGTGGAACTCTTTCTTCTTCAAGTTCATCACTCCTGATGAGATGTGAGTTGTACGGAAACCATTCTCAAAAATAGCCCAAGTCACATCCTCAAGGGGAGTGGTGATCTGAAAGTTGTCCCACCATGTTGCTGTCGATCCTTCGAGCAAATGTGCTGCAAACCTGACTTTTTCCTCGTTGGGGCATCCAACAGTGACTAAGTCCTTGGTCACTGAACGTAACCAGTCATTGGCTACCATCGGATCAGTTGTTTCAGAGAACTTTGCAGGTCTCAGTCTCAGAAATCTGGTGATATCAAATGCTGGAGGATTGTTCTGATTGTTGTTGTTGTTGTTGTTATTGTTGTTGTTATTGTTATTGTTATTATTGTTATTGTTGTTCTAATTCTGATTTTTCATGAACTGCGTCATCATCTGCATCAGTTGAGATTGAGCTGTCATCAACTGCTGCATCTCGGGAGTGACGTTATTGTTGTTGTTTTGGTTGGGATTGGCACGACAGGGAGGCATCTGTGATTTCAATAAAGATAAGAATGAGATACCCATAGATGCTTAACATGCACAATACATCACATAGGAACAACCACAATATCTAAGCTCAAAATAACATAGAGTTTAAACGATATAAACAACAAGTTTTGAAAAAGCAAACACACAATAACAAGCCATCCACATGTTGGATGGTTATTGTGACTCAATAATCAAAGTATGACTAGGGAATTTAGGCGCGTCGACACGCCGCGCCCGTGTTCTTCGCCAATCCTGTACACCAAATATAGTCAAGTTCAGTTAACCATAATCAATGTGTGTGATAAAGGGGATTAGTTTTTATGTCAACACAGAGTTCTATAGTAGATCACATTGACATCCTCTGCGTGTATTGACAGTGCTGGTAATCTAGATTACTCATAATGTGCATGGCGAGCTGTCTTGGTGTTGAAACATGCTTGAGCTGGTTCATAAGATTACACCTGTTACCGCAGGCACATATTCACCATGCTGGCCGTAGCCAGATGGCAGGCGCATTTATACTACAGTGGTTTACATAAGGGAGGAAATAGTACTGCTAATTAATCTACCTTGCTACACTGCGAGCTACACTTGGTTCTGCAGATGAGGTCTCCTTGGGTGAGTGTGTAGGCCGAGATGTTCTTCGCTTTTACAATGGATGGCAGACCACTTCCTTGGCGCTGGGAAGGCGAGGACGACACCGGTGAGAAAGGGGCTGTCGGCTTCGTGTTGCTATCCGGCGTGGTCGTCAGCAGGCACCTGTGGTTGAGCCATTCTGCTGGGTTTGGCGGCGGGGAACTGACCTGGTGTCTCATTGTCAGCGAGATCAACGAAGGAGTCTTCTTTCATCTCCTTCTCGTCGAAAGGCAGGTCGAACGTCTCGTCTTGACCGGCTTCTTGTCTAGTGTGTTCTCCATTGATATCTGCACGGTCATGTCTTTACATATAGCAATTTTCTGTGATCGCATCAATTACTGTGTCGGTTGGTAGTATTTGAAAGACAGGTTTGATTATGTAGGTACAATGCAGTCGTCTACACACCCATGAATTATACTGTGCATCTACCATAAAGATTTCCATTGATTCAAGTTGCCGCTGCGGAGCATTTAAGATAATTAAGTGTAACCGAGGATACAAAGGAAATGTAAATGCAACGGATACCATTATGCAAAAATAAGAGAAGCTGACTATGGAAATGAAGAAAATGTAAAGGAAACAGATATCATTATGTAAAATTAAGAGAATCTGGCTATGGAAATAAAATGGTGGATATATATAGACTGAACCACAAATATTCATTTTATTTATCAGAGTGGAATGTGTGGGAGAAATTTATATAAACAAATTCTATGAGAAATGAGTTGCTAATAGTTTCTTTCTAAATTCAAAATATTTGTGCCGCAAGCTTCCTTAGACTAATCCTAACTAATAATATAGCTATAGATGGTCAAAATATGCCATGGCATTAAGGAGGAGAACAGAACATCCACGTATAAAAAAGGAGAAGGTAGATATTGTAAAAAGTTTGAGAAGAACATACCAACACAGAAATCGGAGCCGCTCCACGCGTCGAACAGAACTACGAATAAGGAAAAAATCCGCCTTTGGCGGAAGGACAACAAAGAATGTAAAAGGAAGGTAAGATTAAGAGGAAGAACTTTGGTACCAGACAGAGCGTTATGAGCTGATATGAAAAAATGAAATTAAATCATAGTCGATTAGCATTGCTTTGTATCACTTAACATGCATAAGGATGTTTTTTCCTGACAGGAAACATATTATTTACCTTAGTCAAGAACGGATAAGAATGAAAAAAAATCTAACCTAGTGCATGTTAGCCAGGCTAGTCGGTAAAGATGGTGTTATATAATCACACTGCTTGGAGTTTTGCAAGTGGGAATTGCAGCAAATAAACTACTATAGAAAGGCAAAAGTAAGCAGTCAGCAAGGAAACTTTGCATCCTTAGCTGTTCATATGGCGATGACAGAATAATTAAAATAGAGCTAATAAGTAATAAGTGCCATTCTAGACAGGAATTAGAAGCTATCATCATAGAGGCCCCCTGTTACCCAAATGACTTGATCTGCATATTCGTAAGGAGTCTGTACCAATGCAGATTTGCATACCTTCTACATGACATGGATGACAGAAACACTACTTCGGGCAAACAAACATATTCCAAATGAACCTCCTCGTGACGTTTTAAATTTGTATAACAACATATGAACCTGTTCATGAGGCTTTAAATTTGAAAAACAGCTTACGAATCTGCTGATGACGCTTTAACCATGTAGATCCAAAACCAAAATACCTTTCCCAACTTATATCCACTATTTACAGATGACGCATACAGTATTTCAGGGGAAAAGAATGCGTACCTACAGTGCTTCTACGGTACCTACCGCAGTGCCTCTACAGTAAGCACGGTGCTACTTATATCAAATTAACCCCACTATATATACTTGTAAATTAAGTGGCACTAGTAGAAAACAGGCCATCCGTTCGCGCCCCCCAGGGCATTAGTCCCGGTTACGCCACCAACCGGGACTAATGCTGGCACGCGTCCCGGATCGAGCGGGCACGGGGCCCGGAGGCATGCGTCCCGGTTGGTAACGGGGCATACGTCCCGGTTGGAGCCAGCAACCGGGACTAAAGGTTTGGCCATAGCGATGTGGCGTGGCACACACCGTTAGTCCCGGTTGGTGGCTCCAACCGGGACGTATGCTCCCGCCCTCTATAAATGCAACGCTCCAGCCCCCTCTGCCTCCACTCTGTTTTTTCTCTTGGTGGAAGGTGTGAGGGGTGTGCTAGTTTTTTCTCCCCTATGAATGCATTCAAGGTGTTTGATGAAATGTTTGAGTGAATAATCCTGTTCAATTTCTCATAGAACAAAAATATAGAAGGTGTCCGAGACGCACTTGAGCTTTCTCCGCTTTATTTCCCTCGATCGAGGTTAGCAATCTTATCTTTTCTCTGTCATTGATACAATGCATGTGTCGATGTGAATTGGTCATTTTACTATTTATGATGTCCTGTTTTTTGATAAACTTACTTATATGATGTAGATGAATGGTCGGGAATGGATGTACGGTGACCGGCGCGTAGCCGGGTATATGAAAGGCATGGATAAATTTATCGATGTGGCTACGGCAAACAAAGAGAATGGTTTTATACGTTGTCCATGTGTTCAATGTCGGAACAACAAGGAGTACTATTCCTCGAAAATCATTCGCGGCCCCCTGATTATGAAAGGTTTCATGCCCAACTATAATTGCTGGACCAAGCACGGGGAAAGAGGGGTTATGATGGAAGATGGTGAAGAAGAAGATGATGATAACAACTATCATCATATGTTTCCTGAATACAGTGATACTGCAATGGAAGACAATGGAGAGGAAAGAGGTGAAGAACGGGCATCAGATGAGCCGGCTGATGAACTTGGTAGGGTCATTTTTGATGCAAAGAGAGACTGGGAAACAGAAAATGAGAATTTGAAGTTAGAGGGCATGTTAGAAGATCACAAGAAATTGTTGTACCCAAATTGTAAAGATGGCAGCACAAAGCTCGGTACCACACTGGAATTGTTGCGATGGAAGACAGAGTGTGGTCTAACTGACTCCTCATTTGAAAAGATGCTGAAAATAATGCAGCCGAAGTTTCCAAAACATAACGAACTTCCCGAGAGTACCTACGAAGCAAAGAAGACTCTTCGTCCTCTAGGATTAGATGTGCAAAATATACATGCATGCATTAATGACTGCATCCTCTACCGCGGTAAGGAGTATGAGAATTTAGATAAATGCCCGGTATGCAATGCGTTGCGGTATAAGATCAGATGAGATGACCCTGGTGATGTTGAGGGAGAGGCCCTCCGGAAGAGGTTTCCTGCTAAGGTTATGTGGTATGCTCCTATAATACCAAAGTTGAAACGCATGTTCAGAAACAAAGAGCATGCCAGGTTGTTGCGATGGCACAAAGAAGACCGTAAGAAAGACGGGAAGTTGAGACACCCTGCTGATGGGTCAAAGTGGGGAAAAATAGAGAGAGACTTCCCAGACTTTGCAGGTGACGCAAGGAACTTATGATTTGGTCTAAGTACGGATGGCATGAATCCTTTTGGGGAGAAGAGCTGCAGTCACAGCACCTAGCCCGTGACTCTATGTATCTACAACTTGCCTCCTTGGTTGTGCATGAATCGTAAGTTCATTATGATGCCAGTGCTCATCCAAGGCCCGAAGCAACAGGGAAACAACATTGATGTGTACCTTAGGCCATTAGTTGAAGAACTCTTATAGTTGTGGGGGCAAACCAAGTGTACGTGTGTGGGATGAGAACAAACATGAGCCATTTGATCTACGAGGGTTGTCATTCGTAACCATCAATGATTGGCCTGATCTTAGTAACCTTTCAGGACAGACAAACAAGGGATATAAGGCATGCACACACTGTTTAGATAAGACTGAAGGTACATATTTGCATAAATGCAAGAAGGTTCTGTACCTGGCGAATCGATGATTTCTTCCGACCAATCATCCCGTAAGAATGAAAGGCAAGCATTTCAAAGGTGAGGCAGATCACCGGAAGAAGCCTGAACTCCCTGCTGGTGATGATGTATTTGGTATGGTCAAGGACATAGAAGTAATCTTTGGAAAGGGTCCCGGCGGTAAATCAGTTCCGAACGACGTCGCTACAGGACACGCACCCATGTGGAAGAAGAAATCTATATTTTGGGAGCAGCCATATTGGAAAGTCCCGCGTGTCCGCTATTCAATCGACGTGATGCACGTGACGAAGAATCTTTTCGTGAACCTGCTAGGATTCCTAGGTGTGTATGGGAAGACAAAATATGCACCAGAAGCACGGGAGGACCAACAAATTATGAAAGACCCAAAGAACATGCATACACATAACAAGACGGATAAAGGGCGTCACTTAAGTCGTGCCAGCTATGCTCTTACCAAAGTAGAGAAGGAAATATTTTTTGAAGTCCTTTACAGTATCAAGGTGTCGTCGGGATTCTCATCTAATATAAAGGGGATAATAAATATGTCAGAGAAAAAGTTCCAAAACCTGAAGTCTCATGACTGTCACGTGATTATGACGCAGTTGCTTCCGATTGCATTGAGGGGGCTTCTACCGGAAAATGTTCGAGTACCCATTGTGAAGCTGTGTGCATTCCTCAATGCAATATCTCAGAAGGTAATCAATCCGGATATTCTGCCAAGGTTACAGAAGGATGTGGTACAATGTCTTGTTAGTTTTGAATTGGTGTTCCCACCATCCTTCTTCAATATTATGACGCATCTCCTGGTTCACCTAGTGGAAGAGATTGCCATTCTCGGTCCAGTATTTCTGCACAATATGTTCCCCTTTGAGAGGTTCATGGGAGTCTTAAAGAAATATGTTCATAACCGTGCTAGACCAGAAGGAAGCATCTCCAAGGGATATGGAACAGAGGAGGTCATTGAGTTTTGTGTTGACTTTATTCCTGACCTTAAGCCGATTGGTGTTTCTGACTCGCGGCATGAGGGAAGACTAAGTGGAAAAGGCACGCTGGGAAAGAAAGCAATGATATGCAGGGACGGGGATTCTTTCACTAAAGCACACTACACAGTTCTACATAATTCCACCTTGGCAGCTCCGTATATCGAGGAACACAAGAATATTGTACGCTCCAAAAACCCGGGGAAGCCTGAATCATGGATTACAGATGAACACATGAAGTCTTTCGGTGGTTGGATGCGGACACATCTATTGAATGACACCACTATTGGAGACCTGCTATACTTGTTGTCCGCGTCACCATCTTCTACTGTATTGAATTTCCAAGGATACGAAAAAAATGGGAATACATTCTACACGATCCCCCAAGATAAAAAGAGCACCAACCAAAATAGTGGTGTCTGCTTTGATGCAATAGACGAGAATGGACAAAAGGACACATACTATGGTTACATAGAGGAGATATGGGAACTAGACTATGGTGTCTCTTTTAAGGTCCCTTTGTTTCGCTGTAAATGGGTCAACCTGAATGGGGAAGGGGTAAAGATAGACCAGTTGTACGGAATGACAATAGTGGATCTCAACAATCTTGGTTATAGAGATGAACCATTCATCCTAGCCAATGATGTGTCTCAGGTTTTCTATGTGAAGGACATGTCCTCCAGACCGAAAAAAAGAAAAAATATGCAAATGAATACATATATGATGAGCCAAAGCGTCACATAGTTCTTTCAGGGAAAAGAAACATCGTGGGAATCGAGGACAAGACAGACATGTCAGAAGATTATAATAAGTTTGATGAAATTCCGCCCTTCACAGTTAAAACTGACCCAAGCATTCTGTTAAGTAAAGAAGATGCTCCAAGGTTACGTCTGAAGCGATCATAAGGAAGGACATATGCCAAGAAGTTCATGCTCATATTATGTAACTCTAGTTCATGTCTTTCGCGGTTTGTGGCTTGACCGAAGGATATCTTTCGCGGTTTGTGGCTTGACCGGGACTATATATAGGGGGGCCTTTAGTCCCGGTTTTGTAGTCTCAGTTTTTAATATTAATAAATGTCTTGAGTGTTAGTCCCGTTTTGTGGCTGGACCGGGACTATGAAGAAGTTGTCCCGATTCGTACTTACCATTAAGATCTGATCTCCGAACGCGCGCGGTCACATATAAGGGAGTTCCTCTATGACCAGTTTCTTGGAGATACCGGAGGACTGGGATCCGGCGGCATCTCCCTGAAACTGGTCGTAGTGGTGTCCCTTCTCTCGAAAACCATCTTGCAGCTTGTAACTTCTCTAACTAGATCAATACACCTGGGAGCTAACTAATTTCACATATTAGGGAGTGCCTCTATGACCAGTTTCTCGGAGATGCCGGAGGACTGGGCTCCGTCGGCATCTCCTCAAACTGGCCGTAGTGGTGTCCTGCTCTCGAAAACCATCTTGCAGCTTGTAACTTCTCTAACTAGATCAATACGCCTCGGAGCTAACTAATTTCACATATTAGGGAGTGCCTCTATGACCAGTTTCTCGGAGATGCCGGAGGACTGGGCTCCGTCGGCATCTCCCTGAAACTGGCCGTAGTGGTGTCCCTGCTCTCAAAAACCATATTGTAGCTTATAACTTCTCTAACTAGATCAATACGCCTCGGAGCTGACTTATTTCACATATTAGAGTGCCTCTATGACCCTTCTCGGAGATGCCGGAGGATCGGGCTCGTCGGCATCTCCACGACGGCTGTAGTGGTGTCCCTGCTCTCAAAAACCATCTTGGAGATGCCTCAAACTGGCTGGAGGACTGGACTCGCAAGGATGCCTATTTATAGTACAAGGAGATCGGCATAGTGTCGACACTAACGAAGTAATGTCGACACTCACCCCTATTATTAGTGCTGACTCGTGTTTTGTCCCGGTTGGTGTCTCCAACCGGGACTACAGGTTCATCTTTAGTCCCGGTTGGTGACACCATCCGGGACAAGGTACACGCCGCACGACATAATTTCGACACTCACCCCTATCATTAGTGCTTCCTGGCCTAGCCTGCCGAAATCCCTCCGCGTGGTGTCGACAATGAAAATCCTATTTCAGAATGCTACCGTCCCATTTTTAGAACAATCCGAACAATGAAAATCCTTCGCGTGGTGTCATATTATGTTACATAGTCGAAAGGAAAAATACCAGACTTGGTATATTGATTATGTATCGAAAAAACCTTCACAAAATGACATATCATGTTCGAGGTTTCATGGCTTTCGGTCCAAATGACCGATGTTATGTGCTGAATCATGGCATAGGTTTTGATGTTGTGCCCATATTATGCATGTGTGTGTACATTGGTATGGAGAAAAATGTTGCAGGAGGAAGTTTTCCTTTTTGTCGCAATGAAAAGCCTTTTTCCATTTTCCGAGCGCAAAAAACGGGTCGTTTTGTGAAGTAACCACCAAAATGCCGTTTCAGAATGCTACTGTCCCATTTTCCTAAAATACCAGACCACCTTACATGGACTATCTCCCAACCGGGACATCTCAAACCTTTTCGTCCATCCCGGGTAATAAGGACAAATGTCTGCCGAATCGGTAGGAAGTGGGTACGGTTTGTACTACAGGTACATGATCTATCGCCCGTGATTTTTTGAAAAAATCATTTTTAGACTCGCAATATGTGGTTTCGTCAGAGATCCAATGTAAGTTCTAACGATGCTCGTCCCCTATCTTCATGCACACCGGTTCGACCATAGTTAGAAATTCAGATAATTCAAAACGGGCATAATAAATTCAAAAAAAATCCGAACAATGAAAATCCTTCGCGTGGTGTCATATTATGTTACATAGTTGAAAGGAAAAATACCAGACTTGGTATATTGATTATGTTTCGAAAAACCCTTCACAAAATGACCTATCATGTTCGAGGTTTCATGGCTTTCGGTCCAAATGACCGATGTTATGTGCTGAATCACGGCATAGTTTGTGATGTGGTGCCCATATTATGCATATGTGTGGACATTGGTATGGAGAACAATGTTGCAGGAGGAAGTTTTCCTTTTTGTCGCACGGAAAAACCCTTTTCCATTTTCCGAGCGCAAAAAATGGGTCGTTTTGTGAAGTAACCACCAAAATGCCGTTTCAGAATGCTACCGTCCCATTTTCATAAATTACTAGACCACGTTACATGGACTATCTCCCAACCGGGACATCTCAAACCTTTTCGTCCATCCCGGGTAAAAAGGACAAATATCTGCCGAATCAGTAGGAAGTGGGTCCGGTTTTTCCCGCCATTTTTTCCCGCCAGTTCTTCCCACCATTTCTTCCTGCCAGGTTTTCCCGCCGGTTCTTCCGGCCAGTTCTTTCCTCCAGTTATCTTCCTGCCATTTCTCACTATATATATGTAGGGTTGGCCTCCATTGTCATTGCACATCTCTAGACTCATATATGCAACCTCATCACTCTTTCCCATGACTTCCACCATAGCACTAACTCCCAGGGAGGCGGAGGCGTTTTGCGCCTCGAACTACCCCTGCCTGCCGGGCTACTGTGTCCCCGTCGGCTAGATGCTGAGCGCCGGTGGCGTGCCGGTTCCTCCTGTCCCTCTAGGTGTGGCGCGTCGGATGGCCATCACGAACCACTACTACTTCGAGCTCACGCCGGAGCAGTGGAGGAATCCCATATGGCATCCCGACTATTTCGCGACTTGGGAAGCCTTCTTCGCGGATCGGCGTGAGAGGGCGCTCGCCAGGCACGAGGAGGACGGCCCACCTCCTCCGAACTTCAACGAGGCCGGCCGTCGGCTGTGGTGGCGCGGCCGGACTCTCCAGAGCGTCATGGCCTACGACACGGCCGCCGACTCTAGCCCACTGCTGGCTACCCTCAAGTCCAGCCCACTGCATTTTCAGCCTTCAAGGTTCAACTACTAACGACAACGACAGCGGCCTAGCGCATGAAAGTACGACATTGATGGCGTAGTATTACAGTGTGCAGGAGCATGACTGAATCATTCCAACATTGCAAAACAAGTTCGGCCGATTGTGGCTTAATCTGGCCATGTATCTTAATTTTCAGTTCTTCTATGTAACTTTGTGTTATTTGCGTTATGTACTTTAATTTCAGTTCTATCCTAATCAAATTTTCTTTCTGCCCATTATTTTCCGTCCTTTTTTTTCCGACCATTAATATATAAAAAATATAAGTTAATTCAAATCCAAATTAAAAACAGAAAATGGTTTTGAATTACTTATTAAAATCCAAACACTTTTTATGTTTAAAGTTTTTCTAAATTCCAAATTAATATTAAAAAAATATAAGTTAATTCATTTTTAATAGTAAATGGTTCATATTTTAAATGGTTACATTAATTATTTTTTAAAACAAAAAATGGTTTTGAATTATTTATTAAAATCCAAACACTTTTTATGTTTAAAGTTTTTCTAAATTCCCAATTAATATTCAAAAAATATAAGTTAATTCATTTTTAATTTTAAATGGTTCATATTTTAAATGGTTACATTAATTATTTTTAAAAACATAAAATGGTTTTGAATTATTATTCAAATTCAAACACTTTTTATGTTTAAATTTTTTCTAAATTCCAAATTAATATTCAAAAAATATAAGTTAATTAATTTTTAATTTTAAATGGTTACATTAATTAGTTTTTAAAAATAGAAAACGGTTTTGAATTAGTTATTCAAATCCAAACACTTTTTATGTTTAAAGTTTTTCTAAATTCCAAATTAATATTCAAAAAATATAAGTTAATTCATTTTTAATTTTAAATGGTTCATAGATTAAATGGTTACATTAACTATTTTTAAAAACAGAAAATGGTTTTGAATTATTATTAAAATTCAAACACTTTTTATGTTTAAAGTTTTTCTAATTTCCAAATTAATATTCAAAAAATATAAGTTAATTAATTTTTAATTTTAAATGGTTACATTAATTATTTTTTAAAAATAGAAAATGGTTTTGAATTAGTTATTCAAATCCAAACACTTTTTATGTTTAAAGTTTTTCTAAATTCCAAATTAATATTCAAAAAATATAAGTTAATTCATTTTTAATTTTAAATGGTTCATAGTTTAAATGGTTACATTAATTATTTTTAAAAACAGAAAATTGTTTCGAATTAGTTATTCAAATTCAAACACTTTTTATGTTTAAAGTTTTTCTAAATTCCAAAGTAATTACCATTTAAAAAACATTACAAATTCAAACCCCAAAATAAAAAATAAGGCGGGAACAGAGAGAAAATTCCTGAAAAAATTTGAAAATAGGGTCATATGTCCCGGTTGGAGCCACCAACCGGGAATAAAGGCCCTTCGTTTATAACTGGCTCGCCTCCTCTTCTTCTTCCCCATCTCACTTCTCTGCTTCATCGACATACAGACAGAGACGCCGCCCACGACAGTCGACCGAAACTCCGCCTTGACCACTCGCCACGAGCTCCGCCTCATTTCCCTCTATCTCCCGCAAAAGGAATCAAAGAGGGGCATCTGCAATCGTTGCCATCGATGCCATCCTTCTGCTGTACCTATTTGCTGACAAATTCCGGTGAGACCTATCCTTCCTCCGCCCTACTTTGGCCACCAAGGTCTCATACAGGACCTAGCGCACCCCATTGATGCCCTGTTTTGCTTGCTTGAGCCCTAGATACTTAACATCGTCTTCGTCTTCGTCTGCAAGCGCCGCTCGCAAGCGCAACTCCAGCGAGGAATCTAGGACGAACAGGAGCACCCCTTCCTCAACCGCGACCACCAGTGAGCCCACGTCGACCACCGCAACCTCTCGTAATAGTCCACGCTCCCCTTACCCCTCTGGAATCGCCGGAGCACCACCCTCCCGACGCATCTCCGCCGCGCGTAGTAAGCAGCACTACCGCCCGTTGTGGTGACGTGGTGTCCACGTGGCCCTGGTCCCACCTGCCAGCCTCAGAGGCTAGGTGCCTCTGCGGTGCAGGTTAGAAGTGGCCTGGTCCAGGTCCACCCGTGAAGCCCTGGTCCAGGTCCCACCTGCCTGCGTGGAGGCTGAGGTGGCCACGGGCCCCTCTGTCAGCCACTGTGGCTAGCAGTGGCCTCGGTGTAAAAATGTTTTCTATTTTGTTTAAATTCAGAAATGGTTTAATTAAATTCAAAAATTGATATAATATTGTAAATTCAATAATTAATTATTTATAACTCGCAAAAATACAAATAATATATCAAAATGTTCAGAAAAATGAGATCTAACTATGTAACCTATAATCATGCATTGTTCAACAACTTTCAAGACAAGTTTAATTAGAAAACAAAATCAACCCCTCTCATATACTCTGGAGTTTCCCCAAGTTAGGGTTTTCACCCCTCAGAACCCCGATTAAATCGTCGAGCATGTCTTAGGGTTACATTCCAATGCAAATTAACTTGTCATATCATCATACTTGCTTGAGAATTGCATCGATGCCATGTGTTGATTGTTTCCCTTTCTTTTCGGTGTTTGGATTATTAGGTTTATTATTAGTTAGGTATTATTAGTTTTATTAATTAGTTTGGTATTATTGGTCTTCGGCCCCACTGGTCACTCACTATGGGTAGCCCCAGACCCGATTCACATTGTCAAGCAACTTAAAAGCCCAATCTTAGATAAGGAATCATTAATACCCCTTAGGTGCATGTGGGTTCGACGATGTGCCTTCGCCAGGGCATTCCGAACCCTCTTAAATCGATTCCAATATGGTATTTTGTTAGTATCTAGTGTTACCTATCTGCTGGATAGTTTCCCTTTTGTAGCCTTATACTCATGTTCCCCTCTCATATGCATCCGAGGTTTCTCGAACTAGGTTTTACACCTCTCGGAACTCCGAAATATTGATTTTAGTTTATTTTAGCTAGAGTTACCTATCTACTACACAGTTTCCTTTTTGTAGCTAGGTTTAGGGTTTAGGGTTTCTCTTCATTTTTATTATTGTGTATGTATATATTAGGGTTTCTGTTAATTAGGGTTTATATCTCTCAACACCGTACCAAACTTTCTCCCTTAGCCGCTTTGACTTATTCGTTTTTCCACCTATGCGGAAAATATGGACCCACACGTCAGAGACGAAGAAAAGGAAGAGTTGATCCAAGGTGTGATCCGCGGGGAAGAAAATTTTGATGTATCAACGTTTCTGAACAACTCCGGTGAGGGTGATCCTCTTTTTACCAGAATAGACGACTTGTTTGAGGTTGAAGGTGTTGCCTTCCGCGAGGGAGAAGGCGATGCCTTGTGTAATCGAGAAGAGACCGCTCCGGCGAGGTGCATGTAATATAATTAATTCATTAATTAATCATCTGCTATCTACATAGAAATAGTAACGACGATCTTTCTTCTTTTAGCCCTCCGGATCGAACAAATCTACTGAAAAGAGCAGACGAGGCCCAACCAAAAAGTTTCAAGACCATGAGAGGTTTAGGATCGAAGATGTCGCGGAAGACGGCAAACCGATGGCTCCCGAAGTTGTCGCAAACAAATTTGTGGCACAATGCGGAGTAATTGTTAGGGACTTAATCCAAGAAATTGGAATAGGCCTGCTAATGCGGATAAAGAGGGAACATGTTTATTTGTCCCTAACCATGCCAAATATTTACTGTGGAAGAGGATCATGGTTAATTTCAAACTACTGAAGATAGAGCTGGATCCAAATGCAGAGGATCCAGTTGAGGATGCCTTAGAACATGGGAGAGCCATGGAGGCTAAGGTCAGGGAGTGGGCTTTGAAGAAGATGGCCCAGTGTTTCACCAACTGGAAGAAAAGATTGCACCTTGACTATGTCGTGAAAGAGAATACTCCCGATTTAAGGAATATTCAGTTTCAGAAGATAAAACCATTCTGGGATGAGTTTGTGGAATACAAGACATCAGAAAAAGCTAAGAAAATGTCTACAACCAATAAGCTGAATGCTGCTAACAAGAAGTATCACCATACTATGGGGCAAGGTGGCTACAGGGCTGGCATTCCTAAGTGGGAGAAACTTGAGAATGAACTGCGTGCTAAAAAGATAACCCCAGAGACGGACGATTGGGTAGAACGTGCAAGGAATTGGTTTTACAGGCATGGGGGCACGTTGGACTCGGAAGGGATGTGTATATATAACATACGACATAAAGAAGACCCCTTGCCAATCGAGAGGATGAGAAAAGCAGTAAAGGTTGTTAAAGATGGGGAGTTCATTCTCGATAGAGAGAATGATGAGCTCACACTCTCCCTTGGAAATAAGGAACATGATGGACGAACACGAGGCACAATAGGCTCCCAACCATGGAGGACTGGGTTTCCTGAAGAGAGGAAGAAATATCCTGATAGAAGCCGTCAGAGGAGAAAGGACAGGGCGGAAGTTGAAGAAGATAGTCAGAAAGAGCGAATGCGTATAATTGAAGAACAAATAAAGCAACAACAAGATGAAATTAACGCACTTAAAGAGGAAAGTACTACCGGCCCATCTCAGCAGGACACTGCATTCGATGCTACCGGCCTATCGAATAATCGAAAAAGCAGTGTGGCTTCCACCGAGGTCCCGGGTGATGACAATGGTGATGACGATGGTGCACCGACGATGGCTCCTGTTGGCTACCCAGCTGATGATATCACAGAGATGACACACTACGAGCTACATGTCAAAGTTGTGAACATATCAATGAAGGTGGCGGTCGGCTATGCCTTACCAATTGGACCCACACCAACTTACCACTGTCGTCCGGTTCCAGAGGGCTACGCTGTTGTCGGGGTGGATGAAATCATGCCCACCTTTGAAGTTTTGGATCTTGACTACCCTACAGGTGAAGGGGATCTGACTATACTGGGAGACGCAAAAAACGTCACCATTCTATGGCCGAAGGAATGTATCATTCTTAGAAATCACACACCAAGGCCATCTTCGCCGTCGCCTCACCCGTCTCCAACGAGGTCATCGCCGCCACGGCAGCCGTCTTCGTCGCCTCACCCGACTCCGTCGCCTCACCAATCTCCGGCGCAGCCATCGCCGCGGGAGCCATCGCCGGCGCCTCAGGATAAAAAGCGTAAGTGTACCGCTACTCTGCGTCGTAGTAAGCGATCGCCAAAACGTAAACAAGAGCCTCTTCCAAAAGTACCAAAGGTTCCTCCCAAGAGATCTTATGACTGTACTGAAGACGAGACTACGGCGATCGTTGATGCAGAAACGACAGCGTTTTTTGCTAAGCTGAGGCGGCCGAAAGAGCCAGAGTTCCCCAGCACCAAAGAATAAAAAGGCAAAGTGTTGAAAATGCTAAAGACTCTTCATCAACCCGAGCCAATGCCGTCATCAGACTATGAGCGTTCTATTCTCAAGTCACATACGGCACAAAAAGCCTCGAAGAGCAGTACTGATGCAAGCGAGAAATCTGTTGCCTAGCTCAGAGAACAAGCAAAACAGTCTTGAGCCCCTCTCAAGGTGATTTCCCAAACCAATGTGGGGTCGATCAAATATGGGGCCGAAGAGCAGTGTGATCCAGAGGTAGTTGCACAATACGGAGAAGCTGCCGCTGCTCAAGGTATGAGTATTTCCTAGTACTTATCCCAGTTAGAGTACTTCCCCGTGAGTGAAGTAGCATACAACTACCAGTACGGCAAACCTCTCGTCAAACCTGAGGAGGTAAACAATCTTCCAACAAAAATGCGAAGATTGCATAACTGGTACATGCATGCCACAAAGGCCAGGGCTAACTGGATAGTGCTGAGGGTTACAAAAAAGCATCATGGGAAATAAAAGAATGACATGATATCCATTGAATTTGATGAACTATTTCAATTATTCAATCAAGACACCTTGGAAAATCGATCATCAGTGCCTATTGTCTGTAAGTACTAATTCTGTAATTAATTTAGTCTCCAGCTATCTCACCTTGTTTATTGCATGTATATAATCATACTGTAATATGCAGAATGAAGATTCTCAAATGCAATAGAGGACAAATCTATGACATTGGCTTCATTGACCCATATTGGGTTCATGAAGCTAATCTCAAAACAAGCCCCCAGGATACGGAGGATAATATAGTACACGCGTTAAGGTTTCAAGAAACCAGAAGGGAAATACTTTTTCCTTACAACCTCGAGTGAGTGTTATTGTCTTCTATACACTTTCTATTTCGCTTACTCGATGTTAAGTATATAATTGATTAGTTATGCATTCGCGGCTCCACTATATTCTGTTAATCATTCAACTTTATAAAGGGCGTGTACTAGTCATGGACTCGAAACATAAACCCCTTGAGACGTGGAAGGACATGCAGATGCTTCTCCAGCGGTAATTCTAATCATTACGACACTATATCGGCAACATTCGTGAATTTTATGATATCAAGTAATTAATAACTTCTTTTATTCGTTTTCTTCGTCGGGCAGCGCTTGGAAACGGTTCACCAACAAGGCTAGGGGTGATTGGAAAGAGGATCTTACATTTCAACCACTATATGTAAGCACCACTAGCTATATCCGCGAATCTCTTTGATTCTAGTTTTGATACAATTATTATCATGCTTGATTATTATTTTGATTGAACTCTGTTCTCGTAAAGTGCCTGACTCAGGGACCAGGTAACAATCTATGTGGATGCTATGTTTGCGAGTTCATCCGGCAGACGTGCGATGAGAAGGGCAGAAATTTAGAGCAACTCCACATACGTAAACAATTTTTATAGTTTTTAATTACAATCAAATTGTGTTTAGTTTCATTCATATAGGCTGACTCCTTTTTTAAATCAGATCGAACGTCCACGGGACGGTCTTCTGCCAAAGGATCGCGTACGAGCAATTCAGGAGGAATTGGCGGGATTCTTGGATGCAGAAGTCCTAAACCCAAAAGGGGAATACTATTCGGCTGTGTATAGACAATAGGGATTGTAAAAAGAGCAAATTTTGTATGTAGTGCATGAACTCGATCCGTGTATCGAATGTAATATTGTCATGATGATCTTGTGTAATATAACGGTTCCTTCATTGATAAGTGAAAAACACTAAATAAACAATAAAACAACCTAAATAAATTCTCTGCCACGGCACAAAAAGTGGCGAAAATGCTGCCGCGGCAACAAAATGTGCCAAAATGAATTCTTCGCCGCAGAGAATGGATCAAATCTTCGCAGAAGGTTATTTGTCCCGGTTCATGTTACGAACCGGGACTAATGCTCCAACCCCCTCGCGCTCTGACGCCGCCACGTGTACCACCATTTGTCCCGGTTGGTGGGGCAACCGAGACTAAAGGTTGGGGCTTTAGTCCCGATTGCCCCGTCCCGGTTGGGTAACCGGGACTAAAGCCCCTTACCAACCGGGACCAATGGGCCTCTCTGCACTAGTGTGGTACTATCAGATACTAATATATTCCCCTCCCCCGTTGCACAAGCTTGAAGCTTTTTCTGAAGGGAAATCTCATCTCAGGTTTATCGATGTAGAATTCAGATTAGAAGTACTGCACGTATATCCTCTCTTTATTCTCCTCCCACCATAGATGGGCCTTCAGTTCCGCAAACTTGTAACTGTACAAAATCAAAACCAAAATTCAAGAAGATAAAAGTTTGTCTGTACCAGATCACCACATCGTGCACAAAATAAAATCAAGAACACCGTCAGAAAGAGATCATATGGTACTCAGTACTCCAAGTAGAGGAGACCGTCTGAAAATTATGGCTAGTTCGGGAGGAGGAGATTGAGCGTGAAGGCTGGAGCTCATGACCCACTCGGTCGCCTCCACCTCGCTGGCGTTGCTGATGGACACATCGTCCCGGCAGAAATCCGAAGTGGTCTCCTGCTCCACCGCCTCCGCCTCCATGCTGATTGTCTGTCATAGCTGATGGCAGAGGCATCTCGACGGGTTGGACGACGACGGGGATAGCGGGCCACGGAGCTCTGCAGCCTCCCTGCGCAATCGCTGCCATTGCCCGCACTACCGAATAGCGGCGGCGCAAAAGCCCAGGTTGGCACTGGCGTCGTGGTCGGGCTGCTCGCCCGCGGTGGATTCACCTTATGACTGCGCGTAGAATGATTCCCTCTCTTGCGGCTCGCCGCTGTCGCCATTGTGGGAAGGATGGCCGGCAGCGCCTGGCGCCTGGTCATAGGAACAAGAGGAGGTGTTAGACAAATGAAAAAAAAGGTACGGACAGAAGACGTCAGCTCCTGTAACCGTAGAGCCGAGCACGCCGCCGACCGCTGAGTTCTAGGCTACTCAGATTCGGGGATGGAGTCCCCCGGGTCAGCTGCGCTAGCTCCCACACACCTGGGGAAGACAGAGCACGCGTGGGGATCGATATATCCAGGGTGCAGGAGAGGAATAGGAGTAATTTGGGAAGAATCACGACAGTGAAGAGGAAAAGCGGTCCAACCGTGCGAGGATAAGGTGCATGCGTGGCACCAATCGTGAAGCAAAAGAAGGAAGGAGAGGGAAAACAGGAACCGGCACCGCTTTGACCAGGTATAGATCGACTCAACTAATCGCAACACACATGACCACCGAATAAGCGTGCACTATAGAAGTGCTAAATTCGTGCATCTACAGTTGAATGCAATGACGTGGACGCACACTAAGCTCGCTGAAGTGCTTCACTTTTGTATAGGTAGTTATAGATAAAAGATAGTCGAGTAGTCTACACTAATCCTCCATGTCGACCTCTACTTCAACAAGAGCAAGACCTGCATTCTCCATGGCGGCCTTGTACTCATCTACACTAGTGGTCAAGGCCTCAATCTTTGTCCTGAGGGCCCTCTTCTGTGAGCGAAGCCTCTCAATCACTCCCTGCTGGGTCTCGAGCTTGAAGTCCTTGGACTCTATCTCAGCCTTCATGTCCTTGATCTTGTTTCTGTCTTGGACCCTCTTCTCCTAATTCTTGAATTTCTTGTCATGGCTCTCGAATCTGGCCTCCATCTCCTTGACGATCTCGTCTTGATCCGCGAAGAGCTTGTCCTTCTCCCTCAACTGAACCTGGAGATCGTCATTGGTAAGCATGACGTTGGTCCTCTCAGTGTTGAGGTGTATAATAAGGCCCTTGAGGTCCTGGAGGTACTGACGAACTAGCTCTATCGTCTCTCTAGTCTCGCCCTCATACACCAATGCCTCTCCCTACTCATCACGTCTCCCAAACATGTGGAAGTAGAGGCCTCTAAGATCGGTGGAGTGGCGTCCGCAAAGGCATCCGAGTAGCTCCTGCATGACTACATCTAGGCCCTTGTCCTTGTCATCGTGCATCAGCTTGAAATAAATCTCCTCCGTTAGTGGCTCCACCTGGCGTCCCGGCTGCGAGACTCTAAAGCCCCAAAGGTCCTTCCTCTCAAACTTGGTGAGTTGGAGTGCCTTGATACTAGGAAGTAGGACGTTGAGCACACTAGTAAACTACATGATGCGTGAACCAAAACGAGTTCCATTGAACTCCTCGGAAGTGCTCATCACAAAGCTAGGCATCTAAGGTAAGATAGAAAAATATTAGAACAACACAAGTAGAATGAAAGGAAAAACATACATCATCCATAAAACATACAAGTCATGGCATACAAAGTCTATCACCACACTAAGGTTCAACATAACTTAGACAATTTTTTGTGAAAATACGACAAGTGTGGTGGTCCAACTAGCGGAGTACGTTACAATTCTCACTCACTTGACAAGATAGCTATCAGGGCATCCCTAGAGGCAATCTGTCTATCTTGTTCACAAGATTCCAATTCTAAGTCTATGATGTCTTCTCTTAAACGTTGGTTGGCAACCTCTAAGTTTTGGGAATGCTTCTTTTCTTCTCTAAGGTCATTTTGAGTGTTGAGCATTCTAAACTTGAGCCTATCACCCCAAGCTCCTTGATGGCATTCCAAGCTGCATTTCTTGCAGAGTCAAAGAATGTTGTGTGAATTTCAGAGTTGGTGACCATGCAGAATCCTGACTCTTTGTGGTTGTCTTCCTTGTTTTTGTACAAGTGAAGTTGCACCCACCAATATTTTTATCCTTCATACATCACAAGGAATCCCTTGTATACAGCTGCACCATGTATCCCCATGGTAACCATAAGGTTATTGAGTGCTTTGGGAAACTTCGTCTCACACTCCAAAGTCAGTCATGAGTGGTCCCTTCCTGACGTCTTCGTTGATGGATTTCATCTACAAATGGATATGAGAAAGAAGATTAGAAAAGTTTACGAGAAGAAAAACACAAGTGTGGAATTTTTCAAAGTGTTGTAGTTTTCCTTAGTGGTTTCTTAGTCTAATCCAACCTAGGGTCATAATCCTATAGGCAACACAGTGCTCTGATACCATCTGTAAGACCCCACCTTTATAAGGTAAAGGATCCCTATGATTGCAATGCTAGTCCCTAGATCAATTGCTAGCATCCACATTTTAAGATGAAGTACAAAGATACAAAGGTCTTTATTACATCGTCATTCTAGAGATAACATAGTCTTATACAACTCCATAGACATAGGCTAGTACAAGAGTTCATAACGTAAGTAAAATAAAGTAAAGTCTTCATCTTCATGTGCCACAGGGAAGCATGTTGAGTGTAGACTCATAACCCTAATCCTCATCAGAGTAACCTGCAAGATCATAAGTTACAGCCATAGTGCGTCAATACATTGGAATAGTATTGGCAAGTGATACCAGAGTAGAATAATAGTTTCTAATTTCTAAATGAATTTGGCTAAGTGTAGCTTAGGCTTGCTTTGCTCAAAATAGGTTTTTCCTGTCAGTTAAAAAACACTAAGTTTTTGTTTATCAAAACTCCCAAGGAACACAAGTGCGATACCCAAGGTACACCAGTCACTGGGCCTTGTGTACCACTGGTCCTTTTCCCTTGTTCAACCACAAGTTTTTAACTTATAAATTGGGATGAGGAGATCCTTGATAGCTTCAATGTCTTGATGCTCAAATTGTCCATTGCCGGGGACACGGCTAAGTACTTAGATTTTTCCTTCTCGAGAGGTGGTGCACTTTCCCCATAAGACTCGACATGAATCGAGACAAGATCTTTCAGAAGCCTTCCCTTAGACCAAATGGACTCGTTCTAACCTATCACCCTCTACCACCTTCTGTCCATCTAGCTAAGTTATTGTAACCTATATGTTCCAGGCAGAGCCCATATGCCATGTGGGTGCACTAGAAGCTTCTAAACACTAAGTATCTCAAATATCTTTATTCCTGGGTGGCTTTCCACAAGTGTGATACACAAGGTTGCCAGTCACTGGGCCTTGTGTAACCACTCAACATATGCCATTCATACCATTCCACCAAGGTGATTCATTCACTTAGTAGTTTTATTAAGCAAAATCATAAGTCAAAAGACTTAGTAAAATTTCCATAGCATGTGTATATAGGCTAAGAATGATATCAACAAGTATCCTAACTTAGAGTATAATTCTACCAAGACTACATCTACTAGGATTTCCCATAGCATAGCATATAGATACTTAGCAAAAATTCCATGCAAGCCCTATACAAAATATTACTAGTGCATAGTCAAAATAATAGGACAAATACATGGAGTACCACTTGCTTTGGTAGTTGGGGGAATAGCAACAATATTCACAATCACAATCACCACTAGCACCAAAATCTACACATAAAATGATAGCACCAAATTTACATTCAAAATAATCAAGCAAAAATATATGAATGCATGCAAATGCCATGTGATGATTTTGTAATCTAAACAAGACAAGTCAAACAGTATTGAACACAAAACTAAACATTTAAAGCCTAAATGAACTTGAATTTGTTTTAAAATCTTTTTCTAAATAATTTATATAGCCAAAATAGGCCTATAATTGTCTCTGATAAAAACACATTTTTAAAGAAACAAAATACAAAAAAAGCCCACAGTAGTGCAGGATTTGTTTTTTTGAATCCATTGATATATTATTTGCATTTTTTTGGATAAACAAAACAAAAGTTATGAATTTTACAAGTTTAATCTCTAATAGATTCAACATATTTTAAATCAAATCTTCAGGCACGTGGATGCTTCTGATTGGTCCATACCGCTTCGCGCGGATCGCCCAACATGTAGCGTTGGATCTAAATTAGATCTAGTGTCCCAGATCAAAGGACACCGCTTCGCCCTAGATCTAACCTTAACCCTACGATTTAAATCTAATGGCGCTAACTCAAACGACCAAAGCCTGGCAGCGCTGGCGACGGCGACGCGGCGGTGACGCACTACCAGCAATGTTCTGGCGTCTACAAAGGGGGTTGGGGGCTATGATTTGGCTTACCAGACTTGCGAGGTCATGCTGAAGCTCAACATCTTGCTGGTGTGGACGGGGGCGTGCTGTGTTGGCCGGAGAAGCTCGTCAGAAATCTTGCAGGCGTCGGGCACGGCTTGAAGGAGACGGCGGAGATGCTCAGGGCCTCCCTAGGATGAATACACCACATTAGTGCCTGCGCAAGGACAAGGCGGACCTGAGCGTATGATCTAGGAAACAAGGGGCGCTCTTCTCTTATCGTAATTTCTCACCGGAGATGAGAGGGGCGTCGGGTGCTCTCGGTGGTTGTCGAAGACGGCGATCTAGGTTATTATAGGACGAACCAAAGATAGGGTTAGTTGTGCAAGAACCAAAGTATCACGCTCGTGTGGTCGAGAGGCCAAGGTGCGTGCTAAACTCACCGGAATAGTTCGCCGGAGAGCGTCAGGCAGCGGTGTTGCAACTCGAAATTCTAGAAGCCTGGTGGCAGAGAGAGTGTGCTGGGTGAGGGGAAAGAATCACGGTGCGAAGGGGATTAAATGGGAAGCGTCTCGACAAGAAATGTCTGCGAAATCAAGGCATTTACGCCGCGCTATCAACGGTCACAACGACAGCGGGGATGTGGTCTGCGGGGCGTGATTTGGGGAAGATGCTGGCGTGGTGTGCGGGGCTAGCGTGTTAGTGACTGCGGGTAGGGCTGCATGCATGAGAGAGAGAGAGGAGAGGGGGAGGTGGCCAGGTGGGCTTAGTGGGCTGCTTCTCCTGCTGGGCTGAAACGGTGGCGCCGGTCCTTTTCCTTTTCTTCTCTCTTTTTCTATTTCTAATTTGATTTTCAGGAATCCAAATCAAAAGGTTTTGAATTCAAATCAACTCTAGATTTTTGTAGTGCAAGCCTTGCATCCATTTGTGTATAAAACATCACTGATTACTCAAATAAACTTTCATACTTTGAAAAATAAAATAGAACCATTGCCTTAGTTGCATAAAATAATAGGCATAACATGGTTTATTATTTGAAATTTTGTTTGGAAAAATTTGTGTAGACCAAATTCTATGAATGCATGAATGATATGATAACTGTTGCAAATCATGATTTTTGGGATGTTACAATATGGATACCAGAGATTCCTCCAAGGTCCACAAAGCAACCACTACGGAAAATACCAACGAAAGCTTATCCCCCGGTACCGGACCAAAATCCGTCTTTGCCACTAGTACGCACGTTAAGGCTACTGGGCGGTCAAAGAAGAAGAAGATCAAGAATCAGACACCGGCAGAGCTAGATGTCGAGGAAACCAACAAAGAAAAAATTGATGAAGAGATCGAGATGGAGAATCAAGTTGGAGATCCGATTAATACCACGCCGATCGACCCTCCTGTGGATGGACACGTCGTCACCAAGGGTGTACGTGAAATGTATGGAGAATCTCCCATGATTCCAATCCCAACGGATTCGAATCTCACACCGGAGGTGATGGAGAAAAGGGCTGAGGACCTGGAAAAACACCGTCTATTTATGCTCGAAGAGGCCGCACGCATCGTCGTGCTTAGACATCAGTTAGACAGTGATCCTGCCAAGTATCAGTCAGATTTCAAGCGACACCCAAACAAAACAAGGGGAGGTCTGTTTCTTGCCAACAAGAACCCGGATATCCATAAAATATCTATTTGACGGAAAGACCGGAGAGAAGATCCGAGTCTACAGCATGCCGTTGGAAAATGCTGCTGCAGCTCAAGCCATCCTCGCGAAAAATCCGTCTCCACAGCAGATCCAGCAGTGTGTTGTGTTGCTAGACAAACGATTAAAGTAGCAGAAAACACCCGTGTCCTTCAGTGTAAAGCTGGCCTCAAAGTCGTAATTTTGCCACACTAGCACTGACCAAAGCGCTGATGGAAGGATCCACAAGGATACGGATGCATGGTGCCCACATTCTCCTTGGTGAATATCTAATAAAATCACTCGGCCTTTCTCTGAGCTAACGCAACGCTGCAGTACACTCGTCAAACTTCTCTTATACAGCTCCTTGTTGATTATGGTGTATGCTTTTGCCCTTCTTTTTGTTTGACTTGCTAATATCTCATCATCCGGCAAAGTTCAATATTTGAAGTAGTTGAATATTGGCTGTGCCCATGCTGGTATTAGTGGTTCCGGATCTGCTTCCCCATGAATTTCCATTGGCTCAGACGACATATGTTCTGCCGACATGACCTGAGGACTCCCCGAGTATGACTCGGCTATCCCTGAGGTGAACGGATCAGTCCCCGAGTGACTCGAAACTTCCCCTGAGTCAATATCCATTGGCACAACGTCTTACTACTGATTCTCCGGGGTGACCCTGATTGACTTGGATTCTGGTGACGGCTTGATCGATGGTTTCCTAAGGTGTTCCAATGCTATTCCTGGTGGTATTACTTGCCGAGATGAACCTAGTTTGGATAGTACATCTGCTGCTTCATTCTCTGCTCTTGGGATGTGGTGGAATTCACACCCGTCAAAGTATCCCAAAATTTGTTGCACATGGAAACGATATAACACCATGTTTAGGTCCAGTGCATCCCAATGCCCAGACACTTGCTAAATCACCAAATCTGAATCGCCAAAGCACAAGATCCTTTTTATGCCAATCTCTTTGGCCACTTTGATGCCGTGGACAAGTGCTTCATACTCGGCAATGTTATTGGAAGCAGCAAAATGGATCTCTAACACATACTTGAGATGATACCTCTTTTGCGATGTGAGCACTATCCCGGCGCCCAGACCCATTTTTGTCTTGGACCCGTCAAAATGCATTTTCCAGTAATTCGGGTCTGGCAGTGGTGGTTCATACTGCATTTCCATCCAATCTACGAAGAAATCTGTAACAGCCTGAGTATATGGTGCTAGCTCTATGGCCCATTTTGCGACTCGGCCACTGGCATCTTTGCTGCCTAATATATCCGAGATAGGCGCCTCACATATTACCTGGATTGGGTCTTCTTGAAAATAATGTTTCAGCTTCTTTGCTGCCATATATACCCCATATGTCATTTTTTGATAATGATGGTAATTCTGCTTCGATACTGAGACCACTTCACTCAAGTAATAAACTGGCCATTGGACTGATTTGCCCTCTTCTTCTCGTTCAACCACTATTATTGCACTTACAACTCTGTTGGTTGCGGTGACATAGAGCAACATTGGCTCCTTGGACAGTGGCGATGCTAATATTGGTGTTGTTGCCAACATTTTATTTAATTCATGGAAAGCACTATCAGCTTGCTGTGTCCATGTGCATTTGTCTTATTTTTTCATTAGTTGATACAATGGTAGGGCTTTTTCACCTAGCCGACTAATAAATCTTCTCAATGAGGCCAGGCATGCTGTGAACTTCTAGACATCGTTGAGGGGTTTTTGGCAATTCCATTCTTTCGATGTCCCTGATCTTTGTCGGGTTAGCCTCAATTCCTCGGCTGGATACACGAAATCCGAGTAATTTTTCCAGCCAGGACGCTAAATGTGCATTTTTTCGGGTTAAGTTTCATCCGGAATCTTCGTAAGTTTGCGAATGTTTGACGCAGGTCCACAATTAGAGTATGACTTTGCTTGGTTTTTATCACCACGTCATTGATGTATACTTGACCATTTTTGTCCAATTGATCTTGCAAGCATTTTTGCATGCATCTTTGATATGTTGCACCTGGATTTCTCAGACCGAATGGCGTGGTACGATAGCAATAAGCCCAGTACGGGGTGATAAAAGCTGTCTTTATTTGATCATTTGGATTTAGTGGTATCTGATGGAATCCGGAATACGCATCCACAAACGACAACATCTCACACCCAACAGTAGAATCTATGACTTGGTCGATCCGTGGCAGGGGAAATGGATCTTTTGGACACGCCTTATTGAGGTTTGTGTAATCAATACACATGCGCCATACCACTGCCACGTTCAGGTCATCTTTTTTCTTCTCGACCAAAACTGGATTTGATAACCAATCCGGGTGCAGTACTTCCATGATGAATCCAGCAGCTAAGAGTCTTGCAATATCGGCAGCTATTACTTTCCTCCTATCTTCGGTGAAGCGGCGGAGGGGTTGCTTCACCGGCTTGGCATCTGGACTTACATGAAGAGAGTGCTCAGCCAGCTCCCTCGGAACTCCTTGCAAATCCTGTGTGGACCATGCAAAGATATCCCAATTCTCACGGAGGAAGCTAGTGAGATCGCTTTCCTATTTGTCAGTGAGGCCAACCCTATTGGTAACTGTACGCTCTGGGAAATTCTCATCCACCTGTACCTTCTTGGTCTCTTTGGTAGCTTTAAATGACACATTGCCATGCGGATTAGTGAGTGCCGACATAGACATTTGTGCTGCTTTAGCCAATGCTGCCACCTCCAACATTTGATGATTTACCTGCGCTATGACCAGTGACTCGGCCAATGAAGATCCGGCTGAGGCACAAGCAATGGATCTTTTGTAATCTCTCTCAATTGTAATCACCCCACATGGGCCTGACAGCTTCATCTTCAAGTAAGCAATGTGAGGAGTAGCCATAAACTTTGCCATAGACGTCCTGCCGAGTAAGGCGTGATACAAGCTGACCAAATCAACCACCTCGAACTCTATGGCTTCAGTGCAACAATTCTCTCTGTTGCGGAATAAAACGTCAACCCAGATCTTGCCAATTGGCTCACATGACAATCCCGACACAATGCCATGGAAAGTTTTCTTAGTCGGCTCCAGCATGTTCATGGTAATGCCTAACTTGAGTAGGTATCCTTATACATGATGTTGATGCTATTGCCATCATCGATCAGTACCTTGGAAAACTTCACATTGATATCAGGGCCCATGAACATTGGATCTAAAACTAGAGCATAACCTCCTGGAGTTGGCATGATCTTGGGTTGATCCTTTATGATCCAAGTTATTTCTTACTCAGACCAATGCATGTACTTAGGAATTGCCGGCATTTTGGCGTTCACCTCCATCATCCGTCACTGCCGACTCTTTTTACATTCGGCTCTATGACGAAGACGACATAGCTTTGGTGATGTTCTCTGTACTCATTTCTAGTGCCATGGCCGATATGAGCGTCGTCACCTCTTGGATTGTTCACCTGGTGCCCAGTTTCCCTTCTCCCTTGATTATGATACCTTGGCTGCCTATTTTCATATTTGTTATCCGTTCCCATAGCCTGATCATTTCCTCCTGTGAGTGGTGGAGGTGGTGGTGGTGGTAGCTGCTTACTCGGCGAATCCACTCTACCTCCTTTCTAAAACCAAGTGCACTGTCTTGTTGTGTGATTTGCTGGCTTACTCGGACTTGGCGTGTGAAATTTACATGGCTGGTCCAACATCATCTCATAGGTATACTTCTATCGGTCCTGATATTGCTTCCTTTGTTCATATGGCTTTGTTGCATCATTCTTTGGCACCCAGTGTTGTTGTCCATTTGTCCTTTGATGTTGGCTACTTCCAGCATCTGGATGATCCTGACTCACGGTCGCAACCTGAGTCAAACCATATCTGTAGTCTGGCCTTTCATCTCTTCTTTTGCTTCTTTATTCAGATCTTTCCTCGCGCCTCTGCGAACCGGCTGCGTCGTAGATCTGAGTCTCAGTCATCTCATCTGCCGACATGAGCAGAGGCTGAGTCGGATCTCCCAACGCATATGAGTCAGCATGCCTTATTGTTTTTGCCAAGCTTGCCAGCATATCTCTCTATTACCTTTGCCAGAACACACTTCCATGTCTGCAACCTTGAGAAAACCAAGCGATTGCCTGTGAATCGATTACCCCTTTGCAAGAATTGCGTATTGTGCACCATATTGTGAGGAATTATCTATCTGTTTCATTTGGCCTTTTCTTGCACATTGCTATCTCTTGTGGGAGATTCGGCCTCTTGTAGGTTCTTGTGAAATTGCTCACAAAAGCGTCCTGAAAATCGATCCAGCTATTGATGCTTCCAGGTGGCAAATTGTTTAGCCATACCCGTGCTGGTCCTTTTAGCATTTGTGGTACATACCGTACTGCCCATCTCAAATTTCCCTACGCGATTTTCATAGAAGTTCCATAATCTATAAGCCAATCTTCTGGCTTTGTGCTTCCATGATAGGTTTTTGTTCCTCTGGCCAGCTGGAAATTTGGTACAGGAGGCTCCTTAATGATCCTTGGGCTAAATCATGGTGAACCCTGGGGACCTTGCGACTCGATCAGCTCTGCCATCTTTATTCGGTCAAGCTTCAGCCTTCATCATTCGGCTGAAGGTTCCTGCCTCCGAGTCTGGATCCCATCGCTTGATATGCGTGATCCGGCAACTCATACCCGTCGTTTGCCATCGCTGAGTAACCATCATTGTATCGGTTTGCATTCGGCTCAGCAGGTAGTTGTGCTGCTTTTCCCGCGCTTTGCTGTCTTCTTTCGGGTTGAGTTGGTGCGTTATTCGATGCTAGATTTCCTCCTCCTGCCGAGTGAGCTCCACGCCTAGGTTGAGGCGCAAAAATTTGCCCCCATTGTCATTTCTTTCCCTTCTCGCCTTTCTCGGCCTGCATTTTCCTGGTTCTCATTCCCTTGGTCATTATTCTTTCTCATTCCCTATGCATGCGCTGGGTTTCCCTAAGCCATTGCTGGGTCATAAGTGATCATTTGCTTGTTCCTCCCAGAATCCACTCTTTTTCTTTTCTTGGTCTTGGCGCCGCTCCGGGTGAGGATGCCGTGTGACCTGCTGATCTTGCCGGGATAGGAGTCGTCGAATGAACTAGTTGTGACCTCCCTGCTATACCCGGATTCGCTCTGTAGTATGCTTCATTCAGCATGCTAGCTGCTCTTACCAGTTCATTGACTCGCTCTTGTTGTCTTTTCTTCACTTCTCCTATCAAATGGGGTAATTCTGCCATTGCAGCTTCTGCAGCTCACAGGTTAGATGCTGCTATATTGTATGTCGGTCGCATAGCTATTTCGTTGTTGTTCTCTGGTGTTATTTTCGATATTGCATCCGCCAGCTCCTCATTGAGGTTTCTTCCTCTTAACCTTGTTGCATCAAGTCGGGTCTTTGCGCCCTTGACTCGGTTTGCCGAGTTGACCTCTTGGATTGTAATATCCACATCTTGCTGTAACTGTGCTAAATCCTTGGTTTTCTCCAGAATATTTATCCTAGCCTCCTCTAACTCGGCTTGCACACGTGCCGGATCAGTTGCTTGCGCAACTGGTTCTGCCAACTTATCTATCACATCTTGCAGCTCTTTAGTCCTTTTACTCCTAGCTATGTTTTCTGGATTTTCTAGCGGTGCTTTTGCTATTCTCGCGACCTTTGGTGTATCCTCATGATTTCCTCCCTCAGCATTCTCATTCACTACTGGAGCTATTGGTGGAGCTGCTGGGTTAAGAGTTGTCATCATTACCTCAACGGAGACGAGTTGGTGAAGTTTCCCAGCGACAGGAATCGCTGGAGGATCCGGCAACAGGATGACGCGATCCGGATATGCGTGCTCCACGCGCACGACGACGTAGACCTGGTGCTCGCCGAACTTGATGAAGCGACCGCCCCTAGTGAACGGCTCGGTCCCGAAGCACCCCGTGTTGTCACTAACGAAGTTGAGCGCTCCAAACCTCTAGATGAGGCCGGAGTAGACGCGCTCGCCGGTCTTGGCGATGAGGTTGACCGTCCGGATGAAGACTCCATCAAGCACCTGCTTCTGCCCCACCGTGGGTGCCAACTGTCGTGGTGGTGTCACGGCAGACTTAAGTTGGGGGCCGAATGGGTGCTTGTGGTTACCGGGGAGGGAGTGCACGGTCTTGCCATGCACGAAGAACAAGATGAACTCTCCACACTTAGGTATTTGATTGATGCTTGAGATTTACAAGTGCTCCTTGAGATGTATGAACTAGTGTACAAGGCACTGGTTCCCTACTTGGTCCAACCTCCTTCTACTACTGCTATTCCCCTCCTTATATAGGCGGTGCTATCTAGGTTACACCCCTTTGGGTTCTAGGGTTACTGTTTGGATCTTGCTCCTTACTATGCGGGCCGGGTCATGGGCTTGCCCTAAGACCAATAGCCCAATCCACAAAGATAGACAGCTAACGGTCTTCTGGTACGTCGCCTCCTGTTCCTTTTGGCGTCACGAAGTAACTTTGTACGTCAGCCCTTGCTTTGGGCGTCACCTGGCTCCTTTTGTGTCACCCCGCGTCGCCCTTCTCTTTTGACCATGTTTTACCATGGTCCCTCCCGAACCTCATTCGGAAAGGTGACACGCGTCCTATATGACCTGTCCCTTCCTCGGGAGACTCGGCTCGTTGGTTCCTGCAAGATTAACAACTTTGTCTTATACAGGCCGACATAGTTTCTATGTTGGCCGCATACGATTCTCTCTCCCAGCCGTACTTACTCGGCCTGGTTCTTTCTTTACTCGAAGAAAGCCAAACTAGGCCGTGTTTCACCCCTTGTGACCCTACTAGGGGTTATCCCCCCGACAGAAGTCTTGAGCCGGTAGATCGTCAGACGAGCAAAAGCATATACTATAATAAATGGTGAGCTCTATAAGAGGGGTGTTTCTGGCGTTTTTGAGCGATGTATTTCATCGGAAGAAGGAGTGGAAATCTTGCGAGAAATCCACGAAGGCGAGTGTGGTCACCATGCTTCAGCCAGATCCTTAATGGCAAAAGCTTTTCAACATAGATTCTTTTGTCTTACAGCCAAGGCAGATGCCGATAAGCTGGTCAAAATGTGTAGAGGATGCCAAAAGTACGCCCATCAAGCACACGTTACGGCTGAACGGTTGCGAACAATCCCTATTACATGGCCATTTGCGGTATAGGGGCTTTATCTAGTAGGGCCGTTTCCCATGGCAAAATGTGGATTTACTCACCTACTAGTTATGGGGGATAAATTTACAAAGTGGATTGAGGCTAAACCCGTAACAACTTGCGATGGAGCCACAACCAGAAAGTTTGTTGAGGATGTGATCATCCGATTTGGATATCCGCATAGTATAATTACTGACAATGGGAGCAATTTTTCCATGGGGAACTTGCCGAATTCTACGAGGAACAAGGGATCCGACTTGGTATTGCATCAGTCGCATATCCACAAGCTAATGGACAAGTTGAAAGAACTAACGGTCTTATTTTACAAGGACTCCGACCTCGTCTTGAGGCACCGCTTTGTTGGGCCGCGGGGGTTTGGGCAGAAGAATTACCGTCTATGATATGCAGCTTACGTACAATTCCTAAACAGATCAACCGAATATACTCCTTTATTCTAGGTCTACTGTGCAGAAGTAGTTCTTCCAAATGATCTAATTCATCAGTCTGCACGAGTCAAAGCATATATTGAAGAAGATGCAGAAGTTTCTTAACAAGAAGATCTCGATGTAATCTAAGAAGTACGCATCGTTGTTGAGAAGAGATCTACATCCTATTACCAGAAGTTGCACAAGTACCATAGTCAGAGGTTTCAAAATCGTTCTTTTAGAAAAGGCGATTTGGTTCTCCAACTTGTGCAAAAGATAAAGCACAAACTTTCCCCGATTTGGGAAGGACCTTTTATGATTAGCAGAGTTCTTCATAATGGGTCATATTATTTAACCGATATGAGACCAGTCAAGGAAAGACCGGATACTTGGAAGAGAAAGAGAGTTGGCGGTAGCACAGACCCGGATGAAATAGATCGACCATGGAATATTGTACAGCTACATCCCTTCTATTCTTAGTCATATTTCCTTGTAATCATATATGTACATGTTTATAGTGAAATAAAGTATTGGTTTCCTCATATATTATCTTTGAGAAGTTTTTTCCATCTTATTTCCAAAAGAGCATGTTGTTTTCAAAAATCCTAGAATTCTTGAAGTACTTTATGCTCATGTTTGTTCTGGTTATGATTTTTGAATATCTAAAAAATGTTACCTTAGGGTAAAAAATTCAATTTATTGTCTGTACATTGGTTTTTTATCTGATTACTTAAACGCGGGTATTTTTCGAGTAATGAGATGTTGGTACTGGAAGCCGGCTTTGTTTTCGAGTTTAAACTGGTTTAGCAATTGAGCTCCGTTGCTCTGCAAAGTTTCCGTGCTAAAGGTTGGCCGGCCCATAAAAGGGACGAGGGAGAGAGCCAAATAAAACAACAAGTATATGCATAAACCAAAAGTGCTTCTGAAAATTTTCAAGCACACGCATAAAATATACAACAAAAGTGCTATGATAGTAAAAGCATTAAGTTTTTTACAGACCAGCACAAATAAAAATATTGTTTCCATCATTACATTGCCAGAAGTTCAGAATAATGCATAAAAACTATTTATGCTGCAGAGCCAGGTGGCGGTGATGAAGAAGGTGGAGCGTTGGAGTCGACAACATTGTTGCCCTGAACCTCAGATTCGGAAGATGCTTCAACGAGGCTTTCTTCTGTCTCTTGAGGCGGGAAAAGCAGCACAACGACGGATCCGAAGAACGGCGTAGCATAATTGGTCATCTCTACCACACACAAGCATAACCTACACAATAATCTTGGATAGTCTTGATGTCCTGCAGGTTACCCTTATCGTCCTCCTCGGCGATACCTTTGGTGATATGCTAGATTTTCATCGTCCTTTGAGCAGTTTGCACAACAGTCCGAGCGTAGGAGATCTTCCAGTCCTCGATAAGCTTCGGAATCTCCTTGGCCTTGTCCCTCACCTATTGCACTGACATCGTGTGCAAGTCGGAAAGCTTGACCGACTCGCCAACCTCTTCAAGAGTCTGAAAAAAGTCGAACGAGATATATCCGACGAGCTTGATGCGCTCGAGGCGAGGTTTAGAGGTAGGAGAGTTGGAAAGATTAGGGGGGCTAGGAAAGAACAAAAAGTCAACATTCGACTAAAAATAAAGTCGAAAAATTCAACAAAAAAATGAAGGTCAGAATTCTTACCTAGCATAGAACGATTCCATATAGCATGCTCCTCGCGGAGGCTGTTCAGTTCATTCTCTGCGGCCTAGGCTAGATCCCTCTGACTATCGAAGTCCTAGAGATCATCCAATTGTTTATCTCGGAGGGCTAGAAGCTTCTCGAGCCTCATGGTATCTTGATTTCTTGACTCCAGGACAGCAGCTACGGATTTCTCTAACTCAATAGTGAGCTTCTGAAGCTTGTCCCGGAGATCAGCATTTTCCAGTTTCAAGACCTTGAAGTTCTCGATTTGTTCCACCATCTTGCTGGACTCGCACAACAGTTCCACAAAAGGAAAAATATCAGTCGGAAAAAACAAGTTTAACTATGACAATAGCTAATTGACAAAAAGGAAGTCGGAAATAATTACCTTGTGCTTAATTTTTCTCAACTTGCAACTTTGAATTCTCAAGGCACAAGGCTTTGATTTCCTTGAGTTTATTACAAATGTTCTTGAGCAATTCCTGGTTGTAATATGCAATTTTCTATAAGTTTAGAAGACGGAATGCCGTCAGACGGCTACCAAGACTCGGGCTACAAATTTATCTAAGTAAAAATACAGCACGAGCCTTGGGGGCTACACTACATCATTCTTTTGCAACCTAAAGCATCAACTCGGATCCAACGATGTTTATCTGACTTTATTCTTGGGGGCTAGAGGATATGATAATAAAATACATGCAAATAATAATCGGAAACTTACAATATGTTCCAAGTGCAACTTCTCAAATCCGAGTTTGGTGCTGTGAAACACCTTATCGGGAAGGGAGAGGGAGGGAACATCCATAGCTGGGAGTTCGCCAGACTCTATCTTAGCATCCTGGACCAAAATCTGGTCCAGGAGGCTGACTAGCTAGACGTCCTCCTACTCCTGGCTTGCTTCCTCTAGGGTTAAGGTTTGCTTCTCAAGACTGGACTGAGCCAGCTTGTGGATCTCTTCCTTCTTTTTCCTCTTCAGGCCAAATATAGCAGAGCCGGCCACTTTATCCAACGTTCCTGTAGATATTACAATGGAATCATTACCCTTGATGGGTTCACCCTTGTTAGTTGCCTGATCACCGACGATGACCAAGGCTTGCGAGATGTTGCCAGCATTAGGAGAGGCGGAAGCTTCCTGTGCTGATGGAGTACTGGATGGAGTTGGTGGCGGCATGGAAGGGGAAATAACAAGCTTCTACTGATCCAGTTGCTTGCCCGGCTTGCTATCCGGCTTGATCTTACTCTTCAATGACATTTTATCTCTAGAACACGAAAATCCAAATATCAGGTGTGCTCTGGAAATAAAGAAAGGTACAAGGTACTGAAAACAAAAGACAAGGTTCTTATTTTTTAACTACTGGTAGCACTTGGCTACCAGCCGTGATAACAACTTCCTTCGCCTTATTCTTCTTGGAGGTGGAGGCGGTAACTTCTTGCACCTCATCATCCTCCGTCGCCTCCAAATCGTCTGAAAGATAGCCCTCTAGTGGAGCTAGCTCAGACTCGGGGAGTTTCTCGATCTGACAAAGTTGAATAGTATTGATGAAAATAGAGTCGGAGAAATAACAAAAAAGAATGATGAAACGCAAAAGCAGAGTCACAATATTTATCGGAGTCAAAGGACGGTTGGACGTAAACATCTTCATGGAGACATCTAGAACTTTTCGTTCCACCCTCTCCTTGATCAAATACTACATCAGGGTCCTGTAATCCTTAGCTGGAATCCAGTTCGGGCTGACCCGCAGGCTGTCCTTCTTGTCACTGGTGAAGGTGTACATGAGGTTAACTCCGTAATGTTGTAGAGGCTGGATCTGGCGATCTAGCCAGCAGTGGATCAAGTCGGATCCGCGAAGGCCCTTGTACTTCATCAGAAATTCAATCCGCCTCTTGGCGAGGATCAAAATATCTGACAGCTCCGACGCTTCCGCGTCCCATGACTTTTGGTGGGGGGCAGAACCATTGACGAAGGCCGGAAGACCTTCCGCCTTTCCAGGAGCCGGAATATCCTTATGATAAAAGAAGGTTCCGGCCCAGCATTTGACGGATTCGCTAGCGTTAACCATAGTATAAACTCGGTTTCTCCTAAGTACTAAGATAAGGGTGCCGCTAGTGTGAGGCACACCGGCACTTATAGAGTTCTTCCGGGTACCATAATAGTACCGGAAAAGGGTGAGACTTGTCCTAATGCCAAGAAACCCCTCGCACAGAGTTGCGTGAGTGCTAAGATCCAGCAGAGAGTTAGGGGAGGTTATGGAGCTGCACACCATAATGATTGAGGACCTCAATGAAGAAGTCCGATAGTGGCAGGCTAAGGCCGCGATCGATATGCGTGCTGGACAGCACCTGGTCGCTGTCGCGCGGGGCGGGAACGGCGTGCCCTGAAGAGCTCCGCCATGTGCCAGCGACGATGAGTCCTTCGTCCTCCATGTCCTGGAGTTCGGTGTCATCCATTGGGCTAGGGATCCAAAGGCCCCACATCTTCTTTTCATCTGCCGCCGCTCCTGAGTCCGAGGCAGACGCCATTGCTCTTGGAGAAGAGGGACTAGTGGGGGAGAGAGATTTTTTCTTGAGGCATGTAGATGGGAATGGCTACGGAGCGCTCGAGGATTACGAGGAAGACAATGAATGAAGCAGTGGAGAGATAAATCTAAGAGAAGGGTTTTCACCTCTCTTTTATTTACCTCTGTGCCAAGATTCATGTGTTGATACGCGCGATTAGCGCCACACGCATAGGAGAGAGGTGGGTAACTTCCTCGTGACTCTTCTGCCCCTCGATTCTCGCGCAGCATTGAAACGGCATTCTGTTCCGTAAGGAACGGGCCCACCAACGTCGAGTTGATGGGACTCCTTTCAGTGAAAGGACATGGTATGAAAATTTGTCATCCCACACGCCGCTGTAAAATGCGGCTCATATTTCAAACTGAGCAAGGAAAAGACTGAAGTCAGAATATGTGGCATCCCGCAAAACCACTACTAGAAAATCGCGTTGTTTTTGTGCTTTGCATCATCATGACCGCATGCTCATGTCATCATGCCACATTGCATTTGAGAATCGTCATCTTAATCATGCATTTGTTTGTCGAAACCTATTTTCTAAAAGCCTATTCTGTTCCCTAGATATTCTTCGCTTTGTTCAAATTCAAACCCTAGATCTGCACGGACCTTATGTCTGTCTAAAACCCTTTTACAAATGTTCTGATTTAAAACAAAGAAAATAATAAAATATTATAAATCGGTTTTGTTCCGGGAAAAAGGCCGCCCCGTCCAGGTCCAAACGGCCCAGCCGGCAGCAGTCTACTTCCCCAGATAAATATCTACCTAGTTCCCCCTAAATCTTTTCTTACCCTGTCCTAATCTACCCAGCCTCCTCCACCTCACCCCACCCAATCTCCTCTCGCCACCTCACCTCTTCCCTCCCCCTATCCTATCAAACCTTGCCACCTCACTAGGCTGAACCGCTCCCCTTCCCTCTCTCTCTCTCCCCCGGCCCACCCCGCAGTGCACACACACAACACCACACACCGGATCCACCCCCTAGCCCCACTCCCTCCCTGGCCACACACGCACACCTCAGGACCCAACCCCACCTACCGCCTGGCTCCACCGATCCTCTCCCCAACCCCCGTGTCGTCCTCCTCCCGCAAGCCCGACGCCTCCCTCACCCGGCCGTCCCTGCCTCCACCCTACCTCGCCGCTCGCCGTCCTCCTCCCCTCTGCAGAGCCCGCTGGTCGCTCCTCTCGCACCCCGCCACCGCGCCCAGCTCCCCCCCCTCGCCGAGGCCGCCTCCGCTCGGCTCGCCTCCTCAGCACCCGACCGCCTCCTCGCCGGCGCCCCGGTTCTCCTCGCCCGCCTCCGGCCATGGCGCCACCACCTGGCCCGCTCGGCTTCCTCCGCCACACGCCTGCCGCCTCCCCGCAAGCTCCTCCGACCTCACCTCCACCGCCGCCTCCCTCGCTGCATGCCACCGCCTCCTCGGCCTCTCCGCCCGCGCCAGGCCCGACAGCCCTTCCTCCCGCCACCTCTGCCCGCCTGCCGCTTCTGCAGCCCGCCGCTGTCAGGAGCTCCCCGCCGCCTCCTCAACCCTCTGCCCGGCGACAAGAACTCGATCCAGCCCGCCCGCTGTTCTCCGACCACTCAACCGCCTCGACCCTCGCCCGGCGCTGCCGCCAACTCCGGCGAGACTCCGCCACGAGCCGTCCTCCTTCCTCCGCAGCGAAGCTCCGCCCGCCGCCAGACGCTTCGCTGCGTCGCCCAAGCCCGCCTCGCCGCCAGCAACACGCCCCGCTCCGTCAACCTCGCGACTGGCTGCGTCCGCCGCTCGCGCCCAGACGCTGCTAGCCGCCCGAGCCGCCGTCTGATGCCCTCTTCGACAGGGAGTCGCCCCATCGTCCTCGTCATCAAGATGGTTTGCGTTTGGTTGGTGAAGATTGGATGGCAGTGTGAAGCGACTGCATGTATGCATCTACAACGACAAGAACAATAACTAGTACATCAGGAACAACCAATGCAAGATAACCCGAAGACCGATACCGCCGAACCCGAGCGCCAAGATCGCCTTCCTGGACCCCTGAAGACCGGTCCGAGGCGCCAAGGCCCGGACCCGAAGACCGCCAAGAACGCCACCGGTGCGGCAAGCACTTCTTCCCGGATCTGATGCCAAGAACCCGGACGCCCAAGTCGTCGACATGGATACGCCAAGTTCGTCCTCGAGAACGCCAAGTTCTTCCCCGAACGCCAAGACCGACCCGATACGCGGACCCGACAAGATCTTCGCAACGACAAGAACGACACCGACCCAGGCGGACCCGATGTGCCCCCGACACCGAACCAAGTCCTCCTTCACGGAACGCCAGATCTACTCCATTATCCGAGACCGTTTCCGTCGAACCCCCCGGAAACCTGAGACCCGACCCCGAACCCCGTAACCCCAAGATCTGCCGAACCCTAAATGTGTGACCCCTTTACTCGAACCCTATTTTATAAATGAAATAACAACTTGTTGCATATTAATTGCCATACTTGCATGCATATTTGTGTGGTTTGGGGGCCTTATGCCGATTCACCAATAATTAAATATGAGGCCCATATGCAGGCAAATCTAGCCTTATATTGGCCTCATTTAAATTGATGTAGCGAACCGGTGCTATATTTTGGCCATGTTAATACAACATTTAATTTGCGGGGTAGTTAAATAACTTGAACCATCTGAGTAATTGTCGGGACCCCCGGTTCCTCTTAAGGTGGCCTAAATGCAACGCACCCTTGCCATGCCATACATCATACATGCATCATGCCCGATCTTTTGCCGTAGTATTAAATAGTGCATCCGGTGTTTATCCTAGTGTTTTGCTTCTTCGCGGATAAGGCCGTTGAGTTGATGCGAGTGTCGACCCGATCTTCGGTGGAACCCTTCGGCAATGTTTTCAGGCGAGCATCTCCCCTTTCTACCTATCTTACTTTATAGTATTTATTCCCTCCTGTTGATCTATTGCTACCTGTGTTGCGATGCTCTAGTTTTCGTGCCCGTGATATCCCTTGCAGCCTTATATTGCCTTGGACACATCCTATTACCTGTTGTTTGGTAGATAGTTGGACTTGCGCGTCGTAGTCGCTTGCTCAAGTGCTGTTGCGTGTCGTCAAGTACCACAGTTGTTGGTGTATTGCCACATGTTTGATGTTGGAGATGATCATGGATTTACTTATCGCTCACTTTAATTCCTGTTTAACAACTAAAATTGAAGTAAGTAAGCAGAGGCATCGGTGGGTGATAGATAATATTTGGTTTCCGACCGCCCACTTGTGTCCCGTAGGACCCCGAGTACTTGATACCTGTTCCTTGATTTATCGCGCTATCCACATCCGGGAGGATTATGGGACCCCCCTGAGCCAGAGCTTGATTCAGTCTTATTTCTTGGGGCCACAAACTAGTTTGAGGTTTTATTTACTATCCTGTACTTATGCCATGCTACTGCTTTATTTACGATTGTGCGAGGAGCACCTGTACTGTTTAGGATCGTGGCACGATTCCGCGGTGTCGACAAGCCCAGTTTTGGGTTCCCAGTCGTTCACAGCCGTCCCCACAACCTTGAGTCCGTCTCGGAGCCGGCCGGCTTCGTTGCGGGTCTACTTTAAGGGGTGGCCCCCTGAAATATTTATGAATCCTGTGATTGCTTTGTCGTGAAGGCCTCGTTGGGTTTTGATTTGGTTTTTCCGAGGTTGATCGAGTGTGTGTTGCTATTGGTGCACCCCGGCCGGGTAAAACTTTCTGAAAGCCGTGTCCGCGGTTATGGACGACTTGGAGCTCAGTATCTCGATCATAGACAACTATAACTAAAGTAGTGCTATAAATTTGACTTTATAATGACTAGTAATCAGATCCACTATAATGGAATGGTTAAATAAAACTGGCAACAAGTGCTTGGTTGAGTTGTCGCTTGCGACCATTGTACCTGACTAGTAAGTATTGCAACTATAACGGAATGGCTAAATAAAAGTACCAACAACTGCTGGGTTTTGGGTTATCTCATGCTAATTGTATCTGATTAGTAAGTGTTGCAACTATAACGGAATGGTTAACTAAAATGGCCCACTGCTTATTTTATCAGGATGATTATCTACACCTGACTAGTAATTGCTGCAACTATAACTGAATAAATAAAATTGCCAACTGTGTGAGTTCCTCGGTTGACTTCCTCGTTGGTCTCGAGGGGGAAACACCAGGATGGGTTTGTTTGATGGTAGCATCAGGTTGGTTCAGCATAGGTCTTTCTTATCCCCTTCTGGTAGCCGCCAGTTGTATCGAGTCTCTATAGGTTGTGTAGTGCATGTTGCCGCTGCCGCTTCAGTCCACCATACCTATGTAGGCGAGGACCGCCGAATTCTAGCCTCGCCGTGTACTGGCCTCAGTACTGACGCTCCTCTTTTTCCTTTGCCCTTTGTCGGCACCCCTTTTGTTTAAGAAGGTTTTGAGATCGACGTCGTTAGCAGGGTTACCCTTCCGGCTTGGCCTGGGCAGGGTTATGGACGCCATTGGTTATTCTTCAGGGCTCTTAGCCCCATTTGCATCTTGTCCGTAGCCGGACGCTCTATCGTTTTCAAGGTGATTTGGATCTTTGTACTATATATCTGTATTCCTGACTCATTGAGTCGTTGTTATATATATCTGTTCTGTGGGTCCCATAGAGGACTATTGTGTAATGTTATTACTTCGTTTTCCACCCGCACGAAAGTGCCTGGTGGGCACCTTTGAATCGTTTCTATGCAGGTTTGGCGGGTTTTCGCTAAAGCTTGCATAGGGTCGATTCTGAGGGTGTTACAGAATACAACATATCCGACTCAACTGACTTGGAATCCTACACTTCTGAAAGAAGTTTTTGGTAACCAAGATTCTCAAGACGAAGAAACCATCAAGCTAGACGATTTATGCGACTTTGGATCTTGGAGACTTTCGGGGGCCACTATTGGGGATATAGTTTCCTGGTATACCCACAGGACTCACTGACTAGGGTAGCCCACCAACGGGTTAGGTTTTTGCTTCATGGGTGGCCTAGTCAGATAAAGAGGAGGAGCCAGTTCCGGCTACGACAAGGCCCAGAAGATTTACCTACTTAGGCCTGTAGTATTACTTGTAGTCCAAGTTATATCTATTACCAACTTTATAACGTAGCCGGATAGGTATCTCTTGTAATCCTAGGTCCCGATGACTATATACTAGCCCTATGGGAGCCTTTAGGGCACAACCAATCGTAACACCACAATCAACTCGCACAGGTGAACCTCTCTTGTAATCCGCTATAACATCCGGCTTACGCAGATATATTACTGGGTTACTAGCAGGAGCAGGATCCGATCACCGCAGTTGGATCTAAACATGGGTAAAATCGTGCTCACCGCTCCTGGAACATCCGACGTATCACATCCCATCTTTCCAACGCCACTAGGACCCCCTATGGCGTACTTGTCGACAATCCGATGACAATCATCATGTGCATCATTTTGCTCCTCCAAGGTTTGGTCTTGTGTTTCTTGAGCAGTTTCATCTTGAGGATCCACTAGTTTGTCATCTTCTTGGCTTGCTTTGAGCAAGGCTTTTTCCCCTCGATCCTTTTTAGCTTCATATTCAGGTGGTCCTAATGGTCCTGTGAAACAAGTGTAGCTCTCCTTGTAACAACATTAGTAGAAACATGAATATTTATATCATCTTGAAGAAAAATTTGATAACCAGATGCTATTTGTTCACATTGGGTTTCAATCATACTTAATTACTTGTGAAATAATTTTATTTCTTGGGAAATCACGTCATTATTTTCCGTGAGTTCTAACAAAATCTTCTTATGTCTTTGAAATTGCTTATGCAGGTTATTATGAGATTTGTCCTGTCGATGTTTCATTCTTGAAAAACTTTTCTATTTTCATTTTCTTCATTAAAAACTTGTAACAGATCTACTTTGTTTTCCTTAACAATTTCAGTAGGTATACCTTTTTATTTCATTGTTTTGCGTACTTTAGGAAAATGATCATGAGTTATACGAAGTATCCCTTTTTCAAGCTTAGTACCAAAATCGGGATTATAAAGAGAATCATTCTTAGCCCTATGGACATCAATTCCAGACAAGTTTTAGTAGTTAAAGTATTTATCGATACTCCTGCCGATAAATCAAGTAATTCTATGCATTGTGTATTAAGAACATTGTAAAATAAGTGGCAAACAGTTGATTCATAATATCCATTATTAGGAATACTATTTATCATTCCAAAAAAAACTATCTCAAGCTTGTGGGTAATTTTCTCCCACGTTCTGACAGAAGCTGCCTATATTTTATTCTAATTCCAGTTACCTTTTTAAAAGGATTAAAATTGTTTATGAATTTACCAATATAGTTTTCCCAAAATTTAATGTAATGAAGAGGGAGAGAATATAGCCAGTTTAGATGACATGGTTATACCATACAGGTACACCATATTAGCATACCTTGTCCATCCCAAGGAAGGCCCACAAGAATATACGCGGCCTGTGGAGATTTTCGGGTGGCCCAAGCCCATGGCGCCTTCGGATCCTTGGAGAGCAAGACTAGAGTAGATAGAATATTCAAAGGGGCAAACCCTAACTTGTAACCGACTCGATCTGTGCCCGAGACCTGCCGATGTCTATATAAAGGCTAGGAGGGCACGGCGAGGAGGGAAACTTCTCACCGCATACACACATCCACGCTAGATTACATCTGCGCACCCCTGTATTTTTTAGTTCTGCCGTCATCAAGAGCAGACAAGCAGGAGTAGGGTTTTCCCTCTGGGGGCATGAACCTGGGCAAATCTCGTGTCCTCTGGTTGCTTGTCTGTTAACCGTTCCATGATCTCCAGTACCCCCATATTCTCCAAAACCCAAGCTCAAAACAATGGGCATTGATGAGATCGAACCTCGTCAATTGGCGCTGTCTGTGGGTTGGGGGGGCGCTGATTGTGTGATCGTGACGGTCCCAACCAAAGCGATCTACAACTCCTCGGCGACGTAGAGCCATCTCCTCTTTGGTGCTTTCGACTTCACCGCCCACTCGCCAGCCACCATGAAGGAATTCGAGCCCGTAGGCGACGGGCTCGATATTCTGTTTGGTAGCTTCTGCTTCCAGGTGGGGCAGACCGGCACTCTTCGCCTTCCAGAGAGGGTGCCACTGCCATCAATCAGGACCGCCTCATGGGCCCCGCATCCTAGTGTGATACGCACACCAACGCTGACAGATGAGTCATACGACAGCAGCTGCTACAACTCATATCCAGGCGACCTTCGGATGAGCGGAACGAAAGCTGCTGGAAGGTCTACGTTCCAAGCGGCGCTACAACAACCGGTCAGGTGGGTGCCCACGGCCACCACAACCACCAGGGTGAAAACCCAAAAGCGCACAACCAACCCTCCGGTGAAAACAAGGAAACGGAGGCCGCGCCTACCGAGGATCAACCTCAACAAGGATGGCTGGTCAACAAGGATGGCGCGACGGCCAGCCATGGCGGGCAACAAGATCCTACCCGTGAATTCTTCACGGGACCTGCTGATGGCATACCACCTCCTCCTTATCGGCGAGCACAACAGGCAGGTGAAGCTACAAGAGGAGCTCGACAAACGCAAGCAAGCAGCCTCAAAGTCTAGCGCGCGGCGAGCTGCGCTCTCCGCCGCTGGTGGCTCCAGCTTGCACGACAATCAAGACAACAAGCATCGCTCTCGCGGACAACATGGACCCCGCTACACGTCGCGAGGTCACCCGAACCCTCAACACGTCCTTCATGGAGATGGACGTCAACGACAACGTCATACCGAAGATTCCGCAAGATGCGATCATGGCAACCACCACATATCTCGCGTCCCATCCACCTCCGGTGGGGAACCCGAATAGAGCTATGCACAAGTTCGCACTAGCCGGACTCAGACTCGTCGGAGCTGCGCTCCACAATGAGGCTCCTGCGGAGCCGAAAAAGAAAGCTGCGGTCAGATTCAACCGGAGCCCCATGCCCTCATCCGACGAGGAGGATGACGAGCACGATCTACCTCGACGACGCAAGTGTCCGAGATGTTGCAGCCGCGACTATGTTGCTCGAAGTGACCTCGCTCAGCGCAAGGTCGACAAAGCATGCGCCAAACGCGCGTGCTCAACCGAATCTGAAGAGGATGACGACGGAGAACTCTGCGGAGCCCGATGCTTCAGCACATCTGTTCGGCGAACGCAAGACCTGAAAGCCTGGCTCAGCGACCACCTGTCTTCCATCAAGATGCACGACGGAAACAAGAACACCGTCGTACAATTCCTTAAGCTGCAGCTGATAAGCGGAACCCGAATCTGGCTCAGCAGCCTGTCTTCAGGCTCAATCCGAAACTGGGAGGATCTGGCGTACAGTTCCATCCGAAACTTCAATGGCACCAGGAAGAGGCCAGCCTCGATCGAGGAGCTGCGGGCATGCACTCAACGAACAGGCGAATACATTCGCTCGTACATCTTGCGCCAACATCAAGAACTCCGCAGCACACATCTCCGAGGAGAGAATGATCGACGCCTTCAAGGATGGCGTCAAGCGCCTAGACTTCAAGGAAGAACTTGGGCGCGTCAAGCCCAAGACACTCGACTACCTCATGGACATCGCCAAGAGATGGGCAGATGGCGAGGATTCCCTCCACCGAGCGCATTCAGACGAGGAAGATGAATACGGACACAGGCGCGAGCGCCATAGAAAGCGAAGATCGCACGTCTACGATGATCGTGACGGACCTGACATGGTTATGGCTGGCTACACTGAATGACGCAACGAAAGCAACCGCTGCAGCAGAGGATATCATGGAACCAACTTCCGCGATGGAGGAAGCCCAACACAGACGTGGCAGCGCCGCAGCCGTGACGACGAACCTTCAGCATTCGACAAGTTGTCGGGCCCGTGCACCATCCACTTCTACATTGACAAGCAGGATGGCAAAAAGAAGGCCAAACACATGCTCCTGGACTGCCGCGAGTTCTAGAAACTCAGCGAGGGCCTCACCCAAATGCGACGCCAGATAGTGAACCCAGGGTTCGGACCCGCACCTGCACCAGGTGAAATCGCCCGCGGAGCTCCTCCACCACCACTCATGGGACCTCCGAATAAATTGTCGCACCCGTGCAAAACAACGGCATAAATGGGTACCTAGCGCCAAAAGGGTCCCTGATTATCCAAAAAGTGCGCCCAACAAATAGGGTGCAAAAGAAGATCACCCGCCAAGTCAGCCTGGCTGTGACTGCTCCGCCTGACATGCCTGAGTACCTCAGCGCCTCGGAGTCCTGCATCAAATTCAGTCATTTGGATCACCTCCGCCAGATCCCTCGCCCAGGACATGCTGCCCTGGTGCTTGAGGCGCAGATCGTGAAGGGATACGGGTAGGCTACACTAGCGCAAATCAAATATTTTCTACCATGTATACTAGGATTACCGTTGTCATAGATCACGGGATTACCACTAGACGCGCAGTTGCGGAATCTATGAAGCGCGTCGAGGCAATGCAGACGTTCCACGTCTCCTCCTTGTCCTCGTCCCACGAGCAGCTTCCCTTGCGCGGCTCGTCCAAGCGCTACAGATGCAGCGCCTCCGAGGTATCCACACGTACAGGGTGGAAGCGGCAGACGCCGGACTGTTAGGTCCGCGCGTGCAACACAGGCGTGAGGGGTGGCGGCTGGGAATGATCTGAGGTCTAACGTCTAACCCTGGTCAGCTCGCCCCACCCTCTCTTATATAGGCGTCCCTAGTGGGCTTCTACATTAGCAGCCCATTAGTACCCTAAGCCTGGTCTAATTCAGATCCAATCCTCATTAGGCTTCCAGCCCCTTAAGTGTGTGACCCTATATGTTCATATGCGTATAGACACGACACAAATACACTTATTCTGTCAATTGTTGGTAGCGGCCTCTAGCAAGACGTGCCAACTCCTAAACGCATACAAAGATCATATCAGACGAACCATCACAAGGTTTAGTACATGTCTTTCCCTTTGCCTCACGATATTTGGTCTAGCTCCAAGCTGACATCCCTTTCTCGATACCGTTATTCGTAATCCCTTTACTAGGTTAACTCTTAACCATATGTAGCACGGCCATGCATTTCTGGATTTGATCACTCGAGGGGCCTAGAGATATCTCTCTCAAGTAGAGAGGGGCAAATCCCATCTTGATTGACCATGCCTTGCAGCATGCTTCAGGACAAACCCGAAAGCTACCTTTATAAGTACCCAGTTACGATGAAGTGTTTGATAGCCCCAAAGTAGGTCGATCCACATCTCAAGTACATGTGACAATCTCAGGTCTAAGGAAAAAACATACACGATGTGTAAAGAGAGATCTGCAACTAATTGCTAGTCTCAGGTTGGGTCAGTCCAACCCCATGTTCGTAACATGTGTCCACGTCATTGGTTTGACATCTCCATGTCTATGACTTGCAAAACATAGTCATCAACCAATCGATGTGCTAGTCTAATATTCACGTGTGTCCTCACATGAACTCCGACTAGGGATAACTCTTAAATAACCATACAAGTATATAGTTTCACAAACAATTCACGTAATTGCCAATCAATACAAGTTGCCTGATATGGATATTTAAGGAACATTACAATAACTCATGGATACATATGAAATATTATCATCTCTATGATTGCCTCTAGGGCATATTTCCTTCAGTCTCCCACTTGCACTAGAGTCAATCTAAAATGTATCTAATACCAATTGATCTTTTGTGCGGTTCATGCGCGGGTTGTGGGAGAGGCTTAGTCAAGGGATCAGCAACATTTGAGTCCGTATGTATTTTGCATATCATGACACTACCATCCTCAACGAACTCTCGAATCTGATGGTAACGCATGCGAATATGTTTGTTCTTCTGGTGCTGTCTAGGTTCCTTGGATTGTGCAATAGCACCATTGTTGTCACAATAAACATCCAAGGGATTGGATGCACCCTGAACCACACCGAGAGCGATCAGGAAATTCCTAATCCAAACAGCTTGCTTTCTGACCTCCGAGGCAATATATTCAAACATTGAAGAGGAGGTCACCGCATCTTGCTTGGAACTTTTCCAGCTCACAGCACCACCATTCATGACAAACACATAACCTGATTGTGATTTCGAATCATCTGAGTCGTTCATCTGTGTAACCCCTTACACTGAGTTCATCCTCACCTCCATAAACTAGGAACACATACTTAGTCCTTTTGAAGTACTTAAGGATGTTCTTTACCGCTATCCAGTGACCTTCACCTGGATCAGCCTGGTATCTTCTTGTAACATTTAGAGCATAGGAAACATCTGGGCGAGTACATATCATTGCATACATGATGGATCCAATAGCCGAAGCATATGGAACCCTACTCATGCGCTCACGCTCATCAGTAGTCGAAGGACACTGAGTCTTGCTGAGTTATGCCATGAGACATGGGCAAGAACCCCTTCTTAGCCTCTTCCATGCTGAACCATTTCAACACTTTGTCAATGTACGTACTCTGGCTTAATCCAATTAGCCTCCTTGATCTATCTCTATAGATCTTGATGCCCAGAATATATGACGCTTCTCCCAAGTCCTTCATCGAAAAACTATTTTTCAATGAGGTCTTAACCGACTCTAGCATAGGAATGTCATTTCCAATCAGCAATATGTCATCTACATATAAGATTAGAAATACTAGCGCTCTCCCACTTTCCTTCTTGTAAACACAAGGTTCTTGTTCGTTTTTGATGAAGCCGAACTCCTTTACAACTTCATCAAATCGAATGTTCCAACTCCGAGATGCTTGCTTCAGCCCATAAATGGACTTCAGAAGTTTGCATACCTTTCCAGCATTGTTTGGATCGACAAAACCTTCAGGCTGCATCATATACACGTCCTCAGTTAGGATTCCATTTAGGAAAGCTGTCTTGATATCCATCTGCCATATTTCATAGTCGAAATGTGCAGCAATAGATAGAATTATCCGTATAGATTTAAGCATCGCTACGGGCGAAAAAGTCTCGTCGTAGTCAACTCCTTGAACTTGTCGAAAACCTTTTGCAACAAGTCGAGCTTTATGGATGTGAACATTTCCATCCATATCAATCTTCTTCTTATAGATCCATTTGCACTCGATGGCTTTAAAACCATCAGGCAGGTCAACCAAGTTCCAAACTTGATTGTCTCCCATGGACACTATCTCGGATCTCATGGCGATCAGCCATTTCTCAGAGTCTGGGTCCGCCATCACTTCTGCATAGGTCGTAGGCTAATCATTGTCTAACAATAATAATTCCCGCTCTTCGCGGAGCCTCGCCGACCTTCGTGGTTGTGGTGCTTCTGTTGCCACGGGTTCCTCAACTTGTTCTGCTACAATAGCATCACTCGTAGAAGCATCCCCAATTGGCTCATCTTGAACTTCTTCAAGTCGCATCGACCTTCCACTTGTTCCCTTTGTGAGAAACTCTTTCTCTAGGAAAACACCTTCTGACGACAAACACTTTGCCCTCCTCTCGGTTGTAGAAGTAATACCCTAAGGTTTCCCTCGGATATCCCACGAAAATGCACTTATCCGATTTGGGTGTTAGCTTGTTCGACTGAAGTCTCTTGACAAATGCATCACAACCCCAAATATTTAGAAAAGACAAACTGGGATTCTTTCCAGTCCACATCTAATATGGTGTCTTAACTACGGATTTAGATGGTACCCTATTAAGTGTGAAAGCTGCCGTTTCTAGAGCGTAACCCCAAAATGACAATAGTAAATCCGACTGGCTCATCATAGATCCAACCATGTCCAACAAAGTTCGATTACGCCGTTCGGAGACCCCATTTATTTGAGGCGTTCCGGGCGGCGTAAGTTGTGGAACAATTCCGCAACTCTTAAGATGATCGCTAAATTCGTGACTCAAATATTCAACTCCACAATCAGATCGCAAGGCCTTTATTTTCTTGCCACGTTGATTCTCTACTTCACTCTGAAACTCCTTGAACTTTTCAAAAGTTTCAGACTTATGCCTCATCAAGTAGACATAACCATATCTACTGAAATCATCAGTGAAAGTAATGAAGTAGTGATATCCTCCTCTGGCTGTCGTGCTCATTGGCCCACATACATCAGTATGTATGAGTTCCAGCAAGTCTATCGCTCTCTCGGGTAAACCCGAAAAAGGTGACTTGGTCATCTTTCCAAGTAAACAAGCCTGACATGTCTCGTATGATTCAAAATCAAATGAAGTTAGAAGACCATCACCATGGAGCTTCTTCATGCGCTTTTCACTTATATGCCCCAAACGACAATGCCATAAATAGGCAGGACTCAAATCATTAGGCCGAAGCCTTTTAGCACTAACATTATAAACAGATGCATCATCAAGATTTAAAATAAATAACCCATTCACAATGGGAGCATTAGCCATAAACATATCATTCCTAGAGATTACACAACCATTGTTTGCACTCGCAAATGAATAACCATCCCTCATCAAACATGAAGGTGATAAAATGTTTCGACCCATACTTGGAATGTAATAACAATTATTCAACTCCATAATAAATCCTGAAGGAAGGTGAAGTTGCATGACGCCGACGAACAATGCAGCAACCCTTGCTTTATTTCCGACGCGAAAATCCACTTCGCCTTTCTGCACTTCTCTAGTCCTTATTAGCCCCTGCATCGAATTGCAAATATGAGCAACCGATCCGGTATCAAATACCCAAGAGTTAACATAGGAATCAACGAGAAGAATGTCCACAACATTTACAACAAGCGCACCTGAGTGGGAAGTACTCTTACTTCCACTCTTCTTCAAAGAAGCCTGGTACTTGCTGCAGTTTCTCTTCCAGTGGCCATGTTCATGACAAAAGAAGCACTCAGTGTCTTCTACAGGTCGAGCCTTTTGCTTGGGTGCAGGCTTAGGGATCGTATCCTTAGCCTTGCCCTTCTTCTTCCAAGAAGTACCCTTTTTCTTGATGCTAGGCATTGCACTCAGACCATCACATGGCTATGCCCTGCACACTTCTTCATGTCACTTTCTGCTGTTTTAAGCATCCAACATAATTCATTAAGGCCCTTCTCCACCCCATGCATATGGTAGTTCGAAATGAACTGCCCATAGCTCGATGGAAGAGACGCCAAATTGAAGTCAGTGGCCAACTCTTGGCCTAGTGGAAAACCAAGCTTTTCCAAAGTCTTACTGTAACCAACCATTTTGATCACATGGGGGCCTACAGCTGCTCCCTCTGCCAGCTTGCATTCGACAAAGGACTTGGAAACATTGTACCTCTCAGTCCTTGCCTGGTCTTGGAACATGTCCTTAAGCGCAACGATCATATCGTACGCATCCTGATCCTCAAACTTCTTTTGGAGTTCAGGTTCCATGCATGCAAGCATAAGGAAGTTAACCTCAAGAGAATCATCACATGCTCTCTTGTAGGCATTCTTTAGGGCAGCAGATGCATTATCAGTAGGTTCATCGGGGATTGGGGTATCCAGAACCGTTTCCTTTTTATCAGACCTGAGAACAACTCTCAGGTTACGGACCCAGTCCGAATAGTTTGTTCCATTTAGTTTATCTTTGTCAAGAATCGAACGCAAAGAGAAAGGTGATGTAGTGTTCGGTGCCATTGATCTACAACATAAAACATGCAAAATACTAAGCCATGTAACCATGAAAGAGTAAAACATATTAAACAATTTAATAGCATATACTCCCACTTAAATCAATATCCCTCTATTGATACTAAGTGATTCAAGATCCACAATTAACAAGTCGACTAGTGAGCTTTAGCATCACTGCTAGAAGACAAGGTAAATCGGTAAGAAACACTTGCTAATCATACCACATATGACTCTTGTTGTTGGGTGACATCTCTATGTCAAAACTAGGCGTCCAACCTTTATGCCCCAAGGTCCTTAACTGTTAAGATGACCTTGTCAAGTTCACCAACCCTTATGTGTGTAGGTATCCGATACAAACCCATCCAACCAAGGAAAACCGCGGCACCCTAATTTCATAGGCCCACCAACGATTGTACAGGGCATAGGATGGTGCAAGGTTTGGTTGGGAGGGTATAGTTTAACTTAAACTTTGTGAGGGATCGTTCTACTTCCATCATCTAAGCATGCATAGTAGTAAAACGCATAAGAATAACATTCACATAGATGTGACACAGTATGGCCCATTTTCTCATGGTGATCTCCATCGCCATAGAACCTGTCCACCATGATGATCTCCATCTTCATGTTCCATGTGAGCCATCCTCCAAGTGATGAGTCCTCCAAGAACTAATACAAGCTATTATTCCTAACAGATAGTAATCAAAATTACATAGTATTGGGATCATCACAAGTTGGCACGTAGGCCATTACAATAAATGACAACACATACGGCTCCAGCCGTGTTGCCCTACTCACGACACGCAGGTCATGCAATTTTTCGTTCATGCATCACATACATGTATGGGCCATACTGATCACATACATCCTGCAAAAACGAGTTATGCATAGAATCTCATTCTACCGGATCATGTGACATCGCAGCACCTAGTTATCTTAACGAGATACAAAAGGGGCTACGATTAAGGGGGGTCTAGGGGGTCTCCCCCTGTGGGGTTCGAAGGGGCAGCGCCCCTCGCGGTATTTTCTTTAAGGATCTTGATCGGCAAATCAAATTTACCATAAACCGACTCCTGTCCCAATTCAATCAAACTCCTTTGATCACGGTACATCGATTTTAGATCTAGGTTCCGATTCGATCAATCATATTGATCTTCGCGGGATTCAACACGGATTATGTGTCACTGTCTACCCCGATGGCGGAAGCCGAGCGGTAGGGGTAAGTCGTTCGACAACCTCAGATCACGATCACGGAAAGCAAGATCATAGATCAATCCTAAACCACCGCCATATAAACGATCACATCATTCATATCAATCTGCATATCACCATATGAAAACATCCCGAACCTATAACTGAACAGCATCGGCTCTGATACCACTGAAGGGATACGGGTAGGCTACACTAGCGCAAATCAAAAAAATTCTACCGCGTATACCAGGATTACCGTTGTCATAGATCACGGGATTACCACTAGACGCGCAGTTGCGGAATCGATGAAGCGCGTCGAGGCAGTGCAGACGTTCCACGTCTCCTCCTTGTCCTTGTCCCACGAGAAGCTTCCCTTGCGCGGCTCATCCAAGCGCTACAGATGCAGCGCCTCCGAGGTATCCACACGTACAGGGTGGAAGCATCAGACGCCGGACTGCTAGGTCCGTGCGTGCAACACAGGCGTGAGGGGTGGCGGCTGGGAATGATCTGAGGTCTAATGTCTAACCCTGGTCAGCTCGTCCCAACCTCTCTTATATAGGCGTCCCTAGTGGGCTTCTACATTAGCAGCCCATTAGTACCCTAAGCCTGGTCTAATTCAGATCCAATCCTCATTAGGCTTCCAGCCCCTTAAGTGTGTGACCCTATAGGTTCATATGCGTATAGACATGACACAAATACACTTATTATGTCAATAGTTGGTAGCGGCCTATAGCAAGACGTGCCAACTCCTTAACGCATACGAAGATCATATCGGACGAACCATCACAAGGTTTAGTACATGTCTTTCCCTTTGCCTCACGATATTTGGTCTAGCTCCAAGCTGACCTCCCTTTCTCGATACCGTGATTCGGAATCCCTTTACTAGGTTAACTCTTAACCATATGTAGCACGGCCATGCATTTCTGGATCCGATCACTCGAGGGGCCCAGAGATATCTCTCTCAAGTAGAGAGGGGCAAATCCCATCTTGATTGACCATTCCTTGCAGCATGCTTCAGGACAAACCCGAAAGCTACCTTTATAACTACCCATTTACGGTGCAGCGTTGGATAGCCCCAAAGTAGGTCGATCCACATCTCAAGTACATGCGTCAATCTCAGGTCTAAGGACAAAACGTACACGATGTGTAGAGAGAGAGCTGCAACTAATTGCTAGTCTCAGGTTGGGTCAGTCCAACCCCATGTTCGTAACATGTGTCCACGTCATTGGTTTGACATGTCCATGTCTATGACTTGCGAAACATAGTCATCAACCAATCGATGTGCTAGTCTAATATTCACGTGTGTCCTCACATGAACTCCGACTAGGGACAACTCTTAAATAACCATACAAGTATAGAGTTTCACAAAAAATTCACGTAATTGCCAATCAATACAAGTTGCCTGATATGGATATTCAAGGAACATTACAATAACTCATGGATACATATGAAATATCATCATCTCTATGATTGCCTCTAGGGCATATTTCCTTCAGATTGGAGGGTTCGAGATGAGCCGCGTCTTCATGGATGGCGGAAGTGGCATCAACCTGATGTTCGCTAGCACCCTAGCAGCAATGCGGATCCCGCTGTGCAGTCTAGAACAATCCAACACAACGTTCCACGACATAGTCCCAGTGAAGGGCATATATCCCCTGGGAAAGATATGGCTCGACGTCATCTTTGGCAAGCCCGAAAACTGTCGGTGTGAGCGGCTCGAGTTCGAAGTGGTGGACTGGACATCATAATACCACTCCATCCTCGGGCGCATGGCATTCGCAAGGTTCCTGGTAGTACTGCACTATGTGTACCTGCTACTCAAGATGCTAGGGCCTAGGGGTGTCATCATGGTCCAGGGCAGATTTACCCGATCCGACCACTATGACAGGGACTTCAACAAAATCTTCCAGTCGTTCGGCATGCAGGAGGAGCTCACGATGCTTCGAGAGGTGACAGACAACGGGACACCCCCAGTCTGTAGGAAAAACTCACCCGACATGTTGTTCGACTCCACAGTCAACACAAAAAAGGTGCAGGTCCACCCAACATATGCCTCCAAGACGACGTTGATCGCCAACAACCTCAGCCCCGCATAGGAAAGCACGCTCGTCGAATTCCTCCGTGAGCGCTGGGAAATATTCGCCTGGTGTCCTGCAGACATGCCAGGAGTTCCCAAGGAATTCGCCGAGAATGCACTCAATGTATTTCCAGATGCCAAGCCTGTCAAACAGTCCATCTGAAAATTGTCCAAAACACGAGCCGAAGCCGTAGGAATCAAAGTCAACAGACTCCTCGATGCCGACTTCATCCGGGAAATCAAGGAGAGCGAGTGGCTAGCCAACATTGTACTGGTCCCTAAAAAGGATACAGACATCCTGGGGATGTGCGTGGACTTCACGTTGCTCAACAAGCACTTCCCAAAGGACCACTTCCCTCTCCCTTGGATCGATCAGATCATTGATTCGACTGTAGGATGCGAGAAACTATCCTTCTGCGATGCCTACTCAGGCTACAACCAGATTCAGGTGAAGGTCGAAGATCAGGAGAAAACGGTGTTCATCACGTTGTTCTTAGTATTCTGCTACAAAACAATGCCCTTTGGGCAGAAGAACGCAGGTGCCACATACCAGCGGTGCTGCTGGCGTGCCTGAAGAGCCATATCGGCCGCAACATACAAGTCTATGTCGACGACATAGTCATCAATACAAGGGAGGCCAAGACATTGATCGATGATCTCCGCGAGACGTTCGACAAACTCGATCACTACAAGATCAAGTTGAACCCAGAAAAGTGAGCCTTCGGCGTCCCATCTGGACAACTAATTGGATACTTCATCTCCCAGCGAGGGATCAAGGAGAACCTGAAGAAAATCCGGGCCATACTAGCCATGGAGAAGCCGAAGAACCTCAAAGGTGTCCAACAGCTAGCTGGGCGTATCGCGACCCTGAGTAGATTCATCAGCCGCATGGGTGAGAAGGCCCTGCCTTTCTACCAGCTGCTACGCAAAGCAGACAAATTCCAGTGGACACCTGAAGCAGACGATGCATTCGAAGATCTAAAGCAACTGCTCTCGACCTCGCCTGTCCTTGTCACACCAAAGTAATGCGAGCCTCTGCTATACATAGCAGCCACGCATCAGGTGGTAAGAACCGTACGCATGGTCGAAGAAGGCAAGACCCATGGGGTCCAACGCCCAATCTACTACCTTAGCGAGGTACTGACGCCAATAAAACAGAGGTACCCTCACTACCAGAAATTTGCCTACGACATGTTCATGACGGCTCGTCGGCTGAGCCACTACTTCCAGGAGCATCAGATAATGGTTGTTAACAAGGTGCCACTGTCCAACATCCTGAACAACCACGAAGCTATAGGACACGTAGCCCTGTGGGGCATCGATCTATCTCCTCTAGACATAGTCTACGAGCGGCGCCATGCGATCAAATCTCAGGTCCTCCCTGATTTCTTCGTCCACTGGATGGAGCTCCAGCTGCCGGACACCCCGAACATGACGTAGTCATGGACAAGCGTGAGGCCGGAGCAGGAGCTGTTGCCATACTGACGTCCCCGCAAGGCGATAAGATGAAATCCGTCCTTCGGATGAAATTTCGCGCCTCCAACAACGAGGCCGAATACGAGGCCCTCATCCACGACATGAGGATCACTACTAGGAAACTAGCTATAGATAGACAGACCTTCAGTGGCGCATGGTTCAGACAATGCGCCACAGAAGTTGTCCAGTGGCGCATCTGTAACAATGCGCCATAGAACCATGAAACTTCTGTGGTGCAAGGCTATACGAGATGCGCCACAGAAGTTTGGTGGGACCCACACCAGGCCTTGGTCCATGAAACTTCTGTGGCACATTTGTCCATATGCGCCACAAATGTTTTAAATTATGTTGCTCATATGGACAGATGCGCCACAGAATCATCAGGTGGGACCCACCGCTGGCGGGATTTGACGGTGCTCTGACCAAACTTCGGTGGCGCATCTGTCAATATGCGCCACAGAAGTTATATCTTCTGTGGCGCATATTGATAGATGCGCCACAGAAGTTTCTCCCGGGGACCACCATCTGGCCGCACTGGACCCTATGGCCAAGGTTCTGTGGTGCATATGGGATCCATGCGCCACAGAAGATTGAACTTCTATGGCGCATGTCGCCCATATGCGCCACAGAAGCCTACGACCAGATCTGCACAAAAAGGTGGTAGCAGCTTTGCACCCCTCTATTTACCACCTCTCTTCATCCTTCTTCCCCCTCCTCCCAGCTCGTCTTCCTCTTCTCTCCCACCCCATTGTGTCTATAATTTTCTACATTTTGTTGTATTTAAATATACTATAGTTGATAGATTGGTTAGGGAAAGCCTTTCTCCAACTAGTAGATCTAAAACACACCTACTTTTCTCCTCCACATCTCTATTTGTGTACCATTATCTCTCTATAGATCTATTGGTCCACACTCTCTCACATCGTGCTCTCGACTCGGTATTTAATCTACTCGGTGAGTAATTGGCCATGAATATGCATGTTTTGTAGGTGTAAAGCTTGTCGCACGGGCGGTGTGTATATGTGATGCATGCATGGCGCGAAGATGATGTTTGTGCATGAAGCTTGTGTGGTGCATGAAAGCTTGCATGGGAAGAAGTTTCTTGTTTTTGCTTGTTTGCCCCGGTGTGGTGCATGGATGTTTGCCGAAATGTTGATTCATTTCCATTTTGGTAAATTTTTGCACCACCCATATGTCCTTGTTTTAGGAATGGTCATGCTGAATTTTTCGGGCGACCATGCATGTGTGTTTGTGTGTGCATAAGGTGTGGTTTCTAATTAACCTACTCTTTGTCTTCTTCTCTATATGTGCATACCGCGCAGGCTACCATGGTCGTCAGCATGAGCGAAGGTCGAGTTACTAGGTATAAGAAATACATGAAGGCGGACATGATTCTGAACAACAAGACCCAGATAAGATGTCCATGTCGAACATGCAAACTCCAGCGCTGGATCGACCCTGATTCTGGACAATTGGAGGATCGACCCTGATGCGTGACGACTTCGATGGGGAGCTGGCAGTAAATGGTGTTGGTCATGATGAAGACTTGGGCGGGCGAGAAGACGAAGGGTATCCCGACGGGCATGGTCATGATGACGAAGAATATACCGGCGGGCATGATCATCATGACGAAGAAGGAGATGTCGACAGGCATGACCATCATGAAGAACGAGAAGACGCGAACACCTGAACGCTGCTAAGTTCGGTGTTAAGGGACCCTCATGTTAGGAACTGCTTCTCAAGGAGACGAGCAACGCCAAAGTTGTAGCCAGAGAGAAAGCCAAGCTGGCGCAATTGGAGTTAGATGGGATGACTCCATTGTATCCTGGGTGTCGACCCGAGGATACACGCCTGAGTGTAACGCTCAAGGCTCTAGAGATGAAGGCGGAACACAAATGGACCGACGTGAGCTTCAATGCTAACATGGAATTCTGGCACGATCGTCTTCCTAACAGGAACACATTGCCAACAAGTATAGAGGAGGACAAGAAAATCGTGTGCCCTCTTCACCTACCGCACATTAAATACCACACATGCATCAATGATTGCGCACTTTATCGTAACGAGTACGAGGAGAGAACCACATGTCCGGTGTGCGGCCATGGACAGTACAACAGAGGGAACAAGAAAGTTCCTCGAAAGGTGGTATGGTACTTTCCTATCACTCCCCGTCTACAGAGATATTTCGTAGATCCTAAGGAAGCAAAGCTAATGCAATGGCATGCGGAAAGGGAGAAACCCGAAGATGATCCAGAGAAGGGCAAGATCCTAACACACCCTTCAGACGCTAGCTAGTGGAATGCATTGGACATCGAGTTCGAAGAGTTTAGGGGAGATTCAAGGAACGTCAGGCTGGATATGAGCACCGATGGACTCAATCCTTTTGGAAACCAGAGTAGCACGCATAGCACTTGGCCCGTGTTTTATGGTCGTACAACATCCCCCCATGGCTCTGCACAAAGCAAAGGTATGTACACATGAGCATTCTTATTCAGGTGCCGAAAAAGCCAGGTGTCGATATGCATATTTATCTCGGGTTGTTGAAAGAGGAGTTAGCCATGTTGTGGGAGACGCCAGCCCATACGTGGGACGCCTACACTAAAGAATATTTCCCTCTGAGAGCCGTGTTGCTCACGACGGTGCAGGACTATCTTGGTTACGCATATGTATCAGCCCAGGTGAACCACGGACACAATGCATGTGTCAAGTGCATGGATAAGACCCCGCATCTCCAGCTACCCAAGGATCCCGGGTCTTCAAAAATCGTGTTCCAAGGGACTCGAAAGTGGCTTCACATGGATCACCCGTGGATAAAGCGTGGTGACCTGTTCAATGGTAAAGATGAACTCGAAAGAGCCCCGTGTACGAGGAGCGGCAAAGAAATCGAGGAGCTTCTGAATAATTGGGATGAGTGCCCAACGCCAGGAAAGAAGCGACCAAGGATAAAGCTGCTTCTGGGTGTATGGAAAACAAGGTCTGTTTTCTGGGACCTGTCGTAATGGAAGGTCCTCCACACGCCCCATAGCCTCGATGTAATGCACATCACGAAGAACGTTACCGAGAGTCTGCTTGGCACTCTCCTCAACATGCCGGAGAGGAACAAGGATGGGACGAAAGCAAGAAACGACCTGAAATTACTTGGAATCAAGAAGGAGCTTCAGTACCCTGATAGTGATGATGATGATGAAGATCAAACGGAAGGGGCTCAGGGTCACCGCAAAAGGGTTAAGAAGAATTAGGTGGTTGTGCTTCGCGCTGCCTGCTTTACTTTGTGTCATGAGGAGATCTAGCCGTTTTTCAGCTGCCTCCTAAGAGTCAAAGTTCCTTAGGGTTACTCGGGCAAGATAAGAAGGTATCTCGACGTATAAAAGAAGAGGTTCGGAGGTATGAAGTCCCACGACTGTCACGTGATGATGACACAAATACTTCTAGTTGCCATACGAGGGATAATAAACGAGCACCTCCGTTAGACGCTGTTTGGCTTGTGCAACTTTTTCGACGTCATCTCTAGGAAGTCGATCGGCATGAAGCAGCTCGACAGGCTACAGGAAGAGATCATGGTGACACTATGCGAGCTCGAGATTTAATTTCCGCCCGAATTCTTCGACATCATGGTGAATCTACATGTCCATGTCGTGGATGACATCATCCAGCTCGGGACGATATTCCTGCACAACATGATGCCGTTTGTAAGGCTGAACGGTGTCATCAAAGGGTTCGTTCGCAACAGGTCACGTCCAGATGGAAGCATAGCCAAGGGCTTTCTGATCTACGAGTGCATCTTTTTCTGCCAGAAGTATCTAACCACCAAGAACGAGGATGTTGGAATACCCACCAAGAAGCACCTCGACTGGCTTGCTAGGTATGGTCACCGCGAGGGCCACCGCTCACTGCATGTCGGCATTGCTAATCGGCACGCCGAATTTGGCAGGGCACACCGAGTCGCACTAATACACATTGAATTGGCCAGCCCTTGGGTGGAAGAGCACAAGAGCTTGATCGAGCAGGAGTACGTGGACCGGGCCCGCCCTAGGAAGAAATGAGACGTAACAAGAGAACACAACTCCAGCTTCACGGGTTAGTTCAAGAAAAGGCTGCTGGACAATCCCCCACAGATGCCTTCTATGGAAGATCAACAACTCATATTCTCCTTATCACAGGGCCCAACGCATATCGTAAAGACCTATCAGTCATATGACATCAACGGTTACAGATTCTACACTGAGGAAAAGGACATGAATAGCGAATATCAAAACTCAAGAGTAACTATGATGTCCTTCGCCGATGACGAGACTACTGTCATGGAAAGATTCTACGGAAGGATCGAGGAGATATGGGAGCTCGACTACTATGGAGAGACGGTACCGATGTTCCGTGTTAGATGGGCCAAGAACGTCGAAAAAGAAGGCCGATATTTCACCACCTGCGTTCTACCCGATGCCAAGTCGGCAAAGAAGGCCTCCATGAAAAATGAGTCATGGATACTCGCTAGCCAAGTTGATCAATGTTTCTTTATTACCTACCCATCAAAGCCTAGTCGTGTTGTAGTGAGGAGGGGCAACAGGAGCATCATCGGAATGGAAGGATCTGCCAACGAGCAAGACTTTGACAAGAACGGCGATCCGAAGATCGAAGAGGAGTTCGACAAGTACTTCAACATGCCTACTACTACAGTAAGAAGAAAGACTACAGTAACTACTAAATGTTGTCCGTTCACGAGAAGAAATCTCATAGTGCTCGGGCTAAAGTATTCAACCGCGAAGAAAAATGGCAAGAAGATTATAAAGAGAGGCTAGCTAGCTCAAAATATCACACGACGACATGACTCACAACCATTGAGCTAGTATCTATTTTGTGTCAAAATACAGCCGCGGGCCGGTTTTGACTAAGTTCCCAAGCTTCGTGGCGCATATCACTAGAATCAACTTCTGTGGCACATTCCAGTGATATGCGCCACAGAAGCTCGGCATAGCCAAATAACCGCATGCGGTCGCACGACCTTTCCCCTATCTTTCCCCTTTCCCCCCTGCGCCCGAAGAGAACCCTAGCCTCCCTCGCTCGCCTGCCGCTCGCCTGCCTCTCGCCCGCACGCCTCCGCTGCCGCATGCCTCCATCGCTCGCCCTAGCGCCTGCACACCAGAGGTGGAGGAGGAGCCCGTGGTGGAGGAGGAGCTAGCCCTTGGTGGAGGTGGAGGAGGAGCCCCTGTCGCCGTAGCCCGTGGAGGAGGACAGCCGCCCCCGCCACCGGAGCCCGTGGAGGAGGAGCCCGTCGGCCACCAGCAGGAGGAGAAGGGAAGTGCACCGCCACCATCAGCCGGCGCGAACTCACCGTCCATCGGTGTCCGCTTGCTACCGTCCATTGGCGCCACCTATGTAATGCTCTGAACGGCGCTGATCGATTAGGGTTCTTGTAGTTTGTTCTCGATTAGGGTTCTTTTAGTTTGTCTTGATTAATACCTTGTTTTTACGGATATTTCCTTAAGGCATTCATTATCAAAGCAGCAGCAACAACAGAAATTTAGGTAGCTTGAGAGTCGTCTTATCAAAACATAACAACAGATTTTAGATTGATACCTTATAATTTCTGAAGTATATGGAGTCCCCCACTCTGGTGAACACGTAAAGATAATCATAATCTTTCAGACCATCGTCTTCGAAAGAACCAAACATCTAAAACAACATAGCACATGCTAATCACATTCACAGATATATGGTGAAGTTAAATACCTAAAGAATAAATTAACCAAGACACACTTACATTCATAAGCATATCTTTTACACCTGACCAATGTTCATTATTACCAATGAAATCTGTTGAAAATGCAACCGCTGCTCTTTGCACATTTATATCATCCATGTTATGTGAAAATGCTGCCAAAGGATTGTTGAATTAAGAAAATAATGACACTAACAATATTTTTGAAATCAATTTAATCATTTTGAAATCGAAAAGGCAAGTATGTACCTGCATTCACGGTAAACTTGAAAAACTCTCCTTTCTGGAGATTGTGCATCCACCATATCATTTCTAGGTTCTCATCATTCCACTAATTTTAAAAACAAGACAAATTCATGTAAGAGCTGATGCTAGGACTGGTCCATGCCTCCATGCTCTAGCCTCTCCATGACTCCATGCATGAGCTGGGAGCTTGCGATTGACAACTGTTTCTTAGTATAATCGCAAATAACTGTAATGATCTTTCTGGCTTTTGAACTTTTTGTAAAAATCATGCATGATTCGCTATTGATAGTATTACTATTACAAAGAGTGAAAAAAGAAAGCAGTGAAAATTCCCAGTAACTCCTAAGCAACACCGCCAGAAAGTGCATCTCGAGCTAGGATGAGGGAGAAGTGTGGGATTTCGCCGTTTCTGCTGATGCATGTTGCATTACTGACAATACTAAGGCACGCTTTAAATTTCAAATAAATTGTTTTTTCTAACTTTTCTTGCATGCATACACGTATAGTAAGCACCCTTGTGCATCCAAAACACTCCTTACCCCATACAGCAACCAAACACCATTTCTTCCATGAGCCCATCTCGGGTTTTTACCCTTTATTTCAAAAAGTGGTAACTCCCCTACCTCTGCATGATCGTTGAATATGACCATTATTCACTTATTTAAAGTCTATTGCAAAATTTAATTACAGAAGCTTATACTACGCTGAAATAACCCCATCCAACCAATTCCACCCTACTATGTCGTGGATCAAAAGGTGAAGGCGAATTAGATAGTGCTAGAGCTGATGCTAGTGTTGTTGATAGTGCTACAGGTGAATAAATCCTGTAGCTTGTCTTTAGAAATGGATATATGTGAAAGTAAAGAAGTATGCCTGTCAATAAATCCTTCTACTGAAAGTAAAGAAGTATCTGTGTATCTGTGTATCTGTGTGTATGTGTGTATCGGTGTGAATCTGTGTACTGATTAGTCCTTTTTTGTTGTACTGCTATATCTGTGTATCTGTGTGAATCATTAATGATGGATGATGGATGATGGAAGCGGAGGCGGCGATGATGGATTGGGTTATTTTCTTTGTGTGTGAGAATGATGGTTGGGGTCAATGGGGCTGTGGGGTTGTTTTTTTTCTTGTAGGGATTTCAATTGAGCTGTCCGTTTCTCCTGAAGTGTTGATTCACTTCCGTTTCGATTGAGAAATGGGAACTCGTAGTTCTAAAAATTAGCAAAGGTCATGCCGAATTTTTTGGTCGATATTTGTGCTAATCTTTTGCCTCTTTTTTAGTAATAAAGTGCAAACATGTCGACTAACGACAAGTCCTGTCCTTCTAAACAAATGAGCGTCGAGGAGCTAGCCCGAGAGGCCAACAAGTCGTTCTGGGGGCCGTCCCAGGAGCATGAGGAGGCGGAGGAGAGGAGAATGATACCACCACCGACGACTGTTGTCGGAGGTGCCGGGGGCAACGAGGAAGATCCAGATTACGAGGGGGACGACGATGACTACAACGGAACTAGTGAAGGCGGGGAGGAGGGTAACACCACCATGGATGGTGGCGAGCGCACAGATGGTGGTAGCGGCAAACCGGCCGCTATACAGAAGAAGAAGAAGGATATTAAGGATCAGAAGCCGCAAGTGCTCGCCAACGTCTGTGATGAGTTCACCGAGGTCACAGAAGGTGGCCAACCCATTGCGCCTGCATCGATTGCCTGCGGGTATGACATGCAACTCGGGTGCATCGTCTAGGAAAGTATGTTGATCAACACGACGTACATCCAACGTAATCATGCTTTGGTCGAGAACCTCCTTATGAAGCTTCATAAGCGATACACATTCCCAGAGAAGTTCAGAAACCTGGAGAGTAATAAGAACCCGGTGAACAAACTAGCACTGACAAAGATGAGCAACGCCTTGAGCAGATTGAAAACCCGGGTAAAGAACAGCATTGACAAAGATTAAAGCTAGGAGATTATAAGTAGGAAAAATCCGATGCTCGAGGAAGAAGAGTTCAAGATATTGAAGGCGGAATTAGATACCGCTGCCTCTAAAGCATGAAATGAGTGGGGAAAGACTATGCGAGAGAAGAACATAGGTAACCACCAGCTTGGAAGCGGAGGATACAGAGGGAAACATCCCATTTGGGACAGGGAGGACTCCGAGCTTGGACGCCTAGGTAAACAGAACCCATGGCATAAAATCATAGAGCTGCAGATCCGACAATTTGTTCGGGCCCCCTACTACCTAGACCCTATTACAGGGGAGTTCGTCACCGATGACCTGGATGTGAAGGCCTTTGAGGATGAGCTGGTAAGGAATTTACCGCGGATCTCTCATTAAAATAGTTAAGCCAAGAATCTAAATGCATGGGTTCACCTCTCCTTCTATCTCCGCAGGAGAAGGAATTGAACGCTGCCGAGGACTTGTCGTCCCAGGATTCGGCGGCGAGCCATGGGACACTGTTTTCAATAGGGCGACTAACACTTACAAGAAGAGGGAGAAGAATTTGTCGCCAAAATTAGCTGGTCGTGTGTCCGGCTTTGGTACAAGTATGAAGTTCACCGAGTACTACAAAGAGGACGCAAAGAAGAGGAGGGAGAGGAAGAACCAGTCGGCGGCTAAAGAGGAGGTTGAAGAGCTGAAGTTGAAGGTCAAGACATTAGAGGAAAAAGTGGACGAGAAAGCATTGGAAAATTTATTGGAGGAGAAGCTTCGCGCGATCATCCCCCCTGGGTTGATGGAGGGGCTAACTGTTTGGAATGCGGGAGGTCGACAGGGGCCGATACACGTTCCCAGCTTTAGCGACAGCAACTCGAGCATCAATGTTAATGCGTCGCAGGACTTGGTGACCCAGCCGACCACCATCGCCGCGGCGCAGCCGCAAGAGCTGGTCGTCGCACAGCTGCCCCCTGCTACTCCCGCCAAAAATACCAGTATCGCACAGCCGGCGGTGGAACCAATACCGCGGGAGAATGCTGATGATAGGCTTGCCGCCAGGACCGACCGCCACCAAGGTAAATAATTAGTTACTCCCCTTCATCTTCTTTATGCACCTTTGGTGACTGCCACCTCGATCATCATGCGCAACACGTATCTGTTTTGACTCAGGACGCTGCTTGCGTACTACTCCACAAAGTTGTCGGCGGCGAGTTGACGGATGTTGCCAAGGGCAATATCATACAACCGGCGAACCGCACGATGCACAACAATGCAATGGACGATGCCGTGATGAGGGTCCGTATTGCTCGGGTGATTCCAGGGTGCAACGACATGGACCCCCCTTTCAACCTCAGGGAGCCGACGAACACAAGACCCTTGCAGAATGCCACGGCTGGCCCTTGACATGGCCGAAGACTCAGATTCGTCTGACGGGGCACCTAAGCGCCACCTCGATCGTCCGACCACCACCTCGGATGCCACCTGTCACTGGCACCACCTCAATCGTCCGGCCACCACCTCGGAAGCCACCTGTCATCGTCGCCACCACCAGTCGCCACCAACAACTGTTGGGAATGTGTGGGCCCCCCCAAGGCGAAGCCGTCGCAACACAACCTCCGTCGCCCCCACCACCAACATCACCACATGGCGGCAACAACGATGATGGTGAAGAATTTTTCAACGTCGACGACTACATCAACACCGGCGTCGACATAGTATTGTACATGCCTGCTGTGGATGAAGAACCCGCCGTCGCTTGCGAGGGTCAAGGTGGGCGTCCCACTACATGCACGCAACGCTTGGTATTCCATGGTTTATCTCAAGAGACGCCTCCGGCCGCCGATCAACAAGAGAAACCGGTTGGATTCGTCTTTAGCCCTGGCACACTCCAAAAGGCAGCTGTTGAGAACTTAGCATCCCAGTGGAGGAGCCTGCTCAGAAGACGAAGAAGCACAGGAAGAGAGGTAAGAAAGCCGAGAGCCAACCTCCTCCAAAGAGGATCCGGGCTAAGGATGACGTCGTACCAGCCCGCGAGGCTGGCTTGCCCAAGATACATATAGACAGTGAAGCGATACTGACTCCGGAGCTGCTTCGCCTTGCTGGTGGACATATGCTCGCTTTAAGTGATAGTATCAAGACACTAGAGGGCATTCTTATTAAAGACAAAGATCCAAATTGCCTAGTTTCCACTGTCAAGGTGCCATGGGACGTGGACTTCGTCCATGAAGCCCCCGCATACGTGTTCTTCATAGCATACGAGGACTTCTTCAAGCTGTTTCTCTCGAAACGGCTGGACTATAACATGGTCCGCCTATTCGGGCTCAATCTAGCGATGAATACCAAGAGAGAGCAAACCCCCTACATCACGATAGTGGATCCCTACTACATGCATGATAGCCAGTTGAGGGAAGGATCAGAGACACGTGCCAATGCGACAGCGTACCTCGAGAATTTCATGGTGGACCACAAGAGGACGAACACGCTTATTTTGCCTTTCTTTCCCTAGTAAGTACACACACCCCCTAGCATTGGTAACTTAGGATTTGTTATAGCTTTCTTCCTTTGCACTTTTCCAATATCCCGTTTCAATCATGTTGTGTAGAGACAAATACTGCACACTCATCGTCATTTGCACAAAGTACTCGATAGAATCGTATTTCGACTCGGCGAGTCAGAAGAAGAACTACACCAGAATAAGGGGTGTTCTGAATGAGGCTCTCGAGGGCTACGCTAGAAAGGGATGCCCCTTCGTCAACAAGGGGGGATGTATCAAGGATGACAAGAACGTGTTCAAGCACGTGCTCGAGTTCCCCTGCGTCAAGGAGAAGGCTACTGGCGGCGCCAAGGAGGTCTTCTACGCCATGCATCACCTTAAAGGGTTTGTCCGGGATTGCCAGAACCTAACTCCGCCATCTAGTTTCCCAGCATGGGCCAAAAGTTTGGTGCGAAGCGATGATGACGATCTTAGAGAAGACTTTCATCGCATCCATGTTAAGTTGTCGGAAATCATCATGCAAGATGTCAACACAAGGGGAGGGGTCCTAAAACACAACAGAGGGTTGAGTAAGAGGGAGATTGAAAATATTCTTCGTAAATAGGGTGACAACAGGACGTGGATGACGAAGGATGGCTATCTACCATTCCCGAAGCCGAGCGTTAGCAGTTCTCAACATTGATCGATGTGTGCGCCTAGAATCATCATAGATGTCTGTGTGTAGTGTTGTGTCACAAACTATATACTACCGTGGTCATATGTTATAACCTTAACTATTGTGGTCGTTGTCGTCGAAGTTCTATGATTGTGATTGATGTGCTATCTTCTATGTTTACTGATCCTTTGCTTTATTTTATGTGAACATATATGCTTGTGAACCAATTTAGTTCTTTCTGTTGCATGATTTACTAATATGCCTTATCTATAGAGATGACGAAGTGGTACGTGGTGTATAATGGTTGGGTTCCAGGAGTCTACGATGAGTGGGAGGACTGTCAGAAACAGGTGACCAAGTTTAGCGGCAACACATACAAAGGATACATGACTCGAGAGGAGGCGGTAGCCAAGTGGAGGAACCACCTGTGGAAGATGAACCGGATGAGGATATTCCTAGTGCTCTTGCTCTTGCTCACCGTCATCACAGATGTATTATGTTTGATTATAGTATAGGCGGTGAACACTTCATTTGTAATATGATGAGATGGTGAACTTTGTAACAAACGCTTGTATAAATATTCGCCACCTTTGACTTGTATTGTAATATGATGACCACTTGTCTACCTCGATCGGGCTCTAAGTAGTGTAATGGCACTATATTCGTGTTTGTATTATATTTGTTTTCATATACTAAGTCAAATATACTGTTTCTGTATAATACCTGTATAATACTGTATATTTGGACAAGTTTGGTTTTTTTTAATACATGATATTCAAACCAGTGGCGCATCATTTTTACCTTCTGTGGCGCATAGCTATTCAGTGGCGTATTTTCCAGAATGCGCCACTGAACAGAGTCCTGTCGCGCATCAGCCAGAATGTGCCACAAAAGTATCATGACTTCTGTGGAGCATTTTGAAATGCGCCATGGAAGTTTTCATCACTAGGAATGTAACAGTGGCGTCCCTGACATGCGCCACAGAAACCCAATATGGATGTGCCACTGACGAAGGATTTCCTAGTAGTGGATGGCCAAGATCTGCAACACAACGTGCCTAGTCATCTACGGTGACTCGAACCTCGTCATCCAGCAGACGATGAACGAGTGCGATGCACACGCCGCCAACATGATCACGTACCGCGCACTCTACAACTCACTCGAAGGAGACTTTGACGGCTGCGAGCTTCGGCACGTTGGAAGAGAAAGCAACGAGAAATCCGATAGACTCGCCAACATCGGCTCCACCTGCACACGGGTGCCACCAGGTGTGTTCCTCAAACAAATATGCGTACCTTCCATCAAAAGGAAATTCCCCAAGGGATCACCTGAAGAAGCAGAGCATTCGGGGGCTGCGCTACCCGAAGGACAGGAAGGACCCGAAAAGCTCGACACGGAGGTCGAGTTCGTCATCCTGATGGAGGTCATGGCAATCGAAGAAACATGGACGCAGCCGTACCTTCGGTACCTAATAAACAGAGAATTGCCTGATGACCCGACAGATGCCCGGCGCATATCTCGCCGGTCCAAGGCCTTCACCATCATCAATAGCGATCTATACAAGCGCAGCATTTCGGGTGTACTCCAACGGTGCGTCACCACCGGCGATGGCAAAACCATCCTCCAAGACATCCACGAGGGCATCTACGGCCATCACGCGGGCAGCTGCGCCCTTGTCGCCAAAGCTTTACGAGCTGGATTCTACTGGCCAGCGGCTATGAACGATGCCAAGGACATCGTCTAGAGGTGCAATGTCTACCAGAGGTTTGTGGACAAGCCACACGCACCAGGGTCAGAGCTCAGGCCCATACCCTTGGCCTGGCCCTTCGCCCAATGGGGCCTCGACATGATCGGCAAACTGCCCAAATCTTCGAAAGGACGCCACGTCTACCTCCTGGTCGCAGTCGACAAGTTCACCAAGTGGATCAAGGCCATGCCTGTCACCAACCAAAAGGGCAAAACGGCCGTCAAGTTCTTCGAGTTCATAGTCTACAGGTTCGGTGTGCCGCACAGCATCATCACGGACAACGGGTTGAACTTCATCTCCAAACAATTCCAGGACTTCTGCCAAGGCCTTGGCATCAACATATCATACGCTTCCGTGGCTCACCCGCAAACCAATGGGCAGGTCGAAATGGCCAACGGCCTCGTAGGCGGTGTCATAAAAAACGCCTACTTAGCCAACTCGAACAACTTGCGGGAGCCTGGGCAGAAGAGATACCCTCAGTCCTCTAGTGCTTGCGTACAATGCCAAACAGCTCAAACGGCTACACGCCCTTCTCTATGGTACACGGAGCTGAAGCTGTTCTACCTGCAGAAGTACGCCATAAGGCCCCACGGTTCATCGCCTACAGCGAAGCCGAATCGACGACCGCACTCGAAGATGCCATCGACACACTCGACGAGGCACGCTACATCTCCATGGATCGCCCGACGGTCTACAATCAGAGCCTCCGCAACTATCACAGCCGTCGGCTGCGCCCAAGGTCCTTCGTCAAAGGAGACCTCGTCCTACGACTCAAGCAAGATCGGCCAAAGAAGCGCAAGTCACCCTGGGAAGGACCCTACATCGTCACCGAAGTCATCCCAGGTGGCGCCTACCGCCTCAAGGATGTCAAGTCAGGAGTTGCATACTCCAACCCATGGAACGTCGCACAATTGCGATGCTTCTACCCCTAGCTATCCCTCTTTACTTTCAATAAGGCTACTCAGCCGAACAATGTAACTCTTCGTTATGATATGAATAAAATCTAAGTCTCCAGTCCGAAAATCTCTTTTCCTGGCATTACTTTTTGTTCCAACACACTCGGGGGGCTCCGCCTCACCTCACGACTTCATCGACTAAGAATAACGCATGTAAACCTGAGTAGCAGACCATGTCAGGCTAACGAAAAGGGCATGCATACAACAAAGCACCAGGTGATAATACAAATAATCTTTACAATAAAGGTCACAACAAGCCCAGACAAAATATATACAAGTTTTACATCTATATTTTTTCAGGACCTACCTATTTTGAAGGATCACGTGCACCCGATGCTCAAAACCGCGTAATGTGGGCGCATGTCCCATAGTCCACCATCTGGTCGAGGGGGCGGCCCAGCCGCCACCGCCGCAAGATCAACATATGGGCGATGCAGCCGAACAAGCGAAAGGGCGGCTTTCACCCCCGCTACCAGCTACTGCCGCACCAACTCCCGCACGTGATTCACGTCCCGAAACTTCGACAGCAAACCCCATAGGGTGGACAGAGGCTCATCTAGAGGAAACATGACATACATAATCGATGTAAGGGAAGTCTTCATGTCCGTCAGAACCCGTGACACCCGATAAACACGATCCTGCACCGTCGCAAGGACGGTGGCCCAATCGCGGTCCATCCAAAAAAAGCCTCCGTCTTCCATATCCTGCTGGGTCAGGCAGTTGAACCAAACTGCAACGCGTTCCTTCTCCTCCCTTGGAACAAGGTTGGCACGTGCAGAAAATTCAGAGCAAGATGACATGCAAACAAGGCGCATCTGAAGACGTGTAGAAGCCCAAGAAAACTCACACTATAGTTGCTTGATCAACTGCCGCAGCTCCCCCATCAGATACTCCTCCCTAGCGGCGGCTCACTCAGTCTTCGACTTCCACACGTCCGCGTGGCCCCGAACGCTAAGGATCTACTTCTCCAAGCTACGGACATGATCGCAAAGAAAGGCAAGATGCGACGCATCATCCAAAGATGGTCGCAGCTGAGGGACAGTCGGAGTATCCACAACAGCCTCACCTGAAGGTCCCTAAAGGAAAGCAATCAAGAATATGAACAAAACATGTCTTGGGAAACAGCTCGAAGCATCATTTATATATACATCAAAATCCACTGCATGGCACAAGGAGAAATTGTTCATCAACAAAAGCATACATTACAAAACAGGATACACTATTGTAGAGCTACAACAAAGAAGCCTAAGCACCCGCATCCAGAGTGCCCTCAGAGCCCGAGTGCCTGCTCTTGGCCTCCCCCTGATACTTTGCAGCGTAGTTCGCTAGCAGATCGATAAGCTTCGGACCATCACTCTTACAGCGAGAGGCAAAGAGAGAAAAGGCTACCTTTGATCCATCCGACACTATTGGCATCCGAGAGGTGACGTGGTGCAGATCCAACTCCGCTCCGTATGCCATGGCCATGGCCAGCCCGATGGAAGCACCGATGCCCTTCTGCTTGCGCTTATAGGCCGCAGGGGCGTCCTATGACAGCACATCCGCCAGAGAATCAACATCCTCAAGGGCAGCGCCCTTGGGAAGGATCTCTGTGTAGAAATGCTGGAGAACCTGCTTGGCCTTGGCAAGAGAGCCAGCAGCAGTGCCGCAACGATCTTCGACCGCTGTGGTGGCATCTTCCAGGGCGTTCCCATGCTCCAAGACACTGCGATCAAACGCAATACCTGAAGCATCTGGCGAAAGGAAGAACAGGCAGGAGTCGAATAAGGACACAAAAAATGGGCAGATGAAAATCCAAAAAGGACCAATTTTCATACAAGACACTTAACGGAAAAATCTTTGGCAGTATCCATCAGCTTCTCGTCCACCTCCTTCTCGCGCGCAGCCGCAACCTCAGCGAGCTGCTCCTCGTGATCCGAAGCCTCCCGCTGCAAGCGCTCCTTGGCCTCGGCAGCATCGGCTAACTCCTTTTGCAGGCGCTGCTTTGCCTCCACAACATCTTCAGCCTTCTTCTCCGCTCGCCCGAGGGTCTTTTTGAGAGCATCAAGCTAGCTAAGGGCCGCATTATTTTCATCTGCAAAGCAACAAGAGGACATGTGAATAACACAAGCATTACTCAATCAACAGACAAAAAAAGAGGACAAGTATGGACCAAACAGATACCTCGAAGCTGCTCCATGCTGGCCTCCAAAGCTAGATGCTGATAAATGAGAAGGTTGGCACCACGCACAAAGGACTGCGAGAAGAAACAAAATCAAACAATCAAGAAAGCACCAGGAAAAAGGCTCGGGGGGGCTACGCCCCACAAGAGCGAAAACAAGACCAGCAGTTCATCCGACAATAGGGCTCGGGGGATCCCCCCAGGGAAGGAGGAAAACAACTTACATACTCAGACAGAGACTTCGAAGGTCCAGGTGCAGTATTCTAGGAGACGATCACTCCAGCCTCCTGCGGAGAGGGGTTCGGAGCATCGCCCCTAGAGTTGGCCACCATCTGAGAGTGAGGGGACGTTGTCTTCGACTCCCCTACGTTCCCCTGGGAGCTCTAACTATGAGAACACTCCGAGGAGTGGCTAAAAAGAAAAATATTCATCACGGCAAGAAGAAAAATGCAGACGCAAAAACTAAGAGAAAGCACCCAAAAACCACTTACGAGTCAATGTCACTCAAATTGAAGACTGGCGGCGCCTTCTTCTTCTTCTTCTTCTTCTTCTTCTTCTTCTTCTTCTTCTCCAGCGGCTGCGGCGCCACTGCCTGCAGAGGAACAGCCGGGAATGGCGCGGAAGAAGCACCGTCAACCTCGCCATGGCGCACGAGGAATGATGGGTCCCTAGGCGTTGGCGGAGTCGAGGCATCCGAAGACTCGTACGAGCTCCACGCCCGCTTTTGGGTCTGCCCCTCGCTCGCCTCGGGGGCTTCGTGAGTGGGCGACTGCGCCAGCGGTAGCTCAGACTCGGAGTCTACCTCCTCATTGTCTGGCGCCTCCCCATATTTCTCAGGCAGAGGAGGCATGGACCCCGTAACCTGGAGGCGCTGTAAGAAAACAAAGACATGAGAAACTACAACAAGCAAAAACACACAACAAATTGCAACGTGCATGACCAATATTCACCTTCGAGGCCCCTTTAATTGCACTAAGAGGGGGGTCCGAGACGCCCTTGTACTTCAGCAGAGGACGGAGGGCCCTATCAAGTTCACCCGAAGATAACTCTTCGGATGACACTCTGGTGGGATCACTAGGGCCGGCGTAGAGAAACATCGGGTGCGCCCTGGCTTGAAGCGGCTGCACCCGACGCTTCATGAAGGTGCGGATGATGTCGACTCCGTTGACCTCCTTTCCTGGCACAAGTTGGAGAGCCTCCACCCGCTGGTAGAGCATCTCCACCTCCGCCACTTCTCCCTCCAAGATGTGGTTCTTCCACGATCTCTTCCGGACAATCTTCTGCTAGGAGTCAAAGGGAGCAAGAGACCATCCAGCTTGACATCGCGGATGTAAAACTGAACGGACTCGCAAATAGAGAGGGAGAAAAACTGGACAAAGGGACGAAGAGAAATGATGCAGCCGTCGAGCAGATAGACTCTGTCGGAGCCGGATTGCCTTTTCAAAGAATAGAGTTTCTGGAAGAGACCAAAGTGCGGCTCGATGATGAGCCAGTACTTGCAAAGCGTGATGAAACATGCAATGTTAAGAACGGAGCCCACGAAGGAATTCCTGGGCAGGGAGAGGTAAACCACGAAGAATGAAGGCAACAAAGATCACCCGAAAACCCATGGGTGGGCGAGGGATTACCTCATCGCCGGGAATCTTGACGTCCTCCTTATTGTGCGAGATTAACCCCGCATCGTGCATCTTGCGCAGATTGGTGTCGCGCACATCGGAGCGCCTCCACTTGCCATCGGTGTTGTGCGCCGGAGCGACAACCTTCTGGCCGCCGGCAGCAACACTCGAGCCTGCTCCGGCGGAGGCCTTCTTTGACTTCACCATTGTGGAACATTGACGGCGGAGGTGTGCGCGCAGGAACGTGGAGGGAAAGGACCGGAGAACGTCCAGTGCGCAAGGAGAAAGCTCGTGAAAATGGAAGAAGTGAAAGCAAATGGCGAAGGGTGAAAACAAACCACTGTTTTCCCAACAGTTATAAGGATGAAGACGACGAACAGGAACCGTTCATCCAGAAGCCCTAACGCTAGGTTCAGATCCAACCATCCACATGCCAACACAGCAGCGAACCGTCGCCCGCACGCTGTCCACTATGCACGGAAACCGAGGAGACGTCGTAATACTCGCTACGTCGCGCATGACCTGTTAAATCCAAGTTAGAAATTGGTACCCACGTTCGTCCAGTCACGTCAACTCTGGCGCTACAGACGGTTGAGGTCACCGATTATCAGCACTGAAGTCATCAAAACCACGCTAGCAACGGTTAGAAATCTTCGGCTGATAACTAAAAGTACTCACGTGAATCTACGATTCGAGCAACCACTCGGGGGCTAATCCTATCAGGAGCGCTGGCCGCGCACCTGAAGCATGATTAAGGCACTACACCACTTTTGATTCTTCGAGTCCTACGTCGAGTCTACGACTCCACTAAGGTCTCGGGGCGTACTCCCATAGGGAAGACTGATGAAGCATCCGAAAAAATTGTGTCCTACGGACCTGAAGCTCAATTACCTGAACTAAAGTCTCTGCTCGAGTCTATGACTCGAACATACACTCGGGGGCTACACCCATAGGGAGCGCTGGTCGCGCACCCTTTGAATTCTTCGACTGCGATCCTTCGGATCAAAATGCAAAAACTTTCTGGAAACTTTGCCCCAATCAACGCTAAGTGATAAGCATCCTACTGGGCCACCTGAAACACCTCCGCGGTGATAAAATTTCGGATGTTGTGTCTACGACACAAAGATAAGACCCGCATATATCATCTGATGGCCTGGTAATGCACCTGACTGCGCTTTGCCAGTAAAAAAGGTGTCAACAGGAACGATGAAAATCCCGAAAGACGTGTTGGGTACATCACTCGAAAACTACTGGGATACGACTCCTGTAAGACCTCAACAGCCTGAGTCAAATTACGCCAGCATCCTATCCAGATTCGAGTCTAGGGGCTCGAGTCTGAAGAAGATCGTGTTGTTTTGTCCTAAGACAGTTAACTGACCCAGATCCGTCAGGAGAGTCAGGCAGGCGCATAAACAATTCATATGAATTAAAATCATTCTTTTATGAACAGAAACAGATGCACCCGAAATATTGAAGAGTCCTCAGCAGAATCTATGATTTGACCGAACACTCAGGGGCTACTGACATGGTTATACCATACAGGTACACAATATTAGCATAGCTGGTCCAGCCCAAGGAATGCCCACAAGAATATACGCGGCCTGTGGAGATTTTCGGGTGGCCCAATCCCATGGCGCTTTCGGATCCTTGGAGAGCAAGACTAGAGTAGATAGAATATTCGAAGGGGCAAACCCTAACTTGTAACTGACTCGATCTGTTCCCGAGACCTGCCTATATCTATATAAAGGCTAGGAGGGCACGGAGAGGAGGAAAACTTCTCACCGCATACACACCTCCACGCCAGATCAAATCTGCGCACCCCTGTATTTTCGGTTCCGACGTCATTAAGAGCAGACAAGAAGGAGTAGGATTTTCCCTCCGGGGGCCTAAACCTGGGTAAATCTCGTGTCCCCTGGTTGTTTGTCTGTTAACCGATCCACGATCTCAAGTACCCCCATCTTCTCCAAAACCCAAGCTCATAACAATGGGCATTGACGAGATCGAACCTCGTCACTAGATCCTTACCTTTAAGAGACCAACGAAATAATTTTAGACAAGAGAAGTCTCTTGGAAAACCTTTTGGTCCAAGTGATGTTATCACATCAATCGATCTCTCTAAGATGTCTTCCTGGGTCTTCATCTTCCCTTCCGCTGATATATTTTTCCTACAAAATTTTAATAATTTGCATCAAATCGATATTCTTTAACTCTAGGATTAGGAAATTCTATTGGTTGTTTAAGAAAAGCAGAATTTGGAGCACTGTATTCTCTGATAATTTTCTCAAGTTTCTTGGGAGTTGTCCTGTGAATGGACATGATTTCCATAAAGTCACTCATGTTTTCAACTTCAAATCTATTTGATCTCAAAAGTTGTTCAATAATTTATTCTCGTCTTTGAACAGGTACGCGATCAAAATAATCTTGTATATATGTCCTACTACAGCGTGTAGACCCTTTGTCTCCTAGGGAGACCATTTTGTAGTAGTAACACCTGGAATGTCAAAAAGACAAAAACTTAGCGCTTAGCTCCCCGACAAAATATGCGCGGGGAGATTTAGTTCATGGTGATAGTAAAGAACGATTGTTTGTTGTTTTCTACAGATGAAAAAATATGTACGGGGAGATTTAATTCATGGTGATAGTGAATGTGCCAGGTGAGTGAGTGATAAGTGTAACAATTATAATCTTATAAATATATGTGTAGGCAAGCAACCCATAATTAGCCAGAACTCCTCTTGGTATATTTCATCCCAGCTTCAATAATCCTACTAGTTTGTTATCAAAACCATGGTCAGTCAATAGACGATTAAGATCCTTCTGGTTGCTTAGCAATTAAGCTCCTTGGATCGGACTAATGCAATAGGCACAGTGGCTCCTCATTCTCCCTGAGTTCATCTAGTTTTCAATTGATATCCCTGTGTCACTCGAGGGTCTCCGGTCTGCTAGCAAACAATATCTTATCTACGTAGAACAAGGTATCATGTCGTATGGGTCCTTAATTGGACAACAAGCATTAAGAATCCCACAGATAGTCAGGAACACATAATATTGTAATTAAAATTAATCACAAACTAATGGAAAATATATAGGCACATCACATCTCACCAATCCCTTACATCTCCCACGCCCAAGGCAACTTACTCATACATGAGAGAAGAAAGCATCATTGATATAATTAAATAAAGGAAGTTCTTCTGGATATTACCGCGGGGATCCACAATAATAATAGCGAATAAATCCAACACAATTCAAGATGGAAGAAAACAATCTCAAACCCTAATCTTGCAAGGTTGAGATCTCTCTCTCAAGTACAAGTAATGTCTATGGGGGTGTGGTGGCTAGGAGGTCGAAGATCATGGAGCGAGATGAATAACGTCTTCCCCTTCTTCTCGAGATCTCTCCTTTCTCCCTTATGGATGGAACAATGGCTGCCGTGTTATGTTTTTGTCCCCGGCCTTTTGATGAAAGTTGTCCCTTTTAACAAGACGAATGCGGTAGCAACTATATGGAAGTAACAATACGGCCGGAGAAATTATTCCCGCCATACTGTTGCTCGTTAAAGCTAATATATGTTTCCCTCGATTTCTTCCAAAAAGAGACTTGCTTTTTTTTGTCTGAATATTGTGTTTTTGCTGTTCAAACCCAATGTTGATGTTCAGAACATGAAACACACATTAAAAACCAATGTTTTCTTCGCTACCGAAGTATTAGCGTTAGGTAAAGCAAAAAATGAATCTCACATGATGAATGCGTTAGGCTAGAGGAAAACCATCAAATCCAAACGAAAACCATCAATATAAACCATAAAAATGTGTCGAATCTCACAACCATCAGTTACTCAGCCATGATGAATGTTGGGTATCAGATGCCAGATCAGTTGTACAATGCGTTGGGATCTCGGCTGGGAGGCAGGAATCTCCAGCAAAATGATGCAAGACTAAAACTCGAACAGATCAAAATGGCTGAACTCATAGAAGCACAAGGTCCATTTGGTCCACCATGTTTTGGGCCAAGAATCATGACAGAGCTTCCAGTGCCAAACTTTCAGCAGGAAATGGGCATAAAGACATATGATGGTAGAACCAAGCCGGAGGATTGGCTCATTGATTATGGAACTGCGGTAAATATCGAGCAGGGCAACTTGAGATGGGCAGTGCGGTATGTCCCGCAAATGCTGGAAGGACCAGCGAGGGTGTGGCTAAATAATTTGCCACCAGTAAATATCAACAGCTGGGTCGATTTTGAGGAGGACTTTTTGAGTAACTTCATTAGCACGTACAAAAGGACAAATCATCCACAACAATTGGCAATGTGCAAACAAAGGCCAAATGAAATATACAGAGAGTTCCTCACTAGGTGGTGCACTATGCACAATTCTTGTGAAGGGGTAATCGAGTCATAGGCCATAACATGGTTTGTGGAGGAATGCTGACATGGAAGTGTGTTCTGGCAAATGTTGCAAAGTGATATGTAGGCAAGACTAGCCGAGATGATAAAGATCGCTGACTTGTATGCATTAGGATATCTCACTCAGCCTCTGCTTATCTCGGCAGATGGAAATACTGAGATTCTAGTCTATGATGTAGCCGGGTCACAAAGGCGCCAGGACCGTAATGAATACAGGAGCAAAAGACGAGATGAGAGGCCAGATTACAGATACGGTTCGACTTAGGTCGCCGCTGTAAGTCAAGACCATCCAGATGCCTGCAGCAGCCAGCATCAAAGGACAAGTGGGCAACAACAATGGGTGCCAAAGAATGATGGCAAAAAGCCATATTAACAATAGAATCCTTGGAAAGAAATGCAAAAGTAGACCTACGAGATGATGTTGGATTAGCCGTGCAAGTTCCATAATCCAAGTCCGAGTAAGTCGGCAAAACACACCACTCGGTAGTGTAACTAGTTCCAAAAGGGTGATAGAGGAGATGCAACAAATTAGCTACCACCACCTCCCCCACCACCACTCATAGGAGGTGATACGTCGTAAATGTATCTATAATTTTTGATGTTTCATGCCTGTTTAGTATCCACTTTGCATTGGTTTGTCTACACTTTGAGGTATTTTTATACGTTTTCTGGGACTAACCTATGAACAAGATGCCATAGTGCCAGTTGCCTATTTTCTGTTGTTTTGGTTTCAGAAAAGCCAAAAAATGAATATTCTCAGAATTGTAAGGGACAAAAGACAAAGTCAATATTTCATCGAGGGGAACATGGATCCAGAAGACGAGACGGAGGAGGGCACGAGGGACCCACACCCCCTTGCCACGCGGTCAGGCCTGGCCCTCGCCCGATGGTTGCGGCCGCCTCAGGCACCCCCTCAGTCTCCTCCGCCTATAATAAACCCCCGATACAAAAACCCTAAGTACCCGTCCAGACCTCCATGAAAAAGTCTGTAGGCACTGCCACCATCGTCCCTAGATCGAGGGGGATCTGAAGCTCTTCCCGGCACCCTTCCGGAGGGGAGAGATCATCCCGGAGGCCTTCTTCATCACCATGCCAGCCTCCGGTATGATGCGTGAGTAGTTCCACCTTGGACTATGGGTCCATATAGTAGCTAGATGGTTGTTTCTCCTCCTTTGTGCTACCATGCTTAGATCTTGTGAGCTTCGTCCATGATCAAAATCATCTTTTTGTAATCATGCATGTTGTGTTTGCGGGGATCCGATGGATATTGAAATTAGTATGTTAGATTGATTTATGGTTTTATCTTATTGATTCTATCATGTCTGTGTTGTTTGAGATCATGCATGCTCTCCATTTCTAGTGGCTATCTTGGCCAAGTAGATGCTAGTGACTCCAAGAGGGAGTATGTATGCTCGATAGTGGGTTCATGCCTCTATTGAATATGGGGAAGTGACAGAAATATCTAAGGTTGTATATGTGTTGTTGCTACTAGGGAGAAAACAACGATCTTTTGTTCATGGAACAATTGTTTTGTTTACTTTACACACTTTGCTTAAAGTAGTTATCTATTGCTTGCAACTTAATACTGGAGGGGGTTCGGATGATAAACTGAAGGTGGAATACTAGTCTTAGATGCAGTTGGATGGTGGTCTATGTATATTGTTGTAATGCCCAATCGAATCTCATAGGATCATGAATGTCTAGTATTGCATTGTTATGCTTGCTCTGTCCTGTCAATTTCCCTGCTGTAATTTGTTTACCCATCATGTTATGTTGTTTAACTTAAGGATAACACCTCTAGTGAACTATGGACCCCGGTCCAATTTTTACCATTGATACAACTTCCACTGTTACTGCTTACTATCTGCAATCCACCATTACCTTCCACACCATCCGTTTAATCTTTTGTTTTCCGGAAACCGGTGAGATTGACAACCTCTAGTTTGTTTTGTGCTGGTTTCCAAGTTGCTAGCAACACCTTTGAGTAGTTTCCTTCCTCCGACTGGTTCGATAGCCTTGGTTTCTTACTAAGTGAAGACTTATTGTTGTACTCATCATACCTTCCTCTTGGGGTTTCCCAATGAAGCTCTACCGTGATCTGAGCCGCATCAACGAGTTTGCTGGCGTCGTTGCCGGGGAATTAAAGCAAAAGAAGCTCCCAAGTCAACAACGTGTCATCAAGATGTTTGATCTTAATGCTTCTTCATTTGAAAATACTTGATTCTTGCTTCTTGTGCCAAATTTAAAGGCGTTAAAGAAAAAAGTAATTCTTGGGAGATACCCCAATAGTTTTCTTGAGTCTTGGAAGTTATTACTTCTGTAATAACCTCTCCTTATCCTTTTTATTTTATTTTTGTGCCAAAAATAACCTCTAATGAGAGGGAAGTAAGATTTGGGGAGTTGTTGTCCCGAAACAGATTTTTCTGCGGCACTTTAAAAAATATTGAAAAACCTCTGTAAGTCATATTGAGCTATAATTTTCTTAATAATTGTCGTGGGAATGGTCACAGCAGATGCTGCAATCGGCAGCGAGTAGTAGAACGAAGGGCAAGGGCGGCCAGCCATCTGCGGTGCGAGATGAGGGCAGAGACACAGGGTTTTACCCAGGTTCGGCCCTCCGGAGGGTAAAGACCTACTCCTGCTAGATTGTATTATGGAGGTGTTACAATGGGCGAGCTCGGCGGCTATGCGGCGAGTCGCTTGGGTGTATGAGGGAACGTGTCTCTACTCACCCTATAGGGAGGTTTATATAGGCTCACCTCCCCTAGGGTTTACATATCTCAACCGATTCGGTTAAAGCTTCAATAACCGCTTTACCCGACTGGCCTATCTACTCCTCCTAGGCCTTGAGCTTTCGATCCACGCTCGCCTCCAGTTCTGGCTGGGCTTGATCCTCGTGTGGGGGCCCACTCGGCGAGGTCTTTGGTGGTCCGGAACGTCTCTTTGGGTATACCCAGAAGGCATATCCCACGTAGTCCCCGAGGCCGCCGCGTCGACGCGAGTTAGGTTGCTGGGCATCGGGTATCACGGCTTCAAAGTAGGAACCCAGTCGAATCGTCGGGCTCTATAAAGGAGACAACCAATGATCCAGTCGCAGCTTTGTAGTCGAGTCGTGAAAACAATATCTTAGTGATTGGGTCGGCGAGCCGAGTGGCCGAAGTTGGACCGTCGCGTAGTCAAACTAGCCGTTGGGGTAATCCAACGGTAACTTTCGGCGTAATCACCGCGTGGTAACGGCTCCTCGATTTGGCGGTAACTCCCGCTATATAAGGGAATGGCGGCAATCGAGAGCCAACTCCTCACCACTTCTTCCGAGTGCGCGATTTTCCTTCCTTCGCTCGCGATCCATCGACCGAAATCCTCCGATCTCCAACCAATCTCTCGCCATGGCCCTTTCCACCGAGACGTGGGGTAGGTCCAAGTGCACAAGAACACTGGCCTCCTTCGAGGAGGCCGGATCTTGCGAGGCTGTTGGCGTATCCCCGGCCGAGAAACCCCAAACCCGCGAGAGGGAATTCGTCTGTTTCACCGTCATCTCGGCGGGGCTAGGGTTTCCACGTCCCTATTCTTCCGGCTTCTCGCCTACTACGGATCCACAGATCTGGGTCCCCACAGCATCGAACAGCTCGCCATCTTCGTGGCGTTCTGCGAATGCTACTTGGGCTGCCGGCCCTACTTCCCCTTGTGGCAAGATCTGTTCCACGGACGGATCAGCCGCGAGGAGGCAGGCGGCCCAATGCTAGCCACGGGCGGTTTGACGTTTCAGCTCAAGTCCAAAGCTTCTTTCTTTGATCTGATGCTACCCTCCAAGGCAGCGAGCGACTGGAAGAAGTCGTGGTTCTACGTGGCAGAGGCGACCCCGGAGGGCGAGGTGGCGATCCCGCGGTACTCCGCTAGTCGTTCCGAGCCGTGCAATCTCCAAGTCAGCAAACTCCCCGCCGACCAGCGGATGGTCGTCGACGAGATGCTCCAGACCATCCATGGTCTGAAAAAGAAGGGCCTTCAAACGATAAACTTGTACAATTGCTGGCTCGGGCGGCGGCTCGTTCAACTCGCCCAGCGCGACCACTACATGTACCAGTACACGGGCTGGGGGGACTCGACGAAGGCCTGCCTCGACGAGTGGAAGCTGGAGGATTATCTCCCAGCGTTGAAGAAGATTACCCAGGCGGTGTACCTGGATGCGCAGGCTGGGGTCGCCCCCTACACCGCGAAACGTACGGCTCCAAAGGTAATTTCTGTACCTTGCTCGCAGTCGCAGTAAATGCAGTCGCGGTAATTCTGATTCTGTTTTGTATTCGTTGCAGCTATTCCAAGTAGTGGAAGGGTGGCTCCCACCATCGGATGACGACTCGGGCCCATCCGCCCAGGACATAGGCGAATCGCCGCCTACGAAGGGCAACGAGGACGACAAGGACGAGTCCGAAGAGGAGGTCGCCCCGCTGGTCCGAAATACCCGCGGGCAGCGACAACGCGAAATCGAGGCAAGCAGAAGCCTCGAACGTCACGACGATGACGACGAGCTCCCAGAGACCACCTCGCGCCGTCAAGCCACTGCGTCAAAGAAGAAGAGGAAGGAAAGGGAGGCGAGGGCCCCCCCGAAAAGGAAGACGAGGCCATCGAAGACGGCCTCGCCGTCGCACTCGGCGAGCAGCTCAGACGCTCCCAGCCCAGCCGGCGACGGCGTGCCACCAGCAACAACCGTGCTGGACGCGGCGACTGTGGAAGTGCCGCTGGCTTCAATGCCTCCGCCATTCGCCCCAGTATCTGGGCTGGGGGAGGCTCCGGCTGCGGCTTCGCCTCGCAAGGAGGCTCCGACTGCGGCGGCTTCGCCTCACAAGGAGGCTCCGGCTGCGGCGGCTTCGCCTCGCAAGGAGGCTCCGGCTGAGGATGTCCCAGAGGCGCCAGCTACGGCCTCAACAACGAAGAAGCCGTCCATGTCTTGGGCACGCGATGTCCTGGAGTTGGGGCTCACTCGCCGTCTGGGCCCTGAGCTGGAAAAACCGGCCGTCCTCCGTACGGGACTGCGTTTCATCCTAGTCGCCAAGTGAGTTCGCTCACCTTTCCTTATTTTTCATAACTATTTCAATTGTTTTGTTGATTCGATTGATGCGCAGGACCGGGGTGAAGAGGATGGGCCACCCGACCGTGGCCAAGGTGCCCTCCGTCACTAGCGAGGAAGATCCTTCCCGCAAGAGGAAGGCGGACGAGGTCGTCGCCTTGGCGGATGGCAGTAAGAAGGCCAAGGGCGACGACACCATCACTATCTCTGACGATACAGCGGTCGCACCAGCTGTTCCCGTGATGGAGGCAGCCGCGTCTATGAAGGAGGGTGCTTCCTTGCCTGGAATGGCAGAGGCGACCTCTCTCGGAGCGGGTGCCTCTATCGCTACCTTTCCGCGCTTCGTGACCAAGGCGACCACGGCGAGTGGGCCTGCGCCCTTGAGCCACACTCCAGGGACCGCCGACGCTGAAGTCGACCAACGTCGCGGGCATACGCCGGCACTTCTCGCGTCCGTGGACGCGGTACAACTCCACGGCATGCTTGGCGCGGCCATCCAGGTACATCCAGTCCCCGAGGATCAGGTCGGTGCTTTGCAGCGGCCTGATTCTTATAATTTCGCATCTTTTTGTTTGTCGCATCCATTCCCCGAGTGCGCGCGCGCTAAATTTTAGCGGGTGGGCACTTAGGAATTTTTTGATCGTCAGTCCCCGAGTGCACACTCGCTGAATTTCAGCGGGTGGGCACTTAGGAATTTTTTGATTGCCAGTCCCCGAGTGCGCACTTGCTGAATTTCAGCGGGTGGGCACTTAGGAATTTTTTGATTTGACTAACCTTTTTTGGTGATGTGCAGGGTCTGCAGCTTGAGTCAGCGGACCGATTGGCCGCGAAACAGCGCGCGGAGAGGGAGCTGGCCATCGTCCAGGAGGCGAACAAAGGGCTTCAGGCTGTTGCTGCGAAGGCAGAGGAAGCTCGCCAAGGGCTTGTCCCCGCTGGTGAGTTGGTGGCGGCGCGATCTGCTCTGGGTGCCGCTGAACAGCGGATCGCCGACCTCGAGCGCGAACTGCGGGAGGCGAGAGAAGAAGCGAGCTCGGCGGACGGGCGAGCTAAGGCCGCCATTGCGGCCGCTGAGGAGGATCGCAAGGTGTCGGAAGTCCTTATTGCTGGGCTTCAGGACGACCACACGTCGCTTCAGTGCTTCATCACGGGACTCGCCCGCCCGTTGCTTGGTGAGTGCATCTTCCCTTTCTGATAGTTGTGGTTTTTGTGGTGTCCGTCGTACTTATCATTGTCTTCTACTCGCAGGTCGCATCATTGATAGCGAAGAAGAGGCGAGCTCGCTCGACGCGAGGCAGTGCGTAAGCATGCTCGTCGATTCGGCGACGTTGTCGGCGACGTGCATCCGTGCCTACCTCCAAGAAATATCGCCCACGGAGGTGATTCCCAGCGACCTCGTTGAGGTGTGGAAGTATTTGGAGAAGGCGCCCGTGGTCGTTGAGTTCATGACGCGGTCGGCGTTTCGGCGTGGAGCGTCGACGACACTGAGCCTTGGACTCACCCACTTCCCCGAAGATTTCGACATTGATGATGTGATGAGTGGGTATCCATCGTCGACTGGTGCGGTGGAGCTGTCCGAGGTCCTCAAGTTGCAAGAACGTGCCGCCACGTACTCGGAACGTGTCTGGGCAATGGGCGACCTCCTGCCATACCAGGAGACGGTTGTCGCGCCAAACGACCCCGAGCCGCCGCATCGTGACTTCAAGGTCGAGCAGCCTTTTCGCGCGACGATGGCGGGTGAACTGACGACGTATCCGTCAAACCCGTACACGACGTTCATCCGCAATTTCCGGGATGCTGGCGAGTCGTCATCGAAGCCTGCAGAGTAGGGTAGTTTGCCTTGTGGCGTTAGCAGTAGTTCTGCCACGCGGGCATATTTTGTAACATGAAACAATGCAACATGCAATTGAATGAAACGTCGTGTCTATTTTGATATTTGTTTGTGTGCTTTTGATCGATTTTGGACGAGTCCCCGAGCGCGTCCGCCCTTTTGTGGGGTTTACCTCGTATATGATGTGTGTGTTTTTATCATGTGGTTTGTTGATTTTGTCGACTCGCCCGAGCTCGGAGAACCAGTCGCAAGGCGACTCCCTTGAGTGCTCTATACTTTACCGTTTTCCCTTGCGTGAACGAGGTCGGGTGGCCGAGTCCCCGAGCGTGGTACTTGGTTGTTCGAGGCGCGACTTAAGGGTGGTTGAGGATTTAGCGTTGGTGTGGCGTCGCTCCTGCTGGCCCGTTGGGTCGATCGCGTGAAGTCTGGGCATGCTCTCTTACTTGGCGTTTTCCACGGCGCTCGCGATTAACTGGTCTTGATCCCGAGCGTGGTACTTACCCATTCGAGTCGCTATGCCGAGGATGCGGAGGACCAAGGTCGCTGTGAGAAGCGAGGGCAGTTGTCTTGGCTCGTAGAACCAGTCGAGCAAGGCGACTCCAGTGGTGCTCCGGGTTGGCGTTTTTCGTGGACGATGCAAGACCTGAAGTGATTCAGTGCTCTTACACCGCACTACTTAGCCGTGCCGATCGCTGTACCAAAGGTTGACTTCTGCTTTTAGCATAATGCCGAGTGGCGCAAGTCATGGAGAGTAGGCGCAATTTGCGGTAACCATTTATTTTTATTTCATAGCGACTGGAGAGTACATGTGTGGTGTTCTATGAGTAGAACTTCCGGAGGAGGTTTAAATTCCATGGTCGCTTGACGTCGAGTTCGCCGTCCCCGCGGACGTCGATGAGGTAGTAGGCGTCGTTGCCGAGTACGCGTCCGATAGCGAATGGGCCTTCCCACGGAGGGGAGAGCTTGTGCATGCCCTTCTTGTCCTAGATGAGGCGTAACACCAGGTCGCCTTCCTGGAAGGTGCGAGCTTTCACCCGCCGACTGTGGTAGCGGCGGAGTCCTTGCTGGTAGATGGCGGTGCGTGACCGAGCAAGGTCGCGTGCTTCGTCGAGTTGGTCGATCCCGTCTTGGCGGGCAAGCTCGTTTGCAGCCTCCGTGTAGTGGACGACCCGCGGCGAGTCGTGTTCGAGGTCAGTGGGCATGACTGCCTCGGCGCCGTAGACCATGAAGAAGGGAGTGAATCCCGTCGATCTGTTGACTGAGGTGCGGATCCCCCATATGACGGAGGGCAACTCCTCGACCCAGCACCCGGCGGTGCGCTCGAGTGGTACTTGGAGTCGCGGCTTCAGGCCGTGTAGGATGCTTTGGTTGGCCCGTTCCGCCTGGCCGTTGGACTCCGGGTGGGCGACTGACGCGAGGTCGAGCCGGATATGGTGCTCTTCGCAGAATTCGGCCATGGCTCCCTTGGCGAAGTTGGTGCCGTTGTCCGTGATGATGCTGTTGGGGAACCCGTAGCGATATATGAGCTCGCGTAAGAATTTAGTGGCGGTCTTCCCGTCGCATTTCCGGACTGGCTTGGCCTCCACCCACTTCGTGAATTTGTCGACGGCGACTAGCAGGTGGGTGTAGCCAGAGGGGGCCTTCTTGAAGGGGCCTACCATGTCCATGCCCCACACAGCGAATGGCCAGGTGATGGGGATTGTTTTGAGCGCCGAGCTCGGTACGTGCGTCTGATTGGCGTACTTCTGGCACCCGGCGCATCGCTGGACGATGTCGACAGCGTCGGCGTGTGCGGTGGGCCAGTAGAAGCCGTGTCGCATAGCCTTGGCGACCAGGGAGAGAGCAGCGGCGTGGTGGCCGCAGTCACCCGAGTGAATGTCGTGGAGGATTTTGCGTCCTTCAGCTGGTTGGACGCAGCGTTGGAACACGCCGGTGACGCTGCGCTTGTGGAGCTCGCCGTCGATGATAGTGTAGGACTTGCATCGACGGGCAATCATTCGAGCATCTCTCTCGTCTGCTGGCAGGGTGCCGGCTTCCAGGTAGGCGATGTAGGGCTTGGTCCAGTCGTCTGGTTCGTTGACGAGTGCGACCAAGGCTGCCTCTGGTTGTAGTTGGACCCCAATGTCGATCTCCCTCGGGGTAGAGACTGATGGCTTGGTAATCGTGTCGAGGAAAACACCGGCGGGAGGCGCGAGTCGAGGCGACCCGATGCGGGAGAGTGCGTCGGCTTCGTCATTCTTTCGCCTGTCGATCCACTCGACAGAGTAGCCGGTGAAGTGGCCGCCCAACTTGTCCACCGCTTGGCGGTACGCCGCCATGGTAGGGGAGACGGCGTCGCAGGTGCCGGCGACTTGCCCCGCGACAAGGTCGGAATCCCCGTAGCATCGGAGGCGATTGACGTTCATCTCCTTGGCGGCTCGCATGCCGTGGAGTAGGGCCTCGTATTCAGCCATGTTGTTGGTGCAGGGCGTGAAGTCGAGGCAGAGGATGTAGCGGAGCTTGTCGCACTTTGGTGAAGTCAACACTATCCCTGCGCCTGCACCGTCTGCGTTCTTGGAGCCGTCGATGAAGTCTGCCAGTGCCTGTGACTTGATCGCCTTTCGTGGCTCGTATTTGATGTTGTGGACGCCAATCTCGATGGCCCACTTGGCGAGTTGCCCGGTCGCCTCGCGATTGCGGATGATGTCTTGCAGTGGTGCTGAGGAGACGACCGTGATCGGGTGCTCCTGGAAGTAGTGCGGCAGGCGCCGCTGAGCCCTGAAGACCGCGTATACTAGCTTTTGGTACTGCGGGTACCGCTGGCGCGACTCGGTGAGGACCTCACTGATGTAGTACACCGGCCGCTGAACCGGGCGCTCCTTTCCTTCCTCTGGTCGCTCGACGACCATCACGGCGCTGACGACGCGCTCGGACGCCGCGACGTAAACCAGCATGGGTTCTTTGTCGGCGGGGGCGGCGAGTAGTGGTGCGGCGAGTAGCACCTTTTTGAGGTCGCGGAGCGCGTCGTCCGCCTTGTTGTCCCACCGGAAGGTGGGGTTCTTGCGCATCAGGCGGTATAGGGGCATCGCCTTTTCACCCAGGCGGGGGATGAAGCGACTGAGAGCCGCTACTCGCCCGGCCAGCCACGGGCGTCGCACTCGGGTTTGCAGCCGGGCGATCGTGTCGATCTTTGTGGGTTCGCCTCGATCCCTCGCTTGGAGACGACGTACCCGATGGTTGTCCGGTGGTACACCGAAGGTTCACTTGCCTGGGTTGAGCTTTATCTTGTATCTTCGCAGGTTGGCGAAAGTTTCCGCCAGGTCGGTGAGTAGGTCGCCTTGGCGAGCGGACTTCACGACCACGTCGTCGATGTAGACATGGATGTTGCGGCCAATTTGGCTCGCGAGGCATTCTTGCATGCACCGCTGGTAGGTCGCCCCGGCGTTCTTGAGGCCGAAGGTCATGGCGGTGTAGCAAAAGGCTCCGAATGGCGTGATGAACGCCGTCTTCTCCTCGTCTTCAACAACCATTTTGATCTGGTTGTACCCAGAGTAGGCGTCGAGGAAACATAGGGACTCCGAGCCCGCGGTTGAATCGATTATCTGGTCGATCCGTGGTAGGACGAACTGCTCCTTTGGGCAGGCGCTGTTCAGGTTTGTGTAGTCGATACACATTCTCCAGGTCCCGTTTTTCTTCTCGACCAGGACTGGGTTTGCCAGCCACTTGGAGTACTTGATTGGCCGGATGAAGCCGGCAGCAAGTAGACGCTGCACTTCCTCGGCGATTGCTCGACGGCGTTCTTCATTGAAGGGCCGCAGCGACTGCTTGACAGGTCGCACTTTGGGGTCGGTGTTTAGCTTGTGCTCAGCGAGCTCCCTAGGGACACCGGGCATGTCAGAGGGTTTCCATGCGAAGATGTCCCTGTTCTCACGGAGGAACTCGATGAGCGCTCCTTCCTACGCTGGGCTCATGCCCGTCCCGATTGTCACCGTCTGGCTGGAGTCGCCTGGTACCAGCTCGATGGTGCGCGTGTGTGTCGTGGCCTCAAAGGTTGAGGTGCCTGCGCCCTCTGAGTTGGGCTTCTTGAGTATGGTGAGGTCGTCGTTGTTGACCCCGCTCGCGTACTTGGCGAGCTCATCGGCGTGGTTGGTCTCCGCCGCGATGACGGCGTCGGCGAGCTCGGCTCCTTTGGCCCCGCACTTGGCGGCCATGTCGGGGTCGCCGTGGATGGTGATGACGCCGCACGGCCCGGGGAGCTTCATCGCGTTGTACGCGTAGTGGGGCGCTGCCATGAATTTAGCGAACGCCTGGCGCCCCAGGACGCAGTGGTAGGGGCTGTCGAAGGGCACCAGCTCGAAGACGATCCGCTCGGTGCGAAAGTTTGCCAGTGTGCCGAAGGTGACTGGCAGCGTGACCTTGCCGATCGGGTACGCTTTCCGACCGGGGACGATGCCGTGGAATGTTGTGTGGGTCGTCTCGATCATCGACTGCGGGAGCCGCAGCCGCCTGAAGGTGTCGAGGTAGAGGATGTTGATGGAGCTGCCACCGTCCATCAGTGTCTTGGGGATCCAGTAGTCGCCAACCTTGGGCTTGACCACCAAGGCGACTCGTCCTGGATACTCGATGCACGGCGAGTGGTCTTGGCTGCTCCAGGTGATGGGCTGCTCCGACCAGTTCAGGAACTGGGGGACGTCTATTTGGGCCACCGCGTTGACGGCGATGGCGCGGGCGATGACCTTCTTCTCGTGCTTCGTGTTGAAGCCTGTGAAGGTGTGGAGCGAGCCGGCTACTTTGCCGAATTTTCTGCCGTTTGGCGGGTCGTTGTCGGGGTCCTCCTGCGCTCGCCGTGCCTTCTCGATTTCCTTGAGGGTGTGGCAGTCGGCGGTGGTGTGCGTTGCGGGCTTTCCTTCCCTTCTATGGAACGCACATGGTTGGTTAAGGAGGTCCGCGGGGTCGAACCTTGGCTTGTTGTTGTAGTTGCCGCCGTCGCAGCGTTGCCCTCCGTCGTGGCGGAATCTTTTGGGCTCGCGCTGCGCGTGCCCGGCGTTGGCGACGAAGTCGACTCGCCCGTCACTGCGGCATTTGCCAGTGAGGCGAGTGCCGCTGTAGCGTAGGTCGGTTCGGCGTCCGCCATCGTTGCCGCCCGTGCGGCGTTGACCTCCTGACTCGTCATCAGTTTCCTGGTTTGGATCTTCCTCGGCGTACCGTTTGGCGATCTCGAGGAGGTCGGGGATGTTGTCGAGTGTGCGGGAGTGTCGCTTGAGCTTGGCGACTAGGGGCTCGTAGCGGCACGAGGTCTTGAAGCAGTGGATCGCGGTGTCCAGGTGGATGCCGACCGTGTTGTACCAAAGCTCTTGCCACCGTTGGACCCAGTTGTGGGTCGACTCGCGGGGTCCCTGAACGCAACGTTCCAGGTCCTCAATAGTGGTGGCGCGGGTGTAGGAGCACTTGAAGTGCCTGACGAAGGTGTCGCGCATTTCCTCCCAGGAGTCGATACTGTCCTGGGGAAGAGTGTTGATCCATCGCCGACGTCCCTCCATCATCGGGGAGGTAGCAGGCGCGGCGAGTTAGTGTGACCCGCGATCCCCATCGCCATGAGGTATGTGTCGAGCCATACGGCGGGGTCGTACGAGGAGTCGTACTTTTCTATTTCTTTTGGCGCCTTGAAGTTTGGCGGATACTTCTTGCCTCAGATCATTGGTCCGATGCACTTTGGCCCGAGTCGGCTGAGCGACCCCATGGGCTCGCCGTCGCGGCGATTGGTTAGGGTATGTCGCAGGTCGTCGGGCTGGCGTGCGCGCCAGCTTTGGTTGTTGATGATGTGGGTGCGAGCGTCGATGGGTTGCCCGTTGGCGGCGACAAGGTTGGTTGCCGGCCTGGGGTCGTTGGTGGAGAGTGCCGCGTTAGCGGTATTGAGCTGCGGTGGCTCGGTGGCGGGCGATTGAGGGTGTTTGCCGCCTGCGGCGCTGGAGGCCGCTACGCTTCACGAGGAACGCGACTATACCGTCCTTGCGGTGGGCCGCTCTGCTGCTCGACGGCCTTCGCAAGCAGGGCCTTGACGTATTCGATCTGCAGGGCGCCGTTGCCGGTCGCCGTGATGCTGTCGACTGCTGCTCGGCCTGCCACGAGGTTGTCCATCGGGGTGGAGAACAGTGGAAGGCCGTTTGCGTCTCGCTCTCGTGAGGAGACTACTATCCGCGGCTGGTCCCTGGGGGTGCGGTTGGGTGGAGGTGGGGCACCCATTGCCATTGATCCTGGCGGGGGCCGGGCGCTCCCTCCTGGCGGCGCGTTCTTGCAGATCGCGCGCTCGGCCACGCGGGCCGGGTTGTTTTCGTCGTCGAAGTTCAGGGCACGCCCCTGAACGGTGGGGTTCAGGCGCGTCTTGATCCGCTGGTGGTGGTAGCGCGATAATTCCTGCGCCGTCACCTGCTCGAGGAGAAATTTTTCGCGCTCAGCTTGCTCCTTGCGTACCGCCTCCGCCAGTTTCAGGCGGAGTTCCTCGACCTCCGTGGCCGTGGCGTTAGGAGGGATCGGGGTGGAGAATGGATGCTCTGGCGGGTCGGTGCCGGTCGCCATGTAGGTCGCGGCGTAGCGACCGGTTTCATCGCGGAGATCGGCGGAGTTCTTCGACCCGGAGTCGAATTCGAAGATCCCGAGGATGGAGGGGTCCTCGAAATCTCCCGCATTGGAGACCTGGGCAATGGAACCCGCGGATGAGGCCGCGGTGATGGATCCGGCGAGTGACGCCGGGGTCGCCGAGTCAGCGTCGTCGGTGAGGGCCGCATCCTCTGCGGCCGCTGAATTCCCGGCCACGTTGCTGTGGGCCGAGTTGACTCGGAGGCGAGGCAGTGGATCGTGCGGATCTGGCTCTCGGAGAGCCGATCGCGTGGCGGCGACTCGCGGATGCGAGCCAAGTCCTCCGAGTCGATGACGTCGGTGAGGCCGACGAAGAGGCTGATCGTGCCGATAGGCAGGATCACGCTGTGCGTGACGGGTCGCGCCGCCGGGACGTAGCTGCTCGGCAAGACCTGGAGCATCTCGCCGATCGCTATCATGCGGCCGGTGGCGACCGTCTCATTGATGGGAAAATTGGATCTCGCCGCAGAACACCGGCCAGGCCCCACGGTGGGCGCCACTGTCGTGGGAATGGTCACGGCAGATGCTGCAATCGGCAGCGAGTAGTAGAACGAAGGGCCAGGTTCGGCCCCCCGGAGGGTAAAGACGTACTCCTGCTAGATTGTATTATGGAGGTGTTACAAGGGGCGAGCTCGGCGGCTATGCGGCGAGTCGCTTGGGTGTATGAGGGAACGTGTCTCTACTCACCCTATAGGGAGGTTTATATAGGCTCACCTCCCCTAGGGTTTACATATCTCAACCGATTCGGTTAAAGCTTCAATAGCCGTTTAACCTTACCCGACTGGGCCTATCTACTCGCCTGGGCCTTGACTTCGATCGCTCGGCTCTGGTGGGCTTCGATCCACTTGCCGTTCTGAAGGCCCACTCGCCGGGTCTTGGGCCAGTCGGAAACGTCCTGCTGGGTATACCCCGGTAGGCATATCCCCATCAATAAATCCGCCATGTTGTTATCTAACTTTCATTAGTTAAAAACTTTTTGAATTGAGCAACAGAAGGTCTTCGAAAAAATTGGTTTCTACTTGCTGGTATGTTTTGATAGATTTCTGCAATTATTTGCATTTGCTTCTTATTGATTCCTTTTTGGGTTCTCTTTGGGAAATTGAGATTTTTAAGGGAATTGCTACAGTAGCTTGTGTCTTTAGTGAATTTTTTTCTGTTTTAAAACTAAACGCCAAAGGTTTATTATATTTTGAATGCACTAATGTTGCTAATGAAGATTGTGTGAAGTTTTGTATGAAGGAAAATTTTTAGGTGTAAGGAAAGAATAATGTAATGGGATGAAGAATGGACAAAAGCTCAAGCTTGGGATGCCACCCTATGTCACCCCAAGAAATATTCAATAGGTACAAGAGTCAAAGCTTGGGGATGCCCAAGGCATAGCCTTCTTCATCAATAAGAATCTCAGGTCTTTCTAGACACTTCGTTTTATTGTTTCATGCATAGTTGTGTTGTTCTTGGAGCGTCTTAGTTTTCGTTTTGGGTTTTTCTTTGCTTAGTTTTCTTGAGTAAAGTAGTTGGACCCCCATTTTCGCTGTGTTGTTTCATATAAGTTGATTGGTGTTAGAAAGGAGTAGGAAGTTCTTGCTTTAGTAGTACAAGAAGGTGCTTTCTTTGACTATGACTTAGACTTTATCATGTCATGATAGATGTTGTTTTGACCTTATGGTTAGTGATTATTGATGTAGCATGACTTGTTCCTAACAACAAGGATTGCTTAATGTGCCTTGAAAGAATGATGCGTTGTTTTAGCATACAAAAGCATAGTATTGTGGTATTCTCCTTTGATGCTTTGTTTGGGATGACTTGGCACATGATCGCACCATGTTATGACTATGAAATAGTCACCTTAGCCTCAATGATCATTTAGTTTTTTAGTTGTGGTACCACTTTATGCTTTGATTAGTAATGTTTTGTCGCTCTACATGATTATGACCATTATTGCTCTCTTAGTTGGTCGCTCCCAGTCTTTTGCTAGCCTCCACCTGTATTGAGTAAGCTCTACACATGCATCCAACTCCCAAGAAACAAGGTTATTCCAAAGTGTCCACTATAAATTCCTATGCATGGTGTGTTACACCATTCCAAGATTGATTAATGGTTTTATCTTATTGATTCTATCATGTCTGTGTTGTTTTAGATCTTGCATGCTCTCTATTTCTAGTAGCTATCTTTGTCAAGTAGATTCTAGTGACTCCAAGAGGGAGTATTTATGCTCGATAGTGGGTTCATGCCTCTATTGAATCTGGGGAAGTGACCGAAATCTCTAAGTTTGTAGATGTGCTGTTGCTACTAGGGAGAAAACAATGATATTTTGTTCATGGAACAATTGTATTGTTTACTTTACACACTTTGCTTTAAGAAGTTATCCATTGCTTGCAACTTAATATTGGAGGGGGTTCAGATGATAACCTAAATGTGGATTAATAGTCATAGATGCAGTCGGATGGCCATCTATGTATATTGTTGTAATGCCCAATCGAATCTCATAGGATCATGAATGTCTAGTATTGCATTGTTATGACTTGCTCTGTCCTGTCAATTGCCCCGCTGTAATTTGTTTACCTAGCATGTTATGTTGTTTATCTTAAGGAGAACACCTCTAGTGAACTGTGGACCCCGGTCCAATCTTTACCATTGATACATCTTCCACTATTACTGTTTACTTTCTGGAAGCCACCTTTACCTTCCACACCATACGTTTAATCCTTTGTTTTCAGCAAACCGGTGAGATTGACAACCTCACTGTTCGTTGGGGCAAAGTCTTGAGTTTGTGTTGTGCAGGTTTCCAAGTTTCTAGAAACACCTTTAAGTCGTTTCCTTCCTCCTACTGGTTTAGCGCACACCCTCCCCGTATTCCTCTTGCGTCCATCCAGCCCCAACTTAAACCTACCCATGGAATCTGCCGTGACACCACCACGACAGAATTCGCTAAGCATGCACTCAACGTGTATCCTGATGCACGGCCGGTCAAGAAGTCGATGCATATACTATCAAAAGAAAGGGGAAAAGCGATTGAAATGGAAGTCAATAGACTCATCGATGCTGACTTCATACGCGAGATCAGAGAAAGTACCTGGGTATCTGACGCCATGTTATTGCCAAATAAGGACATAGAAATAATGCATATGTGTGTGGAATTCATGACCCTCAACAAACAATGCCTGAAGGACTACTTCCCGTTACCGCAGATCGATCAAATCATCGATTCTACCGTCGGGTGCAAATGACTCTCCTACCTTGACGACTACTCGGGCTACCACCAAATTTAGATGGAGCTGGAGGACCAGGAAAAATGGCCTTCATCACACCATTCAGAGTCTACTGCTACAACATAATGCCCTTTAGGCTGAAGAACAAAGGCGCAATCTATCAAAGGTGCATGCAGGCTTCCCTAAAATGTTAGCTTGGGTGCAACATCCAAGTCTATTGTAGAACCCCTGGTAAAAACACTACTAGAAAATCGCCTGTCTTTATTTGTGCATCATCATGACTGCATGCTCATGTCATCATGCACAGTGCATTTGAGCATTGTCATGTCATCATGCATATCTAAAATTAAAAATATTTTCTAAAAGCCTAATTTTGTCTTCTAGATACTTCCCTATCTAGTTCGAACCAAAACCCTAGATCCATCCAGACCTTTTATTTGCCTAAAAATATTTATCAAAAGACTATTTAATAATAAATAAATCAATCAAACATATATTTTTGTTAGGTGGAGGCAGTCCATCTGGTCAGGCTCAAAGGCCCAACCAGACAAACCACCTACTACCTCTAAAACCCAAACCCTAACCCCCACCTAGACAAACCCTATACCCACCTACCCTACCTACCTCGATCCACACCAAACCACCCGTCATCGCCACCACTCTCTCGCACGCGCCCTGCCCGACCGACCGAACCACCCCGTGGCCTCGATCCCCCACACTCTCCTCACTTTCCTGGACCCACCCCGCGCTGACCCAGTCGTCCCTCGCGGCAGCACCACACGACCCCTGCCCACAATCCCTTGTGCCCTTTCCGCTCAACACCGCAACCACCCCGCGTGTGAGCCGGACCCACTCGATCGCCCCTGGCTCAACCCCCCTCTCTCCCTTGATCCCAAAGCCCCGTACTCCATCTCCCCGCTACCAAAGACGCGCCTCCCTTTTGCCCCGATCCCCAACCTTGGCTCTCGTCGTTTCCGTCCGTAGGCGACCGTCGACTGCTGCTGTGGTCCCTATCTCGCCCTGCCCCTGCAACCTCGTCTCCTCCATTGAGCGCAAACATGGCTCCATGTCGCTTCCTTCCTCTGCATCTGGCAACCCCGCATCCCCGGCCGCCCTCTCCCTCTACTCTAGGTCGCCCCCGCACCTCCTGGCCCGTGCGCCTACTACAGAGCGCCGCCAGAAGCATCTCCCTCATCCCCGAGCGCCACCGTCCACTGCTTCCGGACGCCCGCATCACCGCCGCCTTGGCCGCCCTCTGTTCGGCCTCGACCCTCGCCGGTCTCGCCTGACCCGCATCATCTACCTCGAGCAGCCTCCGGTCGACGCGCCCTGCTCAAGCCCATCACGGCCTCCTGCAGCGTCACGTTGTCCTACTCCGCGATGTCCCGTCACCACCCAGGCGACTAGACTGATCTAGAGCTAGGGTTCCAACGCATGGAAAACGTATCTATAATTTTTGATGCTCCATGCTTGTTTTATATCATTTGTCTTATGTTTTGTCTAGAATTTGAGGTATTTTTATATACTTTCTAGAACTAACCTATTGACAAGATGCCACAGTGCGAGTTGCCTATTTTCTGCTCTTTTTGGTTTCATAAAAGCTAAAAATGAATATCCTAGGAATTGGACAGGACAAAAGCCAATATGCCTATTTTTCCAGCAGAAACACGGAAACATGAAGCAGAGACGGAGGAGGACACCAGGGCGACCACACTCTATGGTGGCGCGGGTGTCCCCTGGTGGTGCCACCAGGACGTGTGGGCCTCCTGGATGCCTCCTCGCCTCGCCCTTTCTCCTATAAGAACCCCCCGATGAGAAAACACTAGATGAATGGGCATACATCCACAAAAAGTTCCGCAGCGCCGCCGCCACCGAAGGGGAGAATCGAGGGACATAAGTCTCTATTTCGGCACCCTGCTATGACGGGGAAGTGCCCCCAGAGCCATCTCCATCGTCGTTGCTAATTACCATGATGAGGAGGGAGTAGTTCTTCCTCGATGCTAAGGGCTCTACCGGTAGCTATGTGTTCATCTCTCTCTCTATGCATGATCATATTGTGGTCATGAGCTTTGTAATCAAGTAGATCTACTTTGCTACTCATGTGCTTTAATAGATCTCCGGCTCTCCCCACATGTGTGAAAGTGACAGCATGCACACCGTGGCTATAGATCACATAAATACATGTCATGAGTTTTATTTGGAGTTGGATGTCTTTATGAAATTGTGGTATTTGAAGGAACCATCTAGCGCTCAAGGTGACAGTGTGGGGTTATCTAGATGGGGATTGCAAACTTTAAGGAGTGCTTTTGTAGCCCTACCATCGATTAGAGTTATCCAACCAGAGAGTAGTTCAAAGTATTATCATGAAGAGAAGATATTTATATGAGAGTGTCCACTAGTGAAAGTATGATCCCTAGGCCTTATTTCTAAACATTGAAACACCATTTTCATCTAGATCTGTTACATGTTTGCTTGCTTCCATCTTTATTTCAGTTTGCCTTTAGTCTCTTCCACGCAATCAAAGCTCTTTCTAGGTCCATTGCCGAGAATCTAGAGGACAGCTTTAATCCTTTACGCTCCGTCAAAAGCTGTTTTTTGGCACCGTTACCACTTATAATAATCCATACAACTTGTATTTCACTATCTCTTCGCCGAACTAGTGCACCTATACACCTGACAAGTGTATTGGGTGTGTTGGGGACACAAGAGAGTTCTTGTATCTTGATTGTAGGGTTGCTTGAGAGTGATACCTTTTACCACTTCCTCCCTGATTTCGATAAAACTTGGGTAATCCACTTGAGGGAAATTGTTGCTGTTCTACAAACCTCTTCAGTTGGAGGCCTAACAACTGTCTACAAGAACAGAAGTGCATAAACATCAAGCTCTCTTCTAGCGCCGTTGCCGGGGAGGTAATGTAAAGGGTACTCACATCCTCCGGTGTGAGTGCTCGAAGTTATTTCCTTTAGATTCTGCAATTTTGTCTTTTTGTTTGTTGTTTTCATTAGTTAGGCTTAATGGAAAACAACAACAAAATTAGAGAGCTTTATAGTATTTACCTTGAGTTAGAACATGAAGTGTTTGAAGAGAAAATTAAAATACCAATGGAACTTTATTTGAATGCTAATAGCAATGTTATTAGTATGAATTCTTTGAACACCATTATTGCTAATGCTATGGAAAATTCTAAGCTCGGGGAAGCTAGTTTTTATGAAAATGATCTTTTTAGTTCCCCATCTTTGGAAGATAGCTATTCTATTTCTTATGGTGATAATAAACCTCCAATATATGATGATTACAATGATGAATATGATATTTTCAGTCCACCTACTATTGAGGAGAAAATTAATTATGATTACAATATGCCTCCGATATTTGATGATTATGGTGATGAGAATAATAATGATAGCTATTTTGTTGAATTTTCTCCCACTACAATTAATAAGAATAACTATGCTTATGTGGAGAGTAATAATTATTATATGCATGTGGCTCATGATAAGAATGTTTTATGTGATAGTTATATTTTTAATTTTATTCATGATGCTACTGAAATTTATTATGAGAGAGGGAAACATGGTCTTATGTATCTCAACAATATTAAGTTTCCCCTCTTTATGTTGAAAATCTTGAAGTTGCACTTGTTTTGCTTTCCTATGCTTGTTGCTTTGTGCTTTCATTACTTGTTTCTTTACAATATTCCTATGCATAGGAAGTGTGTTTGACTTAAATTTGTTTTGAATTTGCTTCTTGATGCTCTCTTTTACTTCAATTCATATTTCTCATGTGAGCATCTTCTCAAACTATCAAGACTAACTTAAAGGCGTTAAAGAAAGGTACTTCTTGGGAGATAACACAATATTTTTCTTAAGTTTTGGAAGTTATTACTTCTGTAATAACCTCTCCTTATCCTTTTTATTTGATTTTTGTGCCAAGATTATCCTCCAATGAGAGAGAAGTAAGATTTGGGGAAGTTGCTGTCCCGAGACAGATTTTTGTGCTTCATGTTAAAAATTCGTGAAAAATCTATATATGTCAGATTTATCTCTATTTTTTTGTATAAATCCCCCAGGTTGTTAGATAACTTTCGTTAGTTCAACACTTTTTTATTTGAGCAACATAAGGTCTTTTAAAAAATCGGTTTTTACCTGCTGGTATGTTTTGACAGATTTCTGCCATTGTTTGCATTTGTCTCCTATCGATTTATTTTTGAGTTATATTTTGGTAAATTGATATTTTTAAAAGGAATTGCTACAGTATATTGTGTCTTCAATGAAAGTTTTGCTGTTTTCAAACTAAACACAAAGGTTTATTACTTTTGAGTGCACTAATGTTGCTAATAAAGAATGTGTGCAGTTTTGTATGAAGGAAAATTTTCAGGTGTAGGGCAAGAATGATGTAATGATATGAAGAATGGACAAAAGAGGCTTGGGGATGCCACCCCATGTCACCCCAAGAAATATTCAAGAGGTACAAGCGTCAAAGCTCGGGAATGCCCAAGGCATCCCCTTCTTCATCAATAAAAATCTCAGGTCTCTTTCTAGACACTTCATTTTTATTGTTTTATGCACTGTTGTGTTTTTATTGGAGCGTATTTGTTTTTGTTTTTAGTTATATTTTGCTCGGTTTTCTTCCATAAGTTGGCTGGATTACAACACACTTATTTTGGAGATAACACTCTAGTTTTCACTCTAATTGTCTTGTGAGTGTTCTCTTTTGCTAGCACTATGTTTAGCCTTAGTTTTCTTGTGCTTTCAGCTTAGAACTTTTTAGTTATTGTTTGTGGATTTATAAGACAAGCTCACTGATATTTGTTGATTATTATCTTTGTGAGTTGTTTCAAATAAGTTGATTGGTGTTGTAAAAGAGTTGAAAGTTTCATGCTTAGGTGGTACAAAAAGGAGCTTGCTTTGACAATGGCTTAGACTTTATCATGTCATGCTAGATGTTGTTTTGACCTTATGCTTAGTGATTATTTCTGTAGCATGACTTGTTCCAAATAATTGAGATTGCTTAATGTGCCTTGAAGGAATCATGCGTTGTTTTAGCATACAAAAGCACAGTATTGTGGTATTCTCCTTTGATTCTTCGTTTGGGTTGACTTGCCACATGTTCACACCATGTTATGACTTTGAACCAGTCACCTTAGCCTCTACGATCATTTAGTTTTTGACTTGTGGTACCAATTTATGCTTTGATTAGTAATGTTTTGTTGCTTTGAATGATTATGGATATTATTGCTATCTTAGTTGGTCGCTCCCAATCTTTTGCTAGCCTCCACTTGTATTGAGTAAGATCTACTCGTGCATACAACTCCCAAGAAACCAAGTTATTCCAAAGTGTCCATTATAAATTCCTATACATGGTGTGTTACACCATTCCAACTATATTCTTGTTTTATCTATCTTCCAAATAAAACTTGTTATGTGAAAGTTAGTGATTAAAGCTCTAAAAAACTTGATGGCACATTTTATTTTTCTTGCCCCTAATAAACTTGAACCATTGTGTTATCTATGTTGTATATGCTTGCACTTATAAGTTGGGAATTAGCAGAACCGTGTTGTCACGGGGAACACTTTCAGCACCTGTAAATATCTACCCAGTTGATATCATGCTCTTTTGTTTATTGATGTCGTCGTTCTGAAATAAAATGGGAGCTTGTAAGTCCATGGAGTTATGTATGTGTGTTACTGTCATGGGAATGGCCACGGCAGATGCTGCAATCGGCAGCGAGTAGTAGAACATGGGGCAAGGGAGGCCAGCCATCTACGGTGCGAGATGAGGGCGGAGACACAATGGTTTACCAAGGTTCGCCCCCCCGGAGGGTAAAGACCTACTCCTACTATATTGTATTATGGAGAGAGTACAAGGGCGAGCTCGACGACTAGGTGGCGAGTCGCTGCGGTGTATGATGGAACGTGTCATCTATGCGTACCCTAGGGAGGTTTATATAGGCTCACCTTTCTAGGGTTTACAGATCTACAACCGAATTGGTTAAGAATTCTGAAGGTCTTTGACCTATTCCGACTGGGCCTAGCTACGTTTCTGGGCCTCCTGCTTCCAGTCGCCTGGGTCCTCGCCAAGTCTCGATCCAGTCGCCATCCTGCGGGCGCACTCGCTGGCAGCTTGGGCAAATAGGAAACGTTCTACTGGGCATACCCCGGTAGGCATATCCCCATCAGTAGTCCCCGAGGCCTTCATTGATTCGTCTCAGGTGTTCGTTGGTACTCGTAGTATGCGGGTCCAATTCAGACACCCAGTCGAATCGGCGGCGGACTCCTGAAAAAAAGAAAGAACTAGTCATTTTGAGTCGCAATAACAGCGACTAGTCAGATCGCAGCTTGGCGAACGGGTCGGCGAATAATTAAGTCACTGTTGTAGTGATCGGGTCGGCGAATCATCGAGTCGTGACGACAACGAGTCAAGTGGACGAATTTGGACCGTCAGCTTGGTTAAACTAGCCGTTGGGTAATCCAACGGTAATATCGGCGTAATTACCACATGGTAACGGCTCCCCGAAAATGGCGGGTAACAACCACTAGATAAGGAGAGTGACGGGTGAGGGGAAAACACTTCCCTCACTTTCTCCAAACTCGTGCATTCTCAATCCTCCATTCCACGCAGCGACTAGAGTGACCCAGAGCGACTTGCAACCCCAGATCCCCCAATCGATGGCCCCTCCTGTGGAACCATGGGGCAGATCCAAGTGCACGAAGGCGCTGCTAAGATCGTTCGAGGAGGCAGGGATCCTCCGCGCCGGGATATGGCATATACCCGCGGCCACAGAAGTGATTCCAGATCCGCGCGAGGGGGAATTCGTTTGTTTCACCAGCCATCTAGAGCGGTGGCTTGGATTCCCCACCTCCCTCTTCTTCCACTGCTTCTGCGCCTACTACGACTTCCAACCGTCAGACCTGGGACCGCATAGTATCGAGCAACTCGCCATCTTCGTGGCGTTCTGTGAGGGCTACCTAGGCTATCGTCCATACTTTCCCCTATAGCAAGATCTGTTCCATGGGAGGATCAGCCGCGAAGAGGCAAGCGGCCCGATGTTAACCGCGGGCGGCCTGACCTTCCTGCTGAAGTCGAAGGCGTCGTTCTTCGATCTGATGCTCCCTGCCAAAGCAGCTAATGAGTGGAAGAAGAGGTGGTTCTATGTGACCGAGTCGACGCCGGGCGACGAGGTTGCGCTTCCGAGGTACTCCGCCGACCGGCCCGAGCCGCATCGGCTCCAAGTCACCAAGCTTCCGCTGGACCAGCGGATGGTCGTCGTCGAGATGTTGCAGACCATCTGCAACTTGAAGAAGGAGGGCCTCCAAACCATCAACTTCTACAACTGCTGGTTCGGGCGACGGCTCGTGCCTCTGGCAAGCCGTGCCCACTATATGTATGAGTATACGGGCAAGGACGACCCGAAGAAGTCCTGTCATGCCGAGTGGAGACTCAATGACTACACCCTGACCCTGAAGAAGATCACCCAGGCGGTGTATCTTGATTCAAAGGCCGGGGTCGGACCTTACACCGCAAAGTGCCAAGATCCAACGGTGAGTTTTTATTTCCCATGCACTCGTAGTTGCATTTTGTGCATTCGCGGTCATGCTAATGTTGCTTGGTTGTTATAGCTACTCCAAGTGGTGGAAGGTTGGCTTCCACCCGCAGATGACGAGAACTCAAACTCGTCCGCCGAAGTCGAGAGTGAGTCATCGCCTAATAAGGGCGATGTCAGAATTGATGGGGGCCGCGGTGATGACGATGACGACGAAGCCGTGGAGGTCTCTGCTCCCACGGTCCGCAAGACTCGTGGGCAACACCAGCATGAACTCAAGGCCAGCAAAAGCCTCGAGGCCCATGATGACGATGATGACGAGCTCCCCGGGCATACCTCGCAGCGTGAAGCCACACTGACGAGGTTTCGACTCGTCAATGCCCATTGTTATGGAATTGGGTTTTGGAGAAGATAGGGATGCTGGAGATCGTGGAACAGTTAACAGACAAGCAACCAGGGGACACGAGATTTACCCAGGTTCAGGCCCCCGGAGGGAAAACCCTACTCCTGCTTGTCTGCTCTTGATTACGGCGGAACCGAAGGTTACAAGGTGCGCAGATTCGATCTGGCGTGGTGATGCGTATGCGAAAGTATGAGTCAAGAGATCTAGGTCGTGCCCTCCTAGCCTTTAGATAGACTTAGGCAGGTCCCGGGCATAGTCCTAGTCGGTTACAGGTTCTAGGGTTTTACCCCTTTGAATTTCCTATCTACTCTAGTCTTGCTCTCCAAGGATCCGAAGGTGTTATGGGCCTGGGCTACCCGAAAGTCTTCATGGGCCGGTGTATATCCACCATGGGCCTTCCTTGGGCTAGACTAGGTATGCTGAGACCACGTACCCGTAGGGTATAACCATGTCAGTAGCCCCCGAGTGATCAGTCGAATCGTAGATTCGGCTGAGGACTCTCCAATCCTTCGGGTGCAACTATGTATTAATAGTATGTGTGTAGGGATTGTTGATGCGTGTGCCTGAATCACCAGACGGATCAGGGTCAGTTTCGAGTCCCTTAACTCGAAACTACAACATATGCTGGCGTAATTCAAATCAGGCCACAGAGGACTTACAGAAGTAGAATTCCACGGAATTTAATTGATGTACCTAACGCGTCCGTCGGGATTTTTCATCGCACTTCTTGGCACGGATTCATACTAGCAGAGCGCAGTCGGGTGCGTTTCCAGGCCACCAGATGATATATGTAGGTCTTATCTTTACGTCACGGACGCAGCATCCGAACATTTGTCACCGCGGAGGTGTTTCGGGTGGCCAAGGAGATCGTTGCTCACTCAACGTTTTGTTGGGGCAGAGTTGCCAAAACGTTTTTGCATGCTGATCCGAAAGATCGCAGTCGAAGATTTCATAGGGTGCGCGACCAGCGCTCCCTATGGGAGTAGCCCCCGAGTGTCTGCTCGAGTCGTAGAATCGAGCGGAGACTTTTATTTAGGCGCTTGTTCAGTGTTGAGTCCGTAGGACACAAAAAATTTCGGATGCTTAAATCCATCCTCCCTATGGGAGTAGCCCCCGAGTCCGTAGTGGAGTCGTAGACTCGACGTAGGACTCGAAGAATTATTTTGTCTTTATTCGTCTGTCGGGTGCGCGGCCAGCACTCCTGATAGGAGTAGCCCCCGAGTATTTAGTCGAATCGAAGATTCGAGTGAGTACTCTTAGCTGTGGAGCCGAAGAATTGTAGTTGGTGCTAGTATAGCTTTTGATGACATCAGTGCTGACGATCAATGACCTCAAGCGTCTGCTACGCCAGAGATGACTTGACTGGACGAACGTGGGTCCCACTTGCTGACCTTGAATTGACCGGTCACGCGCGGCGTGGAGATAATTACGGCGTATCCTCGATTTCCGCGCGTAGTGGATGGCGTGGTAACGACGGTTCGTTGTGATGCTGACACGTGTACGGTCAGATCTGCCGTCGGCATTAGGTGTTCTGGATGGACGGCTGTCGTGCGTCGTCTTCGTTGTTATAATCATTGGGGAAAGCCGCGGTTTGTTTTCACCGCATCAGTTCTTGTTTTCACTGCCTCCTTGTGGTCTAGCGATTCTTGCTGCGCACTGGGATTTCCTTCCACATTTCCATCTTCCTTTCTGCGCTTTCACCACCGGCGCCGCCGTAGCGCAATGGGGAAACCAAAGAAATCGTCATCTGCAGTTGGGACCAGCGCCGCCGGAGGAAAGAAAGGCGCCACCGCTACCCGTGTCACCGATGGTGGCTGGCGGCGATCAGAGACGCGGGAGAGCGATCTCCGCAAGCTTCGCGAGCGGGGTCTGATCCCGCAAGATAGGGAGGCCGTCAAACTCCCCGGCAATGAGGTAATCCCCCGTCCCCCATCTGGGTATCGGCTTATGTTTCTCGCCTTCGTTATGCGTGGGTTTTCTTTTGCAGTCCACGACTTCCTCCGTGGATTACTCTTTTTCTATGGCATTCAGCTTCACCATCTGTCGCCCAACTCTCTTCTCCACATTGCTTGCTTCATCACTTTTTGCGAGTGCTGGCTTGGCATTGAGCCGCATTTTGGCCTCTTCCAGAAACTTTATTCCATGAAGAGGCAGTCTGGTTCGGATGGTGTTTATCCCATTGGGGGTTGCATCATCTCCCTTAGTCCCAATATTCTTTTCTTTTCCTTTTCCATGTCCGAATCTGTCCAGTACTGGCGGAGGCGATGGTTTTACATCCGCGACTCCGTAGTGCCTGGGCAAGATTTTGGTCTTGTTCCTTTTGACCCCTCCCAAATGATTGAGCCGAAAAGGTCTTGGAAAAACAAAATCTTGGACGGCGAGGTGGCGGAGATAGAGGCCCTTTACCGTCGGGTGGAGGATCTCCAGCTGATTCCGGAGAAGGAGGTGAACGACGTGGACATCATTCGGACGTTTCTTGAGCGTCGGGTGCATCCTCTCCAAGCGAGGGCGCACCCGATGTTTCTTTATTCTGGGCGCCGTGATCCGACGAGGGTTTCGGCCGAGAAAATCTTCGAGGAGGATCTTGACAAGACCCTTCGCACGCTGCTGAAGTTCAAGGCCGGAGGAAAAATCCCGGGGTAGTCGCTAACTCCTCCGTTTTCTTCGACGTTGGCCGTACCGCAGGTGTAGATTCGTGCGCGTAGCGTTTTTCTGTTGACTGCATGTTTATTTCCTTTGTTTGCTAACAAAGTCCCTTATGGATTTGCAGAGCTTCAAAGTGCTGGGCATGGTGCCGCCAGTGCCCGAAAAGTATCCGAATTCTCCGGATAATGAAGTGGTGGAGTCCGTGCCCGAACTGCCTTCGGCGCGATCTCTAGTGGAGGATGCCGACGACTCGAGTGAGGACCATACGCGCAAACGATCTCAGAGCTCTAGCGAGTCTTCGGATTCCTCGACTCCTCCGACTCCCAGAAACCCTCTGGGCCTTGAGCGTCATAGTGACGGTCAAGGAGGCTCTTCCTCTCCCATTCCTGCCATTCCTGTGCAAGCTGTAGCACCGCACCCGCCAGCGAAGCGGAAGAAGGAAGAGAAGAAGGAAGAGAAAAAGGAGGAGAACAAGGATGAGAAGAGAGCTCGAAGGACTCCTCCTGTCTTCGACCTAAGCTCACTGGACTCGTAAGTTTCTTGTTGTACTATTGTCCTTTTTCCTTCATGATTTTTGCACTAGTGTTGATTGCTTCGTATGCAGGCATTCCTCCCATGATTCCTCTAGTGATGGAGCGCGGGAGATGATGGGGGAGTCGAAAATTGCGTCTCCTCCTCCTCAGATGGTGGCGACTTCGGGTGGCACGGCTCCGGATCCTCCGTTGCATGAGGTGCAGGTGGTTGCGCCTCAGAATTTCGCCAGCGAGCCTTCGGAGTCGCCATCGGAGCATGTAAGTACATCTTCTTCGTATCACGGGGGGAGCCCCCGAGTGTCTTCATGTGCGAATTTTGCTTTTACTCCTTTTGTGTTGGGCGTAGCCCCCAAGTCCTTTTTCTTACTGCTATTTCTTTTTCTGAAGCCTTTTGTGCAGGAGGCCAAGCGGCTGGTGCAGGAGAGTCTGATGCTGGAGGCTAACCTTCGGCAGCTTCAAGGTACCTATTTGCCTTTTGGTGCTTTTTTCGTTTATTCCGGTCCTCCTTTCTGAAGTTTGTTTGTTTTGAATGCAGAGGAGCATAATACTTCTCTCCGTGAGGTCGATGCTCTCAAGAAGAGCCTTGGTCATTCGGAGCAGAAGGCCGAGGCCGCCGTTGGTGCGAAGGAACGCCTCGAGCTAGAGCTGACTAAGGCAGCCGAAGCGAAAGAGCGTCTGCAGCAGGAGGCCGCGGATCGTGAGGAGCAGTTGGCCACCGTTGCGGCTGCTCGTGAAAGAAAGGTGGCGGCAAAGCTCATGGCTGCTGCCAAGGCTATTTCGGGTAAGTGCTGTATTTGTGTTTGTTTCTTCTTGTTTCATGTCTTCTTCTGTGCTTCTTTTCTTCATGTCTTCTCTCCCTTTTTTTCGTCTCAGATGCCGCAGGCATCGAGTTTGACAGCGGTGCTCTAGAGCACGGGAGTGCTCTAGATGATGCTACTGTGGCGGTTGAAGATCGCTGCAGCACCGTCGTTAGCTCCCTTGCCAAGGCGAAAGAGGTCCTTGGCCGCTTCTACAAGGAGCTTGCCCTAAGGGCGTGGCCCTCCATGATGTGGATGCTCTGGAGGAGGCTCTTTCAGCCGAAGCGCCTGCGGCGTACAAGTGCAAGCAGAAGGGCATCGGCGCGTCCGTCGGGCTGGCGATGGCCTTGGCGGCTGGAGCGGAGCTGGATCTGCCCCAGATCACTTCCCGGATGCCGACGATCGCAGATGGATCCGATGTAGCCTTTGCTTCCTACTCTGCTCGCTGCAAGCGATATGGGCCCAAGCTCATTGATTTGATGTCTGAGTATGCACTGCGGCAGCAGGGCGGGGCCAAAGCTAGGCAGTCCGGCTCCGAGGCGACTCAGGGTGCCGCGTCTTAGACGTTGTAGACGTAGGGTAGTTTATAGTCTACTTTTTGCTGTAAATATTTTGGAGAACACAATACTTGTGCCATGTAGTGGCCTTATATGTTTTAATGAATTTGCCTGAGGTGTGCTTCTACCACTGTCTGAGTGTTTGTGTCCTTTGCTTTCCTGCTGTTCTAGGTTCCTTCGGTGCACCACTTGACACCTCGCCGCAGCAGCATTGTGGCCATCTTTGGATGATCCTTCTCAACTCGCTTTTCTTCGGGACCGTGTGCGTAGTCTGGAGAGGGAGTTGCTCGGGTTGCGAGGTCATGCCGATGTTTGGAAGTCCAAGTACTTGATGGCGGAACTGCTTCGGCTGTCTGAGAAGCTTCAGTGTAAGTTGTTCTTTGTTTCGAGCTGTAGCTCAATTCTTCGAGTGGGCCTGCTGGATTTGCCTCTTATTTTGTGCAAATGTCGCAGGTGCTAACCTTGCTCCTAGGGAAGAGAAAGAGCGTGTCGCTGTTCGGGTCAATTGCTTCACTCAGCAGGACATGGAGTCTGGCGGCTTCTTCTGGATGGATCGTGATCGCGCCATGGCTCAGGCGACGATGCAGGATCGTGTTCATCAAGTTTCGCGGGTGCTTCGCCAAGTGCATACATCGCTTTCCTCGGTGTTGCACGTCATGTTTCCTTTGGATGCCGTACCGACGAGCCTTGCGGGTCTTCTGTCGAAGTTTCGAAGCGTGAGCAATGTCAAGGAGTTGGTGCGGCAACAGCTCGTCGCTGGAGTCAAGGCTGCGTTGTCTCTTGTGAGGCTGCACCGGCCTGATGTAGATTTGGCTGTTGTGGCAGCTGGGCCACCTCTTCGGCCGGATGGTGGTGAGTGGGACATGCGGCCACATTACGCGGCTGTAAGGCAGTATGCCGAACAGGTCGTAGATTTGTTTGAGCAGCGTGCTCAGGTTATTCTTCAACATAGGTAGTACCTGTAAGAAGAGATAAATGTAAAATTTGTATATTCCGACCGGGCGTGTTGTGCCCTTTGTAAAGGTTTGTTTGTTGTAAGCACGCAGTGCTTTGTTTGAATACGTGTCCTTTTCGTTTGCCTGACATTGTTAGCTACTCAGGTGTACACGTGTGATCCTCAGTCGACGAAATCGTGAGGTGGGGGGAGCACCCGAGTGCGTTTGTAGCGTAAAGTAGAGTTGAAAATAATGAACTGGAGTTTGGGGCGAGACACTTAGCTTTATTTATATCGTAATGGAGGGAGTACATTGTTCGGCTGAATAGCCTTAGCTGAAAGCCTTATTGAAAGTAAAGGGGGTAGGTAGCTAGGGATAGAATCGTCGCAAGTGCGAGATGTTCCATGGGTCCTTCCCATGGTGACTCGAATTTCGTCGGTCGTTCTTGCTTGAGTCGCAAGACAAGGTCTCCTTCGACGAAGGACCTTGGGCGCAGCCGGCGGCTGTGGTAGTTGCGGAGACTCTGCTGGTACACTGCTGATCGAGCTCCTGCTGTGTCTCTTGCTTCGTCGAGTGTGTCGACGGCATCTTCGAGTGCATTCGTGGATTCGGCTTCGCTGTAAGCGATGACCCGGGGGGCTTGGTGACGTACTTCGGCTGGTAGCACGGCTTCATCTCCATGCACCATGAAGAACGGTGTGTAGCCTGTGGAGCTGTTTGGCGTGGTCTGTAAGCTCCATAGGACGGATGGTAGCTCTTTCGTCAAAGCTCCTGCTTTCCGTTTGAGTGGACTCATGAGGCGCTTCTTGATGCCAACGCCGATTAGGCCGTTGGCCTTTTACACTTGCCCGTTCGTTTGGGGGTGTGCCACTGAGGCGTATGTGATGTTGATCCCAAGGCCTTCGCAGAAGTCCTGGAATTCCTTGGAGATAAAATTCGATCCGTTGTCGGTGATGATGCTATGCGGTACGCCGAACCTGTAGACGATGGACTCGAAGAACTTGACGGCAGTTTTGCCCTTTTGGTTGGTGACGGGCATGGCCTCGATCCACTTGGTGAATTTGTCGACTGCGACCAGGAGGTAAACGTGTCCCCCTTTCGAGGACTTTGGCAGTTTGCCGATCATGTCGAGGCCCCATTGAGCAAAAGGCCAGGCTATGGGTATGGGTCTGAGCTCGGACCCGGGTGCGTGCGGTTTGTCGGCGAACCGTTGGCATCCATTGCATCTTCGTACGATGTCCTTTGCGTCGCTCATGGCTGTTGGCCAGTAGAATCCGGCCCGTAGAGCATTGGCGACTAGGGAGCGGCTGCCTGCATGATGGCCGCAGATGCCCTTGTGGATGTCTTAGAGGATGGCCTTCCCGTCACCGATGGTTACACACCTTTGTAGTACACCCGTAATACTGCGCTTGTACAGCTCGCCATTGATGGTGGTGAAGGCTTTTGACCGACGAGATGCGCGGGCATCCGTCATTTGTCGTGCGCTTCTCCATTTAACAAGAACTGGAGGTATGGCCGTGTCCAAGTTTCTTCGACTGCCATGACCTGCATTAGGTTTACCATGGCGACTTCCGTGTCCAGTTTCTCGGGTCCTTCATGTCCTTCGGGCAGCGTAGCCCCCGAGTGTTCTGCTTCTTCGGGTGATCCCTTAGGGAATTTTCGCTTGATGGATGGCACGCAGATCTGTTCGAGGAACACACCTGGTGGCACCTTCGCGTAGGTGGAGTCGATGTTGGCGAGTCTGTCGGCTTCCTCGTTTCTTTCTCTTCCAACGTGCCGAAGCTCGCAGCTGTCGAATTCTCCTTCGAGTGCGTTGTAGAGTGCGCGGTACGCGATCATGTTTTCGGCGTGTGTGTCGCACTCATTCATCGTCTACTGGACGACGAGGTTAGAGTCACCATAGATGACCAGGCGCGTTGCACCGCATATCTTTGCCATCTTCATGCCGTGGATGAGGGCTTCGTGTTCGGCCTCATTATTAGAAGCTCGGAATTTCATCCGAAGGACGTACTTCATCATGTCGCCTTGTGGGGAGGTCAGTATGACCCCGCCCGCCCGCTTCGCTTGGAGCCGTCAAGTGCATCGTCCATGATCGCGACATATCTGGGTGTCCGGCAGCAGCTCCATCCAATGTACCAGGAAGTCCGAAAGGACTTGAGATTTGATTACAGTCGCTTCAGACGATGTCCAAGGGTGACAGCTCGATGCCCCACAGGCTGGCCCCGTGGCCTCGGATTATTCAGATGCTGTTCAGGGTGCTTCTGACGACCATCACTTGGTGCTCCCGGAAGTAATGGCTCACCGCCGAGCCGTCATGAACACGCCGAGGCGAAGCTCGCAGTGAGGGTACCTCTGCTTTGTTGGTGTCAGTACCTCGCTGAGGTAGTAAATTGGGCGCTGGACCACGTGGGTCTTGCCTTCTTCGGGTCGTTCGACCACGAGTACGGTGCTGACCACCTAGTGTGTGGTTGCTATGTACAGCAGCAGAGGCTCGCGCTCATTTGGCGTGACCAAGACGGGCGAGGTGGAGAGGAGCCGCTTGAGGCTTTCAAATGCATCATTGGCTTCTGGTGTCCACTCGAACTTGTCTGCCTTGCGCAGCAGTTGGTAGAATGGCAGGGCCTTCTCGCCCATGCGGCTGATGAATCTGCTTAGCGCCGCTATTCGCCCTGCGAGCTGCTGGACACCTTTAAGGTTTTTCAGCTTCTCCATTGCCATGATGGCTCTGATTTTCTTCGGGTTCGCCTCGATCCCTCGCTGAGAGATGAAGTACCCAAGCAGCTGACCCGATGGGACGCCAAAGGCGCACTTTTCCGGGTTGATCTTGATCCTGTAGCGATCAAGGTTGTCGAACGTCTCGCGGAGATCGTCGATAAGTGTTCTTCCCTCTTTGGTTTTTATCACTATGTCGTCAACATAGACTTGGACGTTGCGACCAATCTGGTCCTTGAGGCAGGCCTGCATGCATCGCTGTTACATAGCACATGCGTTCTTTAGCCCGAAGGGCATTGTGTTGTAGCAGAATACTCCGAACGGTGTGATAAACGTTGTTTTCTCCTGATTTTCGACCTTGAGTCAAATCTGGTTATAGCCTGAGTAGGCGTCAAGGAAGGAGAGTTTCTCACAACCTGCAGTCGAATCGATGATCTGATCAATCCGAGTAAGAGGGAAGTGGTCCTTTGGGCAATGCTTGTTTAGTGACGTGAAATCCACGCACATCCGCAGGATGTCCGTGTCCTTCTTTGGGACCATGATTGTGTTTGCCAGCCACTCGCTTTCCTTGATTTCCCTGATGAAGTCTACAGCGAGTAATCTGTTGATTTCCTTGCCGATGGCATCGTCTCGTGGTTCGGACAGTCTCCGGATGGACTGCTTGACTGGCTTGGTATCTGGAAAGACGTTGAGTGCGTGCTCGGAGAATTCCCTGGGAACTCCTGGCATGTCCGCAGGACACCAGGCAAAGATTTCCCAGCGCTCACGGAGGAATTCGATGAGCACGCCTTCCTATGCGGGGCTGAGGTCATTGGCGATCAGCGCCGTCTTGGAGGCATTAGTCGGATGGACCTGCACCTTCTTTGTGTTAACGGTGGAGTCGAAAGACATGTCTGGTGCGTTTTGCCTTGTGACTGGGGGTGCCCCGTTGTCCGTCACCTCGCAGAGCCTTATGAGTTCGTCTTGCATGCCGAAAGACTGGGAGATTTTGTTGAAATCCCTGTCGCATTGGTCAGATCGAGTGAAGCTCCCGTGGACTGTGATGACGCCCTTCGGCCCTGGCATCTTGAGTAGTAGGTATGCGTAGTGTGGGACAGCTAGGAACCTTGCGAATGCTACATGCCCAAGGATGGCGTGGTATTGTGATGGCCAGTCCACCACTTCGAATTCGAGTTGCTCCTGTCGGAAGTTGTCCGGCTTCCCGAAGATGACGTCGAGCCCTATCTTGCCCAGGGGGAATATGCCCTTCCCTAGAACGATGCCGTGGAACATTGTGTCTGACTGTTTCAGGCTACATTGCGGGATCCACATTGCCGCTAGAGTGCTTGCAAACATTAGGTTGATGCCGCTCCCGCCGTCCATGAAGACGCGACTCATCTCGAAGCCTCCGACCGCGCCCAAAGACCAAGGCAAGATGACCGGGCGGATCCGCAAGGGTGATCCGCGCGAGTGAATGTGATGAAGGACTCCGATCCACTGAGGTACTCAGGGATTGCAGGAGGAGTTGCCACGGCCAAGTTGATTTGTCGGGTGATTTTCTTCTGCACCCTGCTCGTGGGGCGCCCCTTCTGGATCATATTTAGTGCTCCTTTCGGTGGGGGGTACCTGCCCGTTGTTCTGTGCTGGTGCGACTGGTTGGTTTGGTCCTCCAATAGGCGGCGGTGGAGGGGCTCCGAGCGCTATTTCGCCTGGCGCAGGCGGGTTTCCGAACGCAGGTGTTGGGGCTTGTTGCCTCATCTGCACCATGCTTTCACTAAGTTTCTGGAACTCGCGGCAGTCCTTGAGCATATGGCTGGCTTTCTTTTTGCCATCTTGCTTATCGATGTAGAAGTGAATGGTGCATGGACCCGAAAGTTTGTCGTATGCTGAGGGTCCGTTGTCGCGGTCGCGGCGTTGCCACGACTGTGCTGGGCGTCCGCTGTCGCGGAAGTTTCCTCCGCGGTATCCTTCGCTGTTGCGGCGGTCGGCGTAGCCGGCCGCGACCATGTCTGGTCCGTCGCGGTCCTCATAGACGCGCAATCTCCTCTTGATGCGGAGTTCCCATCGTCGGTCGTAGTCGTCCTCTTCATCCGATTGTGCTCGGTGAATGCAATCTTCGCCGTCTGCCCACCTGTTGGCGATGTCCATGAGGTGGTCAAGTGTTTTGGGCTTGATGCGCCCAAGCTCCTCCTTGAAATCTTGGCATTTGACGCCGTCCCTGAAGGCGTCGATGGCCCTATCTTCGGAGATGTGTGCCGTGGAGTTCTTGGAGGTAGACCAGCGTAGTATGTACGAGCGAATAGATTCGCCCGTTCTCTGAGTGCAGGCTCGCAACTCTTCGATTGAGGCGGGCCTCTTGCTGGTGCCTTTGAAATTTCGGATGAAGCTGTAAGCTAGCTCCTCCCAACTTCGAATGGACTCTGATGATAGGCTGCTGAGCCAGACCCGCGTCGTGCCTGTCAGCTGCAGCTGAAGGCATTGCATGGTGGTTTATTTGTTGCCGCCATGCAGCTTGACGGATGACAGATGGTCACTGAGCCAGGATTTTGGATCTTGCGTGCCGTTGAACTTCGGAGTATCCGAAGGAAGCTTGAAATTGTGTGGCATCTGTGTTTGCCGAACAGATATGCTGAAGCATCGGGCTCCACAGAGTTCTCCTTCGTCTTCGTCCATCTCGGATTTAGACGAGCATGCACGTTTGGCTCGTGCTTTGTCGATTTTGCGCTGCGTAAGCGCGTCTATGGCATCGTATTCGCGTTTATGGTGACGCGAGCTCTTCTTCCTTCGAGGAAGGTCGTGCTCCTCTTCCTCTTCGGATGAAGGGGTGGGGCTTCGGTCGCGCCTGGCCGGAGCTTTCTTCGTTGGCTCCGTAGGAGCGTCTTCGTGGAGCGCAGCTCCGACAAGTCCGAGTCTGGTGAGTGAGGACTTATGCATGGCTCACTTTGGGTCCCCCTCCGGAGGTTGGTGGGCCGCGAGATACGCGGTGGCTGCCATGATCGCAGCTTTTGGTGTCTTCGGGATGATGTTGCCGTGGGCATCCATCTACATGAACAATGTGTGGAGAGTTCGGGTCACATCACGGCGCTCCTTGGGATCCATGTTCTCCACCCGCGAGCGGTGCTTGTTTCCTTGGTTTCTGTTCGTGCTAGAGGCGGAGAGCGCAGCTCGTCGCGCGCTCGACTCAGAGGCTGCTTGCTTGCGTTTGTCAAGTGTTTCCTGCATCTTGACTTGCTTCTTATGCTCCTCGATGAGGAGGTAATGGTATGCCATCAGTAGTTCACGTGAGGAGTCTACAGGCAGGACTATGTCGCCTGCTACGGTGCGGCTCGGACCCATCCTTCTTTGCTAAGTTGGATGACGTGGCGTTGTTTTCTTCGGGTGGGGGACTGGCTTTCTTCCCGCCGCTGCTTCTGTCCTGCGGGTTGGGGTTCGTGTTGGGCGGCGGGTTAGGCATTTGCTGTTCCTGGATGACTGCGGCGCATTGGTAGCGCTTGTAGATTGGTCCGCTGCTGCCATAGCTTTCAGACCCGGAATCGTAGGTCCCTTCATCCGAAGTTGGATCTCACAGATCAGAGTTGCAGTTGTTGCTTTCGTAGAACTCATCTGTCGATGGTGATGTGCGCAACACAGGGTGTGGAGCCCACGAGGCGGGCCTAATTGATGGCACGAGCACCCGCTCAGGAAGGCGGAGGGTGCCAGTTTGTCCCACCTGGAAGCAGAAGCTCCCGAACAAGATTTCGATTCCGTCGCCTACGGGCTCGAAATCCTTCATGGTGGCCGGCGAGTGAGCGGTGAAGTCGAAAGCGCCGAAGAGGAGGTGACTCTCCGTCGCCGCAGAGTTGTAGATCGATCGGGTCGGGAGCGTCACGATCGCACAATCAGCAGCCCTGATTCAAAAAGACGGCGCCAATTGACGAGGTTTCGGCTCGTCAATGCCCATTGTTATGGACGTGGGTTTTGGATAAGATAGGGATGCTGGAGATCGTAGAACGGTTAACAGACAAGCAACCAGGGGACACGAGATTTACCCAGGTTCAGGCCCCCGGAGGGAAAACCCTAATCCTGCTTGTCTGCTCTTGATTACGGCGGAACCGAAGGTTACAAGGTGCGCAGATTCGATCTGGAGTGGTGGTGCGTATGCGAAAGTATGAGTCGAGAGATCTAGGCCGTGCCCTCCTGGCTTTTATATAGACTTAGGCAGGTCCTGGGCATAGTCCTAGTCGGTTACAGGTTCTAGGGTTTTACCCCTTTGAATTTCCTATCTACTCTAGTCTTGCTCTCCAAGGATCCGAAGGTGTTATGGGCCTGGGCTACCCGAAAGTCTTCATGGGCCGACATATATCCACCATGGGCCTTCCTTGGGGTAGACTAGGTATGCTGAGACCACGTACCCGTAGGGTATAACCATGTCACACACCTTCAAAGAAGAAGCCGCTGCCACCCAAGAAGAAGACGAAGCCGACTGAGCCGGCGTCTCCGCCTCGGTCCGCGAGTAGCTCCGATGCTACCAGCACAGCCGAAGAAACAGCAGAGCACGCGGCCGCAGCGACTGGTGCGACCATCGTGGACGACTAGGCACCATTGGCATCACTGTCGCCGCCGTTCGCCCTAGTTACCGGGCTGGTGGCCGCTCTAGCCGCAGGGGCCTCGCCGCCGAGAGGAGCTCCCGCGACGATTGCCACTGAACCTCCTGCTGCGGCCTCATCCTCGAAGAAGCTGTCGGTGTCTTGGGCGTAGAGCGTGTTCGAGACGGGCCTCAGTCGAAAACTGGGGCCAGAACTAGAGAAGCCGGCTAGTATTCGTACTAGATTACGATTTATCCTAGTCTCCAAGTGAGTATTCCTCAATATTTCATTTGTCTACTTGATTCATGTTCGATTGGCGAGTGTTATTGACGGAGTTGTTTCGTCAGACTGGAGTGAATAAGATAGGTCACCCTTCGGTGGCCAAGGTTCCATCGGTCACCGCGGAGGCGCCGGCTGATCCCTCGAAGAAGAGGAAGGGCGACGAGGTTGAGGCTTCCGCTGAAGGCACCAAGAGAACAAAAGGCGATGAGGTCGTCACGATCTCGGATGATCCAGTGGCTACCCCGAGCGAAATCCTGATTGCGGTGGATGTGGCTCTGAAGGCCATGGAGGACACGGAGTCGCAGCAGGCAGGCCCCACGGCCTCGATTGAGGCGACCGGGCCGACTTCGGGTCGCGCGAGGGCCGCGGTGGCGACATTCCCTCGCTTTGTTGTGAGGGCCGCCACGGCGAGTGCCTCGGTACCATCGAGCCAACTTCCTGGGGCCACCGGCGCGGAGCTCGAATAGCGTCGCGGGCATACTCCACTCGTGATCTCATCAATGGACGCAATGGAACTTCACGGAATGCTAGGTGCCTCCATACAGGTATGTCCAGTCCCCGAGGATCGGGCCACTGAATTTCAGTGGTTGGATTCTTACTGTTTTTCGCCATCCAGTCCCTGAGTGGCTAGGCACTTAGGAATTTTTTCGTCCAGTCCCCGAGTGGCTAGTCGTTGAATTTCAGCGGCTAGGCACTTAGGAAGTTTTGTCATCCAGTCCCCGAGTGGCTAGTTGCTGATTTCAGCGGCTAGGCACTTAGGAATTTTTGTCATCCAGTCCCCGAGTGGCTAGTCGCTGAATTTCAGCGGCTAGGCACTTAGGAAGTTTTGTCGCTGACGCTATAATGGTTGCACAGGGCTTGCAGCGGAGTCGGCCGAGCGGCTTGCTGCCAAACACCATGTGGAAAAGGAGCTCCTCGCTATTCAGGATACGAACGAGCAGCTTCGAGCGACTGCGGGTGAGTCTTTGTCTTGTTTGGCGCTGGTCGTGAACTTGTTACGTTTGTAATCGTTTTTTTGTGGAAGCAGAGGATAGTGCAGCCGCAGTGAAGGAAACTCTCCAGGGCCTTGTTCCGGCTGGTGAGTTGACGGCGGCTCAGTCGTCCTTGAGCACCGTGGAGAAGCGAATCGCCGAACTGGAGCGTGAGCTCAAGGAGGCAAAAGTGTAAGAGAGATCGGCAGAAGGACGAGCCAAGGCGACCGTTACTTCTGCTGCTGAGGAGCGGAAGGTGTCGGACACGCTCATCGCCGGGGTGCAGAATGACCTCTCATCTCTTCAAAATTTCATCACGGATCTCTGTCGCCCGCTGATTGGTGAGTGTTTCTTCTATGAATCCTCGGGCGCGGGACTCGCATTTTTTTGCTGGTCCTTCCCTTAATATTTTATTGTGTGTGCAGGCCTGATCACTGAAAATAATGAAGAGGCGCAATCGTACGACGCGTGGCAATGCGTCACCACTCTGGTCAATTCTGCCGCGCTGTCAGCGACCTGCCCCCAGGCGTATCTTTAGGAGATCTCGCCCACGGAGGTGATCCCTAGCGACCTCGTCGAAGTTTGGCGCTATCTAGAGAAGGCCCCGTTGGTTGTGCAGTTCATGACGCGGTCGGCCTTCCGTCGTGGAGCAGCGACTGCGCTGAGCCTTGGGCTCACGCATTTTCCCGACGACTTCGACCTTGACGATGTCACGAGTGGGTATCCTTCGTCGACGGGCTCAGTCGAGCTTGCCGAGGTGCTGAAGATGACGGAGCGAGCCGCGGTGTACTCCGACCGCGTGTGGCCGATGGGCGACCTTATTCCCTATCAGGAAATGGTCGTCGCCCCCAAAGACCCTGAGCCGGCGCACCGTGACTTCAAGGTGGAGCAACCATTTCATGCGGCCATGGCGGGTGAGCTCACGACGTACCCGTCGTATCATTGGGTTCCCTTTATCAGCAATAGAAAGGATGGTGGCGTCTCCTCGTCGACGCCTGCGGAATAGAGTAGTTTGCCATTCGGCATTAGCTTAAGATAAACATGTAATTCTCCTTGTACGCGAACAAATTTTGCTGCTATGAAGCAATGCATGGGTTATTTTGTCATTGTTTTTCTTGTTTGATTGTTGGTTGTGCGAGTCCCCGAGCGCGTCCTCCCTTTTTATGGAATTGACCTCGTTTTTATATGTTGTTTGAACTGCTAATGAGTTAGGGTCGACTCGCCATGGCTCGGGAAGCCAGTCGCATGGCGACTCCCAGGGGTGCTCTTTACTTGGCCATTTTCCCGGGCGTGAATGGGGTCGGGTCGCCGAGTCCCCGAGCGTGGTACTTGGCCGTTCTAGTCGCATGCCCACGGTAGGTGAGGACTAGGCGCGTTGTGTTAGGCGCATCACTCCACCTGATCCGTAAGACCAGTCGCATGGCGAGTCCAGGACGCGCTCTCTTACTTGGCGTTTTGTAGAATCCCAGGTAAAACCACTACTAGAAAATCGCTATGTTTTTGTTTTATGCATTATCATAACTCCATGCATATTATTTGACTAAAACTATTTTATACAAGCTTAAATTTGTTTTCTAAAATAACCCCCTCTCTATTTCAATTACAAACCCCGGTACTTCTAAAATTTTTGTTTTGTCAAAAAATTATTTACAAAAAACATTTTAAATATTTAAAACAAACAAATAAAAATAACAACATGTTTTTGTGGGGAGGCAGCCAGGTGACCAGGCCCAAGGCCCAGTCAACGGCTACCTACAACCCATAGGGAAACCCTAATCCTAGTCCCTAGTCAAAGCCTAACGCACACCCCACCCCCCACATCCCACCAGGTCCTGGCCACACCAAACCCAGATCGCCGCCGCCAGCTTCACCTACATACAACGCACAACACACACTCAGCTAAACACACGCGACACCCAACACCACCCGTTCGACCCATACCTTCCCTGTACCAAATCGCGGCTACCCACTCAACACATCCCCTACCCCGCACGCTCCTCGGCCCCACCCCACAGACCCCTGCATTCCTCGGATCCTCCCGGCAAGCGCGTCGCTCCCACCTCGACCCGAGCCCCACGCCCTCGTTCCTTCCCGAGAACCAACCGCCACCGCCCTTGGTCCACTCGTCGCAGGCACGCTGCCTCTCAGGCCTCCTTATTCCATCTTCCTCGCTCCTTTGGCCGGCCGCCTTCGTCTCTGTCTTGCAGGACCGCTCCCCTAGCGTCGCTCCCTCTGCGCGGTTGCCTCCGTTCCTGGTTGTTCTCATGAAGGAGCTTGCCTCCACGGTTCAGTTGTTTGCTCCTACAACATGTGATCCTTGCTTTGGTTGTATCTCTAATCCTCTTTGTCGCTTCGGTGATGTCCAAGGACCAAGACCAACAACCGAACCCGAGAACTCGAAGTGTGTCGGTGCTCGAATCAAGTCTGCCATCCTCCCTGGAGGTGGAATTTCAAGGCCTTCGTCATGGATGCGACAAAAGCTCGACAAGATCCCCTTCTCGGAACCGATGTTCGAGGCCCCGAAGACCGACCCCGGCGAGACCGAACCCGAACCACATCGAAACAAGATCTTCAGACCAATGTGTGACCCTCTTCCTGAGATCCCTATATTTTTATAATATATGAATATACTTGTTCCATATAATTATTCATATTCGCATACATATTGTGGGTGTTTGGGGGTATTTGATGATTCACATCATAATTAATATGGAGACCATATGCAGTCGAATCTAGTCTAATATTGGCCTCATTTAAATTTGTGTAGTGAACCGATGATATAATTTTGCCTTGCTAATACAACATTTAAAATTGTGGGGTATCTAAAACAACTATAACCATATACTTAATTGTCGGGACCCCGGTTCCGCATAATATTGCCTAATTGCATCGCATCTTTGCCATGTCATATATCATACATGCATCATGCCCGATCTTCTGCTGTAGTATTAAATAGTACATCCGGTTTGTGCTAGTGTTTTGCTTCTTTACGGATTAGGACTATGAGTTGATGCGAGTGTCGACCCTATCTTTGGATAAACCTTCCACAATGTTTCCAGGAGAGCAATCTCCCCCTTTCTACCTATCTTACTTTTATAGTATTTATTCCCTCCTGTTGATCTATTGCTATCTGTGTTGCGATGCTATAGATTCCGTACCCCGTTATACTTCCCCGCAGCCTTTATATTGCCATGCACACATCCTATTACCTGTTGTTTGGTAGATAGTCGGCCTTGCGAGTCGTAGTTGCTTGCGCAAGTAATGCATCGCGCCGTCAATCTTCTACAGTTGTTGGAGTAATGCTGCATGTTTAATGTTGGAGGTGATCATGGCTTTAATTACCGTTTAATAACTAAAATTGAAGTAGGTAAATAATGAAGAAGCACATGTGGGCAATAGATGTTATTTGGTTTTTAACCGTCCACTTGTGTCCCGTAGGACCCCGAGTACTTGATACCTATTCTTTGAATATTCGCACTATCCGCATGTGGGCCCATGAATCTCCTTAGCATGAGCTTGAGTCATATCTTATTTCTTGGGGCCAACAAGTAGTTTGGGGCTTTATTACTATCATGTACTTATGCCATGCTTTACTGCTTTATTTATGATTACGCGTGGAGCGCCTGTACTATTTTGGAAACCCGTGCCACGTTTTCGCAGTATCGACAAGCCCAGTCATACTTTCGGGTTCCCAGTCGTTTACAGCCGTCATCACAAACCTCTGGGTCCGTCTCGGAGCAGGCCAACTTCATAGCGGGTAGCTTGGTGGGGTGCCCCCCCTGAAATATTATATGAAATTTGTGATTTCTTTGTCGTGATGCCTCGTTGGGTTTCCATTTGGTTTTTCCGAGGTTGAACGTGCATGTGTTGCTATTTCTGACCCCTTGCAGGGTAAAACTTTCTGAAAGCCGTGTCCGCAGTTATGGACGACTTGGAGCACAATATCTCGATCATAGAGAACTATAACCAAAGTAGTGCAATAAATTTGACTTTATAATGACTAGTAATCAGCTTCACTACAATGGAATGGATAAATAAAATTACCAACAACTGTTGGATTTTGGGATGCCTCATGCTATATGTATCTGACTAGTAAGTACTACAACTACAACGGAATTGTTAACTAAAATTGCCTACTGCTTATTATATCAGGATGACTCATGCTATCTATCTCTGACTAGTAATTGCCGCGACTATAACAGAATGAATAAAACTGCCAACTGTGTGAGTTCCTCGGTGGAGTTCCTTGTTTGGTTTTGAGGGGGAATACCAGGATCGGTATGCTTGGTGATAGTTTCAGGTTGGATCCGAATAGGTCTTTCTTATCCCTATCTGATAGTCGCCAGTTGTATTGAGTCTCTAGAGGTTGTTTAGTACTTGCTGCGCTGCCGCTTCAGTCCACCATACCTATGTAGGCGAGGACCGCCGAATTCTAGTATCGCCGTGTACTGGCCTCAGTACTGATCGCTCTTTTTTTTTCCTTTGCCCTTTGTCGGCACCCCTTTTGTTTAAGCAGATTTTCAGATCGATGTCGTCAGTAGGGTTACCCTTCCAGCTTGTCCTGGGCAGGGTTATGGACGCCATTGGTTATCTTCAGGGATCTTGGCCTAATTTGCATCTTGTCCATACTCGGACGATGTATTGTTTCCAAGGTGATTTGGATATTTGTATTGTATATTGTATTCTTGACTCGATGAGTTACTGTTGTATATATCTGTTTTGTGGGTTCCATCGTGGACTAATGTGTAATGATATTACTTCGTTTTCCACCCGCACGCAAGTGCTTGGTGGGCACCTTTGAATCGTTTCTATGCGGGTTTGGCGGGAACCGCTGAAACGTGCATAGGACCGATTTTGAGGGTGTTATAAAGTGGTATCAGAGGTCAGCAGTTACCGTACCCCACTGGTCCAGCCTGTAGGATAACCTAGCTAATGGATGTTGTAGAGTGTCAAAATTATTTTGAAAAATCGGTTGGATAGATATGATTAGGTCTGCCTTTACTTCTTACCCCTCTGCTATTCTCCTCTTATCTCGATGTGTTTTGAATCTGCTCTCTTATCTTTTCTTTGAGTCCAGGATTTCTCGTGGTTTGTATTCCATCGTACCTTCAGGGTTTCGCTTCCATCCTCTTGTAGTGATGCTTCAACATCCGGCATTCATGCTATCTGATGATTCTTTTATCTGTTGTACCTATTAGTGGACCTAAAATTTACTAAATTTTTTCTTTATATCCTCCGGTGATTTCTGATATGACGAAATCATCTACATTAGATCTGATGAGAATCTCCATCCCTCCTTAGTTTCGGAACCTCGCTTGTCGAGATCTTCAGTCTGAATTCCGAGAGTTGGTTGCATAATTCTCCTATTCATGTGCAGAGTAATGCTTTGGGTGTGCGATGGACTGATCACCATCCGACTACTCTTATCATTCGCTCTTGTGCATAGAATCGGTGGATCAAGCAATTCTACTCCGTCCGCAGAAGCTAGAGGTGGCCTTATCTTTTGAGACCTCGACCTTGATGTTTGCTTCACCGGAGTGTTCTCTCGACGAACGTGAGCAACGAACCTTGTTGGTGGTGTTGCCTATTTCACGGAGCAAGAATCTTTGTTAGTGGTGTCGCGAGGATCTACAGAAAGCGAGGAGATTTAGACCGTCGGCCTTCTTCCCCGTACCATGAGGCGGATCTCGAGGGCGAGATCCATTGTTAGTGGTGTCGAATTGTAGCATCCCGGGTAAAACCACTACTAGAAAATCGCTATGTTTTTGTTTTAGGCATTATCATAACTGCATGCATATTATTTGACTAAAACTATTTTATACAAGATTATATTTGTTTTCTAAAATAACCCCCTCTCTATTTCAATTAAAATCCCTGGTACTTCTAAATATTTTGTTTTGTATAAAAATTATTTACAAAAAACATTTTAAAGATTTAAAACAAACAAATAAAAATAACAACATGTTTTTGTGGGGAGGCAACCAGGTGACCAGGCCCAAGGCCCAGTCAAGGGATACCTACAACCCACAGGGAAACCCTAATCATAGTCCCTAGTCAAACCCTAACGCACACCCCACCCCCCATATCCCACCAGATCTCGGCCACACCAAACCCACATCGCCGCCGCCAGCTTCACCTACACACAGCGCACAACACACACACTCAGCTAAACACACGCGACACCCAACACCACTTGTTCGACCCACACCTTCCCTGTACCAAATCGCCGCTACCCACGTAACACATCCCATGCCCCGCACGCTCCTCGGCCCGACCCCACAGACCCCTGCCTTCCTCGGATCCTCCGCGCAAGAGTGTCGCTCCCACGTCGACCTGAGCCCCGCGCCCTAGTTCCTTCCCGAGAACCAAATGTCGCCGCCCTCGGTCTACTGGTCGCAGGCACACTGCCTCTCAGGCCTCCTTATTCCATCTTCCTCGCTCCTTCCAGCCGACCGCCTTAGTCTCTGTCTCGCAGGATCGCGCCCCTAGCGTCGCTCCCTCTGCGCGCTTGCCTTCGTGCCTGGTAGTTCCCGCGAAGGAGGTTGCCTTTGCGGTTCAGTTGTTTGCTCCTACAACATGTGAGCCTTGCTTTGGTTGTATCTATAATCCTCTTTGTCTCTTCGTTGATGTCCAAGGACCAAGACCGACAACCGAACCCGAGAACTCAAATTGTGTCGGTGCTCGAATCAAATATGCCATCTTCCCTGGAGGTGGAATTTCAAGGCCTTCGTCATGGATGCGACAAGAGCTCGACAAGATCCCCTTCTCGGATCCGATGATCGAGGCCCCGAAGACCGACCCCGGTGAGACCGAACCCGAACCACATCGAAACAAGATCTTCAGACCAATGTGTGACCCTCTTCCTGATATCCCTATATTTTTATAATATATGAATATACTTGTTTCATATAATTATTCATACTCGCATGCATATTGTGGGTGTTTGGGGGTATTTAGATGATTCACCTCATAGTTAATATGGAGAACATATGCAGGCAAATCTAGTCTAATATTGGCCCCATTTAAATTTGTGTAGCGAACCGATGATATAATTTTGTCTTGTTAATACAACATTTAAAATTGCGGTGTATCTAAAACAACTATAACCATATACTTAATTTTCGGGACCCCGGTTTCGCTTAATATTTCCTAATTGCATCGCATCTTTTCCATGTCATATGTCATACATGCATAATGCCCGATATTCTGCTGTAGTATTAAATAGTACATCCGGTTTTGTGCTAATTTTTGCTTCTTCACAGATTAGGCCGATGAGTTGATGCGAGTGTCAACCTGATCTTTGGATAAACCTTCGACAATGTTTCCAGGCGAGCAATCTCCCCCTTTCTACCTATCTTAATTTTATAGTATTTATATTGCTATCTGTGTTGCGATGCTATAGATTCCGTACCCCGTTATACTTTCCTGCAGCCCTTATATTTCCATGGACACATCCTATTACCTGTTGTTTGGTAGATAGTCGACCTTGAATGTCGTAGTTGCTTGCGTAGGTGATGCATCGTGCCGTCGATCTTCCACAGTTGTTGGAGTAATGTTGCATGTTTAATGTTGGAGATGATCATGGCTTTAATTACCGTTTAATAACTAAAATTGAAGTAGGTAAATAATGCAGAGGCACAAGTGGGCAATAGATGTTATTTGGTTTTTAACCGTCCACTTGTGTCCCATAGGACCCCGAGTATTTGATACCTGTTCTTTGAATATTTGCACTATCTGCATGTGGGCCCATGAATCCCCTTAGAATGAGCTTGAGTCTTATCTTATTTCTTGGGGCCACAAAGTAATTTGGGTCTTTATTACTATCTTGTACTTATGCCATGCTTTACTGCTTTATTTACGATTGCACGTGGAGCGCCTGTACTTTTTGGGATCCTCGTTTCACGTTTTCGCGGTATCGACAAGCCCAGTCACACTTTCGGGTTCGCAGTCGTTTACAGCCGTCGTCACAAACCTCTTGGTCCGTCTCGGAGCCGACCAACTTCGTAGCGGGTAGCTTGGTGGGGTGGCCCCCTGAAATATTATATGAAATTTGCGATTTCTTTGTTGTGATGCCTCGTTGGGGTTTCATTTGGTTTTTACGAGGTTGATCGTGCGTGTGTTGCTATTTGTTCCCCCTACAGGGTAAAACTTTCTGAAAGCCGTGTCCGCGGTTATGGATGACTTGGAGCACAGTATCTCGATCATAGACAACTATAACTAAAGTAGTGCTATAAATTTGACTTTATAATGACTAGTAATAAGCTTCACTACAACCGAATGGATAAATAAAAGTACCAAGAACTATTGGATTTTGGGATGCCTCATGCTATATGTATCTGATTAGTAAGTACTACAACTACAATGAAGTGGTTAACTAAAACTGCACACTACTTATTATTTCAGGATGACTCATGCTATCTACATATGACTAGTAATTGCCACAACTATAACGGAATGAATAAAACTTCCTACTGTGTGAGTTCCTCGGTGGACTTCCTCGTTTGGTTTCGAGGGGGAATAGCATGATGGGTATGCTTGGTGATAGTTTCAGGTTGGATCCGAATAGGTCTTTCTTATCCCTATATGATAGCCTCCAGTTGTATTGAGTCTCTATAGGTTGTTTAGTACTTGTTGCGCTGCAGCTTCAGTCCACCATACCTATGTAGGCGAGGACCGCCAAATTCTAGTCTCACCGTGTACTGGCCTCAGTACTAACTGCTCTCTTTTTTTTCCTTTGCCCTTTGTTGGCACCCCTTTTGTTTAAGCAGGTTGGGTTACCCTTCCAGCCTGTCCTGGGCAGGGTTATGGACGCCATTGCTTATCTTCAGGGCTCTTAGACTAATTTGCATCTTTTCCGTACTCGGATGATGTATCACTTCCAAGGTGATTTGGATCTTTGTACTGTATATTATATTCTTGACTCGATGAGTCGCTGTTGTATATATCTGTTTTGTGGGTTCCATCATGGACTAATGTGTAATGATATTACTTTGTTTTCCACCCGCACGCAAGTGCCTGGTGGGAACCTTTGAATCGTTTCTATGCGGGTTTGGCAGGAACCGCTGAAACTTGCATAGGGCCGATTCTGAGGGTGTTACACATTTTTCCCTAGCCACTCTTCTTTGGGATGGTGTCAGTCCCCGAGCGTGGTACTTTGTCGTTCGAGTCGCTGCGCCGAGGATGTGGAGGACTGGATCACTGTGGGAAGCGAATGCATACGTCTTGGCTCGGGGAGCCAGTCGAGCGAGGCGACTCCAATGGGGCTCCGGGTTAGATTTTTTCGTGGACGGTACGAGGCCTGAATTTTTCCAGTGCCCTCATACCGCACTACTTGGTTTCCGCCAGGTCGGCGAGTAGATCGCCCTGGCGAGTGGACTTTTCTACCACATCATTGATGTAGACGTGGATGTTGCGGGCGATTTGGCTCGCAAGGCACTCCTGCATGCACCTCTGGTAGGTCGCCCCGGCGTTCTTGAGGCCGAAGGTCATGGCGGTTTAGCAGAAGGCTCCGAATGGCGTGATGAACGCCGTCTTCTCTTCGTCCTCCACTGCCATTTTGATCTGGTTGTACCCATAGTAGGCATCGAGGAAGCATAGCGACTCCAAACTCGCGGTTGAGTCGATGATTTGGTCGATCCGCGGGAGGATGAATTGCTCCTTCGGGCAGGCGCTATTGAAGTTTGTGTAGTCAATACACATATCCAGGTCCCGTTTTTCTTCTCGATTAGGACTGTGTTTGCCAGCCACTTGGAGTATTTGATTGGCCGAATGAAGCCTGCAGCGAGTAGAGGATGCACCTCCTCGGCAGTTGCTCGGCGGCGTTCTTCATTGAAGGGCCGCAGCGACTGATTCACGGGTCGTGCTTTGGGGTCGGTGTTCAGTTTGTACTTAGAGAGTTCCCTCGGGACACCAGGCATGTCTGATGGCTTCCATGCGAAGATGTCGCGATTCTCACGTAGGAACTCGATGAGCGCGCCTTCCTATGCTGGGCTCATGCCTGTCCCAATCATCACCGTCTGGCTGGAGTCGCCTGGGACCAGCTCGACGGTGCGAGTGTGCGTTGTTGCCTCGAAGGCGGTGGATCTGCCACCCTCCGAGTTGGGCTTCTTGAGTATGGTGGGGTCGACATTGTTGACCCCGCTCGCGTAATTGGCGAGCTCCTCAGCGTGGTAGGCCTATGCCGCGATGATGGCGTCAGCGATTTCGGCGCCTTTGGCTTCGCATTCTGCAGCCATGTCGGGATCGCCATGGACAGTGATGATGCCACACGGACCGGGGAGCTTCATCGTGTTGCATGCGTAGTGGGGCGATGTCATGAATTTGGCGAATGCCTGGCACCCCAGGACGCAGTGGTAGGGGCTGTTGAACGGCACCAGCTCGAAAACAATCCACTTGGTGCGGAAGTTTGCTGGTGTGATGAAGGTGACTGGAAGCGTCACCTTGCCGATTGGGTACGCCTTACGACCGGGGTCGATGCCGTGGAAGGTGGTGTAGGTTGTCTCGATCATCAACTGTGGGAGCCGCAGTCGCCTGAATGTGTCCAGGTATAGAATGTTGATGGAGCTGCTGCCGTCCATCAGCATCTTGGGGAGCCAATAGTCCCCCACCTTGGGCTTGACCACCAAGGCGACTCGGCCTGGATATTCAATCCGTGGCGAGTCGTCCTCGTGGCTCCGGGTGATTGGTTTCTCGAACCAGTTAAGGAACTGGGGGATGTCGATCTGGGACACCGCATTGACTGCGACGGCGCGGGCGATGACCTTCTTCTCGCGCTTCGTGTTGAAACCTGTTAAGGTGTGGAGCGAGCCGGCGACGCTGCCGAATTTTCCGCCTTGTGGCGGGTGGTTGTCGGGGTCTTCCCGTGCGCGCCGTGCCTTCTCAATATCCTCTAGGGAGTGGCAGTCTGCGGTCGTGTGAATAGCGGGCTTCCCTTTCCTGCTGTGAAACACACAGGGTTGGTTGAGTAGAGCTGTGGGGTCGAACCTCGGCTTCGCCTTGTAGTTGCCGCCATCGCGGCGCTCGCCTCCGTCGCGGCGGAAGATCTTGGGTTCGCACGGTGTGTATCTAGAATTAGCGACGAAGTCGACTCCCCCGTCACCGCGGTGCTTGCCGGTGAGGCGAGTGTTGCTATACCGTAGCTCGGGTCGCCTCCTGTTGTCGTGGATGCTCGTGCGGTGATTCCCTCCCGACTCGTTGTTGGTTTCTTGGTTTGGATCTTCCTCCGCGTACCGCTTGGCGATCTCGAGGTGGTCCGGTATGTTGTCAAGTGTTTTGTACACCCGCTTGATTTTGGCAACCAGGGGCTCATAGTGGCACTAGGTCTTGAAGCAGTGGATCGCGGTGTCCGGGTGGATTCCGGTCGCGTTGTACCACAGGTCTTGCCACCTTTGGACCCAGCTGCGGGTCAACTCGCGGGGTCCCTGGACGTATTGCTCCAGGTCCTCGATGGTGGTGGCGTGGGTGTAGGATCCCTCGAAGTGCCTGACGAAGGCATCGCGCATTTCCTCCCAACAGTCGATGCTGTCCGCGGGGAGGGTGTTGATCCATTGCCGGCACGCTCCCTCCATCATTAGGGGGAGGTAGCGAGCGGCGAGCAGGTCGGTGTGGCCGGCGATTCCCATCGCCATGAGGTAGGTGTCCAGCCACACGGGCGGGTCATACAAGGGGTCGTACTTATCGATCTCCTTCGGCGCCTTGAAGTTCGCCGCGTATCTTTCTCCTCGAATCATTGGTCCGAAGCATTGGGGTCCGACTCGGCTCAGCGAGCCCCTTGGTTCGCCGTCGCGGTAGTTGGTGAGGGTATGCCTCAGGTCATCAGGCTGGCATGCACGCCAGCTCTAGTTGTTGATGATGTGGGTGTGCGCATCGACTGGCTGCCCGTTGGCGGCGACAAGGTTATTTGCCGGTCGTGGGTCATTGGTGGAGAGCGCCACGTGTGCGAGTCGATGTTGGAGCTGCAGGGGCTCGGGTGATGGGAAAATAAGGGTGTTTTCCACCACTGGCGGCCGCTCGAGGCCGCCTTGCTGCCTAACGAACGCGAGTACATGCGACCCCGTGAGTCGGCACCTGCGTTTTGTTGCTCGACTGCCTTGGCGAGTAGAGCCTTTGCGTACTGGATCTGCAGGGAGCCTTCCCCGGTCACGGTGATGTTGTCGACCACGGCTCGGCTCGCTACGACGTTTTCCATCGGGGTGGAGAACAGCGGGAGGCTGATCCCGGGGGGCGTGCGGCCGGGTGGTGGTGGTGGGGCACCGTTAGCCGTCGCGCTTGGCGGTGGCCAGGAACTCCCTCCTAGCAGCGCGTTCTCGTAGATCGCGCATTCGGCCGCACGAGCCGGGTCGTTTTTATCGTCGAAGTTCAGGGCGCGTCCCTGAATGGTGGGGTTCTGGCGCGACCTGATGCGGAGTTGGTGGTAACGCGAGAGTTCCTGCGCCGTCACCTGCTCGAGGAGAAATTTCGCGCTCGGCTTGTTCCTTGCGGACCACTTCCTCCAGCCGCAGGCTGAGTTCCTCGACCTCCGTTGCCATTGTGTTTGGTGGGATCGGCGTGGAGAAAGGGTCTGGCGGGGGGTCGGCGCCATTCGCCATGTAGGCCGCGACGTGGCCACCTGATCCGTCATGGAGGTCGGCGGAGTTCTCCGACCCAGAGTCAAAGTCGAAGTCTCCCACGTTGGAGACCTGGGTGATGGAGCCAATGGGTGACGCGGTGATGATGGATCCGGCAGCCGACGCCGGGGTCACCGAGTCGGCGTCGTCGTTGAGGGCCGCGTCGTCCGCGACCACGGTGGTTTCGGCCACGTTGTTGTGGGCCGAATCATACTCGAAGGCGAGGCGGTGGATAGTGCATACTTGGCTCTCAGAGAGCTGGTCGCGTGGCAGCGACTCGCGGATGCGAGCCAGGTTCTCCGAGGTGATGGTGTCAGTGAAGCCGACGAAGAGGCTCATTGTGCTGACCGGCATGATCACGTTGTGCGTGACGAGGCTTGCTGCCGGGACGTAGCTGCTCGGCAAGATCTAGAGGATCTCGCCGATCGCGATCATGCGACCGGTGGCGATCGTCTCGTTGATGGGTAGATTGGATATCGCCATAGAATACCGTCCTGACGGGCCAGGCCCCACGGTGGGCACCACTGTCGTGGGAATGGCCACGATAAATGCTGCAACCGGCAGCGAGTAGTAGAAAATGGGGCAAGGGCGGCCAGCCATCTGCGGTGCGAGATGATGGCGGAGACACAAGGGTTTACCCAGGTTCGGCCCCCCGGAGGGTAAAGACCTAATCCTGCTAGATTGTATTATGGAGAGAGTACAAGGGCGAGCTCGATGACTAGGAGGCGAGTCGCTGGGGTGTATGATGGAACATGTCCTCTATGCGTACCCTAGGGAGGTTTATATATGCTCACCTCGCTAGGGTTTACAGATCTACAACGGAATTGGTTAAGGATTCGGAAGGTCTTTGACCTAATCCGACTGGGCCTAGATATGCTTCTGGGCCTCCGGCTTCCAGTCGCCTGGGTCCTCGCCAAGTCTCGATCCAGTCGCCGTCCTGCGGGCCCACTCGCTGGCATCTTGGGCCAATAGGAAACGTCCTGCTAGGCATACCCCGGTAGGCATATCCCCATCAGTTAGACAAATGCCTGGGCCGCTAGCCTAAGACATGCCTAATCATGGTGGAAACTTGCAGCATCACCATAGTAAGCAATCTATGAAGCATTCTTCTTATAAAAATGAGAGATAGAAAAAGGAGATTGAGAAAAAGAAAAAAAGAGATGAGAAAAGTGGAAAGAGAGAAAAAAGCACCATTTTCCCATAGTAAATAACAAGATTGCTGAGATGCTCATTGTCTGTTGCCTTATGATTTTGATATGGCATAGCTCCTGTATCATGGGGCAAGGGGTACCCCGTTGGCGGTTCTCTATGATACACATCTACTTACTATGACAAGAACTTACCGGTAACTAAAGTTGAGTAGCATAAGGAACGACCCTCGTACTTAAGGGACATGAGATTGCAAACTTATACTTTGCCAAGCATGTACTCCATAATTTGTTCACTTTAACATTAATCACTTCAAGATGATTATGATAGGGGAAATGAGAGATGAAAGCTAACAAGTACCATAATTTTTGGAAGCTCTTTATGAAACTTGAAATCCCTGCTTCCCTTTTGAAAGGCCTTTCTTTCACTTTTATATTGAGTCTCCACCTTCTATCCTTACGCACCAATTAAGAGAGCATAGTTGCCATTCTTAGTTCTATGTGCATTGTCCCAAAACTTATTGATTGATTCATTTTGTTGATATTGCTTGTCCTTGAACTATTTGTATCTAGTCACCCTTATGAACTTTGAAGGTATCTTATGCATTTATGTTTTGCTACTCCATGATGGACAAGCTGAATGCCACTATGCTATGTTTTTTATATGTGAAACAAACAAACTTCTTTCAATGCATTGCATTTTTATTCATGAATCTTTGTTTGTATCCTTTCATGTTGCAGCATAGTTGCTATGTCTTATTGTTAGAACTTCATCTTTCATGTTCATGTTTAGAGTACTTTGATCCCATCTATCAATGCTTACAAATGGTTCGACCAAAATTGTGATGGTGCATGTCACATCAAAAATTATTCTTTTTACCACTTACCTACTCGAGGACGAGCAGGAGTTAAGCTTGGGGATGCTTGATACGTCGTAAACGTATCTATAATTTTTGATGCTCCATGCTTGTTTTGTATCACTTGTCTTATGGAAGGGACAAAATGCCACAGTGCCACAGTGCCACTTGCTTGATACGTCGTAAAGGTATCCATGCTTGTTTTGTATCACTTGTATAAACTTTCTGGAACTAACCTGTTGACAAGATGCCACAGTGCCACTTGCATGTTTTCTACTATTTTGGGTTTCAGAAAAGCTAAAAAATGAATATTGCCGGAATTAGACGGGACAAAAGCCAAGATGCCTATTTTTCCCAGAGCAACATAGAAACACGAAGCAGAGACGGAGGGGGACACCAGGGCAGCTAGACCCTATGGTGGTGCGGGTGGCCCCTGGTGGCTCCACCAGGTAGTGTGGGCCCCCTCGATGCCTCCTCGTCTCGCCCTTTCTCCTATAAGAAGCCCCCGATGAGAAAAATTTAGATGAATGGGCATACATCCACAAAAAGTTCCGCAGCGCCGCCGCCACCGAAGGGGAGATTCGGGGGACAGAAGTCTCTGTTCCAACACCTTCCCGGGACGAGGAAGTGCCCCCGGAACCATCTCCATCAATCTCCATCACCATGTCCATCGCCGTTTCTGATTCCCATGATGAGGAGGGATTAGTTATTCCTCGAGGCTAAGGGCTCTACTTGTAGCTATATGTTCATCTCGATCTATGCATGATCATATTGTGGTCATGAGCTTTGTAATCAAGTAGATATACTTTGATACTCAAGTGCTTTAATAGATCTCTGGCTCTCCCCACGTATGTGAAAGTGACAGCATGCGCACCGTGGTGGCACTTAGGCTATAGATCACATAAATACTTGTCATGAGTTATATTTGGATTTGGATGTCTTTATGAAATTGTGGTGTTTGAAGGAACCATCTAGCGCTCAAGGTGACAATGTGGGGTTATCTAGATGGGGATTGCAAACTTTAAGGAGTGCTTTTGTAGCCCTACCATCGATCAGAGTTATCCAACCGGAGAGTAGTTCGAAGTAGTATCATGAAGAGAAGATATTTATATGAGAGTGTCCACTAGTGAAAGTATGATCCCTAGGCCTTGTTTCTAAAAACTGAAACACCATTTGCATCTAGATCTGTTACATGTTTGTTGCTTCCATCTTTATTTTAGTTTGCCTTTAGTCTCTTCCACGCCATCAAATCTCTTTTTTAGCACCGTTACCACTTATAATCATCCAGACCACTTGTATTTCACTATCTCTTCGCCGAACTAGTGCACCTATACACCTGACAAGTGTTTTGGGTGTGTTCAGAACACAAGAGACTTCTTGTATCTTGATGGGAGGGTTGCTTGAGAGGGATACCTTTGAACACTTCCTCCTTGGGTTCGATAAACCTTGGGGAATCCACTTAAGGAAAACTTGGTGATGTTCTACAAACCTCTGCACTTGGAGGCCCAACAACTGTCTACAACAATAGAAGTGTGTAGACATCAAGCACCTCTCTAGGTATGTGTGACCTAGTATATATAGGGAGTGAAAGTGAGCTCCACTTACTCGTGGCCCATTCACTTAAGCCCTATTAGTCACTATGAGTCTGACTCACTGACTCAGTCCAAATCTGGTTCAGGTCCAACCCGAATATATTTCCGGTTCAGATCCAACCCGAACTTGCTCCCGCTCTTAAGTGTGTGACCCCACATGCTCATGGCAACTTGGATACAATTGGAGTCTGACTCACAATCGATCAATAGGTAGCAGCTCCTAGCAGAACGTGTCGACTCCCAAGTACCAAAGAGTCATGACGACATGCCATTCCAATGCGACTTCGTCCAAGTCCCTTTTACCTTATGATATACCTTCTCGAACTATAGGCAAATAATCGTCATCCCTTAAATAGTCTGACTCTCTTCTCGATCCGAGATAAGTGATTCATCTGACCAACTCTGAGTCGATCACCTCGGTTAACACTTTAACTGAGTTGCACAGGGACATGCTTTCCGGATCATATCCCACAAGAGGGCCCAGAGAATATCTCTCCAAATGGAAGGGCATAATACCATCTTGGTTATCGACATCACGTAGCTTGATTCTAAGTTGACCCAAACTCTGCCTTTATAACTTCCCTGTTATGAAACAATGTTTGACAGAACCTAAGTCGGTTATCCTCAACTCGGATTGTGAAACAACCTCAGGTCTAAGGATTACATTGATTGAGACATCAGATGACAACTTGTTCGTTGTATCTCAATATGGGACAATCCAACTCGCTAAAATCTTTAGATGAATCCGTGTAAGTCGGAATGGCATCACCATGCCAATGACAAGTTGAACCGAGTCATCTGCCGACTTTCACATTAGTCTAAGTTGTGTGTCCAACATAACGTCAATGAACATAGATATTTAGTATGAACAACATGATTGTACAGTTCCACAACTGAATCACATATTCAATGATATATATCAGATGTTCATGCAAGGAAAACTTAATAACTTTATGCATACAATGGGAATTACATAATACATGATTTACTCTAGTGCATATTCCCAACACAAATATGATGCATGTTGCATCCGCGAGTATGCAAGACTCAAATTCAACAAACAAAGAAGAATCACATGGAGAGGAAGAATCGATCTGAAGTGTGTTCCAGGCAACTTACTAGATTGTAATACCCTAGACTGTATGTTCTAAACACAAGCCGATATAACCAAAAGTGGATAAGGTGTGCTACCATGGATGCCGAAGGCCACCCACGTGTAGGACTGTCTAGCGGAGCAGGGCATGGTACCGGCCAACACCCCTACCCACTTCCCATGGTTATAGATTCATGTGCAAGAAATGTAGCAAGCTGGACTGCAAGTCAAGCATACACAAATGCATTGGGGCCCTGGCAACCAGGGTGCCACGTCCCTACGGTTGAAAGGTCCAACATCAGGAAAGTCACCCCCCTCATGAGGCGGTAGCGCCTCTAGAGGTGAATCGGACACACGATCCCTCTCAAGGCCCCGCTTCATGAGGAAAAAACCTTCGGTGGGTATATCTCTTACAGGGTCTGTGCTGCTATGTCTCGCCATGTCTCGGAGCCTCGGATGCTTTGGAGTGTGCCAGGGGGAGTTTGGTAACCTCATCGGATGGGGCACGAGCCATATCCCAAAAGGGAGCACAACATCCATGCGGCTCCAGTCCGCCTCGGTAAAGAAAGACCCGGTCCGCCTCCCTTTTTGCAGGAAGAGGATAGATGACCTCATGGTGGAAGGATCCTCCCATTTGAAATTTCACTGTAAGAAGGAAAAGCAGAGAGGAATAGATGAAGAAAACAGTGCTAAATAAGGTCACTTTACGGGAGGACGGAGAAGAGTGTAGATTTCTAGACTCAGTCCACCAAAAGCAGCCTCGTAGACCAGGCTGTGGAGGAGAGTGATACATCGTAAACATATCTATAATTTTTGATGTTCCATGCTTGTTTATTATCTACTTTACTTTGCTTTGCTTTGAGGTATTTTTATATGTTTTCTGGGACTAACCTATTAAAAAGATGCCACAGTGCCAGTTGCCTATTTTCTTCTGTTTTTGGTTCGAGAAAAGGCAGAAAATCAATATTCTCGGATTTGGATGGGAGAAAAGCCAAGTCAATATTTTATCGTGGAGGAACACGGAGCCAGAAGATGATACGAAGAAGGTCCACGAGGGGGCCACACCCCCTGGCCGCCCGGACAGGCCTGGCCTATAACATCCCAATTTCAGCAACCCTGATTTAATGTCAAAAAGGCAAAAATCAGGGGGAATAAAAACTTTTGCTTGTATTGTGTGCTTACCTGTTTGCTTGTGTCCAAGCAACTGTTGGTGTATTAGTTGTATACCCCTCATCTAAACCCCAGTTTAAAAAAACTATTTTACAAAAGAGATGTCTTGGCTCATCTTTCATATTCTCAAATGTTCTGGCATTTGCAAAACCTGAGCCAAGATGACTTTGACACAACCAAATACTTTGCTAGATTCTATTGCCAAAACTATGGAGACCTATATTATCTCCTTATGTTTTCAAGACAAAACTTCAATTATCCTTATCTCTAGGTTTTCCCCAAAACCTTTATTAAAATCTTTTCATCTGAATCTTGGTAGAGATACCTAGATGGTACTTATCTTACTTCAAAGAAAAACTCTCTTTCAACATACCCATCCTTACCTCTAGCTAGGCTTGATGGTAACCGTAGTAGTAGTTAGATAATTTAAGATAAATTGCCTTGATCTGTTGTTTGATTAATTGCCTTGATCTGCTAATTTCCTTGTTTGCTTAGGATCTAGATTGAGCAAGTCTAGTAGCTCATCTCTTAGGACCCCAACCCTTGCCTTGGGATCATCAGTCTCAAAGCAAGCATCCAAGTCTGGATCTAAACTAAGCCACTCAAATGATCATCTCATCTCATGCTTATCTTAATCTAAGAATAATCCCTCTCGAGGGTTTCCAATTTAATGAAGACCCAATCTAAGCATGGATAATATCTACTTATCCATCAGATCAACATCCTCCATATGATCATGAGTTTGAAACCTAGCATCCCCTCCAAAATCATCTACACTTGCACTCTAGTCAAAATCTCCAAATCTGCCAAAATGGTTGTCTGGATTTCTTATCTGGATACCATCTTTGGAGCTCCACCTTTTCCAACCTATGTGAAGTATTGATATTGTACTTGAACCATCTTGTAGTACATCTTTAGTACTACCAAGGCCCACTCCTGCCCTTGGCTAAGCCATTCCATGACCCAATCCTCCATGATGGTTTTGTAGTCAAGATAATAATCTTTTCTGCAGATCTTATCATCTTGCCTACTTTGGCAGAAGCTCACATCTATATGCCACCTCCCCTTGACCAACTCTTTGCATGGTTATGATCCACTAACCATGGACTATCAACCCCCACCTCACTTGTTTCCATTGGAGGCTTGTGCTTCCTAAACCCACATGTATCTATTATGGCAGTCTTATTTTCAACAAAGTTTGCCATCACTAGAAAACCATCTCAAATCTACATGACATGGTCTAACCATCCATATAACCCTTGTACCAAGGTGAGCTTTGAGCTCCCTAATCCAACCTTGTTTAGAGGGCATCAGAATAACTAAACCCTAGATCCTGCAAGAATCTAGTTTCCATCCTTTTCACCACTGTTCTTCCAAACCAAGGTGAACCTTGATGCCTACATCAAGTTTACATCATATACCTTGGATATAAGCATCCCCAAACAATTTCCATATTTATTTGGTTATTAAACTATTTTATTCTCTTCCCTTACAAATTCCTCAAAACCCTTGTCTATAAAGACACGTTTGTTTTTCTCCAAATCACCTTGCCAACTCAGGGCACATTTGATGCCTATACTCATATTTTAAAATCAAAAATAAATATTTTTGAGACTCTTTATTATGTCTTTTCACCCTTTTTCTTAAAGGGCAGAAACAACAAATAATTCCTTAAAAATACTTTTACACCTCAGTAAAACCCAATAAAATTCTCCAACGTGTAGTATGGTATCTAGGACCATATCACATCAAAAACTAAGCTTTACAAATGTAAAAATATCATTTTTGCTTACATAAACTACTTCAACACTTTTTGAAGAAGTGCATTTAAATGGGATTATAATCATCAGAAAAATCCCATTAAAATCATGGAGAGACTATTTGACCTCATGTATCTACCAGCACCATTTTCCCACTTTGCTCAAAACAACTTTCGCAACTTCCTTCATCACTAGTAGAAAACAGGCTTTTCGTCCAAGCGATTAGTCCCGACTGTGGCTGGGGCCGGGACTAATATCCCTCACCGGACGGCCCGAGCCACCCAGAACCATATGTCCCGGCCCGTTAGACCCCAGTAGTCCCGGTCTGAGACTCAAACCGGGATTAAAGGGCCCTGGCCCTGCCGCTCGCTGGGGGCACCCTCTTTAGTCCTGGTTTGTATCTCCAACCGGGACTAGTGGTCTGGCCCTATATATACGCACAGCCCCCTCCCCCTGCCAACTGTTTTTTTCCTATTGGGAGAGAGTGTTGTTGTGCTATTTTTTTTCTTGTTCATACATATGCACGAGAGGTGTTCGGTGAAATGTCCATTAGAGAGATGCAAGTTCAGGTCACACAAGACAGACATGATATGAGGTGACCGAGCCACACTTAAGTTTTCTCATCTTTGTTTCCAAGTGTAATAAAAGGTTAGAAACTATTTTCTCATTAAGACCGTCGTGCAGTACTATTTTTAGCATAGTGATTGCATTTGACATATATTTGTATGATACAGATGAGCCATCCATGGATGTACAGTGACCGACGCTCTGCCCCTTTCAGAGAAGGCGTGTGTTATTTTCGAGTTGTGGCCGAGGAGAACAAGCGACCAGATGGTTTTGTTTGTTTTCCATGTGTTGACTGTAGGAATGAGAAGGCTCACACTTCCGCAAGAGTCATTCAGAGCCACCTGCTTCAGTCTGGTTTTATGTACGGCTATAATGTTTGGACCAAACACGGAGAAAGAGGGGTTGTGATGGAAGACGACGATGAAGAAGAGAACGATGATGACAACTACCGATCTATGTTCCCTGAATACGCTGATAACGCAATGGAAGACAATGAGGAAGGAGGTGAAGAACGGGAACCAGACCGGCCCACTGATGATCTTGGTCGGGTCATTTCTGATGCAAAGAGAGACTGCGACACAGAAAAGGAGAGGTTACAATTTCAGCAGATGTTACAGGACCACAACAAATTGTTGTACCCAACTTGTGAAGATGGCCAGAAGAAGATGGGTAGCACACTAGAATTGCTGAAGTGGAAGGCAGAGACCGGTGTGACTGACTCGGGATTTGAGAAGATGCTGGTACTCATGAAGAGGTTGCTTCCAAGAAATAACGAATTTCCCGCCAGTACATACGAAGCAAAGAAGCTCGTCTGCCCTCTAGGATTAGGTGTGCAAAAGATACATGCGTGCCCTAATGACTGCATCCTCTACCGCGGTGAGAAGTACGAGAATTTGGATAAATGCCCGGGATGCACTGCATTGCGGTATAAGATCAGAAAAGATGACCCCTGGTGATGTTGATGGCGAGCCACCCAGGAAGAGGGTTCCTGCCAACGTGATGTGGTATGATCCTATAATACCACGACTGAAACGTTTGTTCAGAAACAAAGAGCATGCCATTTGCGATGGAACATGGAAGAACGTAAGAAAGACGGGATGTTGAGGCACCCCGCTGATGGTCGACAGTGGAGAAAAATCGAGAGAGACTTCCCGGACTTTGCTGGTGAAGCAAGAAACTTATGGTTTGGTCTAAGTACAGATGGCATGAATCCTTTTGGGGAGCAGAGCTACAGTCACAGCACCTGGCCCGTCACTCTATGTATCTACAACCTTACTCCTTGGTTGTGCATGAAGCCAAAGTTCATTATGATGACAGTGCTCATCCAAGGCCCGAAGCAACCCGGCAACGACATTGATGTGTACCTAAGGCCATTAGTTGATGAACTTTTACAATTGTGGGACAAACCAGGTTTACGTGTGTGGGATGAGCACAAACAGGAGCCATTCGACCTACGAGCGTTGTTGTTCGTAACCATCAATGATTGGCCTGCTCTTAGTAACATCTCAGGACATACGAACAAGGGCACGGGAAGTCAAAAGATACATCACGTCGGTGTAGTGTGCTCTGCAAAAGACGTGATACACCTTGATACCTAGCGTTGCTGTATGGACATGTATTATTTCAATAAAGCACACTACACAGTTCTACAAAATTCCACCTTGGTGGCTCTGTATATTGAAAAACACAAGATTATTGTACGCTCGAAAAACCCGGGGATGCCTGACTCCTCGATTAAAGTGGAACACGAGGACACTTTCAGCAGTTGGTTTGCAGAAGAATATCATGAATAACAACACTGTTGAAGGTCAGTTGTACTTGTTGGCACGGTTACCATCTTCGACTATATGTACTTTCCAAGGGTACGAGATAAATGGTAATACATTTTACACGATCGTCCAAGATAAAAAGAGCACCAACCAAAACAGTGGTGTCCGCTTTGATGCAACAGATGACAATGGGAATAAGGACACATATTATGGGTACATAGAGAGATATGGGAACTTGAGCATAGACCTACTTTTAAGGTCCCTTGGTTTTGGTGCAAATGGGTCAAGATGACAGGAGGAGGGGTACATGTAGACGAAAATTATGGCATGACAACAGTGGATCTCAACAATCTTGCACACATGGACGAACCATTCTTCCTAGCCAACGATGTGGCTCAGGTTTTCTATGTGAAGGACATGTCTACAAAACCAAGAAAAATAAATCAGCAAAAGAATACATTGTACGATGAGCCAAAGCGCCACATAGTTCTTTCAGGGAAAAGAAACATCGTGGGAGTGGATGACAAGACAGATATGTCAGAAGATTATAATAAGTTTCATGAAATCCCGCCCTTCAAAGTGAAAACTAACCCAAGCCTCCTATTAAATGATGAAGATTCTCCATGGCTACGGCGCAGAAGAAAACAACAACACTAGATAGGGATGTTGGTGTAATATATTAAACCTTTTATATAATCATATTGTTAAATGATGAAGATTCTCCATGGCCATGACAGCCGCACTATAAATAGAGGGAAAGGGCAGGGCAGGATGGGCCAGGCAGCACCAATAATAGGGGTTGAACCTTTAGTCCTGGTTGGAGAAACCAACCGCGACTGAAGGGATTGCGGCAGGCTGGGCCAGGTAGCACTAATAATAGGGGTTGAACCTTTAGTCCCGGTTGAATGAACCTTTAGTCCCGGTCGGAGACAGCAACCGGGACAAAACACGAGTGAGCGCTAATAATAGGGGTGAGTATCGACATTATGTCGTGAGTGTCGACACTATGTCGAGCTGCTTGTACTATAAATAGGCCAGTCCTCCAGCCAGTTTGAGGCATCTCCAAGATCGATGGTTTTCGAGAGCAGGGACACCACTACGGCCAGTTCTAGGGAGATGCCGCCGGAGCCCAGTCCTCCGGCATCCCCAAGAAACTGGTCATAGAGGCACTCCCTAATATGTGAAATTAGGTTAGCTCCCAAGCATAATGATCTAGTTAGAGAAGTTACAAGCTGCAAGATGGTGGTTCGGGAGAAGGGACACCACTACGGCCAGTTTCAGGGAGATGCCGCTGGAGCCCAGTCCTCCGGCATCTCCAAGAAAATGGTTAGAGAGGCACTCCCTAATATGTGAAATTAGGTTAGCTCCTAGGCATATTGATCTAGTTAGAGAAGTTAAAAGCTTCAAGATGGTCTTCGAGAGCAGGGACACCACTACGGCCAGTTTCAGGGAGATGTCACGAGCCAGTCCCTCCCAAGATCTCCAAGAAACTGGTCATAAAAGCACTCCCTAATATGTGACTGCACGTGTTTGGAGATCAGAACTTCATGGTAAGTTCGAATCGGGACAACATCTTCATAGTTTGGGAAAGTCGTAGTACGAATCGGAACTAAAGGTCCCCCTTTAGTCCCCGTCCAACCATAAAACAAGACTAACACTCAATACATTTATTAATATTTAAAAATCAAGACTACGGAATCGGGACTAAAGGCCCCCTTTAGTCCCGGTCCAGCCACAAACCGGGACTAACACTCAATACATTTATTAATATTAAAAACCGGGACAAACCGGGACTAGCTAACACTCAGGACTAAAGCCGCCCCTTTAGTCATAATCATGCCTAGTCCTATAGTACACAGCTTCAGGGTCTTCTTCGTCATCGTCATCATCATTGTCATCATCACCTGCCTCTCCGGGGATCCTGAGCCCAGCCATGGCATATAACGGGGGGACCTGCAACTCCGGCCTCGGATTCAAAGCGGGCGGGTGGACTTGTGTGCACCGTAGGCGAGGATGGTCTCCCCCGGTGATTTAGCGCATCACGCCTATGATAGTACGGTACTCCCACCATAGACGGCGGCCGGCTTCATTGTGGTTCACCAGGGGCGGGCCATCACCATCGTACCTAGCGAGCTCCCATTCCTACCGGTTAGCGAAGAAGGCATTCCAGGTGTCATAGTTGTCGGGATCCCACTGGGGATCCATCCGCTGCTCCGGCGTGAGCTCATGGTAGAAGTGGTTCGTGATGGCCGCCTGTCGGGCGGAGCCTTGAGGAACGGGAGGGACATGAATACCTCCAGCACTCAGAATCCAGCCTACGGGCGACCGGTATCCTGGTGGGAAAGGGTAGCTTGAGGCACACAGCGCCTCCGTCTCCTCGAGGGTCAGAATGGCCCCGTAGGCGCTGTCCATTTCTGTGAGAGAGGAAGGTGTGGATGTGTGCATAACCATGGCATGGTCGGCCTATATATAGATGGAAAGGGCGGGAAAACATGGCAGGATGCGGTGGGAAATGGCGGGAAATATCTTTAGTCCCTGTCAGTGGCTACAACCGGGACTAAAAGCTCGGGTTAGAGAAAAGGGCAGAAAAACTTGGCGGGAAGCGGTGAGAAATGGCGGGAAAAATATTTAGTCCCTGTTAGTGGATACAACCGGCACTAAAGCTTATTCGGAAAATAAATTTGGATTAATTATTCAAATTCAAGAACTTTTCATGTTGAAAGTTTAGTGAGATTCAAAAATATGCAAAAAAATAATAGTTAATGCATTTTTAAATTGATAATGGCAAAATGGTTAATAATTTGACTATTTAAAATAATTATTTGATAAAACAAAAAATGGATTTGGATTAATTATTCAAATTCAAGAACTTTTCATGTTGAAAGTTTTGTCAAATTCAAAAATATGCAAAAAATAATAGTTAATGCATTTTTAAATATATAATGGCAAAATGGTTAATAATTTGACAACTTAAAATAATTATTTGATAAAACAGAAAATGGATTTGGATATATTATTCAAATTCAAGAACTTTTCATGTTGAAAGTTTTGTCAAATTCAAAAATATGCAAAAAATAATAGTTAATGCATTTTTAAATTGATAATGGCAAAATGGTTAATAATTTGACTACTTAAAATAATTATTTGAGAAAATAGAAAATGGATTTGGATTAATTATTCAAATTCAAGAACTTTTGATGTTGAAAGTTTTGTCAAATTCACAAGTATGCAAAAATTATAATTTAAATGTTTTAAATGATATTTTTGAAAATTTGAAAAAAGCACATGCGCGCTAGATTTTTTGGCCCAGCGCGCGCAAATTTGGGCCTTGAGTCCCGGCCCAGTTTACCAGCCAGCACTAAAGGTCTGGCCCTAGTGCACGAAAAATGAAACGCCCCCCTCTAGTCTCGGTGCATGGCACCAGCCGGGACTAGAGACCCCCCCTTTAGTCCCGGCTGGTGCCAGGCACTGGGACTAAAGGGGGGTATAAATTGAGGCCTTCTCCCCCTTTGCATTCCACGCACTATGAGAAGTGGAGGCCAGAGAGAAGACGAAGCACCGCCAGGCTTCCCCGCCGCCAACTCCGACGAACATCCATGCCCGTCGTGCCTCCCTCTCTGCCGGCCGCCACCGCTGCGCCCGCCCTGCCGCCTTGCCCCGAGTGCCTGCCTCGAGCTCAAGACCGCGCCACTGTCGCCAACTCCAACGAAGCGCCGTCCGCGAGGCTGCCCGCCGCCAACTCCTGTGCCCACGCCTGCCGCCAGCGCCATCGCCGATCGCCGCCACCGCCGGTGAGTGTTAGGGTTAGGATTAGTACTTAGGATTTTTTAGTTTAGTATTATAGTTTAGGATTTTTTAGTTTAATGTATAGTTTAAGATTATATTTTAGGATTATAGTTTAGTTTATAGTTTAGGATTTTTTAGTTTAATGTATAGTTTAGGATTATAGTTTAGTGTATAGTTTAGGATTATATATAGTTTAGGATTTTTTAGTTTAATGTATAGTTTAGGATTATAGTTTAATATTATAAGTTATGTTTATTACAGGGTTTTTATTGTAATATAATAGTGTAATATAGTATTTTTATTGTAAGACCCTCTTTGTAACCGGAGTTAGAGTTAGGATTAGGGTGTTGGTGCTCGGTGGTGACTGGAGTTAGGGTTAGGGTGGTGGTTCTCGCGGGAAGCCGCATAGTCGCTCGCCTCTCCCGTGGCGACCATCTCCGGCCACCGCCATCGTACCTCCGGGTTTAGGGTTTAGGGTGGTGACCGGAGTTACGGTTAGTGTGGTGGTTCTCGCGGGAAGCCGCTTAGTCGCCCGCCTCTCCCGCGGCCACCATCACCGGCCACCGCCCACCGCACCTCCGGGTTTAGGGGTTTAAGTTTTATTTTGTTAAGTTCAAATAAGTATTGTGTGCATTTTGTAGGAACTATGGATCCACCTAGTTCCCCAGTCCGCAGAGAGCTAGATTCGGAACACTTGCTCGAGGATATGATTCACGATGTCGATGAGGGATCTCCCTCGAGGTATCTGAACTCGTCCGGTGAGGGAGAGGAGACTAACAGACAAGAGGAAGAAGCCCATGGACGCGTAACGTAGACCGACGAGGTATATATATGTATGATATCCGATGATCGTCACTATGTACCTAGTTGTATATATAATGTTGACGAATGTTTCTTCTCTTAGGACCAGCGAAAAAGTTTCCCCTGGGTACTGTTTATGAAATTACAGAGGTTTCAGGAGATGGAAAAACCATTGGAACCGAAGAAAACAAAACAACTATTTGTACAACAATACGGAGTTGTTGCTAGAGATCGCACCCCGATCATTGTTCGGGAGTGGAATAATCCCCAAGAGGCGGAATGGAGTGATGTGTATATCGACAATAGGTTCAAAGATGAACTTTTTAATGACCTAATGGGACATTTCAAGGTGCCAGAATGTGACACTGATGACGAGACTGCTAAACTGAGAAAGAAAGTCAAGCAGTTCGCACTAAAGAAGATGGCCAAACTATTCAAGAACTAGAAGAAGTCATTATGGCAACAATATCAGAAGGACAAGAAAACCCCATTTTTCGAAGGCTATCTAGCGAAGCAACAGCCTTACTGGGATGCATTTGTGCTGTATAGGAGGTCAGGAGTTGTACAGGAAAACTCAGAAAAAAACAAGATAAATGCTGCGAAGAAGAAATATCACCATAACTTGGAGCCAGGAGGCTACGCGGATGCCTTGCCTAAGTGGGATGTAAAAGAGAAAGAGCTTCATAATAAAGGGATCATTCCAGAACCAAATCGCGAAGAATGGGATTTGAGGGCAAAAAATTGGTTCTTTGGGCATGGGAGTACATATGACGAACTTACAGGGGGCCTTGTTTGCAGTGACGGGATAAAGGTACCTAGGATTGCATGGCTAAAAGTGGTCAAAGATATTAAATATGGAATAAAACAGTTTCACCTCGATAGAGAGAATGACTTGCTGACCTTGGTCCTCGGGAATCGCGAACATACAGGACGAGTCCGAGGCCTTGACAGGAGTTTCACGTGCGAGACTGGGTTTCCTAAGGACCAAGGTACCTATAGGAGCCGATCAAGAGCAAAGCAACAATGGGAGGAGGAGAAGGCAGACAAGTTCAAGCAGCTTCTAGGAAGACTTGACAAGCAGCAGCAGCAGATTGATGAACTTAGAGGAATAGCACGCTTGCAGCAAGATCCTCCACTCGATATTACCGCCAACCCATCTCAACGGAGAAGCAGAATCGCTAAATCGGAGGTCCCATCTAACGATGCATCCTATACTACAAATGGCGGTCCTGGCTACCCCGTGGATGGAATTAAGGAGTAGATACCTTGTGAGCTCCATAAAAAATTGAAGAACGTATCTGTGAATGTGGCGGTCGGATCGGCTGTGCCTTGTCCGCCTGATGCATGTTGGCATGGCCGTGAGATTCCACCTGGCTATTCTAAAGTCGGGGTGGATCAAATCGTAAAGGAGTGGGAGTTAATGGAGCTTGACATCCCTGGACCTGAAGGTGAGATCACACTGGGAGAAGTACTTGGTGGGATCATTCTCTAGGAAAAGAACAACATACGGTTTCCAGGCTCGGCTCACTACCACCTCTGAGTCATCGCAGGTCTCCTTCACGTACACCTCCATCACCTACAAGAAGCCCACCCCATGATGACTACGAACACCACATCCCGAGTCCATATCGATCTCCGCCGCAGGCTCAGCAGTCTTCGCCGCCCGCTAAGGACAATAAGCGGAAGCGTGCTCTGTCAGTGAGTTCTAAAGGACGCGGCAGCCCAAAAAGGAAAATGTCTCCCCTCCCAATAGTGCCTCATCAGAATCATCCCATCAGACCTTACGATCGTACTGGTGCGAAATCTGCAGCGATATCAAAGGACGAAGTGGCGGCGCATTTTGAGAAGAAGAAACCCGAGCCTGCTCCGGTATACCCGAGACACAAAAGGCATATGCACTTGATTTTCTGAACACACCATTGCAATATGAGTTGCACCATAAGCTAGATGACTATCTACGCACACTTCAGAAAGAAGTGGCGAAGAGTAAATCAAGCAAATCAAGTGCAAGCGGTAAAAAATCAGCAAGCACAGGTGCAAGCGGGTCTAAAACTGCAATTAGTAAAAAATCAGACGTTCCCCTTCTCGGACAACAGGCAAAATAAACGATCGCACCCATCAAGGTGGTTTCAAAAAACGTTCCACTCCTCGCACAATAGCCAGTAGATATGTCAATAGCTGCGGAGTTGGCGGCCAGCATGGAAATTACTCTTGATGAACTGTTAGGCCCCCAACTTGACCATCTACCCAAGATGCCACTAGCCCCTAAATATGTCGCAGGTGAGGATTTGGTCAGCAAAGAGAGGCTGAGAGAACTGCCAACACAAATGCGGAATCTCCATCAATGGTACTCGGTGGTCATGAAGCAGGGGAGAATAATGATCCTAGCCAAAGTCCCACCTGAGTACTACTTCAGACCCGAAGACAAATCCATCCTCAGCTGCTATTGGCTGTTCTAGTTATACCATCTCGACGCCCTAGACAAATCCATCCTCAGCTGCTATTGGCTATAAGTTGTTGAATTCATTGTCTACATGTTCAGTTTTCAGTTGTTTAGTTCGGAACATGTGATTATCCTTATTATGCAGAATGAAGATCCTGGAATGTAGAAGAAAAATGATCTACAATATTGGGTTCATTGACCCAGATAAAGTGCATATAACCATGCTAACTGATAACTTCGAGGAGACGGAGGAAAACCTTCTAAGGTTTCTAATGGAGCGAAATTTCTCCGACCACATATTGTTTCCTTACAATTTCAGGTGAGGGTCTTACTCTTTTGTACACATTCACTTTTTATTAGTCGATAATAAGTGTAACTGATGAGTTACTGATGTATATATAAACGTTTGCAGCTTCCACTGGGTTCTGCTAGACATTCAGCTTGATAAGGGAAGATTTGATGTCATGGACCCATCAAAGAGAAACCTGGGAGATTTCCGCAGCATGCCGAGCATGCTACAAAAGTAAGTTTCGCGCCAATATCGGTCTCTTTCGTTGATTTCCTGAGATATTAGGTAATGAATAACTCATTCATTAATTTTCTTCGTCGGGCAGGGTTTGGATCCGGTTTAAGCGCGAGGTTACCAGTGTATTTAGTGATAAGCTGACGTTTAGGGCGGTCTCGGTAAGTAGCACGTGATATGTCCACACATCTCTTTACTTCTAGTTCAATACAATAATGATGCTAGATTATTATTTTGATTGAATTCTATTCTTGTAAAGCGCGCGAGGCAGCCACATGGGTCGAATCTATGTGGATTCTATGTATGCGAGTTCATTCGCAAGTTTACCACCGAACACAATGATTATAGAGTCGATGTAAGCAATGCATTCACACCATCATTTTATTGCCGTCACATTTTGTTATCATGATTGATATTTATATTGATCTCCTTTTTCTTATATATAGTTCGAGAGAATGCGGGATCAACTACTACCAACGCAACACGTACTAGCAATTGCGGAGGAGCTGGCGGGATTTATTGTCAAAGAGATCGTAGACGATGCCGGAGAATTTAGTGTGAATAGGCGCTACTGATCTCCATGTAATCGAACAGACGTGCTCTAGTCCCAAGATTTTGTGATCTCAATGTAACTATGTAAATTCTATATATTTGTATCTCGATATCGTAATACAGGTTATCTTATATATGCACGAATGTTTACGATATGTGGTGGCGTAGAAATATTGAAAAACTATATGTTGAAATGAAAAATAAGTAAATAAAACAATAAAAAATGAAATTTCTGCCGCGGTAGAGAAAAGGGGCAAAATTCTGTCGCGGCAGAGACCCACTAGTCCCGGTCCATAACACCAACCAGGACTAGTAGGGGTGCACCCTGAGCGCGCAGGGGCAGCCACGTGGACACCCACTAGTCCCGGCTGGTAACTGGGCCGGGACTAGTGTTGGGCCTCTAGTCCCTCTTGATTTTTCCCGGTTCAAAAACCGGGACTAAAGGCCCTTACGGCCCGGGACTAGAGGCCCTGTCTCCACTAGTGCATACTCCTTCTTTTGATCAAATATTGGTAAACTAGTCCCTGTTTATTCAAAACAACTCCAAACCAGCCTCAACCTTCCCCAGCACTATAGCAGCAGCATCTCCCCTAGACGACCTAGCACTGTAGCAGGACTTGACCATTTGTCCTTTATGTTTGTTCTTGAGAGAGAGACAAGGGTCTTGTCCCATCAAGTCTCTTTACATCACTTGCAGCTCCCTCTCTGTCTCTCTCCACCCTCTCTGCTCGACCACAGGCTACCGTACACCTCCCCCACCGCCCCTATGGCCCCATTGGCTGAGCACCTCCCTCCCTCCAATCTTCCCCCATGGACTATGTCCATCATACACCCTCCACCCCCACTTTATAAGGTCACAAGCCAGAGCAGCACCCCTACCCTGGCTCATTTACCCCCTCTCCTCTCCAATCACACCCCAGGCCACCCCCTCCCTTTCTCTTGCCCTACCCTTCTCGAGGAAGAAGAAGAAAAAAGGAGCTCCGGCCTCCCCTCTTCTTGCAAGCACAGCCCCCTCTCCTCTTGCTTCCTCCCTCCGCATGCACTCTCTCCGAGCTCCCATGACCCTCCTGAAGCTAACCCTGTACTTCTCCTCAACATGCAGGCACCTTGGAGGTGTCTTTGTCGAGCTCCGTCACCCTCCTTTCGGTTGCAGCCGCGGGGAAAACATCCCCATCGTGGAACCAGTCCAAGTCGTCCACCGCCATGACCACCGTCTCCGACTGCGCCCCCTCCGCCCCCTCTTTGTGGCTAACGAGCCCTAAGTAAGCGTCTCCGACGATCTCCCTCCTGCACATCGTTGGTGCTCGTGCGCATGCACTCTCCCCATGCCAAGAATCCCCTTGGCACCCCTTGTTGAGCTCGCCATCGAGCTCCGCATAATCCCCGACACTTCCATGTCGCTGATGCGCCCCAGTGAGCCTTCCCGTGTGCCGCTGGCCGAGCTAGCGTTTCCTCGCTGCCGGCCAAGTCGCGAGGTCGACGACGCGCGAGATTCGTCCATCTGGATGGGATCCAACGACTGCTAATCCCCCATACCCCTTCGCCCTGCCTGGGCCAATCGGGCCCCGGCTCCTCTGCGCCGGCCTCGCTGCATGGGCCGGATCTGCCTTTGCGTGGCCTAGTAGCCAGCCGACACCAGCCCGTTGCCCCTGCCCAATTTCCTTTTTTTTCCAGATCTATTTGTAGCTGTTTGGTTTAAATAAAAACAATGTGGTAAACCCCTAGATCTTGGCTAGATCTAAATTTCGCTACATGCACACATCCTTTCCCTAACATGAAGACCAAGTCCTGTACAAAAATAATGTATATATTAAATATGATAAATAATATACCAAGATATGTCCATAACATGAATTAATTTCTCCAGAAAGTTTTACAAGATCAAATGGAGTAAATACAAATGGGAGTGAAAGGTACTAACCATACAATTCCATTACACAGATCCCATAGTCACTTGCTTCCTAGATTACCCCTAGAAAAAATAACAAGAACAGACACTTTCTGCCTTTAGGAATTTCTCTAGGCCAAACCAAGTGAGGTTTTGACCTAATTCAAACTTCTAGGTTCCCCACACACTCATATCGTCCAAAACCAAGTAGCTCTTAATTTTATGAGTCTCTGTTGATTTTTAGTTAATTAAACCCTTATGTGCATGGTTTATTCACTAATAAAAACATCACTATAGATCTGTTACTCCAAATGGGTTGATTCCAATTTCTACAGAAAGGTATATTCAGTACCTAACATGTGTCCTTGGAATAAAATAAAGTTCTTCTGTAGATTAAATCTGATAAAAAAGACAAATCTTGTCCAGTACTGCCTTTGGGAATTTCTCAAGGACATTCTGGTAATTTTTTTGAGGAGATTCCAACTCCTATTGAATCAGTCCATCAAATACTACTTAATCACCCAAGGAAATAAGTTTTGGAACTCCATAGAAGTTCTGGTGAATTATTTCCTTAAAACTAGAGTTTTATCCACTATAAAATCCATTATAAATCAAGGGAAATTGATAAAATAGTGAAACCACTTTTGTTGGCTTCATTTTATCAATTCCTATCTGATGGTATCATTTTCATACAATGTTATCATACATATCCAATCCTTGATCCAAAAACCTCTCTTAGTTACTTCCTAGACATTAAATCCATAGGGAAGCCTTTTCCTTAATGTGTCCTAATCATCTCCCCATCCAATCACATCCAACCTCCAACCACCTACTGATGTTTATCATGTAGTTATCCTTAGCTTTCTGTATGGATTATTATTTGTATGCTTGTATTGATTGATGTATTGTTTGTTTGCATGTATGCTTGATAATGGTGATAGTTGCGATTGTATGACGGTGAGAAGAAGGAAGCATCAGGGTTATCATATTATTGTTATTATTGTTATCTCACGCCCTCAAGGGAATTCTCGCTAGACACAGGCAAGCCACCATTCCTGAACTACTATATTGCCCTATTTCTGTTTATCAACTGTTTTATATCACGTTTGTAAAATGCATGAAAACAGACATGGTTTGCTTGAAATAAACAGATGTGAGTAACTTGTCTCCTCCAAGTTATGAATGTGTCTCCATTGGACACCTACCCTATTTACACCTACTTTTACCCCTTATAACGAGGCTAAGATGATTAGCATATTCCCTCTTGGAACCCATGGATTTTCAACAATAAAACTATTTTGGGTTCTTACCCTACTACAAAGTTTTCAAAATAAAACCCTTGGAAATAGGCATCATTTCCGAGTGGATGTTTTACTAAAAGAAGATATGAGGTGGATGAAGAGAAAGACAATCAAGAGAAAGAGAAGGAATGTTCTAAGCCAATGTCTGGAACAATTTATCCGTGCAACCAAATTACCCCAGACACTGGGGCTTAGCTCATAGTTTGTGATCTTTAGTTGGGGCTTCTCTTACTCACTAAAGGGGAGAAATCCCCTGAAATCTGAGCTACCTGTAGGGTAAGGCACTGGTGCAACAACTGGGTCTCTCGCGGACAAAATTCTTTTAGGTAGTATGGATGGAAGATTGTCACTATTACTATCTGCCAGACTTCGGTCTGGAGATAGGGGTCAGTACAGAAGGAAGAACCAGGGTCGAGGTACCCCATACTCGTACCGGAGAGATAAACTCAAAAGGAAAAGCCACCGTTGCTAGGGATGGACAAATGAAAAGTGTAAGTTTGATTATCCGAACCCCTGTCTATCCTGTGTAGCAGGCTGTGGTTTTATCCCGGCGGATGTATTGATTCTTGTGGGCAGAGTGCACAACCTCTGCAGAGTGTAATCTATTAGAATAGCCGTGTCCATGGTCAAGGACGGTTGGAATGGCAAGTGCTAGGAGGACCCTTCGGTTAGGGTGAGATGAAATAAAGGAAATGACATGGGCACGAGAAAAGATAAAGAATAAGTTGGTTTTGAACAGAGATGGTCGATAAGGTTCTAGCCCGGGTTTTACAACAAAACGTTTTCTAAATCTTTTTAACAAGGATGTGGAGAAGTCCAGATTTTCAAAAAGGAGTCATATTTTTTCCAAAACTCTTTCTCAACAAAGATATAGAGATGACAATGTTAGGTTTTCAAAAACAACTATAGTGTAGAGCTATCTCGCCACAGCCATATATTCATTCTCTTATTACCCTTGTTTTAGTGGTTTGCGAGTACATTCAAAGTAAAAACTGGCATTGTCCCTGGCTATTTACTTGGCCAGATTGCAGATGTTAAGAAGGAACAAAGGCGCTGACGTCTATGCGAGCTAGGCTGTCTTCCCAGTCGGTTGCCTATAGGTTAAGGAACGTGCTCTACGCTGAAGACTTCCGCTACTTATGTTGTATTAGCCATAAAGGCCTTCTTGTAAGTTTTTGTACTCTTTAATGTAAGGATGATGTAATGATACTTGTCGGTTATGCTCGTGGCTCACTGATCATGGGAACGTGAATTGTATGCATAACAGGTATTCTCGGACCGTAAATCTGGGGTGCCACATGGCCCGCGCCTAGGGGGGTGCATCCGCCTCGGGCAACCCCTCGGCCTCCATCTTTGCCTATAAGAAGCCCCCGATACCAAAACCCTAAGTACTTGATCAATCTTCCACGAAATAGTTTGTAGCCTCCGCCACCATCGTCCCTAGATCAGGGGGATCTGAAGCTCTTCCCGGCATCCTGCCGGAGGGGAGAGATCATCCTAGAGGCTTTCTTCATCACCATGCTAGCCTCCGGTATATATGATGTGTGAGTAGTTCCACCTTGGACTACGGGTCCATGTAGTAGCTAGATGGTTGTTTCTCCTCCTTTGTGCTACCATGTTTTGATCTTGTGAGCTCCGTTCATGATCAAGATCATCTATTTGTAATCATGCATGTTCTGTTTGCGGGGATCCAATTGACATTGAGATTACTATGTCAGATTGGCTAATGATTCTACCTTATTGATTCTATCATGTCTGTGTTGTTTGTGATCTTGTATGCTCTTCGTTTCTAGTAGCTATCTTTGCCAAGTATATGCAAGTGACTCCAAGAGGGAGTATTTGGTACTGCATGTTGGAGAGAACATTAGAGCTCCTGACAAAAATAAGATCTGGACAGTAGGACTTATTTTCCATTTTTTAAATGATTAAAATTATACTTCCATAAAAAAGATCTGGATAAATTAGTAAAAATGGGAATGGAGATCTGGGCTGGGTATGTGAAGAAATTGGGCCACAGAGAGGGATTTAGCTCGACCGATGTTACTGCCCGCGCGGGGGATAGTGGCTAGCCAGCCTGAATGGGTCGGCCCTCTAGCATCGCCCATTCCCGAGGTATGGGGATATCTGAGCCACATAATCGTCTTGGATCCGACGACATCCGTGCGTCCTCCTCCTTCGACCAGGAGCAGGGAGACTGAAACCCTAGCAAGGGTAGGGAGGTGCGGGGAGCTTACCACGGGATAGAAGGGTGTCGTGGAGGTGCAGAGGCGACTCGGTGCGCCACGCCACAGTCGGGGATGGGCGGATGCGAGGGTTTTAACGTCGGGGGAGAGCTCGCGCGATGACGCCTGCCGGTGCACATTCGGGAGCTTGCCGTGGTTACTTCCTGGGACCGTCCTGATCAAAATAATAGCAGGGGAAGGGTCATAGGGAGTAAGGGGTGCTAGGGCGTAACATGCAGACAGAGGGAAACTCGGGAGAGGGATCCATGCTAGATTTCTTAAGGGAGGCCGAGAGCTCCTTCTCTGTTTCTCTCGAGTAGAACAGAGCAGTGGAGAGGGGGAGGATGCTCTGGGTAGGTGAGTGGGGAGTAGTGGGGGTGAATGAGCAAAGAGGGGGGGGGTGCTGGGGTGACCTGAGCCCTTATTTACTAAAGGGGGTGGGTGCATGGTGTACATTGTCCATGGCCAAGCTTGGGGAGGTGGCTGGCCAGGGATTGGGCTTTAAGGGCGGTGGAGTGGTGGTGTGGGACCTGCATATGACAAGAGAGGACAGGGGAGGCTTGGGTGAAGATATTTTCAAAGTTTGCACTCACAAGTCCTCTCTCTCTCTCTCATCCAAGCACTAATGACAGGAGAGGAGTGTGCTATAGTAGCTTGGCTATAATGCACGACCAGGAGGGAGTGGGGTTGTGATCTGAAAGCTTGGCTTGATAAAGTTGATGTGGTTTTGGATGGTTTTGATTTGAGCAAATGCTTGATTGGAAAAAGTGATCCAAACAATGGTTGTGAAGGAAGTTTGAAAATTTGCATTGAGGAATGTGGGGAAATGGTACTGGTAGATAGCGGATGTCAATTTATCTCATCAAGATTTATTTTGGATTTTTCAAATGAGTTTAAGCCCATTTAAAAGCGTTTATCCAAAAAGTGCAGAATTTGTTTCTAGAGTGTCAAGCGATATTTTTACATTAGACAAGGTTGGTTTTTGATGTTATGTGGTCCTAAATACCATATTCCACATTGGAGAATTTTATTGGGATTTATTGAGATGGAAAAGTATTTTTAATCAATTATTTCTTGTGTTTGCTATTTAAGAAAAAGGGAAAAAAGAAATCAGAAAGAACCTCAAAATAATTTATTTTTGAATTTGAAAGAAGGGATATGATATATAGGCATCATATGTGCCTTGATTTGGCAAGGTGATTTGGAGAAAAACAAACTTGTCTTTAAGGACAAGGTTTGGAAGATTTTCTAGAAAAAGAATTTAAATAGTTTTAGGCTCCAAATAATTATGGAAATTATTTAGAAAGAGATTATATCCAAATTAGATGATGTAAACTTGGTTCATACATCATTGTTCACTTGGGTTCTGAAGGGCTTTGGTGAAATCGGAAGAAACTAGATTTTTGGGAATCTAGGGTTTTGTTATTTTCATGCCACCAAAATATGGTTCGATTAGTGAGCTCATAGCTCACCTTGGTACAAGGGATAGATGGATAGATAGACCAAGTTATATAGATGATGAGGGAATCAAGAGTTGGGCTTGGTTGTATTTGAGGTGGTGTAGGGGTGATGGCAAACTTTGATGAAAATAAGGCTACCATAGTAGGATTGTCATGATGCCATCTAAACCAGGTGGGTTTAAGATGCACAAGGTGTCAATGGAAACAAGTGAAGTATTGATTAATATACCATGGTTAGTAGATCATAACCTTGCAAATATTTGGTCAAGGGGAGGTAGCATATAGATGTGAGCTTCTGCCAAAGTAGGCAAGATGATAAGATTTGCAGAAAAGATTATTATCTTGACTAAAAAACCATCATGGATGAGTGGGAACCAGAAGGGTTAATCCCAGGGAAGGAGTGGTATTTGGTAGTACTAATGATGTACTACAAGATGGTTCAGGTATATTCTCAAGAATGCGTATAGGTTGGGAAAAGTAGAGCTCCGAAGATTTAATCTAGATAAGAAATCTAGAGTTTTGAACTAGATTACAAGTGGGAAACAAATTGAGAGAGTGAAAATGGTTTATCCTCCCCGTCAAGTGGTTTATGTTGAGGTATAGGTTGAATATAGGGGATCCATGCTTGGATTGGGTCTTCACTGAGTAGGAAACTATCAGAAAGGGATTATCCCTGGATTGATCTGATTAGGAGATTAGTTGGTCAGTTTAGTGGCTTAGGATAGATCCAGAGTTGTATGCTTGGTCTGAGATTGATGATCACAAACATAGATTGGGTCCTAAGAGATGACCTACTGGATTATCTAACTCTAGTTCCTAAGAAAACAAGGCAATCAGCAGATCAAGGTAATTCATCAGACAACAAATCAATGCAATTCATCTTATCAACTTATCCAACTACTACTAAGGTTACCATCAATCCTAGATTGAGGTAAGGATGGGTAATTTGAATTAATATAAGGGCCTCTTGGTATTTATCCCAAGATTTGAGTGAAGAGGTTTTTAGGAAAAAGGTTTTCGAAAAACCTAGGGATAAGGGTAGTTGAGTGTTCTTTCTTGAAAACATAAGGAGGTAATATATGTAGGTCTCCATAGTTTTGTTAATAGCACTAGTAAAATATTTTTTTGTGGCAAAGTTATCTTGGCTCAAGTTTGAATGGTCGGAACATTTGAGAATATAAGGATGAGCCAACACATCTCTTTTGTAAAATAGATTTTGTAAACTAGTGTTGAGTTAAGTAGTAAATCACCTGATACATAATCATTTGCATGAACACAAGCAAACAAGTAAGAAAACATTGCAACATGCAACAATAATAAGTTTTTGTTCCCCCTGATTTTTTCCTTTTGGACACCAAATTAGGGTTGCTGAAGTTGGGATGTTACAAGTAATGTTTTGTCGTTCTGCATGATTATAGCAATTATTGGTCTCTTAGTTGGTCGCTCCCAGTCTTTTGCTATCCTCCACTTTTATGAGTAAGCCCTACTCATGCATCCAACTTCCAAGATACCAAGTTATTCCAAAGTGTCCACTATAAATTCATATGCATGGTGTGTTAGACCATTCCAAGTATATTCTTGTTTCATCTACCTTCCAATTAAAAAGTCACTTTTTATGTGAAACTTAGTGATTAAAGCTCTCACAATCTTGATGGAACACTTTATTTTTCTTGCCCCTAAATAAACTTGAACAAGTGGGTCATCTATGTTGTATATGCTTGCACTTATATGTTGGAATTAGTAGAACCATGCCATCATGGGGAACGCTTTCAACATTACACTTGTACATTGTACCAAGTTGATACCATGCTCTTTTGTTTATGGATGTCGTCGGTGTTAAATGAAAGGGGATCTTGTAAGTCCATGGAGTTATGTATGTGTGTTAGAGAAATGCCTGGGCCGCTAGCCTAAGCCATGCCTAATTATGGTGGAAACTTGCAGCATCACCATAGTGAGCAATCTATGAAGCATTCTTCTTATTGAAAAAATAGATAGAGATTGAGAAAAATAAAAAAAGAGAAATATTGAAAAGAGTAAAGAGAGAAAAAAGCACCATTTTCCCATGGTAAATAAGAAAATTGCGGAGATACGCATTGTCTGCTTGCCTTGTCATTTTGATTATGGGATAGCTCTTGTATCATGTGTACCCCGATGGCGGTTCTCTATGATACACTTGTACTTAGTATGACAAGAACTACCGGTAACTAAACTTGAGTAGCATGAGGAGCGGCCCTCGTATTCAAGGGACATGAGATTGCCAACTTATACTTTGTCAAGCATATACTCCATAGTTTGTTCACTTTAACCTTAATCACTTCAAGATACTTATGATAGGGGCAATGAGAGCTAAAAGCTAACAAGTACCATAATTTTTGGAAGCTATTTGAGAGACTTGAAATCCCTGTTTTCCTTTTATGAAGGGCCTTTATTCCACTATTATATTGAGTCTCCACCTTCTATCCTTAGGAACCAATTAAGAGAGCATAGTTTCCATTCTTACTTCTATGTGCATTGTCCCAAAACTTATTGATTGATTCATATTGTTGATATTACTTGCTCATGAACTATTTGTATCTAGTCACTCTTATGAACTTTGAAGGTGTCCTATGCATTTATTTGCTACTCCATGAGGGACAAGCTGAATGCCACTATGATATGTTTTCTATATGTGAAACAAACAAACGTCTTTCAATGCATTGGTATTGATGATATTTGTTTGTAACCATTCATGTTGCATGCATAGTTACTTTGTCTTAATGTTAGAACTTGTTCTTTCATGCTCGTGTTTATTCTTTGATCCTAACTTTCAATGCTTGCAAATGGTTTGATCTTGATTTTGATGGTGCATGTCACCTCAAAAATTATTCTTTTTATCACTTACCTACTCCAGGACGAGCAGGAGTTAAGATTGGGGATGCTTGATATGTTGTAAACGTATCTATAATTTTTGATGTTCCATGCTTGTTTAGTAGCTACTTTGCTTTTCTTTGTCTACACTTTGAGGTATTTTTATATGTTTTCTGGGACTAACTTATTAACAAGATGCCATAGTGCCAATTGCCTGTTTTCTTCTGTTTTGGTTCTACAAAAGACATAAAATCAATATTCTCGGAATTGGATGGGACAAAAGCCAAAGTCAATATTTTATAGTGGGGAACACGGAGCCAGATGATGACACGGAGAAGGTCCGCGAGGGGGCCACACCCCTTGGCCACGCGTCCAGGCCTGGCCCACGCCTTGGGGGGGGGGGTGCAGCTGCCTCTGGCACCCCCTCGGCCTCCCTCTTCGACTATAAGAAGCCCCTGATACCAAAACCCTAAGTACCCGATCAATCTTCCATGAAACAGTTTGTAGCCGCCGCCACCATCGTCCCTAGATTAGGGGGATCTAAAGCTCTTCCCGACATCCTTCCGGAGGGGAGAGATCATCCCGGAGGCCTTCTCCATCACCATGCCAGCCTCCGGTATGATGCGTGAGTAGTTCCACCTTGGACTACGGTTCCATCTAGTAGCTATATGGTTGTTTCTCCTCCTTTGTGCTACCATGTTTCGATCTTGTGAGCTCCGTTCATGATCAAGATCATCTATTTGTAATCATGCATGTTGTCTTTGCGGGGATCCGATGGATATTGAGATCAATATGTCAGATTGGCTAATGATTATATCTTATTGATTCTATCATGTCTCTGTTGTTTGTGATCTTGTATGCTCTCCGTTTCTAGTATCTATTGTAACACCCTCAGAATCGGCCCTATGCAAGTTTTAGCGAATCCCGCCAAACCCGCATAGAAACGATTCAAAGGTTCCCCAGGCACTTGCGTGCGGGTGGAAAGCGAAGTAATATCATTACACAATAGTCCATGATGGAACCCACAGAACATATATATAAAACAGCGACTCAAAGAGTCAAGAATACATATATACAATACAAAGATCCAAATCACCTTTAAAACGATACAGCGTCCGAGTACGGTCAAGGTGCAATTGGGCTAAGAGCCCTGAAGAATAACCAATGGCATCCATAACCCTGCCTAGGCCAAGCCGGAAGGGTAACCCTGCTAACGACGTCGATCTCAAAACCTGCTTAAACAAAAGGGGTGCCGACAAAGGGCAAAGGAAAAAGAGAGCGGTCAGTATTGAGGCCAGTACACGGCGAGACTAGAATTCGGCGGTCCTCGCCTACATAGGTATGGTGGACTGAAGCGGCAACGCAGCATGCACTAAAAAACCTATAGAGACTCAATACAACTGGCGGCTATCAGATAGGGATAAGAAAGACCTATTCGGATCCAACCTAAAACTATCACCAAGCATACCCATCCTGGTATTTCCCCCTCGAGACCAAACGAGGAAGTCAACCGAGGAACTCACACAGTTGGCAGTTTTATTTATTCCGTTATAGTTGTGGCAATTACTAGTCAGATATAGATAGCATGAGTCATCCTGATATAATAAGCAGTGGGCAATTTTAGTTAACCGTTCCGTGGTAGTTGTAGTACTTACTAGTCAGATACATATAGTATGAGGCATCCCAAAACCCAGCCGTTGTTGGCACTTTTATTTAGCCATTTCGTTGTAGTTGCAATACTTACTAGTCAGATACAATGGTAACAGGTGACAACCCAAACCAGCAATTGTTGGCACTTTTATTTAGCCATTCCATTATAATAAAGCTAATTACTAGTCATTTTAAAGTCAAATTTATAGCACTAATTTAGTTATATTTGTCTATGATCGAGATACTGTGCTCCAAGTCGTCCATAACCGCGGACATGGCTTTCAGAAAGTTTTACCCTGCAGGGGGCCACAAATAGAAACACACGCACGATCAACCTCGAGAAAAACCAATAAAAACCCAACGAGGCATCACGATAGAGAAATTGCAAGAATCATATAAATTTCAGGGGGCCACCCCACTAAGCTACCCGCGACGAAGTTGGCCGGCTCCGAGATGGACCCAGAGGTTTGTGACAATGGCTGTAAACTACTGGGAACCCGACAATGTGACTGGGCTTGTCGATACCGTGAAAACATTCCACATTGGTTCCAAAACAGTACAAGCAATCGTAAATAAAGCAGTAAAGCATGGCATAAGTACAGGATAGTAATAAAGCCCCAAACTACTTTGTGGCCCCAAGAAATAATATATGACTCAAGCGCTGGCTAGGGGGATTCATGGTCCCACATGCGGATAGTGTGAATATTCAAAGAATAGGTATCAAGTACTCGGGGTCCTACGGGACACAAGTGGACGGTTAAAAACCAAATTACATCTATTGCCCACCTATGCCTCTGCATTATTTACCTACTTCAATTTTAGTTATTAAACAGTAATTAAAGTTATAATCATCTCCAACATTAAACATAAGGCAATACTCCAACAGATGTGGTACTTGACGACACGCAACAGCACTTGAGCAAGCGACTACGACACGCAAGTCCAACTATCTACCAAACAACAGGTAATAGGATGTGTCCAAGGCAATATACGGCTGCAAGGGATATCACGGGTACGAAAACTAGAGCATCGCAACACAGATAGCAATACATCAACAGGAGGAAATAAAGACTATAAAGTAAAATAGGTAGAAATGGGGAGAATTCTCACCTGAAAAACATTGCTGAAGGTTCATCCGAAGATCGGGTCGACACTCGCATCAACTCATCGGCCTAATCCGTGAAGAAGCAAAGCACTACCAGAAACACCGGATGCAATATTTAATACTACAGCAGAAGATCGGGCATGATGCATGTATGATGTATGACATGTCAAAGGTGCGATGCAATTAGGCCATATTAAGCGGAACCGGGGTCCATACAATTATTTAATAGGTTCAAGTTGTTTAGATACTCTGCAATTTAAATGTTGTCTTAACATTGCAAAACTTATCATCGGTCCGCTACACAAATTAAATGAAGCCAATATTAGACTAGCTTTGCCCGCATATGGCCTCCATATTTAATTTAGGTGAATCTTCCAAATATCCCCAAACTCCCACAAACATGTATGCATGCATGACCAATTTAATATGCAACAAGTATATATTATATATATATAAGTATTGGTCTCGAAAAAGGGGTCACACTTGGGTTTCGACGATCTTGGTTCCGAGGGGTTCGAGGGGTTGTTCTTCGGACTCCGGGAAGGAGAGCGTGACGCCATTGTATTTGTGAGGAAGAACTTGGGTCATCGATTTCATGAAGGCGATCTTGTCGGTGATGGCAAACTTGGATTCCGATAAGAGGGTCTTGTCCACCGAGAGGGTTCGACGATCTTGTTGCAGTGTTATTGATCTTTAGTCCACTTCGTAGCAACAAAAATAGCATCACCACACTACCAGCATGTAACACCATCTTGCAACGATGAAGCCGAACGCCTCAAAGACCAGCCCAGAACAGACATACAGTTGATAGAATGCATCTGCCTTAGCACCTACACACCAACATGAGCAGTACCTGCGCATCACTCGGCGGGGTACTAGCGCAGGAAGGGTGTCGACGAGGTGGGGCACACGCGGCAGAGGGAAAACACACGAGTTAGGGACGACCTTGGGCCTGTGGAGGATGGGGAGGGCGACTGGATGGAAGCAGGGGAGGCGACGGGGTCGGCTCAACTGACGAACGCGCGGGCAGACGGGGAGGACCTTGGCGATGGCGAGGGGGCCATGGAGCTTGCTGGGCAGGGGAAGGCGAGGTCCTTGGCTGCGAGGCGCGCGTCCAGGACAGGGAGACACAGCGGGAAGGAGGAACGACGCCTGAGGAAGGAGGGAGGCCGGGCGACGCGCTGGGGAGGTGGTCGGCAGCGACGTCCGGTCACGGCGGCGAAGAGCTCGAACGGGAGGCGTTGTGCTGGCGGTGCAGAGAGCGACGCAACAACGAGCGGCTCCGGCGAGGCAGGGTTGGTGATGGGCCAAGGAAGGAGGGCCGGCGCGGTCCGAGCCGAGGCCACGCGGCGGCGGAGCTCAAGGTGGGTCAGAAGAAGGGCGGCGGTGGCGCTCGACCGGGGGAAGGAGAGGAGGGCGGCGGGGAGGAATTGCAGGCAGTGCCAGAAATGGGCAAGGGAGGAGCGGGCTTGGAGCGAGCGGCGCCAGGGAGAAGATGTGCAGCGGCGGCGGGGCTCGCGATGTGGAAGGAGGCGCGTGGTGGGGGAGAGGGAAGATCGAGCGAGGAGAGGGGTTCCTGTGCAGGGGGTGTTCGGGGTGGGGCCCAGGGCGCGCTGTGCAGTTGGTGGGATCTGGGGATTGTGTGGGTTCGCGTCAGTGGTGTGCGTGTGTTTGGCTGAGTGTGTGGTGTTGTGTGGCGGGCTGGCGGTGGCCAGGGGATGGGTGGGGATTAAATGTTAGGGTTAGGGTTTGGAGAGGGTTAGGGTTAGAGGGGTGGTAGGTGGCTGGTTGGGCCTTTGGGCCTGGCTGGCTGCCTCCCCCGTTTTATAAAACATTTAATTTTATTTAGTTTTAAATATTGTTTTGTAAAATATTTTAGACAAATAGAAGATCCGGGCGGACCGAGGATTTTATGTTTTGAAATAGAGTGGGGTATTTATAGAAAACAAAATATGGCTTTTAGCAAACTTGGTTTAGGCAAATAGAACACCCATGCGAACCTAGGGTTTTATATTTGAAATAAAGAGGGGGATACCTAGAAAATAAAATAAGGCTTTTAGAAAATAGTTTTTGCGAATAGATGCATGCAGATGTCATGATTATGCACAAAGTATTATTTACCACACGATTTTCTAGTAGTGGTTTTTCCAGGATGCTATAGCTATCTTGGCCAAGTAGATGCTATTGAGTCCAAGAGGGAGTATTTATGGTCGATAGTGGGTTCATGCCTCTATTTAATCTAGGGAAGTGACAGAAATCTCTAAGATTTTAGATGTGTGGTTGCTACTAGGGACAAAACAACGATCTCTTGTTCTTGGAACAAATGCATTGTTAACCTTAAACATTTTGCTTAAAGCAGTTATTCGTTGCTTGCAACTTAATACTGGAGGGGGTTTGAATGATAACCTGAAGGTGTATTACTAGTCATAGTTGCAGTTGGATGGCGGTCTATGTATCTTGTTGTATTGCCCAATAAAATATCATAGGATAGCGAATGTCTAGTATTGCATTGTGATGCCTTGATCTGTCCTGTCAATTGCCCCGCTGTAATTCGTTTACCTAGCATCGCATGTTGTTTATCTTAAGGAGAACACCTCTAGTGAACTATGGACCCCGGACCAATCTTTACCATTGATACATCTTCCACTGTTACTGTTTACTTTATGCAAACCACCATTACCTTCCACACCATACAGTTAATCCTTTGTTTACAGCAAACCGGTGAGATTGATAACCTCACTGTTCGTTGGGGCAAAGTCTTGAGTTTGTGTTGTGCAGGTTTCCAGTTGCTACTAACACCATTGGAACCTTTCCTTCCTCCTACTGTTTCGATAACCTTGGTTTCTTACTGAGGAAAAAACTTGCTGCTTTACTCATCATACCTTCCTCTTGCGGTCTCACAATGAATCTCTACAGTGATCTGAGCCGCATCAGAGTGCCACTGTGGAAGCCCTTACCGCCCAAGAATTGGGGGAAAAGGCCCGATGTCGCTATATAAGGAGCCCATCCCCTACCTTAGAATATGTCGATCCTAGAGATCTCAAACCCTATGATTTCATCAACCATTGTACCCTTGCGAAGCATGCGAGGAATACAACAAAGTAGGAGTAGGTGATTTACCTCCTCACGAGGGTCCCGAAATGGGTAAAAAAACCCGTGTCACCTCTATGTCATGTGCGTGCCTTGCTACCTCCTCCGTCATCGTGGATTCTTGGAACCGCGTGTTCAGCCTCCTCACGAACCAAGGGATCAATGGGTCCTAGTTTCCTTCACTAGACAAATCTCCGACAAAATGAGTATGCATGCCCACGACATACAAGATTACATCAGATCCACACCATCTAAAAGAAATAGAAATATTGCAACACCATACAACAAGTTCCAAATATCATAGATAGAGATAATAGTTTAGGATACATCCTCATACATCAATCAACATAGTATCAAGCGGAAGCCGAAGTCAAGATCCGAGTACGAATTAAGAAGAAAATTGGCATAAGATGCCCATAAATAAGCACATTCCTGCCCACAGATATTAGAGATCTCCATCCCTGGAATCTCTAAACATGACCATTGTTGCCACCATCATCAATCTCCCCAACCCAGTAACCTTCCTGTGGATATACCTGTCCATCTGAATAATATTTAGCGTGTGAGACCCTAAGGGGATCAGCAAGTATTTATGCATCTAAAGGTAACAACCTGAGGGTGAAGAAATTGCAGCAAAAATAAAGCCTAATAGTTCTATAGAGACACTCTACAACATCCTCCTAACCAGAGATAGAGGAACGCTCGTTAAATAAACAATAATTAATTACCCAATAGATATATGAATATAAATAAACATCACTCGCCATCCTTCTTTTACCGAACGATAAGGTGGAAGAACATCCCATCAGTTGGTAGTTTTATTAATCATTCCATGAATATTGCACTAATTACTAATCAGGTTTAGTCAAGTTAAAGACGATACTATAGTTATAGTAGTCTATGGTCGAGAAACTATACTCCAAGTAGTCCACAATCGCCGACATGACTTTTAGAAAGATTTACCCTGTGGGGGTGCACAAATTGTAACGCAAGAACGATCAAACCCGAGAACAAAAAAATAAAATACAACGAGGAATCAGGATGAAGCACTCATAAGATTCAAAAATGATTCTAGGGGGCCACCCCACTATGCTAACCGCAATAAAGTCGTCCAGGCTCTGAGACGGACCCAGGGTTTGCCTCAATGGCTATAAACGACTGGGAACCCAAAAGTGTAACTGGGCTTATCAATTCCGCAAAAACACTCCGCATTCCAAAACAATACAGTAGTAAATAAAGTAGTAAAGTGGCATAAGTACAGTATAGTAATAAAGCCCCAAGTAATTGTGGCCCCAAGAAATAAGATATGAATCAAGCTCGGGCAAAGGGAATTCATGGACCCACATACGTATAGTGTGATAGTCAAGGAACAAGAATAAAGTATTCGGGTCCTACAGGACACAAGTGAGCAGGTAAAAACCAAATAACAGCTATTGCCCACCAGTGCCTATTTCTTTAGTTATCCTATTACTACCTAATTCAGTAATTTAGGTACCTCATTATTCAAAGAATCTCACAAAACCTACACATGCAGTTATATGACTCGCATGGATCAAACAACTCAAGTAGTAATGGCTGATAGTATTGAAGGTACAAGCTTCGGTAGGGTTTAAAAGTAAAGGCTATGCAGTACTTGGGATTGCAATTTAATTAAAAATGCGACTTATGATGCCAGAATTAGATAGATGAAATAGGTACTATATGTAGTAAAAGCATGGGGAATTTCTTGTCTCGTAGCTCGGTTGAATAATAAGTGGGATCTGGGTTATACTCTTGAGTCTCCTGATAAGTCCCTTGCTCGGCGTTTATTCAGAATAAGAACCAAACACACAAGGGCCATAATAAATAAAGTGTGCAATCATATAACACATATGCAACAAGCCAAGGAAGGTATTCCATGATGGAATGAAGCAAAATTGCATGGTACTCCATCCGTTTCAAAATATAAGATATTTTAGCTTTGTAAAGAAAATGTATCTAGGCTTCTTTTAGTATGCAGATTCACTAAGGTTTGGAAAGAATCTACACACTAAAATAAGTCTAGATACATTTTCTTCACAAACTTAAAACATCCTATATTTTGAAACGGAGGATGTATAAAATACAAGAAAAATGTCCTTTTACAACGGACGATTTTCGCGGAGTTTGTCTGGGTTGATCTTCATCCATCGCCGTCCCAATGGTGACGAACAACACTCGAGATGTGATGGCGTTGTTGGATTGCTCATCACGCGTGTACTCCTCCTCCATCTCCTGCATGGCGGAGTCTAGATCTTCTGGACTAAAATCTATCTCCTCTGAATCTGCACTGAAGTCGGCGTATAGCGCGTCAATCACAGAGTCGGAGGGTGTCAGGACTTCCTAGATGACGGGGGGGGGGGGGGGGGGGGGCTACGACGGCGACGATGGATGGAGGTGGTGGTGCCACTTCGGTGATGGCGGCCGGAGGCGGTGGTGGCGGTGGATGAATCGGAGGGGCTCCATCAATGAGTGCAAGCGCTGTCTGAGCTACTGCTTTGGCCTCTGCGTAGTTGTTGACGGTTTTTACCATGCCTTCAAATGTAAGACGTCCCGACGCCTGCTACCATCTTAGAGAATGCCGGAGAATCTTGCCATGGTCCAGTCCTTCCACAAAGTGATACATAGCATCATCATTGGGGTAGTGGGCCAGATCGGCACGTATACGGAGCCACCTGGCAAGGTAATCGCGGGGTTTTTTGCCCTCTCTCTGAATGCAATGCGCCAGATCAAAGATGGTAACCATGTCGACGAACTTGGATCGTTGATATCCAGATGACACGGGTGAAGCCGGCGGACTTGTAGTGATCTTCCACCGGTATATCCTGCAAAGGGGCGGTTTGGGTGGGCCTTGAATTTTTCTGATCATTGCCGGCAAACTCCGAAGAGAGATCCGACATCGGTCCTTCTACGAACGTATCCAGCCCGTAGGAGGTCCTTGCGGGTCTTGATGCTCCTCTGACTCCCAGGGAACTAGTGCCCTAGTCGGTTTCGCCGATGAAGAGGTGAATGTCTCTGACAGGAACGATTGAATACCACATAGGGTTCGTCTTCGCCGGGATCCAGAACTCGTCGGGAGGGACGATCGGAACGTTGCCGGAGAAGAGAACGCGTCCGATGGCTACGGTTTCGCTGATTCCCGCGAAGATCTTGGTCCTCGCCCGCTGAAGAGCCTGAAGCGCCTCTTGCCCACGGTGGGCGCCAACTATCATGGTATTGCCGACGAGTCCTCCATAGAGGGGTCCTCAAAGTGCGTGTTTAGAAACGTGGGGAAAGGCGGATGGTTGACGGGTATGAAGTAACATAGCTTACCCAGGTTTAGATCCCACAACGGTGGCGGAATCCTACTCCTACTATAAATCACTATAAGGGAAATACGCCGAGTTACAGAGATAGGTTCGCTGTGCGAGGTTGTCTGAGATTGTGCCCTAAAGGCTCCCATAGGCCCGACTTATATAGTCATCGGGTCCTGGGGTTACAGGGAAAAGTCCTAGCCGGACAGGTTACAGAGTCCTACATCGACTATTACTAGTCTAGCGTGTCTTGTACTCCAAGGCTCCGGTTACGTTGATGACTCCACTGTAGCCTTCCTTTATCCGGCATGGGCCTCCCTTTTGGATCCATCTAACTGGGCCGCCCAGTAGGCCATGGGCCATGATACAAACTATGGGACACCCGGGTTATCCGGATAGGAGACATGCTATGAGGATACCCATATATCATGTAACATCCCAAAAATACTAAGCTTGGATCATCAAACTCTAATCATCAAACTTAGGGTTAACAAAAACTTTTCTAAATAAATTTATGAATGCATGCATATGTGTATGCATTGATTTTGAATTCTTTTAAAACCACCTTGTTTGTTTGTTTGTTTCATTGCTTGTAAAATGTTTCTTAGGTGAAATAAACATCATCTAAAACATTTCCCACAGTTTTCCTAAAGACAAGTAAATCAAAACACATATATTAAATGAATGGTCACTTTGACTAATTTAACTCTCATCCCTACTTTGGCTGTCTCAAACTTTCAGAACCTAACAGAAACTTTTCTGGATCTTTGCACCCCTTGAATGTACTCATAACAAAGTATCAAGGCCCACTTTGTGATCATCCAGAAACTTTCAAATGCATAATTTAAATGACAATTCAAAATTGAATCTTTATCATATGGGAAGATCCCACTTTTTCAAAAACCACTCAAACAAGCTCAACTTTCAAAACCCAAGCATCTGCAGACTCACCACCACCAATCTAGCAAACCCACCAAAAATATTTTCAAAATTCAAAACTTGATTTCATGTGGCCATTTCATCAAACAGGTTGCAGACACAAATCAAACAAACATCAAACACTATTGTGAGCAGTGATTCTTGCCTAACTTGTTCCCTAGTTAGCTCACAACCAGCTCAGTAGATCATCTAGGAAGATTAGCCAAGCACTAGCACCACTGTGAGCTTGCCATTGCCATCAATGGTGAACAGCCGAGCACCCCCTTGCCACCCCATAGTCGACAGCAAGCTAGGAGCAGCAGCAAGCCTAGCCAGCATGTCTGGAAGGCAGCCCACCGTCCACCACCACTCACTGTCCCAGCCGCGAGTGTTGCCAAGCCCTGGACCACGCGCACAAACCGCGCCCAGACCGTCAGAGACCATGCCGAGCGTGCGCCAGAGAACCACCCTCGACCAGCGCCCACAGACCGCGCGCCGCCCTCACCGTGTGCACACACGATCTCCACCGACCCAAGAGACCGCCAGACATCCCCGTTTGCCGCCCCGTGCGGCACAGCCACCGCCCGCCGTCGAAGACGCCGCCTCTGCCGCGCAGAGCATCGCCCGTTCCAGACCAAGCCGCACCGCCCCACGCCTCGAAACCATGTCGTTGAGCATCGCCAGGAGATACCGCACCGTCCCCTACCCTTGCCCATGCCAATAGCCGCCTGTAACATCGCCCCCAACGAGCTCACCGTGCGCCCCGACGGTTCCCTCATTCGACTATAAATAGAGGCCACACCACTCGATTTCTTCATACCATCTCACTCCCCTCTCCTCACTGATCATGCCACACCGTTCTCAGAGCAAGGAGAGCACCACCCCGCCGGAATTTCACCGGAGCCCGCCGCCTCTGGAGAAGAAGGGAGCCATCGATTTAGTCCACCCCAGGAGCTGCCGCGACCACCCCTGAGTTCGCCGTCGACTTCGCCGCTCGCCGACCCTCGCCCGTACCCCGGTGAGCCCCCAGCACCCCTCACTAGCCGTGCTAGGTTTCGTTCTCGCCGGCGTTGTCTCGCGTCGACGATGACTCTTAGCCATTGGATTAGAACTAGATCGAACGATCCATGTTGCCCCATACCGCTTCGCCCAGCCCCGTGTCACTGACGAGTGGGGAATGCCACTTAAGCAGCCCGCGGGAGCACTGCGCTTAGTCGGCCGGCCCGTTTACTTTTCCCGCGCAGCCCAGTTATTCAAATTAAACTTTTTTCCATTTCAATTCAAACACACTTCTGTACCCAACTTCAAAAATCAACCTAGATCGATTCAGTACACCAAATTGAATGAAACCAATTTTGTTGGAAAGGACTATGAATGCTGAATCCAAGCCCGTCGGATTCAATTCATTTGGATCTATAGATCACTCATGGTAAAAATAACAAGGCAGAAGCTTTTCTGCATTCAAACATTTTTCAAATTTAAACCATAATAGCTTTTGAGTTGATTCCAACTCTCAAAAATCACATTTAACCATACCTTTCAGAATATATAAAAATATATAGGTTTACTTGCAGAAATAATGTTCAAGTAATAAAAGAATGCCCCATAGGCATTACTAGCCACTTTAATTAATTAAAATAAAAGGGTAAAACCTTATTAAATTGTGACACCACTTTAAATCACATTCCCATGGACTACAATATGTGATGATGACATGTGTCAACATGATACCATGTTTGGTTTGGAGAATATTAAATCTTAAGTAGTTTTTCAATGAGTAGAAATTACTTTTCTAAAAATAAAAGGAATTAAATCAAGCCTTAACCTTGTAATGTTAGAGATGATGCTAGATCATCTATAGGACCCTTGTGTGTGATGATTGCAAGTAGTTAAGTATTGTTTGGTGATTGTGTACCTCGGATTTTTTCATAGACGCTAGTACCGACCAAGGATACGAGGAGGAAGGAGGATACTACGAAGAAGAAGCCGAGGAGAACTTCAACCACTGCTCTACACAAGGCAAGCCTAATACTACTAGTGAATGTGCAAGCTGATGCTATACCTATGCAAGCTCACACTTGAAAGATACCCTACTGATGCAACAAACCCCTACTTGTTACTATGCCTACTATATGTCTTAAGCATATGTGATCACACCCACTTGATAAACCCATCCTAGTTTTATTTGCAAGCTTATTACTTTATTTCTTTATCAAAGCTTACTTAGAGTTTACTTAAGTGAATTATAGATACTAGAAAGATATTTGAAGGTTGCATAAAGAGCATAAAATTTGACTTAAGTTAGAAACCTTGATATCAGCCTAAGATATAAGGTTGGACTTAGTTGAAACTCCACTAGTTTACCACCCCTCATCAGTACTACCCCCACCTGTAGATTCTAGTGCTAAGAATAAAACTTGATCAACTTTAGATGGGAATACTTGGTGGAAAAATGGTTATGAAAACCTTGGAATGATGGATCATTCTATTGAAATGTTTTGGACATGTGTTTCTAAACACCTGATGATCTTGGTGATGTAAATGTTGAGGCATGAGCCTTAGCCCTTTATAAAACTGATGGTTGTCTGGATGCAATACCATTCCAATTTTATCGTACAACCACAATACCCGAATATTGGGTAGGGCTTGACTGGAAACTTATATACCTTAGTATTAGTACCCTCACGGCCAAGGTCTGAGCTAAGGCTACCTTGTGAAGATTGTCCACTTGTGCAGTACCCAAGATGACAGTTGGTCATGGTTGGGAGGCCAAACTCACAGGAGAGGTGCTTATACTAGGGCGTGTAATTGAAAGGTTAGGATTGATTATCCGCATACTGAGTATGGTGAATTCAGGATTTGTTCCTAACGGATGTATCGAATGTTGTGGTGAAAGTGTACAATCTCTGCAGAGTGTCAAACTATTCGAATAGCCGCGTCCGCGGTTATGGACAGTTGGAGTGGCCATATTGTTCCCCCGTCAGACTTTTCAAAATGACCTGTGAAAGAAGACTTTGACTTGACCACAACAGACTTGTGATATGAAATACAAGTTCCCACTTAGGAGTTATAAAATTGTGACTAGCTTTGGAACCTAGTAGAGATAAATCTGGCTTTTGCAAAACAACCATAGAGCCTAGTGTCCTATTATCCAAAAACCCCTTTTACTTGTTAGTATTAGTTTGCGAGTACTTAAAGAGTACTCATGGCTTTGTCCCTGGCTATTCCCATGGCCAGACTATGAAGATGAGTACCTGGAAGATGGACCCCAGGAAGGTTACGACAACTAGGATCATCTCCCATCGTCAGCATTGCCTGTGACCCCGAAGTTGGAGCTTCTCCTACGCTACCATTATTATTATGTATTCCGCTGCTTGAAGTTGTATTAAGAACTGGATGATGAGATCCCTATTCCTGTAAAAACTTATGTATCGTTTGTAACGGATGATGTACTATGGTATCCAATTCTGTTATGTCTCGCAAAAATGGTAATCCTGGGATTGCGATGTATGGCATAACAGGCATCTAGGATTGAAAAATCCGGGTGTTGACATAGCATATCCCCAACAATAAACATCCTACACATATTCTGGCATGTTACTGTTTTGGCCTAGTAGGTTTCTCAGTCTTTTATTGTTCCTTCATGGTGCAACTCGTCCTGTTAATATTCTATCCTTCCACGACCCTGGCCTTTTTCTGGCCTGACCCGTTACTCTTTTGGCCATTTAAGCTTCTGTCCCTTACTATTCTCGGGATGTTACTATTTCGGCCTGTTACTGTTTTGGTCGGTTACAATTTAAGCCATTTAGTGTTGCGGTCTGCTACTGTTTTGTTGGATGCTGATTCAGCCTTTTACTGTTTGGCCATTTACTGTTACTTAGCACGCCTATGGGTCGGGCCCGTTACATTCACAGTCTTGTACATATTTTGCATTTCTAGAGCCCATTCTGATATCATAAAAGGTGTACAAATTGTGAGCATTTTTATTGTTCATGGTCGGCCTAATACAAGACGGGAACATACAAAGCACGATACTATACCCTAATCAACCTAGCTAGCGCAGGTATGGAACCGCCTACCGCTATGTGTGGACAATGTCAACTAAATGCCTACACGGTCTATGTGATTTATTTATATACTACATCAAATGAAAACTACTTCAAATTATTAGATATTATCAACTAAAGGGAAAGAAAATTCGGTATGTCAGTTGACAATCGAGTTGATAGCAGTCCTCAATTTGCTTTCTCCATCTATCACCTGCATCTCCCTTTTGCATGTGACATCTACACTGGAAAACAACCTTGAGAGATGATCATGCAGCTCCCTCGTTTGTGGTGATATAAATAATTGCAGTCTGAAACTAAGTAATAACAAGTTAATACATAAAAGAAGGCAAACTACTCATTTAACTGATACGACAGGAGCTGTGAACTGGAGTTTACTACTAGTTTATTGTTCAAATATATTGACCATTACGTCAAACAATCAAACAAGACAAGCAAGAATTAAACTAGTGTGCCTACTATGAAACGAGAAATATAACATTGTGTGTGGATTAGAATTTCAGCCAATATAAACTAGCCAGGTCATTTCAACAAAAAATATGGAAAAGAATAAACCAGACAATGTCATGCAGTTACTGTCGCAGCTCACAATGAACGATATAGAAATTATAATAGCATCATACGAGAACTTGTAGAGCAGGAATGCAAACCACAAATAAACTGTAAAGTAGAGTATAATTATGCCATTTCTTAGGAAGAAGCAGAACCATACATGAAATATAATGGTGTCGCTTGTGAACCTATAGAACAGGACAGGCAAGCATTAGACAAGTGTGCCTATAATGAAATGAGCAATCAAACGAAGTGTTACTTAGAATTTTAGCAAATATAAACTAGCCATTTTATTTCAACAAATATATATAAAGCAGTTGTATATCTTGGAAAGCAAGAGACCTTGGTTGACTCATAATTTGCAGTGAGCTACACAATGTCATACATTTACTGTCGTACCTAAGAAGGAACCAGATATAAATTATAATGGCATCATACCAGAACTTAGAGAGCAGGAATGCAAACCTTGACTGAACTACACAGTAGAGGATAGTTATGTCATTTCTTAGGACGAACTAGCACCAGATTAGAAATATAATGGCATCTCTGGCAAACCTGTAGAAGAGGACATGCAAGCATTAGACAAGTTTCCCTACAATGAAATGAGCAATCAATCAAAGAGTTTCTTAGAATTTTAGCAAATATAAACTATCCAAGTCATTTCAACAAATATATATGGAAGAAATCGTTTATCCTGGAATGCAAGAGACGTTGGGTGACCCAAAATTTGTGGTGAGCTACACAATGGGCATGCAGTTACTGTCGTAGCTAGGAACCGAATAGAAATTATAATCGCATCATAAGAGAACTTGTAGAGCAGTAATGCAAACAACAAATGAACTATATATGGAGGATAGCTATGTCGATGCTTAGGATGAACCATTAGATATGAAATATAATGGCATTGCTTGTGAACCTGTAGAACAGGACAAGCAAGCATTACACAAGTGTGTCTACAAATGAATTGAGCAATCGAACATAGTGTTTCCTAAAATTTCAGCAAATATAAACTATCCAGGTCATTTCAACAAATATATACGAAAGCATTAATATATCGTGGAATGCAAGAGACGTTGGGTGACTCAGAATTTGTAGTGAGATACACAATGGGCATGTAGTTACTTTAGTAGATAAGAATGAACGAGACTGAAATTACAATGGCATCATGCGAGAACTTGCAGAGCAGGAATGCAAACCACGAATGAAATACACAATAGAGGATAGTTATGTCATTGTTTAGGATGAACCAACAACATATTAGAAATATAATGGCGTCTCTTGCGAACCTGTAGAATAGGACAAGCAAGCATTAGACAAGTGTGCCTCAATGAAATAAGGAATCAATCAAAGTGTTTCTTAGAATTTCAGCAAATATAAATTGGCCAAGTCATTTCAACAAGTATATATGGAAGCAGTCGTTTATCCTAGAATGCAAGAGACGTTGGGTGGCCCTGAATTTGCGGTGAGCTACATAATTGGCATGTAGTTACTGTCATAGCTAGGAACCACACGCTTAGGAGGAACCATTAGATATGAAATATAATGGCATTGCTTGTGATCCTTTAGAACAGGACAAGCAAGCATTACACAAGTGTGCCTACAAATGAATTGTGAAATCGAACATAGTTTTCCTAAAATTTCAGCAAATATAAACTAGTCAGATTATTTCAACAAATATATATAGAAGCAGTAGTATATCCTGGAATGCAAGAGACGTTGGGTGACTCGGAATTTGCAGTTAGCTACACAATGGGCATGTAGTTACTTTCGTAGAGACCAAAATTATAATTAGCATCATGCTAGAACTTGCAGGGCAGGAACACAAACCACGAATGAACTACACAATAGAGGATAGTTATGTCATTTCTTATGATGAACCAGCACCAGATAAGTAAAAAATGACATCGCCCTTGTGAACAGGTGTCACACCCCAAAATTTTGTAAATTTTGAAATGTGAAAAATAAACAAACAAAATAAACAAATGTTGAAATTTAGAGGGAAGAGAAACTTTTTGTTTCTAAATGGAAACATCAAAACTTTATTTGATAAAAATTTGAATAAAAAAGCAACAAACAAAATTTCAAACAAATCAAATGCATTCATGTATGGAATGTATCTTGATTCTAAGCACTTGGAAAAGTTAAACCAAAAACCTAAAGCCTAATAAGATAAATCATCATCAAGATCACTCTAGAACTATGGCTTTGTTACATATAAATTTTTTGCATGGTAAACAAAAATATTACAAAACCATGGGAATTGATTTCACTCCATTTGGAGCCATGGATAAAAACTTATGATTTTTATAAGATAAAAGAAAGTATTCCAAGGCTAATAAAGCTCAGAGCTAAAATCAATACTAAATTGTGAACACAGTAATTTTAAAGGATATATAAAGATAAATAATTATTAAATAGAATTATACATATTGGAATCACTATTTTTGGAACTATAAATAAAAAGATATGAATTATATAAGACAAAGAAAGAAATAGATAAATAAGAATTATTGCAAAGACAGTTTAAAACATAGCTTAAATCCATAAATAAAAGGAATAAAAGTATATCTAAATAATATAAAAATATAAAAGTTTATTTAAATAAAACTATATGGTCTTATGAACCATATTGAAATTTTATTTAAATAAATACCAATATGCATCACTTAATTTTAAATGAATATCAATTGATAAAAATATTTTTGAATTGGACTAAACAACCAACCTAGTTTTTTGGTATAAAAGCTAATGAAAATTTTGGTGAACATTTGAATAAATTTGGAGTTGAAAACAAATTAGTTTGAATAAAAATAGGAAATAGAAAAAGAAAAGAAGAGGAGTAAAAAAACGAGAAAGCAGCAGTTAACTGACTCGGCCCAGTAACCCCTGCCAACGAAGAGCCGACCGAGGGCACCCCTCTCTTCGCGCTGAACCATTTTCTCACCGCCCCCTCTCTGTACCCACTCACTGATGAGCCGACCCCACCTTCCACATCATCGTCATCTTCATCAGCGCGTTGGACCCGTTCCCCCTTCCCTCTCGTTTCCTCGATATTAATCCGAGTAATTCTAGTGTTTGCTAGAGTAATTCCCTCCCCTGGCTACTTCCTATTATTCCCCACTCCCTGCTCTCCATTTCCCCTCAAGCCCTGCACCTAGAGATCCACCAGGCTACCCTCATTCTTGCTCGCACCGCCATGGCCACGGTGGCATCCCGCAAAACCACTACTATAAAATCGCGTTGTTTTTGTGCATTGCATCATCATGACCGCATGCTCATGTCATCATGCCACATTGCATTTGAGCATCGTCATCATCATGCATTTTATTTTACTTGAAACTATGTCGCGAAAGTCTACTATTTTCTGGAACTAGCCCTCCTTCTATTTCAAATTAAACCCCGGGTGCTGCCGGATACTTTGTCTAAAAACTATTTGCAAAAGTTCATCGCAAATTAAATAAAAGATTTAATTATTTTTAGTGGGGGCAGTCGAATGGGCCGACCCGACCCGAACGACCACCCCCAGGAATTATAATCGGCCCAACCTAAAGCCTACAGCTACCAATCCTATCCTACCCCAACCCCTCTCCACCTCACCCCGGCCACTCCCCTCGTGACACCTCACCCTCACCCTCTCCTCTACCCAATCCCAGCTTGCCACGTGGCCTCCCTCCTCTCTCCCTCTCCCTTTTCTCTCTCCACCTGCCCACACAAGCACACACGCACTACACACATGCACGCCACGCGCCTGCAGGCCACCCTGGCCGTCCCTCCGCCCCAACCTCCCACCCCCGCTCCCCTGGTTCTCTCCCTTCTCCCTCCTCTCCATCCTCCTTCCCCACGGCCCCAGCATCCCTCCTCCGGCCTCGGCGCCTCAGCCCCCTCTCGCCCAGCCCTCCTCTTCCTCCCCAGTCGGCCGCTCGCCCGCCAGGCCCGCCAGAACTCCCTTCGCCGCCCAGCCCACCCCGCCGGCCTACCCACGCCTCCCAAGGCCGCCTCTGCTCCAGTCGCCATCGCCCTGCCCACTGCCCTCACTGCCGCGCCTCCTCCGTTCCCCTCCCACAGCCTCCGCTGCGCCTTCTCCCGTCGCCTCGCGGCCTCCTCCGCGCCGCCTCGGCCAGCTCCCTCCGGCGCCGCCCCTCGAGCTCCTCCCCTCTAGCCGCCGCCTAGCTCGGAGCTCCGCCTCCCCCTCTCGTCCACGTCGGCCTCGCCCCGGCCCGCGTCGGCCTCGCCCCGGCCCCACCGTTCGGCTCCATCACCACCTCGCCTGCCTCGCTGTCGACCTCTGCGTCCGCGCCGCCGGCCTTCTTCGTCGGTCCCGCTGCAGGCCGCCGACCCTCCGTCCTCGCCCCTCTGCCGGCCGCTGGACGCGACCCCAAGTCCTCATGCCGCCTCTCTTCTGCTAGCTCCGGTTGCCGGCATTCCCCGGGTGTGAGCCTGCTGCAAGACCCCCACTCCGTTGCGGGTTCTACTCCCCTCGGGGCAAGCTGCAAGTGTGTTCAGTGGCTGCGCAAGCTGCTGCCTCGAGTTGTGCCGCTGCTTGTGCTGATGTGAAATTGGTGTGCTGGCTGCACAACTCACATCGGTCATGTGTTGATGCGGTTGGCTGTAAACCTTCTAGTAGAAGAGACCGACATGAGGCCCCGACAAGATCTGCTTCATGGATTCGAGACCGATCCGTAATGCCAAGTACTTCCCCGGACGACAAGATCTCCATTCCGGAACGGCAGGATCGACCGCATAGAGCACCAAGATCTTCCAGTGCCGAGACCCGAGTCCGACACCGAAAATCGAAACCGCTGAACCGACAAGTTCGTCTACCCGGACACCGAGCGCCAAGATCGCCACCGGAACAACAAGCACTTCATCCCGGACGTCAAGACCGACTTGATGGCGTGGACCCGACAAGACCGTCGCAACGATAAGAACGGCACCGACCCGGAAGAATCCGATGCGCCCCGACACCGACCCAAGTCCGGCTTCCCGGATGCGACAAGATCTACCTCAGATGTCCGAGAACGATCCCGTCGAACCCTGAACCCCGAGGCCGACCCCGAACCCCGGAACCCAAGCTCGCCGAACCCTAATGTGTGAACCCCCTTCCGAGAACCCTATTTTATAAATGGTCAACTATATGAATTGTTGCATATTTAATTGACATCTCGCATGCATACCTGTGGTTTGGGGGCCTTATGCCGATTCACCTAATAATTAAATATGGGGCCCATATGCGGGCAAATCTAGCCTTATATTGGCCTCATTTAAATTTGTGTAGCGAACCGGTGCTACCCTTTACCTTGCTAATACAACATTTAAATTGCGGGGTAGCTAAATAACATGAACCACCTAATTAATTGTCGGGACCCCGGTTCCGCTTAATCTGGCCTAATTGCACTGCACCTTTGTCATGTCTTGCATCCTACATGCATCATGCCGATCTTCTGCCGTTGTATTAAATATTGCATCCGGTGTTTCTTCTAGTGTTTTGCTTCTTCGCGGATAAGGCCGTTGAGTTGATGTGAGCTTCGCCCCGATCTTCGGTTGAACCTTCGACAAGTTTTCAGGCGAGCATCTTCCCCTTTCTACCTATCTTACTTTTATAGTATTTATTCCCTCCTGTTGATCTATTGCTAACTGTGTTGCGATGCTTTAGTTTCCGTACCTGTGATATCCCTTGCAGCCTTATATTGCCTTGGACACATCGTATTACCTGTTGTTTGGTAGATAGTTGGACTTGTGCGTCGTAGTCGCTTGATCAAGTGCTGTTGCGTGTCGTCAATTGCCACAGTTGTTGGAGCCTTGCCGCATGTTTGTTGTTGGAGATGATTATGGCTTTACTTATTGTTCACTTTAATTCCTGTTTAACAACTAAAATTGAAGTAAGCAGAGGCATCGGTGGGTGATAGATAACATTTGGTTTCCGAACGCCCACTTGTGTCCCGTAGGACCCCGAGTACTTGATACCTGTTCCTTGATTTATCGCGCTATCCACATCCGGGAGGTATATGGGACCCCCAGCGAGCTTGATTCAGTCTTATTTCTTGGGGCCACAAACTAGTTTGAGGTTTTATTTACTATCCTGTACTTATGCCATGCTTTACTGCTTTATTTAAATTGTGCGACAGATAGCACCTGTACTGTTTAGGATCGGGACACGATTCCGCGGTGTCGACAAGCCCAGTTTTGGGTTCCCAGTCGTTCACAGCCGTATACCCAAACCTTGAGTCCGTCTCGGAGCTTGCTTACTTCGTTGCGGGTAGCTTAATGGGGTGGCCCCCTGAAATATTTCTGAATCCTGTGATTGCTTTGTCGTGAAGGCCTCGTTGGGTTTTGATTTGGTTTTTCCGAGGTTGATCGAGCGTGTGTTGCTATTGGTGCACCCCGGCCGGGTAAAACATTCGAAAGCGTGTCATGGCTATGGACGACTTGGAGCACAGTATCTCGACCATAGACAAGCATAACTAAAGTTTATTCCTATAAATTTGACTTTATAATGACTAGTAATCAGCTTCACTATAATGGAATGGCTAATTAATACTGCCCACAATTGCTTGTTTGGAGTGTCGCTTGCGACCATTGTACCTGACTAGTAAGTATTGCAACTACAACGGAATAGCTAATTAAAGGACCAACAACTGCTGGGTTTTGGGTTTATCTCATGCTATCTGTACCTGACTAGTAAGAGTTGCAACTATCACGGAATGGTTAACTAAAAGTACCCACTGCTTACTTTATCAGGATGATTATCTAAACCTGACTAGTAAAGTGCCGCAACTATAACTGAATAAATAAAGCGCCAGCGGTGTGAGTTCCTCGGTTGACTTCTCGATTGGTCTCGAGAAACACCAGATGGGTTTGCTTGATGATAGAATCGGGATGGTCCCGAATAGGTCTTTCTTACCCCTCTCGATAACCGCCATTGTATCGAGTCTCTATAGGTTGTTCGATTGCATGCCGCTTCTGCTGCTCGATCCACCATACCTATGTAGGCGAGACCGCGAACTCTAGCCTCGCGTGTCGGCCTCGATCGACGCTCCTCTTTTCCTTTGCCCTTTGTCGGCACCCTTTTGTTTAAGCAGGTTTTGAGATCGACGCCGTTAGCGAGGTTACCCTTCCGCTTGGCAGGTTATGGGCGCCATTGGTTATTCTTGAGGCTCTTATCCCCATTTGCATCTTGTCCGTAGCTGGACGCACTATCGCTTCAAGGTGATTTGGATCTTTGTATATTATATCGTATTCTTGACTCATGGAGTCATTGTTGTATATATATCGTTACGTGGGTCCCATCGAGGACTGTTGTGTAATGTTATTACGTTTTCCACCATGCGAAAGTGCTGGTGAGCACCTTTGAATCGTTTCTATGCGGGTTTGGCGGTTTCGCTAAAACTTGCATAGGTCCGATTCGAGGGTGTTCTGAGTGGTATCAGAGCTCAGCAGTTGCGATACCCCACAAGTCCAGCCTGTAGGATAACCTAGATAACGGCCGAAGTAGAGTGTGAAAACTATTTTTGCAAAATCGGTAGGATAGTTCTGATTAGGTCTGATTTTACTCCTTACCCCTTTGCTATTCCTCTCTTATCTCTACGTGTTTTGAATCTACTTGCTTATCTTTCTTCGAGTCCGAGATTTCTCATGTTGGGTTTCCGTCGTACCTTCAGGGTTTCGCTTTCTCCCTCTTGTAACGGAGGTGCTACGATCATCAATCTGCAACTTTCTGTTGTAACCTTCATCCAATCTTTTGTTCTTGAGCTCTTTATCTATATGTGTTCCTTGCTGGATATCCGTGTCGTTGAAAAACATATGAGAAGGACGAGCATTGGTGAAGTTGGAGTATACCTTGAGCATGTGTTGTTCATGCCAATGGAACCATCGCGGAACCTAATCATTGTGTCTTTCATACGATTTCTGTTGTATCTTCCGGTGTTTCCCGATGTGATGACCTCATCTACCTCAGATCCAACGCAGAGCTGGCATCATCTCTTTGCTCCGAATACCGCTTGTGAAGCTCTTCATTCTAAAATCTCGAGAGTTGAGTTGCCTGATTTTCCTACTCATGTATAGAGTTGATAGTTTGGGTACGGGATGGATTGCTCACCCTAACCGACTCTTACTGTTCGCTCTGTATATCGAATTGGTGGATCAATGTAACTTTTCCTCTTCCAATGGAAGTTAGAGGTGGCCTTATCGTTTGATACCTCTACCTTCGTCCTTTGTTTCTCCGGAGTGTTCTCTCGACGAACATGATCAACGACCCTTTGTTGGTGGTGTCGCCACTTTCAAGATGGAGGATGAACCCTTGTTAGTGGTGTCGCGAGGATCTACACGAAGCGAGAAGACGCCGATCGCCGACCTTCCTTCCGGTACCATGAGGCGGATCTCGAGGGCGAGATCCTTTGTTAGTGGTGTCGTATTGTGGCATCCCGCAAAACCACTACTAGAAAATCGCGTTGTTTTTGTGCATTGCATCATCATGACCGCATGCTCATGTCATCATGCCACATTGCATTTGAGCATCGTCATCATCATGCATTTTATTTTACTTGAAACTATGTCGCGAAAGTCTACTATTTTCTGGAACTAGCCCTCCTTCTATTTCAAATTAAACCCCGGGCGCTGCCGGATACTTTGTCTAAAAACTATTTGCAAAAGTTCATCACAAATTAAATAAAAGATTTAATTATTTTTAGTGGGGGCAGTCGAACGGGCCGACCCGACCCGAACGACCACCCCCAGGAATTATAATCGGCCCAACCTAAATCCTACAGCTACCAATCCTATCCTACCCCAACCCCTCTCCACCTCACCCCGGCCACTCCCCTCGTGACACCTCACCCTCACCCTCTCCTCTACCCAATCCCAGCTTGCCACGTGGCCTCCCTCCTCTCTCCCTCTCCCTTTTCTCTCTCCACCTGCCCACACAAGCACACACGCACACCACGCGCCTGCAGGCCCCCACCCCTGGCCCCGCTCCCGTGTGCCCCCTGGCCCACCCCGGGCCGTCGTCCCCAACCTCCCACCCCCGCTCCCCTGGTTCTCTCCCTTCTCCCTCCTCTCCATCCTCCTTCCCCGCGGCCCCAGCATCCCTCCTCCGGCCTCGGCGCGCCGCCTCCGGTCGCCCCCCTCTCGCCGCGTCGCCCTCCTCTTCCTCCCACCAGTCGGCCCGCCGCCTTGAGCCCGCCCAGAACTCCCTTCGCCCGATCCGCCCGCCGGCCTACCCCACGCCTCCACCGCGTGAGCGCCGCCTCACTGCTCCCAGTCATCGCCGCCCTGCCCGCACCTGCCCTCACCGACCGCTGCCGCGCCCTCCTCCGTTCCCCTCCCCTGGCCTCCGCCGCTGCGCCCTTCTCCCGCGTCGCCCCGCGGCCTCCTCCGGCGCCGCCTCGGCGCGAGCTCCCTCCGGCGCCGCCCCTCGAGCTCCTCCCCTCTAGCCGCCGCCTAGCTCGGAGCTCCGCGCCCCGCCGTTCCGCCGGCCGCCTCCCCCTCTCGTCCGCGTCGGCCTCGCCCCGGCCCGCGTCGGCCTCGCCCCGGCCCCACCGTTCGGCTCCATCACCACCTCGCCTGCCTCGCTGTCGACCTCTGCGTCCGCGCCGCCGGCCTTCTTCGTCGGTCCCGCTGCAGGCCGCCGACCCTCCGTCCTCGCCCCTCTGCCGGCCGCTGGACGCGACCCCAAGCCCTCCTGCCGCCTCTCTTCTGCTAGCTCCGGTTGCCGGCGTTCCCCGGGTGTGAGCCTGCTGCAAGACCCCCACACCGTTGCGGGTTCTACTCCCCCCGGGGCAAGCTGCAAGTGTGTTCAGTGGCTGCGCAAGCTGCTGCCTCGAGTTGTGCCGCTGCTTGTGCTGATGTGAAATTGGTGTGGTGGCTGCACAACTCACATCGGTCATGTGTTGATGCGGTTGGCTGTAAACCTTCTAGTAGAAGAGACCGACATGAGGCCCCGACAAGATCTGCTTCATGGATTCGATACCGATCCGTAATGCCAAGTACTTCCCCGGACGACAAGATCTCCATTCCGGAATGGCAGGATCGACCGCATAGAGCACCAAGATCTTCCAGTGCCGAGACCCGAGTCCGACACCGAAAATCGAAACCGCTGAACCAACAAGTTCGTCTACCCAGACACCGAGCGCCAAGATCGCCACCAGAACAACAAGCACTTCATCCCGGACGTCAAGACCAACTTGATGGCGTGGACCCGACAAGACCGTCGCAACGATAAGAATGGCACCGACCCGGAAGAATCCGATGCGCCCCGACACCGACCCAAGTCCGGCTTCCCGGATGCGACAAGATCTACCTCAGATGTCCGAGAACGATCCCGTCGAACCCTGAACCCCGAGGCCGACCCCGAACCCCGGAACCCAAGCTTGCCGAACCCTAATGTGTGAACCCCCTTCCGAGAACCCTATTTTATAAATGGTCAACTATATGAATTGTTGCATATTTAATTGACATCTCGCATGCATACCTGTGGTTTGGGGGCCTTATGCCGATTCACCTAATAATTAAATATGGGGCCCATATGCGGGCAAATCTAGCCTTATATTGGCCTCATTTAAATTTGTGTAGCGAACCGGTGCTACCCTTTACCTTGCTAATACAACATTTAAATTGCGGGGTAGCTAAATAACATGAACCACCTAATTAATTGTCGGGACCCTGGTTCCGCTTAATCTGGCCTAATTGCACTGCACCTTTGTCATGTCTTGCATCCTACATGCATCATGCCGATCTTCTGCCATTGTATTAAATATTGCATCCTGTGTTTCTTCTAGTATTTTGCTTCTTCGCGGATAAGGCCGTTGAGTTGATGTGAGCTTCGCCCCGATCTTCGGTTGAACCTTCGACAAGTTTTCAGGCGAGCATCTTCCCCTTTCTACCTATCTTACTTTTATAGTATTTATTCCCTCCTGTTGATCTATTGCTATCTGTGTTGCGATGCTTTAGTTTCCGTACCTATGATATCCCTTGCAGCCTTATATTGCCTTGGACACATCCTATTACCTGTTGTTTGGTAGATAGTTGGACTTGCGCGTCGTAGTCGCTTGCTCAAGTGCTGTTGCGTGTCGTCAATTGCCACAGTTGTTGGAGCCTTGCCGCATGTTTGTTGTTGGAGATGATTATGGCTTTACTTATCGTTCACTTTAATTCCTGTTTAACAACTAAAATTGAAGTAAGCAGAGGCATCGGTGGGTGATAGATAACATTTGGTTTCCGAACGCCCACTTGTGTCCCGTAGGACCCCGAGTACTTGATACCTGTTCCTTGATTTATCGCGCTATCCACATCCGGGAGGTATATGGGACCCCGATCGAGCTTGATTCAGTCTTATTTCTTGGGGCCACAAACTAGTTTGAGGTTTTATTTACTATCCTGTACTTATGCCATGCTTTACTGCTTTATTTAAATTGTGCGACATATAGCACCTGTACTGTTTAGGATCGGGACACGATTCCGCGGTGTCGACAAGCCCAGTTTTGGGTTCCCAGTCGTTCACAGCCGTATACCCAAACCTTGAGTCCGTCTCGGAGCTTGCTTACTTCGTTGCGGGTAGCTTAATGGGGTGGCCCCCTGAAATATTTCTGAATCCTGTGATTGCTTTGTCGTGAAGGCCTCGTTGGGTTTTGATTTGGTTTTTCCGAGGTTGATCGAGCGTGTGTTGCTATTGGTGCACCCCGGCCGGGTAAAACTTTCTGAAAGCCATGTCCGCGGTTATGGACGACTTGGAGCATAGTATCTCGACCATAGACAAGCATAACTAAAGTTTATTGCTATAAATTTGACTTTATAATGACTAGTAATCAGCTTCACTATAATGGAATGGCTAATTAATACTGCCCACAATTGCTTGTTTGGAGTGTCGCTTGCGACCATTGTACCTGACTAGTAAGTATTGCAACTACAACGGAATGGCTAATTAAAGTACCAACAACTGCTGGGTTTTGGGTTTATCTCATGCTATCTGTACCTGACTAGTAAGAGTTGCAACTATCACGGAATGGTTAACTAAAAGTACCCACTGCTTACTTTATCAGGATGATTATCTAAACCTGACTAGTAAAGTGCCGCAACTATAACTGAATAAATAAAACTGCCAACGGTGTGAGTTCCTCGGTTGACTTCCTCGATTGGTCTCGAGGGGGAAACACCAGGATGGGTTTGCTTGATGATAGAATCAGGATGGTCCCGAATAGGTCTTTCTTACCCCTCTCTGATAACCGCCATTGTATCGAGTCTCTATAGGTTGTTCGATTGCATGCTGCATTGCCAAGACACCATACCTATGTAGGCGAGGACCGCGAACTCTAGCCTTGCCGTGTCGGCCTCGATCTTGACGCTCCTCTTTTCCTTTGCCCTTTGTCGGCACCTTTTGTTTAAGCAGGTTTTGAGATCGACGCCGTTAGCGGGGTTATCCTTCCGGCTTGTCTGGCAGGGTTATGGGCGCCATTGGTTATTCTTCGTGGCTCTTAGCCCCATTTGCATCTTGTCCGTAGCTGGGCACTATCGCTTCAAGGTGATTTGGATCTTTGTATATTATATCGTATTCTTGACTCATGGAGTCGTTGTATATATATACGTTACATGCGTCCCATCGAGGACTGTTGTGTAATGTTATTACTTCGCTTTTCCACCCGCGAAAGTGCTGGTGGCACCTTTGAATCGTTTCTATGCGGGTTTGGCGGTTTCGCTAAAACTTGCATAGGTCCGATCTGAGGTGTCTGACCAACCGACAAACTCTGGCAAGAATTTCGGTGAACCCTGACCTCCCCTTGCCATATGGTGCACACTGGTTTGTTTGTCATCGTCTTGCGCATGCACTGATACTCTCTTTCGTCTGCGGGAGCTTTGTAGGCTCGCCTCCGTCATCACCTGCAAACAACCGACGGAGCACGCAACTCCGGCGAGAGATTCTCGATGACCCCGTGCGCCCCTGCCTCGCCCACGACCTCCCCCAAGCTCACCTCGTCTCCCCGACCATGGTACCCCCCTCACACCATACCCTTACCCCCTAGCCCCGCTGGTGTGCCTCCACTAGAGGCTTCACCGCCGCACATCGCCAGCAGCGCCGCACATCCCTGGCCAGCGTGCTCGAATCCGTTGGATCTAGATCTAAAGGCTACAATAGAATCACTTAATGAAAGTGTATAGTTTGATTTGATCCATGCAACCCCACTTAGATCTGACGGCTCGCATCGCTTGATCCAGCCGAAACGGTATCAACCAATCAGAGCCTGCCGCGTGTACAGAGTTTTGATTTAAAATCCAGATTTTACATATTAGATGTTTAAACTTGTAAAATCAATAACTTTTGATCTGTAATTCCAAAAATTACAAATTGTGTAATTTTCATCTATGGCCTTACTTTTTACACTTGTTTCTATAAAAATCGAGTTATATGCAGAGACTTGTTTAGGGCTATTTTGGCTATAAAAATTGTTCTAAAAATTATTTTTGAGTGAATCCTTTTGAAAATGGTTTTGTTTTGAACCCTCTAACCATAACCACTAACATTTTAAATTAAAAATATATTTTGTTGACACTAGAAATTATTCCTTTGAATAAAACTTTTCTAGAAAAAGGAAAATGATTTAATTAACCAAATTGCACTAACTTGGTTTCAAATGAAATTAAACTTTTATAAAAAGGACCAGTAGGTGTTTGTAATGTTTAGAGTGCTGTTAGAAACAAATTTTTCAATAAAATTACCTTTTGCATGCTTGCATGCATTTCTTAGTTTTCTTATTTTAGTTTTGTTATTTTGTGTGGTAGTTTTAAGTGTGTGCTTTTTTCTTGTTTGTATTGTTGTAGTGAACTTGGAAGAGTGTGACATTTTAAATATCAAGGAGAGTACCTAGATTTTCTACTAAAAAGGCAAGTGATAATTTGGTCATCAAAAGTCCTATCATTTCTATATTGCATTAGTGATATTCTTTGTAGTATGCATGATATGACTATTATAAATATTTCTATGCTATGCAAATCCCATAGTATCTACCTTGGTAGTATTTCCTAAAGATAGGAGACATGGTAAGTTTAGAATGCTTAGTCTAGCTATATAGAATTGTGGGTGGAGATCATGATATGATGTCTTATGAAAATACAAATATTGGTTTGGACGAATGAAAACAACTGCTGTTAATGAAACACCTAGGTGGAAATGGGACTTGTATGGATTTTTGTTGAGTGGTTACTCAGGGCACATTTCTATGGTTTACCCTGGTGTATCTCACTTGTGTATGGCCACCTAGGAACAAAGAGATTTGAGACATTCTTGTCGTGAATAGCTTCCAGCGCAACCACATGGCATATGGGTTCTGCCTTGACCAACTAAGTTGCAATAACTCAGCCAGATGGACAGATGGTGTTAGTGTTGATAGGATGGAACACGTCCATGGTGGTCTGAGGGATTGTTTCTGTAAAGTATCGTCTCGATGCATGTCGAGTCTTGTGGGGAAAGTGCATCACCTCTCGAGAGGGTAAAACTAAGTACTTAGTCGTGTCCCAGTTATGGACAATTTTGAGCATCAAGACAATGAAGCAATATCAAGAATCTCATCATTCTAATTTCTCTAAGTTAAAACTATTTGGGTGAACAAGGGAAGCACCTGGTGTGTATCCAATGTGCCATGTTTGTGAAGTGTTTTGGAAAAGAGAAAAACTATTTTACAAAGGATATGGAAAACTTATTTATGCAAAGGCTAGCCAAAACTACACTTAGCCATATATTCATGTAGATGTTAGATTCTCCATATCAATATCATATGACTTGCCAATACAATTCAAATGTATTGACCCTTGAGGCTGCAACTTATCATGTTGCAGGTTTGTTTGATGTTAGTGAAGTTTGTTGAGTAGGTATTACAAGTCTACAACCAACATGTTTGTCTGTGGCATATGAAGATGAAGGACTCCATGCTTTATAGTTATATCTGCTTCTCTGTAATAAGATAGCCATATGAGCTATGTAAGTTGTAATGAACTATTTTATTCCTAGTTATGAGTTGTAATATGACCTTTATTTCTTGATATTACATATTAATCTGTGGGTTATAGCTATTCGATCCAGGGACTAGCACTGTAACATAGGGACTTGTACCTTATTGGGTTCAGGCTTCTAAAACAGGTAGAAGAATTTGTGCAAAACGACATGTTCATTGTTCCCTTTTTAGATCTATGGAAAGAAGAATCAAAGTTAGTGTTGCATATTTTAAAGATCAAGATAGCAATGAAAAAATTATAATTGAACTAGTATGATGAGTTTAAACAGGTACTAAAGGATAATAGAACGATGCCAGGGAGGAAATATTAGCAGGAAGTTAGCTCGGGGCGAACCGGATAGATTCGATGGCGTAGTAGGAATCCACACTAATATTTTTCACTGACTTTATATTTTTCAAAAACTACACAATAATTAATTTAATATGAATTTACAATACCAGATCTGTATTTTGCATAAAATTGTGAATTCGGGGACATATTATTTATAATTTTCTTATCTATAATTAATTTAATATGAATTTATTACTCCAAAAGAATATTAAAACTATTTAAATTATTTATAGAATACTATACAACTAAAGTTAGATATAATCTGATAATATGAATCTACGTAAAAGTATCTTCAATTTGATATGTTATATGTAATTATTGGACATAGTATGAATTTCTAATGAATTTTACAAGTTAGATCTATAATCTGCATTTTTAAATTCGAACAAAATATAACAGGGAATATAACACTGGTGGGAAGGTTGACTTTGCATCTTGACGGGACTAGACACTTATCGTGGCGGTGATGAGACAGTGGCCAAGGCTGACGACGTTGCATGCGTTGAGTGGATTTGGGCCGTCAGGATGGGATCCAGTGGCTAGGACGCAAAGTTGGCTCCAGATGTTCTCGATTTTGGCTCATAATAGATAAGAAAAAGATTCGTGTTAGAGAGACAAATCCATAGATCAAATCGAAAAACTTAAAATATGAAAGTTGTGGAAAATCATTAGATCTACCATCTCACCAAAGGAAGTTGGATTTAAAGAAACGAGCGCGAGTACATCTTAGATTTACGCCATCATGACTGAAATATTGCGGTGCAAAATTCTCCAGCTATGGTAGATGAAAAGAGGTGAGGTTTATCGGGATCAAAAGATTTCGACAATATCTACAACTTTCGTGTTTCAGCCGAAGCCAAATGACAAAATCTAGATGAGATAAGAACCAAAATAAGATTCGGGCAGGTATAAATTTGGGATTTTAAGAAGGAAAGGTGAAATGGACATGGTTCCCTGGATTTATATGGAGGTTTATGACGGTGGGAAGATAGATCTTGGAGTAGAGAACAAGTAGAAACAAATGGAAGTCAATTTAGAGTTGTAGATTAAAAGATATAGGTGTTTGAATAGAGATAGGTTTAGAAAACCAATATTCGCATGCTTTTTAAAGCATTTGAGGCATCGATCAGTTGATCGTGTGGCGGCTGGTTCGGTCGGCTTAGCCGGACCGGCCCGTTAGTGTTTTTTTCCTTTTTCTTTGTCTATTTTGGTATTTTATTTATATCGTTTGCATACAAATTCCAAATGACATGATTCTTATTTCTAATTTTTTCTAAAATTTGGCATATCATCTTAGGAGCATTTTTGCAACGTTTAGTTAGTTTATCATATGATATTTTCAAGCCTCTTAATAATTCCTTATAGGAGCATATGAAAAATTGAGATACTTTGTTATAGGGATTTTTTTGTATTCAATTTTGAATGCTTGCCTAGATGAAATGCAATGCTCATGAAACATGCAACTGATTTTTTTGAATTCCTTTTTTTAATATTGGGATGTTACTGGGAGGGCCTACGGGGAAACTGCGCGAATAGGGACCATAGAGGTGAACATGAAACAAATTACAATCATGCCCCCAAACTACCGACTTTAGCATGCCCATTTGTCATCTAAACAAAGGGTAGAATGGGAACTTTGCATTCAAATTTTTCTAAAACAGAGGAGCGCGAAATGCTTCAACATCAATGTGTGATATTGCCACTCGATTGAGATTTTGATTATGGCTAGCGCCCATCTTCTATTTTAATAATAATAGAAAAATGATACTACCAGTGGGAGATTTTGGCTCAAAGTATTAGAAACGGAGGGTAGGAAGGTCAGTGGGTGGATTTGCCGCTCGATTGAGATTTTGAATTAGGCTAATGTGCATCCAATAATAATAGAGGGAGATTTTTCCTCAAAATGTTTGAAAGGGAGGGCGCTAAATGCATGTGAGTCAGCGGGGAATTTGCCGCACGAATATGATTTTGAATTTTATTGCTAACGTCCAATTAATAATAGAAAAAGGTATGTTTCTTGCGAATCAATAAAAAAGGTAGTTGTAGACTAGTACTAGTACGCTAGATGGTCCGGAAATAAAGGCCGAGAGTCACGTCAGTTGATCATCCATTACATTAATTACGCACTCTACCTTGGATTCAAACAGGGGTGCACGCGCGGTAAATTTTGCCCCTAGACTGAGATTTTGATTTTGGCTAGCATGCAAATAATATTAGGAGAAAAAAAATGGTACTCTCTCTATTTAGGAATAGAAAAAATGGTCACATCAACTCATCATCAATAACAACCATATTCGCATAGAAAAAATAATGTTGACCCCCATTAAAATTATTTTTTGTTTGGGCTGTAGGTTTCGACGCTGGATTAAGATTTTGAATTTGGCTATAGTCCTTCTAACAAAAATTATGAGCGAACCCCAGTATCCAACCCAGCAACTTCACAATCCCCATTTCTGACAATAGCCTTTTATTCCCGGACAGAGAGTTAGAAAATCGGATACCATGATCTCTGATTTAAAAATATTACCGCGGGCTAGGGGGATTTTCCGCTCGACTACAAATTTTAATGTGACTAATCCAAGTAATAAAACAGAAAAATTGTATAAGGTCTTTTTTAGGGTCATATTCCATCTGTTCATGAATCCATTCAGACTTGAAAGAAAATGTTGAGCTCTGGTTCAAAAATGTAGTTCCATTTATCACATGATGCTTATGAAAATGGTGTGCAATAACGGTAAGGCATTGTTTTCAGAATATGATAAATGATCTTGGACAGAAGCAATTGTAACATAATATACTGCAAGTATCATACTATTACATACTAGTAGTAAACTGCACGTGCTTTGCATGTTTAGACTTTTAGTGAAAAAACAACTTTAAAATTTTAAAATCTATCGGTATGAAAATACTATTGGTTATTTGTTGGTTGAATTTTATACATTCAACTATGTGAAACAACAACTTCACGTGGAATTGATTCAGTATATGGTAATTTTGACTAAAACTCTGAAGGATATTATAATTAAATGTTCCAGCGACCTCCATCTTGCACCGTAAGAATGACATTAAATGCTTTATGCATACTATAATCCCTGCCTCATCTTCTTATTTATTATATCTAAAAAATAGTGAGATGATATTTATGGTAATCGTTTTAAGTACATAACTGTATCTTGTTTTTGTGTGTTGTGAGGGAATATTTTTGATGATGAATTGAGCTCAGATAAGCTAAATCAAATTTTTTAGGCATACATATGAGGTGAGAGGTGGAGGAGTGAACAAGACATACTTCCAAAAATATAATAGTTACACACCAAGAAAGCAACAAACATGGGATTAGTATCCTAAAATCCTTCATCCAAACATATCAACCGGATGAGCAGTAAAAGTCAAAACATACTACTCCTAATAAGTTTCAACTTTCTCTCTTATGTGATCTTCTGTATTCATACATTGCAATTATAGTAAAACTTGCCCACAAAGATCCTAGAGAGAGTAATGTGAGAGAGAGAGCCCAGGCAACACACGTCACATGGCATTCTAGAAAAATCGGTTGGCACCTAGATGTTTCCCGGCCGGAGGTGATGCGCCACGCATAGGGAGAGCAAATCCAGCCAATACTGACCATTAGATTCCTCTTGCTAGTGCCTTGATGAACGGCATATGTTCGGTAGTTGATAAAAATCAATGGTTAGTCTCTCTTGAGGTGGTTTGGCAGGAAATTTATGGACATAGTGTTAAATCCTAATTTGAAATGTCATATTATAGTAGTAGATAGAAGATAGATAGTTAGATAGATAGATAGATAGATAGATAGATAGGTAGGTAGATAGATAGATAGATAGTAGAGTAGATAGATAGAGATAGAGATTAGTGCATCCACACATAACTAGTTTGATAGCATCCACACATATATTATACAATAGTCCAACCTTGCAGCATATAAAGCACGAATTTTAAGCAGGCTAGCAATCCACGAATCACACATTCAAGAATCATACTACTTCCATATTGGTACAATCTGTTCACCAATTAGTATCTCTTCTCCACAATTGATGAAAGGCTTTTTAGCAAGATAAACACCATGCTAAAAAGGTTTATATTTGGAAATAGAGCTAGTACAGTATAAAGTACCGTACAAATTGTAGACATGTCGCAACAAGGAAATGACCCAAGTGAAGACTAATGTAGCAACAAAGTACTTTAAGCATCAGGTTCCATTTCAAAACAAAGGGACTGACCTGAGCTGTTAGTGTTCAACCCTAAATATTAAACATCTTCAGGACTTTCTTGTTAATTTCTATGTTGCTCTCTAGTGGGTTAGAGCTTCATCTAATTTGTCCTTCAAACGGCCATTATATACACTTAGGGTAGATGATAAAGATCATTCATCTTGGAGTTGTTCCTCTAGAACTTGAATATGCAAAGAAATGGCCTTGGAGTTGGACTTGTACTTGAACTTGGACTTTGACGAGCTTGCTATGAACCCAGCATTACACAGCAGCATGTTCTTCTTGGCTTTAGCACCGCGTTTTAGTACCTTGGAAATGAAATCCACACATTCTTTTGGAGTTTTTACTGAACAAGCTTTCCCAGGATTTTCCAGCTCCTCTTTGAAGTCAGCCTGGAAAGTTTTCAGTTGATAGACATGTGTAAGATAAGTGAAGTTACTACAGAGAAACATGCAGAAAGGTTTAACAAGTGCATGAACTTCTATAACTGGCAATGTTGATAACGCATCTTATACACTTCAGTAAAAATATCAATTTGTCATGGATGTTCTTTTTATGTCATTTACTAACGGGACTAAAAATGTGGCTTTGTGTGTACACACTGTGAGGTGCAGATATGATAAGTTTTTCCAATTCAAAACTGAAACTAACTTTAGTTGCAAATGATGAAGGTAAGTGAAAAAAACTGAGAAGCAGTCCAAGCAAGGTTGAATATGAAGGTATATATGTACAAATCCCTGCAAGTGCAACATCACAAAAGGCACATAAGACTTACAACAACTTTCTTTACAATGACGACATTGTATCTATTTGTGTGGCATCCCTCGAATTTCTCCAGCAGAGTCAACTGTTTTTTGGATCCCCATTAGACTTCTTCTGCATTTGAACAAGCGAAAATAAATTGCATCACGTGTTCAAAATGGAGGTTGAAAAGGTAAGAGGCATACAGATTTCGCAACATAAATTACATACTAATACTAGTACAAAACAACAGGTCCTTACCAATTGGTAGAGGTACCCAATTATGTTGCGGGATCCTGTACGACTTAGTAATCGTACTTTATTATGGCTAGAATAGTTCCTTTGAGCGATAGCCTACAAAAAGGAGACTTGTAAGACACATGCATAAATAGGAATTGACAATGCGATCTAGTCTCACAATCTTCTGAAAGCATACCTCATTCTTTCGATCAAGCCAGTGGTGGAGAAAATCACCCCACTGATCGTCAGTCATGTGATCCATAGGAGACATTCTTGTAACATCTTAAAAACACTTGCCAGAGAAGTGTTGCTTCTTTATCCTATGGCGCTGTTGGTGCAAACATGCAGAGAATATGCTTTTGAAAACAACCTTTACATCCTCGCTATTCTCATAGAACATGAAAAATCTTTGTAGAGAATAATGAATAGCATATATAATAAATGGCAAGCTAAGAAAAAGGGACAGAGCAACGGAGTATGTCCAAGAGACAAATGACTTGCATGTAACTTCTTCAATAAACCCTAGAAATGCTTAGGGGTATTTCGGTGGTTTTTCCATGAAGGAAAGATGGGAATATCATTCCTCACGAAAACGCATGTGATCGATTTTATATAAGAAGATTCATGTGGATCCAGTGGCTGTCCGAGCTATAGATGTGATTGGAAGTCTTGATTTAAGTATTTCGAGCATCTGTTCATGAGTTTTTCCCATTGTCGGCCCCCTTGTTAATCTTTGTCATGTTGCAACTAAAAAAGTTACATCAAAATATCAATTAGGTGTCACGCTCATTTGCAAGTGAGTATATGTCTCTGTTAGTACTAAAGGTTGTTGGGAGATCATTACCAGTTTGTTGCTGAGAAGCTGCTATTGAAACTGGTTCTACTGCCAATTGTTGCTAGGTAACCAGATTTTCTACTGCCGGTTGTGGGATGTGTATTTTTTATTCACAGCCACCAGTGCAACTGGACCCACTAGTGTGGAATTAGGATGAAACTTTTTATGCCGGTGTTCTGCTTGTCTTTTTGGCCTGGTTGTCACTTTTAACTAGATTAAGTATTGTCTGAGACCATGTTGTGACTCCATTTCCTGCATTGGAAGCAAATAGCTTTTGATATTTATCACGGAATCATGTGCAAAAGAGAAAATTACTTAGGAGTACTTGCAGCAGTTGTAAGATGGAAAAGCAATTGATCCCATCAGAACTCTAGTATGGTAAATTAATTCCACTAGTCTAATCATATGGCACCCTTAGTGAGAAGAAACCACATGAAGTTTCAATACAATCGACCAATCTGCAGGCTTGACTATAATACTGATAACGTAACTTGCAAAGTGTAAGTTTTAAAGAGAAAACTGAATGGATCGAATCAAACTTATTTTCTTAGTAGATGAAGGGCACCCTATGCCCTCCTGGTTATACTCTAAACAAGGAGCATGACATTATAGTTTGGCTCAGAACCTCAGCTAGAGTTGATGAATACTAGCTGTGCTATCTGTTATCTTGACGCCCCAACAAGAATCATTTTAGGAGAAATTCTACAGATGTCAGAGCAGCTTCATAATGATGGTAAGGAACGCTCTACCAAACTTTAGTAACGATCGAGTATATGATCAAGAATGTAGTACAACAAGCAACGAAGTACTTTTGATAGTAAATAAATGCATAACAAAAGAGATCATAAAGTGTTCAACAAACTTCTTCTTGGGAGGATACGGGGTTATGCTTCACGTTGGTGTGGTCAAGAAGGCGGGCGCGTCATTTTCCCATCTCTCTGGTTCCGGATATGAGGGATTCCGTGAAGGAGATGGGACTTTGTGGCGACGGTATCGTGTTTTCCGGCAATGCTGGGCACGCTCTGGCATGGTGGTCGTCGGAGTAGGGAAGCCGCTGCGTCTTACTAAACAAGGGAGTTGTTTCTTAGGTCACAACAGTACCTGGTGAGGAGCCTATGGTGGCAAGGAGGGATGGCGGTGCAAGGCCATATTTGTGGGAGATGCAGGATAAGGAGCCTTTTATATGTATCAATGGCGGCGGTGGTATATTCGAAACTTTTAAATTGCATGTGGTGCCGGCGTAGTTCAATAAAAAACCTTCAATGTAATGCAAAATTTGGTGACCTTTAGCCTGCCAAAAACATTAGTGATATCTACTCTATTGCTACACTTGCTAGGAGCCGAGCTAGAAGAAGTGCATCGAATGCGATGGGAGGTATGAATGCACCAGCAACCTTTACCAGGTGTAGACTCCCTAGTCCATACTGCGAAAAAGCTAGTAAGTTCAGTCCAGCACGACCGCTTCAAGCACTCATACTCTAGTTATACTCCCTTTTGGAAAAAACTAGGAGTACTAGTATACTACATTCATTCCGGTTTATTTAGGCAAATAGATTAAGAAAATAATTTGACCGTAAATTTGGTTAACTATCCGCTTAGGATGGAAGTGATATTAATAATTAACTACAGGTAGTATAAGAGGAAAGATGATCACACCAAATTCGATTCAGGCAACATTGTGGCTGGTGACACATGTGACATTCACCAAACAACCAAATACTTTACCAGCAAGTACACTATCATAACTTCATACTACTAAATAAAGTTTTTCAATTTACTAGGCCATTTTGCAATCTATATTATCATATCATGAACTACTCCCTCTGTTACATAATATATTCCTATTTATTAAGTTGTTTTAGCACTATAAATAGTCCTATATTGTGAAAACAGATGGAGTACTAACTTAAGGTCTTCCACGTGTCAGCTGATTGATGGAGATCGACCACAGCTTCATGCTTCAGCTTTGCCAGTCCTTCTGGTCCTCGATGTCCTAGATCCGTTCGAAGCTGATGCCCAGCATCTCCACCATGCCGATGTTCCACCGCTTCATCTCGTCACGCTCAATCAAGTATTCCATGGCGGGATTCCTGAGGAGGATAAGCCCGACCTTGTCATAGGCGAGTTTGGAGTAAAGTCTAGTGCACTCCTTGTCGAGGGCACTTCTGTCCGCTAGCATGGCACAGAAATCGCCCGTCACCTTTTCACCATCAACTCGATCAAGCGACTCGCCGCCTAGCCGCCGAGCTCGCCCATTGTACCACCTCCATAATAAAATCCAGCAGGATTAGGTCTTTACCCTCCGGGGGGCCGAACCTGGGTAAACCCCTGAGTCTCCGCCCTCATCTCGCACCGCAGATGGCTGGCCGCCCCTGCCCCTCGTTCTACTACCATTGCCGATTGCAAGATCCGCGTGACCATTCCCACGACAGTGGCGCCCACCATGGGGCCTGGCCGGTCTGGCCGATGTTCTGCGGCGAGATCCAATCTTCCCATCAACGAGACGGTCGCCACAGGCCGCATGATAGCGATCGGTGAGATGCTCCAAATCTTGCCGAGCAGCTACGTCCCGGCGGCACGACCCGTCACGCACAGCGTGATCCTGCCGGTCGGCACGATCAGCCTCTTCGTCGGCCTCACCGACGTCATCGTCTCGGAGGATTCGGCTCGCATCCGCGAGTCGCTGCCACGCGATCGGCTCTCCGAGAGACAGATCCGCACGATCCATCGCCTCCGCGAAAGTACAATTCGCCCACGACGCGGGCGAAAACTTCGCTGCAGAAGATGCGGCCCTCAACGACGACGCCGACTCGGCGACCCCGGCGTCGCTCATGGAGTCGCTGTTGTATATATATCTGTTCTGTGGGTCGCATCGAGGACTGTTCTGTAATGTTATTACTTCGTTTTCCACCCGCACGAAAGTGCCTGGTGGGCACCTTTGAATCGTTTCTATGCGGGTTTGGCGGGTTTCGCTAAAACTTGCATAGGTCCGATTCTGAGGGTGTTACAGAGTGGTATCAGAGCTCAGCAGTTGCGATACCCCACAAGTCCAGCCTGTAGGATAACCTAGCTAACGGCCGAAGTAGAGTGTGAAAACTATTTTTGCAAAATCGGTAGGATAGTTCTGATTAGGTCTGATTTTACTCCTTACCCCTTTGCTATTACTCTCTTATCTCTACGTGTTTTGAATCTACTTGCTTATCTTTCTTCGAGTCCAGGATTTCTCGCGGTTGGGTTTCCGTCGTACCTTCAGGGTTTCGCTTTCTCCCTCTTGTAACGGAGGTGCTACGATCATCAATCTGCAACTTTTCTATTGTAACCTTCATCCAATCTTTTGTTCTTGAGCTCTTTATCTATATGTGTTCCTTGCTGGATATCCGTGTCGTTGAAAAACATATGAGAAGGACGAGCATTGGTGAAGTTGGAGTATACCTTGAGCATGTGTTGTTCATGCCAATGGAACCATCGCGGAACCTAATCATTGTGTCTTTCATACGATTTCTGTTGTATCTTCCGGTGTTTCCCGATGTGATGACCTCATCTACCTCAGATCCAACGCAGAGCTGGCATCATCTCTTTGCTCCGAATACCGCTTGTGAAGCTCTTCATTCTAAAATCTCGAGAGTTGAGTTGCCTGATTTTCCTACTCATGTATAGAGTTGATAGTTTGGGTACGGGATGGATTGATCACCCTAACCGACTCTTACTGTTCGCTCTGTATATCGAATTGGTGGATCAATGTAACTTTTCCTCTTCCAATGGAAGTTAGAGGTGGCCTTATCGTTTGATACCTCTACCTTCGTCCTTTGTTTCTCCGGAGTGTTCTCTCGACGAACAGGATCAACGACCCTTTGTTGGTGGTGTCGCCACTTTCAAGATGGAGGATGAACCCTTGTTAGTGGTGTCGCGAGGATCTACACGAAGCGAGAAGACGCCGATCGCCGACCTTCCTTCCGGTACCATGAGGCGGATCTCGAGGGCGAGATCCTTTGTTAGTGGTGTCGTATTGTGGCATCCCGCAAAACCACTACTAGAAAATCGCGTTGTTTTTGTGCATTGCATCATCATGACCGCATGCTCATGTCATCATGCCACATTGCATTTGAGCATCGTCATCATCATGCATTTTATTTTACTTCAAACTATGTCACGAAAGTCTACTATTTTCTGGAACTAGCCCTCCTTCTATTTCAAATTAAACCCCGGGCGCTGCCGGATACTTTGTCTAAAAACTATTTGCAAAAGTTCATCGCATATTAAATAAAAGATTTAATTATTTTTAGTGGGGGCAGTCGAACGGGCCGACCCGACCCGAACGACCACCCCCAGGAATTATAATCAGCCCAACCTAAATCCTACAGCTACCAATCCTATCCTACCCCAACCCCTCTCCACCTCACCCCGGCCACTCCCCTCGTGACACCTCACCCTCACCCTCTCCTCTACCCAAACCCAGCTTGCCACGTGGCCTCCCTACTCTCTCCCTCTCCCTTTTCTCTCTCCACCTGCCCACACAAGCACACACGCACACTACGCGCCTGCAGGCCCCCACCCCTGGCCCCGCTCCCGTGTGCCCCCTAGCCCACCCCGGGCCGTCGTCCCCAACCTCCCACCCCTGCTCCCCTGGTTCTCTCCCTTGTCCCTCCTCTCCATCCTCCTTCCCCGCGGCCCCAGCATCCCTCCTCCGGCCTCGGCCTCTCGGTCGCTCCCTCTCGCCCGTCGCCTCCTCTTCCTCCCACTAGTCGGCTTGCCACCGCCAGCCGCCCAGAACTCCCGCTCGCCGCCTCGCCGCCCGGCCTCCCACGCCTCCGCGCCGCCGCCTCTGCCATCGCCCGCCCACGCACCTGCCCTCACCGACCTGTCGCCTCCTCCTCCGTTCCCTCCCACGCCTCCGCTCGCCCGCCTCCTCGCCCGCGGCCTCCTCGGCGCCCGCCTCGGCGAAGCTCCCTCGGCGCCGCCTCGAGCTCCTCCCTCTAGCCGCCGCCTAGCTCGAGCTCCGCACCCGCCCGTTCGCCGCCGCCTCCCCCTCGTCGCGTCGGCCTCGCCCGCCAGCGTTGCCCTTGCCCTACCGTTCGGCTCCATCACCACCTCGCCTGCCTCGCTGTCGACCTCTGCGTCCGCGCCGCCGGCCTTCTTCGTCGGTCCCGCTGCAGGCCGCCGACCCTCCGTCCTCGCCCCTCTGCCGGCCGCTGGACGCGACCCCAAGCCCTCCTGCCGCCTCTCTTCTGCTAGCTCCGGTTGCCGGCGTTACCCGGGTGTGAGCCTGCTGCAAGACCCCCACACCGTTGCTGGTTCTACTCCCCCCGGGGCAAGCTGCAAGTGTGTTCAGTAGCTGCGCAAGCTGCTGCCTCGAGTTGTGCCGCTGCTTGTGCTGATCTGAAATTGGTGTGGTGGATGCACAACTCACATCGGTCATGTGTTGATGCGGTTGGCTGTAAACCTTCTAGTAGAAGAGACCGACATGAGGCCCCGACAAGATCTGCTTCATGGATTCGAGACCGATCCGTAATGCCAAGTACTTCCCCGGACGACAAGATCTCCATTCCGGAACGGCAGGATCGACCGCGTAGAGCACCAAGATCTTCCAGTGCCGAGACCCGAGTCCGACACCGAAAATCGAAACCGCTGAACCGACAAGTTCGTCTACCCAGACACCGAGCGCCAAGATCGCCACCAGAACAACAAGCACTTCATCCCGGACGTCAAGACCAACTTGATGGCATGGACCCGACAAGACCGTCGCAACGATAAGAATGGCACCGACCCGGAAGAATCCGATGCGCCCCGACACCGACCCAAGTCCGGCTTCCCGGATGCGACAAGATCTACCTCAGATGTCCGAGAACGATCCCGTCGAACCCTGAACCCCGAGGCCGACCCCGAACCCCGGAACCCAAGCTCGCCGAACCCTAATGTGTGAACCCCCTTCCGAGAACCCTATTTTATAAATGGTCAACTATATGAATTGTTGCATATTTAATTGACATCTCGCATGCATACCTGTGGTTTGGGGGCCTTATGCCGATTCACCTAATAATTAATATGGGGCCCATATGCGGGCAAATCTAGCCTTATATTGGCCTCATTTAAATTTGTGTAGCGAACCGGTGCTACCCTTTACCTTGCTAATACAACATTTAAATTGCGGGGTAGCTAAATAACATGAACCACCTAATTAATTGTCGGGACCCGGTTCCGCTTAATCCAACCTAATTACCTTTGCACCTTTGTCATGTCTTGCATCCTACATGCATCATGCCGATCTTCTGCCGTTGTATTAAATATTGCATCGTGTTTCTTCTAGTGTTTTGCTTCTTGCGGATAAGGCCGTTGAGTTGATGTGAGCCGCCCGATCTTGGTTGAACCTTCGACAAGTTTTCAAAGAGCATCTTCCCTTTCTACCTATCTTACTTTTATAGTATTTATTCCCTCCTGTTGATCTATTGCTATCTGTGTTGCGATGCTTTAGTTTCCGTACCTGTGATATCCCTTGCAGCCTTATCTTGACTTGGACACATCCTATTACATTGTTTGGTAGATAGTTGGACTTATGCGTAAGTCGCTTGCTCAAGTGCTGTTGCGTGTCGTCAATTGCCACAGTTGTTGGAGCCTTGCCGCATGTTTGTTGTTGGAGATGATTATGGCTTTACTTATTGTTCACTTTAATTCCTGTTTAACAACTAAAATTGAAGTAAGCAGAGGCATCGGTGGGTGATAGATAACATTTGGTTTCCGAACGCCCACTTGTGTCCCGTAGGACCCCGAGTACTTGATACCTGTTCCTTGATTTATCGCGCTATCCACATCCGGGAGGTATATGGGACCCCCCTTAGCCAGAGCTTGATTCAGTCTTATTTCTTGGGGCCACAAACTAGTTTGAGGTTTTATTTACTATCCTGTACTTATGCCATGCTTTACTGCTTTATTTAAATTGTGCGACAGATAGCACCTGTACTATTTAGGATCGGGACACGATTCCGCGGTGTCGACAAGCCTAGTTTTGGGTTCCCAGTCGTTCACAGCCGTATACCCAAACCTTGAGTCCGTCTCGGAGCTTGCTTACTTCGTTGCTGGTAGCTTAATGGGGTGGCCCCCTGAAATATTTCTGAATCCTGTGATTGCTTTGTCGTGAAGGCCTCGTTGGGTTTTGATTTGGTTTTTCCGAGGTTGATCGAGCGTGTGTTGCTATTGGTGCACCCCGGCCGGGTAAAACTTTCTGAAAGCCGTGTCCGCGGCTATGGACGACTTGGAGCACAGTATCTCGACCATAGACAAGCATAACTAAAGTTTATTGCTATAAATTTGACTTTATAATGACTAGTAATCAGCTTCACTATAATGGAATGGCTAATTAATACTGCCCACAATTGCTTGTTTGGAATGTCGCTTGCGACCATTGTACCTGACTAGTAAGTATTGCAACTACAACGGAATGGCTAATTAAAGGACCAACAACTGCTGGGTTTTGGGTTTATCTCATGCTATCTGTACCTGACTAGTAAGAGTTGCAACTATCACGGAATGGTTAACTAAAAGTACCCACTGCTTACTTTATCAGGATGATTATCTAAACCTGACTAGTAAAGTGCCGCAACTATAACTGAATAAATAAAACTGCCAACGGTGTGAGTTCCTCGGTTGACTTCCTCGATTGGTCTCGAGGGGGAAACACCAGGATGGGTTTGCTTGATGATAGAATCAGGATGGTCCCGAATAGGTCTTTCTTACCCCTCTCTGATAACCGCCAGTTGTATCGAGTCTCTATAGGTTGTTCAGTGCATGCTGCCGCTGCCGCTCAGTACACCATACCTATGTAGGCGAGGACCGCCGAACTCTAGCCTTGCCGTGTACTGGCCTCAGTACTGACGCTCCTCTTTTTCCTTTGCCCTTTGTCGGCACCCCTTTTGTTTAAGCAGGTTTTGAGATCGACGCCGTTAGCAGGGTTACCCTTCCGGCTTGGCCTGGGCAGGGTTATGGACGCCATTGGTTATTCTTCAGGGCTCTTAGCCCCATTTGCATCTTGTCCGTAGCTGGACGCACTATCGTTTCAAGGTGATTTGGATCTTTGTATATTATATCTGTATTCTTGACTCATGGAGTCGCTGTTGTATATATATCTGTTCTGTGGGTCCCATCGAGGACTGTTGTGTAATGTTATTACTTCGTTTTCCACCCGCACGAAAGTGCCTGGTGGGCACCTTTGAATCGTTTCTATGCGGGTTTGGCGGTTTTCGCTAAAACTTGCATAGGTCCGATTCTGAGGGTGTTACAGCCACCGACAAACTCTGGCAAGAATTTCGGTGAACCCTGACCTCCCCTTGCCATATGGTGCACACTGGTTTGTTTGTCATCGTCTTGCGCATGCACTGATACTCTCTTTCGTCTGCGGGAGCTTTGTAGGCTCGCCTCCGTCATCACCTGCAAGCAACCGACGGAGCACGCAACTCCGGCAAGATATTCTCGATGACCCCGTGCGCCCCTGCCTCGCCCACGACCTCCCCCAAGCTCACCTCGTCTCCGCGACCATGGTACCCCCCTCACACCATACCCTTACCCCCTAGCCCCGCTGGTGTGCCTCCACTAGAGGCTTCACCGCTGCACATCGCCAGCAGCGCCGCACATCCCTGGCCAGCTTGCTCGAATCCGTTGGATCTAGATCTAAAGGCTACAATAGAATCACTTAATGAAAGTGTATAGTTTGATCTGATCCATGCAACCCCACTTAGATCTGACGGCTCGCATCGCTTGATCCAGCCGAAACGGTATCAACCAATCAGAGCCTGCCGCGTGTACAGAGTTTTGATTTAAAATCCAGATTTTACATATTAGATGTTTAAACTTGTAAAATCAATAACTTTTGATCTGTAATTCCAAAAATTACAAATTGTGTAATTTGCATCTATGGCCTTACTTTTTACACTTGTTTCTATAAAAATTGAGTTTTATGCAGAGACTTGTTTAGGGCTATTTTGGCTATAAAAATTGTTCTAAAAATTATTTTTGAGTGAATCCTTTTGAAAATGGTTTTGTTTTGAACCCTCTAACCATAACCACTAACATTTTAAATTAAAAATATATTTTGTTGACACTAGAAATTATTCCTTTGAATAAAACTTTTCTAGAAAAAGGAAAATGATTTAATTAACCAAATTGCACTAACTTGGTTTCAAATGAAATTAAACTTTTATAAAAAGGACCAGTAGGTGTTTGTAATGTTTAGAGTGTTGTTAGAAACAAATTTTTCAATAAAATTACCTTTTGCATGCTTGCATGCATTTCTTAGTTTTCTTATTTTAGTTTTGTTATTTTGTGTGGTAGTTTTAAGTGTGTGCTTTTTTCTTGTTTGTATTGTTGTAGTGAACTTGGAAGAGTGTGACATTTTAAATATCAAGGAGAGTACCTAGATTTTCTACTAAAAAGGCAAGTGATAATTTGGTCATCAAAAGTCCTATCATTTCTATATTGCATTAGTGATATTCTTTGTAGTATGCATGATATGACTATTATAAATATTTCTATGCTATGCAAATCCCATAGTATCTACCTTGGTAGTATTTCCTAAAGATAGGAGACATGGTAAGTTTAGAATGCTTAGTCTAGCTATATAGAATTGTGGGTGGAGATCATGATATGATGTCTTATGAAAATACAAATATTGGTTTGGACGAATGAAAACAACTGCTGTTAATGAAACACCTAGGTGGAAATGGGACTTGTATGGATTTTTGTTGAGTGGTTACTCAGGGCACATTTCTATGGTTTACCTGGTGTATCTCACTTGTGTATGGCCACCTAGGAACAAAGAGATTTGAGACATTCTTGTCGTGAATAGCTTCAGTAAGAACCACATGGCATATGGGTTACGCCTTGACCAACTAAGTTGCAATAACTCAGCCAGATGGACAGATGGTGTTAGTGTTGATAGGATGGAACACGTCCATGGTGGTCTGAGGGATTGTTTCTGTAAAGTATCGTCTCGATGCATGTCGAGTCTTGTGGGGAAAGTGCATCACCTCTCGAGAGGGTAAAACTAAGTACTTAGTCGTGTCCCGGTTATGGACAATTTTGAGCATCAAGACAATGAAGCAATATCAAGAATCTCATCATTCTAATTTCTCTAAGTTAAAACTATTTGGGTGAACAAGGGAAGCACCTGGTGTGTATCCAATGTGCCATGTTTGTGAAGTGTTTTGGAATAGAGAAAAACTATTTTACAAAGGATATGGAAAACTTATTTATGCAAAGGCTAGCCAAAACTACACTTAGCCATATATTCATGTAGATGTTAGATTCTCCATATCAATATCATATGACTTGCCAATACAATTCAAATGTATTGACCCTTGAGGCTGCAACTTATCATGTTGCAGGTTTGTTTGATGTTAGTGAAGTTTGTTGAGTAGGTATTACAAGTCTACAACCAACATGTTTGTCTGTGGCATATGAAGATGAAGGACTCCATGCTTTATAGTTATATCTGCTTCTCTGTAATAAGATAGCCATATGAGCTATGTAAGTTGTAATGAACTATTTTATTCCTAGTTATGAGTTGTAATATGACCTTTATTTCTTGATATTACATATTAATCTGTGGGTGATAGCTATTCGATCCAGGGACTAGCACTGTAACATAGGGACTTGTACCTTATTGGGTTCAGGCTTCTAAAACAGGTAGAAGAATTTGTGCAAAACGACATGTTCATTGTTCCCTTTTTAGATCTATGGAAAGAAGAATCAAAGTTAGTGTTGCATATTTTAAAGATCCAGATAGCAATGAAAAAATTATAATTGAACTAGTATGATGAGTTTAAACAGGTACTAAAGGATAGTAGAACGATGCCAGGGAGGAAATATTAGCAGGAAGTTAGCTCAGGACGAACCAGATAGATTCAGTAACTGTGGAGTAGGGAATCCACACTAATATTTTTCACTGACTTTATATTTTTCAAAAACTACACAATAATTAATTTAATATGAATTTACAATACCAGATCTGTATTTTGCATAAAATTGTGAATTCGGGGACATATTATTTATAATTTTCTTATCTATAATTAATTTAATATGAATTTATTACTCCAAAAGAATATTAAAACTATTTAAATTATTTATAGAATACTATACAACTAAAGTTAGATATAATCTGATAATATGAATCTACGTAAAAGTATCTTCAATTTGATATGTTATATGTAATTATTGGACATAGTATGAATTTCTAATGAATTTTACAAGTTAGATCTATAATCTGCATTTTTAAATTCGAACAAAATATAACAGGGAATATAACACTGGCTGGGAAGGTTGACTTTGCATGCTGACTGGGACTAGACACTTATCTGACGACGTGGCGGTGATGAGACAGCTGACCGGGGCGACGACGTTGCATGCGTTGAGTGGATTTGGGCCGTCAGGATGGGATCCAGTGGCTAGGACGCAAAGTTGGCTCCAGATGTTCTCGATTTTGGCTCATAATAGATAAGAAAAAGATTCGTGTTAGAGAGACAAATCCATAGATCAAATCGAAAAACTTAAAATATGAAAGTTGTGGAAAATCATTAGATCTACCTTCTCACCAAAGGAAGTTGGATTTAAAGAAACGAGCGCGAGTACATCTTAGATTTACGCCATCATGACTGAAATATTGCGGTGCAAAATTCTCCAGCTATGGTAGATGAAAAGAGGTGAGGTTTATCGGGATCAAAAGATTTCGACAATATCTACAACTTTAGTGTTTTAGCCGAAGCCAAATGACAAAATCTAGATGAGATAAGAACCAAAATAAGATTCGGGCAGGTATAAATTTGGGATTTTAAGAAGGAAAGGTGAAATGGACGTGGTTCCCTGGATTTATATGGAGGTTTATGACGGTGGGAAGATAGATCTTGGAGTAGAGAACAAGTAGAAACAAATGGAAGTCAATTTAGAGTTGTAGATTAAAAGATATAGGTGTTTGAATAGAGATAGGTTTAGAAAACCAATATTCGCATGCTTTTTAAAGCATTTGAGGCATCGATCAGTTGATCGTGTGGCGGCTGGTTCGGTCGGCTTAGCCGGACCGGCCCGTTAGTGTTTTTTTCCTTTTTCTTTGTCTATTTTGGTATTTTATTTATATCGTTTGCATACAAATTCTAAATGACATGATTCTTGTTTCTAATTTTTTCTAAAATTTGGCATATCATCTTAGGAGCATTTTTGCAACGTTTAGTTAGTTTATCATATGATATTTTCAAGCCTCTTAATAATTCCTTATAGGAGCATATGAAAAATTGAGATACTTTGTTATAGGGATTTTTTTGTATTCAATTTTGAATGCTTGCCTAGATGAAATGCAATGCTCATGAAACATGCAACTGATTTTTTTGAATTCCTTTTTTTAATATTGGGATGTTACTGGGAGGGCCTACGGGGAAACTGCGCGAATAGGGACCATAGAGGTGAACATGAAACAAATTACAATCATGCCCCCAAACTACCGACTTTAGCATGCCCATTTGTCATCTAAACAAAGGGTAGAATGGGAACTTTGCATTCAAATTTTTCTAAAACAGAGGAGCGCGAAATGCTTCAACATCAATGTGTGATATTGCCACTCGATTGAGATTTTGATTATGGCTAGCGCCCATCTTCTATTTTAATAATAATAGAAAAATGGTACTACCAGTGGGAGATTTTGGCTCAAAGTATTGAAAACGGAGGGTAGGAAGGTCAGTGGGTGGATTTGCCGCTCGATTGAGATTTTGAATTAGGATAATGTGCATCCAATAATAATAGAGGGAGATTTTTCCTCAAAATGTTTGAAAGGGAGGGCGCTAAATGCATGTGAGTCAGCGGGGAATTTGCCACACGAATATGATTTTGAATTTTATTGCTAACGTCCAATTAATAATAGAAAAAGGTATGTTTCTTGCGAATCAATAAAAAAGGTAGTTGTAGACTAGTACTAGTACGCTAGATGGTCCGGAAATAAAGGCCGAGAGTCACGTCAGCTGATCATCCATTACATTAATTACGCACTCTACCTTGGATTCAAACAGGGGTGCACGCGCGGTAAATTTTGCCCCTAGACTGAGATTTTGATTTTGGCTAGCATGCAAATAATATTAGGAGAAAAAAAATGGTACTCTCTCTATTTAGGAATAGAAAAAATGGTCACATCAACTCATCGTCAATAACAACCATATTCGCATAAAAAAAATAATGTTGACCCCCATTAAAATTATTTTTTGTTTGGGCTGTAGGTTTCGACGCTGGATTAAAATTTTGAATTTGGCTATAGTCCTTCTAACAAAAATTATGAGCGAACCCCAGTATCCAACCCAGCAACTTCACAATCCCCATTTCTAACAATAGCCTTTTATTCCCGGACAGAGAGTTAGAAAATCGGATACCATGATCTCTGATTTAAAAATATTACCGCGGGCTAGGGGGATTTTCCGCTCGACTACAAATTTTAATGTGACTAATCCAAGTAATAAAACAGAAAAATTGTATAAGGTCTTTTTTAGGGTCATATTCCATCTGTTCATGAATCCATTCAGACTTGAAAGAAAATGTTGAGCTCTGGTTCAAAAATGTAGTTCCATTTATCACATGATTCTTATGAAAATGGTGTGCAATAACGGTAAGGCATTGTTTTCAGAATATGATAAATGATCTTGGACAGAAGCAATTGTAACATAATATACTGCAAGTATCATACTATTACATACTAGTAGTAAACTGCACGTGCTTTGCATGTTTAGACTTTTAGTGAAAAAACAACTTTAAAATTTTAAAATCTATAGGTATGAAAATACTATTGGTTATTTGTTGGTTGAATTTTATACGTTCAACTATGTGAAACAACAACTTCACGTGGAATTGATTTAGTATATGGTAATTTTGACTAAAACTCTGAAGGATATTATAATTAAATGTTCCAGCGACCTCCATCTTGCACCGTAAGAATGACATTAAATGCTTTATGCATACTATAATCCCTGCCTCGTCTTCTTATTTATTATATCTAAAAAATAGTGAGATGATATTTATGGTAATCGTTTTAAGTACATAACTATATCTTGTTTTTGTGTGTTGTGAGGGAATATTTTTGATGATGAATTGAGCTCAGATAAGCTAAATCAAATTTTTTAGGCATACATATGAGGTGAGAGGTGGAGGAGTGAACAAGACATACTTCCAAAAATATAATATTTACACACCAAGAAAGCAACAAACATGGGATTAGTATCCTAAAATCCTTCATCCAAACATATCAACCGGATGAGCAGTAAAAGTCAAAACATACTACTCCTAATAAGTTTCAACTTTCTCTCTTATGTGATCTTCTGTATTCATACATTGCAATTATAGTAAAACTTGCCCACAAAGATCCTAGAGAGAGTAATGTGCGAGAGAGAGCCCAGGCAACACACGTCACATGGCATTCTAGAAAAATCGGTTGGCACCTAGATGTTTCCTGGCCGGAGGTGATGCGCTACGCATAGGGAGAGCAAATCCAGCCAATACTGACCATTAGATTCCTCTTGCTAGTGCCTTGATGAACGGCATATGTTCGGTAGTTGATAAAAATCAATGGTTAGTCTCTCTTGAGGTGGTTTGGCAGGAAATTTATGGACATAGTGTTAAATCCTAATTTGAAATGTCATATTATAGTAGTAGATAGAAGATAGATAGTTAGATAGATAGATAGATAGATAGATAGGTAGATAGATAGATAGATAGATAGTAGAGTAGATAGATAGAGATAGAGATTAGTGCATCCACACATAACTAGTTTGATAGCATCCACACATATATTATACAATAGTCCAACCTTGCAGCATATAAAGCACGAATTTTAAGCAGGCTAGCAATCCACGAATCACACATTCAAGAATCATACTACTTCCATATTGGTACAATCTGTTCACCAATTAGTATCTCTTCTCCACAATTGATGAAAGGCTTTTTAGCAAGATAAACACCATGCTAAAAAGGTTTATATTTGGAAATAGAGCTAGTACAGTATAAAGTACCGTAAAAATTGTAGACATGTCGCAACAAGGAAATGACCCAAGTGAAGACTAATGTAGCAACAAAGTACTTTAAGCATCAGGTTCCATTTCAAAACAAAGGGACTGACCTGAGCTGTTAGTGTTCAACCCTAAATATTAAACATCTTCAGGACTTTCTCGTTAATTTCTATGTTGCTCTCTAGTGGGTTAGAGCTTCATCTAATTTGTCCTTCAAACGGCCATTATATACACTTAGGGTAGATGATAAAGATCATTCATCTTGGAGTTGTTCCTCTAGAACTTGAATATGCAAAGAAATGGCCTTGGAGTTGGACTTGTACTTGAACTTGGACTTTGACGAGCTTGCTATGAACCCAGCATTACACAGCAGCATGTTCTTCTTGGCTTTAGCACCGCGTTTTAGTACCTTGGAAATGAAATCCACACATTCTTTTGGAGTTTTTACTGAACAAGCTTTCCCAGGATTTTCCAGCTCCTCTTTGAAGTCAGCCTGGAAAGTTTTCAGTTGATAGACATGTGTAAGAAAAGTGAAGTTACTACAGAGAAACATGCAGAAAGGTTCAACAAGTGCATGAACTTCTATAACTAGCAATGTTGATAACGCATCTTATACACTTCAGTAAAAATATCAATTTGTCATGGATGTTCTTTTTATGTCATTTACTAACGGGACTAAAAATGTGGCTTTGTGTGTACACACTGTGAGGTGCAGATATGATAAGTTTTTCCAATTCAAAACTGAAACTAACTTTAGTTGCAAATGATGAAGGTAAGTGAAAAAAACTGAGAAGCAGTCCAAGCAAGGTTGAATATGAAGGTATATATGTACAAATCCCTGCAAGTGCAACATCACAAAAGGCACATAAGACTTACAACAACTTTCTTTACAATGACGACATTGTATCTATTTGTGTGGCATCCCTCGAATTTCTCCAGCAGAGTCAACTGTTTTTTGGATCTCCATTAGACTTCTTCTACATTTGAACAAGCGAAAATAAATTGCATCACGTGTTCAAAATGGAGGTTGAAAAGGTAAGATGCATACAGATTTCGCAACATAAATTACATACTAATACTAGTACAAAACAACAGGTCCTTACCAATTGGTAGAGGTACCCAATTATGTTGCGGGATCCTGTACGACTTAGTAATCGTACTTTATTATGGCTAGAATAGTTCCTTTGAGCGATAGCCTACAAAAAGGAGACTTGTAAGACACATGCATAAATAGGAATTGACAATGCGATCTAGTCTCACAATCTTCTGAAAGCATACCTCATTCTTTCGATCAAGCCAGTGGTGGAGAAAATCACCCCACTGATCGTCAGTCATGTGATCCATAGGAGACATTCTTGTAACATCTTAAAAACACTTGACAGAGAAGTGTTGCTTCTTTATCCTATGGCGATGTTGGTGCAAACATGCAGAGAATATGCTTTTGAAAACAACCTTTACATCCTCGCTATTCTCATAGAACATGAAAAATCTTTGTAGAGAATAATGAATAGCATATATAATAAATGGCAAGCTAAGAAAAAGGGACAGAGCAACGGAGTATGTCCAAGAGACAAATGACTTGCATGTAACTTCTTCAATAAACCCTAGAAATGCTTAGGGGTATTTCGTGGTTTTCCATGAAGGAAAGATGGAATATCATTCCTCACAAAACGCATGTGATCGATTTTATATAAGAAGATTCATGTGGATCCAGTGGCTGTCCGAGCTATAGATGTGATTGGAAGTCTTGATTTAAGTATTTCGAGCATCTGTTCATGAGTTTTTCCCATTGTCGGCCCCCTTGTTAATCTTTGTCATGTTGCAACTAAAAAAGTTACATCAAAATATCAATTAGGTGTCACGCTCATTTGCAAGTGAGTATATGTCTCTGTTAGTACTAAAGGTTGTTGGGAGATCATTACCAGTTTGTTGCTGAGAAGCTGCTATTGAAACTGGTTCTACTGCCAATTGTTGCTAGGTAACCAGATTTTCTACTGCCGGTTGTGGGATGTGTATTTTTTATTCACAGCCACCAGTGCAACTGGACCCACTAGTGTGGAATTAGGATGAAACTTTTTATGCCGGTGTTCTGCTTGTCTTTTTGGCCTGGTTGTCACTTTTAACTAGATTAAGTATTGTCTGAGACCATGTTGTGACTCCATTTCCTGCATTGGAAGCAAATAGCTTTTGATATTTATCACGGAATCATGTGCAAAAGAGAAAATTACTTAGGAGTACTTGCAGCATTTGTAAGATGGAAAAGCAATTGATCCCATCAGAACTCTAGTACGGTAAATTAATTCCACTAGTCTAATCATATGGCACCCTTAGTGAGAAGAAACCACATGAAGTTTCAATACAATCGACCAATCTACAGGCTTGACTATAATACTGATAACGTAACTTGCAAAGTGTAAGTTTTAAAGAGAAAACTGAATGGATCGAATCAAACTTATTTTCTTAGTAGATGAAGGGCACCCTATGCCCTCCTGGTTATACTCTAAACAAGGAGCATGACATTATAGTTTGGCTCAGAACCTCAGCTAGAGTTGATGAATACTAGCTGTGCTATCTGTTATCTTGACGCCCCAACAAGAATCATTTTAGGAGAAATTCTACAGATGTCAGAGCAGCTTCATAATGATGGTAAGGAACGCTCTACCAAACTTTAGTAACGATCGAGTATATGATCAAGAATGTAGTACAACAAGCAACGAAGTACTTTTGATAGTAAATAAATGCATAACAAAAGAGATCATAAAGTGTTCAACAAACTTCTTCTTGGGAGGATACGGGGTTATGCTTCACGTTGGTGTGGTCAAGAAGGCGGGCGCGTCATTTTCCCATCTCTCTGGTTCCGGATATGAGGGATTCCGTGAAGGAGATGGGACTTTGTGGCGACGGTATCGTGTTTTCCGGCAATGCTGGGCACGCTCTGGCATGGTGGTCGTCGGAGTAGGGAAGCCGCTGCGTCTTACTAAACAAGGGAGTTGTTTCTTAGGTCACAACAGTACCTGGTGAGGAGCCTATGGTGGCAAGGAGGGATGGCGGTGCAAGGCCATATTTGTGGGAGATGCAGGATAAGGAGCCTTTTATATGTATCAATGGCGGCGGTGGTATATTCGAAACTTTTAAATTGCATGTGGTGCCGGCGTAGTTCAATAAAAAACCTTCAATGTAATGCAAAATTTGGTGACCTTTAGCCTGCCAAAAACATTAGTGATATCTACTCTATTGCTACACTTGCTAGGAGCCGAGCTAGAAGAAGTGCATCGAATGCGATGGGAGGTATGAATGCACCAGCAACCTTTACCAGGTGTAGACTCCCTAGTCCATACTGCGAAAAAGCTAGTAAGTTCAGTCCCGAGCACGACCTCTGCTTCAAGCACTCATACTCTAGTTATACTCCCCTTTTTGGAAAAAACTAGGAGTACTAGTATACTACATTCATTCCGGTTTATTTAGGCAAATACGTAGATTAAGAAAATAATTTGACCGTAAATTTGGTTAACTATACTGCTTAGGATGGAAGTGATATTAATAATTAACTACAGAGTATAGTACAGTAGGAAAGATGATCACACCAAATTCGATTCAGGCAACATTGTGGCTGGTGACACATGTGACATTCACCAAACAACCAAATACTTTACCAGCAAGTACACTATCATAACTTCATACTACTAAATAAAGTTTTTCAATTTACTAGGCCATTTTGCAATCTATATTATCATATCATGAACTACTCCCTCTGTTACATAATATATTCCTATTTATTAAGTTGTTTTAGCACTATAAATAGTCCTATATTGTGAAAACAGATGGAGTACTAACTTAAGGTCTTCCACGTGTCAGCTGATTGATGGAGATCGACCACAACTTCATGCTTCAGCTTTGCCAGTCCTTCTGGTCCTCGATGTCCTAGATCCGTTCGAAGCTGATGCCCAGCATCTCCACCATGCCGATGTTCCACCGCTTCATCTCGTCACGCTCAATCAAGTATTCCATGGCGAGATTCCTGAGGAGGATAAGCCCGACCTTGTCATAGGCGAGTTTGGAGTAAAGTCTAGTGCACTCCTTGTCGAGGGCACTTCTGTCCGCTAGCATGGCACAGAAATCGCCCATCACCTTTTCACCATCAACTCGATCAAGCGACTCGCCGCCTAGCCGCCGAGCTCGCCCATTGTACCACCTCCATAATAAAATCCAGCAGGATTAGGTCTTTACCCTCCGGGGGGCCGAACCTGGGTAAACCCCTGAGTCTCCGCCCTCATCTCGCACCGCAGATGGCTGGCCGCCCCTGCCCCTCGTTCCACTACTCGCTGCCGATTGCAGCATCTGCCGTGACCATTCCCACGACAGTGGCGCCCACCATGGGGCCTGGCCGGTCTGGCCGATGTTCTGCGGCGAGATCCAATCTTCCCATCAACGAGACGGTCGCCACAGGCCGCATGATAGCGATCGGTGAGATGCTCCAAATCTTGCCGAGCAGCTACGTCCCGGCGGCGCGACCCGTCACGCACAGCGTGATCCTGCCGGTCGGCACGATCAGCCTCTTCGTCGGCCTCACCGACGTCATCGTCTCGGAGGATTTGGCTCGCATCCGCGAGTCGCTGCCACGCGATCGGATCTCCGAGAGACAGATCCGCACGATCCATCGCCTCGCCTCCGAGTACAATTCGACGGCGTGGCGAAAACTTCGCCGCAGAAGATGCGGCCCTCAACGACGACGCCGACTCGGCGACCCCGGCGTCGCTCGCCGGTTCCATCACCGCGGCTTCACCCGCGGGCTCCATCACCCAAGTCTCCAACGTGGGAGACTTCGAGGACCCCTCCATCATCGGGATCTTCGAATTCGACTCCGGGTCGGAGAAATCTGCCGACCTCCGCGACGGAACTGGTCGCCACGCCGCGACCTACATGGCGACCGGCACCGATCCACTGGAGGATCCACTCTCCATCCCAATCCTTCCTAACGCCACGGCAACGGAGGTCGAGGAACTCCGCCTGAAACTGGCGGAGGCGATGCGCAAGGAACAAGCCGAGCGCGAAAAATTTCGCCTCGGCGGTGTGGCGCAGAACTATCGCTACCAGCAGCGGATCAGGTCGCGCTGAACCCCACCGTTCAGGCGCGCCCTGAACTTCGGCAGCAACGACCCGCCCATGTGGCGGCGCGCGATCTGCGAGAACGCGCCACCAAGAGGAAGCGCCCGGCCCCCGCCAGGATCAACGGCGATGGGCGCCCCACCTCCACCCAACCGCACACCTCCCAGGGACCAGCCGCAGATAGTAGTCTACTCATGGGAGAGAGACGCAAACGGCCTCCCACTGTTCTCCACCCCGATGGAAAACATCGTGGCAGGCCGAGCGGCAGCCGACAACATCACAGCCACGGGCGACGGCGCCCTACAGATCCAGTACGTCAGGGCCCTGCTCGCCAAGGCCGTCGAGCAGCAAAACGCGGGCGCCGACTCGCAGGGTCGAGTATACTCGCGTTCGTTGGGAAGCAGGGCGGCCTCAAGCGGCCGCCCAGCGGCGGCAAACACCGTCAACTGCCCTCCACCGGAGCCACTTCAGCTCCAACACCGACCCGCGAACGCGGCACTCTCCACAAACGACCCCAGGCCAGCGACCAACTTCGTCGCCGCCAACGGGCAACCCATCGACGCCCGCACCCACATCATCAACAACCAAAGCTGGCGCGCACGCCAGCCCGACGACCTGCGACACACCCTAACCAATCGCCGTGACGGCGAGCCCATGGGGTCGCTCAGTCGACTCGGCCCCAAGTGCTTCAGACCAATGATCCGAGGCGAGAAGTACCCGCCAAACTTCAAGGCGCCGAAGGAGATAGAAAAGTACGATCCCTCGTACGACCCCGCCGTTTGGCTCGATACATACCTCATGGCGATGGGGATCGCGGGCCACACCGACCTGTTAGCCGCACGTTACCTCCCCCTGATGATGGAAGGGATGTGCAGGCAGTGGATCAACACCCTCCCCCAGGACAGTATCGATTCCTGGGAGGAGATGCGCGACGCCTTCCTCAGGCACTTCGAGTGCTCCTACACCCGCGCCACCACCATCGAGGACTTGGAACGATGCGTCCAAGGACCCTGCGAGTCGACCCGCAACTGGGTCCAACGGTGGCAAGAACTCTGGTACAACGCGGTCGGTATCCACCCGGACACCGCGATCCACTGCTTCAAGACCACGTGCTGCTACGAGCCCCTGGTCGCCAAGCTCAAGCGACACTCTCGCACACTAGACAACATCCCCGACCTCCTCGAAATCGCCAAACGGTACGCGGAGGAAGATCCAAACCAGGAAACTGACGACGAGTCAGGAGGTCAATGCCACAGGAGCGGCAACGACAGCGGACGACGGTCCGACCTACGCTACAGCAACACTCGCCTCACCGGCAAGCGCCGCAGTGACGGGCGAGTCGACTTCGTCGCCAACGCCGGGCACGCGCAACGCGAGCCCAAGAGCTTTTGCCGCGACGGAGGACAACACCGCGACGACGGAAACTACAAGGCCAAGCCAAGGTTCGACCCCGCGGCCCTCCTTAACCAACCATGTGTGTTTCATAGCAGGGAGGGAAAGCCCGCAACGCACACCACCGCCGACTGCCACACCCTCAGGGAGATCGAGAAGGCACGGCGAGCACGGGAGGACCCCGACAATGACCCGCCAAACGGCGGAAAATTCGGCAAAGTGGTCGGCTCACTCCATACCTTCACGGGCTTCAACACGAAGCGCGAGAAGAAGGTCATCGCCCGCGCCGTCGCCGTCAACGCGGTGGCCCAGGTAGACGTTCCCCAGTTCCTCAACTGGTCGGAGCAGCCCATCACCTGGAGTCGACAAGACCACTCGCCACGCATCGAGTACCCAGGTCGAGTCGCCCTGGTGGTCAAGCCTAAGGTCGGCGACTACTGGCTCCCCAAGACAATGATGGACGGCGGCAGCTCCATCAACATCCTGTACCTGGACACCTTCAGGCGGCTGTGGCTCCCGCAGTCGATGATCGAGACGACCCACACCATGTTCCACGGCATCGTCCCCGGTCGGAAGGCGTACCCAATCGGTAAGGTCACGCTGCCAGTCACCTTCGGCACACCAGCAAACTTCCGCACCGAGCGGATCGTCTTCGAGCTCGTGCCCTTCGACAGCCCCTACCATTGCGTCCTGGGGCGCCAGGCGTTCGCCAAGTTCATGGCAGCGCCCCACTACGCGTACAACGCGATGAAGCTCCCCGGGCCATGCGGCGTCATCACCATCAACGGCGACCCCGACATGGCCGCCGAGTGCGAGGCCAAAGGAGCCGAGCTCGCTGACACCGTCATCGCCGCGGAGACCAACCACGCCGATGAGCTCGCCAAGTACGCGAGCGGGGTCAACAACGACGACCCCACCATACTCAAGAAGCCCAACTCGGAGGGCGCAAACACCTCAACCTTCGAGGCAACGACGCACACCCGCACCGTCGAGCTGGTCCCAGGCGACTCCAGCCAGGACGTGACGATCGGGACGGGCATGAGCCCAGCGTAGGAAGGCGCGCTCATCGATTTTCTCCATGAGAACAAGGACATCTTCGCATGGAAGCCCTCTGACATGCCCGGTGTCCCTAGGGAGCTCGCTGAGCACAAGCTAAACGCCGACCCCAAAGTGCGACCCGTCAAACAGTCCCTGCGGCCCTTCAATGAAGAGCGCCGCCGAGCAATCGCCGAGGAGGTGCAGCGTCTACTCGCTTCAGGCTTCATCCGGCCAATCAAATACTCCAAGTGGCTGGCAAACCCAGTCCTGGTCGACTCCTTCCCAAAGGAGCAGTTCGTCCAAAGGAGCAGTTCGTCCTTCCGCGGATCAACCAAATAATCGACTCCACTGTGGGCTCGGAGTCTCTATGTTTCCTCGACGCCTATTCTGGGTACAACCAGATCAAAATGGCCGTCGAGGACGAGGAGAAGACGGCGTTCATCACGCCATTCGGAGCCTTCTGCTACACCGCCATGACCTTCAGCCTCAAGAACGCCGGGGCAACATACCAGCGGTGCATGCAAGAATGACTAGCGAGCCAAATTGGCCGCAACATCCACGTCTACATCGATGACGTGGTCATAAAGTCCGCTCACCAGGGTGACCTACTCGCCGACCTGGCGGAAACATTCGCCAACTTGCGAAAATACAAGATAAAACTTAACCCAGGCAAATGCACCTTCGGTGTACCAGCAGGACAACTTCTGGGGTACGTCGTCTCCAAGCGAGGGATCGAGGCGAACCCCACGAAGATCGACACGATCGCCCGGCTCGGCAAACCCGAGTGCCTGCGCGATGTCCAGAAACTGGCCGGACGAGTAGCGGCTCTCAGTCGCTTCTTCCCCCGCCTGGGCGAAAAGGCGATGCCCCTATACCGCCTGATGCGCAAGAACCCCACCTTCCAGTGGGACAAGGAGGCGGATGACGCGCTTCGCGACCTCAAGAAGGTGATACTCGCCGCACCTCTACTCGCCGCCCCCGCCAACAAAGAACCCATGCTGGTTTACGTCGTGGCTTCCGAACGCGTCGTCAGCGCCGTCATGGTCACTGAACGACCAGAGGAAGGAAAGGAACGCCCAGTACAGCGACCGGTGTACTACATCAGCGAGGTCCTCACCGAGTCGCGCCAACGGTACCCCCAGTACCAAAAGTTGGTATACGCGGTCTTCAGAGCTCAGCGGCGCCTGCCGCACTACTTCCAGGAGCACCCGATCACGGTCGTCTCCTCGGCACCATTGCAAGACATCATCCGCAACCGTGAGGCGACTGGGCGGGTCGCCAAGTGGGACGTCAAAATCGGCGTCCACAACATCAAATATGAACCGCGAAAAGCGATAAAGTCACAGGCCCTAGCGGACTTCATCGCCGACTGGGAAGAGGCCCAGCAGCTAGAGAAGCTGCCATACCTCCATTACTGGAGCCTGCACTTTGACGGCTCCAAGAACGCGGGCGGCGCAGGAGCAGGGATCGTGCTAACTTCACCAAAGGGCGACAAGCTCCGCTACATCCTCTGCGTTGACTTCACACCCTGCACCAACAACATGGCCGAGTACGAGGCCCTACTCCACGGCATGCGAGCCGCCAAGGAGATGAATGTCAACCGCCTACGCTGCTACGGAGATTCCGACCTCGTCGCGGGGCAAGTCGCTGGCACCTGCGACGCCGTCTCCCCCACCATGGCGGCGTATCGACAAGCAGTGGACAAGTTGGGCGGACACTTCACAGGCTACTCCGTCGAGTGGATCGACAGGCGGAAGAATGAGGAGGCCGACGCACTCTCTCGCATCGGGTCGGCTCGACTCGCACCACCCGCCAGCGTCTTCCTCGACACGATCACCAAGCCATCAGTCTCTCCCCCGAGGGAGATCGACATCGGAGTCCCGCTCCAACCAGAGGCAGCCCTGGTCGCACTCGTCAACGAGCCAGACGACTGGACCAAGCCCTACATCGCCTACCTGGAAGCCGGCACCTTGCCGGCAGACGAGACGGACGCTCGGATGATCGCTCGTTGATGCAAGTCCTACACCACAAGCGCAGTGTCACCGGCGTGTTCCAACGCTGCGTCCAACCCGCCGAAGGACGCAAGATCCTCCACGATATCCACTCCGGTGACTGCGGCCACCACGCCGGCGCCCGCTCTCTGGTCGCCAAGGCTATGCGACATGGCTTCTACTGGCCCACCGCACACGCCGATGCTGTCGACATTGTCCAGCGGTGCGCCGGGTGCCAGAAGTACGCCAACCAGACGCATGTGCCGAGCTCAGCGCTCAAAACAATCCCCATCACCTGGCCATTCGCTGTGTGGGGCATGGATATGGTAGGCCCCTTCAAGAAGGCCCCCTCCGGCTACACCCACCTGCTGGTCGCGGTCGACAAATTGACAAAGTGGATGGAGGCCAAGCCAGTCCGGAAATGCGATGGGAAGACCGCCACTAAATTCCTACGCGAGCTCATATATCGCTACGGGTTCCCAAACAGCATCATCACAGACAACGGCACCAACTTCGCCAAAGGAGCCATGGCCGAATTCTGCGAAGAGCACCACATCCGGCTCGACCTCGCGTCGGTCGCCCACCCGGAGTCCAACGGCCAGGCAGAACGCGCCAATGAAAGCATCCTCCACGGCCTGAAGCCACGACTCCAAGTACCCCTCGAGCGCACCGCCGGGTGCTGGGTCGAGGAGCTACCCTCCGTCATCTGGGGTATCCACACCTCGGTCAACAGGTCGACAGGGTTCACCCCTTTCTTCATGGTGTACGGCGCCGAGGCAGTCATGCCCACCGATCTCGAGCACGACTCGCCACGGGTCGTCCACTACACGGAGGCTGCAAACGAACTCGCTCGCCAATACGGAGTCGACCAGCTCGACGAGGCACGTGACCTCGCTCGTTCCCGCACCGCCATCTACCAGCAGGGACTCCGCCGCTACCACAACCGGCGGGTGAGAACTCGCACCTTCCAGGAAGGCGACCTGGTGTTGTGCCTCATCCAGGACAAGAAGGGCATGCACAAGCTCTCCCCTCCGTGGGAGGGACCATTCGCCATCGGGCGAGTGCTTGGCAACGAATCCTACTACCTCATTGACGTCCGCGGGGACGGCGAACTCGACGTCAAGCGACCATGGAATGTAAACCTCCTACAGAAGTTCTACCCCTAGAACCTCATATATGTACTCTCCAGTCGCTGTGAAATAAAAAGAATCGGTTACCGCAAATTGCGCTTACTCTCCATGTCTTGTGCCACTCGCACTCGTAATAACATTGTCCAGCTAACCGCAGAAGTCAACCTTTGGAACAGCGATCGGCACGGCTAAGTAGTGCGATGCAAGAGCACTGAGTAACCTCAGGTCTTGCATCGTCCATGAAAAACGCCTACCCGGAGCCTGTAACACCATCAGAATCGGCCCTATGCAAGTTTCAGCCCTTTCCGCCAAACCCGCATAGGAACGATTCAAAGGTGCCCACCAGGCACTTGCGTGCGGGTGGAAAACGAGGTAATATCATTACACAATAGTCTTCGATGGAACCCACAAAAAATATATATACAACAGTGACTCAAAGAGTCAAGAATGAATATACAATACAAAGATCCAAATCACCGGAAATCGATACAGTCTCAGTATGCGGACAAGATGCAAATTGAGCTAAGAGCTCGAAGAATAACCGATGGCGTCCATAACCCTGCCTGTGCCAATCCGAAGGGTAACCCCGCTAACGACGTCGATCTCAAAACCTGCTTAAACAAAGGGTGCCGACAAAGGGCAAAGGAAAAAGAGAGGCCAAGATCGAGGCGACACGGCGAGGCTAGAATTCGTTGGTCCTCGCCTACATAGGTATGGTGGCCTGAGCGGCAGCGCAGCATACACTAAACAACCTATAGAGACTCGATATAACTGTCGGCTACCAGAGAGGGATAAGAAAGACCTATTCGGAACCAACCTGATTCTACCACCAAACATACCAATCCTGGTATTTCCCCCTCGAGACCAGACGAGGAAGTCAACCGAGGAACTCACACAGTTGGCAGTTTTATTTATACAGTTATCATTGCAGCAATTACTAGTCAGGTACAGATAGTCATCCTGATATGATAAGCAGTGGGCACTTTTAGTTAACCATTCCGTTGTAGTTGCAACACTTACTAGTCAGATACAATTAGCATGAGATATCCCAAACCCAGCAGTTGTTGGTACTTTTATTTAGCCATTCCGTTGCAGTGAAGCTGATTACTAGTCATATCGGATACAAGTCAAATTATAGCAGTAAACTTTAGTTATAGTTGTCTATGATCGAGACCTGTGCTCCAAGTCATCCATAACCGCGGACACGGCTTCTCGAAAGATTTAACCTATGAGGTGCACCAAAGTTTCCACACCTACACCCTTGTTGTCGGATCAGGTAGGTACAAGATCACAAAACATACACCCAACGGTATGTCGACGGGGTTTCGGACACGACGTTTCCCAGACCCAAAGCAAGCACGGGGGGCCACCCCACTAAGCTACCCGCAACGAAGTCGGCCGGTCTCCGAGACGGACTCAGGGTTTGGGTGGGCCAGAACGATCGGGAACCCGAAAGTGTGACTGGGCTTGTCGATACCGCGAAATCGTGTCCCGATCCTAAACAGTACAGGTGCAGTACTTCGCACAATTTAAATAAAGCAGTAAAGCATGGCATAAGTACAGAATAGTAATAAAGCCCCAAACTACTTGTGGCCCCGATGACAAGATTTGGAATCGGTACTAAATCGATGGGGTGCCCATACACCCACATGTGGTTAGCGCTCGATCTCGAACAGTGTCAAGAACTCGGGGTCCCACGGGACACAAGTGGACGGTTAACAACCAAATAACATCTATTGCCCACCTGTGCCTCTGCATTTACCTACTTTCAGTTTTAGTTATTAAACAATAATTAAAGCCATGATCATCTCCAACATTAAACATGCGGCAAAACTCCAACAACTGTGGTACTTGACGACACGCAACAGCACTTGAGCAAGCGACTACGACGCGCGAGTCCAACTATCTACCAATCAACAGGTAATAGGATGTGTCCAAGGCAATATAAGGCTGTAAGGGATACCACGGGTACGAAAACTATAGCATCGCAACACAGATAGCAATAGATCAACAGGAGGGAATAAATACTATAAAAGTAAGATAGGTAGAAAGGGGGGAGGTGCTCGCCTGAAAAACATTGCCGAAGGTTCATCCGAAGAACGGGCGTCACTCGCATCAACTCATCGGCCTAATCCGTGAAGAAGCAAAGCACTAGAAGAAACACCGGATGCACTATTTAATGCTATGACATAAGAACGGGCATGATGCATGTATGATGTATGGCATGGACAGGATGCGATGCAATTAGGCATTATTAAGCGGAACCGGGGTCCCGACATTTATTGGATGGTTCATGTTGTTTAGCTACCTCGCAATTTAATTGTTGTCTTAACAGGACAAAACATGGCATCGGTTCGCTACACAGATTTAAATGGAGACAAACTAAGACTCGAATAGCACGCATATGGTCTCCATATTTAATTATGAGGTGAATTGGCATAATGCCCCCAAACCACATGATATGTATGCGAGTATGAACAATTAATATGCAACAAGTTTTATATAAAGCATTTATAAAATAGGGGCTCGGTAAAAGGTCCACACATCGGGGTTCGGAAGATCTTAGTTCAGGGGGTTCGGGGTTCGGTCTCAGGGTTTGACAGGGACGGCGAGTTTCGGATACATGATGGAGAACTTGTCGTGTCGCGACGGAGAACTTGGGTTCGGAAGGAGGTCTTGACGTCCCGATGGATCGGTCTCCGGGGTCGAAGAACTTGGCGTTCGAGAGACGATCTTGTCGCATCCGCGGTCATCGGGTCGTGTAGACGGTCATGGCGTTCCAGGGGGGAGAACTTGGCGTTCCGTGTAGGCGACCTTGGCGTCCGGTCCTCGGGCATCGGTGCGGGAAGGAGTTCTTGTCGTACCGGGGTCTCGGTGTCCTTGGGTTCCGATTGGAGATCTTGGCGTTTTCGACCGGTCTTATGCTCGGGTAGAAGTACTAGTTGCACCATGTCGGAGTCCTTGAATCCGGTAAGGAGAACTTGACGCGCCAGGGTTCGGTCTTCGGGGTTCGACGAGGGATCGGGCTTCGGGATCGGGCTTCCGGGTTTGACACGATCAATCTTCGGTTCCTCTCATTGACGGGTTTTGGCTCGGTTGTCAGGGGTGAACCCATCCACATGTTGGCCTTGTCGCGGAAACGTGTCGAAATAGCCGAGTCGCACGGTTGGACGGAGCACCCATGCGGATGTGGCTGAAGGCGAGACGCTGTAGGGGTGGCTGCGGGGTGAGGTACCGCCCAGAGCAGTGGCTCGACGGTGGAGGGAGACTGGCGAAGCGGGGGCCGCTGGCCCGGCGGCCGGAGGCGAACACAGAGGCCGCGGTGTCTCACGATGCGGGGCAGGAGGGGACGCGGCGAGGTGACAGAAGAACGGTGGCCGGCTCGGGCTCGACGAGAGGCGCGCGGGCGACGGGCGAGCTCATGGGGCCGCGGGGTCGCAGGGCGGAGAAGCGGGCCTAGGGCCCGGACGCTCGGGGCAGTCGAGATGACGGCTTGTGAGAGGAGGATCTGAGGAGCCCGAGCGGCAGCAATGAGACTTCATGCCTTGGGAAGGAGGCGAAGCCGATGACGGGAAGAAGGGGAGGGTGGCGCTCGCAGAGGAGAGGGAGACGGGACCTCTCGACGGCGGCGGACGAAAGCAGAGAGAGCGGCGGCGGGGTGAATCGGAGGCGGAGGCGCATAGAGAGGACAACAGGGGCCGCGGGACGTGGGGGCGTGGAGGTTTCCGGGGAGGATCGAGGGGAGCTGTCGAGGGAAGGTAAGCGACGGCAGCGTCGGGGATCAATCGAGGCGGCGGGGTTTGCGGGAGCGAGGCGAGGGGAGGAGAGCCATGCGGCGGCGGCGGCGCCGATGCGTGCAAGGAGGGGATCTCGTGAGCGAGGGCGAGGAACGGGCGAGGGTGAGGGGGGGGCATGTCTTGGTGGTGGGTCGCGGTGGGGGGGAATACGCTGTGCGGGCAGCTGGCAAGGAGAGGAGAGGAAGGCGGATTGGGTAGGTAGGGGTGGTGTGTGGCGCTGGGTGGGGAGAGAGGGAGTGGGACCGAGGTGGAAGGGATTTCTGGTGAGGTGGCGGCTGGTAAGAGGGTGGAGGTTGGGGCCAGGATGATGTGGCGGCCTGGGATAGGCTGGGGTGAGGTGGCTGGAAGGGTGGGTAGATAGGATTGGGTAGAAAAAGGGTCTAGGTTTTAGGTTTATTATTTTGTAAAATATTTATTTGATTTGTTTTGTTGTAAATCTTTTTAGCAAATAATTTTTTTTAGTTAAATAGTTTAGCAGATAATTATGAGACTTTGTTTTGAAATAAAAGAAGGGTAATTTTAGAAAACAAAAATAGGCTTTTTGAAAATAGTTTCAGACAAACCAATGCATGATGATGACGATGCTCAAGTGCAATGCACAAAAATAACGCGATTTTCTAGTAGTGGTTTTTGCGGGGCGCCACAGAGCCCCATTGGAGTCGCCTCGCCCGACTGGCTTTACGAGACAAAACAACTGCCTTCGCTTTGTACAGTGACCATGGTCCTCCGCATCCTCGGCATAGAGACTCGAACGGATAAGTACCACGCTCGGGGACTAACTACCAGTTCATTGCGAGCGGCTCGGGAAAACGCCAAGTAAGAGAGCATGCCCAGGACTCGCCACGCGACTGGCCCAACGGGCCAGGAAGGAGTGATGCGCCCAAACCAACGCGCCAAGTCCTCAACCACCCTCGAATCGCACCTAGAACAACCAAGTACCACGCCGATTCGCCACCAATTCGCGCAAGGGAAAACGGTGAAGTATAGAGCGTTCAAGGGAGTCTCCCTCCGACTGGCTCTTTGAGTCCGGGCGAGTAGACAACAATAACAAAACATTCAAAAACAACAAACATATCATACACGAGGTAAACCCCCCAAAAGGGTGTACGCGCTCGGGGACTCGTTCAAACCACAATCACAAAACACATGACACATTGCAACACAGACACGATGTCTCATTCAAAAGCATGTCGCATTGTCTCATATTACAAAATATGCCCATACAGCAGACCTGATACTAACGCCTCAGGGCAAACTACCCTATTCTGCAGGCTTTGACGACGACTCGCCAGCACCCCGACGACTGCGAATGAACGGCGTGTATGGGTTTGATGGGTCCGTCGTCAGTTCACCCGCCATCGCCGCGCGGAAAGGCTGCTCGACCTTGAAATCGCGGTGCGGAGGCTCGGGGTCGTTAGGCGCGACGACCGTCTCCTGGTACGGAAGGAGGTTGCCCATTGCCCAGACACGCTCCGAATAGACCGCGGCGCGGTCCGTCAACTTTAGCACCTCAGAAAGCTCCACCGCGCCAGTCGACAAAGGGTAGCCGCTCGTCACGTCATCGAGGTCGAAGTCCTCTGGGAAGTGAGCAAGCCCAAGGCTCAGCGTCGTTGATGCTCCGCGTCGAAACGCCGACCGCGTCATGAATTCAACTACCGAGGGCGCCTTCTCCAAGTACTTCCACACCTCGACGAGGTCGCTGGGAATCACCTCTGTGGGTGATATCTCCTGGAGGTATGCTCGGACGCACATCGCCGACAATGTCGCCGAGTCAACGAGCATGCCCACACACTGTCGCGCGTCGAGCGATATCGCCTCTTCCGCGCTATCAATGATGCGACCTGGGAGTAGAGGACAACAGTGAGCATGTTGGACATCACAAACAGCACAAGATACTGGCATAGGCAAGTGCACTTACCAATCAGCGGGCGGGCGAGATCCGTGATGAAGCGTAGAAGCGCCGTATGATCGTCCTAAAGCCCAGCAACAAGGGCGTCCGGCACTTTACGATCCTCTTCGGCGGCCGCAATGGCGGCCTTGGCTCGCCCATCAGCCAAGCTCGCTTCCTCCTTCGCCTCTCGCAGCTCGCGCTCGAGATCGGCGATCTGCTTTTCAACCGAGCTCAGGGCCGAGTGCGCCGCTGCCAATTCACCCGCGGGGACAAGTCCCTGGCGAGCTTCCTCCGCCTTTGCGGCAACCGCCTGAAGCCCTTTATTCGCTTCCTGGACGGTGGCCAGTTCCTTTTCCGCGCGGTGCTTCGCTGCCAATCGGTCAGCTGATTCACGTTGCAGACCCTGCACATCATTCAAACAGTTAGACGATGCAAAAAATCCTAAGTGCCCACCCGCTGAAATTCAGCGAGTGTGCACTCGGGGACTGGCACTCAAGAAAATTCCAAGTGCCCACCCGCTGAAATTCAGCGAGTGTGCACTCGGGGACTAGCACTCAAGAAAATTCCAAGTGCCCACCCGTGGAAATTCAGCGAGTGCGCACTCGGGGACTGGCACTCAAGAAAATTCCAAGTGCCCACCCGCTGAAATTCAGCGAGTGCGCACTCGGGGACTGGCACTCAAGAAATTCCAAGTGCCCACCCGCTGAAATTCAGCGAGTGCACACTCGGGGACTGGACGCGAAAAATAATAACAAGGTGCTTAAAGGATCAGACTGCTGCAAAACACCGACCTGATCCTCGGGACCGATACGATGGCTGCGCCAAGCATGCCATGGAGTTGTATCGCATCCACGGACGCGAGGAGAGCTGGCGTATACCCACGACGTTGGTCGATTTCCGCATCGGCGACCCCATGTGCACGGCTCGATGGCAAAGTTCCACTCGCCGTGGCCGCTTTGGCCATAAAGCGTGGGAATGTCGCGATGGAGGCACCCGCCCCGAAGGAGGTCGGCTCGGCCATTCCAGCTGAGGGAGCGCCCTCCTTCGTGGACGCGGCCGCCTCTGTTGCGGGCTCAGTCGGCGCGACCGCCGTATCGTCAGAGATCGTTACGACGTCATCACCCTTAGCCTTCTTGCTGCCATCTGTATGGTCGACGACCTCGTCTGCCTTCCTCTTATGGGAAGGATCTTCCTCGCTGGTGACAGGTGGCACCTTAACCACGGTCGGGTGGCCCATTCTCTTCACTCCGGTCCTGTACATCAATTGTGTAAGCAAAAATAATTCAAGTGGTTATGGAAGACAAAGGAGGGTGAGGGTACTAACTTGGCGACTGGAATAAAGCGTAGCCCCGTGCGGAGGCCGGCCGGTTTCTCCAGTTCAGGGCCCAGTTGGCGACTGAGCCCCATCTGCAGGACGTCCCGTGCCCAAGACACGGACGGCTTCTTCGTCGTTGAGGCCGTAGCCGGAGCCTCTGGGATATCTTTGTCAGGGGCTTCCTTGCGAGGCGAAGCCGTTGCAGTCGGAGCACCCCCCAGCCCAGATACTGGGGCGAATAGCGGAGGCATTGAAGCCAGCGGCACCTCGACGGTGGCCGTGTCCAGCGTTGCCGTCGGGAAGTGCCTCGCCCTGGCCGGGTTAGGCGTCGGAGCTTCGCCGAGTGCGGCGAGGCCAGCCTCATCAGCTTCGGTTTCCTCTTCGTAGGAGCCTTCGTCTCCTTCTCCTTCTTCTTCTTCTTCGACGGAGTAGCTTGTCGGCGCGAGGTGGTCTCCGGAAGTTCTTCATCGTCATCGTGATGCTCGAGGCTTTTACTCGCCTCAAGCTCACGCTGTTGCTGCCCGTGGGTCTTGCGAACCAGCGGGGCGACCTCCTCCTCGGACTCGTCGTCATCGTCAATCTCATCGTTCCCGGAATCGCCTTTGGCGGGAGGCGACTCGCCCATGTCCTGGACGGACGAGCTCGAATTCTCGTCGTCCGAAGGTGGGAGCCATCCTTCCACCACTTGGAACAGCTGCAAAGAATGCAAGATAAGATCAGAATTACCGCGACTGCAAAAACTGCGACTGCGAATGAAGCGAGGTGATTACCGTTGGGGCTAGACGCTTTGTGGTGTAAGGGGCGACTCCAGCTTGTGCGTCCAGGTACACCGCCTGGGTGATCTTCTTCAATGCTGGGATGTAGTCCTCCAGCTTCCACTCGGGCGAGGCCTTCCGAGTCTTCCCGCCGATGTCTTGGTACATATAATGGTCGCGTCGAGCCAGAGGGATGAGCCGCCGCCCGAGCCAGCAGTTGTATAGGTTGATCGTCTGGAGGCCCTTCTTCTTCAGGATGTGGATGGTCTGGAGCATCTCGTCAACGACCATCCGCTGGTCGTTGGGGAGCTTGCCGACTTGGAGACGGCGCGGCTCGGACCGGTTGGCGGAGTACCGCGGGATCGCCGTCTCGCCCTCCGGGGTCGCCTCGGCAACATAGAACCACGACTTCTTCCAGTCGCTTGCCGCCTTGGCGGGCAGCATCAAGTCGAAAAATGAAGCCTTCGACTTCAGCTGGAAGGTTAGGCCGCCCGCGGCAAGCATTGGGCCGCCCGCCTCCTCGCGGCTGATCCGTCCGTGGAACAGATCTTGCCATAGAGGGAAGTAGGGCCGGCAGCCCAAGTAGCACTCGCAGAACGCCACAAAGATGGTGAGCTGCTCGATGTTGTGGGGACCCAGATCCGATGGCTGGATCCCATAGTAGGCGCAGAAGCGCCAGAAGAACAGGGACGTGGGGAACCCTAGCCCCCGTTCGAGATGGCTGGTGAAGCAGATGAATTCTCTTTCTCGCGGGTTCGGGGTCGTTTCTCCGGCCGCGGGGATGCGCCAGCAGCCGGCTCGCAAGATCCTGGCCTCCTCAAAGGAAGACAGTTGCGCCCTCGTGCACTTATATCTACCCCAGGGCTCGGTGGACAGGGCCATGGCGGAGAGAATTGTTGGGGGTCGGGGGATTTCTGGTCGGCTGGGTCGTGATGCGAAGGGAGGCGAAATTGCGTGCAGTCGGAGGAAGTTGTGAGAAGGTGGTTCTCCGAATGCCTGCCATTCCCCTTATATAGTGGATGTTACCCGCCAAATCAGGGAACCGTTACCGCGCGATGATTACGCCAAAAGTTACCATTGGATTACCCCAACGGCTAGTTTGACCATGTTTAACGGTCCAACTTCAGCCACTCGGCTCGCCGAGCCGACCACTATGACAGTGTTTCGCTGACTCGACTCGCCAAAGCTGCGATCTGGATGACTGGTTTTCTCCTTTATACAGGAGCCTGCCGACGATTCGACTGAATGTCTACTCTGAAGCCGCATACTCCGACTGCCAGCAGGCACCTGCGCCTAATCGATGACGGCCTCGGGGACTACTGATGGGGATGTGCCTACCGGGGTATACCCGGCAGGACGTTTCCGACTGGCCCAAGAACTGGCGAGTGGGCCTGCAAGACGGCGACTGGATTGAAGCCCATCGAGGATCCAAGCGACTGGAAGCTGAAGGCCCAGGCGAGTAGATAGGCCCAGTCGGATTAGGTTAAACGAGTACCGAAGCTTTAACTGATTCGGTTGAGATATGTAAACCCTAGGGGAGGTGAGCCTATATAAATCTCCCTGCAGGGCGTGTAGATGCACACTCCATCATACACCCAAGCGACTCGCCGCCTAGCCGCCGAGCTCGCCCATTGTACCACCTCCATAATACAATCCAGCAGGAGTAGGTCTTTACCCTCCGGGGGGCCGAACCTGGGTAAACCCCTGAGTCTCCGCCCTCATCTCGCACCACAGATGGCTGGCCGCCCTTGCCCCTCATTCTACTACTCGCTGCCGATTGCAGCATCTGCCGTGACCATTCCCACGACAAATTCGACGACGGCGAACTCAGGGTTGGTCGCGGCAGCTCCTTGGGCGGCTCCAATCGCTGGATCCCTTCTTCTCCGGCAGCGGCAGGCTCCAGTGAAATTTCGGCGAGGTGGTGCTCGCCTTGCTCTGAGAATGGTGTGGCACTATCAGTGAGGAGAGGGGAGTGAGATGGTGTGAAGAAATTGTGCGGGGGTGGCCTCTATTTATATTCGAGCGAGGGGACCGTCGGGGCGCACGGTGAGCTCGTCGGGCGAGTTCTGAGTGCTAATGGCATGGGAAAGGGTAGGGGACGGTGCGGTGTCTCCTGGCGATGCTCAACGACATGGACTCGAGGCATGGGGCGGTGTGGTTTGGTCTGGAACGGGCGGTGCTCTGCGCGGAAGAGGCGGCGTCTTAGACGACGGGCGGTGGCTGCACGTCACAGGGCGGCAAACGGGGATGTCTGGCGGTCTCCTGGGTCGGTGGGAATTGTGTATGCACGCGGCGAGGGCGGCGCGCGGTCTGTGGGTGATGGTCGAGGGTGGCGCTCTGGAGCACGCTTGGCATGGTCTGGGCGCGGCTTGTGCGCGTGGTCCAGGACTTGGCAACGCTCGCAGCTGGGACAGTGAGTGGCGGTGGACGGTGGGCTGCCTCCCAGACATGCAGGCTAGTCTTGCTGCTGCTCCTAGCTTGTTGTCGACTATGGGGTGGCAAGGTTGGCTTCGGCTATTCACCATTGATGACAATGGCAAGCTCACAGTGGTGCTAGTGCCGGGCTAATCTTCCTAGATGATCTACTGAGTTGTGTGTGAGCTAAATGGGGAACCAGTTAGGCAAGAATCACTGCTCACAATAGTTTTTGATGTTTGTTTGATTTGTGTCTGCAACTTGTTTGATGAAATGGGCGCATGAAATCAAGTTTTGAATTTTGAAATGATTTTTGGTGGGTTTTCTAGATTGGTGCTGGTGAGTCTGCAGATGCTTGGGTTTTGAAAGTTGAGCTTGTTTGAGTAGTTTTTGAAAAAGTGGGATCTTCCCATATGATAAAGATTCAATTTTTAATTGTCATTTAAACTATGCATTTGAAAGTTTCTGGATGATCACAAAGTGGGCCTTGATACCTTGTTATGAGTACATTCAAGGGGTGCAAAGATCCAGAAAATTTTCTGTTAGGTTCTGAAAGTTTGAGACAGCCAAAGTAGGCATGTGAGTTAAATTGGCCAAAATGACCATTCATTTCATATATGTGTTTTGATTTACTTGTATTTAGGAAAAGTGTGGGAAATGTTTTAGATGATGTTTATTTCACCTAAGAAACATTTTACAAGCAATGGAACAAACAAACAAGGTGGCTTTAAAGGATTTCAAAATCCATGTATACACATATGCATGCATTCATGATTTCATTTAGAAAAGTTTTTCTTAACCCTAATTTTGATGATTAGAATTTGATGATCCAAGCTTAGTATTTTTGGGATGTTACAATAATGCTAGAAGTGCCCCCTCTGAACTAGAAGTCATGCTCAAGGACTTTATTATTAAACAAATCACTTTCAATATAGAGGAAAAGCTTTTAACTGTTGAGAAAAATATGTCCTCTTTGTCTGAAGCTCAAACTACCTTGGTTAATAAAATGGCTGCTAAACCTAAAACTATGGAAAATACCTTTGCTACTACTCATGCCATACAGGTTACTGTTGATGAAAATGTTAGGTTGTTACCTCAACATCATGTTAAGTGGGAAAGGGAAGCTGAAATTGATAAAAACAATAGTGTGTGCACTATCACCACTAAACCACAAGTAGCCCCTATTCCTCCTCCTACTATGCCTACCACTAGTGATGATAAGTTTGACTTTGATATTGATGGTTGCAATATTTCTGAAGTGATTATGTTCTTGCAAAATCTTGCTAGAAGTCCTGATGCTAGTGATATGCATGTTGCCTTTACCAAACATATTACAAATGCTCTTGTTAAGATTAAGGAAGAGAAGCTAAAACACAAAGCTTCTATTATTAGGAAAGTAGAAGATAGTTGGCAACCCCTAATTAATATGCAAGTGAATGACTTTGATCTCAAATCTTCATGTGATCTTTGTTCTAGTGTCTCTATTATGCCTAGGAAGATTTATGAAATGCTTGATTTGCCACCATTAGAAGATTATTATTTGAATGTCACACTCAATCATAATGCTAAGAAGAAACTCATGGGGATTATTAATGATGTTCTCATCATGGTTAACAATGCTTATGTCCCTGTTGATTTCTATGTTTTGGATGTTGAATACAATGCTTCTTGTCATATGACTTTGAGAAGACCTTTTCTTAGAACAGTTGGTGCCATCATTGATATGAAAGAAGGCACCATTAAATATATTTTTCCATACAAGAAAGGTATTGAACACTTCCCAATGAGAAGAGAGAAGTTGCTTTTTGCTCCTCCTTTGAAAGCAAGGTTTGATGTTAATGCTTCCTCATTTGAAAATACTTGATTCTTCTTGCTTCTTGTGCCTAACTTAAAGGCATTAAAGAAAATTACTTGTTGGGAGATAACCCAAGAGTTTCCTTGAGTTGGAAGTTTTTACCTCTGTAATGACCTCTCCTTATCCTTTTTGTTTTCTTTTTGTGCCAAGAGTGACCTCTAATGAGAGGGAAGTAAGATTTGGGGAGTTGCTGTCCCGAAACAGATTTCTGTCCTCCACCAAAAAAAATTTGAGGAGGCTCTATAACTCGGATTGAGCTCACAATTTATGAATAAATCCCCCATTATGTTAGCTAACTTTCGTTAGTTCAACACTTTTTGATTTGAGAAACAAAATATGTCCAAAAAAATGCGTTTCTACCTGCTGGTCTGTTTTGACAGATTTCTGCCATTATTGGCATTTGCTTCTTATTGATTCCTTTTTGAGTTCTCTTCAGGTAAATTGAGATTTTTGAAAGAGTTACTACAGTAGCTTATGTTTTTAGTGAAAAGCCTTGCTATTCCAAAGCTTTGCCAGAGGTCTAATATCTTTTGAATAAGCTAATGTTGCTAATCAAGATTGTGTGAAGTTTTGAATGAAGGAAGAAATTCAGGTGTAGAGAGAGAATGATGCAATGAGATGAAGAATGGAGAAAATCTCAAGCTTGGGGTTGCCACCATGGTGCCACCCCAAGAAATATCCAAGACTTACAAGCATCAAAGCTTTGGGATGCCCAAGGCATCCCCTTCTTCATCAATAAAAAGCGCAGGTCTGTCTAGACACTTCGTTTTTATTTTTTCATGAAGAGTTATTTTCTTCTTGGAGCTTCTTAGTTTGCGTTTGCTTTGCTAAGTTTTTTTAGTTTTCTTAAGTAGTTTGTACCCCCGTTCTCGCTGTGTTGTTTTGCAAATAAGTTTGCTTGGTGTTTGGAAAGGAGTAGTAAGTTCTTGCTTGAAGTGCAAGAGGATCTTGCATTGACTGTGACTTAGACTTTAGCATGACATGCTAGGTGTTGTTTTAGAATTATGCTTAGTGATTATTGCTGTAGCATGTCTTGTTCCAAATAATTGGGATTGCTTAGTGTGCCTTGAAGAAATTATGCGTTGTTTTAGCATGCAAAATCATAGTATTGTTGTATTCTCCTTTGATGTTTTTCTTGGGTTGACTTGGCACATGCTCACACCATGTTATGACTATGACAAGTCACCATTATCCTCTATGATCATTTAGTCCTTGACTTGTAGTACCACTCTTTGCTTGATTAGTTTGCTTTGTTGCATTTCATGATTTTGGCCATTATTGCTCTCTTAGTTGGTTGTTCCCAGTCTTTTTTGCTAGCCTCCACTTGTATGAGTAAGTTCTACTTATGCTTCCAACTCCCAATAAACCAAGTTATTCTAAAGTGTCCACTACGAACTCCTATGCATGGTGTGTTACACAATTCCAAGTATATTCTTGTTTTCATTTATCTTCCAATTAAAAACTATTTTGTTATGTGAAAACTTAGTGATTAAAGCCCTCGCGAACTTGATGGCACACTTTATTATTTGCCCCTAATAAACTTGAACCATTGTGACAACCTTGTTGTATATGCTTGCACTTAGAAGTTGGAATTAGCAGAACCGTGTTGTCACGGGGAACGTTTTCAACATTGCACTTGTACCGTGTTATACTCAGTTGATATCATGTTCTTTTGTCTATGGATGTCACCGGTGTGAATTAAAGAGGGAACTTGTAAGTCCATGGAGTTTGTATCATGTGTTAGTGAAATGCCTGGGCCGCTAGCCTAAGCCATGCCTAATCATGGTGGAAACTTGCAGCATCACCATAGTGACATCTATGAAGCATTCTTCTTAAAAAAAGACACATTGAGAAAAGAGGAAAGAGAGAAAAAAGCACCATATTCCCACGGTACATAAGAAGAATTGCCGAGATGCTCATTGTCTTCTTGCATTGTCATTTTGGTTATGAGAAATCTCCTGTACCATGTGCAAGGGGTACCCTGTTGGCGGTTCTCAATGACATGCAAATACTTACAGTGACAAGAACTTACTTGGACCCAAAGTTGAGTATGCATGAGGTTTGGACCTCGTATTCAAGGGGCATGATATTGCCAACTTATACTTCATCAAGAATATACTCCAGCTTTGCCACTTTAACCTTAACCACTTCAAGATGCTTATGATAGGGGCAATGAGGGATGAAAGCTAACAAGTATCATAATTTTTGGAAGCTCGTTTTGAAACTTTAAACCCCTGCTTCCCTTTATAAAAAGGCTTATCTTCCACCACTATTGAGTCTCCACCTTCTACCTTTAGGCACCATTAAGAGAGCATAGTTGTCATTCTGTGTGCAATGTTTCAAAGCTTATTAATTGATGCATATTGTGTTATTACTTGCTCTTGTGCTACTTGTTTCTAGTCACCCTTGTGAACTTTGCAAATGTCCTATGCATCTATTTGCTACTCTATGAGGGACAAGCTGATTACCTCTATGCTATGTTTTCTGCATGTGAAGCAAACAAACGTTTTTCAATGCATGTTATGAAGGGTTCGCAGCATAGAAAACAAAAAATTCCTATGTTGGGAACTATGTACCAAGATCTATCTAATAGATACAAACAACGGGCGGATGTATATCCGTAGATAACATACCCTTGAATACCTACAAAGATTAACAAGTTGAACTCGTGGTTGATGTAGACGATCTCTTGCCGATCTCAAGATCGAGAGGAAGTCCTAGTGCCGCAAAGTATCAGCACATCCGTGCCCGCACACACGTACAAGACACCGAGCAACCTCTGCCTCCTCGCTCCAGCGATGCAGCGGAAGCACAACCCTTTCTTTCTGAATAGCCACCGGGAACATGTATCTCGCTAGTCCGAGACCATGGGGATAAATTCTAGAGGGCGAGAGAGATCCTTCACGAGGAGGTGTGAGTGAGAGAGAGAGGGATTGGGGTGCCTTTTATAGGAGGGGGCACCCAAGGGGGTGGCCGCCGGCCATGGGGGCTGCCCCCTCCCCTCCTTCATTCATGTGGGTGGACACTCCACTCACAAAAACCTCTTCAATTTCCTCCACTCAAAATTGCTATTAAATTTCCGCCAAATTTAATGCAAACTCTCATTAAATAGAACTCTTTTTATTTATTCATAATTTTGTCAATTAATTTAATGACAAACATTCACATATAACCCCTTGCTAGAATTCTATTTCACATGCAAAAACACTTTCTGCAATTTCACCCGAAAACTTATTTCGGTATCTAGTGAAATAAATTCCTACACTTGTTATCCTTTCCGGCATGAAACATTTGGTCCAATTGGCTGTCAATGTCCCTTAAGTGTGTCACCCAACGGTTCGCGAATAATGCGGACATGATCGAGACCCTTCTCCGATCAATACTGACTCCCACACATTCAACGATGACTTTCCTGTGATCGTCGAAACCTTTTATGGTTGTATCTTAATCCCTTTGTTTCACGATATATTACATGTACGAGATTAGATCATCGGTATCTCCATACCTAGTTTGATCTCGTTACTGACATGCACTCTTTTCTCGTTCCTATGATATAACATTCTAGTGATCAAATCACTTGCTTGCAAGCTAAGAAATGTGATATCACCGAGAGGGCCCAGAGTATATCTTTCCGTCATCGGGATGAACAAATTCCACTCTTCATCCATGAGTCTCACCATAACACTTTATTAGCTTTGAAGCCATCTTTATAATCACCCAGTTACGGTGTGACGTTTGATGTCAACAAGAAACTCTTCCGGTGTTAGTGATTGGCATGATATCATGGTATAAGGATTAGGATCACTTCGTAAGTTTTTTATAGCAATATAAACTCAGTGACTTTGATCGTAATGCTATACTTCGGATGAATGTTCATCATATCATTACACTAATGTTGTTATCTCTTTATTAACAACATCCAATGTCTATGATCAGGAAACTATGATCATCTTGTTAATCAACGAACTAGTTTATGCGAGAGGCATAACTAGGAACTTTCTGTTTGTTTATTAAATACACATTTATTAACGTTTCCGTATTAATACAATTATAGCATACAAAATAAACATCTATCATATACTTGGAATACACATAATAAAAACTTTATTATTGCCTCTCAGGGCATATTCCCTTTATGTTAATCATGATCTTTGTTTGAAGCTTGTCATGTTGCATGCATAGTTACTATGTCCTATTGTTAGAACTCCATCTTTCATGCACATGTTTAGAGTTATTTGATCCCATCTTTCAATGCTTGCAAATGGTTGGATCTTTATTGTGAGGGTGCATGTCACCTCAAAAATTATTCTGTTTATCACTTACCTACTCGAGGACGAGCAGAAGTTAAGCTCGGGGATGTTGATACGTTGTAAACGTATCTATAATTTTTGACGCTCCATGCTTGTTTAGTATCTACTTTGCTTTACTTGTCCATACTATGAGGTGCGTTTTACATGTTTTCTGGTACTAACCTATTAACAAGTTGCAACAGTGCCAGATGCCTGTTTTATGCTGTTTTTGGTTTCAGAAAAGTTAGTAAAGAAATATTCTCGGAATTGAACGGGACAAACGTCAAAGTAAATTACTTTCCATGGGGAACAAGAAGTCCAGAGGAGAGCCGGAGGGGCCAGCCAGGGGGGCCAGACCCACCCGGTGAGGCGGGGGTGGGCCGTGCAGATAGGGTTTGGTGGCCCTGGCCGCCTCCCGGTCTCGCCCCTTCGCCTATAAGAAGACCCAGATGCAGAAACCCTGAGGACCCGATCAGAAATACACGAAACCGTCTGTAGCCGCCGCCACCATCGTCCCTAGATCGGGGTGGATCTGAAGTTCTTCCCGGCACCCCGCCGGAGGGGAGATCACCCCGAGGCCTTCACTCCGGTATGATGCATGAGTAGTTCCACCTTGGACTATGGGTCCATGTAGTAGCTAGATGTTTGTATCTCCTCCTTTGTTCTTTAATGTATAGATCTTGTGAGCTCCGTTCATGATCAAGATCTAATCTATTTGTAATCATGCATTTTGTGTTTGTGGGGATCCGATGGATATTGAGATTATTATGTTGGTTTGATTAATGGTTTTATATTGATGATTCTATCATGTCTGTGTTGTTTGTGATCTTGCATGATCTCCGTTGCTAGTGGTTATCTTGGCCCAGTAAATGCTAGTGACTCCAAAAGGGGGTATTTATGCTCGATAGTGGGTTCATGCCTCTAGTTTCCATGGGAAGTGACAGAAATCTCTTCGTTTGTAGATGTGTTGGTGCTACTAGGGAGAAAAAAATGGTCTCTTGATCATGGAACATGTGGACTATTTACCTGACACACTTTTCTTAAAGCAGTTGTCTGTTGCTTGCAACTTAATACTGGAGGGGGTTCGGATGATAACCTGAAGGTGGACTTCTAGTCATAGATGCAGCTGGATGGCGGTCTATGTATATTGTTGTATTGCCCAATCAACCTCATAGGATATTTATGGCTAGTAATTGCATTGTTATGCCTTGCTCAGTTCTTATCAATTGCCCCGGTGTAATTTGTTTACCCTTTATGCCATGTTTTTTATCTAAGGAGAGCACCTCTAGTGAACTATGGACCCCGGTCCAACCTTTACCATTGATACATCTTCCACTGTTACTTGTTTACTTGTTGCAGACCATTACCTTCCACACCATACGTTTAATCCTCTGTTACAGCAAACGGGTGAGCTTGACAACCTCACTGATTCGTTGGGGCAAAGTCTTGAGTTTGTGTTGTGGAGGTCTCCGTGTTGCTTGCAACACCTGTGTGACCTTTCCTTCCTACTTTTGGTTCGATAACCTCAGTCTCAACTGAGGGAAGACTTGTTGCTGTGCTCTTCACACCTTGATCTTGGGGTTCCCAACAATACTCCACACCAAGCACCAAGTTCTCTGGCGCCATCAAGGAGTCATCAGTGCGCGATGGGAGAAGGTGGAGACATGAGAGGAATTTAAGGAGATAGAAAACACACCTTTTTCGTGCATAGGTCCTGAAATTTACTAATAGTAGAGTGTACTCCACTGTTACTCTAAAGTTGTAATGAGCACCTCGTGTCAAGAGCACATCATAACTTTGCTCTTTGCTGCTTCCTCTTCCCTGCCTACGTTTTATTCTCTCTACACATACAGTGGATGGACATAGGTGAGCATATGTCCAAGCAAACAAATACTACTATGAGTAAGGCATCCACTATGTTGTCCATAAAAAAGTAGTCGTGATGGACTTACCTACATATACATACATAGTGGAAGCTATCCACAAGCTAAAAACCTTATGGGTCACACTTAAGCTCATGGGTTGTTCATAAGCATCAAAATATTGATATCTAGTGCACATAGCAATAGAAAACAAAATTTAATCACAAGACTACGAGAGGGTAGCTCTTACATGTGGGTTCTATCTTATGGACAAGTTTGACTAGACACATTGTGGTGCAATCAACTTGCTTGGTATTATCAAGTGGGTACCATCTTAAAGATGGGTTTAGCCATATACATAGGTGATGCCTCCGCTCTACCGTTTAGATAGTGTCTATGCAAGACGGATTCGTGGGACCTACTGGATTGAAGATGCTAACTTTTGCATAGTAGTTTTACACCTTGGTCATATACTGCCAAGTAGGGCCCATTATTTTCTTTTTTCATTTAGATACATGTGCCTTGTACTCCCCTCGCAACCGCGCTAGACTCGATTTTTTGCGAAATTCCACCGATCTATTAATCATGATCAACAACCGTGTAAAGAGACCCAAAAGTAAGTTGCTCTTACACGCCATATCGTTCTTCAATTTTCCCCTCTATTTTGATCTATATTCTTTACATAGAAGAACAATTTGACCTAATTGAGTTAAATCTATATAATGTCATTTAAGTGTACAAAGTTAGCTAGTAATCTTGAAAAAATCCGTCTAAAAACTTGGTAATTGTACGAAAGCAAGGTCCACTTTGTATGAAAATTAGGAGGTGCCTTTTTATTTTAACTAACACGGGCCCGTGGGAGCAGTGAGATTCAGTTAACACGGTCGATGGAAGTACAAGTTGCATCAAGGACCTTATAGAAAATGACAATGACATCCAAATCCATTACTCGGGAAATTGAGAATTTTCTTTCCTGATAGTTGTAAACTCACACCGACGGCATTGTTTACTAGAATAAGATTCACGCATCTATGTCCAAAATTACATTTAATTCAAGAGAAATCCATCGCGATTATTCGCAGCTCAAGGTTCACCTAATTTCATTAAATTGTCAAGATGCAAAATCTTAGCAAGAAGTTGAACCTGTTTTCATAACTCTCAGTGGTGATTTGTGATATATTAATGACCCCCCATAATGGTTACCTCCAAAGAAAATCATATAACAACCTACAATTTTCCTGCTGTTCAAATTGGACCTACTTTCGAAATTGAGATAAAGTCATTCAAGTTGGCAGAGTTAGCAAGGACAAAGTTTGAAGACTCATAAAGCATGGGAGTCATATAATACAAAATGACGGTCTGATATATATGTATGAAATCTTCACTTGTGGCATATTCAGATCCAATATTCTTCGGATCATCTTTAAAGAAAGGAACAATCTCGTAATCACTCGAAAAATTGAGAATGTTCTTTCCTGATAGTTGGAAACTCACACCAACAACATTGTTTACTAAAAGAAGATGCACCCATCTACCTTCAAAAATATTATTAATTTGAGAGCAACCTATCGTGCTTACTCGCACATAAATTTTGACCTAATTTCGTTAAGTTGTCAAGATGAAAAATCTTAGCAAGAAGTTGAACCTATTTTTAACTCTCAGTGGTGGTTCGTGATATACTAAATGGCCCCACCCCTCGATGGTTACCTCAAAAATCGCAAAACATTCAAAGAAACCTACAATTTTCCTTTAGTTCAAGATTGGCATAATTTCGATAAATCGGCATAAAGTCATTCAAGTGGGCAGAGTTAGCTAGGATGAAGTTTGAAAAATCATAAAACATGGGAATCGTAAGTACAACATGTCGGTCCACTATAAATATTTGAAAGGTCTGTTTATGGCATTGAGATCCATATTCTTCAGACTTTCTTTAAGGAAAGGAAAAATCTCTTCACCACTGGGAAAATTAAGAATGTTCTTTCCCGATATTTGGATACTCACACCGAAGGCATTATTTACTAAAAATAAGATGCACCCACCTACCTTCGAAAAGAGAATGAGCAACTCAAGAGCAATCTATCGCGCTTACTAGTAGCTCGAGTTTGACCTAATTTCGTTAATTTTTCAATATGCAAAATTTTACCAAGAATTTGAACCTGGTGTCAAATACCTCAGTGGTGGTTTGTGATATATTAAATGCCCCCCTGATGGTTAACTAAAAAAATCGCAAAACTTTCAAACCAAGCCTACAATTTTCTTATAGTTTAAATTTGACCTAATTTCGATAACTGGGCATAAAGTCATTCAAGTGGGTAGAGTTAGCTAGGACGAAGTTTGAGAACTCATAGAATTAAACATAGGAATCATAAGTGAAACATGTTGGTCCACTTAATATGTGTCGAAGGTTGGCTTGTGGCATTCAGATCCATATTCTTCAGACTTTCTTTACGAAAAACAACAATCTCGTCATTACTCGAGAAATTTAGGATATTCTTTCCTGATAGTTGGAAACTCACTGTAACACCCCAAGCCAACAAGCACTTGATATGTTACCACATACAATACACATATAAAATTTACTAACAATTTAGGAAAATTCGGCAGAGTCTCCTCTGTTTATAAGGACATCCACGACAGGCATAATATAGGAAAGCTAGAAAGCAGGAATACATCACCAGAATAAAATAGGTTCATCATCAAAATAATATATCAAAACTCTAAACTACTAGGAAATAAGAATTTATCAACCACACGCAAGAAGGTAACCAAAACTTTTTTAAGGTACTGTTCAACAGACTCCAAAACCCATCCTGACAATGTAATCCTATTATTTAGAAATGAATCGTTGCACAATAAGTGTGAAGTCGTGATGTGTAGTTGGTGGTGGCTCTACTCCCATATTCCCCATGCATGACATCCTCAAGGTTTACCTAAAAACATAAATGCAACAAGGGTGAGTACAAAGACTCAACAAGTTCACAATGAAGAGTGATTTTACATAAATCAAAACACTAGAACATCATTAAACATCATTCATTAGAACATAAGATTATGTCCTACATGCCTATATGCTCATCTCATCTCATCGCGAATACCGGTATCGCTCGAGTGGACACCCGTCGGCATCCACTCACTCCAACTCGTGGAGGGTGCCTCCAAAGTGGGTCACGGCCCATCAATGAAGGTCGCACTATGCCCCCCAAAGTAGGTCTCATTATCATCATGGTATGCAAAAGCATAATATGCACAAGTCATCATTATCTTTAATATTATCATCATCGTCACATCATAAACATTAAATAAAACCGAATGAAGAGATGTATGCAAAATTCGCTATCCATCGTGAACTTGCCTCAACCGTGGGGCAGAAACTGTGGATTATAAGACTCCGAACCGGAAGTACCAGAACCTGTTGTTGAAACAATTGTCACACTTAATACACACCATCACTTAAAAAGCATACAAATAAAAATAACATCGCACCTATGTGCAACCAAATCCCAGAAAATCATTCTCGATGTACATTAACAAACGGTAAAAAAATCGTAATAGCTACCTGGAATTTTCTTTACTCTTCGGTTATAAAACCAAAAAAGTGTGCTTTGCTGCTGTCATAAGAAGAAACAACCTTGCAGGCCCAAGGATTTGTACTAACAGTATAAACTTCTCTATACCAAACCTCACATGAGCGATTAACATCAAACCTGGAGCTACACAATGACACAAACTAGATGACCCAAACATGTATGAGACTCATGTTGAATAATAGAGCAATTTATCAAGCGAATTATCTATAATAAACGCTAGATAAATCATGATTAGAATAATAGGCAATATACTAATCATGTGAAATAGCGAATACATATTAAGGCATATAACCAAACAAACTGAAGGCATAAAACTTTGGATATGATCAGAACAAGATTGAGACAGAAGATATACACGGCAGTAGTAGAAGTGGAACCGCCGGCGTTGGAACCGTCGTTGGCCATGTCATCGAGGAAGAGGGTGCTGATGTCGGGGAAGAAGTCCCCATCGGGGAAGACGTCGCCGCAGTCGCTATCTGTGAGGGAGTCCGTGATGAAGCCATTAGTCGCGCTGATAACGCTTCCTAAAAACCTTATCGCCCTTCTCCCGTACAGGACTCGAAGTAGCGAGGTCTCGGAGGCCTACTGTCCCGGCTCGCGGTGCACGCCGCAAGACGGGATGGGGAAGATCTAGGTAGCGTAGTGCTCTGGAACTAGAGGCGCAAAGGATGTGTGGCAGTGTAACTGAGAGGAGGCGCGACCTCTCTCTTATAGGCACAGATGGGAAGGAAGATAGACATCGCAGAAGATGAAACGAATGGACGGAAGATGAAGCGAACAGGCGGCAGCCCACCGGACAGCCTCCACTCAATTCGTATTCATTTAACTCGTATTAAAAGTCCATTCAAAACAAACGTTTTAGCTTCTGTACATCTGTTCGTATACTATTCATGCGTGGCAAAATAAAGCTCGGCTCGGCGAGATTCCCGCAACCCGCGACGCGCGCGCGTCGTGACGAGGCGAGGCGTGGCGTGGCTTGGCGAGGCGAGCGAGAAGGAGGAGGAGCGCACATGTGGAACTCTCTCCTTCTCCTTCTCATCCTTTCACCAAGTGGTAGAAGAGCTCACCTTATAAGCTAGTCCAACTTCCACTCAACTAGCAATATGGGACTAAACATTTGTCCCAGCTCTTGCCTTGCATGAATGGGCCACATGGGCCTCTAGGATTTTCAGGAATTATTGAAATGGAAAATGGGCTAGACTATTTGGGCCAAAATTCCAACAATCCCCCACCAGATCCAGAGGCACATGTAATTTTCCTTTGGTTCCAAAACTTTGTTTATATACCGGTACTGTAGTGGAGACTGTTAAGTTGAACTTCCACCTAGAATTCTATGCTACACTAGGTTGCGACTTGTACAATGGACTATGTCTTGAACTGCAAGTTTGCTGCAACCTAGCTTCACACGAAGCCTTGACCGATACTGGGCTACCGTGGGACTTCCCCGTGGGTGGAGCTTATGCGTCATACTCCATGACCTTTCATGAGTTTATTAGAGAGCACCCAACTCTCATATCATGACGCTTTTAAGTCATACTCATATAGGTGTGTTCTTCAAAAGATGTTCTGCAGGACAACATCTTTGCTTAGGATAAGCCACTTAGAACACATTAAGATAATAAATCAACCTGCCATGCAGAATAGGAAAGTATTGCATCTTTATGGAGTGGTGTTTATTAAAGTAGGGATAGTTTCCTCTCAGCTAACCAACAGCTTGTCTCCCAATTCTAATTCACGGGATCTCCGATCACATAGAGTGCTTTACCACTTTGGAAAACTCATAGTGTGGGTCTCATACCCATCTCCTTCGATGCATTTTCTATCACACTGCATGATAGTCCCTTTGTGAAGGGATCTGCCAGGTTCTTAGATGTTTGGATATAATCCAATGCAATAACTCCGGAGTTTCTCATTTTCCTAACAGATTTTACTCTCCTCTTCACATGTCTTGAGGACTTCATATTATCCTTAGAACTGTTCACCTTAATAATCACAGTTTGATTATCACAGTTCATTGGAATTGCGGGTATAGGTTTTTCAACCACAAGTAAGTCCATCAAGAGTTCATGAAGCCACTCTGCTTCAACAGTGGCCGTGTCTAGTGCTGTGAGTTCTGCTTCCATAGTTGACCTCGTTAAGATGGTCTACTTGCAAGACTTCCAAGAAACAGCGCCACCACCAAGTGTGAAAACATATCCACTTGTGGCCTTTATCTCGTCAGCATCAATATCCAATTTGAATCACTATAACCCTCTAGTACCCTCGGGTACCCGGTATAGTGTATGCCATAGCTTGCAGTGCCTTTTAGATATCGCATAACTCTCTCAAGAGCATGCCGGTGACCATCTCCTGGATTTGAAACAAATCGACTGAGTTTGCTTATAGCAAAGGCGATGTCAGGCCTCGTGGCACTAGCTAAATACATAAGCGAGCCAATGATTTGAGAGTATCTTAGTTGGTCTCTAGCATTTCCTCAATTCTTTTGAAGCAACACACTAGGATCATACGGTGTAGGAGAAAAATTGATGTCACTATACCCGAAACAACTCAAGATCTTTTCCACATAGTGGGACTGAAGCAGTGTAATCCCACCATCATCATCTCTCAATAGCTTGATGTTCAGGATGACATCAGCTACTCCCAGATCCTTCATCTCAAGGGAACGAGATAAGAAATCTTTGACCTCCTTAATTGCATTAAGGTTGGTTCCGAAAATCAGTATGTCATCAACATACAAACAAAGGATGACTCCCTCACCCCTACCATGGCGATAGTATACACACTTGTCAGCTTCGTTTACAACAAAGCCTGCAGCGGTTAAGGTTTTATCAAAATTTTCGTGCCACTGCTTAGGTGCTTGTTTAAGACCATACAAAGACTTTAGTAGCTTGCACACTTTTCTTTCTTGACCATTTACCACAAAACCATCTGGTTGATCCATATAAATTTCCTCATCCAACTCTCCATTTAGGAAAGCCGTCTTAACGTCCATTTGATGAACGAGAAGATCGTGTGAGGCAGCCAGATAAAGTAGTACTCGAATGGTGGTCAACCTTGCTACAGGTGGGTAAGTGTCAAAGAAGTCTTCACCTTCCTTTTGGGTATAACCCTTGGCCACAAGCCTTGCCTTGTACTTCTCAATAGTACCATCAGGCCTTAGTTTCTTCTTGAACACCCATTTGCATCCTACAGGTTTGCACCCATAAGGACGATTACTGATCGCCCATGTTTATTAGCTAAGATGGAATTCATCTCACTATGAACAGCTTCCTTCCAGTAGTCATCATCAGGAGATGCATAAGCTTCTGAAATGGAAGTGTGAGTGTCATCCACAAGGTACACAATGAAATCATCACCAAAAGACTTTGCAGTCCTTTGTCTCTTGCTCCTTTTAGGAATTTCATTATCATCCTCCTTAGGACTTTCAGAGTGTTCAATCGGAATGGTAGGTTCAGAGAATATAGCAAATTCCTAATTAGATGAAATAGGTATCTCCGGATTTGATGAGTTAGGTTTATCCTTCATTGGAAAGATATCCTCAAAGAAAGTCGCATCAGTCGACTCCATGATTGTACCGACATGAATGTTAGGTACTTCAGATTTTACTATCAAGAATCTATAACCAATGCTACGAAAAGCATAGCCCAGAAAAACACAATCAATGGTTTTTGGTCCAAGCTTGCGCTTCTTGGGGATTGGTACATTAACCTTTGCCAAACAACCCCAAGTACGTAAGTAAGAGAGTTTTAATATTTTCTTCTCCCATTCTTCAAATGGAGTAATTTCTTTGTTCTTTGTGGGAACTCGGTTTAGTACATGACACACGGTCAATAGTGCCTCCCCCACCATTCCTTAGAAAGACCCGATGTGTCTAACATGGCGTTAACCAAATCAGTTAGAGTACGGTTCTTTCTTTCGGCTACTCCATTTGACTGGGGTGAGTAGGGAGGCGTCCTCTCATGAATTATGCCATGTTCCGCACAAAAGGAATCAAACTCGTTTGAAAAATACTCTCCACCACGATCAGACCTAAGCCTCTTAATATTTCGATCAAGTTGATTTTCCGCCTCAGATTTATAGATTTTGAAGAAACTCAAAGCCTCATCTTTTGATTTCAGAGTATACACATGACAATATCTCGTAGAGTCATCGATCAAAGTCATGAAATATTTCTTTCCACCTTTTGTTAACACACCATTCATCTCACAAAGATCAGAATGTATGAGCTCTAGTGGTGTTAAATTTCTCATTTCTGCAGTCGTATGTGACTTGCGAGGTTGTTTAGCTTGCACGCAGACTTGGCACTTAGATCTCTTAACAGTTGAGAAATCGGGGATTAAATTCATTTTGGCTAGCCGTGTTATACAACCAAAATTAATATGAAAAAGATGAGAGTGTTAGACATTTGATTCAAAATTCGTGTAAATATGATTAACAACTTTATTACAAATGTTTGACAGAGATAAGCGGAACAAGCCTCCGCATTCATAGCCTTTACCAACAAAGGTTCCATAATTCGAAATTATAAATTTATTGGACTCGAATACAATCTTGTAGCCATCTAGACACAGAAGAGATCTGCTAACAAGATTTTTATTTATTGAGGGAACATGATGCACGTTCTTTAGGCGCACGGTCTTTCCCGAAGTGAACTTCAGATCGACCGTACCAACACCATGAACAGAATCATGCGAGCCGTTCCCCATCAGCACGGTTTGAGTCCCTCCGACCTGATATGAAGAAAACATGGAAATATCAGAACAGACATGTACATTAGTGCCCATGTCAATCCACCAATCAGGAGAATGGCATAATGAAAGAACAGTAGGTAATATACCATACCCAACATCTTTCATATCAACGTCGCCCATGACAACATTAGCGATCTTGCTCTTCTCTTCTTATCTTGGCGCTTGTCAAAGCGTTGGGACAAGGGAGCCCAATGATTAGGATCACCGCATACATGAAAAGCACCTTTATCAGTCTTCTTCTTCTCTTCTTCTTGAGACCTTGTTGAGACCTTGTTCTTTCTTAGAACTTTCCTTTATCATCATACTTTCCTTTGTTCTTGAACTTGTGAGGCTGAAGTTCCTTTTCACGGTTGGCATTAGAACCTCCCTCTCGGTACCTCGTGTGTGTGTTTGCTCTCTTCTCTTCCACATCAAGAGTCCCAATGAGATCCATCACGGAGAACTCTTGTCTCTTGTGCTTCAGAGAAGTAGCAAAATTCCTCCATGACTGGGGAAGTTTGGCAATGATGCCTCAGGCAACAAACTTGTCCGGTAACACATAAGTGAAGTGCTCAAGCTCCCTGGCAAGTGACTGTATCTCATGAGCCTGCTCCACAATGGAGTGGTCATCAACCATCTTATAGTCATAGAATTGTTCCATGACATACAGTTCATTGCCAGCATCGGAGACTCCAAATTTTCTCTCGAGCGCATCCCACATATCCTTTCCATTGCTAAATGACAGATATGAATCGACAATATTGTCGCCAAGGATGCTGATCAAGGCAGCCTTGAAAGTGGTATCAAGTTTTTGGAACGCCTCTTCCTGAGCGGGATTAAGTTCTCCCTCAAGTGCGCCATAGATGGCGTTATAGCAGCTCATGGTCTGAAACCAGAGCAATGCTCTCGCACGCCATCGTTTGTAATTCACACCTTCGAACACAGGTGGCTTCATAGAAGCAACAAATCCACTTGGGGCAAATTTCCTGAAATAAGGTTTTTGGATTGTTGAATAATAGAGCAATTTACCAAGCGAATTATCTATAATAAACGCTAGATAAATCATGATTAGAATAATAGGCAATATACTAATCATGTGAAATAGTGAATACATATTAAGGCATATAACCAAACAAACTGCAAGGCATAAAACTTTGGATATGATCAGAACAAGATTGAGACATAAGATATACATGGCAGTAGTAGAAGTGGAACCGCCGGCGTTGGAACCGTCGTTGGCCATGTCGTCGAGGAAGAGGGTGCTGATGTCGGGGAAGAAGTCCTCGTCGGGGAAGACGTCGCCGCAGTCGCTATCTGTGAGGGAGTCCGTGACGAAGCCAGTAGTCGCGCTGATAGCGCTCCCCAAAAACCTTATCGCCCTTCTCCCGTACAGGACTCGAAGCAGCGGGGTCTCGGAGGCCTACTGTCCCGGCTCGCGGTGCACGCCGCAAGACGGGATGGGGAAGATCTAGGTAGCGCAGTGCTCTGGAACTGGAGGCGCAAAGGATGTGTGGCAGTGTAACTGAGAGGAGGCGCGACCTCTCTCTCTTATAGGCACAGAGGGGAAGGTAGACAGACTGCGCAGAAGATGAAACGAATGGACGGAAGATGAAGCGAACAGGCGGCAGCCCACCGGACAGCCTCCACTCAATATGTATTCATTTAACTCGTATTAAAAGTTCAGCTTCTATACATCTGATCATATACCATTCATGCGTGGCAAAATAAAGCTCGGCTCAGCGAGATTTCCGCAACCCGCGGTGCGCGCGTCGTGGCGAGGCGAGGTGAGGCGTGGCGAGGCGAGCGAGGAGGAGCACGCGTGTGGAACTCTCTCCTTCTCCTTCTCATCCTTTTACCAAGTGGTAGAAGAGCTCACCTTATAAGCTGGTCCAACTTCCACTCAACTAGCAATATGCGACTAAACATTTGTCCCAGCTCTTGCCGTGCATGAATGGGCCACATGGGCCTCTAGGATTTTCAGGAATTATTGAAATGGAAAATGGGCTAGACTATTTGGGCCAAAATTCCAACAACTTATGGAATGCTCCAGGCAATTAACTAGAAAGAATTAATCCATCTCCTATTTTCCATGTAGCTTTCACCCCATCTATTGTATGCATGAAACGCTAGAGGAGAATACTACAGCAAACATCCCCAATTGTCAATCGATGAGCTTCGCTAGTCCAAGGACAATAAAATAGATAACAGTCACACGATACTAACTACACAGTATCTTTGATTGACCAGGTACAAAATATTCCCCTAATACAAATCAGGTGACTAGATATTTTCTAAAACTAGACACTGCTGACCGTCAAACTCACACACGTACGGGATGAAAAAACTCTAATCAAAAAAGCTATTCTTTCCATTTATAAGAGGCACCATCAAACAATACCGAAAGGAATTCTGCCGCTGTAGGTGTCGGTACAAAGTGATTTAATAAAACACTTAGAATTTTTTTTATTGGAACAGCAAATCTGGGTTTCTCTTCGTTGGTACATGGACAAGACATAACCGAAGCACAACTAGCAACCCAACTATTTAATCGCCTGTTTGCCCATCTAGAAAAATCTATCTATAGATCAGTTGTGTCAATACTACCAGAACTAAAACGACAAGGAAGTTCCAGGGTGACGCACCGTTTTGTCAATTGATTGACGGACGCCGGCAACCTGCACCACAATGGCGGCCGCGATCCAATGACGACGGCAACCTACTCCGGCAGAAGCGACAACTCCAAGGAGACGGTCTCGAGCCGGAGAAAACAAGTAGGGTTAAGGTCGGTGGGGATCGAATCCCATCTGTGAACTCCTAGAACGCTAAAAGGAGACGGCGCCGTAGGATACGGACGTCGAGTTCGATAGGGCCTTGAGCCCAGCCCACGGATTTTTCCCTTCCTCTCTCGTATTGAAGGAACGAAAGAAGAAAACTAGCGTTTTACTAATAAAGTAGAACGAGGGCAGTTGGTTGCTTCAATGGGTTTGGAATGACAAGTCAAAGGTTCAAGTCCTACTGCTCTATATTTCCTCTACATATTTTTTTCCTGTTTCTTTTATCTCTCCCAAGCCCACAAACCAGCAGTCACACTCTATAAATATTTAATTTACCTTTTTTTAGATTGAATAAGCACAAACATTAGTATCAAAATTTGGGGTTTGACACTCACACCGAAGACATTGTTTACTACAAGAAGATGCACCCATCTATGTCCAAAAAGACATTTAATTCGAGAGCAATCTACTTAGCTTACTTGTAGCTTAAGGTTGACCTAATTTTCTTAAATAGGCAAGAAGTCGGTGAAATGTGCGAATTTATCTATGAAAATTGAAAAATGAAATTATATGAGAAACCGTGGTCCACTTTGTGTGCTAATTGGGAGGGTTTCATTTTCTTCTAACTGTGGTAGGCCCTGTAGGAGCGAGGTACTTCAGTTAACACGGTCGATGGAAGTACAAGTTACATCGAGGACCTCATAAAAAATAAAAAATTACATCCAATTCCATGTATTTAGTTCAAGCTCCCTGGAACTAGGCAATGAAGTGTGTTTTCGGGTTTGCTCATACTAGTGTTCATTCATTGTGCTAAAGTCTATCAATAGAATCTTCTAGATGCAAAGAATATGAAATAAGATCGCAGTGTTAGCAATGTTTGGATTTGCCACTCTTGATCGAATGGTCAATGTTCAAAGTTATCTGTACACTATACTATAGTGGTATGTATTGTAAGAGATAAGACAAGATAAAGATAAGATATGAAGTACTAGTGTGCATTGCCGATCTTTTGAATAACCTTCCCTCCCGATGTTTGGGAAGCATGTGAAAAATTCGAAACCGAAAAAGTTTGAATTTTTTTGCCGCCGAGAACCAAAGTGGTTTCCTTCCTATGTACTCCTCCTACTCCACAGTCCACACCAACACGCCTACCAAACATGCCAGAGAAACAAAGTCGCCCTTGCAAAAATAAAAAGAAAAGGAAATTGAGCCATCGTACCAAGGCACACGTGCGCAACGCCACACTGTGGACGAGGAGAGATCAGCTGGGATAGGTGCGCCAGGGGAGAGGCATGGAGACCTAAGGCATTGAAGGAGAGAGGAAACACACCTTTTTTCGTACATAGGTCCTGATATTTACTACTAGTAGAGTGTACTCCCCTATAACTGTAAAGGCAGAAGGAGTACCTCGTGTAAGGAACCCATCATAACTTTGCTCTTCGTTGCTTCCCTGTTCCCTTGCCTACATTTTATTGTCTCTACACGTACAACACATGGACATAGGTGAGCATATGTCTAAGCAAAGAAATACTACTACGAGTAAGGCATCCACTATGCTGTCCATAAGAAAAAAAGTAGTCGTGATGGACTTCCATGCATATACATGCATAGTGGAATCTATCCAGAAGCTAACAACCTTATGGGTCACCTTTAAGATCATGGGTAATCCATAAGCATCCAAATATTGATATCTAGTACACATAGCAATAGAAAACAAATTATAATCACAAGACTATGAGAGGGTAGCTCTTACATTTGGGTCCTATCTCATGGACAAGTTTGACTAGACACATTGTGGTGCAATCAACTAGCTTGTTATTAGCAAGTGGGTCCCATCTTAAAGATGGGTTTGGTCATATACATAGGTGATGCCCTAAGCTCTACCGTTTAGATAGTGTCAATACGAGATGGATTTGCAGGACCTATTGGACTGTAGATGCTAACTTTAGCATAGTAGTTTTACAGCTTGGTCATACACTACCAAGTGGCGCCCATTATTTGCTTTTTCGTTTAGACACATGTGCCTTGTACTCCCCTTGCAACCACACTAGACTCGATTTTTTTTCTGAAATTCCACCGATCTATTAATAATGATCAACAAACGTGTAAAGAGACCCAAAAGTAAGTTGCTCTTACACTTCATATCGTTCTTCATTTTTCCCCTCTGTTTTGATCTACATTCTTTACATATAAGAACGATTTAACCTAATATAAGACCCCACCTTTTAAAGGTAAAGGCCCCTGTGATTGCAATACTAGTCCCTTGATCAAATGCTAGCATCCACAGTTTAAGATGAAGTACACAGATACAAAGGTCAGTATTACATTGTCATTCTAGAGATAACATAGTCTTTACAAGTCAATAGCCCATGCTAGTACATAGAGTTCATAACATAAAGTAAATAACTATAATATTCATCTTCCTGTGCCACAGGAAAACATGTTGAGTGTAGACTCACAACCCTAATCTCCATCAGAGTAACCTACAACATCATAAGTTAGAGCCACAGTGGGTCAATACATTTGGAATTGTATTGGAAAGTGATACCTTAGTAGAATAGTAGTATCTAATATCTATATGAATTTGGCTAAGTGTAGCTTAGGCTTGCTTTGCTCAAAATAAGGTTTTCCTTATTAGTTGAAAAACACTAAGTTTTTGTTTGTCAAAACTCCCAAGGAACCACCAATAGACATTGGTGATCCTTTACCCTTGTTCAATCATAAGTTTTTAACTTAGAAGTTGGTATGAGGAGATCCTTGATTGCTTCAATGTCTTTGATGCTCAAATTGTCCGTTGCCGGGAACACGACTAAGTACTTAGATTTTACTCTCTCGAGAGGTGGTGCACTTTCCCCACAAGACTCGACATTTATCGAGATGAGACTTTTCAGAAGCATTCCCTTAGACCACCATGGACGCTTTCCATCCTATCAACCCTACCACCAATTGTCCATCTGGCTAAGTTCTTGCAACCTAGTTGTTCAAGGCAGAGCCCATATGCCATGTGGTTGCACTAGAATCTTCTCAACACTAAACATCTCAAATCCCTTTGTTCCTGGGTGGAAATCCACAAGTGTGATACATAAGTTAAACCATAGACATGGGCCTTTTGTAACCACTCAACATAAACCAACCATACCATTCCACCCAGGTGATTCATTTACTTCGTTATTTTATTAATCAAAACACAAGTCATAGTCTTAGCAATATTTCATAGCATGAATATCCACCCTTGTTTTCTACTAGCTAGGATAATCATGATAACATAGCAAGTTTCCTTAACTAAGAGAAAAATCCACTAAGACTACAACTACTAGGATTTCCCAACGCATAGCATAGTATATATACTTAGAAAAATCCATGCAAGTCCTACTCAAAATAACACTAGTGCATAGACAAAATAATAGGACAAAAATATATGGAGGATCACTTGCCTTGATAGTTGGGGGAGTAGCAACATTCCTCACAATCACAATCAGCACTATCACCAAAATCTATACATAAAATTATAGCAGCCAACTGACATTCAAATATTCAAACAAAAATATATATGAATGCATGAAAATGCAATGGGATGATTTTCTATACTAAAAAAATCAAACCAAACAGTACTGAACACAAAGTAAACTTCCTAAGGTTCAAATAAAACAAGTTCACTCTAAAACAATTTTTAAAACATTTTATATAGTCAAAATAAGCCTATAATTGGTTCTAAAAATAATACTATTCCAGAAGCAAAATACTAATTCAAGGCCACAGAAATGTAGGTATTAATTTTCTGAATCCAATGATATATTATTTGCAAAATTTGGACAAAGAGAACTAAAGATATGAATTTTACAAGTTTAAATCCCTAATAGATTCAAAAACATATTTTAAATCAAATAGCCTGACACGTGGGCGCATCTGATTGGTTGATACCGTTTCGTGCGAATCACGTTTCCATGCCGTTGGATCAAGTCAGATCCAATCTTACTGCTTCACTCACGATCTAATCTACAGCACACGATCTAGATCTAATGGCCCTGAAGAATGGACCAAAAGTGAGTGGCCCTAATGGCACTGGTGGCGGAGGCACTTCTGCCGGCGATGCTCCGGCAAATCCAGAAGGGGCTAGGGGTAGTGTTGTAGCTTACCAGCGTTGCATAGATGCGACTAATCTCGAGGCGCAGTTGGTTTGGACAGGGGCATGCTGCTGCGACCGTGGGGGCTCATCGGAGTTGCTACTGGAGTCAGGATTTTGCAAACGGCGATGGAGGTAACGATCTAGGTCACCATAGCGCAAACGAAGGGCATCAGTGGCTGCGCAAGGACACGATGCACATGTGGGTTTGAACTAGAAGGGAAGGGGCGCTCGATTCTTACCGGAATCCCTCGCAGTGTTTGATGGGGCCGGCGACCTAGGGCAGTATAGGGCGAACCAGGAACACGGTTAGACGTGAAAGAGGGTGGAGAGTATGGTAGGGTGAACCAGTGGGCACGGGGTGGACGGAGCTCACCAGAATCGCTCGCCGGAGATGCTCGCATCCGCGGCGGTGCAAACTCGATTGTTGGCAGCCTGGGGCACTTGGGCATTGGAGTTTGAGGGGAAGTGGCCGTGAGGCAGAGAGGGTTAAGTAGTCGGTGAGGGGTGAGAGAATTATGCACGCATTCATCGGCAATTAAGCTCGAATCAATCGCGGCAGTGATGGACCAAACAACGGTGATGCCGCGGTCTACGGGCGCGGGATTTGGGGACGATGACGACGTGGCATAGGGGCCACTGGTAGAAAGTGCGTGGTTGGGTTTGCGCGGGTGAGAGAGGGGGCAGAGGGAGAGAAACCCCGGGTGGGCTATTGGGCCGGTTCTAGCGTTGGGCTGAATAGGCAGCACTCTATTTTATTTTGTTCTTTACCATTTTCTTTTTCCAATTTGATTTTCAGGAATGGTTTTAAACCCTAATTCAAACCTTTTGCAAAATTTTGTACTGTGATCCTAGCATTCAAGAGTGTGTCAAACACATCTGTTTTGTAGAGGTCCCAACCTTTAATAAGGTAGAGATCCCTGTTTTTATAATGCTAGTCCCTGGATCAATATCTAGCATCCACAATTAAGATGTAATATCAAGAAACAAAGGTCATAATACAACTTTATAACCAGGAACAAAATAATTCATTACATATTACATAGCTCATTTGTCTATCTAATTACAATGTAGAAGAAATAACTATATAGCATGGAGTCCTTCATCTTCAAAGTGCCACAGGCAATCATGTTGGTTGTAGACTTGTAATCCTAATCAACACACTTCACTAACATCAACGAAACCTGCAACATAATAAGATACAACCACAAGGGTCAATACATTTGAATTGTATTGGCAAGTGATACTATGGTAGAATAGTAGTATCTATCATCTATATGCATTTGGCTAAGTGGAGCTTAGGCTTGTTTTGCTCAAAATAGATTTTCATTATCATTTAAAAACACTAAGTTTTTGTTTGTCAAAATCACCCAAGGCATATACCAATCATTGATTAAAGATCATTTAACCCTTGTTCAACCACAAGTTTTTAACTTAGAAATTGGGATGAGGAGATTCTTGATAGCTTCCATGTCTTGATGCTCAAATTGTCCATTGTCGGGGACACGGCTATGTACTTAGGTTTTACTCTCGAGAGAGGTGGTGCACTTTCCCCACAAGACTCGACATGCATCGAGACAAGATCTTTCAGAAGCCTTCCCTTAGACCAAAATGGACGCGTTCACAAACCTAACATCCCCTACCACCAACTGTCCATTTGGCTAAGTTATTGCAACCTATATGATCTAGGCAGAGCCCATAATGCCAAGTGGCTGCACTTGAAGCTTCTCAACATTTGACATCTCAAATCTCTTTGTTCCTGGGTGGCATTCCACAAGTGTGATACACAAGGTTCACCAGTCCCCTGGCCTTGTGTAACCACTCAACAAAATTCCAGCCACGCAAGTCCCTTTCCACCCAGGTGATTCATTCACATAGTTGTTTTATTAATCAAAACACAAGTCCTTGACTTAGAAATATTTCATAGCATGAATATAATCCACCCTTGTTTTCTACTAGCTAGGCTAAGCATGATAGTAGTAGGAATCTTAACTTAGGGATAATTCTACTAAGGTTTCATCTACTAGGATTTCCCATGGCATAGTTAACACTTAGAAAATTCCATGCAAGTCCTACTCAAAACATCACTAATGCATAGTGAAAATAATAGGACAAAAGTATGAAGCACCACTTGACTTTTTGGTAGAGAATATAAGTTCACTCCTTGATCTTGCAATAGTCACACTCTTCAAAGTTCACTACAATTCAATCAAGCAAGACACAAATTCAAAACTCGCATTCAAACAATTCAACACATAAAATAATAAAAACAAAACAATGCATGCAAGCATGCCAAAGATTGTTTTATTTGGAAAAGTGGTTTCTAATAGGTTATAAACATTTTAAAACACCTATTGGTCATTTATAAAAGTGGAAAAACCATTTGATATTAAGTTAGTGAATATGGCCATTTTAAATCATTTTTGTTTTCTTAGAAATGATTTAAATCCAAGGAATATTTTCTAGTGTTTGCCAAATATATTTTTTTAAACACAAATGTTAGTGTTTTAAGGTCAAGTGTTTAATATTAAAACCATTTGCAAAAGGTTTTACCTATAAACCATTTTTATATCAAAGCAATATTTTATTTGTTAGATATGCCTTTAAACAAAGTAATAATTTTTATAGGGTTCACCAAATATATTTTTAAATCCAAAACTTGGTGTTTAGGGTCAGAGAGTTTAATTCAAATCATTTTCCAAAGGTTTTCCTCAAAAAGCATTTAAACCATAATCAATATTTTTATTTAACTAGGAATGATTTTATTCAATTATTTATTCCTTAGCCTTACAAAATATGTTTTTAAATCCAAAAGTTGGTTTCTATGGTCATTAGGTTCAAAACAATCCATTTACAAAAGATTTTATCCACTAAATCATTTTTAGAATAAATTTTATACACAAAATAGGCATAGACAAGTTTCTGCAAAGACAACTAATTTTCTAGAAGCAATTAATTAAACAAAGTGCATGGTTGAAAAGGACTAAATTTCCTGATTCCATTGATATAAGATTTGCAAAATTTGCACGTGTAGATTTAAAGTTATGAATTTTTCAAATCTAACATCTAATAGACATGATTTCTGTTTTTAAAACCAAACTCAGGCCACGTGTCTTGTTCTGATTCGTTGATACCGATTCGGCAGGATGGATCAACGTGGAGCGTTGGATTTAAAGTGGATCGTGCGAAACAGAGTACTACGTACCACTTCGATAAGTGATTCTATCGTAGCTCTACGATCTAGATCGAACGACGTATAGAATCCTGACCAAAGCTGGGCGGCGCTAGCGGCGGCTGTGCGCTGGCGCGGCTCTGCCAGTGGTGGTATGACGTTTACAGGAAGCGCGCGAGAGGGGAAGGGTGCTTACTGTGTTTGCCTCGTCGCGCTGAAGCTCAAGGTGGTCTCCGTTACTCGAGGGTCGCACGGTGACGATGGAAATTGCTCGCCAGAGCTGCACTTCTTCTCGGGCGCGGTCAGTCATTGTCAGAGGTGGGTGTATGGGGTGCAAGCGAGCAAGCAAACATGTCAGGAGGGTGTGCAAGTTTGCAGAGGTTGATAAGGAACTCATCATAGGGCAAGGGGCACACGGAGTCGATGACAGTAGCTCGCAGGAGATGATGAAGACGGCGATGGTACCCATACGAAGACGAAGGCAAGGCTATGGGGCACGTGCAGGCAAGTGGGAGGTACTGGAAGAAGTGCACGGTGATGGTGAACGAGCTCGTAGCATCCAGGGGGCAAGGGGAGGCAGGTACTGGCCGGAATCGGAAGAAAGGCTCGCCGGATCAGCGGGCGTCTCGAGCAACAATTGCTGCGGCCTGGTGGCTCATAGGCAGAGCGGCTTGAGGGGAAAGGTAGAGGAGGAGTGGGATATAAAGAGGGAGTGATCACGGGGCGTAGTTAGTGCTGTATCAACGCGAATTAACTCGAGCAGTAACTAATAGACACGACGACGAGGGGGAAGAATAGGTCGCGGTGGGTGAGGGAGACGATGTGATGGCGGTGGCGTCCGTTGTCAACTAGTGGGGAGATGATATGGTTGGGTCGTCTCGTTAGCAGCATCACGGGTGTGGTTTCTGGTGGAAAAATGATTCGGGGGAGAGTGAGAGGGAGGTGGGCTCGCTGGGCCAGTTGGGCTGGTTGGGTTGGGCTGGTTCCTTCCATTTTTTATTCTGTTTCTTTTTCTTTCCTATTTATGATTTCTGTTTTGAATTTGTTCAAATGATTTCAAACACCATTTGAATTTATATTTTTATCAAACTTTCAGTAATTTTCTATTCTGTTCAAACATGTATTTTAAAGATCATTTGGAATATTTCTTTTATTCCCACATGGTTTGAACATTTATTTAAAATGGACTTTGTCTTTATTTAAATAGGATTTTAATTATGTTTTCCAACTTCTATTTAATCTCCAAATTTTACCAAATCCTTTTCAGTAGGTTTCATTTATTTATTAGGGTGTCAAATAATTCACTTTGAATTATTTGAAATATATTTAATATGATTTATTAATCATTTAAATTGGGCATTGGTCTTTATTCAAATTAAATATGGTTTTAATCCCATATAAATTTTATTCAAATAATTCTTTGGTTCCATTTAAGTTAATTAAATAAATTTTATTCCACTTGGATAAATTCCAATTTATTATTTTCTTATGATTTAATTATTCATTTCTATTAGGGATTTTGTCTTTATTCAAATGGAATAGAATTTGGTTAATGTCATATTATTTTATTTGAATATTCCTTATCCATTTATTTTATTTGAGTTGGATTATCTTTATTCCATTTGCTTATGAATTAGGCCAAGTTTTAATTTGGCTTTTAAATATTCCTTATTTATTTATTTCTTTCTTTATCTTATAAAATCCATATATTTTAATTTATAGATCCAAAATTGGTGATTCCAATTTGTAGAATTTTATTTAATATTTGTTTATCCTTTTAAATCCTTTTAGGATTAGTTTACTCACAATTTGGTATGCATTTTAGATAGGAGCTTTATTATTTTTGAAACTTAATTTCTTTATCTTATTAAATTCATAATATTTTATACATGGTTCCAAATTGAATGAAATCAATTTCTATGGTTTTATAATATTTTTGTTTATCATTTATGATCATTTATAAATGTTTGTTGATAGATTTTATATGGATCAAATCCATAGTCTTAGAGATATCTTGGAAATAATTTATTCCATTAGGGTTTTAGGTTTTGGTTTATTTTTTTCCAAGTTTGAATTTCAAGATACATTCATTTGATGAATGCATTTCACTTGATTTGAATTTTGTTGGATTCCTTTTTTATTCAAAGTTTGTTCAAGATGTGTTTTGATGTTTCCAAGTTTAAACAAAAAGTTTCTTTTTACCCTAAATTTCAACAATTATTTCTTTTGTTTATTTATTTTTCACATTTCAAAATTTGAAAATTTTGGGTTGTGACAGGCTACCACCCTTAAAATAAATCTCGTCCTGAGATTTGGGAAGGATAGAGGTTACAAGTTGGCTTCAAGACAACTAGGGTACTACCACCCTTTAAAAGGTTTCCAACTAGATTACATCTTGGCTTACTTGGGATCTTGATGAAACTTTTCTAGAAAGACATCTGCATAGTGTCCTTTGTTTCCACACTTGAAACATGTGACAAGGCTGAGATCCCTCATAGGCTTGCTTGTCTTGTACTTCATCTTTTCTGGAAAATTTCTTGCATAATGTCCTTGGTCACCACACTTATAACATGTGACAAGGTTGAGTTCTTCACGTATCTTTTCTGGACAAGTTGATATATAATGGCCTAGCTCTTTGTAGTTGTTGCACCACACTTGGCTAATTTCCTTATTCTTCTTTTTCTTGGGTTTCTTCCAAAGCTAGGAGTTCCTCTAGTTCATGCTCTTCATATCTCACCTCAAAGGTGGGAAAGATTCCTCGGTTCCTTGAACGATTCCTTGGATAATACCTATGTTTCCTCTTTTGTCCATCAAGGTGATTCCTAATGTATGGAGGTGCAATCTGAGATTTTCCTTTGCCTTCATCCTTCTTGATAGGAGTTGTTTCCTCATGGGGTTTTCCATACTTTTCATGCATTCCACCTTGTTTCCTTTGTTGAACTATCGGATAGATGGGGCATTGGATAGGGATATGATTATTTCCTTCACATAGGAAACAAGTCACTTGAGATGTGGGGCATTGTTTAGTTGGATGTTTTTCTTCACAATTAGGGCATTGGTTCACATGATCTTTATAAGTGTTATCCATGTCTCCACAAATATTGCAATCTTGAGTTCCTTCTATAATATCATCCTTGACATCATTGTTGTCACAAACTCCTTGGGAAAGGTTATCTTTCATGTTGATCATTTGAGTGGTCATCCCTTGCAACAATTGGGATTGGATTTCCAAAAAAAATTGCATGGTTGGGTCTAACTCATTGTTGTTGGCTAAAAACTGAGTTGTCATTTGATTCAACTGGGTCTAGTTTGCTAGTAGTTGTTCTCTCATGTGGATCTCTTGGTTGTTGTTGTCACCATTCTTGATGTTGGAGTCTCTAGGAGAAGTCATCTGTTTGGGTTGGATTGGGATTAGAATAGGAAAAAGATTTCTAAGCAAGAATTCTACCCACACACAACAATTCACTCAAGCAATGTGCAAGAAATCACAAACAAAAATTCCACTCAAACAACAAGTTTCAAGCACACTTTTAGGCAACAAAATATTCTTGTTACACCACATAAGTTGATGGGTTTAACTAATCACTAATATGGTGGTCCAACTATTTAGTTTTATTAAGATTATTTCATTTCTTCTTAGTTGATTCTTCAAGAATGAGTTCTTGGTTTTCTTGGAAAATTTCTTGCATCTTGGTCACAAAGCTGCAAAGGTGATGATGGTTCCTTCTAAATTTTGTTTCTTTATCCTTCAAGTCTTGAGTAATATTTCTTGTCTCACTTGTATTCCTTAGTGATATCTAGGTTGAAGTCCTTGGTGATAGTGAAATCTTTGCTCAAGTTGAATTCTTTGATCTTGTTGAAGTCTTTGTCCATCAAGTTTGAAAAAAGGAGAGATGTAGAATTAAAACCAAAAAGGTTGAGGAAAGAGTATACAAGATTGTTTGTAAATAAGTTTTTGAACAAATACAACTCTTATATTTCTAAGGGGTTTTGTCCAATCCTAGGGTTACAATCCTACAGGCAACACAGTGCTCTGATACCATCTGTAGAGGTTCCAACCTTTAATAAGGTAGAGATCCCTGTGTTTACAATGCTAGTCCCTGGATCAATATCTAGCATCCACAATTAAGATGTAATATCAAGAAACAAAGGTCATAATACAACTTTATAACCAAGAATAAAATAATTCATTACATCTTACATAGCTCATTTGCCTATCTCATTACAATGCAGCAGAAATAACTATATAGCATGGAGTCCTTCATCTTCAAAGTGCCATGGGCAATCATGTTGGTTGTAGACTTGTAATCCTAATCAACACACTTCACTAACATCAAACAAACCTCCAACATAATAAGTTACAGCCACAAGGGTCAATACATTTGACTTGTATTGGCAAGTGATACTATGGTAGAATAGCAGTATCTATCATCTATATGTATTTGGCTAAGTGGAGCTTAGGCTTGTGTTGCTCAAAATAGATTTTCCTTATCATTTGAAAACACAAAGTTTCCATGTCAAAATCACCCAAGGCATCTACCAATCATTGATTGAAGATCCTTTAACTCTTGTTCAACCACAAGTTTTTCACTTAGAAATTGGGATGAGGAGATTCTTGATAGCTTCCATGTCCTGATGCTCAAATTGTCCATTGCCGGGACACGGCTAAGTACTTAGATTTTACTCTCTCTAGAGGTGGTGCACTTTCCCCACAAGACTCGACATGCATCAAGACAAGATCTTTTAGAAGCCTTCCCTTAGACCCAAATGGAAGCGTTCCCAAACCTAACATCCCCTACCACCAACACTCGATTTGGCTAAGTTATTGCAACCTATATGCTCCAGGCAGAGCCCATAATGCCAAGTGGCTGCACTTGAAGCTTCACAACATTTGACATCTCAAATATCTTTGTTCCTTGTTGGCATTCCACAAGTGTGATACACAAGGTTCACCAGTCCCCTGGCCTTGTGTAACCACTCAACAAAAATCCATCCATGCAAGTCCCTTTCCACCCAGGTGATTACTTCACATAGTTGTTTTATGAAGCAAAACACAAGTCCTTGACTTAGAAATATTTCATAGCATGAATATAATCCACCCTTGTTTTCTACGAGCTAGGCTAAGCATGATAGTAGTAGGAACCTTAACATAGGGAGAATTCTACTAAGGTTTCATCTACTAGGATTTTCCATGGCATAGTTAACACTTAGATAATTCCATGCAAGTCCTACTCAAAACATCATTAATGCATAGTGAAAATAATAGGACAAAAGTATGAAGCACAACTTGCCTTTTTGGTAGAGAATATAAGTCCACTCCTTGATCTTGCAATAGTCACACTCTTCAAAGTTCACTACAATTCAATCAAGAAAGGCACAAATTCAAAACTAGCATTCAAACAATTCAACACATAAAATAATAAAAACAAAGCAATGCATGCAAGCATGCCAAAGATTGTTTTATTTGGAAAATTTGTTTCTAATAGGCTATAAACATTTTAAAACACCTATTGGTCATTTATAAAAGTGGCAAAACCATTTGATATTAAGTTAGTGAATATGGCCAATTGAAATCATTTTTGTTTTGCTAGAAATGATTTAAATCCAAGGAATATTTTCTAGTGTTTGCCAAATATATTTTTTTAAACACAAATTTTAGTGTTTTAAGGTCAAGTGTTTAATATAAAAACCATTTGCAAAAGGTTTTACCTATAAACCATTTTTATACCAAAGCAATATTTTATTTGTTAGATATACCTTTAAACAAAGTAATATTTTTATAGGGTTCACCAAATATATTTGTAAATCCAAAACTTGGTGTTTAGGGTCAGAGAGGTTAATTCAAATCATTTTCAAAAGGTTTTACTCAAAAAGAATTTTTAAACCATAATCAATATTTTAATTTAACTAGGAACGCTTTTATTAAAATATTTATTCCTTAGTCTTACAAAATATGTTTTAAATCCAAAAGTTGGTTTCTATGGTCATTAGGTTCAAAACAATCCATTTACAAAAGATTTTATCCCCTAAATCATTTTTAGAATAAATTTTATACACAAAATAGGCCTAGACAAGTTTCTGCAAAAACAAATAATTTTCCAGAAGCAATTCATTAAACAAAGTGCATGGTTTAAAAGTAATCTTTTTCCTGATTCCGCTGATATATAATTTGCAAAATTTGGACGTGTAGATTTAAGGTTATGAATTTTTCAAATCTAACATCTAATAGACATGTTTTCTGTTTTTAAAACCAAGCTCATCCACGTGTCTTGTTTTGATTCGTTGATACTGATTCGGCAGGATTGATCAACATGGAGTGTTGGATTTAAAGTGGATCGTGCGGCACAGAGTACTACGTACCCCTTTGATAGGTGATTCTATCGTAGCTATATGATCTAGATCGAACGGCGTACAGAAGCCTGACCAAAGCTAGGCGGCGCTAGCGGCGGCTATGCAGCGGCGCGGCTCTTCCAGTGGTGGTACGACGTTTACATGAAGCGCGATAGAGGGGAGGTGTGCTTACTGTGTTCGCCGCGTCACACTGAAGGTCAAGGTGGTCTCCATTACTCGAGGGGCGGACGGTGACGACGGAAATTGCTCGTCGGAGCTACACTTCTTCTCAGGAACGGTCAGTCGTTGTCAACACCCGGATTTTTCAATCCTAGATGCCTGTTATGTCGTACATCGCAATCCCAGGATTACCATTTTTGCGAGACATAACAGAATTGGATACCATAGTACATCATCCATTACAAACGATACATAAGTTCTTACACGAATAGGGATCTCACGATCCAGTTCTTAATACACTTCAAGAAGCGGAAAACGTAATAATAACGGTAGCGTAGGCGAAGCTCCATCTTCGGGGTCACAGGCAATGCTGACGATGGGAGATGTTCCTAGTTATCGTAACCTTCCTGGGGTCCATCTTCTAGGTACTCCTCTTCATAGTCTGGCCATGGGAATAGCCAGGGACAAAGCCATGAGTACTCTTAAAGTACTCGCAAACTAATACTAACAAGTAAAAGGGGTTTTTGGATAATAGGACACTAGGATCTATGGTTGTTTTACAAAAGCCAGATTTATATCTACTAGGTTCCAAAGCTAGTCACAATTTTATAACTCCTAAGTGGGAACTTGTATTTCATATCACAACTCTGTTATGGTCAAGTCAAAGTCTTATTTCACAGGTCATTTTGAAAAGTCTGACGGGGGAACAGTATGGCCACTCCAACTGTCTATAACCGCGGACGCGGCTATTCGAATAGTTTGACACTCTGTAGAGATTGTACACTTTCACCACAACATTCGATACATCCGTCAGGAACAAATCTTGATTTCACCATACTCAGTATGCGGTTAATCAATCCTAACCTTTCAATTACACGCCCTAGTATAAGCACCTCTCCTATGAGTTTGGCCTCCCAACCATGACCAACTGTCATCTTGGGTACTGCACAGGTGGACAATCTTCACAAGGTAGCCTCAGCTCAGAACTTGGCCGTGAGGGAACTAATACTAAGGTATATAAGTTTCTAGTCAAGCCCTACCCAATATTTGGGTATTGTGGTTGTACGATAAAATTGGAATGGTATCGCATCCAGACAACCATCAGTTTTATAAGGGCTAAGGCTCATGCCTCAACATTTTCATCACCAAGATCATCAGGTGTTTAGAAACACATGTCCAAAACATTTCAATAGAATGATCCATCATTCCAAGGTTTTCATAACCATTTTTCCACCAAGTATTCGCATCTAAAGTTGATCAAGTTTTATGCTTAGCACTAGCATCTACAGGTGGGGGTAGTACTGATGAGGGGTGGTAAACTACTGGAGTTTCAACTAAGTCCAAACTTATATCTTAGGCTGATATCAAGGTTTCTAACTTAAGCCAAATTTTATGCTCTTTATGCAATCTTCAAATATCTTTCTAGTATCTATAATTCACTTAAGTAAACTCCAAGTAAGCTTTGATAAAGAAATAAAGTAAGAAGCTTGCAAATAAAACTAGGATGGGTTTATCAAGTGGGTGTGATCACATATGCTTAAGGCATATAGTAGGCATAGTAACAAGTAGGGGTTTGTTGCATCAGTAGGGTATCTTGCAAGTGTTGGCTTGCATCAATGTCAATATAAGCTTGTATAGGTATAACATCAGCTTGCACATTCACTAGTAGTATTAGGCTTGCCTTGTGCAGAGCAGTGGTTGAAGTTCTCCTCGGCTTCTTCTTCGTAGTATCCTCCTTCCTCCTCGTATCCTTGGTCGGTACTAGCGTCTATGAATAAATACGAGGTACAAAATCACCAAACAATACTTAACTACTTGCAATCATCACACACAAGGGTCCTACAGATGATCTAGCATCATCTCTAACATTACAAGGTAAGGCTAGATTTAATTCCTTTTATTTTTAGAAAAGTAATTTCTACTCATTGAAAAACTACTTAAGATTTAATATTCTCCAAACCAAACATGGGATCATGTTGACACATGTCATCACCACATATTGTAGTCCATGGGAATGTGATTTAAAGTGGTGTCACAATTTAATATGGTTTTACCCATTTATTTTAATTAATTAAAGTGGCTAGTAATGCCTATGGGGCATTCTTTTATTACTTGAACATTATTTTTGCAAGTAAACCTATATATTTTTATATATTCTGAAAGGTATGGTTAAATGTGATTTTTGAGAGTTGGAATCAACTCAAAAGCTATTATGGTTTAAATTTGAAAAATGTTTGAATGCAGAAAAGCTTCTGCCTTGTTATTTTTACCATGAGTGATCTATAGATCCAAATGAATTGAATCCAACGGGCTTGGATTCAGCATTCACAGTCCTTTCCAACAAAATTTTTTTCATTCAATTTGGTGTATTGAATCGATCTGGGTTGATTTTTTAAGTTGGGTACTGAAGTGTGTTTGAATTAAAATGGAAAAAGTTTAATTTGAATAACTGGGCTGCGCGGGAAAAGTTAACGGGCCGGCCTGCTAAGCGCAGTGCTCCCGCGGGCTGCTTAAGTGGGTGTCCCCACTCGTCAGGGACACGGGGCTGGGCGAAGCGGTATGGGGGCAACGTGGATCGTTCGATCTAGTTCTAATCCAACGGCTGGGAGTCATCGTCGACGCGAGACAATGCCGGCGAGAACGAAACCTAGCGCGGCCAGTGAGGGGTGCTGGGGGCTCACCAGGGTACGGGCGAGGGTCGGCGAGGCGGGTGAACGATGAAGTCGACGACGGCGAACTCAGGGATGTTCGCGGCAGCTCCTGGGGTGGACGAAAAATTCCGGCGGGGTGGTGGTCGCCTTGCTCTAAGAACGGTGTGGCACGATCAGTGAGGAGAGGGGAGTGAGATGGTGTGAAGAAATCGAGCGGGGGTGGCCTCTATTTATAGTCGAGCGAGGGGACCGTCGAGGCGCACGGTGAGCTCGTCGGGGGCGATGTTACAGGCGTCTAATGGCATGGGCAAGGGTAGGGGACGGTGCTGTGTCTCCTGGCGATGTTCAACGACATGGTTTTGAGGTGTGGGGCGGTGTGGTTTGGTCTGGAACGGGCGATGCTCTGCGCGGCAGAGGCGGCGTCTTCGACGGCGGACGGTGGCTGTGTGGCACGAGGCGGCAAACGGGGATGTCTGGCGGTCTCCTGGGTCGGTGGAGATCGTGTGTGCACGCCGTGAGGGCGGCGCGCGGTCTGTGGGCGCTGGTCGAGGGTGGTGGTCTGGCGCACGCTCGGCATGGTCTCTGGCAGTCTGGGCGCGGTTCGTGCGCGTGGTCCAGGGCTTGGCAACGCTCGTGGCTGGGATAGTGAGTGGCGGTGGACGGTGGGCTGCCTCCCAGACATGCTGGCTAGGCTTGCTGCTGCTCCTAGCTTGCTGTCGACTATGGGGTGGCAAGGGGGTGCTCGGCTGTTCACCATTGATGGCAATGGCAAGCTCACAGTGGTGCTAGTGCCTGGCTAATCTTCCTAGATGATCTACTGAGCTGGTTGTGAGCTAACTAGGGAACAAGTTAGGCAAGAATCAGTGCTCACAGTAGTGTTTGATGTTTGTTTGATTTGTGTCTGCAACCTGTTTGATGAAATGGCCGCATGAAATCAAATTTTGAATTTTGAAAAGATTTTTGGTGGGTTTTCTAGATTGGTGCTGGTGAGTCTGCCGATGCTTGGATTTTGAAAGTTGAGCTTGTTTGAGTGGTTTTTAAAAAAGTGGGATCTTCCCATATGATAAAGATTCAATTTTGAATTTTCATTTAAACTATGCATTTGAAAGTTTCTGGATGATCACAAAGTGGGCCTTGATACTTTGTTATGAGTACATTCAAGGGGTGCAAAGATCTTGAAAAGTTTCTGTTAGGTTCGGAAAGTTTGAGACAGCCAAAGTAGGCATGAGAGTTAAATTGGTCAAAGTGACCATTCATTTAATATATGTGTTTTGATTTACTTGTCTTTAGGAAAAGTGTGGGAATTGTTTTAGATGATGTTTATTTCACCTATGAAACATTTTTCAAGCAACGAAACAAACAAACAAGGTGGTTTTAAAAGAATTCAAAATCAATGCATACACATATGCATGCATTCATAATTTTATTTAGAAAAGTTTTTGTTAACCCTAATTTTGATGATTAGAGTTTGATGATCCAAGCTTAGTATTTTTGGGATGTTACAAACCTTCCCCCTTTAAACAAAATCTCGTCCCGAGATTTGAAAAAAGGACGAAAATATTACCTAGGATTTGAAGAGATCGGAAAACTCCGTCCTGATGTGATCTTCGCGCTCCCAGGTAGCTTCCTCTTCTGTGTGGTTGCTCCACTGAATCTTGAAAAACTTGATGCTTCGGGTTCGGGTAGTTCCAAAAGGTTCTTCCAAAATGCAGATGGGTACTTCGGGATAGGTCAGGTCATCGTTGATCTCTATGGTCCGGTGATCGATATTCTTGAATACTTCGGTCTTTTCGGGGACTTCGAGACACTTGCGAAGTAACGAGATATGGAACACGTTGTGCATGGCTGACATCTCTTCAGGTAGCTCCAATTTATACGATACTTCTCCTCGACGGTTCAGGATCTTGAAAGGTCCGATATATCTGGGGGCTAACTTTCCTTCGAGTTGGAAACGCTGCATTCCCTTCAATGGCGACACTTTCAGATAAACAAAATCTCCTATATTGAAGACGAGGTCTCTACGTCTCTTGTCGGCGTAACTCTTCTGTCGGGATTGGGCGGTCTTGAGGTGCTCACGAATCTTGTGAACCTTCTCTTCTGCTTCTCGTAGGATGTCGGGTCCGAAAATCTGACTCTCTCCTACTTCCGACCAGTTCAAAGGGGTGCGACACTTTCTTCCGTACATGAATTCAAATTGGGCCATTTGTAGACTGGCTTGATAACTATTGTTGTAAGAAAATTCTACGAACGGCAGACAGTCTTCCCACTTGGATCCATATTCTAACACGCATGCTCTCAGCATATCTTCGAGTATTTGATTTACTCGCTCCATTTGTCCATCGGTCTGAGGGTGATACGCAGTACTGAAATCTAGGCGGGTTCCTAAACCTTCTTGAACTTTCTTCCAGAATCTCGAGGTAAACTGAGTTCCTCGATCCGATACTATGTTCTTGGGGACTCCATGCAAACTAAAGATTCTAGCGATGTACAGCTCCGCTAGCTTCGAACTCTGATAGGTGGTTTTGACGGGCAAGAAATGGGCGACTTTGGACAATCTGTCCACTATGACCCAGATAGAGTCATTTCCCCTACTAGAAGTAGGTAGTCCAGTGATAAAGTCCATTCCTACAGAATCCCATTTCCATTCCGGAATGTGCAAAGGTTGCAACAATCCAGCGGGCCTTTGATGTCTGGCCTTGACTCGCTGACAAATATCACACTTGGCGATATAGCTTCCGATTTCTCTCTTCATCTTATGCCACCAAAATTGCTCTTTTAAATCTTGATACATCTTAGTTCCTCCGGGATGGATAGAATAAAGAGTATCATGAGCCTCCGTCAAAATAACTTCTTTCAACTCAGAATCTGCTGGTAGACAAAGGCGTCCTTTGTACCACAACACTCCTTCTTCGTCCTCGGTGAATCCGGGTACTTTGCCTGTACCGATACGATGCTTGATCCCGTCGATACTAGTGTTTTCCTTCTGCGCCTCCTTAATCTGACTGATCAAAGTGGGCTGGAGTTCTATGCTAGCCAAAAATCCTTCACTTACTAATTCCATTCGAAAATCTTCCATCTCCTTGTGCAAACTTGGTTGCTCCTTCAAAATCATGGAGTTCAAGCGGCACGACAATCTGCTAAGGGCATCGACTACCACGTTGGCTTTACCAGGATGATAGTGAATGTCCAGGTCATAATCCTTGATTAGCTCAATCCATCTTCTCTGCCTCATATTCAGCTCCTTCTGAGTGAATATATACTTTAGGCTCTTGTGATCCGAATAAATCTCACAACGATTTCCCATCAGGTAATGTCTCCATGTCTTCAGGGCTAGAACTACTGCTGCAAGTTCGAGGTCATGGGTTTGGTAGTTTTGCTCATGTTGCTTCAATTGTCGAGATAGATAAGATATAACTTTGCCTTCTTGCATTAGCACACATCCGAGAACAATCTTGGATGCGTCACAATACACATCGAAGGGATTCGTGATATCCGGCATGATCAAGATTGGGGCTGAAATCAATCTCCTTTTGAGTTCTTGAAAACTCGCTTCACACTTGTCTGTCCATTCAAACTTCGTGTCCTTCTTCAGCAATTGGGTCATGGGTCTGGCGATACTAGAGAATCCTTCTATGAATTTGCGGTAATATCCCGCCAATCCGAGAAAAGCACGAACTTGGATTTGAGTGGCTGGGGCTTGCCAATCTTCTACATCTTTCACTTTGGCAGGGTCAACGGCAATTCCTCCGACTAATACAATGTGACCGAGGAATCCTACCTCCTGTAACCAGAATTCACATTTTCTAAACTTGGCATACAACTGATGCTCTCTAAGGGTTCCAAGAATGGTCCTTAGGTGTAGCTCATGTTCTTCTTCTGATTTGGAATAAATCAGAATGTCATCGATGAAAACAACGACAAACTTATCCAGGAAGTCCATAAAAATCTTATTCATGAGGTTCATGAAATAAGCGGGGGCATTGGTTAATCCGAAAGACATGACTGTATACTCATACAATCCATATCTGGTGGTAAAGGCAGTCTTTGGAATATCCTCTGCACGAATTTTGAGTTGATGATAGCCAGTTCTAAGATCAATCTTAGAAAACACTTTGGCACCGGTCAACTGATCAAACAAATCTTCTATCTTGGGCAAGGGGTACTTGTTCTTGATGGTGACATCATTCAACTTCCGATAATCCGTACACAAACGGTTACCTCCATCCTTCTTGTCCACAAACAAGACAGGTGATCTCCATGGGGATGCACTTGGTTGAATCAATCCAATTTCCAACATGGAATCCAGTTGCTTCTTCAGTTCTTCTAGTTCCGACGGGTTCATACTATAGGGTCTCTGGGCTATGGGTCCGGTTCCGGTTCCGGGGATTAGTTCAATGATAAACTCGATATCCCTATTTGGGGGCATAGCGGGAAAAACATCTGGAAATACATCGGGGTATTCAAAGACTATCCGGACTTGGTTAAGGTTAGGTTGGGCTATACTCTTGTTGAATTTAAATTGAAGAGGTAAGGTTTCAGATATATGCTCGACTGATATTCCGGCTGTACTGGTCATGGTGATGGCTTTCTTGGCACAGTCAATCAATCCTTTATGTTTGGACATCCAATCCATTCCTAGTACTACTTCCAAACCTTTAGTTCCGAGTACTATCAGATTAGCATAAAAATCTATGCCATGGATTCAGATAGGGACGGCTTTGCAAATTTGCCTAGCCTTGGTGGTTGATTCGGGAATTTTCACAATCATCACATGCTTCAATTTGGTTGGTTGAATTTTACTAGTGCATGCAAATTCTTCGGTGACAAATGAATGCGATGCACCAGAGTCAAACAACACTCTTGCAAGTACTGAATTAATAGAAAACATACCCAGCATGATGTCTGGCGCTTCATGAGCTTCTTCAGCATGCATGAGAAAAAGACGACCATTGCGGTTGAGTGAATTCCCTGGGGCAAATCTTCTCCCTGGCTGAACACGACGCTGCTGCTGAGCAGGGGCATTGGCATTGGGGGATGTAGCATTCTTCTTGTTGGGGCACTCGTTAGAATAGTGTCCTTTATTTCCATAGTCATAACAAGTCACTTGCGACTTGTCCTTGGCTGCTACAGGCACAACATTGCTTCCAGTCCTCGGGGCAGTGTTGGGGTTGGCGGTAGCATTGTTGGTGTTGAACTTGGGTGGGGCACGGGTGAAATTGCTAGAGTTGTCGGGGTTGTTGTGATTTCCTCCGGGTCTAGGGTTTCCACGGTGGGGATCGGTTGGACGGGTCATAGAGGGTCTGTTGATCTTGGGGCAAATCCTGGAGATGGGTTGGGCGATACTTTGGGGTCTGTTGGGTTCCTGGGTGATGCATCATACGACGCTTGCGGTTCTCATTGGCTTGGTTGATCTTTCCTTCCATCTGGATGGCAGAGTCGACAAGGGCTTCAATGTCCGCCAAGGGGATATTGACCAACACCGTCTGCATCTCGTCATGCAGACCATTCAGGAATCTTTCTTTCTTCTTGGCTTCGGTGTCTATCTCGTCCGGGGAATACCTAGCTAATGACAAAATTTTGTCACGGTATTCCACTACAGTCATCCTTCCTTGCTTCATCTCTTTGAACTCGTCTCTCATTCTCTTGATAAAACCTGGTGGTACATGGGTTCTGCTGAACTTGACCTTGAATTCCTCCCAGGTCATCATATGGCCTCCGGTCATTGCGCGAACACTGTTCCAGCATGCCCTGGCATCTCCGGCTAGATAATGGGTGGCGAACAGGACTTTCTCCTTGGCTTCCACTCCGACGACTTCTAAGTTATTTTCCATGGTTTGCAGCCAATCATCGGCGTCTAGGGGCTCTTCTGACTTAGTGAAAACAGGTGGGTTGGTGTTATGGAAATTCTTGAGCTTAGATCCATGGTTATCCTGATTTCCGTGGCCTTGGTTGTTGTGGGCTAGCTGGGCTATCTGTTGCAGAGTGGCTAGGTTGGCTTGACGTTCCACTCTTTCAGCTTCACGGTCAGAAGTCAACATTTGCAGAATATGCAACATCGGGTCCGGGGCTGAACCACTTCCTCCACGTGGCATCTGAAGATTGAGGTAGATCATGAGAAAAGAGGGAAATTTCTAAAGTTTTGGGTTTTTTAAAAGCTTTTAAAGTTTGACTCAGATTTTCTAGCAACTTGCTTTTTCATTCATTCATTCATAGCACACAGTACAACACATAACACAACAAAGAAAAACAAATGGTTTTAAGAACCATTCTGAGAACTACGATACAGTGGGACCGAATACTACTCACTACGCTAGTGCTCAAGTGCTACTACTCCTCGGAGTCTGTGGCTTCATCATCTTCATCATCATCGATGAAGGCGAAATCATCCTCATCGGTGAAGAAGTCCATGGCCTGATCCTCCAGAAAATCATCGTCATCGCTGAGATAGGAGTAAGGGTCTCCACGAAGATCCTCTCCGGCATTCTCCCTTTCCTCCAACTGCATGTCTCTCTCGTGGATGGTCTCCTCCAAAGATGAGATGCGGTGGCGAAGACGGGCAATAATGCGCTCCTTCTTGTCGAGCTGATGGCGGCGAGACTTGCGATCCCTTGCTAGCATTGCGATGGTCTGGTCCTTTGTCTTGATGATGTAAGACTTGTGGTTGAAGTAGTCACGGCAGTTCTCCAACTCCTGCTGACGATCATACATCATGCAGCTAAGGTGGTCCAATTGAGTCTTCAGCTCGGGGTGGTATGGGGCTTCTAGTGGTTGTCCATTTGCATCACGCCTTGGGAAAACTCAAAGCGAGTACCCTTGATCTGATTGATGCTCTGCCCACACATACGAGAAAGAGATTCCTGCATTGCTCTGGCAAGTCCATCGAGCCAGTTGTTTTCCCTCAAGGTAAACTGAATTCCCTCTACAGTGGGAGGTTCAATTTTTCCTCGGAGACTTACAACAATTAGCCACTGCAGGTCTTCTCCTCCTTGATCATTGATCTAAGCTCCGAAGAACTCGGGGTGCGGACGCTCTAGAAGTTCCGAAAGCTGATCCAGATCCCTCTCAATGATAAGGTCTCCTCCATTCCCAAGTTGGTAAAACTTGCTGTACTTCACGTCCATCTATAAAAATAGAGGATGAGTATATTAGCAGGGTGATCAAGTGTGTCAAAATTTTATGTATTTTGCAAGAGGTTTTGAGGAACAAGAATTTTTAGGAAAGAATTAAAGAGATAAGAATGGGAATAAGTTTTTGTAAATATTTATTTTCTTTGGTTTTGAAACTAAGTTTTTGGTTCAAACGTCCAGTTTAACTAGGGTCTCCTATGGTCAGGATGGTTCTGATACCAACTTGTCAACACCCGGATTTTTCAATCCTAGATGCCTCTTATGCCATACATCGCAATCCCAGGATTACCATTTTTGCGAGACATAACAGAATTGGATACCATAGTACATCATCCATTACAAACGATACATAAGTTCTTACACAAATAGGCATCTCATGATCCAGTTCTTAATACACTTCAAGCAGTGGAATACGTAATAATAACGGTAGCGTAGGCGAACCTCCTTCTTCGGGGTCACAGGCAATGTTGACGATGGGAGATGATCGTAGTTGTCGTAACCTTCTTGGGGTCCATCTTCTATGTACTCCTCTTCATAGTCTGGCCATGGGAATAGCCAGGGACAAAGCCATGAGTACTCTTTAAGTACTCGCAAACTAATACTAACAAGTAAAAGGGGTTTTTGCATAATAGGACACTAGGCTCTATGGTTGTTTTGCAAAAGCCAGATTTATCTCTACTAGGTTCCAAAGCTAGTCACAATTTTATAACTCCTAAGTGGGAACTTGTATTTCATATCACAACTCTGTTGTGGTCAAGTCAAAGTCTTATTTCACAGGTCATTTTGAAAAGTCTAACGGGGGAACAGTATGGCCACTCCAACTGTCCATAACCGCGGACGCGGCTATTCGAATAGTTTGACACTCTGCAGAGATTGTACACTTTCACCACAACATTCGATACATCCGTCAGGAACAAATCCTGAATTCACCATAATCAGTATGCGGATAATCAATCCTAACCTTTCAATTACACGCCCTAGTATAAGCACCTCTCCTGTGAGTTTGGCCTCCCAACCATGACCAACTGTCATCTTGGGTATTGCACAGGTGGACAATCTTCACAAGGTAGCCTCAGCTCAGACCTTGGCCGTGAGGGAACTAATACTAAGTTATATAAGTTTCCAGTCAAGCCCTACCTTATATCTTAGGCTGATATCAAGGTTTCTAACTTAAGCCAAATTTTATGCTCTTTATGCAACCTTGAAATATCTTTCTAGTATCTATAATTCACTTAAGTAAACTCTAAGTAAGCTTTGATAAAGAAATAAAGTAAGAAGCTTGCAAATAAAACTAGGATGGGTTTATCAAGTGGGTGTGATCACATATGCTTAAGGCATATAGTGGGCATAGTAACATGCAGGGGTTTGTTGCATCAGTAGGGTATCTTGCAAGTGTTAGCTTGCATAAATGTCAATATAATCTTGCATAGGTATAGCATCATCTTGCACATTCACTAGTAGTATTAGGCTTGCCTTGTGCAGAGCAGTGGTTGAAGTTCTCCTCGGCTTCTTCTTCGTAGTATCCTCCTTCCTCCTCGTATCCTTGGTCGGTACTAGCGTCTATGAATAAATACGAGGTACACAATCACCAAAAAATACTTAACTACTTGCAATCATCACACATAAGGGTCCTATAGATGATCTAGCATCATCTCTAACATTACAAGGTTAAGGCTTGATTCAATTCCTTTTATTTTTAGAAAAGTAATTTCTACTCATTGAAAAACTACTTAAGATTTAATATTCTCCAAACCAAACATGGGATCATGTTGACACATGTCATCACCACATATTGTAGTCCATGGGAATGTGATTTAAAGTGGTGTCACAATTTAATAAGGTTTTACCCTTTTATTTTAATTAATTAAAGTGGTTAGTAATGCCTATGGGGCATTCTTTTATTACTTGAACATTATTTCTGCAAGTAAAACTATATATTTTTATATATTCTGAAAGGTATGGTTAATGTGATTTTTGAGAGTTGGAATCAACTCAAAAGCTATTATGGTTTAAATTTGAAAAATGTTTGAATGCAGAAAAACTTCTGCCTTGTTATTTTTACCATGAGTGATCTATAGATCCAAATGAATTGAATCCAACGGGCTTGGATTCAGCATTCACAGACCTTTCCAACAAAATTTTTTTCATTCAATTTGGTGTAATGAATCGATCTGGGTTGATTTTTGAAGTTGGGTATAGAAGTGTGTTTGAATTCAAATGGAAAAAGTTTAATTTGAATAACTGGGCTGCGCGGGAAAAGTTAACGGATCGGCCTGGTAAGCGCAGTGCTCCCGTGGGCTGCTTAAGTGGGTGTCCCCACTCGTCAGTGACACGGGGCTGGGCGAAGCGGTATGGGGCAACGTGGATCGTTCGATCTAGTTCTAATCCAACGGCTGGGAGTCATCGTTGACGCGAGACAACGCCGGCGAGAACGAAACCTAGCGCGGCCAGTGAGGGGTGCTGGGGGCTCACTGGGGTACGGGCGAGGGTCGGCGAGGCGGGCGAACGACGAATTCAACGACGGCGAACTCAGGGGTGGTCGCGGCAGCTCCTGGGGTGGATGAAATTGATGGCTCCCTTCTTCTCCAGAGGCGACGGGCTCCGGTGAAATTCCGGTGAGGTGGTGCTCGCCTTTCTCTGAGAACGGTGTGGCACGATCAGTGAGGAGAGGGGAGTGAGATGGTGTGAACAAATCGAGCGGGGGTGGCCTCTATTTATAGTCGAGCGAGGGGACCGTCGGGGTGCACGGTGAGCTCGTCGGGGGCGATGTTACAGGCGGCTAATGACATGGGCAAGGGTAGGGGACGCTGATGTGTCTCCTGGCGATGCTTAACGACATGGTTTTGAGGCGTGGGGCGGTGAGGTTTGGTCTGGAACGGGCGATTCTCTGCGCGGCAGAGCTGGCATATTCGACGGCGGGCGGTGGCTGTGCGGCATGGGGCGGCAAACGGGGATGCCTGGCCGTCTCCTGGGTCGGTGGCGATCGTGTGTGCACGCGGTGAGGGAGGCGCGCGGTCTGTGGGCGCTGGTCGGGGGTGGTGCTCTCGCGCACGCTTGGCATGGTCTCTGGCGGTCTGGGCGCGGTTCATGCGCGTGGTCCAGGGCTTGGCAATGCTCGCGGCTGGGACAGTGTGTGGCGGTGGATGGTGGGCTGCCTCCTAGACATGCTGGCTAGGCTTGCTGCTGCTCCTAGCTTGCTGTCGACTATGGGGTGGCAAGGGGGTGCTCAGCTGTTCACCATTGATGGCAATGGCAAGCTCACAGTGGTGCTAGTGCTTGGCTAATCTTCCTAGATGATCTACTGAGCTGGTTGTGAGCTAACTAGGGAACAAGTTAGGCAAGAATCACTACTCACAATAGTGTTTGATGTTTGTTTGATTTGTGTCTGCAACCTGTTTGATGAAATGGCCGCATGAAATCAAGTTTTGAATTTTGAAAAGATTTTTGGTGGGTTTGCTAGATTGGTGCTGGTGAGTCTGCATATGCTTGGGTTTTTAAAGTTGAGCTTGTTTGAGTGGTTTTTGAAAAAGCGGGATCTTCCCATATGATAAAGATTCAATTTTGAATTGTCATTTAAACTATGCATTTGAAAGTTTTCAGATGATCACAAAGTGGGCCTTGATACTTTGTTATGAGTACATTCAAGGGGTGCAAAGATCAAGAAAAGTTTCTGTTAGGTTCTGAAAGTTTGAGACAGCCAAAGTAGGCATGAGAGTTAAATTGGTCAAAGTGACCATTCATTTAATATATGTGTTTTGATTTACTTGTCTTTAGGAAAAGTGTGGGAAATGTTTTAGATGATGTTTATTTCACTAAAGAAACATTTTACAAGCAATGAAACAAAAAAACAAGGTGGTTTTAAAAGAATTCAAAATCAATGCATACAGATATGCATGCATTCATAATTTTATTTAGAAAAGTTTTTGTTAACCCTAATTTTGATGATTAGAGTTTGATGATCCAAGCTTAGTATTTTGGGGATGTTACAGTCATTGTCAGAGGTGGGTGTCTGGGGTGCAAGAGAGCAAGGAAACGTGTCAGGAGGGTGTGCAACTTTGCAGAGGGTGAGAAGGAACTCACCATAGGGCAAGGGGCACACGGAGTCGACGACTGTAGCTCGCCGCAGCTGATGCAGACGGCAGTGGTACATAGACGAAGATGAAGGCGAGGCTGTGGGGCACGTGCAGGCAAGTGGGAGGTACTGGAAGAAGCACACGGTGATGGTGAACGAGCTCGTAGCATCCAGGGGGCAAGGGGAGGCAGGTACTGGCCGAAATCGGAAGAAAGGCTCGCCGGAGCAGTGGGCGTCTCGAGCAACAATTGTTGTGGCCTGGTGGCACAGAGCGGCTTGAGGGGAAAGGTAGAGGAGGACTGTGCGATAAAGAGGGAGTGATCACGGGGCGTAGTTAGTGCGGTATAAATGTGAATTAACCCGAGCAGTAACTAACAGAAACAGTGACGAGGGGGAAGAACGGGTCGCGGTGGGTGAGGGAGACGATGTGCTGGCGGTGGGGTCTCTTGTCAGCGAGTGGGGAGAGGATACGGTGGGGTCATCTCGTCAGCAGCAGCGTGGGTGTGGTTCTGGTGGAAAAACGATTCGGGGGAGAGTGAGAGGGAGGTGGGCTCGCTGGGCCAGTTGGGCTGGTTGGGTTGGGCTGGTTCCGTATTTTTTTTATTCTGTTTCTTTTTCTTTTTCTATTTCTGATTTCTGTTTTCAATATTTTCAAATGATTTCAAACACCATTTGAATTTAGATTTTTATGAAACTTTCAGTAATTTTCTATTCTGTTCAAACATGTATTTTAAAGATCATTTGGAATATTTCTTTTATTCCCACATGGTTAAAATTATTTATTTAAAATGGACCTTTGTATTTATTTAAACAGGATTTTAATTATGTTTTCCAACTTCTATTTAATATCCAAATTTTACGAAATCCTTTTCAGTAGGTTTTATTTATTTATTAGGGTGTCAAATAATTCACTTTGAATTATTTGAAATATTTTTAATATGATTTATTAATCATTTAAATTGGGAATTTGTCTTTATTCAAATCAAATATGGTTTTAATCCCATATAAATTTTATTCAAATAATTCTTTGGTTCCATTTAAGATTATTAAATAACTTTTATTCCACTTGGATAAATTCCAATTTATTATTTTCTTATGATTTAATTATTCATTTCTATTAGGGATTTTGTCTTTATTCAAATGGAATAGAATTTGGTTAATGTCATATTATTTTATTTGAATATTCCTTATCCATTTATTTTATTTGAGTTTGGATTATATTTATTCCATTTTCTTATGAATTAGGCCAAGTTTTAACTCGGCTTGTAGATATTCCTTATTTATTTCTTTCTTTATCTTATAAAATACATATCTTTTTTATTTATAGATCCAAAATTGGTGATTCCAATTTGTAGAATTTTATTTAATATTTTGTTATTATTCTAAATCATTTTAGGATTATTTTACTCACAATTTGGTATGTATTTTAGAGAGGAGGTTTATTATTTTTGAAATTTAATTTCTTTATCTTATTAAATTCATAAGATTTTATCCATGGTTCCAAATTGAATGAAATCAATTTCTATGGTTTTATAATATTTTTGTTTATCATTTCTGATCATTTATACATGTTAGTTGATAGATTTTTATGTGGATCAAATCCATAGTCTTAGAGATATCTTGGAAATAATTTATTCCATTAGGGTTTTAGGTTTTGGTTTATTTTTTTCCAAGTTTGAATTTCAAGATACAATCATTTGATGAATGCATTTCAATTGATTTGAGTTTTGTTGGATTCCCTTTTTATTCAAAGTTTGGTCATGATGGGTTTTGATGTTTCCAAGTTTAAACAGAAAGTTTCTTTTTACCCTAAATTTCAATAGTTATTTATTTTGTTTATTTATTTTTCACATTTCAAAATTTGGAATATTTTGGGATGTGGCATGTTCACTCAAAGACACTTTGGTCTATTGAAAATAAAAATAAAACCATGCCTCATATGAATATAATAAAATGGGCATAAATTTGGTTTTATTTGCTTTCAAACTTTGAAATTTTTTGTGCAAGCTCTAGATGCTATGATGATATGAATGCAATGCATGCTTTTACAATTCACGCATTTTTGGGATGTTACAAATCTAACCCCCTTAAGATGAATCTCGCCCTCGAGATTCAGATTGTCTAGCAAATTGGTGTGGGTGATCTTTCTGAAGGTAATCTTCTCTTTCCCATGTTGCTTCTTCTTCAGTATGATGATTCCACTGTACTTTGCAGAATTTGATAGTCTTAGTACGAGTAACTCTTACTGCAGTCTCAAGAATCTTGATAGGTTTCTCCTCATAGGTGAGATCACTCTCCAACTGAACCTCTTCCAAAGGTATAGTGTCCTTCAATGAAGTTTCTTCCATATCTGGATGAAACTTCTTCAAGTGGCTCACATCAAACACATTGCGAACTGCTGACAGTGATTCGGGTAATTCAATCTCATAAGCCACTTGTCCTTTGCGGCTCAAAATCTTTAATGGTCCAACATATCTAGGTGCCAATTTTCCTTTGACTCCAAATCTCTTCACACCACGAAGTGGTGAGACTCTAAGATAAGATCTATCACCTACTTCATAGATGACTTCTCTATGCTTTGGATCTGCATAGCTCTTCTCTCGATACTGGGCTTCCTTAATCAGTTCTGGTCCGAACAAAGTCTTTTCTCCTAAACAATTCCATAGGAATGACGTAGTGCATTTCCTTCCATAAAGGACTTCAAACGGTGCCATCTCAATGCTTGCTTGATAGCTGTTATTGTAAGAGAATTCCGCGTAAGGCAGACTTTCATCCCAACTAGCACCATAGTCTAGGGCACATGCCCTAAACATATCCTCCAAATTCTGATTGGTCCTTTCTGTCTGTCCATTAGTCTGGGGGTGAAAATCTATGCTGAAAATGCAGTTGTCGCCAAAAATGCAAAGTGAACTAAGTTCCTCTATCAGACACAATAATCTTAGGTACTCCATGCAGACATACAATTCTGTTCATATAGATCTTAGCCAACTTAGCTCTTGTATACGTAGTCTTCACGGGTATGAAATGAGCTACCTTAGTTAGGCAATCCACCACAACCCAAATAGAATCATATCCAGATCTGGTCCTTGGCAGTCCAGTGATAAAATCCATACCAATTTTATCCCACTTCCAATCAGGAATAGGTAGTGGTTGCAACAACCCTGTCGGTTTCTGATGCTCCGCCTTAACTCGACTACACACATCACATAAGGCAATATGTTCCGCAATATCCTTCTTGATGTTGTTCCACCAAAATCTTTCCTTCACATCCATGTACATTTTGGTGTTACCTGGATGAATAGAATATGGTGAATTGTGTGCTTCTTGCAGAATCACTTTCCGAAGTTTCGTATCTTGCGGAATGCAGATACTCTTTACATACCACAAAGTACCTTGTTCAGCTTCGTGGAATCCTTTAGCCTTCATTTACTAATTTTACCTTTACTCTCTTTGATTTCCTTGTCCAAATTTTGGGCTTCTTTAATCTTGTCCAATAATCTGGGTTAAACATCCAATGACATGAGATATCCTTTAGGCAGTATCTCAAATCTGAAATCTTTGAATTGGGCACATAAATCATCTAGCAATTCTCCTTTAGTAAGGCCATTCACATAAACCTTAGGGCTTAAAGCATCTGCTACAACATTTGCTTTACCGGGATGGTATTGCAAACTCAAGTCATAGTCCTTGATGAGTTCTAGCCATCTTCTTTGTCTCATATTGAGTTCCTTATGAGTGAAGATATATTTCAAACTCTTATGATCCATGAACACTTCACATCGTTTTTCCAAAATATAATGTCTCCATGTTTTGAGTGCATGGGCAACAGAGGCTAACTCTAAATCACGAGTCAGATAATTCACTTCATGAGTTTTGAGTTGTCTCGAGTCATAAGCCACAACTTTCCCTTCTTGCATCAAAACTCCAGCTAATCATTGGTGTGATACATCACAATAGACTTGGAAATCCTTCTCCAAATCCGATAGACATAATACTGGTACTGATACTACTCTCTTCTTCAATTCTTGGAAATTGAGTTCACATCCCTCAGTCCAATCGAACTTCTTCTCTTTCCTAGGAAACTCTGTCATTGGCTTAGCTACTTTTGAGAAATTCTCAATGAATCTTATATAGTATCCTACCAAGCCTAGGAAAATACGAACTTCCTTAACTGACTTGGGAGATTCCCACTCAGTTACAGCTGACACCTTTGCAGGATCGACAGCTATACCATCTCCCTACACAATATGTCCGAGAAATCCAACTTCACTCAACCAAAATTCACACTTGCTGAACTTGGCATATAGCTTGTGCTCCCTGATCTTCTCAAGTATCAAACGCAAATGTTCTTCATGCTCTTCTTTGCTCCTGGAATAGATCAAAATTTCATCGATGAACACGACAACAAACTTGTCAAGAAACTCCATGAAAACCTTGTTCATCATGTTCATGAAATAAGTTGGTGCATTTGTCAATCCAAATGGCATAACGGTATATTCGTACAATCCATACCTGGTGGTAAAAGCAGTCTTAGGTATGTCTTTCTCTCTAATCTTTAGATGAAAATAGCCTGATCGGAGATCAATCTTTGAGAACACACGGGCTCCTTCTAGCTAATCAACTAGATCACTGATTCTGGGCAAAGGGTACTTGTTCTTTATAGTCACCTCATTGAGTGAACAATAATCTATGCATAACCTTTGACTTCTATCCTTCTTCTCAACAAACAGAACTGGTGCACCCCAAGACGAAGAACTTGGTTGGATAAATCATTTCTACAACTATTGTCCAAGATGTTTCTTGAGTTCTTTCAACTCATCAACCAACATCTTGTAGGGTCTCTTTGCTATTGGTCCAGATCCTGGCAGTAAGTCAATCAGAAAATCCACATCTCTATCTGGTGCCATTCCTGGTAATTCCTCCGGAAACACATATGGATACTCCTTCACAACTGGTACACTATCTATGCTAACCCCCTTAAGACAATTTAGCTTACTCCCTTTATATTCAAAGTTATACTTGAACCTAATCCGTTTCTTATCTGGGGTTGTGAGTGTCACAATACGATTGTCACAATCTATTACTCCTTCATATTTATTCAGCCAATCCATGCCCAAAATTACATCCAATCCTTGGTAATCTAGGATTATCAGACTAACTATAAACTTATATTTTCCAAATTCTGTCACTAGATCATCACATCCAAAATTCACTATCATCTCTCCACCAGGAGAGCTTACTTTAATAGGACACCCAATAGTTTTAGTTGGAAGTCCATTTTTATCAATAAATGCTCTTGATATGAATGAATGCGATGCACCGGTTGATACGCCCAATTTGCATCACCATTCTATATCATAATCTACCTCTATTCATTGATATTTGTCTTATTATGAGGTATTACTTATGTCTTTTCCATTGTTTATGCATGTTGGATGATTCTTGGAGGATGGACTGCCGGAGTCTGGATTCTGATGGAAAAGTGGGCGTTTTGATGCAATTTTGCAAAGATCAGAAAAATACCAGAAAAATATGGGAAAATATTATTTTTTCCAGAAGATTGAGGAAACCAGAAGGAGGAGCGAAGAAGGGCCACAGGGGGCCCACACCCTCCTAGGCGCGGGCCCACTTGCCCGGCTCCCGACTCCGCCCCTTCGCCTATATCTTACCTATGGAACCCTAAGGCTAGGGGAGTGAGCACAGATAGATTTCCGCCGCCTCTGGGGGCGGAAAACACCGAGAGAGAAAGATCTCTCCGGCAGAGAGTTTTCTGCCAGGGGAATTCCTTCCCGGAGAGGGGAGATCGTCGCCATCAACACCATCATTAAGCTAGGCTTCATCGGGATCATCATCATCATCCACACCATCATATCCACCAGCACCATCATCACCACTCCATCCCGTTGTAACAATTGTGTTGGATATTGCTTTAGTTCTTCGGGGAAACTTCCCTGGTGTTGATTACTATTGTAGTTGATGCTTGTGAGTGGAACCATTGGATTATTGTTTATGTTCAGATTGTTATCCATTATCATATCATCTTTGATCTTGATCCACATGATGTCTTGTGAGTAGTTTGTTTAGTTCTTGAGGACATGGGAGAAGTCATGTTGTTATTAGTGGATTTGTGTTGAGTTATTATTCAATGGTTTAGTATTTAAGTTGTGGTGCTATTCTTCTAGTGGTGTCATGTGAACGTCGACTACATGACACTTCGCCATTTATGGGCCTAGGGGAATGCATTGTGTATTTGGCTACTAATTGTGGGGTTGCCGGAGTGTCAGAAACCTGAACCCCTGTTAGGACACCTTTGCACAAGGGATCATATGATCTCAGAGTTTAAGTCTATGGTTAGATTTATATCTTAATTACTTTCCTATAGTTACGGATGTTTGCAGGGGGTTTAATCACAAGTATGTATTAGTCCAAGTAAGGTCGGTACATTAGCACAAGTTCACCCACACAACACTTACAACACCAAAGAAGAGTACTCAGCTATTTGAAGCGAAAGCACTTGACAGAATTCCCATGTGTCCTCGAGAACATTTGGTCCTTATAAGTATTTACACCGGCTTGTCCTTTGCTAAGAAAGGATTGGACCACTTGCTGCGTTTGTTCTTTATTACTTGCACTTCATTTTGTTGCCTTATCAGAAAACCACTAAAAATCCGTTTGCTAAGTATTTGCAGAGAGTTCCTGCTCCATACCACTGTTCAGCACCTTATGCTCCTCTTTGGGATTGACACTCCTATTTATGGAAAGTACTACGATACACCCCCTATACTTGTGGGTCATCAAGACTATTTTCTGGCGCCTTTGTCGGGGAGTGAAGCGCTATTGAAGAGTGGAACTGGTAAAGGAAACTTCTATTGTGAGTATTTCTTTTTGTTACTTCTTGCTACTTTGTTTCCAATATGGATAACCCACTTGGTTTTTCTGTTTGGGAAATCTACTACCATTGCTAGGGTAGTAGATGTACCAGCACCTGTTGAGATAGATCCTTTTAAGATACCTACAAGTATTGGTGATCGTGTTATGGATAATTATTATTTAGGGGATGGAACTGTCCATCCTGGTGATCACTTGCTTTTTATCCATGAATTATGCGGGTTGTTTAAGTGTGCAGGTATCACAACTGAACAGGTGAAGATGAAGTTACTCTCTATATCCTTGAAAGGGAGAGCTGCATAATGGTATAAGCTTCTGAAGAATGGACAATCTATGGAATGGGAGGAGATGGCATCTCTCTTTTATTCTAAATTTTAACCTTCCAGTGAGATTCATAAGGATAGAAATCTGATATATAACTTTTGGCCTCGTGATGGAGAGAGTACAACTCAAGCTTGGGGGAGATTGAAGTTACTAATGCTTAAATGTCCTATTCATGAACTCCCTAACAATATTATTATCAATAACTTTTATCCTAGGCTCTCTCTTCATGATAAAGATTTACTAGATGCTTCTTGTGCTGGATCATTCACACGTATGAAGGAAGAAGTTAAATGGGATCTACTAGACCGTATTCAAGAGAATACTGAATCTTGGGAGAATGACAAAGAAAGAAAGCCAGGTATAAACTATGATTATGAATGTATTAAATCTTTTATGGGAACTCATGACTTCCATGATATTAGTAATGATTTTGGTCTTGATCCTCAAGTTCTTGCAAAATGTTTTAATTCCTTTGCTCTTATATTGAAATACCCAAGAAAGAGTGGGACAAGTACCATGGTCCTTATAAAGACATTGTCACCCATGTTCCTGCTAGCATAGAGGTTTGTACTGTTGATCCTATTTTGACTGAGTATTATGTGGAGAAAATCCCTTTTCCTGCTAACGTAAAGGAACATTCTATCATAGCTAATGTGGTTAGCAAAAGTGCAAAGAAAACGGTGGAGCCTGATAATCTCATTGATATTGAGCCTATGGTAGCTATTGTGAAAGATCTTGTCACTAGAAATATAGAGGATGAGCATATTGTCTTTTGTGAAGACGCTACTAATATTGTTTCTCATCCTAAAAAATCTAGAAAATCTAGTGTCCCTGTTCTTTCTGTTAGAATTGGTAATCATAGCTATTATGGTTTATGTGATATTGGTTAGTTCTAGTGCTATTCCTTATGAGCTTTAAAGGAAAATTATGCATGAAATTGGTCCTTGTGAGCTTTAATACATTAATGTGGTTATTCACCTTTCCAATAGAGAGAAAGTTTGCCCCATTGGCATTGTAAGAGATGTGGAGGTCCTTCGTGGTAAGATTAAATATCCTGCTGATTTTCTGGTACTTGGTAAAGAAGCTAGTAAAACCTATCCTATTATCTTTGGTAGACCCTTCCTGAATACTTGTGGGGCTATTATAGATTGTAGGAAGGAATTTTTTTTGACTAAGTTTGATGGAGAGTCCTATGAGTTTAATTTTTCCAAATTTGCCCAAACTCCTTATGAAAATGCACTGCCTAATGATGATTTCAGGGTTGAACAACTTTCTGCTATTTCTCTTGCTCCTAACAATGCCTTGCAGCAGTTCATGGAAGATCATGAAAGTGATGTCTTCATGATGGAAATAAATGAGATTGACGAGGTTTTTCTTCGTCAGCCTGAGTTACTTAAGCATAATCTACCTGTGAAAGATTTGGGTACTACGCTACCACCTAAAAAGACACTGTTTTTGAATTAAAACCTTTACCTAATGATCTTAAATATGCTTATCTTGACAATAAGAAAGTGTATCTATATAGGTCCCAACCTTTAATAAGGTAGAGATCCTTGTGTTTACAATGCTAGTCACTGGATCAATAGCTAGCATCCACAGTTAAGATGTAATATCAAGAAACAAAGGTCATAATACAATTTTATAACAAGGAATAAAATAATTCATTACATCTTACATAGCTCATTTGGCTATCTCATTACAATGCAGCAGTAATAACTATATAGCATGGAGTCCTTCATCTTCAAAGTGCCACAAGAAATCATTTTGGTGGTAGACTTGTAATCCTAATCAACATACTTCACTAACATCAAACAAACCTGCAACATAATAAGTTACAGCCACAAGGGACAACACATTTGAATTATATTCGAAAGTGATACTATGGTAGAACAGTGGTATCTATCATCTATATGCATTTGGCTAAGTGGAGCTTAGGCTTGCTTTTCTCAAAATAGATTTTCCTTATCATTTGAAAACACTAAGTTTTTGTTTGTCAAAATCACCCAAGTCATCTACCAATCAAAGATTGAAGATCCTTTAAACCTTGTTCAACCACAATTTTTTAACTTAGAAATTGGGATGAGGAGATCCTTGATAGCTTCCATGTCTTGATGCTCAAATTGTCCATTGCCGGGGACACGGCTAAGTACTTAGATTTTACTCTCTCGAGAGGTGGTGCACTTTCCCCACAAGGCTTGACATGCATCGAGACAAGATCTTTCAAAATCCTTTCCTTAGACCAAAATGGACGCGTTCTCAAACCTGTCACCCCCTACCACCAACTGTCCATCTGGATAAGTTATTGCAATCTATATGATCCAGACAGAGCCCATAATGCCATGTGGCTGCACTTGAAGCTTCTCAACATTTGACATCTCAAATATCTTTGTTCCTAGGTGGCTTTCCACAAGTGTGATACACAAGGTTCACCAGTCCCCTGCACTTGTGTAACCACTCAACATATCCCATTCTCACCATTCCACCCAGGTGATTCATTCACATAGTTGTTTTATTAAACAAAACACAAGTCATAGACTTAGAAATATTTCATAGCATGAATATAATCCACCCTTGTTTTCTAATTTCTAAGCTAAGCATGATAGTAATAGGGATATTAACTTAGCGAAAATTCTACTAAGGTTTCGTCTACTAGGATTTCCCATGGCATAGTTAACACATACAAAATTCCATGCAAGTCCTACTTAGAAATATCACTAATGCATAGTGAAAATAATAGGACAAAAGTATGAAGCAGCACTTTCCTCTTTGGTAGAGAATATAAGTTAACTTCTTGATCTTGCAATAGTCACACTCTTAAAATTTCACTACAATTCAATCAAGGCACAAATTCAATCTAGCATTCAAACAATTCATCACATAATAATAAAAAAAGTAATGCATGCAAGCATGCAAAAGATTGTTTTATTTGGAAAGGTGGTTTCTAATAGGCTATAAACATTTTAAAACTCCTATTGGTCATTTACAAAAGTGGCAAAACCATTTTAAGTCAAGTTAGTGAAAATGGCCACTTTAAATCATTTTTTTTTGTTTTGCTAGAAATGATCTAAATCAACGTAGTAATTTCTAGTGTTTGACAAATATATTTTTAAACACAAATGTTAGTGTTTTAAGGTCAAGTGTTTAATATTAAACCATTTGCCAAAGGTTTCATCTAAAAACCATTTTTAAATAAAAGAACTATTTTATTTTGTTAGAAATTCCTTTAAACAAAGTAATAATTTTCTAGGGTTCACCAAATATATTTGTAAATCATAAAACTTGGTGTTTAGGGTCATAAAGTTTAAATCAAATTATTTTCCAAAGGTTTTACTCAAAAAGAATTTTTAAAACATATTCAACATTTTTATTTAACTAGAAATGCTTTTATTGAAAGATTTACTCCTTAGTATCACAAAATATACTTTTGAATCTACAAGTTGGTTTATATGGTCAGTAGGTTCAAAAAAACCATTTACAAAATATTTTACCCTAAAACATTTTTAGAATAAATTCTATACTCAAAATAGGCCTACACATGTTTCCGCAAAAACAACTAGTTTTCCAAAAGCAAATCACTAAACAAAGTGCATGGTTGGAAAGTATTATTTTTTCTGATTCCATTGATATAAAGTTTGCAAAATTTGGACATGTAGATTTAAAGTTATGAATTTTACAAAATCAATCTACTAATAGACAAGTTTCTGTTTTTAAATCTAAAACTCTGCCACGTGTCTTAATCTAACTGGGCGATACCGCTTCGCGTGGATCGATCGATACGGGCCGTTAGATCTAAGTTGCATCGCACAACACAAGATCAATCTTACCGCTTCGTTTAGTCATTCTATCCTAACCAACAGATCAAAATCCAACGGTGCAAACTCTAGTGGCCAAAGATGAGCGGCGCTGCGACGGCGGCTGGAGGCGGCGGCGCTCTGGCAGTGAGGTTGCCGGTGATATAGGAGGCGAGAGGGAGGGTAAGGGCTCACCGAGTTTGCTGTGGAGTGCTGATGCTCAACGTGCCCTTGGTGGGCGAAGGGGAGCACGGGGATGATGGGATTTCTCGCCGAAGTTGCTATCGGCGTCGGGCTCTTCTGTTCGTCATTGGGGGCGAGGTTACGAAGAGCGCTAGGACACAAAACTTGTGGCGTTATATGCGCACGGGAGAGTATAACATGTGTGTGTCAACGAGAGGGGAGGGGACAGTTAGGAAATACCGAGGGAGCTCGTCGAAGAGGAGGCAGACGGCGGCGATGTTCAGTCGAAGTCGTTGCCAATGTTGTGGGTCATGCGCGGGAGAGCCAAGGGTACTGATGGGTGCGCAATACAGTGGGGAGTAAGCTCGTGGAGGCCTAGGAGCAAGGGGAGGCAAGGTCTGGCCGGAATTTGCTGGAGATGCTCGTCGGAGCAGTGGCGTGTTGGCGAGCAATAGGGAATCCTAGGGGTAGAGGGGGAATGGCGTCTGGGGAAAACGGGAGAGGGTACCTGGTCAATTAAGAGGGCACAGAAGCAGCGAGGGATTACTACGGAGTTATGGCGAATTAAGCCCGCGGAATTACAGCCAGAAACGGCGAGGAGGGGGGGATGAACTCGTCGCGGTGGGGAAGATGGTGACGGCGCAGTGGGGTCGTTCTGTCAGCGAGAGAGAGAGGGTTCAGGTGGGGTCGTCTCGTCAGTGGCAGCGGGGGTGTGGGTTTGAGTGAAAGAAAACGTTTCAGGGAGGGGAGAGAGGTGGGCTAGGTGAGCTTAGTTGGGCCAGGTTGGGCTGGGCTGGTTTCATCCCCTTTTTTATTCTATTTTTTTTCTTTTTCTGTTTTCTTTTACTATTTTTAATTTCAAACTACCATTTGAATTCAGATTTCATCTACAAATCTTTTTCAATTATTAAGTATGATTTTATATTGTTTTAAACATGTATTTAAAGTCTATTTTAAACTAATTTTCCCTTATTCCTTTATGGTTTATTTATTAATTAATTTAGACACCTGTCTTTATTTAATTGAGATTTCAAATATGTTTTCAACTTCTACTCCCTCCGTCCAAGAATAGATGTCTTAGGTTTTTCAAATTTTGGATGAATCTGTATACTAAATAGTGTCTAGATTCATCCAAATTTTGACAAATTTGAGACATCTATTTTGGGACAGAGGGAATATTTGAAATTCAAATTTTACCAAATCCTTTTCAGTAGGTTTTATTTATTCATTAGTGTAAATAATTCACTTTGAATTATATAAAATATTTTAATATGATTTATTAATCATTTAAATTGGGCAATTGTCTTTATTCAAACAAAATCAAATATGGTTTTAATCCCATATAAATTTTATTCAAATAATTCTTTTAAGTCAATTATGTAACTTTTTAATCCACTTTGGTAAATTCCTATTTATTATTTTCTCATGATTTAATTAATCATTTATCTAAGGGATTTTGTCTTTATTTAAGTGGAATATAATTTGGTTAATGCCATATAATTTTATTTGAATATTCTTTATCCCTTTATTTTATTTGGATTTGGATTATCTTGTTCCATTTGCTTATGGGTTTAATTCAAGGTTTATATTGCCTCCTAAATAAATATTTTAGGATTTATTATTTAGTTTAGGCTTATTATCTTTATTTAAATGATTTATTTCAATCCTTATGATTTTATTTAAATGATTTTTTACTCATTTTTATTATTCAATACTTTCATTTGTTTATGGATTTGGCCAAGATTTAATTTGGCTTTTTTTAATATTCCTTATTTATTATTTGTCCCTTTGTCTTATAAAATCCATATCTATTTATTTATAGATCCAAAATTGGTGATTCCAATTTGTATGATTTTATTTAATATTTGTTAGCTTTTTAAATCCTTTAGGATTATTTTTCTCACAATTTGGTATGGATTTTAGATAGGAGCTTTATTTTCCTTGGAAATTATTTCCTTTTATCTTAATAAATTCATAAGTTTTTATCCATGGCTCCAAATTAAATGTAACCAATTTCTATGGTTTTATAATATTTTTATTTATCATTTTGATCACTTATAAATGTTTGTTGTCAAATATTTATATGGATCAAATCCATAGTCTTAGAGACATCTTGAAAATGATTTATTCCATTAGGGTTTTAGGGTTTTGGTTTATTTTCCCAAGTTTAAATTTTAAGATAAATTCATTGATGAATGCATTTCACTTGATTGAAATTTGTTGGATTCCTTTTTATTCAAAGTTTGTTCAAGATGGGTTTTGATGTTTCCATTTGGAATCAAAAAGTTTCTTTTCACCCTAAATTTCAGCAATTATTTATTTTGTTTATTTATTTTTCACATTTCAAAATTTGGAAATTTTTGGGATGTGACAGTATCCTGTTATTATTAGTTCTATACTTTCAGGAAAAGAAGAAGAAAGGTTATTGTAAGTGTTGAAGAAACACCGAGGAGCTATGGGTTATACTCTTGATGATTTAAAAGGAATTTCTCCTACTATATGTCAGCATGCTATTAATATTGAGTCTGATACAAAACCAGTTGTTGAGCACCAACACCGTCTATATCCTAAGATGAAGGATGTGGTAAGAAATGAGGTATTAGAACTCCTTGATGCTGGTATTATTTATCCTATTGCTGACAGTCAATGGGTTAGTCCTATTCATTGCGTTCCCAAGAAAGGGGGGATAACTGTTGTGCCTAATGAAGATAATGAGCTTATACCCCAAAGAGTAGTGGTTGGGTATAGAATGTGCATTGATTTTAGAAAGATCAATAAAGTTACTAAGAAAGATCATTATCCTTTTACATTTATTGATTAAATGCTTGAGAGGTTGTCCAAAAATACTCACATTTGTTTTCTTGATGGGTATTCTGGGTTTTCTCAAATTGCCGTGAAAGCACAAGACCAAGAGAAAACTACTTTCACTTATCATTATGTTACTTATGATTATAGGAGTATGCCTTTTGGTTTATGTAATGCCCCTTCTACCTTTCAGAGATGTATGTCTGCTATCTTTCATGGTTTTTGTGAAGAAATTGTGGAGGTTTTAATGGATGATTTTTCCGCCTATGAAACTTCTTTGATAACTGTTTGCACAAACTTGGTAAAGTTTTGCAGAGATGTGAAGAAACCAACCTTGTTCTTAATTGGGAGAAATGCCATTTCATGGTTAATGAAGGGATTGTTCTTGGACACAAAATCTATAAAAGTGGCATTGAAGTTGACAGAGCCAAAATTGAAGCAATTGAGAAGATGGCTTGTCCTAGAGATATCAAAGGTATTCGTAGTATCCTTGGTCATTCTGGTTTCTATAGGAGGTTTATTAAAGACTTCTCCAAAATTTCAAAGCCCCCTACTAATCTTCTTCAAAAAGATGTACCTTTTGTTTTTGATGATGATTGTAAGGAAGCTTTTGAAACTTTGAAGAAAGCTTTGACAACTGCTCCTATTGTCCAACCACCTGATTGGAGTTTACCTTTTGAAATTATGTGTGATGCTAGTGATTTTTTGGTGTCTTCCTTGGACAACATGTTGATAAGAAGTTGAATGTTATTCATTATGCTAGCAAGACTCTAGATGCTGCTCAAAAGAATTATGCTACTACTGAAAAAGAGTTCTTAGCTGTAATCTTTGCCTGTGATAATTTTAGACCTTATATTGTTGATTTGAAGGTTACTATTCATACTGATCATGCTGCTATCAAGTACCTTATGACAAAGAAGGATGCTAAGCCTAGACTTGTCAGGTGGGTTTTTCTTTTACATGAGTTTGATCTGCATATTGTAGATAGGAAAGGTGCTGAATATCATGTTGCAGACAATTTATCTCGTTTGGAAAACATTTATTTTGACCCATTGACTATTAATGATAGCTTTCCAAATGAGCAGTTGGCTGCAACAAGGGTAAGTCCGCATGAGAATCCTTGGTATGTTGATTATGCTAACTTTATTGTTTCCAAGTATTTGCGTCCAACCTTTACAGCTCAGCAGAGAAGGAAATTATTTTATGATCTAAGACATTACTTTTGGGATGACCCACACTTATATAAAGAAGGAGTAGATGTCATTATGCGAAGATGTGTTCCAGAATTTGAACAACAAGAGATATTGAGAAAATTTCATGGCAGTGCTTACGAAGGACATCATGCAAGGGATAGGACTGCACAAAAGGTTTTACAATCTGTATTTTATTGGCCTACCCTATTCAAATATGCAAGGAAGTTTGTCTTATCATGTGATGAATGTCAACGATTAGGTAACATTTCTAGACGCAATGAAATTCCTATCAATTATTCTCTTGTTATTGAACCTTTTGATTGTTGGGGATTCGATTGTGTGGGACCTTTTCCCCCTTCAAAAGGGCACACTCATATTGTTGTTGTTGGAGACTATGTTACAAAGTGGGTAGAAGCCGTACCCACAAATAGTGCTGATGGTAAGACCTCTTTGAAAATGCTTAAGGATGTTATTTTTCCTAGGTTTGGTGTGCCTAGATATCTCATGACTAATGGAGGCTCTCATTTTATTCATGGGGGTTTTAGAAAAAATCTCGCTAAGTACGATGTAAACCATAGAATTGCTTCAGCTTATCACCCCCAAACTAGTGGGCAAGTAGAACTTTCCAATAGGGAAATTAAATCTATCTTGCAGAAGACTGTCAATAGATCTAGAAAAAATTGGGCTAAAAAGTTGAATGACGCTTTGTGATCTTATAGAACTACTTATAAAAATCCTATGGAACTGAAAGCTTATTAGGCAGTGAAAGATTTGAATAGAGATTTTAAACTTGCTGGTGAGAAAAGATTGCTCGACTTAAGTAATCTAGATGAGTGGAGAGGTGAAGCTTATGAAAATGCTAGGCTTTTTAAGGAAAAAGTAAAAAAGATGGCATGATAGGAAAATTCTCAAAAGGGAGTTCCATGTTGGTGAGAAAGTTCTTTTGTATAGGTCTCGTCTCAGTTTTTTGCAGGGAAACTACAAAATGGGAAGGACCTTTCGTTATCAAGGAAGTATACCGTTCAGGTGCAATCAAAATTTCTTCTCTAAAAGATGACACAACACAGGTGGTTAATGGTCAAAGACTAAAGAATTATATTTCTGGAGATTCTTATAATGAAGATGTGGATGTTATTCAAATGGTGACTCTAGAAGAATTTATCAGAAGCCAAACACCAGAAACTGCAGAGTTCGTCATCGAATAGGTAAAAGTGGTGAAAACAGAAGGTTCGTGAAACCCCAATCTTTTTATATTTTGATGTTTTTAATACATAAGGGAAGTTACAAGACGGAACATAGGAGGAGACAGGGTCCGGGGTGGACAAACCCACCCCAGGCACGGGCCCCTGCATGGCCGCGTCTGGAGGGGGTGTGCCACCCCTAATCTCCATAGTCGCCTTGTTTCCGTGTCAAAACCTTCCTTATGCTTTGAAACTTCGTAATATATAACCCCCCGGATTCCCCGAGGTTCTTGCATCGAGTTCTCGTCGTGTTTTTGTTTCAATCTGTTTCTGTCAGGGAAATTCTCAGTTTTGGAGCTACAATGTCTTACTCTAGATCACCCATGGAGGATTCCTCTACGGATGTCCTCAACCCATACATGTATGAGTTAAAGATCCATCCCAAGGAGATGATTCTCAAAGATGGGAAGATACAGATGAAAGAAGTTCAAGTCCCCAAGGGAGAAGGAAGTCTGGAAGACAGGATGGAAGCATTGGAGTAGGAGGTTTTCAAGTAAAAGAAGATGGCGGAACGCGAAGTGGATGTTATTCACAAGATAAGTTCAGAACTCATCGCCAAACATGAGGAGGAAGTGGCTGAGCTCCGAGAAAAAATCTTCTCACTCCTCCAGACCACCAACCAATTACAAGCACAGCTCTACGACATACAAAATCAAAATTGTGAGTATGAGGATAGAGTTGATCGCATAAGCTCTGCTGCTAGTTTCAGGATTACAGAGACAAGGACATCCTTTTTAGATGGGGAACCTTTTCCTTGGAAGTTTTATGATGACAAGAGAACACCACCACCACCGAAAGAATAATTCGTCATCAGGTTTGGCATCCCCTTGGCTTGTTCCAAGCTTGGGGGAGTGCCGCGGTATTACCACCATTATCTTTTATCTTTTATATTTTTAGTGGATTCGTATCTTTGGTAGAGAGCTTATCTTATAGTTTGGTTTGCATGTGGAAGTATATCTCCTTTAGTTGATTATCTATGTATCCCTTGGTGTGAGTGCCTTTATTGGAATATTAATGAGAAGTTTCATCTTTTACTTTGTGCACTTCTTATTTTAGTTTGCAATCTCTATTATAAGATGGATCTTGTTGATCAATATTGGCACCACTTTGGGATCATCAAGTAGATCTAAATTGGTTTTGGCAAACCGAGTTCTGGTCACTAGCAATACTTTTTGAAGTTTGAAAGAAAAAGAGAAAGAGAAAAAAAAGCTTACAGGTATTTTGTATCATTTACTTTCTTTCTTGTTGGCTCATAAGCTTAGTATTCTTTATTTAAGACCTTTTGTGTATTCAAGTAAGATTGCATGTTTGGCTTTATTACTTGTATGTTTGCTTGTTTCTTTCAACTCTCTTGCTTGCTACCCAACCATGCTAGCCAAAAACCTGTTTTGAGAAGGCATACTTCTCATGTTTCCAATCCCTTTGAACCAAAACCTTTGCCATTTGTGTCCACTATATCTACCTAGTAGAATTATTGCTATTCCAAGAAAATTCTCAAGCTTCATCTACCTTTGAATTAAAAAGTATTTTGTTATGTGAAAACTAGTTAGTAAAGATCTCACGAACTTGATGGCACACCTTATTTTCTCGCCCCTAAAAGACTTGAACCATTGTGCCATCAAAGTTGTATATGCTTGCATTTATACGTTGGAATCAGCAGAACCGTGCTGTCACGGGGAACGCTTTCAACATTGCACATGTACTTTGTGATATGAAGGTTTTAATAGTATAGAGTGTTGTCGTGTTCTTTCCACAGGGATCAAGCTAAATAGGTTTGGGGTCACACAGCTAAGCAAGCAAAATTGTTTTGGAGATTATCAAGCAGTAAATAAAAATAAACAGAACAATGAAGAAACAAGGCAGGGATCAAGGAGAAACAGGGGTAGAAGGAGAGAATGATCACACAACAACTACACAGCAAAGGGTATAAGAAGACAGAAACTACTGAAACAAGTAGGGCAATTTACTAGAAGAGGCAGAATATCTAGAATCAGAGCAGTACTATCACACACATAGAGCAGTTTTTAGATAAATCAGAGTAAGGACAGAGTGGAGAGAGAGAGAGAGAGAAATCTAGACAGTACTTCCTAGAACACTAAGCAGTATGCGCTCAGAAGAGAGAAACACATACAAAAGTAGAAGAAGAACAAGCAGTGCAGAATAGAGGGACAAAAGATTCGACAAACAAAGGAAGGTAGGCGAGTCGAGCACACAGACGGTAATTCATTGCAGCAAAGGGCAGGAAGATAGATTAACACACAATCACACTTATACTCGGGTTATTTCACAGCAGGAGAATCTGAGAGGTTCAGGTTACAACTTCAATTGAGCAGGTTCTAGCGAGCGAAGATCGGATCTGAGAGGAGAGGGAGAGAGCAGAAAGAGATTACAGAGGAGAGGGAAGAAGAGCTTGTCGAGGAAGAAGAGCCCCAGAGAAGCTGCTCCAGATCCAGGCCGCCAGGAAGAATAACTCGCGGAAGAGATGATCGCCAGGAAGAAGGAGAGAGAGACAGGGCTCCGCCTCCTGCGGTGCTATGCCTCACACCCCTTGCGTGCACCACCCTGGTCCTAACGGTCCACCGTGTGTCCTTTCTTGCATGTGTGCACTGCTGCTTTTCTAGTGCGCGTGCACTGCCCCTTTTTTCTCTTTATTCCTGCCTCTAGAATATGTTTGCACTGCCTTGGGTTTTAGGTGCCTTTGTGCATCTTTCCTGCAAATATGGCAACTGGCCTATAAAGTGGATCATATAATCAACATTGCCTATTTTCTAGCATTTCAGTTACATAATTGGATCAATAAAGCCTCAAATGCAAATGATTATGCACTGAAATATGCTTAGAAAACAGTTGAACAAGCTGTTGATCAACACCCCCACACTTATATTTTTTTCTTGTCCTCAAGTAAAGAGGCAGAGAAAGAAACAAATGGTTTCAGCATTAAACCTTTCACTGGAAAAAAATTGCAAACAATCTGGAGTTTATGTAACATCTGCTCTAACACAATCATGGAAATGAAATTGTTCACTTGGTCTAGAATATAAATATGCTGTCAATTGCTAGTATTCTAGATTTACCTACACTGATAAGAACTGATCTATGAGACAGAAGGAAAATCTATGATGATGTCCATAACTGTGTCTTGGAAACAAAACTGCCAAATTACCTATTAACAAAACTTTGCAACAGCTTAACCAGTTTATAAATCAGCACACATTGCTTCACATGGCCATTCCCAGGAACACCCCATGCTAATGCTAGTGCTGATCATAATTGTATATATGTTGTACATTGTTGCTTCACCTGGCCATTCCCAAGAACACCCCAGGCTAATGCATGTACATATTTTTTTAGATTTGGTATCATAAGCAATTGTTTAGTACAGTTTGTGCTTCACATGGCCATTCCCAGGAACACACCATGCTGATGCTTGTACTAGTTTTAAGATTTGACACAAAAACAGTGGGTTAGTACATTTTGCTTCACATGGCCATTCCCTAGAACACACCATGCTAATGCTTGTACTAGCCCAGAAAAGGCTCAGAGATGGACAGTAACATGGTTTTAGTTTTTATCTCCATAATTCAATTTTCCTCACTATAAGTAAGCAAAGAAATCTACCAATTACCAAACATATCATATATATTATAAGCAAGTGAACAGAGAATTTCCATGAATATGTTAGGTACAGATCCAAATAAATTCCAGATTGAAAGAAAGTTTGCCAAAGTACAATTTAAAAGCTAGAACCAGAAGCTTCAACAGAAATTTTCAGCTAGCACAGAGGTTTGCATTGCAAAGTGACAACACCTCAGAGAATGCACAGTAATGACATGATTATGCAACAAATGCATCTCCCCACACTTAGAATTTTCTATCAGTGTAATTAACTTAGCTGGGGTAAGAAACAGCTCACCAAGTTGCATCTGCACTGCTTCAGCAAGGGGCATGCACTGCCTATGAGCTTCTGCAGGAAGCCTGCTCTGCCTTGACAGAAAGCTTGCTCTGCCTCTACTGATCTTGTGAAAGACTGGCACTGCCTCTGCTGAAGAACTGCTCTGCCTTTGGTGCTCATGCATAAGCTTGCACTGCTTTATGAATTGACAAAGCTCTGCCTGCTGTCCTCCTTTCCCATTGATGTTCTGCTCAGTAGTATTTCTCTGCACTGCCCTCCTGGACACTCTGCTTCTCTTTGGTTTCTGAGCAACTGCTTTTATTCCTAAAGGATAACAAAGAGAAACAAACAAACACAAAACAAAAGCAACAAGCTAATTATTTATGAAACTAAGAAAGATAGTAAAATATGAACTTACAGGTCAGGTTGCCTCCTGATAAGCGCTTGTTTAAGGTCATTAGCTTGACCAAGCTCCTGAGATGATCATAGCCGTTGTGCAGCTGGAATTTCCACTTCAGCATCACCATTTGCTTCATCTTCATCAACAATTTCCATTGGATCACCAACATGATAGTGCTTGAGTCTCTATCCATTTACCAGGAATGTGCCTTGTGTTTTACTCTCAATCATTACTTCGCCATTGTTGAATACTTTCTTCACTTGGAAAGGGCCATACCATATGGACTTGAATTTACCAGGAAACAAGTGGAATCTTGAGTCGTAAACAAGCACAATCTCTCCAGCACAGAATTTCTTTCTGAGTAAGTGCTTTTCATGCCAAATCTTTGTTTTCTCCTTGTAAATTCTAGCACTATCATAAGCATCCAACCTCAGCTCCTCTATTTCACATAGTTGTAGTTTCCTTGCTTTGCCAGCCTTGTCAATGTCTAGGTTTAATTTCCTCAGTGCCCATCTGGCTTTGTGCTCCAATTCAACAGGTAAATGGCATGCTTTCCCATAGACCAGCCTGAAAGGTGACATGCCAATTGGTGTCTTATATGAAGTTTTGTATGCCCACAAGGAGTCTGACAGTTTCATTGACCAATCTGTTCTTGCTGTGGAGACTAATTTTCAAGAATTGATTTGATTTCTCTGTTTGAGAGCTCAACCTGGCCATTTGCTTGAGGGTGATAAGGAGTTTTTACTTTGTGATTTACCACACCATATTTCTTCAACAAATTCTGCAGCTGGAAATTATTGAAGTGTGCACCTCCATCACTGATTACAACTCTGGGTACTCCAAACCTGGGAAATATTACATTCTTGAATAATTTGCAAACTTCTTTTGAATCAGCATTTACTGTGGGAACTGCCTCAACCCATTTGGAGACATAGTCAACAACAACCAAGATGTGCTTAAATCCTTGTGATGCTGGCAGAGGGCCAATGAAATCAACTCCCCAAACATCAAACAATTCAACTTCCAAGATTCCTTGCTGAGGCATCTCATTTGTCCTAGAAATCTTTCCAGTTCTCTGGCAAGGATCACATTTCTTGACAAATTGATATGTATCTCTGAACATTGTTGGCTAGAAAAATCCTGCCTGCTGAATTTTTGCTTGTGTTTTGGATGGACCTGCATGACCTCCATAAGGGGAAGAGTGACAATCAGAGATTACGCTCTGTATCTCTTCCTCAGGAACACATCTTCTCATTATTCCATCATTGCAGTGTTTGAATAATTACGGTTCATCCCAGAAGTACTCTCTAACATCATGCAAGAACTTCTTCTTTTTCTGATAACTAAAATCCACTGGAATGATTTTGCATACCAAATAATTGACTACATCAGCATACCATGGGAGTTTTCGATGCAACTGAAATGCTTGCATCAATCCTTCTCCTGGCAAATTCTCATTGATGGAGAAATTTTCTTCTGGAATATCTGGAATTCTTGACAGATGATCAGCAACAAGATTCTTTGTCCCCTTTTTATACTTTACTTCTATATAAAATTCTTGCAGGAGCAGTATCCATCTGATGATCCTAGGTTTTTATTCTTTCCTGTTCATCAAGTATCTGATTGCAGCATGATCTGTATACACCTCACATTTGTTTCCCACCAAGTACTGCCTAAACTTGTCAAATGCATAGGCAATCGTCAGCAACTCTTTATTTGTAGTTGTGTAGTTTTCTTGGGCTCTGTCAAGAGTTCTGCTTGCATACCTGATCACATGGAGAACCTTGTCTTTCTTCTGTCCAAGCACTGATCCAACAGCAAAGTCACTTGCATCACACATCAGAACAAAAGACAGTTTTCCAGTCTGGTGGTTGGACAACTGGAGCTAAAATCAGAGCTTGTTTGAGTTGGGCAAATGCATTTGAACGTTTCTCATCAAAATCAAATATTACATCCTGATTCAACAGATTAGTAAGTGGTCTGGAAATTTTTCAAAAATCCTTGATAAATCTTCTATAGAATCCAGCATGTCCCAAAAAGCTTCTCACACCTTTCACATTTACTGGTTCTGGCAAATGAGAGATCACCTCAATATTTTCTTGATCCACCTTTATACCTCTTGCTGATACCAGATATCCAAGAACAATTCCTTCCTTTACCATGAAATGGCATTTCTCCCAATTTAGCACCAAACAATGCTCCTGACATTTCTTCAATACTGTTTCAAGATTTTTCATACAATTCTCAAAGCTATTTCCATAAACAGTGAAATCATCAATGTAAAATTCCATGATTCCTTCAATTTCTTCTGAGAAAATGGACATCATACATCTCTGAAATGTCCCAGGAGCATTGCATAGACCAAATGGTAATCTTCTGTAAGCAAATGTGACATAGGGACAAGTGAAGGTTGGTTTGTCTTGATCACTTGGGTGAATTGGGATTTGCAAGAACCCTGAGTATCCATCCATGTACCAATAATATTCATGCCCTGCTAATCTTTCAAGCATCTGATCAATGAATGGGAGAGGGAAATGATCTTTTCTGGTTGCACTATTTAATTTCCTGAAATCAGTGCACATTCTCCATCCTATGGTTTTCCTAGTGGGAATTTGCTCTCCCTTTTCATTTTCCACAACAGTGATTCCTCCTTTCTTTGGCACAACATGTATTGGGCTTACCCACATAATATCACTAATTGGATAAATTATGTCAACAGACAATAGCTTGAGAATTTACTTTTTCACAACTTCCTGCAGAGTTGGATTCAATCTCCTTTGATGTTCTCTAGTTGGCTCAACTCCTTCTTTAAGAAATATTCTGTGATTGCAGACAGCTGGACTTATCCCTTTCATATCTGCAATATAATATCCAATCACTTCCCTGTATTTTCTTAGCAAATTTACCACTTCAGCATTCTGTTCATCTGTTAAAGCAGAGCTCATAATCACTGTAAATTTCTTGTCAGCTCCAAGGAATTCATACATCAAGTGGCTTGGCAAGGGTTTGAATTCAACTTTTTCCTCTGATGAATTTACAGCTACACCCTTTCTGTCATCAACAATCTGATAGATAGAAAAGTGATGTCCTTCATCTGAAATTCTGTCCCCAGTCAACTCAATGCTTTCAACTTTTGATTCACAGAACAATTCCGAAACACATATGACAACTGAATCTATTCTCATGCATTGTTCATTGCTATGTGGATTATGAGTGGGATGCTTCATATCAAACGTTACTTCATCTTGACCAAATCTCAGAGTTAGTTTTGCTTCCTGCACATCAATCAGTGCACGAGCTGTAGCTAAGAATGGTCTACCCAAAATTACTGCTTTAGTCTTGTCATTCATATCCAAGACTATGAAATCCACTGGATAAGCAAATTTACCCCCAGCAATTGGTATATCCATCAACATCCCTACTAGTTTCCTGAATGATCTATCTGCTAGTTGCATAGTGATAGTAGTGTCCTGCATTTCTTCTAAATGTAGTTTCTGACTAACTGACAGAGGAAGAACACTGACAGATGATCCTAGATCACACATTGCCATAAAAGTTTTGTTCCCAATAATGCAAGGAACACAGAAGCTTCCTGGATCATCTAACTTGGTTGTCAGAGAATTTTGAATCAATGCACTGCATTCTTTAGACAATGCTACAATTTCTGGCTCATCCAAGCTTCTCTTCTTTGATAGCAAATCTTTCAGAAACTTGGCATACATTGGAACATGCATTATAGCATCCAGAATGGGAATTGTGATTTGCACTTCTTTCATCATTTCCAAGAACTTGCTGAATTGCTTTTCATCCTTAGTTTTCTCTAGCTTTTCTGGAAATGGGATTCTGATCTTTTCTGCTGGTACGGCTACTTCAGTTTTCTCTCTGCTTTCAACTATTGGATCCTTTCCTTTTTCCTGTTGAGTAGCTCTCTTTTCTGGCACTGGTTCATCTGCAGTTGCACTTCTCAATGCAGGAGGTTGGTACATTTGTGGTGTTGGTAACAGACCTGCACCTGATCTTGTAGTAACTGCTCCTGTAACTGAGATTGCTTGACAGTGTGCCTTTGGATTCTGTTTAGGTTGGGAGGGCAATTTTCTTCTGATTTTTCCTCACCCAATTTTTCACACATGGTGTCAACTTTACTACTCATGCCATTGAACTGATTCTGCATAGTTTCAAGTAGCTTAATCTGCTTTTTGTATCAGCTCTTCCATCCTTGAATTATGTGGAACTAGATTTTCTACTGGCTTAATCTACAGATGGACCAATTATTGCATAAAGTGTACAATTTGCTGTTAAGTGACCATGTTGACCACAAGCTTCACAAATTTGCTGAGCAGTTTGAACTGAAGCTACTGATGTTGCTCCACAACTTGACATCACACTAGCCATCTGTCTGTTCAGCAGTTCAATTTGAGCTGCTAGAGAATCTTTTTGCTGTAGAACATGTATTCTAGGGGCTTGAGGTGCTATTGCTCTTTCACTTGACCACTGGAAATGATGGGATGCCATGCTTTCAATCAGAGTAAATGCTTCATCCAATGTTTTGTTCATTATTCCTCCTCCAGCTGCTGAATCAACATAGGCTCTGGTTTGATGTGTCGGTCCCTTGTAAAATGTTTGCAAAACCAACCACTTCTCCAAACCATGGTGTGGGCACATTCTGATCATTGTATTGTATCTCTGCCATGCATCATACAAGCTCTCACCATCATACTGCATAAATCTGGTAATCTTGTCTCTTAACTCAGCTGCTTTATTTGGAGGAAAGTATCTCTCAAGAAAATCCTGCAACAGATGTTCCCAGGTATCTGTCAGATGAGGTGGTAAAGAATGCAGCCACTGCCTTGCTCCATCCCTGAGAGAGAATGGAAACAGAGATAATCTGATGGCATCTGGTGGAACTCCATTCTGCTTCAATGTATTACAATACTCAAGGAATGTTATGATATGCTCATGAGGATCCTCAAGTGCTTAACCACTAAACTGAGAATGCTGCACCATATTGATCAAAGCTGGCTTCAATTCAAAGTTGTTGGCCTGAATCACAGGAGAAATAATCCTAGAATCAAACCCCTGATTCCTTGGAATCCACAGGTCCCTGAGCAAAACTCTCTGGTTATCACCCATGACTCCTACTCTTGTTTCTTGTTTTTCTCTTCTTAATCTCAGAAATGTTGTCTCTATCTTAGGATCAAAATTATTCAGTATTACTTCTTCTCTGTAACTCATACACCTGTTACCTGCACATCATAATTCACAGGAAAACAGATCATAAGCATCTGTTGAAACAAATAGAAAATAACACTAAGTCTGCACTACTACCATTCCTAACTTAGTTGATCCCCGGCAACGGCGCCAATTCTTTCCACAAGGATCAAGCTAAATAGGTTTGGGGTCACACAGCTTAGCAAGCAAAATTGTTTTGGAGATTATCAAGCAGTAAATAAAAATAAACAGAACAATGAAGAAACAAGGCATGGATCAAGGAGAAACAAGGGTAGAAGGAGAGAATGATCACACAGAAATAACACAGCAAAGGGTATAAGAAGACAGAAACTACTGAAACAGACAGTGCAATTTACTAAAAGAGGCAGAATATCATCAAAGCAGTACTATCGCACACACATAGCAGTTTTTAGATAGATTAGAGTAAGGACAGAGTGGAGAGGAAGAGAGAGAGAGAGAGAGAGAGAGAGAGAGAAATCTAGACAGTACTTCCTAGAACACTAAGCAGTATGCGCTCAGAACAGAGAAACACAGACAGAAGTAGAAGAAGAACAAGTAGTGCATAATAGAGGGACATGCAGTATTTGACAGCAAACAGAGGAAGGAGAAGGCAGAGTCGAGCACACAGACAGTAATTCGTTGCAACAAAGGGCAGCAAGATAGATTAACACACATTCACACTTATACTCAGGTTATTTCACAGTAGGAGATACAGAGATTCAGATTACAACTTCAATTCAGAACAGGTTCTAGCCGAACAGATCGGATCTGAGAGAGGTGGGAGAGCAGCTAGAGATTACAGAGGAGAGGGAAGAAGAGCTTGTCGAGGAAGAAGAGCCCCAAAGCTTCTCGGATCCAGCGCGGGAAGAAGAACTCGCGGAATAGATGATCGCCAGGAAGAAGGAGAGAGGCAGGCTCCGCCTCTGCGGTGCCTCACACGCCTGCGTGCACCACCAGTCCCAACCGTCCACCGTGTTTCCTTTCTTGCGTGTGTGCCTTGCTGCTTTTCTAGTCTTGCGTGCCGCCTTTGCTCTTTGGTCCTTAGCCTTTTATTCTTCTTTCCCAAGATGGTCCTTTGCTCGCCTCTTCCAAACGATGAATCTGCAGGGGTTGCGGTAAAGCAAGCTGGATCGCAGTGCACGGACTTGGCTTGCACCGTAATCGCTTTACTGATTCTGTCTTTTCTGCTGACTTGCACTACTCACTCGCCTTGGCGCCGCTTCGCCTGGCTTGGTCTTGCACTAGCCTTGGTCTTGCACTAGCCTTTGGCACTGAGCTTGCTCGCCTTAGCGCTGACCTTGGACTTGCTCTGCTCGTGTCTGGCTTTGCATCGACAACGCCCTGGTCTAGGCTTTGAACTGGCTATGCTCGCCTTGACTAATGGAATGCACTGTTGGCGAAGCTTTGCATTGATAAGTTCTGGTGCTACACCATCTTGGATCTCCCTATGCCGGGAGCTTTGTATTGCCTTCTTGTTGTCATGCTTTGAGTTGCAATGGTTTGCTCGCCTTTGAGTATAGCTTGCTGCTCCAGTAGCCTTTTGCTCAGTTGCCACAGGCTTGGTGGCCATTACTACCGGAAATGCACTGTTGGTTCTCCACCTTATCTTGCCTGTGTGCTTAGTCTTCTTGTATTGAGGCTTGGCATAGTGTATGTCCCGCCTCTGGAATATGTTTGCCACAGGTTTTAGGTGCCTTTGTGCACCTTTCCTGCAAATATGGCAACCGGGCTGTAAAGTGAATCATATAATCAACATTGCCTATTTTCTAGCATTTCAGTTACATAATTGGATCAATAAAGCCTCAAATGCAAATGATTATGCACTGAAATATGCTTAGAAAACAGTTGAACAAGCTGTTGATCACTTTGTACTCAGTTGATATCGTGCTCTTTTGTCTAAGGATGTCAACGGTGTGAAATAAAGAGAGAACTTGTAAGTCCATGGAGTTTGTATTTTGTGTTAGAGAAATGCCTGGGACTCTAGCCTAAGCCATGCCTAATCATGGTGGAAACTTGTAGCATCACCATAGTGAGATATCTATGAAGCATCTTCAATAAAAATCTATGCACATAGTAAATAAAAAGATCGCTGAGATGCTCATTGTTTGCTTTCCTTGTCATTTTGGTTATGGGATAGCTCATGTACCATGTGCAAGGGGTACCCCGTTGGAGGTTCTCTATGATACGCATGTACTTACAATGACAAGAACTTATCGGTGACCAAAGTTGAGTAGCATGAGAAGGTGGCCCTCATATTCAAGGAACATAAGATTGCCAACTTATATTTCGTCAAGCATATACTCCATCTTTGTGCACTTTAACCATAATCATCTCAAGATACCTATGATAGCGGCAATGAGGGATCAAAGCTAGTAAGTACCTGTAACATCCCAGGATTAGCACCTCAAAATAGACAGGACACAGGTGTGTGCATTGCATTCATAGATCAGAAAATCCGGGGAATTTTCACGCATAACTAAAAGAGCTTTAGAGGGATCGAGATCTCTCTTGTTGTGATAGAAACATCAGTACAAGTGCGACGGATTTCGGCATGACCTCTCTAGTATCTTTTGTGCTTGAGGTGAATATAATTCAAAATTGACTATTCAATTGATAAAATTGAATCTAAAAAGAATTTGAAATGAAATGATTATAATAAAAATATAAGGGATTATTTATTAATACATATATACATATACTATTACATTATTGATTTACAACAGAAGAATAAAAGTAAATTAACATGAAATAAATAAATAGAAAAGGATAATGGAAAAGGGGGTTAGATAAATGAAATAAATACAAGAATTCTTTATTGTAGGAAGATATATATTACATTGTCTTTACAAACTAATAAACACTATAGAAACAAAAACCTGAACTATATTATTACAATGTTCTGGGATTAATCAAGAAGTAAAGGAATACAAGAAATTACTAAAACGAAAACTACAATAAGAAATAAATCACTACACTAATCTTCAAGGAGATTTCTACATCTTCCTGATCTTTTCTTCTTTATTGGATCTCTGCAAATGGGACAAGCAAACAAGAAAATATAGTAGAAAATAAAAGAACAAGGAAAGAATGTTGGGAAAATGAACTCTCAGGTTAGGCAGAGAAGTGCTACTGCCAATATCATCATAGTGTAATTAAAAAGGGGCTAAATTGTAGAATCTGTTCTTATCACATTAATTGTGCCTCAGTCCTACATCATTGGCATAAAGAGGGGCAAGTTTCACTAGAGTGCTAGAAGTAAAAAGGAGGAGTATCAAGATATTTGGTCTTGTACTCATCCAGAACAGCGCAAGCAGCACACACATACACATGCAAATTGGTGTGCTGTCAACACTGGAGGGTTGTGAGAGGAAGTATTAAACACAACCGTTGCAGCAAAACTCTTTTTGCTACACAAAGCCGTTACCACTTTTTATTAATTCTCAATCTCAGTCCACAGCCATATCTCTTCACCTCAAGAATGAAAACAATAAACAGCACCAACACTTGTTAGAGTTCCAACAGATCAAACCTCAACACACCAACACAATCCATCGAGAAACCATCCAAGATGGTCACCTAATGGATGGGGTTGATTTGGTGGAAATCAAGAGCAGCAGCACCAGGAGGTGCAGGCCAAGATCAAGGGCAACAGAAACACCAGGAGGTGTAGGATAGCACCAAAGTGGAAAAAATCAAGCATCCTGATATGAGTCTAGATGATCAAGTAGCAATAGTAATAAGCCAAGATCTCTAGGAGGCCATAGATCATTTCCCAACAGCAGGTAAAAAAATCATTAGAGTTTCCCACTAGATCTTACAATATTTGTTCTTATAACTTGCATACAAATCTGGGAATTCAAAGAAAATAATACACATCAACCAATTCCATCTACCCTTCCACTAGATTTTTATCTAGGAGGATTGGATGGAGAGATTCTCTCAGAATAGCATGGAAGTGCCATGCAAGGTTAATCATAGAGATTTAAAGCCAACAGGAATATTTGTCCTTATCCAAAATTTTCCTCAGCCTATGCATCATGGGCAGAGCCAAGAAATCAAGCACATATCCATTTTATTAGTCTATCAAGTCAACTCTTAGTATCTGTTCTTATCATATTGTTTTAGAGCATGAGCTGGGAGAGGGAGAGAACTCTCAGACTGGGTAGTAATGCTACTCCAGTATTATCCTAGAGCCAAGATAATGCCAAGTGAAAGAATCTGTATTTCAGCCACTAAACTAGCTTCAGCCTTTTTGCATCATGAGCTAAGCTTCTTTTATTCTGACACCAACATCAACTACATCACTGTAGATGTTCCCAGCAGCAAGTCATGCTACCTATGCTACCATTGTGCACTCTCCAAGGTTGGAGGCACCACAGTAGCATCCCAGGACAGCAGAAGCCACAAGGATAATTCTTCTGTATTAGCTAACTCTCAAGTTATTGAAACAAAACAAGTTTTATCATTTTCCTAGAAGATAATCCAGGAATCAAAAATGCATATTAGTTCTCTATCCATATGAACAGGAACTCAATTCTTTCTCAAGATACAAAGCAAACATTAAAATTTGATTATCTTTAAATAATCCAAACAAATAGATCATTTTCCTAATAGGAATCAGTATATATAGTCCTTCATGATTAGTTTCAACTGATAGGTTGTAGCTGGACTCAAATATGGAAACCTACACCACATCTTCTCTATAACAATCCATAAGGCAAACATTTGCCTAGTTAGAAACAACAACAACTCATCTAGCTAGGATCCACCACCATGTATACTCCCAGGGAAGCTATCACAGTAGTATAAACCACAACACCAACTTGTGTCCCAAATAAGATACCACAATAATAAGCCATCTCAATCTAGTAATATTTCTCAGCAGAATTAATATATCAATAATAGTCACACATGCTAGGCATGATTAAGTCATCCAGATTGAATCACCACACTTAACAACATTCTATCTGCAAGCAATATCACATTACATAAACCTTATTACCAGAAATTCTACTATATATCAAATGTAGTTATCTTAGTATTAGAATACAAATGATCCTCTAGCAATAACACCACATCCTAGAAATTATCCAATGGGCAACACTAAACCAATGAGCTTTCACAAACAAGAATCAGTGAACAATTAAACCACAATTTAATTAAACAATAATAGAGTTCTTATAGCTAACAAATTAGCACTACCATAATCCAGTTTAAACCATAGCTGCTAGGGTAAATAATCATCCAAATTAAAAAACAACACAAGTAAGCCAGAAGATTAACAAACACAATCATACATGACCAATCTAATAGCACCGAGCTATAGGCCACTAACAACTTAAGACAACAAGGTTCTAATCAAGGTTGTTCATGGGCAGTAGGAGTTGGGTCAGAGAAAGGGGAAAACCCTAGGTTGGTGCCGCTCCATAAATAATGGAAGTAGAGGATGAACATAGATGGTGAGAAGAGAGGCAGAGAGAGAAACACCTACCTTTGGCGAGTCACATCTCACCAGAGAGGAAGCAAAAGTAGTATCGACGGGAAAGGCAAAACAGAACACTATGGCATGGCAGCACAAGGAACACCACAGTGCTCAACTCGCGCCAAGCCACGCCGCCACACCACGACCATCATAGCATCAGAGCAGCCCGATGATAAGAGCAGTACAACATCGGTGAAACGGTGGCGCCGTGGGCATCAAAACCCTAGCACCAATAAGGGATGGATGCATGCTAGTACAAAACCTATTCCCAAATCAAGTTGGAGGGCCAGGTCAGGCTCGAGTAGGCGAAGCCCCGATGATCAACGACAACAACCGTAACAGTCTGCCCCGTCGAAATTGGGCAGGCGATGGCGTCGGCATCACCAGCAGCTATAAGGGGAAAGTGAGAGCGTGAGGTGTAAGAGAGAGCGGATGACGGAGACCAGGCCGGGGTGGGGTTTGACCCGAGCCCAGTTGGGATTGATTAAAGTTGGGACAGTTGAACTAGTCGGTGAGCCTGGCCCAGTTCGAAAGGAAATTACCAAATAAATTTTTTACCAAATTATTAAATGACCAGATTACCCCTAAACATAATTTATACCCTAGGAAAATATAGAAAAATCCCAAAAATACATATGATATATCAAAATGACCACAAAAATAATATCTACCTAGTAAAAATAAAACATTACTTTTTCAAGTTAGATAAAATACAAATAAATATTAATAATATTAAATCCTAAGTGAAATTTCATGATATAAGGAAAAGTCTTAAAAAATCATTAAAAATCATTTTGTGTAGTAAAACCAATCCATCATTGTATAAAATTGTTAACTTAGAATTTTACAAATAAAACTTACAAATAAATAACTAAGTACATCTAAACCTTGGGGGAATTTTGTAAAAACAAGAATAATATTTAAAAATAAATAAAATTAATTTCCAAGATCCTAAATAAATATAATTTACTAGAAAAATATTAATTATCATATTCCAAGACATTTTAAGATTTTTAGGTAATAAAATTTTATTTACCTATTTTACTAAAACAAGATAACTATTTTGTTAATTTATTAAAATTATTTCCTAACTAAGAAATAATCCCATTTACTTGTAAAACACTAAATTCTAAGTCTAAATCTATAGTTATGATTCATAATAAAACTTAAATGTAAATTGTTAACTTTACAATACCTTTTGAAACCTTTAATCAAATTTAAACCAAACATTCACTTAAATACCAAATAAATTATCTCATACCTGAATCACACTTGTCATAAATCTAAAACTTGGGAGTAATTAAAACATATTAGACTTTAAGTGTATTTGTCATTTCAAAGTTAACTTTAGTCTCAAAAATCTTATAAAATCATGTCTAATAAACAACTTATGTTTTTATAGTTAACTTTGGTATATTTAACTTAAGACATAAAGCATCTCAAGACCAAACTAACCAATCAAACATCAAAAGACATTGATCATGTTCTAATAATAATAAAGATTGTTTAAACCTTAAAAAGGAAATCTTTTCTTCTAATGTTATTATTTTTTCGATTTCAAACAACAAACCTCAGATTACCATTGTACTCTACTTTTGTATCCTATATATCTTGACTTAAGTTCCTTATAAAGGTCAGTACTTATAAAGAAAAACTTAAAGATAAACCAAATATTAAAGGAATCACCTAAATCCACTTCACTCAAAGCATTGGGGATTCACTTTGGGAGTTTTACAAAATGCATATCATTACTTATGCATAACTGCAGCTTGCTACTTTAAACATTAGTCCTTACCGGACTAATGATGCAGTTTTCAGATATTGGATCTTATGTCGTCTCGAAGACCGTGAGTGCATAATATTGCAATCACAAAAGGCAAGTTCACACTTTCTCATGTCCTTTGATTATTTTCTGTAAAGTATTTTACAAATCCAGTGTTGTCACCACCTGCATTTGAAAAAGGTCAGAAAACACGTGTTTCATAATAATATGATTATAGGTTATTTACCATGAGGTAATAACCTACTATGAAAGTTCCGATGGTAAAGGATCATATTATCTAGGACTTAACAACCAATGTCGCCAGTAATTCTTGCACCGTATATCACGCATTAACCATGAGATTTGGAACGGGACAAAGAAGTCAGTTGTATCTTCTTCCTCTCGCATGTAGTCGGATGTGCAGGTCGTGGCTGTTATCACTCGTAGCGTGCATATTAATTGGTAATTCGTAGAGGATATGGAGCATATGAGTGGGAACCCTCAACGTCCCATGATAGTTCTGGGATCTAACGGTATGTACAAACCATTGCCATAATTCAATATGTGGGCATGGTGTACACCAAGGAGGCATGCGAGGTCACGAAGGGGGCAGTGATTGTCTTGGATCATCTACTGGACCCCACACTATAGGAAGTTTGGACTGGAAAGATCGCCCGGTTGTGCAACAATGATTTGATCTCTCATGGGTAAAGTGACGCACCTCTGCAGAGTGTAAGAACTGTAACTTGTTACTCCCTGTTCCTGGAAGGAGCTACGAACGCGGCGGGAAAGGAACTCCATGAAAGTTCTGGTAAACCCGTGAAGGCTGACGGACTTAGCTTTTCTGAATAAAAACAACCTTTGAAGAAATGTTTATTAAAACTTTCATTGCCTACGACCTACGGTCTGTGGCTGTAGATATATTGCATCAAAACACTCCTTTTCTAGTAAACTTGCTGAGTACGCTCGTACTCAACATATCTTCTTAACCCTTGCTAGATTCTGAAGCCATTAAGACGACGTCTACATCAAGTTATGCCCCAGGAATCATCATCAGAAGCAAAAGTTCTTCAATGAAGTCAAGAAAGTCAACATATACATCAATTAAACCGAAGACGAAGTTGCTGATTAGATAGAAATATAATCTCTAGCCATAGAACCTACTTCTGTAGAGTATTGCAATAGCAGCAATACAAGCCCCAATAGTTCAGATACTAGTCTATTAGTAAGTTGGTTATGAGTTGTTTATTTCTAATTCTTCTTTGTAAGAAGTTTCTTTATCTCTCTTTAACCTAGAGTGTTCTTCTGGATCTTATGTAAAGAGTCGAGTTGTAACCTATAGTCATGTCTTGGACCTGCTGTGTTTTTGTTGTACCACTCTGAGGGATGTAATACTAGTGAACGGTGTTTCATTGGTGTTATGTCAATGACTATAGTGTACTACATCATGAAGTGGTATGCTGGGTCACCGCAGTTGGTATCAGAGCATATGCTTTGACCTTAGGATTAAAAAACCTTTGAGGAAGATCTGTAGGTTGGATAGTGACTATAGAAAGCCATCTTATCTAAACCAAATATTCTTATGACTTGTGATGAGTATCCACTTGAGGATAACCTTGTCACACTTAAGTTGGATGCTTTGGTCATCTTTCTTAAAAGATGTTATTTATATTTTCTCAGTATAGTGCTAGTCCCAAGATGGTAGAACACCATTAAGATTCCTTAAGTAAGCTAAAATAGTAATGTATATTATGGATAAGTTTAGGATATCATATGGAGTAGTTTAAATTGTGTAGCCTAACCCTAGAATTTAAGTAAGAACAGTAAAATCTTATTGTTAGTTGATAACCAAATACAACATGATGAATATCATTAGGATAAATGTTGATGTAATGAGTACTAATCATGTGGGATTCACTTGAGAATTCTACGTGATGAAGTGAAATTATGTTATGGCTTAATAATAGTGTAGTAAGAAACAAAGTCATCATGGTAAGATTAACTCCTAAATCATGATGTATAGGTAAAACATAACAAGATCATGGTGAGATTAGCTTCGAAACCATGATGAGAGTATAATATGAAAGGTAATTAGTAAATTATCTTGATGTAGAAGTAAGGAAATAACATGGTAGAACTATAATAGAAGTCATAGGTGTCACAAAATTGTGATAACCTTCAATTTTAGGGGGTTCAATAGAGGCTTATTAGTCTTTTTGAGAGATCATCTGAGGTCATTTACTAAGTAAGAAAGGTTTGTTATAGTTAATCATTCCAAAGGTGAGACCAAAGGTTAGTTAAAACCAAATTGAGATCACTTTATTTAAGATTATCTTGTTGCAATTGAGAAATTTGGGTAAATAATAAGATAAAGTATAGTTTGACCCTAAGTGCTAAGTATCACGATGTAAACCAATACAAGGAGGTGTCATATACCACACAACTAAGCCTGAATTCTAGAGATATTATACTCAACTACTATATTCCAGGATTAGAATATTGTGTGTTATATGTACCACATTTGGATTCATTTCTTTTTCTTGGATTTTCTTGATTGACTAGATCTGTACATAAAGTTTGACTTGGTGTGCAAATGCATGTTCAACATCCAGTCATTACTTGATGTTATAGATCTAGATAGAATAAGGGAATTCGTGTAAGGGAGTGACGAATCCAAGGATCAGGATGAAGACCTACATGAAGTATACGGAACAACAAGGAGTAATGAACTTAAGTTAACCCAAAATAAGTGATGTTGCTAAGAATTTAATGGAGTAGTAGTACCAAGTTCATGGAAGTATCATGAGTAAGTACAAAGAAGAAGCTTTGGAACAAAATGGTATTCAAGTTGTGATAATTCAGAGAGAATGCTAGTAGTATGTCGGGAACCGTAGGATAATTCACACACCCTAAGATGGTCCGTAGTTGGTAATTGTCCGCAGCTGATATTTGGTTGAGTTAGTTAACCAGATTAACTTGATTGTTGCATAAAGATCATAAAACTTGGCCTAAGTTAAGAAAGACATGAAGGAGTATAAACATTAAAGCGACCGTATTTCAAGGCTCTTCGCAAAGTCAGACCTATCAAAGCGAAAATGTCCAAATGGTAAGTAAGAACAATAATGTTGAAAGATTCACTTCGGAGATCCACAATTATGTGGATACACTATACAATCTTTCATAAGACCCTAACTAGGTAGAGTATAAGCTGAACAAAGACCAACATTCTAATTATAAAGCCAATGGTTATTATATAGACAGTTAGAGTCCATTAGTAAACCCTAAGGGGGAGAGTAAACAGTAAACCGAAGTACTATTATCCGAATTCCAAGTAAAGGTTAGAGAAGAAGTACTAAGTTATGACAACATTAGGCCTTATTTTTACAAGGCTAGGAGAAGTCATTATTATTGAAGTACTTTCGGAAGTATGTCTAGGTGAAAGATCAAAGTATACTCCAAGAGGGTAGTACTCAAACCTTAAGGCAATTAATAAATTGAAGTGGAAGAAGTACTGAAGGTTATCTAAAGCCTGATAAGGTAAGAGCTTGAAGGTGATAAAATAAATTAATTCTAACAGCCTAGTTCTAAATAAAACAACTCTTAAGTGGTCCTTAAGAGTGAATAATCACATCCAATTAGACATGTGTATATAAACAAGAAATTCCAATGGGTATGGAATAAATGTGTTCAAATCCAATCTTCAGAAGGATTACCAGTACAACTCATACAGTGATAAATCAAAGATTAGTCTTTTAGCCTCAACTATTGTTTAAATAGAATTTAAAAATCATGTTTTAGTGAGAATTCCTAGACCTTATATAGTATTGTAAAGAAGGTCCATAATCAAGATGAGGAGCTGGATTAGGATATCTAATCAAGATAAGTAACGAAAGAAGAGACCCCAATATAAGGATTTATTAATAAGGACATATCCCTAACGTAAGAAGGTAAAAGGAACTTTGGGATATTAGCGACAACAAGTTGGAGATTGTCAAGTATGACGAAAATTCAAGAAAAAGATCTGGATATGGGATACTGCAATTATTCCCATTAAGGTTACCATGGAGCTGAGACGTGTCGTAATCAATACAATGGCAAATTCTCATTCTAAAACGTGATAATATGCGAACTTCGAGGACGAAGTTTATTTTAAGGGGGAGAGTCTGTAACATCCCAGGATTAGCACCTCAAAATAGACAGGACACAGGTGTGTGCATTGCATTCATGCATCAAAAAATCTGGGAAATTTTCGCGCATAACTAAAAGAGCTTTAGAGGGATCGAGATCTCTCTTGTTCTGAAAGAAACATCAGTACAAGTGCGACGGATTTCGGCATGACCTCTCTAGTATTTTTTGTGCTTGAGGGGAATATAATTCAAAATTGATAATTCAATTGATAAAATTGAATGTAAAAAGAATTTGAAATGAAATGATTATAATAAAAATATAAGGGATTCTTTATTAATACATATATACATATACTATGACATTATTGATTTACAATAGAAGAATAATAGTAAATTAACATGAAATAAGTAAATAGAAAAGGATAATGGAAAAGGGGGTTACATAAATGAAATAAATACAAGAATTCTTTATTGTAAGAAGATATATATTACATTGTGTTTACAAAAGAATAAACACTACAAAAACGAAAACCTGAACTATATTATTACAATGTTCTGGGATTAATCAAGAAGTAAAGGAATACAAGAAATTACTAAAACGAAAACTACAATAAGAAAGAAATCACTACACTAATCTTCAAGGAGATTTATTCATCTTCCTGATCTTTTCTTCTTTATTGGATCTCTGCAAATGGGACAAGCAAACAATAAAAGCTGGTAGAAAATAAAATAACAAGGAAAGAATGTTGGGAAAATGAACTCTCAGGTTAGGCATAAAAGTGCTACTGCCAATATCATCATAGAATAATTAAAAAGGGGCCAAATTGTAGAATATGTTCTTATCACATTAATTGTTCCCCAGTCCTACATCATTGGCATAAAGAGGGGCAAGTTTCACTAGAGTGGTATAAGTAAAAAGGAGGAGTATCAAGATATTTGGTCTTGTACTCATCCAGAACAATGCAAGCAGCACACACATACACATGCAAATTGGTGTGCTGTCAACACAAGAGGGTTGTGAGAGGAAGTATTAAACACAGCCGTTGCAGCAAAGACTCTTTCTCCTACACAAAGCCAATGCCACTTTGTCTTCATTCCCAATCTCAGTCCACAGCCATATCTCTTCACCTCAAGAATGCACACAATAAACAACACCAACACTTGTTAGAGTTCCAGCAGATCAAACCACAACTCACCAACAAAATCAATCCAGAAACCATCCAAGATGGTCACCTAATGGATGGGGTTGATTTGGTGGAAAGCAAGAGCAGCATCACCAGGAGGTGCAGGACAAGATCAAGGGAAGCAGCAGCACCAGGAGGTGCAGGAAAGCATCAAAGTGGAAAAATCAAGTATCCTGATATGAGTCTAGATGATCAAGAAGCAACAGTAATAAGCCAAGATCTCCAGCAGGCCATAGATCATTCCCCAACAACTGGTAAAAAAATCATTAGAGTTGGCCTTACAGTATATGTTCTTATATTTTGCATACAGATCTAGGAATTCAAAGAAAATAATACACATCAACCAATTCCATCTACCCTTCGACTAGATTTTTATCTAGGGGGATTGGATGGAGAGATTCTCTCAGACTTGCATGGAAGTGCCATGCAAGGTTCATCATAGAGATTTAAATCCAACAAGAATATTTTTCCTTGTCCAAAATTTGCCTCGCCCTATGCATCATGGGCAGAGCCAAGAAATCAAGCACATATCCATTTTATTAGTCTATCAAGTCAACTCTTAGTATCTGTTCTTATCATATTGTTTTAGAGCATGAGTTGGGAGAGGGAGAAAGATCTCAGACTGGGTAGTAATGCTACTCTAGTATCATCCTAGAGCCAATATAAAGCCAAGTGAAAGAATCTGTATTTCAGCCACTAAACTAGCTTCAGGCTTTTTGCATCATGACCTAAGCTTCTTTTCTTTTGACACCAACATCAACTACATCACTGTAGATGTTCCAAGCAGCAAGTCATGCTACCTGGGCTACCATTGTGCACTCTACAAGGTTGGAGGCACCACAATAGCAGCCAAGGACAGCAGAAGCGACCAGGATAATTCTTCTGTATTAGCTAACTCTCAAGTTATTCAAACAAAACAAGTTTTATCATTCTCCTAGAAGATAATCCAGGAATCAAAAATGCATATTAGTTCTCTGTCCATATGAACAGGAACTCAATTCTTTCTCAAGATACAAAGCAAGCATTACAATTTGATTATCTTTAAATAATCCAAACAAAATAGATCATTTTCCTAATAGGAATCAGTATATATAGTCCTTCATGATCAGTTTCAATTGATAGGTTGTAGCTGGACTCTAATGTGGAAACCTACGCCACATCTTCTCTATAACAATCCATAAGGAAAACATCTGCCTAGTTAGAAACAACAACAGCTCATCTAGCTAGGAGCCACCACCATGTATACTCTCAGGGAAGCTATCACAGTAGTATAAACCACAACACCAACTTGTGTCCCAAATAAGATACCACAATAATAAGCCATCTCAATCTAGTAATATTGCTCAGCAGAATCAATATATCAATAATAGTCACACATGCTAGGCATGATTAGGTCATCCATATTGAATCACCACACTTAAAAATATTCTATCTGCAAGCAATATCACATAACAATAAACCTTATTACCAGAAATTATACTATATATCAAATGTAGTTATCTTAGTAATAGAATACAAATGATTATCTAGCAAAAACACCACATCCTAGAAATTATCCAATGGGCAACATCTAAACCAATGAGATTTCACAAACAAGAATCAGGGAACACTTAAACCACAATTTAATTAAACAATAATAGAGTTCTTATAGCTAACAAATTAGCACTACCATAATGCAGTTTAAACCATACCTGCTAGGGTAAATAATCATCCAAATTATAAAAACAAAACAAGTAAGCCAGAAGATTAACAAACACAATCATACATGACCAATCTAATAGCACCGAGCTATAGGACACTAACAACTTAAGACAATAAGGTTCTAATCAAGGTTGGCCATTGGAAGTAGGAGTTGGGTTAGAGAAAGGGGAAAACCCTAGGTTGGTGCCACTCTATAAATAATGGAAGTAGAGGATGAACATATATGGAGAGAAGAGAGGCAGAGAGAGAAACACCTACCTTTGGCGAGTCACATCTCATTGGAGAGGAAGCAGAAGTAGTATTGACGTCAACGGCAAAACAGAACACTACGGCATAGAGGAACGAGGAACACCACAGAGCTCAACTCGCGCTAAGCCACACTGCCACACCACAACCATCATAACATTAAAGCAGCCTGGTGATAAGAGCAGTTCAACATCGGTGAAACGGCGGCGCCGTGGGCATCAAAACCCTAGCACCAATAAGGTATGGATGCAGCCTAGTACAAAACCTATTCCCAAATCGAGTTGGAGGGCCAGGTCAGGCTCGAGTAGGCGAAGCCTCGGTGACCAACAATAACAACCGTAACAGTCTGCCCCGCTAGAATCGGGAAGGCGACAGTGTCGGTGTCGCCAGCAGCTAGAAGGGGAAAGTGAGAGCGTGATGTGTAATAGAGAGTGGATGAGGGAGACCAGGCCGGGGTGGGGTTTGACCCGAGCCCAGTTGGGCTTGATTAAAGTTGGGCTTGTTGAACTAGTCGGTGATCCTGGCCCAGTTCCAAAGGAGATTACCAAATAAACTTTTTACCCAATTATTAAATGACCAAATTACCCCTGAACATAATTTATACCCTAGAAAAATATAAAAATCCCAAAAATACATATCATATATCAAAATTACCACAAAAATAATATCTACCTAGTAAAAATATAATATTACTTGGTCAAGTTAGATAAAATACAAATAAATATTAATAATATTAAATCCTAAGTGAAATTTCATGAAATAAGGAAAAGTCTTAAAAATCTTTAAAAAAACATTTTTTTGTAGTAAAACCAATCCCTCATTGTATAAAAATGTTAACTTAGAATTTTACAAATAAAACTTACAAACAAATAACTAAGTACATCTAAACCTTGGGGGAATTTTATAAAAACAAGAACAATATTTAAAAATAAATAAAATTCATTTCCAAGATCCTAAATAAATATAATTGACTAGAAAAATATTAATTATCATATTCCAAGACATTTTAAGATTTTTAGGTAATAAAATTTTATTTACCTATTTTATTAAACCAAGATAACTATTTTGTTAATTTATTATAATTATTTCCTAAGTAAGAAGTAATCTCATTTCCTTGTAAAACACTAAATTCTAAGTCTAAATCTATAGTTATGATTCATAATAAAACTTAAATGTAAATTGTTAACTTTATAATACCTTTTGAAACCTTTAATCAAATTTAAACCAAACATTCACTTAAATACCAAATAAATTATCTCATACCTTAATCACACTTGTCATAAATCCAAAACTTGGGAGTAATTAAAACATATTATACTTTAAGTGTATTTGTCATTTCAAAGTTAACTTTAGTCTCAAAAATCTTATAACATCATGTCTATTAAACTACTTATGTTTTTATAGTTAACTTTGGTATATTTAACTTAAGACATGAAGCATCTTAATAACAAACTAACCAATCAAACATCAAAAGACATCGATCATGTTCTAATAACAATAAATATTGTTTAAACCAAAAAAAGGTTAGTACTTATAAAGAAAAACTTAAAGATAAACCAACTATTAAAAGAATCACCTAAATCCACTTCACTCAAAGCATTGGGGATTCATTTTGGGATTTTTACAAAATGCATATCATTACTTATGCATAATTGCATCTTGCTACTTTAAACATTAGTCCTTACCGAACCAATGATGTTGTTTTCAGATATTGGATCTTATGTCGTCTCGAAGACCGTGAGTGCATAATATTGCAATCACAAAAGGCAAGTTCACACTTTCTCATGTCCTTTGATTATTTTCTGTAAAGTATTTTACAAATCCATTGTTGTCACCACCTGCATTTGAAAAAGGTCAGAAAAAACTATTTTCATAATAATATGATTATAGGTTATTTACCATGAGGTAATAACCTGTTATGAAAGTTCCGGTGGTAAAGGAACATATTATCTAGGACTTAACAACCAATGTCGCTAGTAATTCTTGCGCCATATATCACGCGTTAACCATGAGATTTGGAATCGGACGGAGAACTCAGCTGTATCTTCTTCCTCTCGCATGTAGCCGGATGTGCAGGTCATGGATGTTATCACTCGTAGCATGCATATCAATTGGAAATTCGTAGAGGATATGCAGCATATGGGTGGGAACCCTCAACGTCCCACGATAGTTCTGGCATCTAACGGTTTGTACAAACCATTGTCTTAATTTAATATTTGTGCATGGTGTACACCAAGGAGGCATGCGAGGTCGCGAAGGGGGCAGTGATTATCTTGGATCATCTACTAGGCCCCACACCATAGGAAGTGTGGACAGGAAAGATCGCCCGGTTGTGCAACAAGGATTTGATCTCTCATGGGTAAAGTGACACACCTCTGCAGAGTGTAAGAACTATAACTTGTTACTCCCTGTTCCGGGAAGGAGCTACGAACGCGTCGGGAAAGGAACTCCATGAAAGTTCTGGTAAACCCGTGAAGGATGACGGACATAGATTTTTAGAATAAAAACAACCTTTGAAGAATTTTTTATCAAAACTTGCATTGCCTACGACCTACGGTCTGTGGCTGTAGATATAGTGCATCAAAACTAAGTGGGTGAGGTGTAGGGTGGACATAGTCCATGGGAAGGTTGGGAGGAGGAGATGGTCAAGGATTGGCTCTTAGGGGTGTTGGAGTGGACATGTGGGGTAGCCTCTGGTCGTGCTATATGACAGGGGGTGAGAGGGTAGCTGCTACTATGGCATTAATAAGAGGGGACAAGACAAGGAGGCTTTGTCTCCCTCTCAACAAGAGCAAAAGGACAAGGACTAGGGTTTGGTCACTATAGATCTACACTGTCGCGACCAGGGGGAGGGAGGTGTGATGTCGTGGTGTATTAGACAAGCTTTGGTGGGGTTTGATGGGGTTTGACTAATGGTTTTGATTAGTTTCCCACATTCGATCCAAACTTGGGTTATGAATGAAGTCCAAAAATTTACATTATCCAAGATGGGGCAAGGTTACTGGAAGTTAGATAAGATCATGATACTTCCATATGATTTTTTTGGGATTTTTATAAGGACTAAAGGTGCACTTAAACTCAATTATTCAAAAAGTGTAGAAATAGGTTATGTAAGCTAATGTAATATTTTTACATTAGACAAGGTTGGTTTTTTATGTGAAATGGTGCTGAATACCATATTACATATTCTATAATTTTATTTGAATTTATTGAGATCGGAGAGTATTTGTCAGGAATTATTTATTGTTTCTGCCATTTAAGAAAAAGGGAAAAAAGAAATAATAAAGAGTCTCCAAAATATTTATTTTTGAGTTGGAAAGATGGGATATGATAAATACGGACCAAATGTGACTTGAGTTGGCAAGGTTAATTGGAGAAAAACAAACTTGCCTTTATAGACAAGGATTTGAGAATTTGGTAAGTATAGGAAATTAAATAGTTTAATAATCCAAATAATTATGGGAAATTATTTGGGGATGCTTATATCCAAGGTACATGATGTAACTTGATGTATGCATCAAATTCAACCTTGAGTTTTGAAGATATGTGGTGAAAAGGATGGAAACTCGAGTTGGGAAGATCTAGGGTTTTGTTATTTTGATGCCACCTAAACAGGGTTGGATTAGGGGGCTCAGAGCTCAGCTTGGTACTAGGGGTATATGGATGGATAGAACAAGTCATATAGATGATCATGGAGGTATGGGTTGGGCTTTATTTCATTTGAGGTGATCTAGAAGAGATGGCAAACTCTGTTGAAAATAAGGCTGCCATAGTAGATACATCAGGTAGCCTCCTAAACCATGTGGGTTCAAGAAGCACAAGGCCCCAATGGAAACAATTGAAGTGGGGGTTGATAGGACATGATTAGTAGATCATAACCAAGTGAAGAGTTTGTCAAGGGCGGTGGCATATATATGTGAGCTTCTGCCAAAGTAGGCAGGATGATAAGATTTGCAGGAAAGATTATTATCTTGGGTACAAAACCATCATGGATGAGTGGGAATTGGAATGAATTTGGCAGAGGCAAGAGTGGGATTTGGTAGTACTAAATATGTACTACAATATGGTTCAAGTACATTCTCAAGAATGCACATAGGTTGGAAGAGGTAGAGCTCCAAAGTCTGTATCTAGATAAGAAATCCAGACTTAGCCATTTTGGCAGATTAGGGTTTTTAGACTAGTGTTCAAGGGTAGATGATTTTTAGAGGAGTCTAGTTTAGAACTCATGATACAGTATATGATGTTGGAATGTTAACTATGTGGATAGGATCCATGCTTAGATTGGGTTTCCACTGAGTTGAAAACTATCAAAAGGGGATTATCCCTAATTGATCTGATTAGGGGATGAGATGATGGCCTTAGTGGCTTAGGATAGATCCATTCTTGGATGCTTGATATGAGATTGATGATCATAAGCATAGATGGGGTCCTAAGGGATGAGATACTATATTATCTTCCCCTAGTTCCTAGGCAAACAATGCAATCAGCAGATCGAGACAATTCATCAGACAACAGATCAACGCAATTCATCCTATCAAACTTATCCAACTACTACTAGGGTTACCATCGAGCCTAGCTTGAGGTAGGGATGGGTATTTTGAAGTGGTTATGTTTTCAAATAAGATAAGTACTCCTTGGCATTTCTACCAAGATTGGAATGAAGCGGTTTTGAATAGATGTTTTGGAAAGCCTAGGGGTAAGAATAGTTGAGAGTTCTGTCTTGAAAACATAAGGAGTTTATATCTAGGTCTCCATAGTTTTGTCAATAGAAATAGTAAAAATACTTTTGTTTTCTCAAAGTCACCTTGGCTCAGGTTTTGAAATGTCAGAACATTTGAGAATATGAAAGATGAGCCAAGACATCTCTTTTGTAAAATAGCTTTTGTCAAATAGTGTTGAGAGAAGAAGTATAGCACCTAATACAAAATCAGTTGTAAGAGCACCAGCAAAAAAGTAAACAAACATTGTACATGTAGCAAGCGAAAGTTTTTGTTCCCCCTGATTTTTGCCTTTTGGACAATAATTCAGGGTTGTTGAAATTGGGATGTTACAAGATTGTTATCCATTATCATATCATATTTGATATTGATCCATATGATTTCTTGTGAGTAGTTTGTTTAGTTCTTGAGGACATGAGAGAAGTCATGTTGTTATTAGTGGATTTGTGTTTAGCTATTCTTCTAGTGGTGTCATGTGAACGTCGACTACATGATACTTCACGATTTATGGGCCTAGGGGAATGCATTATGTATTTGGATACTAATTGTGGGGTTGCCGGAGTGACAGAAACCTGAATCCCCGTTAGGACACCTTTGCACAAGGGAGCGTAGGATCTCAGAGTTTAAGGCTGTGGTTAGATTTATATCCTAATTACTTTCCTGTAGTTACGAATGTTTGCAGGGGGTTTAATCACAAGTAAGTATTAGTCCAAGTAAGGTCGGTACATTAGCAAAGGTTCACCCACACAACACTTACAACACCAAATAAGAGTACTCAGCTATTTGAAGCGAAAGCACTTGAAAAAATTCCCATGTGTCCTCGAGAATGTTTGGTACTTATAAGTATTTCCACCGGCTTGTCCTTTGCTAAGAAAGGATTGGGCCACTTGCCGTGTTTGTTCTTTATTACTTGCACTTTGTTTTGTTGCCTTATCATAAAACCACTAAAAAATAGTTTTCTAAGTATTTGCAGAGAGTTCCTGCTCCATACCACTTTTCAGCACCTTCTGTTCCTCGTTGGTATCGACACTCCTATTTATCGAAAGTACTACGATACACCCCCTATACTTGTGGGTCATCAATGGTATCAAAAAGAACCAGCGCTGGAAAATAATTAAGCTTGAACTTACCAGACACATCATCAGATTCCTCATAGATTTCCTCCACATTGATGTGGTTCACTTGACCCTTCTGAAATGGGTTTGGCTTGTTGGATCCATTACCCTTCTTTTCGAGGCATTCATTTGCATAGTGCCTAGTTTTATTGCACTTGAAGCACTAAACCTGACTGATGTCTCTCTTAGTAGGTTGACTTCATTTGCCATTACCACTGTGATGGCTCTTGTGTCTACTCTTGTGGTTATTATATCTATCATTGTCATGACTATGGTGGTGTTGTTGTCATGGTGACGATTACTGTTGTGGTGGATGTTATACTTCCCATGCTTGTGGGACCCAGAACATCCAATATCATCACCCTGAGAACGCTTGTGAGACGATCCCAAACTGTGCTTATCAAAGTGATGCTTCCTCTTCCTATTCTCAACCTGCTTCATCTTGCTTTCCAAGATGGTGGACTTGTCACACAGTGATTGATATGTTGGGACATATGCAATAGATAGTTGCAGGTTCATCTCATCATTCAGTCCTACGAGGAATTTATCCTTCCTCTTGGCATCAGTATCAACCTCATCCGGTGCATAGCGTGCCAGATTGTTGAACTCCTCAATGTATTCTGCCACACTGCGGTGATGCTGCTGCAGATTGTGGAATTCTTTCTTCTTCAAAATCATCACTCCTGATGAGATATGGGCAGTGCAAAATCCATCCCCAAAAATAGCCCAAGTCACATCCTCAATAGGAGTGGTGATCTGGAAGTTATCCCACCATGTGGCTGCTGGTCCTTCAAGCAGATGTGCTGCAAATCCGACCTTTTCCTCATCACTGAAGCCCACGGTTACCAAGTACTTGTTCATAGAACGTAACCAGTCATTGTCTACCGTGGGATCAGTGGTTCCCGAGAACTTGGCAGGCCTCAACCTCAAAAACCTTGTAAGCATATCGAAGGCTGGTGGGTTGTTTGGATTGTTGTTGTTGTTATTGTTGTTGTTGTTGTTGTTGTTGTTGTTGTTGTTGTTGTTGTTTTGATTATGATTTTCCATGAACCGGGTCATCATCTGCATCAACTAAGTTTGAGCTGTCATCATTTGCTGCATCTCCCTGCCATTGATGTTATTGTTGTTTTGGTTGGGATTGGCACGACGGGGAGGCATCTGTGGTTTCAATAAGGATAAGTAATGAGATATAACCCATAGATGCTAACATGCACAATACATCACATAGAAACAAACACCAATAAACAAGCATAGTATAAACATAGAGTTTAAACAACATAATCAACAAGTTTTGGAAAGATAAACACACTAGCAAAGCCATCCACATGTTGGATGATCATTGCGACTCGATAAATGAAAGGATGATAAATAAATAGATAGTTGAGTAGTCAATACTACTCCTCCATGTCGACCTCCTCGTCCACTAGAGTAAGTCCAGCTGGCTCCATGGCTGTCTTATACTCCTCCACATTGGTGGTAAAGGCCTCAATCTTCACACAAAGGGCTCTCTTCTGCGAACGCAGCCTCTCTATCACTCCCTGTTGGGTCTCTAGATCAAAGTCATTGTTCTCTAACTCGGCCGTCATGTCCTTGATCTTCTTTTTTATATCATGTACTCTCTTCTCTTGATTTTTGAACTTCTTGTCTTGGCTTTCGAATCTGGCCTCCATCTCCTTGACGATCTCATCCTGCTCCTCGAAAAGCTTGTCCTTCTCCCTCAACTAATCCTGAAGCCCGTCATTGCTAAGCATGACGTTGGTCTTATATGTGTCGAGGTGTATAACGAGGCTCTCTACGTCCTAGAGATACAAACGTATAGGCTCAATCGTCTCTCGAGTGGCGCCATCATACACTACAGCCTTACCCTGCTCATCACGTCTCCCGAAGGGTGGAAGTAGAGTCCCCTGAGCTTGGAGGAGTGTCGTCCGCAGAGGCGTCCAAGTAGCTCCTGCATGACTATGTCTAGTCCCTTCTCCTTGTCATCATGCATCAGCTTGAAGGTAATTTCCTCCATGGGTGGCCCCATCTGGCGTCCTGGTTGCGAGACTCTAAAGCCCCAAAGGTTCTTCCTCTCGAACTTTGTGAGATAAAGTGCCCTAATTATAGGGAGTGGGAGATTGAGCACACTGGTGAGCTCCACAAGATGAGAACCAAAACGAGTTCCCTTGAAATCCTCGGCAGTGCTAACAACAAAGCTAGGCATCTAGCATAAGATAGAGAACATTATAAACAATACAAGTAGAGAGAAAAACACAAGATGGTGAAACAGAAGACAAAAGCATACATTAAACAATAAAAGCACACAAGTCATGGCATACCAAAAATCTACCACAAGCACTAAGGCTCAAGCATAACTTAGACAAAAACTTGCCATACCACATAGATTGGTATGATCAAATTATTAACACGAGAAAAACGACAAGTGTGGTGGTCCAACTATTGGAGTACGTCACATTTCTCACTCATATGCTAAGTCTATGATATCTTCCCTTAGACATTTTATGGTGGTCTCTAAGTCTTGGGTATATTTCTTCTCCTCTCTAAGGTCATTTTTAGTGTTAAGCATTCTACACTTGAGTCTTTCACCAAGCTCCTTGATAGCATTCCAAGTTGCATTTCTTGCAGAGTCAAAGAATGACATATACATTTCTGAGTTGATGACCATGCAGAATCCCGACTCTTTGTGGTTGTCTCCATTGTTTTTATACGAGTGTAGTTGCACCCACCAATATTCTTCTCCTTCATCCATCACTGGAAATCCCTTGTACACGGCTTCACCATGTATACCCAAGCTAAACATGAGGTTTTTGAGTGCTTTGGAAAACTCTGTCTCACATTCTAAGGTCATAGTCATGAGTGGTCCCTTCTTGATGGCTTTGTTGATGGCGTCCATCTACAAATAGAGACGAAAAAGAAGATTAGGAGAGGTTTACGAGAAGAAAAAGACAAGTGTGGAATTTGCAAAGAGTTGCATTTTTCCTAGTGGTTTCCTTAGTCTAATCCAACTTAGGGTCATAATCCTACAGGCAACACAGTGCTTTAATACCATCTATAAGACCCCACCTTTTAAAGGTAAAGTCCCCTGTGATTTCAATGCTAGTCCCTGGATCAAATTCCAGCATCCAAAGTTTAAGATGAAGTACACATATACAAAGGTCATTATTACATCGTCATTCACAACTCAATATCCCAAGGCTAGTACATAGAGTTCATAACAAAAAGTAAATAACTATAAGTCTTCATCTTCATGTGCCACAGGAAAAAATGTTGAGTGCAGACTCACAACCCTAATCTCCATCAGAGTAACCTGCAACATGATAAGTTACAGCCACATTGGGTCAATACATTTGAAATTTTATTGGAAAGTGATACCATAGTAGAATAGTAGTATCTAATATCTATATGAATTTGGCTAAGTGTATCTTAGGCTTGCTTTGCTCAAAATAAGTTTTTCCTTATTAGTTGAAAAACACTAAGTTTTTGTTTGTCAAAACTCCCAAGGAACCACCAATAGACATTGGTGAAGCTTTACCCTTGTTCAACCACAAGTTTTTAACTTAGAAATTGGGACGAGGAGATACTTGATTGCTTCAATGTCTGTGATGCTCAAATTGTCCGTTGCCGGGGACATGGCTAAGTACTTAGATTTTACCCTCTCGAGAGGTGGTGCACTTTCCCCACAAGACTCGACATGCATCGAGACGAGACTTTTCAGAAGCATTCCCTTAGACCACCATGGACGCATTCCATCCTATCAACCCGACCACCAATTGTCCATCTGGCTAAGTTCTTGCAACCTAGTTGGTCAAGGCAGAGCCCATATGCCATGTGGTTGCACTAGAAGCTTCTCAACACTAAACATCTCAAATCCCTTTGTTCCTGGGTGGCAATCCGTAAGTGTGATACACAAGGTAAACCATAGACATGGGCCTTGTGTAACCACTCAACATAAACCAACCATACCATTCCACCTAGATGATTCATTCACTTAGTTGTTTTATTAATCAAAACACAAGTCATAGTCTTAGCAATATTTCATAGCATGAATATCCAGCCTTGTTTTCTACTAGCTAGGCTAAGCATGATAACATAGCAAGTTTCCTTAACTTAGGGAAAAATCTACTAAGACTACAACTACTAGGATTTCCCAAGGCATAACATAGTATATATACTTAGAAAAATCCATGCAAGTCCTACTCAAAATAACACAAGTGCATAGACAAAATAATAGGACAAAAATATATGTAGCATCACTTGCCTTGATAGTTGGGGGAGTAGCAACAGTCCTCACAATCACAATCACCACTATCACCAAAATCTAAACAAAATTATAGCACCAAATTCACATTTCAATATTCAACCAAAAATATATATGAATGAATGCAAATGCAATGGTATGATTTTATATGCTAAACAAATCAAACCAAACAGTAATGAACACAAAGTAAACTTCCTAAGGTTCAAATAAAACAAGTTTCACTCTAAAACAATTTTTAAAACATTTTATATAGTCAAAATAAGCCTATAATTGTTTCTGCAAATAATCCTATTTTTCCAGAATAAAAATACTAATTCAAGGACACAGAAGTGTAGGGCTTAAATTTCTGAATCCAATGATATATTATTTGCAAAATTTGGACAAACATAACTAAAGATATGAATTTTACAAGTTTAAATCCCTAGTAGAATCAAAAACAGATTTTAAATCAAACAGTCAGACATGTGGGTGCATCTGATTGGTTGATACCATTTCGCGCGGATCATGTTTCCGCACCGTTGGATCAATTCAGATCCAACATGCCAGATAAAAACTTACCACTTCACTCACGGTCTAATCTACAACGCACGATCTAGATCTAACGGCCCTGGAGCATGCGACCAAAAGTGAGCGACGCTGATGGCACTGGTGGTGGTGGCGCTTCTGCCAGCGACGCTCTGGCGAATCCAGAAGGGTCTAGGGGTAGTGTTGTGACTTACCAGTATCGCACAACTGCGAGGAAGCTCGAGGCATTTGGACAGGTGCGTGCTGCTGCAGCCGTGGGGGCTCATCGGAGTTGTTGCTGGCGTCGGTCTTTTGAAAACAGCGATGGAGGCGACTACCTAGGTCACTGTAGCGCAAACAAAGGGCATCAGTGGCTGCACAAGGACATGACGCACATGTGGGTTTGAACTAGAAGGAAAGGGGCGCTCGATTCATACCGGAATCCCTCGTCGGAGTTGGACGGAGCTTCGGGTGCTCGAAGGGGTTGACGGGGCCGACGACCTAGGGTAGTATAGGGTGAATCAGGGACATGGTTAGACGTGCAAGAGGGTGGCGAGTATGGAAGGGTGAACCGGTGGGCACGTGGTGGACGGAGCTCACCAGAATCGCTCGCCGGAGATGCTCGGGTCTGTGGCGGTGAAAGCTTGTTTGTGGGCAGCCTGGGGGCGCTTGGGCGTAGGAGTTTGAGGGGAAATGTTGGCAAGGAAGAGGGGGTTAAGTAGCCGGTGAGGGGTGAGAGAATTATGCATGCATTCATCAGCAATTAAGCTCGAATCAATTACGGCAGTGATGGAGGAAACGGCGGTGATGACGCGGTCTGCGGGTGCGGGATTTGGGGACGATGACGACGTGGCGTAGGGGCCACTGGCAGAGAGTGCGGGGTTGGGTTTGCGTGGGTGAGAGAGGGGGCAGAGGGAGAAAAACCCAGGGTGGGCTATTGGGCCGTTTTTGGCATTAGGCTGAATAGGCAGTGCCCTGTTTTATTTTTTTCTTTACCCTTTTCTTTTTCCAATTTGATTTTCAGGAATGGTTTTAAACCCTAATTCAAACTTGTTTTAATTAAAACCTTTTCCATAATTTTTTACTGTGATCCTAGCATTCAAGAGTGTGTCAAACACATCTATTCACTCAAAGACACTTTGGTCTATTAAAAAAAACCATGCCTCATATGAATATAATAAAATGGGCATAAATTTGGTTTTATTTGTTTTCAAACTTTGAAAATTTTTGTGCAAGCTCTAGATGATATGATGATATGAATGCAATGCATGCTTTTATAATTCATGCATTTTTGGGATGTTACACCTAATTTCGGTTAACCTATATAAAGTCATTTAAGTGTACCAAGTTAGGTAGTAATCATGAAAAAATCCATCTAAAAACATGGGAATTGTAAGAAAGGAAGGTACACTTTGTATGAAAATTGGGGTGGTGCCTTTTTATTTTAACTAACGCGGCCTTGTGGGAGCAGTGAGCTTCAGTTAACACGGTTGGTGGAAGTACAAATGCATCAAGGACCTTATAGAAAATGAAAATGACATCCAAGTCCATTAGTTAGTGTAACTACCTCGGTGAATTACGCTCCTATCTACAAGCCTGGATGAACGGTAGTGGTTGAAATAGTACGGTGGGGCCCCAAAAGCCTCTCACGGGTAGACCTTTCGGCCGTCCCAACCACTTCCAATTCATCGGGATCTGCAGACGGGCGAATGGCGAAAGTGAAGGATCAAATACATACACAAATGAGTATGTATGCAAGCCACCATACAAGAGTACATCAGAGCCATACCATCTAGAAATAAAGGAAAATATAGCAACGCCATACGGCAAGATTCAAATGACCTAGATAGATCTAATATGTTAGGATACTTCCTCATACAGCACACATCAGAGTATCATGCGGAAGCGGCAAACAAAGTCCGAGTACGGATAAGAAGCAAATCGGCATAAGATGCCATAGAAATAAGCACATCCTACAGATCTCACGGATCCCGTTCCGGAATCTCTACACCGACGATCGTTGCCCTCATCATCGCCTCTTCCACCCAAAGATCCGTCCTGCGAGGGTACTGCTCATCCGAACCAATAATTTATCGTGTGAGACCCTAAGGGTACTCAGAAGTCTTAATGCCTCTAAAGGGGACACAACTGGGTGACGAATTGCAGCAAAAGATAAACCCTAGCAGTTCTAGATAACCGCTAACCATCCGCCTAACCAATGATAGGCGGATGTCCGTGAATTAAGGATAACATTATAACAGTAATTCATCGATCCATCCTCCTCCTCGCTACCAACGAGGCGGACGAACAACCCCCATCCGTTGGCAATTTTATTAACCATTCCATGAGTGTTGCACTATTTACTAGTCAAATTACTTAGTCGGATTAAAGCGGTACTTTAGTTATGCTTGTCTATGATCGAAACGTGCTCCAAGTCGTCCATAACCGCGGACACGGCTTTGAAAGTTTTACCGGCGGGTGCACCAATAGCAACACGCTCGATCAACCTCGGAAAAACCAAATCAAAACCAACGAGGCCTTCACGACAAAGCAATCACAGGATTCAGAAATATTTCAGGCCACCCTTGAGTACACCATAGCAACGGTTAGTGACTTGAGACGGACCCGAGGTTTGTGGGGCATGGCGGCAGGAACCCAAAAGCGGGCTTGTCGATACAGCGTAACGGGTCACAATTCCTAACAAGATGCAGTGCTCCTCGCACAATCGTAATACATAAGTAGCATGGCATAAGTACATGATAGTAAATAAAACCTCAAACTAGTTTGTGGCCCCAAGAAATAAGATGAATCAAGCTCGCTCGGGGTCCCATATACCTCCCGGATGTGGATAGCGCGAAATAATCTCGGAACAGGAATCAAGTACTCGGGGTCTTACGGGACACAAGTGAGCAGGAAAAACCAAATAGCAGATGTTGCTCACCGATGCCACTTCCATTAGTTATCCCATTACTACTCAGGTTAAGTTGTTTAGGTACCTCGTTATCCATCAGACACTCACAAACCCTACACATGCTGTTCTACGACTCGCATGGCTCAATCAACTCCTGTAGTAATGGCTCATGGGATGGAGGGACAAGCTCGGTGGGGTTTAAAAGTAAAGGCTATGCAATACTTGGGATTCAATTTAATGCAATCGCGACTCAATGATGCAAGAATAAGATAGAGGCAATATGTATGTATGCAAGCATGTGGAAGTGCTTGCAGCAACTCAGTTGAAGCGAGAGACGGATGGGTAGTGCTCTGGTTCTCTTGATATATCCCACCTTAAAGGTCTATCCGAGAAAAACCAAACAAACAAGGCCAACATGAATATAGAGCACAAGCATGTGAATAAGATGCGTCAAGCAACCAATCATGCCATGATGAATGATGCACAATTTGCATGGCATTAAAGTAGCATGGCATGGGTGAGGTGTGGAAGACAAGAATAACATTTTAATGGGGTTTTGGATCACATTTGTTGCCATATTAGTTGCTGTACACTATATTTTTATATGATGCATGCTGCAAATGAAGTCATGGATATCATAAACAGAAAGGTCTCGTCGAGCTGATCATTTTAGACATATCATTTGTTAAATTTGGAATTATAAATTAAAAGTTATTAATTATTTAAGTTCCAGTGGCATTTGTTGTAATTTAACTCAACTTGGAATTTTAAATGTGCAAAAGGCAATTTGAATAGCATATTTGAAATCCTCACATTTTTCTGGTTCAGAAACATATAACATTTGCATTATTTGGATTTATAAATGAAAAGTTATTTAAAAATAGAATTAAAATTTGAATTTGAATTAATTTTAAATAGGTTTGAATTTAAACAGATGCTCAGAAAAGTTTTTAGCACTCAGGCCAACCTAGCCCTAGTCGCAGACAGGTGGGGCTAGGCTCACCCGGACCCACACGCCAGTGGCTGGGAGGGAGGAGGACCGCGGGTTAATTAAACAAAACTAGGGGACCCTTTTTATAAAACGCACACAGAGACTGACAGTGGGGTTTAGGGGGAGCGCGGGTTGAGGGAAAAAGAAGGCCAGGGGGTTATCTGCGATATGCACGCCATCGTTGATCTTCTCGGTTGTCCGAACTCAAGAAGAAACCCATGACAGAGAAAACAGTAGCGCAGACTCGATCCCGCGACCTCGGGCCAATGGCGGCGGCTACCGCTGCGCTGCGTGATTGTTGTGGAAGCGCCGGGGTCTAGATAGGTCGGCTGCGGCGTGGGAAGCCAGCCGCCGACGGCGTGAGCGTTCGACGAAACAACCGGCGGAGCTAGAGCGGTACGGCGAGGCGTGTCCGGGGGTCGAGGCTTACCGCGGTGGTGTTGGTCGGAACAGGTTGGGCGTCGCGATCGACGGCGGCGACGCTTGGCGGAGCTAGGGTCGTCGGTTCGCGTCGGCGTCGGGCTCCTTGGCTGCTCTCCGCTCCGTGCAGTGTCGGCAGAGGCACTCCACGAGCTTCCCCGACAACCTCAGCACCACGCCCGCCTCCTGGTTTGCTGTGTTCGAGCGAGAACCGACGGTGGTGGCCGGCGTCAGCAGCTGGTGGCGGTGGAAGAAAGGGAGGGGAGGCGAGGCAGGGCCTCTGGGCGGATCTGGGGAGGCTAGAGGGGCGAGGGAGAGGATAAGAACGAGAGGGGGCAGGTGGGGGCTTGCGTGGGGGAGGGGAAGGTGGCTTCGGTGCCACCTTTCTCTCCTCAAGTGCATGGGTCGGGCAGGCACATGGGGAGAGAGGAGGCTGCCAGGTGGGGTAGGGTAAGGGGAGCTCGGGGTGGGACCATGCTGCAGCGAGAGAGAAAGAAGAGAGAGAAGGGTGGTATGGAGCTAGGGTTGGGGATAGCCTCGGGTTAGGGTTTGGGTTAGGAGGAGGGGTAGATAGCTGGGGTGGGGCCTGCACGCTAGAGAGGGGAGGAGAGAGAGAGGGGCACTTAGGGTGTGGTAAGTTTAGGTGAGAGAGGGAGGGACATGTTAGCTAGGGTTTAGTTTTGGGGATTTAAGGAGAGAGGGGTGGATTAGGGTTTTGGTTTAGGGAGGGGAAAGATAAGATGGAGTGGGCCTTTGACAAGATCAAGCATGCTCTAGACAAGCTCTAACAAGATCAAGACAAGAAAGAGAGAGAGAGAGAGAGAGAGAGAGAGAGAGAGAGAGAGAGAGAGAGAGATGTGGTGATAGGGTTTTAAGCAAGAACAACATGGTTCAAGCCAAAAGAAAAGATAGAGCTAGAGATGATCCATCCAAAAACCAAATAAAAACCAATGACAAGCACAAGATGGTACTTGCATGGCCCATGCAGAATATTTAATGCCCTGATGATTATTGTGAAAACAATGTTATTACATGGCATTATTATTTTGCATCTCCAAAAATTGGAATAAGACCAAGCAAAGGAATTTAAAGGATGTCCCATGTGGATTAGATGGAGATGACCATATCTGAGATACAATGGGACTTGCTAGTGTGTGTATGCCACTAGATATTGATTAAGCCCACAAAATATCCCAACATGATGATAACCCCAAAACAACACATATGGGAGCTAGAATTAGGGTCACACTCACAAGACATGCAAAGGTGGCCAGGTGGCTCTCATGTACCAATATTGTGAAAACAACATGGTGCAAACATGGGAGCATGTGGAAAGAATTGGATCCATCCCAACCCACATGAGCTAGATGTAAAACTCAAAAATGCCAAGCTCATATTTAGTTGGATGGTGGAATTATAAGGTGGTGAAAGAAAGGTGGTGGAGTTATTAAGAGATATGCCCCCAAATCAACTTGGGCATTTAGCAATATATCAAGATCCAACTACAATATCAAGAGGCAACTATAATTATTAATGCACATGAGATAAGAACCAAACAAGTAGGGGTTTTATATGATGCTCAAATGCAAGGTGGCATGATGACATGAGCATGATATGATGATGATGCAACAATTATATGTAGGAAGTGGCCCTTTTATTACTAGAACAAGTAGCATTATAGGTGTTAGACAACTGGGATGCTACAGTTAGAAAATTGAGAATGTTCTTTCCTGATAGTTGTAAACTCACACCGATGACATTGTTTACTAAAATAAGATGTACGCATCCACCTCCGAAATGACATATAATTCGAGAGAAATCTATTGCGCTTACTCGCAGCACAAGTTTGACCTAAATTTGTTAAATTGTCAAGATGCAAAATCTTAGCAAGAAGTCGAACCTGTTTATAAAAATCTCGGTGGTGGTTTGTGATATATTAAATGACCCCCACAATGGTTACCTTAAAAGAAACGCACAAAACTTTCAAAGCAACCTACAATTTTCCTGTAGTTCAAATTTTACCTAATTTCGATAAATCGGCATAAAGTCATTCAAGTTGGCAGAGTTAGCAAGGACGAAGTTTGAAGACTCATGAAGCATGGGAATCATAAGTAGTACAACATGTCGGTCCAATATACATGTATGAAAGCTTCACTTGTGGCATATTCAGATCCAATATTCTTCGGACTTTCTTTACAGAAAGGAACAATCTCGTCATCGCTCAGAAAATTTAGACTATTATTTCATGATAGTTGGAAACTCACACCGATGACATTGTTTACTAAAAGAAGATGCACCCATCTACCTTCGAAAAGACGATTAATTGGAGAGACACCTATATTGCTTACTCGTACCTCAAGTATGACCTAATTTCATTAAGTTGTCAAGATGAAAAAACTTAGCAAGAAGTTGAACATGTTTTCAAAACTCTCGGTTATGGTTCATTATATACTAAATGAACCCCCCCCGATGGTTACGTCAAAAAAATAGAAAAAATTTCAAAGCAACCTACAATTTTCCTTTAGTTCAAGATTGACCTAATTTCAATAAATTGGCATAAAGTAATTCAAGTGGGCAGAGTTAGCTAGGCGGAAGTTTGAAAAATCATAAAACATGGGAATCTTAAGTACAACATGTTGGTCCACTATAAATATTTGAAAGGTCTCCTTGTGGTATTGAGATCCATATTCTTCAGAGTTTCTCTATAGAAAGGAACAATCTCGTCACCTCTCGGAAAATTAAGAATGTTCTTTCCTAATAGTTGGATACTCATACCGATGGCAGTCTTTACTAAAAATAAGATGCACCCATCTAACTTTCGAAAAGACAATTAGTAATTCAAGATAAATCTATCGCGCTTACTCGTAACTCGAGTATGAGATAATTTCGTTAAATTGTCAAGATGCAAAATTTTAGCAAGAAGTTGAAACTGGTGTCAAAACTCTCGGTTTTGTTTTGTGATGTATTAAATACCCCCCGATGGTTACCGCAAAAAAATTGCAAAACTTTCAAACAAAACCTCCAATTTTATTGTACTTCAAATTTGACCTAATTTTGATAAGTTGGCATAAAGACTTTCAAGTGGGAAAAGTTAGCTAGGATGAATTTTGAAAACTCATCAAATTAAACATAGGAATCGTAAGTGAAACATGTTGGTACACTTAATATGTCTGGAAGCTTGGCTTGTGGAATTAAGATCCATATTCTTCGTACTTTCTTTATGAAAAACTACGATCTCGTCATTAATCGAGAAATTGAGAATGTTCTTTCCTGATAGTTGGAAAGTCACACTGACGGCATTGTTTAATACAACAAGATGGACCCATCTACCTCCAAAAAGACATTTAATTCAAGAGCAATCTGTCTGGCTTACTTGTAGCTCAATTTTGACCTTATTTTGCTATATTGCCGGGAATGCAAAATCTTAGCAAGAAGTTGAACCTGTCGTCAAAACTCTTGATGGTTTTTGATATATTAATTGTGACCCCCGATGGGTGCCTCCAATAGCTTTTTCGTAAACTTTCCAAGCAACCTACAATTTACTCATAGTTTCAAATTTGACTTAATTTTGATAAATCAACAAAAAATCAATCAAGTGGGAAGAGTTAGAAAGGAAATTTGAAAAACTCATAAAACATGGGAATCGTAAGTATGACATGTTGGTCAACTATATATGTCTAAAAACTTGGCTTGTGGCATTGATATCCAATATTCTTGAGACTTCTGTTTCCCGAAAAGAACAATCTCGTCATCACTCGTAAAATTGAGAATGTTCTTTACAAATATAGTTGGACACCCACACCGACGATATTGTTTACTGTAAGAAGATGAACCCATATACCTCTGAAATTATGTTTAATCAAGAGAACTCTATCTCGCATACTTGTAGCTCAAGTTTGACCTAATTTTGTTAAACTATCAATATGAAAAATGTTAGCAAGAAGTTGAACCTGTTGTTAAAACTCTCGTTGGTTTAAGAAATATAACCCAGATACTTTACGGACATGTCTCAAAATTCTAATTATTTCACCTATTATAATTTTATATAAAAATGATAATGTCATACTTCTATTATCCGATTCCCACATGTGAAAGGCATGGGTGCAACTTATAGATATATAGTGTACGGATAATTTTCAATATCCACCATTCCACCAAGACTGGAAAATCCCAACATTGCTAAGCGTTGGATCTTCTTTTCCATTCTCGAGTCTAGAGGTCCCAACCTGATAAGGTAGATATCCATGTGTTTACAATTCTAGTCCCTGGATCGAATAGCTAGCACCCACAGTTTAAGATGTAATATCAAGAAACAAAGGTCATATTACAACTTATAACCAGGAATAAAATAGTTCATTACAACTTACATAGCTCATATGGCTATCTCATTACAAAGAAGCAAATATAACTATATAGAATGGACTCATTCATCTTCATGTGCCACGGGCAATCATGTTAGTTGTAGACTTGTAATCCCTACTCAACAAACTTCACTAACATCAAACAAACCTGCGACATAATAAGTTACAGCCACAAGGGTCAATGCATTAGAATTGTATTGGCAAGTGATATCATATTGATATGGAGAATCTACCATCTACATGAATATATGGCTAAGTGGAGTTTTGGCTGGCCTTTGCATAAAATAAGTTTTCCCTATCCTTTGAAAATGGTTTTTCTATTTATGAAAATATTTCATCACACTATGACACACTGGATACACACTAGGTGCTTCCCTTGTTCACCCAACAAGTTTTAAACTTGGAGAAATTGGGATGAGGAGATCCTTGAACATTTCAATGTCTTCAATGCTCAAAATGTCCATTACCGTGCACACGGCTAAGTACTTAGGTTTTACACTCTCGAGAGGTGGTGCACTTTTCCCACAAGACTCGACATGCATCGAGATGAGACTTTTCAGAAACAATCCCTCAGATCAGCACAGACGTGTTCCATACTATCATCACTACCACCAACTGTCTGTCCATATGAGTTCTTGCAACCTAGTTGGTCAAGGCAGAGCCCATATGCCATGTGGCTCCACTGGAAGCTTCTCAACACAAAACATCTGAAATCTCTTTGTTCCTGGGTGGCCATCCACAAGTGTGATACACAAGGTAAACCATATACATGGGCCTTGTGTAACCACTCAACAAAAACCAATCTCCCCATTCCACCTAGGTGATTCATTCACATAGTTATTTTATTAATCAAAAACATAGTCATAGACTTTGCATAATATCATAGCATGAATATTACACCCTTGAATTCTAATAGCTAGGCTAAGCATACTAGCATAACATGTCTCTTAACTTAGGAAGATTCCTACCAAGATATATTTGTAGGGTTCGCAGCCTAGAAAACAAAACTTTTCCTACGATGTGAACTATGTACCAAGATCTATCTATTAGATACAAAAAATGGGCGGATGTATATCTGTAGAGAATATACGCTTGAAGACCGACAAAGCTTAACGAGTTCAAGTCGTGGTTGATGTAGACGATCTCTTCCCGATCTAAAGATCGAGAGGAAGTCCTAGCGCCGCAAATCATCAGCGCATCCGTGCTCGCACACACATTCGAGGCACCGAGCAACCTCCGCCTCCTCGCTCCAGCGATGCAGGGGAAGCACAACTCTTTCTTGCCGAATAGCCACCGGGAACATGTATCTCTCTAGTCCGAGACCATGGGGATAAATTATAGAGGGGGAGAGAGATCCTTCACGAGGAGGTGTGAGTGAGAAGTGAGGAGAGGGGTGCCTTTTATAGGAGGAGGGGGCACCCAAGAGGCCGGCCGCCGGCCATGGGGGTGGCCCCCTCCCCTCCTTCATTCATGTGGGTGGACATTCCACTCACAAAAATCCATTCATATCCCTCCACTCAAAATCCCACTCAAACATGCCATTAAATTTCCACCAAATTTAATGTTTGTCAGAATTTTGTCAATTACTTTAATGAAAAACATTCACAAATAACCCCTTGCTAGAATTATGTTTCACATGCATAACCACTTTATGCAATTTCACCCGAAAACCTGTTTCGGTATCTAGTGAAATAAATTACTGCGCTTGTTCATTCTTTCGGCATGAAACTTTTGCTCCAATTGGATGTCGGTGTATCTTAAGTGTGTCACCCTACGGTTCGTGAATAATGTGGATATGATCGAGACCCCTCTTGGATCAATAATCAGAAGTGGGATATGGAGACCCATACTGACTCCCACACATTCAACGATGACTTACTTGTGATCGTCGGAACCTTTTTACGCTAGTATCTTAATCCCTTTGTTTCATGATATATTACATGTCCGAGATTCGATCATCGGTATCTCCATACCTAGTTTGATCTCGTTACTGACATGCACTCTTTTCTCGTTCCCGTGATATAACATTCTAGTGATCAAATCACTTGCTTGCAAGCTAATCAATGTGATATCACCGAGAGGGCCCAGTGTATATCTATCCATCATCGGGATGAAAAAATTCCACTCTCGATCCATGAGCCTAAACATAACAATTTATTAGTTCTGAATCCATCTTTATAATCACCCTGTTACGGTGTGACTTTGATGTTATCAAGAAACTCTTCCGGTGTTAGTGATTGACATGATCTCATGGTCTAAGGATTAGGATCACTTCGTAAGTTGTTATAGCAATATAAACTCAATGACTTTGATCGTAATGCTATACTTCGGATGAATGTTCATCACACCATTACACTAATGTTGTGATCCCGTTATTAACAACATCCAATGTCCATGATCAGGAAACCTTGATCATCTTGTTAATCAACGAGCTAGTTTATGGGAGAGGCATAACTAGGAACTTTCTGTTTGTTTATTAAACACACATGTATTAATGTTTCCGTATTAATACAATTATAGGATGCAAAATAGACATCTATCATATACTTGGAATACACATAATAAACACTTTATTATTGCCTCTCAGGGCATATTCCCTTCAGTCTCCCACTTACACTAGAGACAATAATCTAGTTACATCGTGATAAATCTAACACCCATCAAGTTCTGGTGTTGATCATGTTTTGCTCTAGGGAGATTTTTAGTCAACGGATCTTCTACATTGAGATCCGTATGTACTTTACAAATCTTTATATCTCCATCCTTGACATGCTCGCGGATGGAGTGAAACCGGCGCTTAATATGCTTGGAATGCTTGTGAGACCTTGGCTCTTTGGCATTGGCAATGGCACCATTGTTGTTACAATATATCACCATTGGGTCCAACGCGTTTGCAACCACTCCTAGTTCGGATATGAACTCCTTCATCCAAACTGCTTCCTTAGCCGCTTCTGAAGCAGCAACATATTCGGCCTCCGTTGTTGATCCCGCCACCACAGGTTGTTTGGAGCTCCTCCAAATAACCGCTTCGCCATTCATGAGAAATACGTATCCGGATTGAGACTTAGAGTCATCCGGATCGGTGTCAAAGCTAGTGTCAACATAACACTTAGCGTCGAGCTCTTCTTCACCTCTGTATACAAGAAACATATACTTAGTTCTTCGTAAGTACTTAAGGATATTCTTGACCGCTATACAGTGTTCCGAACCTAGATCCAATTGGTACCTACTAGTCAAACTAATAGCATGTGGCACATCCAGTCTTGTACATAGCATGGCGTACATTATAGAGCCTATGGCTGAAGCATAGGGGACCTTGTCCATTATCTCTCTTTCTTCCGCCGAAGCCGGACTTTGAGTCTTACTCAATGTCTTGCCTTGCAACATAGGTAAGAACCCCTTCTTACTTCCGTCCATTTTAAACTTCTTTAAAATCTTATCAAGGTACGTACTTTGCGATAGCCCTATTAGGCGTCTAGATCTATCTCTATAGATCTTTATGGCTAATATGTATGACGCTTCACCTAGGTCCTTCATTGAAAATTTGCTATTTAGATAACTTTTAGCACTGTTTAAAAGATCTATATCATTTCCGATCAATAATATGTCATCCACATATAATATCAGAAATGCCACATTGCTCCCACTCACTTTCTTGTAAATACAAGCTTCTCCATAAGTTCGGACAAATCCAAACTCTTTGATCACCTCATCAAAGCAGAGATTCCAACTTCGTGATGCTTGCTTCAATCCATAGATGGATCGCTGAAGCTTGCACACCTTGTTAGCATCCTTAGGATCGACAAAACCCTTTGGTTGTATCATATACAACTCTTCTTCAATATTACCATTGAGAAACGCGGTTTTGACATCCATCTGCCATATCTCATAATCGAAATATGCAGCAATTGCTAACATAATCCTAATCGACTTTAGCATCGCTACGAGAGAATGTCTCATCGTAGTCAACTCCTTGAATTTGTCGAAACCCCTTTGCGACAAGTCGAGCTTTATAGACAAATCACATTACCATCAACATCAGTTTTCTTTTGAAAATCCATTTGTTCTCCACGGCCTTTCGGTCGTGAGGTAATTCCACCAAGTTCCAAACTTGATTTTCATACATGGATTCCATCTCGGATTTCATGGCTTCTAACCATTTGTTGGAATCCGGGCTCATCATCGCTTCTTCATACGTCGCAGGGTCATCATTTTCATCAACCATGAAATTCATGACAGGATTTCCATACAGCTCGGGAGTTGCACGCGTCCTGCTAGACCTGCGAGGTTCGCTAGTACTCTCTTTCAGAGTTTCATGATCATTATCATTAGTTCCCTCTTCAACAGGTGAAGCCAACTCCGGAACAACTTTCGGTGCTGCGCTACTCGCCATACTTTGAAGAGAAGGTTCAATAACCTCTTCGAGTTCTACCTTCCGACTACTCACACCTTCCGCGAGAAACTCTTTCTCTAGAAAGGATCCATTCTTGGCAACAAAAACCTTTCCCTCGGATCCGTGATAGAAGGAATGCCCAATAGTTTACTTAGGGTATCCTATGAAGATGCATTTTTCCGCTTTGGGTTCGAGTTTATCTGGTTGAAGTTTCTTCACATAAACATCGCATCCCCAAACTTTAAGAAATGATAGCTTAGGTTTGTTTCCAAACCACAATTCATACGGTGTCTTTTCAACGGATTTAGATGGTGCCCAATTTAAAGTGAATGCAGCAGTTTCTAGTGCTTAACCCCAAAATGACAACGGCAAGTCTGTCAGAGACATCATAGATCGAACCATATCTAATAAAGTACGATTACGATGTTCCGACACACAATTTCGTTGTGGTGTTCCGGCAGGCGTGAGTTGTGAAACAATTCCACACTCTTTCATGTGAGTGCTAAACTCGTAACTTAGATACTCACCTCCACGGTCGGACCGTAGAAATTTGATCTTTCTATTACGATGATTTTCCACTTCATTCTGAAATTCCTTGAACTTTTGAAAGGTTTCAAACTTGTGTTTCATCAAGTAGATATAACCGTACCTACTCAAATCATCCGTGAAAGTAACAAAATAACGATATCCACCTCGCGCCGACACACTCATTGGACCACATACATCAGAATGTATGATTTTCAATAAATCTGTCGCCCGTTCCATTGAACCAGAAAACGGCGTTCTAGTCATCTTGCCCATAAGGCATGGCTCACATGTATAAAATGATTCAAAATTAAGTGATTCCAAAAGTCCATCTGAATGGAGCTTCTTCATGAATTTAACACCAATATGACCTAGAGGGCAGTGCCACATATATGCGGATATATCATCATTAAGTTTAATCCTTTTAGCATCAACATTATTAATATGTGTAACATTGTCATCGAGATCTAATAGAAATAAACCATTCATCATCGGTGCATGACCATAAAAGATTTCATTCATATAAATAGAACAACCATTGTTCTCGGATTTAAATGAATAACCTCTTCGCATCAAAAACAATCCAGATACAATGTTCATGCTTAGTGCAGGCACCAGATAACAAGTATTCAAGTTTATAACTAATCCTGATGGCAAATGGAGAGGCAGCGTTCCGATGGCGATCACATCAACGCTTGATCCATTGCCGACACACATCTTGACCTCACCCCTTGCTAGCGGTCGCTTGTTCCGCAGCCCCTGATTCGAGTTACAAATATTAGCAACTGAACCGATATCAAATACCCAGGTGCTACTGCGAGCACTACTCAAGTACACATCAATAACATGTATATCATATATACCTTTGTTTGCCTTGCCGGCCTTCTTGTCTGCCAAATAATTGGGGCGATTTGCTTCGATGGCGATCCCTTACAATAGTAGCACTCGGTATCAGACTTAGGTCCAACTCGGGGATTCTTTTCAGGCACGGCAACCGGCTTGCCGCCCTTACTTACCTTCCTTTTTCCCTTCTTGTCTTTCTTGAAACCAGTGTTCCTATTTATCATCAACACTTGATGTTCCTTTTTAATCTCCACTTCTGCAGTTTTAAGCACTGGCAGAAGCTCGGGGAGAGACTTCTTCATACCTTGCATATTATAGTTCATCACAAAGCTCTTATAGCTAGGTGGCAGAGTCTGCAGAACATGATGGATGCCTAAGTCAATGGGAATCGATATTCCTAAGGACACAAGCTTATCGGCGTAACCCGACATCATGAGTTCATGCTCACTAACGGAGTTGTGCTCTTCCATCATGCAGCTAAAGAACTTTTCTGAAGCGTTGTAGCTCTCTACAGCTACATGTGTGTCGAAAATCATTTTCAACTCACCCATTGTATCAAATGCATTGCCATTTTCGAAACGCTTTCGAAGTTCCGTCTCTAGCCCATATAATATGCCGCAATGAACTAAGTTGTGGTCCTCCTGACGAGTCTGATAGACATTCTTCTCCTCGTCAGCGGCATCCTCAAAGGGTGGGGGGCCTAGCGGCGCTTCTAGCACATATTGCTTTTGTGCAGCAGAGAGGAGAATCCTCAAATTCATGGCCCATTCGGTAAAGTTGCTACCGTTCATTGCAAGTTTCTCTTTCTCCATGAACACATTGAAATTAAAAGCAGGTGGTGTCATCTACAACAGAATTTGTAAAGTTTAGACTAAGTTTATGATAGATTGAGTTCAACTAATCCATATTATGAATGAACTCCCACTCAAAAACGACATCCCTTGTGCCTTTTTGGTGATTACATGAACCAAATCCACTACTCCAAGTCCGATCATCACGTGAGTTAATGTAGCTTCAAAGGCGAGAATCTAATGGGCATCATATCTACTATATGACTCATGCTTAACCTTTCGGTCCGTGTTCCGAGGCCATGTATCTACATGTTAGGCTCGCCAAGTTAGAACTTTAGTATTCGCGTGTGTAACTGTTTTACACCCGATATATGGTCGTGGATCCAAGAACACCCGATCATCACGTGATGTCTTGGAGCGACGAAAACATAATCGGTGCATACTAAAGGAAGAACACATTCTTATCTTGATATTTAAAAGAGGGATCATCTTATTATTCTAACAAAGCGTAAACAAGCAATATAAGATTCTATCAAACATCACATGTTTATTAGTGGAATGATATGGTTCCCTCATATGATATCTATCATGTGCACCGTGGTATGATCACTATCATACCTATATGTGTAAGTCCAAGGTATATGGAGATTACACGTTATGTATGTTGTTAGAGTATGATCTCATACTTATACTTACAACATCACCATATCATAACACTAGCCCAACAACAATCTAAACTAGACGCCTCTAATTTATCCATTGCAAGTTTTACGTGGTTTAGGGATTTTGAGATAGAACCGTTCTTACCTACGAACATGAACCACAACAAGGATAACCAAATTGTTGACAAATCGTTACAAAATAGATATTGACTATAGTAGGAGAGACAGACACCCGCTAGCCACTTATGCAAAATAGTTGCATGTCAAGGGTGGAACAGGTCTCATGTGCGAGGACATGTAAAGTTTGTCCGGGCCGCTTCATCCCACTATGCAACCAATATCCAAAATTACAACTAAGGAGAAAAAACATGATCATCATCGCCCACATACTCATATGTGTACTACCCATGTAAAGCATCTACGCATAGATCCGGCTTTGATACCACTGTAGGGTTCGCAACATAGAAAACAAAAAATTTCCTACGATGTGAACTATGTACCAAGATCTATCTATTAGATACAAACAACGGGTGGATGTATATCCATAGAGAACATACCCTTGAAAACTGACAAAGCTTAACGAGTTCAACTCGTGGTTGATGTAGACGATCTCTTGCCGATCTCAAGATCGAGAGGAAGTCCTAGCGCCGCAAATCAGCAGCGCATCCGTGCTCGCACACACGTTCGAGGCACCGAGCAACCTCCGCCTCCTCGCTCCAGCGATGCAGCGGAATCACAAATCTTTCTTGACGAATAGCCACCGGGAACATGTATCTCGCTAGTCCGAGACCATGGGGGATAAATTCTAGAGGGGGAGAGAGATCCTTCACGAGGAGGTGTGAGTGAGAAGTGAGGAGAGGGGTGCCTTTTATAGGAGGAGGGGGGGCACCCAAGGGGGTGTACGCCGGCCATGGGGGCTTCCCCGTCCCCTCCTTCATTCATGTGGGTAAACATTCCACTCACAAAAATCCATTCATATCCCTCCACTCAAAATCCCACTCAAACATGCCATTAAATTTCCACCAAATTTAATGCAAACTCTCATTAAATAAAACTCTTTTATTTTATTCAGAATTTTGTCAATTAATTTAATGACAAACATTCACAAATAATCCCTTGCTAGAATTCTATTTCACATGCATAACCACTTTATGCAATTTCACCCGAACACCTGTTTCGGTATCTAGTGAAACAAATTCCTGCGCTTGTTCATTCTGTCGGCATGAAACTTTTGCTCCAATTGGATGTCGGTGTCTCTTAAGTGTGTCACCCTACGGTTCGTGAATAATGCGAACATGATCGAGACTCCTCTCGGATCAATATTCAGAAGCGGGATCTGGAGACCCATACTGGCTCCAACACATTCAACGATGACTTTCTTGTGATCGTCGGAACCTTTTTACGCTAGTATCTTAATCCCTTTGTTTCACGATATATTACATGTCCGAGATTCGATCATCGGTATCTCCATACCTAGTTTGATCTCGCATCGACATGCACTCTTTTCTCGTTCCCGTGATATAACATTCTAGTGATCAAATCACTTGCTTGCAAGCTAATCAATGTGATATCACCGAGAGGGCCCAGAGTATATCTATCCGTCATCGGGATGAACAAATTCCACTCTCGATCCATGAGCCTCAACATAACACTTTATTAGTTATGAATCCATATTTATAATCACCCTGTTACGGTATGACGTTTGATGTTATCAAGAAACTCTTCCGGTGTTAGTGATTGACATGATCTCACGGTCTAAGGATTAGGATCACTTCGTAAGTTGTTATAGCAATATAAACTCAATGACTTTGATCGTAATGCTATACTTCGGATGAATGTTCATCACAACATTACACTAATGTTGTGATCCCGTTATTAACAACATCCAATTTCCATGATCAGGAAACCTTGATCATCTTGTTAATCAACGAGCTAGTTTATGAGAGAGGCATAACTAGGAATTTTCTGTTTGTTTATTAAACACACATGTATTAATGTTTCCGTATTAATACAATTATAGCATGCAAAATAAACATCTATCATATACTTGGAATACACATAATAAACACTTTATTATTGCCTCTCAGGGCATATTCCCTTCAATATTCTATAGGACCTACTTTAGCATATCAATATATAAAAATAGTCCTATCATGCATACTACAAAAATATCACTAATGCAATATTGAAAATATAGGACTTTTGATGACCAAAGTATCACTTGCCTTTTTAGTAGGGAATATAGGTACTATCCTTTATCTCGCAATTGTCACATTTCTCAAGGTTCACTACATACAATCAGGCAAAGCACTCATTCAAAACTAGCACACACACATTTAACAAAACAATACAATAAAAACAAAGAAATGCATGCAAGCATGCAAAAGGTTGTTTTATTGATAAATTTGTTTCTAACAAGGTTCTAAACATTTCAAAACACCTATTGGTATTTTATATAAGTGGAAATTTCATTTGAAACCAAGTTAGTGAAAATAAGTCATTTAAATCATTTTTGTTTTACTAGAAATGTTTTTATTCAAAGGAAAAATTCCTAGTGTCACAAAATATATTTTTAATTCCAAATGTTATTGTTTAGGGTCAGAGGGTTCAAAACAAAATCATTTGAAAAAGGTTTCACTCAAAAATAATTTTAGAACAATTTTTATATCCAAAATATCCCTAAACAAGTCTCACCATAAAAATCTATTTTTTCACTAGAAAATGACCAAACTAAGTCCATAGATGCAAATTACATAATTTTCTGAATCCATAGACACAAAATTTGCAATTTTTTGACATACAAATCAAAAGTTATTGATTTTACAAATTCAAACATCTAATTGAAAAAATCTGAATTTAAACAGAAAAGCCTGGCCACGTGTCTTATTCTAATTGGTCCATACCTCTTTGGGTGGATCGTGCGTCGTGTACCGTTGTATCTAATTAGCATCGCACGGTGCAGATCAAGTCATACCCCTTCATTTAAGTGATCTGTCCTATCCATTAGATCTAGATCTAATAGCCCTAAACTCACTAGCCAAGAACTAGTGGTGCTGGCGACGGTGCGCGGTGGCGGCGCATCTGTCAACGGAGGTCTGGCAACACCAGGGGGTGAGGGGAGGGGTGTGGGGAATTACCAGGTTCGCAAGGTCGCGAGGGTTGCAGCTTAGGTCACAGGAGAGGGAGGGGCGCATGGGGTCGTCGGGGATTCCTCGTCGGAGCTGCGTTGGCGTCGGTGGTCTGCAGATGAACGGGTGCAGGGTTTGTGACAGAACCTACCAGAGGGAAAGGGGCACACGAAATCATCGACAACCTCTCGCCGGAGTTCGTCCACCGTCGGTCGTTCACAATTGAAGACAGAGTCGAGCCTCTGGGCCACGAGCAAACAAAAATGAAGTGTTAGCAGGTGTGTAAGAAGATGACGAATGCAGCAGTGCGAGGAAGAAGGCGAGGGGTGGTTGAGGCTCACTAGAATAGTTGGCGGAGTCTGTCGGCAGCTGCGGCGACGCGGGCAAAATTCCGAGCAGCCTAGGGGCTCACTGGTGGGGGGAAGTGGGGGAAATAGAGAGGAGGTGGAGGTTAAGAGGGCGTGGTCGAGGGGAGGAATTGCGCCAGTAATCACACGAATTTAAGCTAAATAAATCACGGTATAGACATTAGGGGGAACGGGTCTCTAGGCGCTAATGAAGACGATGATGAGGTGGCAGGTGGGGTCGAGCTGTCAGTGAGGGTGCGGGGGTTCGTGCGGGTGAGAAAGGTCCAGCAGGGGAGAAGAGAGAGAGCCGGGTGGGCTGGTTGTTGGGATCGGGGGCGTTGCTGGGCTAGGATGGGCAGGGTAGGTTAGTTCGTTTTCTATTATTTTTCCTCTTATTCTTTTTCCTTTTTCTGTTTCTATTTTCTGTTTTTATTTGAATCAATTGATTTAAACCTCAAATTGAATTCAAATCTTTTCCAAAACTTTTCAGTAAGTTTATACCATTTATGATTTGATTAACTAGTCCACTTCGGAAATTTCAAAATATTTTTCTCATGATTTAATATTCATTTAAGTGAGGCATTTTGTCTTTATTTAAATAAAATTGAATGGGTTCATAAACCCATATAATTTTATTAAATAATATTTTATTCTATTATTTTATTTGAATTACTTTTATTCCATTTTCTTAGGGATTTGGCTAATGGTTTAAATTGTCTTTTAAATATTTCTTATTTATTTAATTCTTTCTTTATTTTATAAAATTCATATCATTTTATTTATAGCTCCAAAAATAGTGATTCCAATTTGTATAATTTTATTTAATAGTTATTTATCTTTTTAAATCCTTTTAAGATTACTTTGCTCACAATTTAGTGTTTATTTTTGTGAGGAGCTTTATTATCCATGGAAATTACTTTCTTTTATCTTATTAAAATCATAGGTTTTTATCCATGGCTCCAAATGGAGGGAAATCAATTCCCATGTTTTTATAATATATTTTTTTACCATTATTGGTCATTTAAAAAATGTTTATTGCTAAAGTTTTATATGGGACAAAGCCATAGTCTTGGAGTGATCTTGGAGATGATTTCTTTCATTAGGGTTTAGGGGTTTAGTTTAATTTTTGCAAGTGTTTTAAATTCAAGATATTTTCCTTGCAGGGATGCATTTGATTTGTTTGAAAAAAAATTGTTACCTTCTTCATTCAAATTTTGTTCAAGTAAGGTTTTGATGTTTCCCTTTAGAAGCAAAAAAAAATTCTTTTCCCTCTAAATTTCAACATTTGTTTCTTTTATTTTTTTATTTTTCACGTCTCAAAATTTTGAAAATTTTGGGATGTGACATCAAGTCTAGAAGATTAGAGTGTTCACACCGTTTACCTTGAGTCTAAGAAATATTTCCAGAAAAATGTTGCTAGGTAGCAAAAGTATTTTTTTATAAGACCCACTACTTTACAAACGGAACAGTTATTTTTTATTTTTTATTTGCATGATATGCCATTATAGAAAGGGTCTAGACACTGACTGTGGGACCTTCCATTAATTTATGTTCAGTTGTGTCTTATACTACTAGAATTAGCCATGAGAGTATTTTTGCTAGACTCATTTTGTGCAGCGGGCAAGTTGCACAATGAATCAATAGGTGTATTGTTCTTGCACATACCTGGGTGTGGTGTTTAACCATTTGCACACTAGTACAGGTATAAACGAAAACATACACGCAAGGTATTGAATGCAAATATTCCACATAACGTAGATTACAGTGGACTAGACTTGTCGTGTTACAGTGCACTCGTACTCAATGGATGTTGCCGGACCTGTTTTAGTTATTGCTCCTAGAGCACCAATATGAACAGGGTTCTAGATATTCTCCTATTTCCCATATTGGTTTGGGTTCCCCATGCGTATTCAGTCGATCTTGACCCATGATGGTGGGTCGTCCTGTCAGTGTGAGTTACATCGACCACCTTCCCCATATATCATGGTGCTGCCCTCCCTCATGCTCGGGCTACTCCACCCCCATCACGCGTTGGGCCGCCCAACTAGTCATGCCAAACATTTTCAAACAAAATTAAGCCCTTGCTTCCCCCTCGCGACCCTCATCAACGACTAGGTTAGCCTCACCACGCCCTCAAATCACCCCCACCCACCCCCAGCCCCCAAAAAAAACCATCACCGGCGCGACGGTGAACCCACCATGGCCAGAGCCGATACAGGAAACCATGTGCGCAACTGGTCGAATTTAGATGATGATGCTATCCATGTAATTTCTAGTCGATCTAATCCTCTTATCATGTCCTCTGTCTCCGAGGCCATCACAGATCTACACCTTTCCCTCGAATGAGTTATGCTTCAGAAGCCGCTCTTCTTCCCCTATGATTATCCTTGCCTTCTAAACTACTGTCCATCTTCTTCCCCATCTCCTGCTAGTACTAAAAAGGGATTGATTGATGCCAACATGATACCGCTAGACGACCCTTCTATGCCAGCCCCCATCATCATCCCAAAACCCCGCTGCGATTATTATGTTGGTTACAGCCGCAACTGGGTAGCCATGATTGATCTCGCTAGTCCTACTGGTTGTCAACACCCAGATTTTTAATCCCAGATGCCTGTTATGCCATACCTCGCAATCCCAAGATTACCATTTTTGCGAGACATAACAGAATTGGTACCACAGTACATCATCCATTACAAACCATGATAAAGGTCTTACAAATAAAGGATCTCATGATCCAGTCTTAATACAATCAACACATCAGAATAATAATAAAGGTAGCATGATAAAAGCTCCATCTTTAGGGGAACAGGCAATGCTGACGATGGGAGATGATCCTATAGGGTTCGCAGCATAAAAAAATTCCTAAGATGGGAACAACTAAGTACCAAGATCTATCTACTAGATACAAGCAACGGGTGGATATACATCCATAGAATACATACCCTCGAAGACCGAATAGTGTTAATGAGGTTGTACTCGTGGATGACGTAGACGAACGCTTTCCGATCTCAAGATCATGATGAAGTTCATATGGTCCAGCACCATCAAGTCCAGCACCGCAAAGCAGTGGTGCATCCGTGATCGCACACACGTCCGAGTAGCCCGACAAACTCCGCGCCCTTGCTCCAGCGAAGCAGCGGAAGCAACAAATACTTTTAGAAAAATCCACCGGGAACATGTATCTCAGCATCTCGCTGATCTGAGACCATGGGGAAATTCTAAAGGGGGGAGAGAGATCCTTCGCGAGGAGGTGTGCTTTGAGAGGAGGAGAGGGGGGATTTTATAGGGAGAAGGGGGGCACCCCAAGGGGCATGGCGCCCAGCCATGGTGGCCTCCCCCACCTCTTCCACATTCATGTTGGTGGATATCCCACTCAAAATGAAAAGCCTCCGCTCCCATGAAAAAGCCTCCACTCAAAAATCCACTCACATGCATTAAATTTCCACCAAATTTAATGCAAGCTCTCATTTAAATAAAACTCTTTAATTTATTTATTCAGAATTTTGTTAATTACTCTAATTAACAAACATTCACATAAAAACCCTTATAACATTTCAATTTCACATGCAGAACCAGTTTCAGCAATTTCAACCGAAACAGTTCCGGTGTCTAGTGAAATAAATTCCTGCGCTTTCCTTTTTCTTTCTCTGGCATATTATTTGCTCCAAATGGTGTCGGTATCCCTTAAGTGTGTCACCCTACGGTTCGCGAATAATGTAGACATGATCGAGACCCCTCTCGGATCAATAATTAGTAGCGGGACGTAGAGATCTATACTGACTCCCACATATTCAACGATGACTTTTGTGATCGTGTGAACGTTATACGCATGTAACATCCCAAAAATACAAAATTTAGATCATCAAACACTAATCATCAAGATTAGGGTTAACAACAAAAAAAATTTCTAAATAAACTCATGAATGCATGTATATGTGTATGCATGGATTTTGAATTTCTTTAAAAACCACCTTGTTTGTGTGATCCATTGCTTGTAAAATGTTTCTTAGGTGAAATGAACATCATCTAAAACATTTCCCACACTTTTCCTAAAGACAAGTAAATCAAAACAAATATATTAAGTGAATGGCCATTTTGACCAATTTAACTCCCATGCCTACTTTGGCTGTCTCAAACTTTCAAAACCTAACAGAAACTTTTCTGGATCTTTGCACCCCTTGAATGTACTCATAACAAGGTATCAAGGCCCACTTTGTGATCATCCAGAAACTTTCAACTGCATAGTTTAAATGACAATTCAAAATTGAATCTTCTTTATATGGGAAGATCCCACTTTTCCAAAACCCACTCAAACAAGCTCAACTTTCAAAACCCAAGCATCTGCAGACTCACCAGCACCAATCTAGCAAACCCACCAAAATTCATTTCAAAATTCAAAACTTGATTTCATGCGGCCATTTCATCAAACAGGTTGCAGACACAAATCAAACAAAACATCAAACACTATAGTGTGCAGTGATTCTTGCCTAACTTGTTCCCTAGTTAGCTCACACACAACTCGGTAGATCATCTAGAAATATTAGCCCAAAACTAGCACCCCTGTGATCTTGCCATTGTCATCAATGGTGAACAGCCGAGCACCCCTATGTCACCCCGTTGTGGACAGCAGGCTAGAGGAAGAACTAGCCGTGCCAACCTTGTCTGGGAGGCATCCCACCGTCCACCGCCACTCCCTGTCCCAGCCACGAGCGTTGCCAAGCCCTGGACCACGCGCACAAGCCACGCCCAGACCATGCCGAGCGTGCGCCAGAGCGCCACCCTCGACCAGCGTCCACAGACCGCGCGCCGCCCTCACCGCATGCACACACGATCACCACCGACCCAGGAGACCGCCAGACATCCCCGTTTGCCGCCCCGTGCCATACAGCCACCGCCCGCCGTCGAAGACGCCGCCTCTGCCGCGCAGAGCACCGGCCGTTCCAGACCAAACCACACCGCCCCATGCCTCGCGACCATGTCGTTGAGCATCGCCAGGAGACACAGCACCATCCCCTACCCTTGCCCATGCCATTAGCCGCCTGTAACGTCGCCCCCGACGAGCTCACCGTGCGCCCCGACGGTCCCCTCGCTCGACTATAAATAGAGGCCACCCCCGCACGATTTCTTCACACCATCTCACTCCCCTCTCCTCACTGATCGTGCCACACCATTCTCAGAGCAAGGCGAGCACCACCTCGCCGGAATTTCACTGGAGCCTTCCGCTACCGGAGAAGAAGGGAGCCAGCGATTGGAGCTGCCCCAGGAAAAGCCACCGGTACCAGGAGGTTCGGCGTCGTCGACTTCGTCGTTCGCCCGCCTCGCTGACCCTCGCCCGTACCCCGGTGAGCCCCCAGCACCCCTCACTAGCCGCGCTAGGTTTCGTTCTCGTCGGAGTTGTCTCGCGTCGACAATGACCCTCAGTCGTTGGATTAGAACTAGATAAAACGATCCACGTTGCCCCATAGTTTCGCCCAGCCCCGTGTCATTGACGAGTGGGGACACCCACTTAAGCAGCCCGCGGGAGCACTGCGCTTAGCAGGCCGGCCCGTTAGAATTTCCCGCGCAGCCCAGCAATTCAAATTAAAACTTTTCTATTTCAATTCAAACACACTTCAGCACATAACTTCAAAAATCAACCCAGATCGATTCAGTGCACCAAATTGAATGAAACCAATTTTTTTGGAAAGGCCTGTGACTGCTTAATCCAAGCCCATTGGATTCAAGTCATTTGGATCCGTAGATCACCCATTGTAAAAATAACAAGGCAGAAGCTTTTCTGCATTCAAACATTTTTCAAATTTAAACAATAAAAGCTTTTGAGTTGATTCCAACTCTCTAAAATCCCATTTAACCATACCTTTCAGAATATATAAAAATATATAGGTTTACTTGTAGAAATAATGTTCAAGTAATAAAAGAATGCTTCATAAGAATTTCTAGCCACTTTAATTAATTAAAATAAAAGGGTAAAACCTTATTAAATTGTGACACCACTTTAAATCACATTCCCATGGACTACAATATGTGGTGATGACATGTGTCAACATGATCCCATGTTTAGTTTGGAGAATATTAAATCTTAAGTAGTTTTTCAGTGAGTAGAAATTACTTTTCTAAAAATAAAAAGATTTAAACCAAGCTTTAACCTTGTAATGTTAGAGATGATGCTAGATCATCTATAGGACCCTTCTGTGTGATGATTGCAAGTAGTTAAGTATTGTTTGGTGATTGTGTACCTCATATTTATTCATAGACGCTAGTACCGACCAAGGATACGAGGAGGAAGGAGGATACTACGAAGAGGAAGCCGAGGAGAACTTCAACCACTGCTCTGCACAAGGCAAGCTGATACTATACCAATGCAAGCTAAAACTTGCAAGACACTCTACTTTAGCAAGCCTAGTACTACTAGTGAATGTGCAATCTAACACTTGCAAGATACTATACCTATACAAGCTTATACTGATATTGATGCAAGCTAACCCTTGCAAGACACCCTACTGATGCCACAAACCCATACTTGTGATCCTACCTACTTGTTAAACCAATCCTAGAGCATAAAATTTGTCCTAAGCTAGAAACCTTGATATCAGCCTAAGATATAAGGTTGGACTTAGTGAAACTCCACTAGTTACCACCCCTCATTAGTACTACCCCCACCTGTAGATGCTAGTGCTAAGCATAAAACTTGATCAACTTTTAGATGGGAATACTTGGTGGAAGAATGGTTATGAAAACCTTGGAATGATGGATCATTCTATTGAAATGTTTTGGACATGTGTTTCCAAACACTTGATGATTTTGGTGATGAAAATGTTGAGGCATGAGCCTTAGCCCTTTATAAAACTGATGGTTGTCTGGATGCGATACCATTCCAATTTTAGCGTAAACCACAATACCGAATATTGGGTAGGGCTTGACCGAAACTTATATTCCTTAGTATTAGTTCCTCACGGCCAAGGTCCGAGTGAGGCTACCTTGTGAAGATTGTCCACTGCAGCACCAAGATGACAGTGGTCATGGTTGGGAGGCCAAACTCACAGGAGAGGTGCTTATACTAGGGCGTGTAATTGAAAGGTTAGGATTGATTATCCGCATACTGAGTATGGTGAATTCAGGATTTGTTCCTGACGGATGTATCGAATGTTGTGGTGAAAGTGTAAAATCTCTGTAGAGTGTCAAACTATTCGAATAGCCGCGTCCGCGGTTATGGGAAGTTGGAGTGGTCATACTGTTCCCCCGTCAGACTTTTCAAAATGACTTCTGAAATGAATTGAGACTTTGACTTGACCACAATAGAGTTGTGACCTGAATTACAAGATCCCACTTAGGAGTTATAAAATTGTGACTAGCTTTGGAACTTAGTAGAGATAAACCTGGCTTTTGCAAAACAACCCTAGATCCTAGTGTCCTATTATCCAAAAAACCCCTTTACTTGTTAGTATTAGTTTGCGAGTACTTAAAGAGTACTCATGGCTTTGTCCTTGGCTATTCCGATGGCCAGACTATGAAGGGGAGTACCTGGAAGATGGACCCCAGGAAGGTTACGACAACTAGGATCATCTCCCATCGTCAGCATTGCATGTGACCCCGAAGATGGAGCTTCGCCTACGCTACCGTTATTATTACGTATTCCGTTGCTTGATGTTGTATTAAGAACTGGATCATGAGATTCCTATTTGTGTAAGACTTATGTATCGTTTGTAATGGATGAAGTACTATGGTATCCAATTCTGTTTTGTCTCGCAAAAATGGTAATCCTGGGATTGTGATGTATGCCATAACAGGCATCAAAATTGAAAAATCCGGGTGTTGACAAGTTGGTATCAGAGCCATCCTGACCATAGGAGACCCTAGTTAGATTGCACGTTGAACCAAAAACTTAGTTTCAAAACGAAAGAACAAAAATATTTACGAAAAGTTATTCTCATTCTTACCTCTTTAATTCTTTAATAAAACTTCATGTTCCTCAAAAAAAAAAAACTCTTGCAAAATAGATAAAATTTTGACACACTTGATCACTCTGCTAATCTACTCATCCTATATTTTTATAGATGGACGTGAAGTACAACAAGTTTTACCAACTTGGGAATGGAGGAGACCTTATCTTTGAGAGGGATCTGGATCAGCTTTCGGAACTTCTGGAGCGTCCGCATCCCGAGTTCTTCGGAGCTCAGCTCAATGATCAAGGAGGAGAAGATCTGCAGTGGCTAATTGTTGCAAGTCTCCGAGGAAATATTGAACCTCCCACTGCGGAGGGAATTCAGTTTACCTTGAGGGAAAACAACTGGCTCGATGGACTTGCCAGAGCAATGCAGGAAGCTCTTTCCCGTCTGTGTGGGCAGAGCATCAATCAGATCAAGGGTACTCGCTTCGAGTTTTTCCCAAGGCGTGATGCAAATGGCCAACCACTGGAAGCCCCATACCACCCCGAGTTGAAGACTCAATTGGACCACCTTAGCTTCATGATGTATGATCGTCAGCAGGAATTGGACAACTGTCGTGACTATTGCAACCACAAGTCTGCCATCATCAAGACGAAGGACCAGACCATTGCCATGCTAGCAAAGTATCGCAAGTCTCGCCGCCGTCAGCTCGACAAGAAGGACCGCATTATTGCCCGTCTTTGCCATCGCATCTCATCGCTGGAAGAGACCATCCACGAGAGAGAATGTAGTTAGAGGAAAGGGAGAATGCCGGAGAGGATCTTCGTGGAGACCCTTACTCCTATCTCAGCGATGACGATGATTTTCTGGAGGATCAGGACATGGACTTCTTCACCGATGAGGACGATTTCGCCTTCATCGATGATGCTGAAGATGATGAAGCCACAGACTCCGAGGAGTAGTAGCACTGAGCACTAGCATAGTAAGTAGTAGACGGTCCCACTATATCGTAGTTTCCAGAATGGTTCTTAAAACCATCTGTTTTTCCTTGCTGTGGTGTGCGTTGTATCGAGTGATTGAATGAATGAAAAAGCAAGTTGCTAGAAAAATCTGAGTCAAACTCTAAAAACTTTTCAAAAACCCAAAACCTTAGCAATTTCCCTCTTTTCTCACGATCTATATCAAACTTCAGATGCCACATGGAGGAAGTGGTTCAGCCCCAGACCCGATGTTGCAGATCCTGCAAATGTTGACTTCTGACCGCGAAGCTGAAAGAGCAGAACGTCAAGCCAACCTAGCCACTCTGCAACAGATAGCCCAGCTAGCCCACAACAACCAAGGCCACGGAAATCAGGACAACCATGGATCTAAGCTCAAGAATTTCCAGAATACCAACCCACCCGTTTTCACCAAGTCAGAAGAACCCCTAGACGCCGATGATTGGATACAAACCATGGAAAACAACCTATATGTCGCCGGAGTGCAAGACAACGAGAAAGTCTTGTTCACCACCCATTATCTAGCCGGAGATGCCAGGGCATGGTGGAACAGTGTTCATGCAATGACCGGAGGCCAGATGATGACCTGGGAGGAATTCAAGGTCAAGTTTAGCAGAACCCATGTGCCACCAGGTTTGATCAAGAGAATGAGAGACGAGTTCAGAGAATTGAAGCAAGTAAGGATGACTGTAGTGGAATACCGTGACAAATTTTTGTCATTAGCTAGGTATGCCCCGGACGAGATAGACACCGAAGCCAAGAAGAAAGAAAGATTCCTGAATGGTCTGCATGACGATATGCGATGTGTTAGTCAATATCCCTTTGTTGATATTGAAGCCCTTGTCGACTCGCTATCCAGATGGAAGGAAAGATCAACCAGGACAATGAGAACTGCAAGCGCCGCATGATGCATCAACCAGAACCCATCGACCCCAAAGTATCGCCCAAACCCATCTCCGTGATTTGCCCCAAGAACCAACAGACCCTATGACCCGTCCAACCTATCCCAACCGTGGAAACCCTAGACCCGAGGAAATCACAACAACCCCGCAACTCTAGCAATTTCACCGTGCCCCACCCAAGTTCCACACCAACAATGTTACCGCTAACCCCAACACGCCCAGAGGATCGGAAGCAATGTTGTGCCTGCAGCCTAAGGACAAGTCACAAGTGACATGTTATGATGTGGAAATAAAGGCCACTATTCCAACGAGTGCCCCAACAAGAAAAATGCTACAGCCCCAACGCCAACGCCCAAGCTCAAGAAGAACGTCGTGTCCAATTGTGGAGAAGATTTGCCCTGTGGAATTCACTCAACCGCAATGGCCGTTTTTCTCATGCATGTCAAGAATCTCGAGCGCCAGACGTCGTGGCTGGGTATGTTTTCTGTTAATTCAAGACTTGCAAGAGTGTTGTTTGATTCTGGTGCATCGCATTCATTTTTCACCAAGAATTTGCTGCACTAGTAAAATTCAACCAACCAAATTGAAGCATGTGATGATTGTACAAATTCCGGATCAACCACCAAGGCTAGGCAAATTTGCAAGGCCATCCCTATCCGAATCCATGGCATAGATTTTATGCTAATCTAATAGTACTCGAACTAAAGGTTTGGAAGTAGTACTAGGAATGGATTGGATGTCCAAACATAAAGGATTGATTGATTGTAAGAAAGCCATCACCATGACCAAGATCATTGGAATATCATCGAGCATATATCCAAACCTTACCTCGCCCATTCAAGTGTAACAAGAGTCTAGCCCAACCTACCATTGACCAAGTTCGGATAGTCCGTGAATACCCGATGTATTTCAGATGTTTTGCCTAAGTATGCCCCAGATCGGGATATCGAGTTTATCATCGAACTAATCCCGGAAAAGGACCCATAGCCTAGAGACCCTATAGTATGAACCCGCGTCAGAACTAGAAGAATCAAGAAGCAATCGATTCCATGTTAGAAATCGGATTGATTCAACCGAGTGCGTCCCCATGGAGATCACCTGTCTTGTTTGTGGACAAGAAGGATGGAGGTAACCGTTTGTGTACGGATTATCGGAAGTTGAATGATGTCACCATCAAGAACAAGTATCCCTTGACTAAGATAGAAGATTTGTTTGATCAGTTGACCAGTGCCCAGGTGTTTTCTAAGATTGATCTTAGGACTGGCTATCATCAACTCAAGATTCGTGCAGAAGATATTCCAAAGACTGCCTTTACCACCAGATATGGATTGTATGAGTATACAGTCATGTCTTTTGGATTAACCAATGCCCCCGCTTATTTAGTGAACCTCATGAATAAGATTTTTATAGACTTCCTGGATAAGTTTGTCGTTGTTTTCATCGATGACATTCTGATTTATTCCAAATCAGAAGAAGAACATGAGCTACACCTAAGGACCATTCTTGGAACCCTTAGAGAGCATCAGCTGTATGCAAAGTTTAGCAAATGTGAATTCTGGTTACAGGAAGTAGGATTCCTCGGTCACATTGTATCAGCCGGAGGAATTGCCGTTGACCCTGCCAAAGTGAAAGATGTAGAAGATTGGCAAGCCCCAACCACTCAAACCCAAGTTCGTGCTTTTCTCGGATTGGCGGGATATTACCGCAAATTTGTAGAAGGATTCTCTAGTATCGCCAGACCCATGACCCAATTGCTGAAGAAGGACAAGAAGTTTGAATGGACCGACAAATGTGAAGCGAGTTTTCAAGAACTCAAAAGGAGATTGATTTCAGCCCCAATCTTGATCATGCCGGATATCACGAAGCCCTTCGATGTGTATTGTGACGCATCCAAGATTGGTCTCGGATGTGTGTTAATGCAAGAAGGCAAAGTTATATCTTATCTATCCCGACAATTGAAGCAACATGAACAAAATTACCCAACCCATGACCTCGAACTCGCAGCCGTAGTTCTAGCCCTGAAGACATGGAGACATTACCTGATGGGAAATAGTTGTGAGATTTATTCGGATCACAAGAGCCTAAAGTATATATTCACCGTAAGGAGCTGAATATGAGGCAGAATATGGATTGAGCTAATCAAGGATTACGACACGACATTCACTATCACCCTGGTAAAGCCAATGTGGTAGCCGATGCCCTTAGCAGATTACCGTGCCGCTTGAACTCCATGATTTTGAAGGAGCAACCAAGTTTGCACAAAGAGATGGAAGCTTTTCGAATGGAATTAGTAAGTGAAGGATTTTTGGCTAGCATAGAACTTCAGCCCACTTTGATCAGTCAGATTAAAGAGGCGCAGAAAGGAAATGCTAGTATCGACGGAATCAAGTGTCGTATCGGTACAGGCAAAGTACCCGGATTCACCGAGGACGAAGAAGGAGTTTTATGGTACAAAGGACGCCTTTGTGTACCATCAGATTCTGAGTTAAAAGAAGTTATCTTAAAGGAGGCTCATGATACTCTTTATTTTATCCATCCCGGAGGAACTAAGATGTATCAAGATTTGAAAGAGCAATTTTGGTGGCATAAGATGAAAAGAGAAATCGGAAGCTATATCGCCAAGTGTGATATATGTCAGCGAGTCAAGGCAGGACATCAAAGACCCGCTGGATTGTTGCAACCTTTGCAAATTCCGGAATGGAAATGGGATTCTGTAGGAATGGACTTTATCACTGGATTACCTACTTCTAGTAGGGGAAATGACTCTATTTGGGTCATAGTGGACAGATTGTCCAAAGTCGCCCATTTCTTGCCCGTTAAAACCACCTATCAGAGTTCAAAGCTAGTAGAGTTGTACATCGCTAGAATCGTTAGTTTGCATGGAGTCCCCAAGAACATCGTATCGGATCGAGGAACTCAGTTTATCTCGAGATTCTGGAAGAAAGTCAAAGAAGGTTTAGGAACTCGCCTAGATTTCAGTACCGCATATCACCCTCAGACCGATGGACAAACGGAGCGATTAAACCAAATACTCGAAGATATGCTTAGAGCATGTGTGCTAGAATATGGATCCAAGTGGGAAGACTGTCTGCCGTTTGCAGAATTTTCATACAACAATAGTTACCAAGCCAGTTTGCAAATGGCCCCATTTGAATTCATGTACGGAAGAAAGTGTCGCACCCCTTTGAACTGGTCGAAAGTAGGAGAGAGTCATATTTTCGGACCCGACATCCTACGAGAAGCAGAAGAGAAGGTTCACAAGATTCGTAAGCACCTCAAGACAGCCAAATCCCGACAGAAGAGTTACGCCGACAAGAGACGTCGAGACCTAGCCTTCAACATCGGAGATTTTGTTTATCTGAAAGTGTCGCCATTGAAGGGAATGCAGCGTTTCCAACTCAAAGGAAAGTTAGCCCCCAGATATATCGGATCTTTCAAAATTTTGAACCGTCGAGGAGAAGTATCTTATCAACTGGAACTACCTGAAGAGATGTCAGCTGTGCACAATGTGTTCCATATCTCGTTACTTCGGAAGTGTCTCGAAGTCCCCGAGAAGACCGAAGTGTTCAAGAATATCGATCACCGGACCATAGAGATTAACGATGACCTAACCTATCCCGAAGTACCCATCCATATATTGGAAGAAGCCTTTTGAACTACCAGAACCCGAAGCATCAAGTTTCTCAAGATTCAGTGGAGCAACCAAACATAAGAGGAAGCTACCTGGGAACGCGAAGATCACATCAGGATGGAGTTTCCAGATCTCTTTAAATCCTAGGTAATCTTTTTGTCCTTTTTCAAATCTCGGGACGAGATTTGTTTAAGGGGGGAATGTTTGTAACATCCCAAAAATACCAAACTTAGATCATCAAAGACTAACATCAAGATTAGGGTTAACAACAAAAAAAATTTCTAAATAAACTCATGAATGCATGTATATGTGTATGCATGGATTTTGAATTTCTTTAAAACCACCTTGTTTGTGTGATCCATTGCTTGTAAAATGTTTCTTAGGTGAAATGAACATCATCTAAAACATTTCCCACACTTTTCCTAAAGACAAGTAAATCAAAACAAATATATTAAGTGAATGGTCATTTTGACCAATTTAACTCCCATGCCTACTTTGGCTGTCTCAAACTTTCAAAACCTAATGAAACTTTTCTCGATCTTTGCACCCTTGAATGTACTCATAACAAGGTATCAAGGCCCACTTTGGGATCATCCAGAAACTTTCAAATGCATAGTTTAAATGACAATTCAAAATTGAATCTTCTTCATATGGGAAGATCCCACTTTTCCAAAACCCACTCAAACAAGCTCAACTTTCAAAACCCAAGCATCTGCAGACTCACCAGCACCAATCTAGCAAACCCACCAAAATTCATTTCAAAATTCAAAACTTGATTTCATGCGGCCATTTCATCAAACAAAGTGCGACACAAATCAAACAAAACATCAAACACTATAGTGTGCAGTGATTCTTGCCTAACTTGTCCCCTAGTTAGCTCACACACAACTCGGTAGATCATCTAGAAAGATTAGCCCAACACTAGCACCCCTGTGAGCTTGCCATTGTCATCAATGGTGAACAACCGAGCACCCCCATGTCACCCCATTGTGGACAGCAGGCTAGAGGAAGAACTAGCCGTGCCAACCTTGTCTGGGAGGCAGCCCACCGTCCACCGCCACTCCCTGTCCCAGCTGCGAGCGTTGCCAAGCCCTGGACCATGCGCACAAGCTACGCCCAGACCATGCCGAGCGTGCGCCAGAGCGCCACCCTCGACCAGCGCCTGCATCGCCGCTGCCCTCACCGCGTGTACACGATCACCACCGACCTGTGAGACCACCAGACATCCCGCTTGCCGCCCGTGCCATAAAGCCACCGCCCACCGTCAAGACGCCGCCTACAGCAGAGCCGCCTGCATCAAACCACACCGCCCCATACCGTGACCATGTCGTTGAGCATCGCCAGAGACACAACACCGCCCCCTACCCTTGCCCATTCCATTAGCCGCTCAGAACGCCGCCGACGAGCTCACCGCGCGCCGACGGTCCCTCGCCGACTATAAATAGAGGCCACCCCGCACGATTTCTTCACACCATCTCACTCCTCTCCTCACCGATCGTGCACACCATTCTTAGAGCAAGGCGAGCACCACCGCCGAATTTCATTAGAGCCCGCCGCCGGAGAAGAAGGGAGCCAGATTGAGACGCCCCAGAAAAGCCACCGGTACCAGGAGGTTCGTCGCCGACTTCGCTGTCGCCTCGCCGCCCTCGCCTGTACCCGGTGAGCCCCAGACCCCTCACTGGTCGCTTAGGTTTCGCTTCACCTTGAGTTGTCTCGCCGACGATGACCTCACCTGGATTAGAACTAGATCGAACGATCCACGTTACCCATACCGCCGCCCAGCCCGTGTCACCGATGAGTGGGGACACCCACTTAAGCAGCCGCAGAGCATCGCGCTTAGCAGGCCCGTTAGAATTTCCAAGAGCCCAAAGAATTCAAATTAAAAAAATTTCTATTTCAATTCAAACACACTTCAGCACCCAACTTCAAAAATCAACCCAGATCTATTCAGTGCACCAAATTGAATGAAACCAATTTTGTTGGAAAGGTCTGTGAAGGCTTAATCCAAGCCCGTTGGATTCAAGTCATTTGGATCTGTAGATCACCCATAGTAAAAATAACAAGGCAGAAGCTTTTCTGCATTCAAACATTTTTCAAATTTAAACCATAAAAGCTTTTGAGTTGATTCCAACTCTCAAAAATCACATTTAACCATACCTTTCAGAATATATAAAAATATATAGGTTTACTTGCAGAAATAATGTTCAAGTAATAAAAGAATGCTTCATAAGCATTTCTAGCCACTTTAATTAATTAAAATAAAAGGGTAAAACCTTCTTAAATTGTGACACCACTTTAAATAACATTCCCATGGACTACAATATGTGGTGATGACATGTGTCAACATGATCCCATGTTTAGTTTGGAGAATATGAAATCTTAAGTAGTTTTTCAATGAGTAGAAATTACTTTTCTAAAAATAAAAACATTTAAACCAAGCTTTAACCTTGTAATGTTAGAGATGATGCTAGATCATCTATAGGACCCTTGTGTGTGATGATTGAAAGTAGTTAAGTATTGTTTGGTGATTTTGTACCTCATATTTATTCATAGACGCTAGTACCGACCAAGGATACGAGGAGGAAGGAGGATACTACGAAGAGGAAGCCGAGGAGAACTTCAACCACTGCTCTGCACAAGGCAAGCTGATACTATACCAATGCAAGCTAAAACTGGCAAGACACTCTACTTTAGCAAGCCTAGTACTACTAGTGAATGTGCAAGCTAACACTTGCAAGATACTATACCTATACAAGCTTATACTGATATTGATGCAAGCTAACCCTTGCAAGACACCCTACTGATGCCACAAACCCATACTTGTGATCCTACCTACTTGTTAAACCAATCCTAGAGCATAAAATTTGGCCTAAGATAGAAACCTTGATATCAACCTAAGATATAAGGTTGGACTTAGTGAAACTCCACTAGTTACCACCCCTCATTAGTACTACCCCCACCTGTAGATGCTAGTGCTAAGCATAAAACTTGATCAACTTTTAGATGGGAATACTTGGTGGAAGAATGGTTATGAAAACCTTGTAATGATGGATAATTCTATTGAAATGTTTTGGACATGTGTTTCCAAACACTTGATGATTTTGGTGATGAAAATGTTGAGGCATGAGCCTTAGCCCTTTATAAAACTGATGGTTGTCTGGATGCGATACCATTCCAATTTTAGCGTACAACCACAATACCCGAATATTGGGTAGGGCTTGACTGGAAACTTATATTCCTTAGTATTAGTTCCCTCACGGCCAAGGTCTGAGCTGAGGCTACCTTGTAAAGATTGTCCACCTGTGCAGTACCCAAGATGACAGTGGTCATGGTTAGGAGGCCAAACTCACAGGAGAGGTGCTTATACTAGGGCGTGTAATTGAAAGGTTAGGATTGATTATTCGCATACTGAGTATGGTGAATTCAGCATCTGTTCCTGACGGATGTATCGAATGTTGTGGTGAAAGTGTACAATCTCTGCAGAGTGTCAAACTATTCGAATAGCCGCGTCCGCGGTTATGGACAGTTGGAGTGGCCATATTGTTCCCCCGTTAGACTTTTCAAAATGACTTTTGAAATGAATTGAGACTTTGACTTGACCACAACAGAGTTGTGACCTGAATTACAATATCCCACTTAGGAGTTAGAACATTGTTACTAGCTTTGGAACTTAGTAGAGATTAACCTGGCATTGGCAAAACAACTCTAGAGCCTAGTGTCCTGTTATCCAAAAACCCCCTTTACTTGTTAGTATTGGTTTGCGAGTACTTAAAGAGTACTCATGGCTTTGTCCCTGGCTATTCCCATGGCCAGACTATGAAGAGGAGTACCTGGAAGATGGACCCCAGGAAGGTTACGACAACTAGGATCATCTCCCATCGTCAGCATTGCCTGTGACCCCGAAGATGGAACTTCGCCTACGCTACCGTTATTATTACGTATTCCGCTACTTGATGTTGTATTAAGAACTGGATCATGAGATCCCTATTTGTGTAAGACTTATGTATCGGTTATAATGGATGAAGTACTATGGTATCCAATTATGTTATGTCTCGCAAAAATCAGAATCCTGGGATTGAGATGTATGGCATAACGGGCATCTAGGATTGAAAAATCCGGGTGTTGACAACGCATGTAACTTAATCCCTTTGTCTCACGATATATTACATGTCCGAGATTCGATCATCGGTATCTCCATAACTAGTTTGATATCGTTCCTGACATGTATTCTTTTCTCATTCCCGTGATATAAAATTCCAGTGATCAAATCACTTGCTTGCAAGCTAACTAATGTGATATCACCGAGAGGGCCCAGAGTATATCTCTCTATCATCGGGATGGAAAAATTCCACTCTTGATCCATGAGCCTCAACATAACACCTTCATAGCACTAAACCCATCTTTATAGTGACCCTATTACGGTGCGACGTTTGATGTTATCAAGATACTCTTCCGGTGTTAGTGATTGACATGATATCATGGTCTAAGGACTAGATTACTTCGTATGATGTTATAGCAATATAAATACAATGACTTTGATCGTAATTCTATACTTTGGATGAATGTTCATCACATAATTCCAATAATGTTGTGACCTTGTTATTAACAACATACAATGTCCATGATCAGGAAACCTTTGATCATCTTGTTAATCAACGAGCTGGTTTATAAGAGAGGCATAACTAGGAACTTTCTATTTGTTTATTAAACACACATGAATTAACGTTTTCATATTAATACAATGATAGAATGCAAAATAAACATTTATCATAAATAAGGAATACGATAATAACCACATTATTATTGCCTCTCGGGCATATTCCCTTTAGTATCCCACTTGCACTAGAGACAATAATCTAGTTTCAAAACTTTGCATATTGAACACCTATGTCTTTCTGGTGTTCCATATATGTGATTGAAAGTGGTTAACATAATCTACGGATCTGACGCTTTCAGGTCGGTGTTTATTTGCATGTCTTTGTGTCTTCACGCATCACTCATTCTCCAATGAGATGGCATCGTATAAATTTGGTGTTTTGGTGAGACCTTTAGTTCCTTGGGGTTAAATTATGTCGATACTATTGTCTTACAATATATCTTTCGTGTTAGCCCGTTGCGAACCAAACCTTAGTTTGATAACAAACTACTTGACACAAATGCCCTCCTTAGCTGCTACTATAGCAGTCATATACATAGCTTTTTGTTGTAGTATCCGTCACGATTTCTTAACTTTGGAATTCATCCAAATTCTTCATGGAAACTCCTTTACATTTCATTGTGCTACCCATAGTTTAAATTGAGATAAACTTAATTTTTATCTTGTGATAAAACTAGTATCAATGTAACGCTTTACAATGAACTTTTTGTAACTTATACAAATGGAATATATTCTAAATTCTTCCATAAGATTATAAGAATATCATTACTATCGTCCAATGATCATTTTATGATTCATTCTGGTATACGCTCATAAAATGTGTACATATCATGCTATGATTGATCAAAATATTCTTGTGATTTCACTCATTAAGTGTCAAAGCACTTGTATCTTGTTTCACTTATCAAGTGTCGATACACTTGAATCTTGATTCAATTCTTTTCCATGCGATAAGAACCGTTTCTCGTCGTTTCTATATTGAACTCCTTCAATATCTCATATATATACGTTTGGCACAACCATATTAGCGTCACATCTATCCATGTAGACATTAATGCTAAATATTCGAGTTTTTCCTAAGTCTTTCATCAAAATGAAATTCTTAACCTTTGTCAATAAAAGATACACCATTTCCAATCAACAATATGTCGTCCACATAATGTATTAGAAATATGTCTCGGCGCTCCCACTTAATTTCTTGCAAATGCAAGCATCTTCATCGTCTCCAGATGGAAACTCCTTTAATAGTTTCATCACGGTGAAGATTCCAACTCCGCGATTCTTACTTCAACCATTGAAGTTTGCATGCCCTTTTTAGCATCCTTTGAATTTAACAAAACCCTTTGGATCGTGTCATGCACACGTCGTAGTAACCATTCTTTTAGAAGAACTTTGTTTTGTTTATTTATCTACCATATACCAAATTATATGTAGTGGTAGCTACTTTAACCCGTCCAGACTAAATATCGCTATGAGAGATCAAATCTTTTCATAGTCAACTCCTTGAACATTGTCATAAAAAACTTTACGACTGTCGACTATTTCATAGATGTGAAACATCCATGTCTGTTTCTTTATAGATCCAAATACGACCGATAGGTTTTTACACCTTTTCGGAGGGTCTTCCAAGTTCAAAACTTGTTTTCTCGTGTATGGAACTATCACGGATTTTATGGCTTCAAGCCATTTGACGGATTCAGGGCCCATCATCGCTTCTTTGCATGTAGTCGGTTCATCATTGTCAAAAAACAATGATTTACTCTCAAATCTCAGCATTTGATTGTTTATCCGACCTACTTGGTTCAATAGGAAATTAGACCTCTGTGACCACAACCTTTGAGGCACGTGAGCCATGAGCATTCTGGATGCCTCCAGAATGGTTCACGGTGCTGCACAACTCAGCACATATAGCTAAGGTTCGTTAACCTTTATTAAAGTTCTATTCTCCTCCCACTTAACTTTTGTGAAAAATTCCTTTTTCAAGAAACTTCATGTTTCAAGTGACAAACCCTTTTGTCCTCGGTGTTATGGAGGAATACCCAATGGTTATTCGAAATAACCTACACAGACATTCTCATCTGGCTTTGGTTGTAAACATCTTACTTATGCTTAGCATACCAAAATTTAAGAAATGACAACTTGGGTTTTACCCCAAACCATAACTTACATGGTGTCATTTCAATGGATCAGGATGGATCTCTTTTCAGTGTAAAAGTGGTAGTCTCTGAAGCTTTTAATCTTTGAAAACATAATGGCAGTTTTATAAATAACACCTTTGATCCAACCATGTCAAACAAGGTTTCATTACAAATCTCAAACACTCCATATTCCTATGGTGTTTCGGGAGATGTAAATCTAGGTGTTTTGCTAAACTTGCAACTCAAATAAATCCCTTTATGATAAAATCATAAATCATTTATTTTGTTGATAAAATTGCAACTCAAATAAATCCCTTTATGATAAATCATAAATCATTTATTTTCTTGTTACGATGATTTTCCACTTCATCTTGAGAGTCTTTGAATGTTTTCAAATATTTCATACTTCTTTATCATTAAGTGAATATTAACTCAAATTTATGGAGAAAGCATATGAAGTTGAAATCCATCGCTTACGACTACACATAATGGACTACATACATCGATATGTCTAAATTCCAATATTTTAGTCGTTCGTTCTTCTTTGGCCTTTGAACGAAGTTTTAATTATCCAGCGGAAAGTCTCACAAGTGTCACTTGATCAAATCAAGGACTCCAAAAATCCATGAATATGGAGATTCTTCATGTTTTATGTCCAATATAATTTAAATGGCGATGTCACTTCGTAAGTGATCTTTCAATCATTTGTCTTGCGACATTTTAGCATTAGTTTTTATGGATGTGATTTCTCCAACTAGATTTTTAAATCATCCATCTTATATGTAATATGGTAATTATTTGAACAATCTTTGTTCTCATAATACCTGATTTAAATAACTATTATTAAAACAATTCTTGAAGGCAAGCTTTGATGTCAACGACAAATACAAATAACGGCTTGTTTGTTTTTGATGATCATCATCAGATATTCTCTTGCTAGTTACTTAGGACATTGTAGTTCATGAATTGCGTTATTCTATATGAAATTTCATACCAACCAATTTTATATCCAATACCCAAGAACAACATTGTTTAACAATCAAAGAATACAACCGTAACATGTATGTCACCTATATACCTAAACTGGATATTTCCAGTCTTTTCTTTTCTACCAAATATATTTTATAGATTCTCTGTTAGAATTTCCTTTTCCTTTTTAAAAGAATATATCAACATCAACAGTGGTGCCATATGCATGACACATAGTCCAAAGCATGTATATTCAAATACTAATACCTTTGGACTTGCACTTTGAAGTAGATCACCATCATCAAATGATCAGCATTCTTTCAAAATACATTCTTTAGTAATATTTTAGTGTATTAAACACTTGACATACATCTTATATTTATCCTTATCATGAAGACTTTCATGAAGCTAATGTAGCTTATGAAGGTGAATCACGAGTATAACATTACTTTCCAAAACCCTTTTGGATGATTAGGATTTCTAGCATCTCCAACCTTCACAAATTCTCATCCAATATGAGAACATATATTATACTCTATCATATTGCAACCAAAAAATTGTTTCAGATATCGTTATATCTGCCACACATGATGGTTTCTGAAACAATTCTTTCAGCTCCTAGATAATCTCGATATTTAAATCAAGAATCATGGAGGCAAACATGATACTTTAGATATTAACACTAGAATTGTCACTCTCGATTTAATACTAATTCTTAAACGTCACACAGTAAACAGAGTTTGCTGAAAGTTTGCAATAGGTCTTTAAAATTTAGATTGACACTCAATACAATACGATACCAGCTCGTAAAGTAAATATCCAGAATTCTATAGTTCTATTACTCAATTACAACTAAGCATAAGGTGGTGAACGAATGACAATGACTACAACAAATTATGCAAATTCACTTTGATTTAATTTACGATAAATTGAATTCTACTAATCCAAATTAGAAATGAACCCCCACTCAAAACGACATCCCTCGTGTATTTTTAGTGATTACATGAATCAAATCCACTACACCAAGTCCGATCATCACGTGAGTCGGTGTAGCTTCAAAGGCGAGCATCTATATGGTCATCATATGAAAACACATGACTCATGCTTAACCTTTCGATCCGTGTTCCGAGGGCATGTCTGTACATGCTAGGCTCGCCAAGTAAGAACCTTAGTATTCGCGTGTGTAAAACTGTCTTACACCCGAGATATGCTTGTGGATTCAAGTACACCCGATCATCACATGATGTCTTGAAGCGACGAAACATTGTCGGTGCATACTTAAGGAAGAACACGTTTTTATATTGAGATTTAAATGAGGGATCATCTTATTATGCTAATAAAACGACATACTAGCAATAAGTGAAATGATATGGTTCTTGCACTTGATCTCCATCATGTGCATCGTGGTATGATCCTCATCATTTCTTTATGTGTAAGGCCAAGGTCTATGGAACTTACATGTTATATGTGTTGTAAGAGTATCGACTTATACTTTTAATTACAACATCACCATATCATGACACTAGACCAGCAACAATCTAAACTATACGCCTCTAATTTATCTATTGCAAGTTCTACGTGGCTTAGGGCTTTCGAAGATAGAACCGTTCTTACCTACGAACATGAACCACAAAAAGGATAATCAAATTGTTGAAAACTCGTTGCAAATTATATATTTACTATAGTAGGAGAGGCAGACACCCGCTAGCCACTTATGCAAAACTAGTTGCATGTCAAGCGTGGAGCAAGTCTCATGTGCGAGCACATGTAAAGTTTGTCCGGGCCGCTTCATCCCACTATGCCACCAATATCCAAAGTACAACTAAGAAGCAATAAAATGATCATCATCGCCCACATATACATATGTGTACTACCCGTGCAAAGCATCTATGCATAGATTTGGATCTGATACCACTGTAGGGTTCGCAACATAGAAAACAAAAAAATTCCTATGATGGGAACAACTAAGTACCAAGATATATCTACTAGATACAAGAAACGGGTGGATATAGATCCATAGAATACATACCCTCGAAGACCGAATAGCATTAACGAGGTTGTACTTGTGGATGATGTAGACGAACGCTTGCCGATCTCAAGGTCATGATGAAGTCCATATGGTCCAGCCGGTCCAGCACCATCAAGTCCAGCACCGCAAAGAAGTGGTGCATCCGTGATCGCACACACATCAGGGTAGCACGACAACATCCACGCCCTCGCTCTAGCGAAGCAAAAAATCCTTCCAGAAAAAGCCATCGGGAACATGTATCTCGCTGATCCGAGACCATGGGGAAATTCTAAAGGGGGAGAGAGATCCTTCGCGAGGAGGTGTGCTTTGAGAGGAAGAGAGGGGGGCCTTTATAGGGAGAGGGAAGGCACCCCAAGGGGCATGGCACCCAGCCATGGTGGCTGCCCCCACCTCTTCCACATTCATGTGGGTGGAGCTTCCACTCAAAATTAAAAGCCTCCACTCAAAAATCCACTCACATGCATTAAATTTCCACCAAATTTAATGCAAGATCTCATTTAAATAAAAATCTTTAATCTATTTATTCAGAATTTTGTTAATTACTATAATTAACAAACATTCACATAAAACCCCTTATAACATTTCAATTTCACATGCATAACCAGTTTCAGCAATTTCAACCGAAACAGTTCTGGAGTCTAGTGAAATAAATTCCCGCGCTTTCCTTTTTCTTTCTATGGCATATTATTTGCTCCAAATGGTTTCGGTATCCCTTAAGTGTGTCACCCTATGATTCACGAATAATTTAGACATGATCGATACCCCTCTCTGCTCAATAATTAGCAGTGGGACCTGGAGATTCGTACTGAATCCCACATATTCAACGATGACTTCTATGATCGTGTGAACCTTATATGCATGTAACTCAATCCCTTTGTCTCACGATATATTACATGTCCGAGATTCGATCATCGGTATATCCATACCTAGTTTGATCTCGTTACCGACATGTACTCTTTTCTCGTTCCCGTGATATAATATTCTAGTGATCAAATCACTTGCTTGCAAGCTAAGTAATGTGATATCACCGAGAGGCCCAGTGTATATCTCTCCGTCATCGGGATGGACAAATGCCACTATTGATACATGAGCCTCAACATAACACCTTCGTAGTACTAAACCCATCTTTATAGTCACCCTGTTACGGTGTGACGTTTGATGTTATCAAGATACTCTTCCGGTGTTAGTGATTGACATGATCTCATGGTCTAAGGACTAAGATTACTTCGTATGATGTTATAGCAATATAAACACAATGACTTTGATTCTAATGCTATACTTCGGATGAATGTTCATCACACCATTCCAATGATTTTGTGACCTTGTTATTAACAACATACAATGTCCATGATCAGGAAACCTTTGCTCATCTTGTTAATCAACGAGCTAGTTTATAAGAGAGGGATAACTAGGAACTTTCTATTTGTTTATTAAACATAGATGTATTAACGTTTCTGTATTAATACAATTATAGCATGCAAAATAAATATTTATCATAAATAAGTAATACGATAATAACCACTTTAGTATTGCCTCTCGGGCATATTCCCTTCAGATCCTAGTTGTCATTGACCTCATGCTACCCATCATCCTGGTAGTCCTCCTCGTAGTCTGGCCATGGGAATAGCCAGGGACAAAGCCATGAGTACTCTTTAAGTTCTCGCAAACTATCACTAACAAGTAAAGTAGTTCGAGTAGGAATCCTAAGCTCTAGGTTTATTTGCAAAAAGCCATGTTTATCTCTAACTGAGTTTAGAAGTAAAGAAAACTAGTTTAAAGGTCTAAAACACCTAAGTGGGAACTTAGTTTTCATATTCACAACCCTGTTGTGGTCAAGTCAAATTCATAGTTCATTTCAAAAGTTATTTTGAAAACATCTGATGACGGAACAGTATGGCCACTCCAACTGTCCATGACCGTGGACGCGGCTATTAGAATAGTTTGACACTCTGCAGAGGTGGTACACTTTCACCACAACATTCGATACATCCGTCAGGGATAACCCTGAATCATCATACTTAGTATGAGGATAATCAATCCTAACCTTTCAATTATACACCCTAGTATAGGCACCTCCCCTATGAGTCTTTCCTCCCAACCATGACCATCTTTCATCTTGGGAACTGCATACGTGGACATTCATCATGAGGTAGCGTTAGCTCAACCTCTTCCGCAAGGAAACCCATACTAAGACATATAAACTTCCAGTCAATCCCTACCCAAATTCGAGTATTGTGTTTGAATGGTAAAATTGAAATGGCATCTCATCTGAACCCAACCATCAATTTTTAATAAAAGGGCTAAGGCTCATGCCTCAACATTTTCAAATCATCTTGTGTTCATAACACATGTCAAAACATTTCAATAGAATGAATCTTCATTCCAAGGTTTTCATAATCATTTTCACCAAGTATTCCCATCTAAAGTGATCAACTTTTATGCTTAGCACTAGTCACTAAAATTGAGGGTATTCACAAATGAAGGGCGCTAAACAAGTGTGACTATCCAAATCTAGTCTCATGCCTTAGTGTGACATATAAGTATATCTACTTAGGCCAAGTTTTATGCTCTTTATGCTATCTATACTATCTTTCCAAAAATCACAAATCACTAAGTAAAAGTAAAGAACTTTGGTAAAGATAAAAGAATAAAGCTTGCAAGTAAAACTCAAATTGTTGTAATCAGGGTTGCAAACCAAAGCATGCCTAATGCATCTTGCATAGGTTAACTTCTATTGTGAGGCTTGCAAGTATTAACTTGCTTGCATAGTTAACATGCAAGTGGCAGCTTCCCTTGGTTGGTGTAGTGGTTGAAGTCTTCTTCTTCTTCGTAGTACTCCTCCTCCTCGTAGCCTTAGTCGGTACTAGCGTCTATAAATAAATACAAGGTACAAAATCACCAAAAAATACTTAACTACTTCTATTTAGAACACAAGGGCTCACCTAGATGATCTAGCATCATCACAAACATCACATGCAAAAAAGACCTAGTCTTATTTATTTTATTTTGGAAAAGTAATTTCTACTCATTGAAAACTACTTAAGATTTAACAATTTAAAATATGGGATCATGTTGACACATGTCATCACCACATATTCTAATACTTGGGAATGTGATTTAAAGTGGTGGTCATATTTTATAAAGTTTAAAATTACTATTTTAAATTATTAAAGTGACTAGAAATGCCTATGTATCATTCTTTTAGTACTTGTCCGAGATCACTGCATGCAAACCTAAATATTTTTACATATTCAGAAAGATCTTGTCAAATGTGATTTTTGAGAGGTGGAATCAACTCAAAAGCATTTATGGTTGATTTTTTAAAAATGTTTGAATGTGGAAGAGTCTCTGTCTTGTTATTTTTACTATAGATGATCTCCAATTTCAAATGGTTTGAATCCAACGGGCTTGGATTTATAATTTCAATACCTTTCTAGAAAAATTAGAATCAGGTCATTTGTTTCAATAAATGTCTTTGAATTGATTTTAAAAGACACTGACTGAACTAGGTTTGAATTAAAATGGAAAATATCTATTTGAATTACTGGTCTACGCGTGGGAACTAAATTGGGTCGGCCCAACTACACAGCGCACTCGCAGCGTGCTGCTAACAGGGTGTTCCCATGCGTCAGCGGCTTAGTTATCTCGAAGCAGTAAGTTTCAATCCGGGTCGTGCGATTAGACTAGGATCTATGGTTGTGGTGCATCGTCTCCGTCGAACAGCTCTGATGAGACAGAACCCTAACGGCGATGGTGGGGGTACGCGGTGGCTCACCTGGGCTCCAGCTAGTGTCAGTGATGGGGGCGAACAAAGTTGTCTATGATGGCGGTTTGAACGGTGGTCGCGGTAGCTCCTGGGGTGGTCGCAATCAACAGACCCTTTCCTCCTCCACAGTGGCAGGGTGCGGCCAAATTCTGATGGGATGGTGCTCGCCTTGCTCCGAGGAAGGGTCAGGGGTGGTTCTGAGAGGGGGGAGTGTGATGGTGTGAAGAATTGATGTAGAGGGGGCATCTATTTATACACCGGCGAGAGGGGCAGCGCGCGATGGTAAGGTTCCTACTACGACGTCAGTACAACAAGCTACGGGCATGGCGAAGGACGTAGGACGGTGTGGTGTCTCCTGGCGATCATCACGTGCTTAATGGCACGACACGGGGCGGTCGAGGATGGTCGGAACGGGTCGATGCTCTGTGCGGCACTGACGGTGTTTTAGCTGACGTACAGGGCCTTCGTGTCGCGCGACAGCGAACGATCGTGTTCTGGGAGGTATCTAGGGGCATGGCGAGTGCAGGTGCACGCGGTGAAGGCGAGGCGCGGCGTGTGTGCACGCGTGTCGGCTGGCGCGCTCTTGGCATGGCAGAGAGAAAATGTGCGCAGCTGTTCTCGGTGGTCCACGGCTTGGCTGCTCTCGACGGTTGGACATGGGGTGGCGATGGACGGTGGTGATGGTGTTATGCCGAGTGGGGTATACCCAGCAGGACGTTTCCTACTAGCGCAAGCTGCCAGCGAGTGGGCTTGCAGGACGGCGACTAGATCAAGACCCAACAAGGAGCCAGGCGACTGGAAGCTGAAGGCCCAGAAGAGTAGTTAGGCCCAGTCGGATTAGGTCAAACACCCTCTGAATCCTTAACTAATTCAGTTGTAGATCTGTAAACCATAGCGAGGTGAGTCTATATAAACCTCCCTAGGGTACACATAGAGGACACTTTCCATCATACACCCCCTACGACTCGCCACCTAGTCGTCGAACTCGTCCTTGTACTCTCTCATCTATACGAGTCTAGCAGGAGTAGGTCTTTACCCTCCGGGGGTCGAACCTAGGTAAAACCCTATGTCTCTACCCTCATCTCGCACCGCAAACGGCTAAGTATAGAGCACCCCTTGGATGCCCGGGAAAACTATGGCCCGGTCGGTGATCTTCAGCATGTCGGCGATCTTGACTGCGCCCTTGGATGAAGGATACCCGCTGGTGACGTCGTCGAGGTCGAAATCGTCGGGGAAGTGCGTGAGCCCAAGGCTCAGCGCATTCGCCGCCCCTCAGCGAAAAGCCAACCGTGACATGAACTCCACAACTGCTGGAGCGTTCTCCAGGTACCGCCAGACCTCGGTGAGCTCGCTGGGGATAACCTCCGTTGGCGAAATCTTCTGAAGGTATGTGTGGATTGTAAGATCCCTCCTTTGTAAAGGAAAAGGATCCCTGTGATGGCAATGCTAGTCCCTGGATCATTGCTAGCATCCACAGTTTAAGATGAAGTACACAGATACAAAGGTCATTTATTACATCCATTCCAGAGATAAAACATAGTCTTTTACAACTCAAGGCCACAGGCCTAATACAAGAGTTTTGGAATAATAAAATAAACATAAGCCTTCATCTTCATGTGCCACATGCAAGCATGTTGAGTGTAGACACATGACACCTAATCATCATCGGAGTAACCTACAACATCACAAGTTACAGCCACAGTGGGTCAATACTTTGGAATAGTATTGGCAAGTGATACCTTAGTAAATTTTAAGTGGACTATATTACTATATGCATTTTTGCTAAGTGTAGCTTGGCTTGCTTTGCTCAAAATAGGTTTTTTCTATTAGTTGAAATCTCTAAGTTTTTCTTTGTCAAAAGCTTTTCCCAAGAAACCATCAATAGGCATTGAGGTCCTTCACCCTTGTTCACCCAAAAGTTTTTACTTAGAAGTTGGAGTGATGAGATTCTTGATAGCTTCCATGTCTTGATGCTCAAGTTGTCCATTGCCATGGACTTGGATAAATACTTAGATTTTCCATCTGCAGAGGTTGTGCACTTTCCCCACCAGACTTGGCTTCCCAAGACAGGACCTTTCAGAAGCCTTCCCTTAGTCAAAATGGACGCGTTCCAACCTATCATCCCACTACCACCAACTGTCCAAATGACTAAGTTCTAGCAACCTAGGTGATCCAGGCAGAGCCCATATTGCCAAGTGGCTGCACTATAAGCTTCTCAACACTTGGCCTCTAAAATACCTTTGTGCCTGGGTGGCATACCACAAGTGAGATACACAAGGTAAACCATGTCCATGGGCCTTGTGTAACCACTCAACCAAAAACCACCATTCAAGTCCCATTCCACCCAGGAGATTCATTGACTTAGTTGTTTTATTAAGAAAAACATCAGTCCAAAGACTTAGAAATATTTTCATCATAGCATGTATATACTTTACCAACCCTTGTTTGCTACTAGCTAGGAATGGCATGGCATAGTAACCTAACTTAGGAATTTCCTATCAATTCTACAACTACTTAGGATTTCCCAACATAGCATTTGGCAAAATAGTAACATCCAAGACTTAGCAAAATATTTCTAATGCTTGTACAAAATATAGGGATGGAAATATTCATGAAGTACCACTTGCCTTGGTAATGGGGAGAGTAGCACTCTTCACAATCACAATCACTAGCACCAAAATCTACACAAAAAAATTGTTGCACAAAATTACACACAATTCATATACAATCATAAATATAGGCATGTATGCAAAAATGCTAAGTGATGATTTTAAAACCCAACCAAGAAAATGCAAGATACTGAAACATAACGAAGTCAAAAACTTGCTAAACCAAACTTATTTAGCACTAAAACAAATTACTAAACAAATTCTATACTCAAACTAGTCCTAAACAAGTTTCTGCATAAAAAGTCATTTTAACAGAAACTTTTTACTAAACACATTGCATAAACAGAAGGGCTTGTCTCCCTGATTCCAACGGTATAAAATTTGCAAAAATCTAACATGGAAATCAAAAGTTATAGCTATTTTAATTTTGGATCAAAATCTGATTTCAAATCTGTTTTTGAATCAAACCCTAGCCACACGTCATATTCTTACTGGCGCGTACCGCTTCGCTCCGGATCGCGCTTGCTAGACTTAGGATCTAACTAACGAAGCACGGTTCAGATCCAATCATACCGCTTCGCTAAGTGAACTAATCCTACGCGCTGGATCTGGATCTGACGGCTACCATTCATCTAAACAAAATCGAGCGGCGCTAGCGGCGGCGAGCTCTGTCTGCGGCGGAGCGGCGCTACAGGTCGTCCGGAGGGGCAGGAGGATGCTCACCAGGTTTGCAGCGTCGAGGAGAACCTCAACTTGGCAGCGGCTTGACGAGGGGCGCACGGGCACGATCGCTGAGGCTCGTCGGAGTTGCGGCGGCGTCTGTCATTTGCAGTCGAGGTCGCTGGGGAGGCTCCGCGTCATCCTAGTACAAGGCAGAGGGTTCAGGAGATGCGCAAGTGACTAGCGAACCAGTTGGTATCAAGGGGAAGGCAAGGGGCGTTCGGGTCTTACCGATATTGCTCGCCGGAGTCGAGCGACGGCGCAGGTGGTTGCGGTCGTGAACGGAAACGGTGACCTGGGTCACGAGAAGGCAAAAGAAAAGTGTCAGCAGATGCACCAGATCATGCTGGAGATGATAGTTTGAACCAGAGAGAGGGGGGCGGTCGAGGCTCACCGAAATTAGTCGCCGGAGTCGTCGGTACTGCGGGCTTTCGAGGTCAAATGCGCGCAGCCTGGTGGCGGAGTGAGCGAGGAGAGTGGGGGGAAATGACCGCGGTGCAGAGGGGATTATGTAGGCGAGAGGGGAGCGGCGATTAAGCGCGGAATCAAGGCAATTAAACGAAGAATCAATCGCGGCAGTGATGGGCGGAGGAAACGGCTGGCGACGGGGTCGGGCGCGATTTGGGGAAGACGAGGGTGAGCTGGCGAGGTCCACCAGTCAGCGAGGGAGACGGAGAGGGGGTGGGGTCTGGGTGTCAGCGTCTATGTGGGTGTGTACGCGCGTGCGAGCGAGCGAGAGAGTGGTCGGGTCGGCTAGTTGGGCCGGTTCTGCTGCTGGGCTAGAATAGGAGCGCATGGCCCTTTTCTTTTTTTTATTTTTCTGTTTTAATTTTCAGGAATGGTTTTCAAATGAATTCAAACTATTTTTGAATTCAAATCTTTCTGGGGTTTTTGTAGTGTGAAACAGTCTCAAATCTAGGCATAAAACCATGTGGTTACTTTGCAAAGGCTTGGTCATTTTTGGAGAAACAAAATATCAGGAGCTTTGCACTTGATTTGCAAATGTTTGAAAAATGGTTTTTGAACCATTTCCATTTTGTAAATCTTGGTTCAAATTCCACACTCAATCCATTCAACAAAGGAGACAAACAACCTAGTTTTTAAATCATTCAAACTCTCAAATGGGGATGGCCATTTGATTTAAGTTTGCTCACATGAAATCATAACACTGTGTGCTTTGTTCTTCTGAAATGAGTTTTGAAATTGATCTCAATTCTATATGCATGCATGAATGATATGCAAACTTTGAAATCATGATTTTAGGGATATTACATGGATGCAAGTCGCTGACAAAGTGGCAGAGTTCACCAACATAGTGGCACACTGCCGCGTGTCGTATGAGTGCGCTTAGACTTCGTCGTCTAGAATCTTCCCTGCAAAGCACAAGTACACAATCAGAAAGGCTCCAACAAACCAAAGGCGAACCGCACGCTCGGGGACTCGCCAGTCACTCAAAAGAACAAGGAGCTCACCAATCAGAGGATGGAAGATTCTCGTAATGAAATCCTACAGACCAGAGAGGTCATCCTACAGTCCGGCAACGAGCGCATCTGATACCTTCCGCTCCTCGGCAAGAGTAGCAGCAACGGAATTAGTCGCCGGAGTCGTCGGTACTGCGGGGTTTCGAGGTCAAATGCGCGCAGCCTGGTGGCGGAGTGAGCGAGGAGAGTGGGGGGAAATGACCGCGGTGCAGAGGGGATTATGTAGGCGAGAGGGGAGCGGCAATTAAGCGCGGAATCAAGGCAATTAAAAAAAGAATCAATCGCGGCAGTGATGGGCGGAGGAAACGGCCGGCGACGGGGTCGGGCGTGATTTGGGGAAGACAAGGGTGAGCTGGCGAGGTCCACCAGTCAGCGAGGGAGACAGAGAGGGGGTGGGGTCTGGGTGTCAGCGTCTGTGTGGGTGTGTCCACGCGTGCGAGCGAGCGAGAGAGTGGTCGGGTGGGCTAGTTGGGCCGGTTCTGCTGCTGGGCTAGAATAGCAGCGCCTAGCCCTTTTCTTTTGTTTATTCCTTTTTCTTTTTCTGTTTTGATTTTCAGGAATGGTTTTCAAATGAATTCAAACTCTTTTTGAATTCAAATCTTTCTGGGGTTTTTGCAGTGTGCAAAAGTCTCAAATCTAGGCATAAAACCATGTGGTTACTTTGCAAAGGCTTGGTCATTTTTGGAGAAACAAAATATCAGGAGCTTTGCACTTGATTTGCAAATGTTTGAAAAATGGTTTTTGAACCATTTCCATTTTGTAAAGCTTGGTTCAAATTCCACACTCAAGCCATTCAACAAAGGAGACAAACAACCTAGTTTTTAAAACATTCAAACTCTCAAATGGGGATGGCCATTTGATTTAAGTTTGCTCACATGAAATGATAACACTATGTGCTTTGTTCTTCTGAAATGAGTTTTGAAATTGATCTCAATTCTATATGCATGCATGAATGATATGCAAACTTGGAAATCATGATTTTAGTGATGTTACAAATCTAACCCCCTTAAGGTGAATCTCACCCTCGAGATTTGGATTGGCTATAAAATAGGTGAGGGTGGTCTTTTCGAAGATCATCTTCTCTTTCCCATGTTGCTTCCTCTTTGGTATGATGATTCCACTGTACTTTGCAGAACTTGATAGTCTTTGTCCTTGTGACTCTTTCTGCAGTCTCAAGAATCTTGATAGGTTTCTCCTCATATGTGAGGTCACTTTCTAGTTGCACTTCCTCCAAAGGTATGGTATCCTTCAAAGAAGTTTCTTCCATTTCTGGGTGACATTTCTTAAGCTGACTCACATGAAACACATTATGGACTGCTGACAAAGATTCTGGCAGTTCAATTTCATAAGCAACTTCTCCTTTGCGACTCAGAATCTTGAATGGCCCAACATATCTTGGTGCCAACTTTCCTTTGACTACTAATCTTTTCACTCCACGAAGTGGTGATACTCTAAGATAAGTTCTATCGCCAACTTTGTAGGTGACTTCTATACGCTTAGGATCTGCGTAGCTTTTCTGTCGGGACTGTGCTATGTTCAACCTGTCCTTAACCAATTTGACCTTCTCTTCGGCTTCTTTGATAAGATCTGGCCCGAATAAACTTCTTTCTCCCACACCATTCCATAACAATGGGGTGGTACATTTTCTTCCGTAGAGAAACTCAAACGGTGCCATCTCAATGCTGGCTTGATAGCTGTTGTTATAAGAAAATTCTGCGTAAGGCAGACTTTCATCCCAACTGGCTCCATAGTCTAGGGAACATGCCCTCAACATGTCTTCCAGAATTTGATTAGTCCTTTCCGTTTGTCCATCGGTTTGAGGATGAAAAGCAGTACTGAATGGGAAGTGAATTGAGTTCCCCTATCAGACACAATACTCTTGGGCACACCATGTAGACATACAATTCTACTCATGTAGATTTTGGCTAACTTGGAAGTTGTATAAGTTGTCTTCACGGGTATGAAATGAGCCACTTTAGTTAAGCGATCCACTACTACCCATATGGAATCATATCCTGATCTGGTCCTTGGTAATCCGGTAATGAAATCCATACCAATCTTGTCCCACTTCCAATCAGGAATAGGTAGTGGTTGAAGAAAACCTGCCGGTTTCTGATGCTCCGCTTTTACTCTACTACACACATCACACAAAGCAATATGTTCGGCGATGTCCCTCTTGAGATTGTTCCACCAAAATCTTTCTTTCATGTCCATGTACATTTTGGTGTTACCCGGGTGAATAGAATACGGAGAGTTGTGTGCTTCCTGCAAAATCAGTTTCCGTAACTCCGGATCTTGTGGAACACAGATACGTTTCCCATGCCATAAAGTACCCTGTTCGTCTTCATGGAAATTTTTAGCTTTCCATTGGCCAATCTTTTCCTTAATCTCTTCAGTTTCCTTATCGGTCTTCTGAGCTTCTCGGATCTTGTCAAACAAAGTGGGTTGAACATCCAAAGACATGAGATGTCCTTCAGGCACAATCTCCAATCTGAGTTTTCTGAATTGGGTACACAAATCATCTGGCAATTCTCCTTTGGTAAGGACATTCACAAATACCTTACGACTTAGAGCATCTGCTACAACATTTGCTTTACCGGGGTGGTATTGCAAACTTAAGTCATAATCCTTGATAAGCTCTAACCATCTTCTTTGCCTCATATTGATTTCCTTCTGGGTGAAGATATACTTCAAACTCTTGTGATCTATGAACACTTCACAACGCTTTCCCAAAAGGTAGTGCCTCCATGTTTTGAGTGCATGGACGACAGAGGCTAACTCCAAATCATGAGTAGGGTAGTTTACCTCATGAGTTTTGAGTTGTCTCGAGGCATAAGACACAACTTTACCGTCTTGCATAAGTACTGCACCCAAACCTTGATGAGATGCATCACAATATACTTGGAAATCCTTTTCCAAATCTAGCAGACATAGAACTGGTGCTGTCACAAGTCTCTGTTTCTTCAATTCTTGAAAGCTGACTTCACAACCTTCAGACCAAGCAAACTTCTTGTCTTTCTTTAACAACTCAGTCATAGGCTTATCAACCTTTGAGAAATTCTCAATGAACCTTCTGTAGTAACCTGCTAAGCCAAGGAAACTACAAACCTCTTTCACGTTCTTAGGAGATTCCCATTCAGTCACAGCTGAAACTTTAGCAGGATCAACTGCTACACCATCCTTTGTCATAACATGTCCAAGAAAACCAACTTCTTCTAACCAGAACTCACACTTGCTAAATTTGGCATCAAGTTTATGCTCACATAACTTCTCAAGTATCAAACGCAGGTGTCCTTCATGTTCTTCCTTAATCTTGGAGTAGACTAAGATGTCATCGATGAAAACGACAACAAACTTGTCAAGAAATTCCATGAACACCTTGTTCTTCATATTCATGAAGTATGCTGGAGCATTGGTCAAGCCGAAAGGCATTACGGTATACTCATATAATCCATACCTTGTGGTGAATGCTGTTTTAGGTATGTCTTGTTCTCTTATCTTGAGTTGAAAATAGCCTGAACGGAGATCAATTTTTGAGAATACACATGCTCCTTCAAGCTGATCAAATAAGTCATTGATTCTAGGTAAATGGTATTTGTTCTTGATAGTTACCTCGTTGAGTGAACGGTAATCTATGCATAACCTTTGACTTCTGTCTTTCTTCTCCACAAACAAGACTGGGGCTCCCCAAGATGAAGAACTTGGTTGAATAAATCCTTTCTGCAACTGTTCTCCTAGTTGCTTCTTGAGTTCTTTCAATTCATCAACTGACATTTTATATGGTCTCTTTGCTATTGGTCCAGAACCTGGCACCAAATCTATCAGAAATTCCACATCTCTATCTGGTGGCATTCCAGGCAATTCTTCTGGAAACACATTCGGATACTCACTCACAATTGGCACACTGTCCATGCTAACCCCCTTAAGAGAATTAAGCATACTAGTTTTTGCTTCAAAGCTGGTCTTGAATCTGATCCTTTTATTTTCCAGAGTTGTGAGTGAGACAGTATGGCTGGCATAATCTATCACTCCTTTGTACTTAGTCATCCAGTCCATTCCCAGAATGACATCCAATCCTTGGGAGTTTAGAATTATCAAGTTAATGGGAAACTTATACTTCCCAAATTCTATGACTAGATCATGGCATCCTGAATTCACTATCATTTCTCCACCAGGAGAACTTACTTTTATAGGACACCCAATAGTTTCTATTGGTAGTTCATTTCTTTCAACAAATGCTCTTGATATGAATGAATGAGATGCACCAGTATCAAAGAGTACAAATGCTGGAATGGAATTGAGTCTGAACTTACCAGCAACAGCGTAAGGCTCCTCATAGACCTCCGCCACATTAATGTGGTTCACCTGTCCTTTCTGGAAAGGATTGGGCTTGACAGGTCCTTCAACTTTCTTTTCGGGGAACTCATTTGCATAGTGTCCCATCCTCTTGCATTTGAAGCATTCGAACTGACTGATGTCTCTCTTAGCAGGCTGACTTCCACTTCCACTTCCATTACCACTGTGGTGGCTCTTATGTCCACTCTTGTGGTTCTTGTACTTGTCATTGTCATGACTGCGATGATGCTTGTTGTCATGACGGTTGTGGTTGTGGTGCTTGTTGAATTTCCCATGCTTGTGGGATCCTGAGCTTCCACTGTCATCATAGTGAGATCGTTTGTGAGATGATCCCGAGCTGTGCTTGTCGGAGTGCTTTCTCTTTCTACTCTCGACTTGTTTCATTTTGTTCTCCAATATTGCAGCCTTGTCACAGAGCGACTGATAAGTGGGAACATATGCCACAGCTAGCTGCAGATTCTGCTCATCATTCAAGCCTTCCAGAAATTTTTTCCTTTCTCTTGGCATCTGTGTCAACCTCATCTGGTGCATAACGCGCCAGATTGTTGAACTCTTCAATGTATTCAGCCGCACTGCGGTGGCGCTGCTTCAGGTTGTGGAATTCTTTCTTTTTCAGGCTCATTATTCCTAATGAGATATGAGCAGTGCGAAAGCCTTCCTCAAAGATAGCCCAAGTCACGTCATCTATGGGTGTGTTGATTTGGAAGTTGTCCCACCAAGTGGCGGCTGGCCCTTCCAGCAGATGTGCTGCAAATATGACCTTTTCAGCATCCGTGCAGCCCACGGTTACTAAGTCCTTGTTTACAGAACGTAGCCAATCATTGTCCACCATGGGATCAGTTGTCCCCGAGAACTTAGCGGGCCTCAATCGCAGAAATCTGGTGAGCATAACAAAGCCCGGAGGGTTGTTGTTATTATTGTTGTTATTGTTGTTGTTATTGGGGTTGTTGTTGTTGTTGTTGTTTTGGTTCTGAATGAATGTTGTCATCATCTGCATGAGCTGTGTTTGAGCAGTCATCATTTGTTGCATTTCTGGTGTGATGTTGTTGTTGTTGTTGGGGTTGGGGTTTGCGCGACGGGGAGGCATCTGTTTTTTGTTCAAATAGAGATAAGAATGAGATACCCATAGATGTTTTCATGCACATTACATCACATAAGCAAACACAAGCATGAAACAAAAAAGGTTCAACAACAAGATAACAAGTTCAAAAAGTAAAACACACAAGTGGCAAGCCATCCACATGTCGGATGGTCCAATAACAAGTTCACAAATAACAAGTACGATAATAAAAGAATAATGAGTAGTCAAGTCTACTCGTCAGCATCAATCTCCTCCTCGACAAAGGTAAGACCTGCGTTCTCCATCGCGGTCTTGTTCTCCTCAATAGTAGTGGTCAAGGACTCAATCTTGGCCTTGAGAGCCCTCTTCTGGGAACGAAGCCTCTCTATCACGTCTGCTGCTGCTCTAGCTCGAAGTCCTTGGACTGCAGTTCTTCAGTCATGTCCCAGATCTTCTTGTTCCTATCCTGGACACGTTTCTCCTGACTCTTGAACTTCTGGTCCTGGGTCTCGAACTTCGCCTCCATTTCCTTGACTATCTCGTCCTGCTGCGCGAAGAGCTTGTCCTTCTCATGGCTGCACTGAGCTTCGTCATTCTTGAGCATGACATTGGTCATGTCCGTGTCCACATGCCTAATGAGAGATTCTAAGTCACGGAGATCTGGGCGTATCGGCTCTGCTGTGTCCCTCAGTGGTCCTCAAGTCGATGGACTCTCCATCCTCATCACGTCTTAGAAGGCGTGGAAGTGGTGCCTCTAACTTTGTCGGGAGTGCCGGCCAGACGCCCTATCAGGTCCTGCATGACTACCTCCATGCCTCTCTCCCTGTCATCGTGCAAAAGCTTGAAGGCGATGGCCTCCGTAGTAGGCTCTGTCAAGGCGTCCGGCTGGTTCACCTTGAAGCCCAGAGGTCCTTCCTCTCGAACTTGGTGAGTGGATGCACCATGATGGTGGGAAGAGGAGATTGAGCAAAGTGGTAAGCTCAACGATACGAGGACCAAAGCGGGTAACCTGGAACTCCTCAACAGTGCTGATGGTAATAGGCATCTATTTATAAGATAGAAAAGTTAGAACAACACAATTTAAGATAAAACAAAGACAAACATCTCATACATATCCTTGGAACACAAAATCACACAAGTCATGCATACATGAATCCATTACATCAACCAAGGTCCAAACTTATTTAAGGTATCATTTTGGAAAATAAGGTGATAGGTGGTGGTCCAACTAACGAAGTGCGTTTACAATCCTATCTCACTGGATCTGTTGGCTAACACAATGTTCCTAGAGGCAATCAGCCTATCTTGCTCACATGATTCCATCACTAAGTCTATAATATCTCCTCTTAAGGTTTGGTTGGTGGCTTCCAACTCTTGGGTATGTTCCTTCTCTTTCTCTATGTCTTTTTGGAGGTTGAGCATTCTGCACTTGACTCTAGCACTAAGTTCTTTGATAGTCCTCCAAGCTGCTTCTCTTGCTGACTCAAATAATGTGGTATGCACCACAGTGTTGGTATACATGCGGAATCATGTTTCTTTGTGGTTGTCTTCCTTGTTTTTTTACAAGTGAAGTTGCACCCACCAGTACTCAACTCCTTCATCCATCACTAGAAAGCCTTTGTACACAGCTGCACCATGTACTTCCATTGCCACCATGAGGTCCTTGAGAATTTTGGGGAACTCAGTCTCACACTCCAAGGTCATGGTCATGAGTGGTCCTTTCTTTACGGCTTCGTTTATGGAGTTTATCGACAAATAGAGATGATAAAGAGAAGATTAGAAAAGTTTACGAGAAGAATAGACAAGTGTAGAAGTAGTTGAAAATTTTTCCTTAGTGGTTTCCAATCCTAGGGTCATAATCCTACAGGCAACACAGTGCTCTGATACCATCTTTAAGATCCCTCCTTTGTAAAGGAAAAGGATCCCTGTGATTGCAATGCTAGTCCCTGGATCATTGCTAGCATCCACAGTTTAAGATGAAGTACACAGATACAAAGGTCATTTATTACATCCATTCCAGAGATAAAACATAGTCTTTTACAACTCAAGGCCATAGGCCTAATACAAGAGTTTTGGAATAAGAAAATAAACATAAGTCTTCATCTTCATGTGCCACAGGCAAGCATGTTGAGTGTAGACTCATGACACCTAATCATCATCGGAGTAACCTGCAACATCACAAGTTAGAGCCACAATGGGTCAATACTTTGGAATAGTATTGGAAAGTGATACCTTAGTAAATTTTAAGTGGACTATATTACTATATGCATTTTGGCTAAGTGTAGCTTGGCTTTCTTTGCTCAAAATAGGTTCTTCCTATTAGTTAAAATCTCTAAGTTTTTCTTTGTCAAAAGCTTTTCCCAAGAAACCATCAATAGACATTGAGGTCATTCACCCTTGTTCACCCACAAGCTTTTACTTAGAAGTTGGAGTGATGAGATTCTTGATAGCTTCAATGTCTTGATGCTCAAGTTGTCCATTGCCATGGACTTGGCTAAGTACTTACATTTTCCATCTGCAGAGGTTGTGCACTTTCCCCACCAGTCTTGGTTTCCCAAGACAGGACCTTTCAGAAGCCTTCCCTTAGTCAAAATGGACGCGTTCCAACCTATCATCCCACTACCACCAACTGTCCAAATGACTAAGCTCTAGCAACCTAGGTGATCCAGGCAGAGCCCATATTGCCAAGTGGCTGCACTATAAGATTCTCAACACTTGGCCTCTAAAATCCCTTTGTGCCTGGGTGGCATACCACAAGTGAGATACACAAGGTAAACCATGTCCATGGGCCTTGTGTAACCACTCAACCAAAAACCACCATTCAAGTCCCATTCCACCCAGGAGATTCATTGACTTAATTGTTTTATTAAGAAAAACATCAGTCCAAAGACTTAGAAATATTTTCATCATAGCATGTATATACTTTACCAACCCTTGTTTGTTACTAGCTAGGCTAGGCATGGCATAGTAACCTAACTTAGGAATTTCCTAGCAATTCTACAACTAATTAGGATTTCCCAACATAGCATTTGGCAAAATAGTAACATGCAAGAATTAGCAAAATATTTCTAATGCTTATACAAAATATAGGGATGGAAATATTCATGAAGTACCACTTGCCTTGGTAATGGGGAGAGTAGCACTCTTCACAATCACAATCACTAGCACCAAAATCTACACAAAAAATTTGTAGCACAAAATTACACACAATTCATATACAATCATAAATATACGCATGTATGCAAAAATGCTAAGTGATGATTTTAAAACCCAACCAAGCAAATGCAAGATACTAAAACATAACTAAGTCAAAAAATTGCTAAACCGAACTTATTTAGCACTAAAACAAATTACTAAACAAATTCTATACTCAAACTAGTCCTAAACAAGTTTCTGCATAAAAAGTCATTTTAACAGAAACTTTTTACTAAACACATTGCATAAACAGAAGGGCTTGTCTCCCTGATTCCAACGGTATAAAATTTGCAAAAATCTAACGTGGAAATCAAAAGTTATAGCTATTTTAATTTTGGATCAAAATCTGATTTCAAATCTGTTTTTGAATCAAACCCTAGCCACGCGTCATATTCTTACTAGCGCGTACCGCTTCGCTCCGGATCGCGCTTGCTAGCCGTAGGATCTAACCAACGATGCATGGTTCAGATCTAATCATACCGCTTTGCTAAGTGAACTAATCCTAAGCGCTGGATCTGGATCTGACGGCTACCATTCATCTAACCAAAATCGAGAGGCGCTAGCGGCGGCAACTGGCGGCGGCGAGCTCTGTCTGCGGTGGCGCGGCGCTATAGGTCGTCCGGAGGGGCAGGAGGATGCTCACCAGGTTCGCAGCGTCGAGGAGAAGCTCAACTTGGCAGCGGCTTGAAGAGGGGCGCACGGGCACGGTCGCTGAGGCTCGTCGGAGTTGTGGCGGCGTCTGTCGCTTGCAGTCGAGGTCGCTGGCAAGGCTCCGCGTCGTCCTAGTACAAGGCAGAGGGTTTAGAAGATGCGCAAGTGACTGGCAAACCAGTTGGTATCAAGGGGAAGGCAAGGGGCGTTCGGGTCTTACCGCTATTGCTCGCCGGAGCCGAGCGACGGCGCAGGTGGTTGCGGTCGTGAACGGAAACGGTGACCTGGGTCACGAGAAGGCAAAAGAAAAGTGTCAGCAGATGCACCAGATCATGCTGGACATGATAGTTTGAACCAGAGAGAGGGGGGCGGTCGAGGCTCACCGAAATTAGTCGCCGGAGTCGTCGGTACTGCGGGCTTTCGAGGTCAAATGCGCGCATCCTGGTGGCGGAGTGAGCGAGGAGAGTGGGGGGAAATGATCATGTGCGAGAGGGATTATGTAGGCGAGAGGGGAGCGGCGATTAAGCGCGGAATCAAGGCAATTAAACGAAGAATCAATCGCGGCAGTGATGGGCGGAGGAAACGGCTGGCGACGGGGTCGGGCGCGATTTGGGGAAGACGAGGGTGAGCTGGCGAGGTCCACCAGTCAGCGAGGGAGACGGAGAGGGGGTGGGGTCTGGGTGTCAGCGTCTATGTGGGTGTGTACGCGCGTGCGAGCGAGCGACAGAGTGGTCGGGTGGGCTAGTTGGGCCGGTTCTGCTGCTGGGCTAGAATAGGAGCGCATGGCCCTTTTCTTTTGTTTATTTTTCTGTTTTGATTTTCAGGAATGGTTTTCAAATGAATTCAAACTATTTTTGAATTCAAATCTTTCTGGGGTTTTTGTAGTGTGAAACAGTCTCAAATCTAGGCATAAAACCATGTGGTTACTTTGCAAAGGCTTGGTCATTTTTGGAGAAACAAAATATCAGGAGCTTTGCACTTAATTTGCAAATATTTGAAAAATGGTTTTTGAACCATTTCCATTTTGTAAATCTTGGTTCAAATTCCACACTCAATCCATTCAACAAAGGAGACAAACAACCTAGTTTTTAAATCATTCAAACTCTCAAATGGGGATGGCCATTTGATTTAAGTTTGCTCACATGAAATGATAACACTGTGTGCTTTGTTCTTCTGAAATGAGTTTTGAAATTGATCTCAATTCTATATGCATGCATGAATGATATGCAAACTTTGAAATCATGATTTTAGGGATATTACATGGATGCAAGTCGCTGACAAAGTGGCAGAGTCCACCAACATAGTGGCACACTGCCGCGTGTCGTATGAGTGCGCTTAGACTTCGTCGTCTAGAATCTTCCCTGCAAAGCACAAGTACACAATCAGAAAGGCTCCAACAAACCAAAGGCGAACCGCACGCTCGGGGACTCGCCAGTCACTCAAAAGAACAAGGAGCTCACCAATCAGAGGATGGAAGATTCTCGTAATGAAATCCTACAGACCAGAGAGGTCAACCTACAGTCCGGCAACGAGCGCATCTGATACCTTCCGCTCCTCTGCAAGAGTAGCAGCAACGGCTGCCTTAGCCCTTTCATCCGCCGAGGTCGCCTCCTCCTTTGCGGCCTTGAGCTCCCACTCCAGGTCGGCGACCCGCTTTTCCGCGGTGCTAAAGGAAGACTGGGTAGCCGTCAGCTCGATGGTAGGGACCATACGCTCGTGAGCTTTTTCCACCGCAACCGCTTGACCCTCTGCGTAAACACAACTATGAGTACAACATAAGGAAAAGACGTCCCTGATAACAAGCACATCAAACTCTTACGAGCAGTTGCTCGAAGATGCTCCTTCGTCCCTTGCATGGAGTGGAGTTCCATTTCCAGATGCTCCTTGGCGGCTAGTCGTTCCGCCGACTCGCGCTGCAAGCCCTGCACAACCATGATAAAATCAGCGAAGAAATTCCTAAGTGCCTAGCAGCTGAAATTCAGCGACTAGCCACTCGGGTACTGGACAGTGAAAACATTAGTAAGTGTCTAGCCGCTGAAATTCAGCAACTATCTACTCGGGGACTGGGCAGCAAAGAAATTCTTAAGTGCCTAGCCGCTGAAATTCAGCGACTAGCCACTCGGGGACTGGACAACAAAAACAGTAAGGACCTGACCGCTGAAATTCAGCGCCTAGGATATTGTGGAGCTCGAACGCGTCCACCGACGGGAGCACCAGAGACGTGCTCCCACGATGTTGCTCGACCTCCGAGCCCACAATGTTAGGCACCTGACCCGATAGCGCTGAAGCACTCGCCGTAGAGGCCCTCGCTACAAAGCGGGGGAACATCGCCACCACCGCTCCTGCGGCACTCGAAGATGGGCCTGTTGCCCCAACCGACATCGCGGGTTCCACCCGCTGCGACTCTATGTACACTACGTCCTTCGTGGCAGCATTTGTTCCAGTCGAAGCTTCACTTGGGGCGACCACCGACTCGTCCGAAATTGTGACGACCTTGTCGCCCTTTGCCTTCTTCGCGCCTTCAACGAGCACCTCGACCTCGTCACTCTTCCTCTTCTTCGAGGGATCGACTTGAGCCCCCACGGCACCCAATGGGACCTTGGCCACCAAGGGGTGACCTATCTTCTTCACACCAGTCTTGCAACATGACGACGTCAGCGAGTTCGCCGGACAAACATAAATCATCTGCCCAACTCTAAAAGATACTCACTTGGTGACTGGGATAAAATGAAGGCCGGTGCGAATGCTCGCCGGCTTCTCCAGCTCCGGCCCCAACTTCTGACTGAGGCCCATCTCAAACATGCTCTAGTCCCAAGACATCGAGGGCTTCTTCGAGGATGAGGCAGCAGCAGGAGGATCCCCGACAATCGCCGCAGGCGCTTATCTTGGTGGCGAGGCACCCGTGGATTGAGTGGTTCCGTGCCCAGTGACTGCGCTGAAGGGCGGTGGAAGCGATGCCAATGGCACTTCGCCCTCCACCACGGTTGCGTCGGTTTCCGCAGTCACCCGTGACGGCACACTGGCCCTAGCTTCGTCGGCTGCGCTGGTAGCTCCGGAGCTACTCGCGGAACGAGGCGGTGACACTGCCTTGCCGGCTTCTTATTCTTCTATGGCGACTTCTTCTTTGACGGCGTGTCCACGCGCCGTGAAGTGTCCTCGGGGATCTGGTCGTCACCCCCGTCGTGAGCCTCAAGGCTCTTGCTGGCGTCGAGCTCGCGTTGTTGCTGTCCACGGGTCTTATGGACCGTGGGTGTGGCGACCTCCACGGCCTCGTCATCATCTTCATGTTTGTTGTCATCGTCGTCATCGTTGCCTCTGACGTTGCCCTTGTCGAAAGAGGACTCGCTATCGTCCTCGACGGACTCGTTAAAGTTTTCATCATCAGCAGGCGGAAGCCAACCTTCCACCACTTGGAACAACTGCAAAGATAAACGCGATTAGAAAAAACCAGGACTACATATTTGCGACTGCGAAATGGACAAGGAAGTGAAAACTTACTGGCGGAGTCTTGCGCTTCGCGGTGTATGGGGGAATCCCGGCCTTTGCATCGAGATATTCTGTGTCGGTGATTTTCTTCAGGGCCAAGGTGTAATTGTTAAGCCTCCACTCGGCGGTGCAAGACTTCGTCGGGTCGTCCTTGCCCGTGTACTCGTACATACTGTGGGTGCGACTGGACAGAGGCACTAGCCGCCGCCCAAGCCAGCAGTTGTACAAGTTGATGGTCTGGAGGCCCTTCTTCTTCAGGTTGTGAATTGTCAGCAGCATTTCATCAACCACCATCCGCTGGTCATGCGGGAGCTTGGCGACTTGAAGCCAACGTGGCTCGGGCCGGTCGGAGGATTACATCAGAAGTGCCACCTCGTTGTCTGGCGGTGACTCTGTCCCGTAGAACCAATGTTTCTTCCACTCGTTTGCCGCCATCTTCGGCAGCATCAGGTCGAGGAAGGAGGCCTTTGACTTCAGCTGGAAGGTGAGGCCGCCTGCGGCTAGCATGGGGCCGCATGTCCCTTCGCCACCGATCCTCCCGTGGAACAGATCTTGCCATAGGGGTAAGTATGGTCGGCAAGCTAGGTAGCACTCGCAAAACGCCATGAAGATGGCGAGTTGCTCGATGCTGTGTGCTCCTAGGTCTGACGGCTGGATACCGTAATATGCACAGAAGCGGCAGAAGAAGATGGAGGTGGGGAAACCGAGCCCCCTCTCCAGGTTGCTGGCGAAGCATATGAATTCTCCCTCGCGCGGATCTGGCACCACCTCTCCGGACGCGGGGATGCGCCATCTCCTGGCGCGGAGGATCGCCGCCTCCTCGAATGACTTCAGCAGCACTTTCGTGCATTTGGATCTTCCCCATGGTTCTGTAGGACGCACCATCAGTCGGAGGACTATGGTTGCCGATCGCTCTAGGTCGCTCTGGTCTCTATGGAGGAAGGGAAGACTGGGAGGCACGCGATATCGGAGGAAGTGTGGGGAACGATTGCTCTTCGCCTGTTACTCTCCTTATATAGTGGTTGCTACCCGCCATTTTCGGGGAGTCGTTACCGTGCCATGATTACGCCGATATTACCGTTGGATTACCCAACGGCTAGTTTGACCAATGCTGACGGTCCAACTTCGTCTACTCGACTCGCCAGCTTCAGCGATTCGATTACTCGCCGGCTTGATCGACCTAGCTGCGGTTCGACTACTGCCGACCTGATCGCCCTAGCTGCGATTCGACTACTCGCCATCCTGATCACCATAGTATTGATTCGACTACTCGCTGACCCATTCGTCGTGCTACAATTCGATTGGTCGCCGTTACTGCGAATAAGATAACAAGTTCCCTCTTTCATTCAGGGAGTCCACCGCCGATTCAACTAGGCATCCAAATTGGAGCTGCATACTCTGACTGCCAAAGAACACCTGCGACGAATCAGCGACGGCCTTGGGGACTATTGATGGGGATATGCCAAGTGGGGTATACCCAGCAGGACGTTTCCTACTAGCCGAAGCTGCCAGCGAGTGGGCCTGCAAGATGGCGACTGGATCAAGACCCAACAAGGAGCCAGGCGACTGGAAGCTTAAGGCCCAGTCGGATTAGGTCAAACACCCTCCGAATCCTTAACTAATTCGGTTGTAGATCTGTAAAGCCTAGCGAGGTGAGTCTATATAAACCTCCCTAGGGTACGCATAGAGGACACGTTCCATCATACACCCCCTACGACTCGTCACCTAGTCGTCGATGTCGTCCTTCTACTCTCTCATCAATATGATCTAGCAGGATTAGGTATTTACCCTCCGGGGGGCCGAACCTGGGTAAAACCATGTGTCTCCGCCCTCATCTCACAGCGCAGATGGTTGTCCGCCCTTAACCCATGTTCTACTACTCGCTGCCAATTGCTGCATCTGTCGTGGCCATTCCCACGACAGGTGGCCTGCCTCCTAGACGTCATGGACGGGCGCGGCGCTTCCTCCTGCGTGCTGTCCACGGTCGGCCGGCAATGGAGGCTCGGTGGCGCGGAACTAGTGCAAGCAGTGAAGGGGGTAGGCTAGTTCATGCTAGTGTGGTCACTGGGGAGACAAGGGATAGTAGTGGCGACAAGTAGTGGACAATGCATTGATCAAGAACAATAGAAGTTATGCGGTTTGATCTGTGCTCACCAGGTGTTTGATGAAATGGCTGCATGAACTTTACATTTGAATTTTTTGGATGAATTTTCGTGAGTGGTCTGGTCATAAGCTCGAGTGTCTAAGGTTGCTTGGATTTGGCAAGGTGAATTGATTTGAGTGGTTTTTGAGAAATGGTGATCTTAGTACCTACACTTGATTCAATTTTGAAATTGTCCTTTAAATAGATTTGTAAATTGTTTCTATTGGTTTGTAAAGTGGGCTTGGGTTCACTGTCACTTGGTCTAGCAAGGGGTGAAAAAAAATTGGATTTGTTTCTGTTAGAAAACTTGGGCTAGGAACACTCAAAGTGGTCTAGTGGTTAACTTTGGTCAAAATGACCATTTGATTATGTTGCTTATATTTGAATTTCTCTTTATTTGATTCTTCTTGGAAATTATCTAGATGATATTTTTTTCATCTTTAAACCAATCCTTAGAATTCATAGCAATCAAACATGGAATTGCAAGCATTCATGCAATAATCACACACACATGCATTCATACTCATTTTAATAATAAAATTTTTTGTAAACCCTAAACTTGGGTGTTTTGAACTTGATAATCTTGTTTAATATTTTTGGGATGTTACAAACCTTGCCTCCTTAAACAAAATCTCGTCCCGAGATCTTTGAAAAATAAAACTAGGAACTAAAGAGATCTGGAAACTCTGTCCTAATGTAATCCTCTCGCTCCCAAGTAGCTTCTTGTTATGTATGGTTACTCCACTAGATCTTGAGAAACTTGATGATCCTAGTACCGGTGGTTCTGAAGGCTTCTTCCAAAATATGAATGGGTACTTCAGGATATGTTAGGTCCTCGCTGATCACTATGGTTCTGTGATAAATATTCTTGAAAAATTTGGTTTTGTCTGGGAATTCTAGGCATTTACGAAGTAACGAGATATGAAACACATCATGCACGGCTGACATCTCCTCTGGTAGTTCCAGTTGATATGATACTTCTCCTCCGTGATTCAAAATCTTGAAGGGTCCAATATATCTGGGGGCAAGCTTATCTTTAAGTTTGAAACGTTGCATTGCTTTCAAGGGTGATACTTTCAGATACACAAAATCTCCAATAGAGAAGGATAGGTCTCGACGTCTCTTGTCGGCATAACTCTTCTATCTGGATCAAGCGGTCTTAAGGTGCTCACGTATCTTGTGTACTTTCTCTATGGCTTCTCTTAGGATGTCGTGTCTAAAAATCCGACTCTCTCCTACTTCCTACCATTTTAGTGGGGTACGACACTTCCTTCCATACATAAATTCAAATGGGGCCATTTGCAAACTGGCTTAGTAACTGTTGTTGTATGAAAATTCTGCGAAAGGCAGACATTCCTCCCATTTAGATCGATACTCCAAAACACCAGCTCTCAACATATATTCGAGTATCTTGTTTACTCGTTCCGTTTGTCCATCAGTTTGCGGGTGATAAGGTGTGCTAAAATCCAGTCTGGTTCCTAATCCTTATTGGACTTTCTTCCAAAATCTCGAGGTAAACTGGGTTCCTCGATCCGACACAATGTTCTTGGGGATTCCATGCAAACTGATTATTCTAGCAATGTACAACTCTGCTTGCTTCATACTCTGATAAGTGGTATTGACCGGTAAGGAATGGGCTACTTTGGACAGTCTATCCACTATGACCCAAATAGAGTCATTTCCCCTACTAGATGTAGGCAAACCGGTGATAAAATCCATTCGAACTGAATCCCATTTCCATTCTGGAATCTACAAAGGTTGCAAAAGTCATGCGGGTCTCTGATGTCCCGCTTTGAATCTCTGACAGATATCACATTTGGCTAAGTAGCTTCCGATTTCACTTTTCATCTTGTTCCACCAAAATTGCTCCTTCAAGTCCTGATACATCTTTGTTCCTCCAAGGTGGATAGAATAAAGAGTATCATGGGCTTCTTGCAAAATAGCTTGTTTCAACTCTGAATATGATGGCACACATATTCGTCCTTTGTACAACAAAACTCCTTCATCTTCGGTGAATCCGGGTACCTTCCCTTGATGGGGATATGCCGGATGGGGTATACCCAGCAGGACGTTTCCTATCAGCCCAAGCTTCCAGCGAGTGGGACTACAGGACGGCGACTGCATCGAGACTTAACAAGAAGCTAGGCAACTGGAAGCTAGAGGCCCAGAAGCGTAGCTAGGCCCAGTCGGATTAGGGAAAGTAACCTCCGAATCCTTAACTAATTCGGTTGTAGATCTATAAAACCTAGCGAGGTGAGCCTATATAAACTCCCTAGGGTACGCATAGAGGACACGTCCCATCATACACCCCTTGTGACTCGCCGTCTAGTCATCGAGCTCGCCCTTTGTACTCTCCATCAATACAATCTAGCAGGAGTAGGTCTTTACCCTCCGGGGTCCGAACCTGGGTAAACCCTTGTGTCGCCTCCCTCATCTCGCACCGCAGATAGCTGGCCGCCCTTGCCCCTTGTTCTACTACTCGCTGCCGATTGTAGCATCTGTCGTGGCCATTCCCACGACATCTTTGTACTGATTCGACGTTTGATTCCATCGATACTAGAATTTCCTTCCTGCGCCTCCTTGATCTGATCTATCAAGGTGGGTTGAAGTTCTATGCTAGCCAAAAATCCTTCACTTACTAGTTCCATTCTAAAATTTTCCATCTCCTCATGCAAACTTGGCTAGGCTTCTTTTATCATGGTGTTCAATCGACATGGCAATCTGCTAAGAGCATCTGGTACCGCATTGGCTTTGCCGGGGTGATAGTGAATGTCAAGGTCATAATCCTTGATTAATTCTATCCATCTCCTTTGCCTCATATTTAGCTCCTTCTGGGTGAAGATATACTTAAGACTCTTGTGATCCGAATAAATCTCACAGCGGTTACCCATGAGGTAATGCCGCCATGTCTTCAAGGCTAAAACAACGGCTTCTAGTTCAAGGTCATGGGTAGGGTAGTTCTACTCATGTTTCTTCAGTTGTCGAGACAGATAGGATATGACTTTGCCTTCTTGCATTAATACACATCCGAGACCAACCTTGGATGTGTCACAATACACATCAAAAGGCTTCATGATATATGTCATAATCAAGAATGGGGCTAAAATCAATCTTTTCTTGATCTCTTGAAAAATTGTCTTACATTTGTCCGTCCATTCAAACTTCTTATCTTTCTTCAACAAGTGGGTCATGGGTCTTGCGATGCTCGAGAATCCTTCTACGAACTTGCGGTAATATCCCCCTAATCCGAGAAATGCGTGAACTTCAGTTTGAGTGGTTGGTGCTCTCCATTCTTAAACATCCTTAATCTTGGAGGGATGGACAACAATTCCTCCGGCCGACACAATATGTCCTAGGAATCCTACTTCCTTTAGCCAGAAATCACATTTTCTAAACATGGCATACAACCGATGCTATCTAAGGATTTCAAGGACGGTCCTCGGTGTAGCTCATGGTCTTCTTCTGATTTTGAATATATTAGAATATTGTCGATAAAAACAACGACAAACCTATCCAGGAAGTTCATAACAATCTTATTCATGAGGTTCATGAAATAAGCGGGGGCATTGGTTAATCCAAAAGGCACTACAATGTACTTATATAATCCATAACTGGTGGTGAAGGCAGTCTTTGGGATATCCGTTGCGTGAATCTTGAGTTGATGATAACCAGTTCTAAGATTAATCTTAGAAAACACTTTGGCACCGGTCAACTGGTCAAACAGATCTTCTATCTTCGGTAGTGGGTACTTGTTCTTAATGGTGACATCATTCATCTTCCGATAATCCGTGCATAAACGGTTACCTCCATCTTTCTTATCCACAAACAAAACAGGTGATCTCCATGGAGACGCACTTGGTTGAATCAAGCCTGTCTCCAGCATAGCATCTAGTTGCTTCTTTAGCTCCACTAATTCAGACGGGTTCATACTATAAAGTCTCTGAGCTATGGGTCCAGTTCCAGAGATTAGTTCAATAATAAACTCGATATCCCGATCTGGGAGCATACCGGGCAATTCATCTAGGAATACGTCGAGGTATTCACAGACTACTCGGACTTGGTAAATGGATGGTTGGTCTAGACTCTTGTTGCACTTTAATTGATGGGGCAAAGTTTCAGATACATGCTCTACTGATACTCCAGTGGTACTAGTCATGGTTATGGCCTTCTTGGCACAGTCAATTAATCCTTTATGTTTCAACATCCAATCCATTCCTAGTACTACTACCAAACCTTTGGTTCCAAGTACTATTAGATTAGCATAAAAATCTATTCCATGGATTCGGATAGGTACGGCCTTGCAAATTTGTCTAGCTTTGGTGGTTGAACCAAGTATTTTAACTATCATAACATGCTTCAATTTCGTTGGTTGAATCTTACTAGTGCATGCAAATTATTCTATAACAAACGAGTGCGATGCTCCAGAATCAAACAACACTCTTGCAAGTACTGAGTTAACAGAAAACATACCCAGCACGACATCTGGCGCTTCGTGAGCTTCTTCAGCATTCATGTGAAACAGACGGCCGTTGCGGTTGAGTGAGTTCCCTGGGGCAAATTTCCTTCCAGGCTGAACACAACGTTGCTACTGCGCTAGTGCGTTCACATTGGTGGCTGCTACAAGCTTCTTGGGACACTCGTTAGAGTAGTGACCCTTGACTCCGCATTCAAAACAAGTAACTAGAGACTTGTCTTTTCCTGCAACACGTAGGGCATTGCTTCCGGTCCTTGGGGCAGTATTGTTGTTGTTGGTGTTGTTGTTGTTGTCATTGTTGGACTTCGGCAGTGCACGGTTGAAATTATTGGAGTTGCTGGGGTTGTTTTTGTGTTTTCCTTCGAGCCTTGGGTTTCCTCCTCCATGGTTGGGATAGTTCAGACGGGACATCGGGGGTCTATTGTTTCTCGGGGCATATCATGCAGAAGGGTTGGGGCGATACTTCGAGGTATGGTGGGATCCTATTTGATTCATCATTCAACACTTGCGATTATCATTGGCTTGGTTGATCTTGACTTCCATATGGATTGCAGAATCCACTAAGGCCTCAAGGTCAGCGAAGGGAATGTTGACCAGCATTGTCTGCATCTCATCATGTAGACCATTCAGGAATCTCTCCTTCTTCTTGGCTTCAATACTTATCTTCTCAGGGGAATATCTAGATAGAGATAGAAATCTGTCACGATACTCTACCACAGTCATCCTTCCCTGCTTCAGCTCCTTGAATTAATCCCTCATCCACAAAATCAAAGCCGGTGGCACATGGGTTCGGCTGAACTTGAGTTTGAATTCATCTCAAGCCATCATCTGTCCTCCATTCAAGGTACCAATGCTATTCCACCAAGCTCTTGCATCACATGCCAGATAATGGGTGGCAAACAGTACTTTCTCATTGGCCTCCACTCCTGCGACTTCTAAGTTGTTCTCCATGGTCTGCAGCCAGTCATCAGCATCTAATGGCTCTTCAGACTTACTAAATATGGGGGGATTGGTGTTCTAAAATCTCTTGATCTTGGATCCATGGTTATCCTGGTTTCAATGGCCTTGATTGTTATTGTCCATTTTGAGCTATCTGTTGAAGGGTGGCTAAATTATCTTAACGATCAGCTCTTCCAGCTTCACGGTTAGCAACCAACATTTGTAGGATTTGCAGCATTGGGTCTTGAGATGAGCTGCTCCCTCCGCGAGTCATCTGAAGATTAAGATAGATCATGAGACAAGAGGGAAATTTCTAAGGTTCATGGATTTGTTTTCAAAAAGCTTTTAACCTTTGAGTTTGACTCTAGTTTTGCCAACTAGAAACTTGTTTTTCGTTCATTCATTCATAACACCCAATACAAACACACACCACACTAAGGTAAAATATGGTTTTACGAACCATTATGTGCAGCTACTATACATTGGGACCAGATACAACTCACACCTACAATAATGCTCATGTGCTACTACTCATTAGAACCGGTGGTTTCTTCATCATCAATGAAGGCGAAATCATCATCATCAGTGTGGAAATCCATGTCGAGGTCCTCCAGGTAGTCATCATCATCATTGAGGAATGAGTAGGGATCTCCATGGATATCTTCCCCTTCATTCTCCCTCTCCTCAAGATGCATGTCCCGCTCATGGATGGTCTCCTCCAAGTCTAACACTTTGTGACAAAGGCGGGCAATAATGTGATCCTTCTTGTCATGTAGATGGCGAAGTGAATTTCGCTCCTTCATGAGGATGGCGAGGGTCTGGTCCTTCTTGACGGCAATGGCATGGTTGTGGTTGGTGTAGGAGCATGCGTTGTCCAACTCCTTCTGCCTGTGATAAAGCGTGAAGTCGAGATGATCCACCTGATGCTTTAGCTCCAGATGTCCTGGCACTTCCAATAGCCGTCCCATAGCATCACACCTTGTGTAGTACTCAAAGCGAGTGCCCTTGATCTGGTTGATGCTTTCCCCACATAGACGGGAAAGAGCCTCCTGCATAGCCCCGGTGAGTCCATCTAGCCAGTTGTTCTCCCTCAAGCTGAATTGGATCCCTTATGAGGTGGGTGCATCCATCTTGCCTCTGATATTTGCAACGATCATCCATTGTAGTTCTCCTCCTTTCTGATCATTGAGCTATGCTCCGAAGAACTCGGGGTGCGGGTGCTCAAGAAGTTCCGAGAGTTGGCTTAATTCTCGCTCGAAGATGAGCTCTCCTCCGTTCCCCAACTAGTAGAACTTGGTATACTTGACCTCCATCTATAAGAATGTAGGATGAGTAAGTTAGTGAGGTGATCAAGTGTGTCAAATTTTATGTATGATTGTAAGAATTTTTGAGGAACATAAATTTTCTTGAAAGTATCTTAGCGATAAGAATGAGAATAGGTTTTCATAAATACTCACTTCTTTTGTTTTGAAACTAAGTTTTTGATTCAAGTGTCCATTCTAACGAGGGTCTCCTATGGTCAGGATGGCTCTGATACCAACTTGTCAACACCCGGATTTTTAATCCCAGATGCCTGTTATGCCATACCTCGCAATCACAGGATTACCATTTTTGCGAGACATAACAGAATTGGTACCATAGTACATCATCCATTACAAACCATAATAAAGGTCTTACAAATAAAGGATTTCATGATCCAGTCTTAATACAATCAATGCAGCAGAATAATAATAAAGGTAGCATGGTCAAAGCTCCATCTTCAGGGTCATAGGCAATGCTGACGATGGGAGATGATCCTAGTTGTCATAGACCACCTACTGCCCATCATCCTGGTAGTCCTCCTCGTAGTCTGGCCATGGGAATAGCCAGGGACAAAGCCATGAGTATTCTTTAAGTACTCGCAAACTATCACTAACAAGTAAAGTAGTTCGAGTAGGAATCCTAAGCTCTAGGTTTATTTGCAAAAAGGAAGGTTTATATCTAACTGAGTTTAGAAGTAAATAAAACTAGTTTAAAGGTCTAAAACACCTAAGTGGGAACTTAGTTTTCATATTCACAACCCTGTTGTGGTAAAGTCAAAGTCATAGTTCATTTCACAAGTAATTTTGAAAACATCTGATGACGGAACAGTATGGCCACTCCAACTATCCATGACCATGGACGCGCCTATTCGAATAGTTTGACACTCTGAAGAGGTGGTACACTTTCACCACAACATTCGATACATCCGTCAGGGATAACCCTGAATCATCATACTTAGTATGCGGATAATCAATCCTAACTGTTCAATTACACACCCTAGTATAGGCACCTCCCCTATGAGTTTGGACTCCCAACCATGACCATCTGTCATCTTGGGAACTGCATAGGTGGACATTCATCATGAGGTAGCCTCAACTCAACCTCTTCCGCAAGGTAACCCATACTAATACATAAATTTCCAGTCTAGCCCTACCCAAATTCGGGTATTATGGTTGTATGGTAAAATCGGAATGGTATCGCATCCAAACCCAACCATGAATTTTAATAAAAGGGCTAATGCTCATGCCTCAATATTTTTATCATCAAATCATCTTGTGTTCATAACACATGTCAAAACATTTCAGTAGAATGAATCTTCATTCCAAGGTTTTCATAATCATTTTCACCAAGTATTCCCATCGAAAGTGATGAACTTTTATGCTTAGCACTAGCCACTAAAATTGAGGGTATTCACAAATGAAGGGTTCTAAACAAGTGTGACTATCCAAATCTAGTCTCATGCCTTAGTATGACATCTAAGTATATGTACTTAGGCCAAGTTTTATGCTCTTTATGCTATCTATACGCTCTTTCCAAAACTCACAAATCACTAAGTAAAAGTAAAGAACTTTCATAAAGATAAAATAATAAAGCTTGCAAGTAAAACTGGGATTGTTGTAATCAGGGTTGCATAACCAAAGCATGCCTAATGCATCTTTCATAGGTTAACTTGTATTGTGAGGGTTACAAGTATTAGCTTGCTTGCATTGGTAACATGCAAGTGGTAGGTTGCCTTGGTTAGTGGAGTGGTTGAAGTTTTCTTCTTCTTCGTAGTACTCCTCCTCCTCATAGCCTTGGCCGTTACTAGCATCTATAAATAAATACGAGGTACACAATCACCAAAAAAATACTTAACTACTTCTATTTAGCACACAAGGGCTCACACTAGATGATATTGCATCATCACAAACATCACATGCAAAAAAGACCTAGTCTTATTTATTTTATTTTGGAAAAGTAATTTCTACTCATTGAAAACTACTTAAGATTTAAGATTCTCCAATTTAAAATATGGTATCATGTTGACACATGTCATCACCACATATTCTAATACTTGGGAATGTGATTTAAAGTGGTGGTCATATTTTATAAAGTTTAAAATTACTATTTTAAATAATTAAAGTGACTAGAAATGCCTATGTAGAATTCTTTTAGTACTTGTCCAAGATCACTGCATGTAAACCTAAATATTTTTACATATTCATAAAGATCTTGTCAAATGTGATTTTTGAGAGTTGGAATCAACTCAAAAGAATTTATTGTTGATTTTTGAAAAATGTTTGAATGTGGCAGAGTCTTTGTCTTGTTATTTTTACTATAGGTGATCTACAATTTCAAATATCTATTTGATTCTGAGGCTCTGTGTGGAACTAAAGCTAGGTCATTGCATGCAGGCGTGCAGCGGGCTACTAACAGGGGGGTCCCATGCGACATCGGCTCAATTATACCGAAGTGGTAAGTTTCAATCTGGGTCATGCGATTAGACTATGATCTACGGCTATGGTGTGTCGTCTTTGTTGAACAGCTCCGACGAGACCGAACCCTAACAACGACGGTGGGGGTAAGCGGTGGCTCACCTGGGCTCCAGCAAGGGTCAGCGATGGGGTCGGACGACGTTGTCGACGATGGCGGTTCAAACAGGGGTCTTTCAGCAGCTCCTAGGGTGGTCGCAATCAACGGCTCCTCTCCTCCTCCACAGCGGCAGAATCCGGCCAAATTCTGGCGAGCTGGTGCTCGCCTTGTTCCGGGGAAGGGTCAGGGTGGTTCTGAGAGAGAGGGGAGTGAGATGGTGTGAAGAATTGAGGCAGAGGGGGCATCTATTTATACACCAGCGAGAGGGGCAGTACTGGATGGTCAGGTTCCTCCGGCGACGTTAGTACAGCAAGATACGGGCATGGCGAAGGACGTAGGACGTTGTGGTGTCTCCTGGCGATCATCACGGGATTAATGGCACGACACGAGGCGGTCGAGGATGGTCGTAATGGGTCGACACTCTGCGTGGCACCGACGACATTTTAGACGATGTACAGCAGCTTCGTGTTGCGCGGCGGCGAACGGTCGTGTCTACGAGGTAGCTAGGGGCAGGGCGAGTGCAGGTGCACGCAGTGAAGGCGAGGTGCGGCATGTGCGTGCGTGTCGGCTGCGGCGCTCTAGCGCACTCTCATCATGGTAGAGAGAAAATGGGCGTGGCTATTCTCAGTGGTCCACGGCTTGGCTGTGTTCGAGGGTTGGACAGGGGTGGCGATGGACGGTGGCCTGCCTCCTAGACATCATGGACAGGCGCGATGCTTCCTCCTGCATGTTGTCCACGGTCGGCCAGCAATGGCGGATCGGTGGCAAGGCACTGGTGCAAGCAGTGAAGGGGGTGGGCTAGTTCATGCGAGTGTGGTCACTGGTGGAGACAAGGGCTAGTAGTGGTGATAAGTAGTGGACAATGCATTGATCAAGAACAGTAGAAGTTAGGCAGTTTGATCTGTTCTCACCAGGTGTTTTATGAAATGGCCACATGAACTTTACATTTGAATTTTTGGATGAATTTTGGTGAGTGGTATAGTCATAATCTTGAGTGTCTAAGGTTTCTTGGGTTTTGCAAGGTGAATTGATTTGAGTGGCTTTTGAGAAATGGTGATCTTAGTACCTACACTTGATTCAATTTTGAATTGTCCTTTAAATATATTTGTAAATTGTTTCGGTTAGTTCGTAAAGTGGTCTTGGGTTCATTGTCACTTGGTCTAGCAAAGGGTGAAAATAATTAGATTTGTTTCTTTTATAAAACTTGGGCTAGGAACACTCAAAGTGGTCTAGTGGTTAACTTTGGTCAAAATGACCATTTGCATATGTCGCTTATATTTGAATTTCTCTTTATTTCATTCTACTTGGAAATGATCTAGATTATATTTTTTCATCTTTAAACTAATCCTCAACATTCATAGCAATCAAACATGGCATTGCAAGCATTCATGCACTAATCACACACACATGCATTCATACTCATTTTAATAATAAAAGTTTTTGTTTACCCTAAACTTGGGTGATTAGAGCTTGATAATCTTGTTTAATATTTTGGGATGTTAGACTGGTCCCGAAAAATCATTAGTACGTCTGGTGAATTTGTATACTAGCACCATCACTCAGGTCCCTTCATTCGAAACTGCCGGGTTTTGTGGTAAACATATATATTTATTTTCGTATCGTAAGGCCCATACCAGGCTACTTAAGATACATTTTTGTAGTGAACCTCAGATGTCCACCCGATGCAACAAGTGGCTATACAAGCTCATAGAGATGTTTGATAAGTTCATTACCATCCTAGACATGAGCAGTTTTAAGGGGACGATACATGGAGTGTACTTAGGCATTGTAATCTTGCCCCGAGAAGTTATATGTAGGCTGTGTGGGCGGATGACATTATCTTTGCTGTATCGGATGATGGCTCTATTTTTACATGGAAACCCTTTGAATACGGTGAGTTCGGTACCAAACTGTAGTTACTACTCTCTTTTTTCGACTTGCTTTTTTTAACGTGTTAGCAAGAACTAATTACTACAGTACATATTTATTGTCTGTTGTGTGGATTGGAAAAGTGTTTATGCAGATCCTATGAAGGTGCAGGCCCTAATAATACACGAGGATGAGCATGACGAGAATTTTGAAGACTTAGATTGTGGCCGCATAGATTCTCGCCTGCGCTGGTTCCTGGCCTATTTCAGGCCAACACTATTGTGGATACACATCCAGGGCAAAACGAACTCCTTCGAAGGAGAATATTATTCACCGAGGTAGGACATTCAAATTGTATACATTGATTCGGTGCCATATCTTCCATAGGTTAGCATCCCAATGCTGCTGCAGCTGCCACACCGACCTTCCTTAGCTAGAGTGGGTTCCGAGACATCTCCGACATGTTTCCCTCTTCCTTGGTCTCAGTCATCCCATTATTGGGTCTGTGAATAATGATGTGATGCATGGCCCTCACACCAAGCACCTGCCGTTTGGAAGGCTAGGCTTCTCTTACATTCCTTCTGATCTCCTATGTTTTGGAGAATATATGCCAGTGGAATGGATTTTTATACCTGTTTCTAACCGGTCTACACCAGAACCGGAGGGGCCGACAAGTTCAGCCATCATGCGTCCATGTGGTTCGTGCCTTGTCTTATTGGCTCAATATCACGCTTATGATAGATTTGGTTACTCGAGAAGAGATGCAACAAGGCATTGGTTCTTGGTACTCATAACTTGCTCCTCCTTGCACTCCTTTTGCAATTTTTTGTTTCATTTGATCTTTGTAAAGCTAAATGCATCCAACATTTCGTCAAACCGAAACTTTGTAATTTTTGAACATGATTTACTTCTACAAGTTAGTGGATATGCACACTTTTTTTCTTGCCAAATATCGAGGTAGATACACTTTTAGTCAAACTTCTTGCACCCGGGGTGCAAATTAGTCCCGTATCTTGCAAAGTGGACAAAATCATTCCCAAAACATGCATCCCGGTGCAAATTAGTCCATTTCAAACAAATTTGAGCCTATTTGACCAAATTCGTACATGTTTAGCTTTCATGAACGTGTGCTTCTGCGATTGAGACTATAAAATAGTACCGGCCTATAAATTGTGTCCTTCCATGAATTCTATTGCTTTTGAAAATTCATGTAGAGTTTTTGTGTAGATTTATGTTGTTTAGGTTGGCTGAACTATGACATTTGCAATGCTTAAGTTAACTGAAACTACACATATTCATTTCACTCAATATCATATTATCCGTTTTCAGTTAGCTGAATCTTAGCAAATTTGATTATTTTCTTATACACTTCATAATCCTTGTGCATCAAAAGGTTTTTTATGTGTCACAATTCAACTTGATCATTGCGAAGTAATCCTACATTGGATCATCACATGTACATATGATATTCGCATATCATGTCAAATTCCCAATATTTTAGCTCGAGCACATGGGCTTTTCTATAAACAACGATGCTTTACGTGGGCCCATAAATTACCCTGGCCTCACTCTTTTTAACTTATCTTATCTTACATATTACAACTATATAGTGTACGTAGAACTTTGAACACTGACTATTGGATCAAAGATTGGCAAATACCAATATTTCTAGCCGCTTGGATCTTATTTCCATTCTGCGATCTAGAAGATTCTATTGATAGTATCTAGCACAATAAACTTTATGCACAAACCTCAAACACACTAATCCTTCCTTCTAGAATCTTCTCTCATTTCTCTAGAGCATGTTGCCAAAATTTTCGACTATTAAGGGCTCGTTTGATTTGTAGGAATACCAAAACACAGGAATAGGAAATCCGTAGGATTGGACTTGCATGACCTCTTGAATACTATAGGAATATAAAAATACAGGAATTTGGATCAAGTATGTGTTTGAATCATAGGAAAAACAAAGGAATTCAAACATGAGGTTCCTTTGGAGTGAATGGAAAATATAGAGCTCAGATTTCTAAATTACTACCCGAACCCCATGCGTCTTGTACTACTCCCTCTATTTTGAAATATAAGATGTTTTAGATTTGTGAAGTAAATGTATCTAGACACCTTTTAGTATGTTGATTCATCTGAACCTACACACTAAAAAGGTTTCTAAATACATTAGGTCACTAATCGAAAACATATTTATATTTACAAACGGAGGGAGTATTACGGAGTCAGGCAAGTCTCCTCCGAAGACTGGAATGCACGTACAAATTAACTACTCTAACCGTCTAGACGTCTACTCTTATTAGTAGGGAGTAGGTTGTCGGCGGGTCACTGTCTCGTCGAAATTCAGTTGATAGGAGCACACGCTAGTGTTGTTTAATACATCATTTCCTCCCTTTGACTATTCCCTAGCCCCCTCTTCCCGTTGTTTTCCCCTTCCAAACAGCGCGCTGTCGGTGCCGCCATATGCCTCTTTGGGATTCTCTTCCACGTCTCGGCCAAGGAGCTTCCTCCGTTGATTCCCCCTCTCTTCCGAAACCCAATCAATAAAATACAAACACTACCTTGCGATGGCGTTAGCGAGCAAGAACAGTGATCATGATTCTGATCTATTTCACGACATGTTTACAAAAGGACCCTTTGAAGAACTCATAACCAGATGCGACGTCATCACCGTCGCCAGCCTAATCGGTTCATCCAAATTTTTTATTGAATCTGTGAAAGCTAGTGCAACATTGGATGCTTCACTGCCATTTGGCCTCCCATGTGTTCTTCATTTCCCCCCGACAAAGGAATCAATAGATTTCTTGCATTACTAAAAAATTGATAGCATCACGTGCAAGTTGTCGCCATTGGACATGTTCTCATCCAATGCTATGGTACCAGGCTATAGTTTTGGGCAGTGGGTAGGCACGAATGGAGAATGGATTGCAATGGCTGGGTTTAGAGGAAAGCTTGAGCTTCACAACATGTACACTCGTCGCAATATTCTTCTCCCAGCATTGCCATTCCAAGCAACTAACCAACCAATCATGTTCTTATTGGATAATAATCATGCAGCTGTACTACAGCGGATTGCTATTTGCCAAGTTCCCACAGCTGCTGGGAGATATAAAGATATCTCACTTGTTGCAGTCTGCGACGTCAGAATTGCTATCCTTCAGGGCAGTGATGATGGATGGACAGTTCTTCAACTTCCTCTTAACCACACCATGAGCCCTTACAGTTACAATGACGGAATTACCCAGGATGGACTTGTCTTCGCCACAGCTTTGTATAGCAATGTTCATGTTTGGGATCCTTTGCATCCTGGTAATTATTCCTTCATATGTAGTGTAGTGTCTTTATGTGGCCAAGCTATTTTACTAAACTAACTTAGGGAATGTTTCATTTAAATAAAAATATGAGTAGTTATTTTAGACTCTATGAATTGTATGAATCATAGGATTTACGTAGGATTTATTCTTATACCAGTCGTTTGATTCATCCCATTGAATTATGTAGAATTTTCAGGATGTCTTTTATTTCATCGGATGGGAATTTAAGATCTACTTGAAGCTCCTAAAAAGAATCCATTTAATGGTTTTCTATACTTGTACATGTTTTCGGCAAGTTCCCTTGCAAATGAACCAGTCAATTCTCTTTGCCTTTTTTATAATAAATCGAGGCAAAATTGCCTGTCTTGATTGGAAAAAGACGAGTCCGTTATTTTGGGAATTTCCCTATTATATATTTCTTTGTTTGCTTTGTAGGATTGTAGGCCATAGTTGTTTCCCTAAGTTCAAGCTACTTTGCATGAAGTTTAATTGGAATGAAATTTTTTAGTAGGATTTACTATATCACGCTGCCAGAATCTGAAGTAAACACGTTCTACCTTTTTCAAGGTCATGCGCTGGTCTTGACACGACCTGCTATCGCGGATGAATTGGTGGATGCATTTCTTAATAATACTAGAGAGGATCACGACTACTTTTTGGGGCTTTGGTGGTTAGCAAGATCTGCAGATGGTTCCATGCTTCTTCATATATATACACTTGGCACTTCTTATGATCCCAGTTGTCTTACTTATCATTGCCACCATCGTACTAGTGGTGCTCATCCTCGTGTTGTACACTGCAGTCGCACTGTATCCACTTATAATTTCGGGTTTGGCTGCTTGGTGTTCTCAATGAACACTGGTCAGGTTGATCAAGTTAATCCATGAGAAAGGATTGATGACCTTGAATCATATTATCTTTTTCTTGGAGTGAACTATCCGATTATCATGCCCGTAGGAGGTGAAGATCCTGCCTCGGGTTATCTGACAAGAAGCAATTTTGTCTACATCTTACCAACTGTAGCATGGCTTTCCAAGGAGAGGCAACCTGAATTATGTCGCTTCATCCTAAGTGGTAAAGACTGCGATGTTACTTCTGAAGTCAATGTATTGGAGGGAATTAGTAACCCTCGCTTCTGGGAAGGAACGGTGAACCATCTGCTTTGCTTCGTCCCAACCTTTGTGAATGCCCTTGATTGGAACCGACCTCATGTTTAAGTAATAAAAAAGACCTGTTGCGATAGAATGTATTGATGCAATCCATATGTAATACTTGGTACTACAATTAGAGAAATAGTTCTCGACCATGTTGAACTATTTATTTTGTTTGGTTGTCTGAAGTCATCATCTTTCAACTTCTTGGTCTCTCTCCATTGAAACATGTCCGTGTATCGTTACTGTGTCTTATCGAAATCAGTTTGGTTACTGATATCTACTTGACTATATTTTCTTTGGAAATTATGGAAATTTTAGCATCAACAGGATATTACAAACCACATGCCATATACACTTTAAGAAGCAATCACCTCAATTCTTGTGTAATAAAGGTCGTAGTCTATGTAAACAACCTTGCCTTCAATGATTGTAGGCTCATGCACTATTGTTTGGTTAATCTGACGTGACAAGATCGTATTTTATTAGAGATTTATATTATCTTATCTTACTACTGTATTATATAGTGTACGGATATCTTTCAACATTAACGGTTGCATCAATACTAGAAAATTCCAACATTGCTAACCATCAAATCTTATTTTCCATTCTAGCATCTAGGAGATTCTATTGATAGAAGCATGATGAAACCTTTCGCACAAGGACCAAATATACACCTGATACTTTATGGATGTGGCTTGAAATTATAATTATTTTTGTGCTTTACATATTACTGTATAGTTTTATATTGTGATAATATGTCATTCTACTAGTACCAGTATAGTAGTAGCATTATCTTAGTTGCAAGGCACATGCAACCCAATACTACTATTGAGGAGTACACTATAGAACATATTAGTGTGCCAGGATAGCCCCCTTTATCTCTGCCCCACGCCTCTATCTGTTGACGGATGCCTTGTTTTGGCAGTGAGCATGACCACTACATGCTCCCTTTGTTGCCAACTGATGCCGAGTGCACGCTCTAGGCGGGCTCCATGCTTGTCCCGATAATATTTTGATGAAATAGTTATAGTACCAATAACACAATATCGTAGCAATACATGGTAGTTACAATAATTACAATGCAGTACGTGAAAGTTATATAACAATACTTACAATAGAAAATTACTCTACTCTTCGTCATCATGGTCCTCGCCATCACAGCCATCGGTGTCCTCTGATAACTCGTCAGCAACTCCCTCCTCGTAGATATGCGCTCTCTCCTTGTTGGAGTCCTCTTCCTCGTAGTCCCACGGGTCGACGTCACTCTCCTTCCCTTCTGCCTCCAATTGCTCCATGAACGCCTCCTCGTTGCCTGATTCGGGGTCATCCTCATCGTTGGCTCCTCTATTCCTCCTGGCCTTCTTCATGGTGGTCTCGTAAGCCTTCCTCTGGCGCTCATCCGTCTTGGTTGCTGCTTGGTTCTCCTCCATCTCTGCCGGTGCAACACGCTTCTCAGGCGCAGTGGGTACGACTAGCTTCGATGTCGCGGTGTCCTCGAGCGCCAATGTCGATGGATCTATGCGCGCGGTTGGACATGTTATGGTGCCTCAGATGGCTTCCGGCAGACACGAACGATGCCCAGACAAGCAGGTGACGCAGAATGGTTAATGATGACCGTCAGTGCATAGATCAGATGTATCTAGTTTAGAAATAAAGATATCGATCCCACAAGGAGCAGGAGTCTAAAGTCTAAGAATTCTTGAAGTAAATACTAAAAATAGAAATGCTAAATAAAGTTCTGAGTGATAAGATAAAATGCGAGTAAGGTGTAAAAAGGTTTTTTGGGGTTTTTGGTATAAGAGAACAATGCATAAAGTAAATAAAACTGAATACATAAAATAAGTATCGCGTATGTAGAAGAGATTTGAAACTCAGTGGGAGAAAGAGTTCTCAGGGATTAGCGGATGCACCACCAGATTTATAAAGGGCTAAGGTAAAGATTATCATCATGAACATTCTGAACTATGTATGTGTGGGAGGAACTCCATATTTGGACAAAGAGGCAACAATCACTGCTCAAATCATCCTCATAACCACAACAGACAATAATCAACATCAATTGAATTACTATGCTATTAAGGGACGTAATCCCGCAGGACGTATCCCATGGCATGGATAGTGTTTTGTGAGTTTCCTCGATTACCAAGTTGATACATAAGGGGTTCTGACAACTTTATATTCACTTTAAGTTTTAACATCCCTCCGTCTACCAACAAGTAGTTCCCTGTATGCGACTGCGGAAACGGACTAGGTAAACCCCGGTTATTTAGGATCGGCGATTGCATGGAGATCTAGGCCATCTAGACCTCCCTCAAGCCGGTGGCCACTCTGGCCGCCGGCACACACCTAAACCTCTCCCTCATTTATTCCTCCCTCCCTCCCCCTTCACACATTGCATGGTTCCTTTCTCCTGGATCGGTTCTCATGGCGATGGAGAGCTGTCTACTCCTTGTTGGTGGATCGCAACCAAGTCCACATGAATTCTGGCTTCCTGGTGATCATTTCTCGTCTGCGTAACATTCACCTGGTGGCAGCTAATGGAGTGGTTATTGATGATCGCATCTTAAAGGTAAGAGAATTTATCTACACGGGATCTGAACTTTTTCTTAAATCTCATCGTGTCAAAGTTCAAGTTAAACTTGATCTTCATAAGGGTTCTCTCCTGGAAAATGGATTGCCTATATCTATACATTATAATTCTGCTCATGTCAGAACTCTAGAGGTTAATCGTATCGATCCTGCATCTATATTGGTTAATGCTGCTAGAACCCTAGTACTGGTCTTATTTTTGCTAAAGAGGTTCGGAAGCTATTTCATTCTTCTGTTCATACATTCATTGGATCTGAACACTTCACAATGGTGGTATTCATTGGATCTTAACACTTCATTTTTGCTAAAGAGTTGAAGAAACGGGGGGAAAATTTGTCATACATAAAATTGTTAATTGACAAAAGTAACTATGTCATTTTCTTGCTTGATCACATGGAACATAGCAGAGGTCTATCAATTCATGAGTTTAATTTTAGAAACATAGTGAAATGCCACTTAAAAAAATCTGATGGGTTTTTAGTCATAGTACTGGAAGCAGCATTGTACTATAGATGGGTCAAATTAAGTGGGGAGAATACAAAATCCTTTCATGCAAGAGACACATAAAGGTACAAACATAATGTTATTTATCACGTACAGGATGAAAATTGAATTTATCTTACAAAACACAATGAAAAAGATACTACATTTTTGAGATGCTATAAAGCTAGGATGGGGGTGTCTCTGCCTATAGAGAATAGCATGGACTTAGAGGAATTTCTGCCTCCAGTGGAGAATTTTGCAGAGTCTTGCCTCACCAATCACAGAAGAGGAAATTGAGGGGGTGGTCAAATTACTTAAACCAGATAAGGCACCTGGACCAGATAGATTTAATGGATTTTTTGTAAAAAAAGTGCTGACACATCATCAAGGAGGATTTTATCAAATTGTGTCTGGATTTTCATCAGGGGAGATTATCTCTAGAGAGAATTAATGGGTCCTTCATTACTTTGATACCAAAGAAACAAACTCCAAAAACAGTGAATGATTTTAGGCGAATTTCCTTGACAAATACTTGTTTAAAGTTTAATACAAAAATCTATGCCAATAGATTACAGAAGGAGATAACTAGATGTATCCATGACAACCAATATGGATTCATCAAATCCAGACCAATTCAAGATTGTCTATCCTGGTCGTTTGAGTATCTTTTTCGGTGTCAGAAATCTAGAAGGAAAATAGTTGGCATAAAAATTGACTTTTAGAAAGCCTTTGATACTATTGAACATCATGCTATCCTTAAAATCATGACTCATAAGGGCTTTCCAAACTCTTTTATCCAGTTGGTAAAGGAAATTCAAAATTCTGGATCATCTGATGTTCTTCTTAATGGAGTTCCTGGGAAGATTTTTATGTGCAAAAGAGGAGTTAGGGAAGGTGACTCTTTATCTCCACTTTTATATGTCCTAGGAGGAGATATTTTGCAGATCATGATTAATCTAGACGATCAACAACAAAGATTGAATCTGCCAATTCCCAAGGAAGGACCACGCCCCATTCTCCAGTATGCTGATGATACTTTAATTATGCTTCTAGATGGGGAGGATTAGATGCTCGCATTGAAAGAGTTGCTAGATCAATATGCCGCTTTCACTAGGCTCAAAGTGAATTATCATAAATCCTCTTTGATTCCTATTAATTTGACATATCAGGAAGCTAATCATCTGGCCAATACTTTTCACTGTCAACTTGGTGCTATGCCTTTTACATATCTGGGACTACCCATGGGTACCACTAAACCTACAGTCAAGGATTTATCCCCAATTATTGATAGAGTTGAAAGAAGGTTAAATGTAATAGTGTCCTTTTTTCATATGGGGATAGTTTGGTCCTGGTCAACTCTGTTATGTATTCACTGCCAACATATTTTATGTGTACCTTGGTCGTTCCCATGGGAGTAATTGAGATAATTGATATAGCAAGAATGAGATGTCTGTGGAGGAAGGATAAAAACAAAGAAAGAGTGCATTCTTTAGCTGCATGTGATATGATCTGTAAGCCTAAGGATAAAGGGGGACTTGGTATCATGAATCTCAAGGTTCAGAACAAAGCACTTTTGATCAAGCATTTAGACAAGTTCTACAATATTGCTGATCTACCATGGGTCAAATTGGTTAGAGATACATATTTCCATGAGACTGTTCCACATGCAGTAACTCAATGTGGATCATTCTGGTGGAGAGGAGTGTTCGGCTTTGTTGATGATTGGAGAGCTTTGACCATAGTCATAGTGGGAAATGGATCAAGTCTCCTTTTCTAGAACGATCTCTAGCATACTACTCCAATATCAGTTATGTTCCCCAGGCTCTTCTCCTTTGTTAAGGACAAGTTGGCATCAGTAAAATACATTTGATCTTTGTAGAATCTTCATGAGGCTTTGCACTTACCTATGCCTGCTGAGGCCTTCACTGAGTATAATCAACTGCAATCAATTCTAGAGGTGCTCAGCCTAAACTTTGATAATGATAAGTGTACATGTCAATTAAATAATGGGGTCTACAGTGCTAAAGCCTATTATACGCAATGGTTCTCGGTTATGCCCAATGATCTGTTGTCCATGAAAATTTGCAAAAGAAAATGTATGTCCAAGCATAAATTCTTTGCCTGGAAACACTTAATCTTTACATGTTCTTTTAGTTCCAGAATTTGGAACTATTTACAGATTCATTGGAGAGATCGAGTGTAACACCCTCAGATCAGCCCTATACAAATCTTAGCGATTCCCGCCAAACCCGCGTAGAAACGATTCAAAGGTGCCCACCAGGCACTTTCGTGCGGGTGGAAAACGAAGTAATACCATTACACATTAGTCCACGATGGAACCTACATAATAGATATATACAGCATGACTCCATGAGTCAAGAATACATTTATACAGTACAAAGATACAAATCACCTTTACAACGATACAGTGTCCGAGTATGTACAAGATGCAAATTGGGCTAAAAGCCCTGAAGAATAAACAATGACATCCATAACCCTGCCCAGGCCAAGCCATAAGGGTAACCCTGCTAACGACATCGATCTCAATCCTGCTCAACAAAAGGGGTGCCAGCAAGGCGCAAAGGAAAAAGGGGAGCAGTCAGTACTGAGGCCGGTACACGGAAATTCTTAGAATTCGGTGGACCTCGCCTACATAGGTATGGTGGACTAAAGCGGCAGCGCAACATGCACTAAATGTCCTATAGAGACTCGATACAACTGATAGCTATCAGAGTAGGATAAGAAAGACCTATTCGGATCCAACATGATACTAACACCAAACATACCCATCCTGGTATTTCCCCCCTCGAGACCAAATGAGAAATTCAAACCGAGGAACTCACATCGTTGGAAGTTTTATTCACTCCATCATAGTTGCAATACTTACTAGTCAGGTATAGATAGCATGAGTCATTCTGATATCATAAGTAGTGGGCACTTTTATTTAACCATTCCGTTATAGTTGCAACACTTACTAGTCAGATATAAATAGCATGAGACATTCCAAACCCAGCAGTTGTTGGTACTTTTATTTAGCCATTTCATTGTAGTGAATCTGATTACTAGTCATTCAAAGTCAAATTTATAGCACTACTTTAGTTATATTTGTCTATGATCGAGATACTGTGCTCCAAGTAGTCCTTGACCGCATACACGGCTTTCAGAAAGTTTTACCCTGCAGGGGGGCACAAATATCAACACACGCACGATCAACCTCGGAAAAACCAAATGAAAACCCAATGAGGCATCACGACAAAGCAATCAGAATATTCATATAATATTTCCGGGCGCCACCCCACTAAGCTACCCGCTACGAAGTTGGCTGACTCCGAGACAGACCCAGATGTTTGTGACGATGGTTGTAAATGACTGGGAATCCAAAAGTGTGGCTGGGCTTGTAGATACCGCGAAAACATGGCACGGGGTTCCAAAATAGTACAAGCACTCCACACGCAATAGTAAATAAAGAAGTGAAGCATGGCATAAGTACATGATAGTAATAAAGCCCCAGACTACTTTGTGGCCCCAAGAAATAAGATATGACTCAAGCTCTCTCTAAGGGGATTCATGGTCCCACATGCGAATAGTGCGAATAGTCAAGGAATAGGTATCAAGTATTCGGAGTCCTACGGGACACTAGTGGGCGGTTAAAACCAAAATCACATCTATTGCCGATCGGTGCCTCTGCGTTAGTTATAACTATTCCTAGCAATTTAATATCAAGTTGTAATTTGAGTCATGATCATCTCCAAGATTAAGCATATGGCAACCTTCCAACAACTGTGACACTTGAGGACACAAAACAAGACCTGAGCAAGAGACTACAACATGCAAGGCCAATAATCTACCAAACAACAGGTAATAGGAGGTGTCCAAGGAAATATAGTGGCTGCAAGGGATATCACTGGTACGAAAACTAGAGCATCACAACATAAATATGTAATACCTCACCCTTTAACTGCAAGGCCCCTGTGATTGCAATGCTAGTCCCTGGATCGAAATGCTAGCATGCACAATTAATTCCAGAGACACAATATTTCTTACAACTCATTAGCCCAAGGCTAACACATAGAGTTCACAATACTTAACAAATAAATAAATACTTCATCTTCATGTGCCATAGGCAAACATGCCGAGTGTAGACTCATAACCCTAGTGTCACATCACAAAACTCTCCAATTTTGAATTGTGAATTAATAAACAATTGTTGAAATTTAGGGTGAAAAGAAACTTTTTGATTTCAAATGGAATCATCAAAACCTATTTGGATCAAATAAAATCCTAAAGGGATTTAGAAAGACAAACAAATAATAAATAAAGTTATAATAGTTGGAATCACCATTTTTGGATCTTTAAATAAAAAGATATGGTTTTTATAAGCAAAGGTAGAAATAATAAATAAGGACTATTTTAAAAGGCCAAATTAAATCTTGGCCAAGCATTGGAAATAAAATATTTTTGTTTAATAAAAGAGTAAAGTATTATTTAAATAAAATCATGAGGATTTATTAATATCCAAATTTTATTTAAGTAAAGACATATTTTTCCTATTTTGAATGAACATTAAAACTTAATAAAGTATTTTATTTCAAAGTGTTATGTTTTTAATAAAACCTACTGAAAAGGGTTTTGATAAAAATTTAGTTTTCAAATAAAGTTCTAAAACATATTTGATCCTATTTTAAATGAAGACTAATGTCTATTTATTTATTATTAATAAATAATAAACCCTAAAATTAATTGTTCTATTTTGACTTTAGAATATGTTAATAAACAGAATTAAAATATACCCAAGGTTTGGCAAAGGTTTGATTTGAAATAGAGTTTGAATTATTTGAATGAAAATCAAATTAGATAAAATGAAATAGAAAAAAGAAAAGCATTCACAGACAGGTGGACCCCACTCTCTCTTCCTCTCTCTCACAGACAACGCGCTGTCAGTCATTGTCTCCACCTCGGCCGTTTCCCCCTTGCCGTTTTTGCGTGATTCAATTGCGTTAATTCGCGTTGATGGCTGGAATAAACTCGCCAACAACCACACACACTTAAGCGCCTCCCTCCCCTCTTCCATTCCCCCCAAGCATCGCCTCCTCTGCCTCCAGGCTGCGCGAATATCGAACTCGAGCACCACTTCCCCGACGAGCTTCTCCGGCCGATTCCAGTGCCGTCCGACCACCGCACGCCTCCCAGAGAACACAAGCTTACTCCCCTCTCCCGTGCGCATCTGCCAGTGTGTCCCACTCACCCACGCGCGTTCCCTAGGCTCAGCAACCTCGACATCTGAGCGCCGCCGTGTCTGCCATATCTCCCGCAAGCTTCCCTGATGAGTACAGACTGCCCCAGCACCTCCCGATGATGCTCCCATGATCCCCAACACTATACGCATCTAACCGCATGCTTTATTTGCCTTAGCGCGCTCTCAAACCCCGCCTCCGACGACAACCAGACGAACCCGACGCCGACGCCGTCTCCGGTGAGCAATTCCTCGGGAACCAGAGCACCCCTCGACGAACTGATCACGCCTTGAGCTTCGCTGCACTTCTGCAAGCACGGTGAGCATCCTCTCCCTCTCCTGCACGACCTAGTTCGCCGGCAAGCTCACTGGCCGAGTACGCACCGCCGTCCGCCGCCGCTAGCGCCGCCCAGTTATGGTCTGGCTGCTGTGATCCATTGGATCTCAATCCGTTAGCCAGGATAGATTCATTAAATCGAAGGGGTACGTTTGATCTGAGCCGTGCGGTGTGTTTTAGTCGATCTGTGCGAACCGTTATGTACTAGTTAGATCACGCCACATGGCCACATTTCGTTTTAAAAACAGAAACATTTCTATTTAGTGTTTGGATTTGAAAAATTCATAACTTTTGATCCAAACACTTGAATTTTATGCATGGAAAGAATCTTGAATTTAAACACTTGGGAAAATAAACCCAAAACCCTAAAAACCTAATGGAAGAAAATCATTTCCAAATCTCTCTAAAACTCTGGATTTTATCCATATAAAAATTCAGCAACAAACATTTGTAAATGATCAAAAATGATAAACAAAAATATCATAAAACCATAGAAATTTGTTTCATTTAATTTGGATCCATGGATAAAAACTTATGAATTTAATAAGATAAAAAGGGAATAATTTCCAAGGCTAATAAAGCTCCTAACTAAATCCATACCAAATTGATAGAAAAGTAATCCTAAAATAATTTAAAAAGATAAACAAATATTAAATAAAATTATACAAATTGGAATCACCAATTTTGGATCTATAAATAAAAAGATATGGATTTTATAAGACAAAGAAAGGATTAAATAAATAAGGAATATTTAAAAGACAAATTAAATCTTGGCCAAATCCATAAACAAATGAAATGAAAGATTATTGAATAATCAAAAGGAGTAAAATATTATTTAAATAAAATCATATGGATTAAACCATATTCAATTTTTATTTAAAGAAAGACAAATTGCCTAAACCAAATAAATAATAACTCACAAGAAAAATTATTTGGAAGACAATTTAAACCTTGAGTTAAATCCATAAGTAAATGGAATAAAAATAATCAAAATAAAATAAAGGAATAAAGATTATTTGAATAAAAACTTATATGGACTTGAACCATATTTGTCTCGAATAAAGACAAAATTCCTAATATAAATGATTAATTAAATCATGGGAAAAATAATGGAAATTGCCAAATGGATTAGAAGCTATCTACTTGACTTAAAAAGAATAAATGATTAATTAAATAGAATTATATGGTTTGGAACCATATTCAAATTCATTTAAATAAAGACAAAAGCGTCATTTAAATAAATATGAAATCATAATAAAATGTTTGACATAATTCAAAGTGAATTATTTAAACACACCAATGAATAAATAAAACCTACTAAAAAGGTTTGATGAAATTTGAATTCAATTGGAGGCTTAAATCAATGTTTTGAATAAAGACACAAATATTAAACCCTAAAGAATAATTGAATATTCTAAAATAGAAATTCAAACACATTATTAAACAAGCATTAAACTTACTAAAAAGGTTTGATAAACATTTGAATCTAAAACAAATGTTTAAATCATTTGAATAAAATAATATGGATTAGAACCATATTTAAAATCTTATTTAAATAAAGAAAAATGTCTATTTTTAAATAAATATTTAACCATAAGAGAATAAAAGAAATTATTTTAAAATGGACTTTTAAATACATTGTTAAACAGTATTAAAAACCTACCGAAAGTTTGGAAAAGGTTTGGCAAGAATTTGAATTCAAACTGAATCTTAAATGAAAGAGTTTGAACTAAAATAGAAAATGGAAATAGAAAAAGAAAAGGGAAACAGAAGGAAAAAAATGGAAAGGGGTCTAGCCCAGCTAACCTACCCAGACCCCATCCCAGCAGGCCCAAACCCCAGCCCACCCGGCACCTCTCTCTCCCTCGAACCGTTCTTCTCACTCGCGAATAAACCCGCACAGCCACTTACCTAGCGACCCCACCGTACCCCCTCTCATTCGTTGACAATGGACCCCATCGCCAGCTCAGAATATTTTCCAGCACGACCTGTTCTTCCCCCGGCTGTTTCTGTGTTCAATTCTCATAAATGCCATGCTAATTTCTCGCCACGACCATGCAAGTTAAAGCGCCCACATCTCCTCTCCCTTTCCCCCCAGTCATCACCCCACCGGAAGCACCAGGCTGCTCCAATTTCTCACCCAAACCCCACTGTACCAACGACTCTCCGGCGCCAATTTCGGTCAGCCTTCACCTTCCCTTGCCCCCTGGTTTCCACGAGCGCACTCCCCATCGCCGTGCGCTTCTGCCAGTACGTTTCCCTTGCCAGCGCGTGCCCCACAGCCTCGGCAACAAAGACGTCAGAGCTCCACCGTGAACTACTCCGACTCTGGCGACCTTCCCCGGTAAACCCTGAGCGCCCCTCCTCTCTGGTTGATTCCCTTACAATCTTCACTCGCTCGCGCATCTTCCTGACTTGTTTTCTTGCCTTGGCGAGCACTGTAGCCTCGCCAATGACAATGAACAGACGCGCCCGACGCCGGCGTGAACTCCAGCGAGCGATTGCCGGCAACCTCATGCGCCCCTTGGTCTACGGCGACCACCTCAAGCATCAGCATGTCGCTGCGAACCAGGTGAGAATCTCCTCCCTCTCCCTCGCTTCCTGGAATAGCCAGACCACCGCTGGCAGAGTGCCGCCTCTGCTCACCATCGAGCTAGCGCCGCACACCTATGGTCGAGTCACTGCGACCGTTAGATCTATATCCAAGTGACATGATAGAACCACTTAAGCGAAACGGTATGTTCAATATGAGCCGCACAGATCTACTAAAATCATGTGCCTGTATTAGTTGATACTGCGAACCGTTATGGACCAGTTAGATCATGCCACGTGGCCAAACTTCGTTTTAAAAACAGAAACATTTCTATTTAGTGTTTCGATTTGAAAAATTCATAACATTTGATCCAAACATCCAAAATTTGCGAATTTTATATCATTGGAATCAGGAAAAATAAACCTTTGCAACCATTCCCTTAGTTTAGTGTTTTGCTTCTGGAAAATTAGTTGTTTTTGCATAAACATTTCTAGTCCTATTTTGTGTATAAAATTTATTCTAAAATTGATTTTTGATTAAAACCTTTTGCAAATGGTTTGATTTAAACTCTCTGACCATAAACACTAAGTTTGGGATTTAAAAATATATTTTATTAACCATATAAAATTATTCCTTTGAATAAAGGAATTTCTAGTAAAACAAAATGTTGCTTTTATTAAAAAATGATTTTTGGGTGAAACCGTTTGTAAATGGATTTGTTTTAAACACTTTGACCATAAACACTAACATTTGTGTTTAAAAATATATTTGGCAAACACTATAAGTTATTACTTTGATTTAAATCATTTCTAGCAAAGACAAAAATGATTTCAAATGGCCATTTTTCACTAACTTGATTTTAAATCGTTTTCCCACAATTATAAATGACCAATATGTGTTATAAAATGTTTATAGCCTATTTGAAACCACCTTTCCAAATAAAAAAATCTTTTGCATGCTTGCATGCATTGTTTTGTTTTATTTATTTTATGTGGGGAATTGCTTGAATGCTAGTTTGAATTTGTGCCTTGATTGACTTGTAGTGAACTTTGAAGAGTGTGACAATTGAAAGATCAAGGAGTGAACTTAGTTTCTCTACCAGAAACAAGTGGTGCTTCATACATTTTGTCCTATTATTTTGACTATGCATTAGTTTACTAAGTATGTTGTGCCTTGGGAAATCCTAGTAGATGATGCCTTAGTAGAATTTTCCCTAAGTTAAAATCCTTACTACTATCATGCTTAGCCTAGCTAGTAGAAAACAAGGGTGTATTATATTCATGCTGTGAAATGTTTCTAAGTCTATGACTTGTGTTTTGTTTAATAAAACAACTATGTGAATGAATCACCTGGGTGGAATGGTGAGAATGGATTTATGTTGTGTGGTTGCACAGGGCCAGTAAACTGGTGAAAACTTGTGTATCACACTCATGGAAAGCCACCACGAACAAAGAGATTTGAGATGTCAAATGTTGAGAATCTTCTAGTGCAGCCACATGGCATTATGGGATCTGCTTGGATCATATAGGTTGCAATAACTTAGCCAGATGGACAGAAGGTGGTAGGGGGTGATAGTATGGAGCTCGTCCATTTGGTCTAAGGGAAGGCTTCTAAAAGATCTTGTCTCGATGCATGTCGAGTCTTGTGGGGAAAGTGCACCACCTCTCGAGACAGTAAAATCTAAGTACTTACCCGTGTCCCCGGCAATGGACAATTTGAGCATCAAGACATGGAAGCTATCAAGGATCTCCTCATCCCAATTTCTAAGTTAAAATATTATGGTTGAACAAGGGTAAAGGTTAACCAATTCAATTGGTTGTTCCTTGGGTGACTTGCCAATACAATTCAAATGTATTGACCCTTTTGGTTGTAACTTATTATGTTGCAGGTTTGTTTGATGTTAGTGAAGTGTGTTGAATAAGATTACAAGTCTACAACCAACATGATTGCCTGTGGCACTTTGAAGATGAAGGACTCCATGTTATATAGTTAATTCTGCTGCATTGTGATGAGATAGCCTAATGAGCTATGTAAGATGTAATGAATTATTTTATTCCTGGTTATAAAGTTGTATTATGACCTTTGTTTCTTGATATTATATCTTAAACTGTGGATGCTATCTATTGATCCAGGGACTAGCATTCTAAACACAGTGATCTCTACCTTATCAGGTTGGGTCCTCTACATAAAAAGTGTGTCAAACACATCTATTCACTCCAAAAACATTTTGGGTCTTGAAAATAAAAATAAAACAATGCCCCATACATATAATATAAAAGGGGTTTAAATATGGTTTTTGCTTTCAAAATTTTTGTGCAAAGTAAACATGCCATGATGTTACGAATGCAATAACATGGTTTTGAATTTGATGAAATTCGGGATGTTACAAATCTAACCCCCTTAAGATGAATATCGCCCTCGAGATTCGGATTGTCTAGCAAATAGGTGAGGGTGATCTTTCCGAAGCTCATCCTATATTTCCCAAGTTCCTTGTTCCTCGTTGTGATGATTCCACTGTACTTTGCAGAATTTGATTGTCTTAGTACGAGTGACTCTTTCTGCTGTCTCGAGAATCTTGATAGGTTTATCTTCATAAGTGAGATCACTCTCCAACTGAATCTATTCCAATGGTATAGCGTCCTTCAATAAAGTTTCTTCCATCTACGGATGACACTTTTTCAACTGACTCACATGAAACACATTGTGAACCGCTGACAGTGATTCTGGTAGTTCTAACTCATAGGCCACTTCTCCTTTACGATTCAAAATCTTGAATGGTCCTACGTAAGGAGGTGCCAATTTTTCTTTGACTCCAAATCTCTTCACACCACGAAGTGGTGAGACTCTAAGATAAGCTCTGTTACCTACCACATAGGTGACTTCTCTATGTTTTGGATCTGCATAACTTTTTTGTCGGGATTGGGCTATCTTCAATATGTCCTTTACCATTCTGAATTTCTCTTCGGCTTCCTTGATCAGTTCTAGTACGAACAAATTTCTTTCTCCTACTCCACTCCATAGTAATGGTGTAGTACACTTCCTTCCATAAAGGAATTCAAACGGAGACATATCTATGCTTGATTGATACCTGTTATGGTAAGAGAATTCTGCGTATGGCAGACTTTCATCCCAACTAGATCCATATTCTAGCGCACAAGCTCTCGACATATCTTCCAAAACCTGATAGGTTCTTTCTGTCTGTCCATCAGTTTTAGGATGAAATGCTGTGCTAAATTCTATCCTTGTTCCCAATGATTCATGCAGTTGTCGCCAAAATGCGAAGTGAACCGAGTTCCTCTATCAGACACAATACTGTTAGGAACTCCATGTAAACATACAATCATGTTCATATAGATCTTAGCCAATTTAGCACTTGTATAAGTAGTCTTAACGGGTATGAAATGAGCCACTTTAGTTAGGCGAAACACAACAACCCATATCGAATCGTCTTCGGACCTAGTCCTTGGCAATCCTATGATAAAATCCATACCAATTTTATCCCACTTCCAATCAGATATTGGTAGTGGTTGCAATAACCCTTCCGGTTTTTGATGTTCCGCCTTCACTCTACTACACACGTCACACAAAGCAATGTGCTCCGCAATATCTTTATTTAGATTGTTCCACCAAAATATTTCTTTCTCATCCATGTACATTTTGGTGTTACCCGGAATAGAATATGGTGAATTGTGTGCTTCTTGCAGAATCAATTTCCGAAGCTCTGGATCTTGTGGAATGCAGATACACTTTCCATACCATAAAGTTCCTTGTTCATCTTCATGGAATCCTTTCGCCTTTCCTTTACTAATTTTACTCTTAATCTCCTCTATTTCCTTGTCCAACTTTTGGGCTTCTTTGATCTTATCTAACAATGTTTGTTGAATTTCCAATGACATGAGATATCCTTCAGCCACTATCTCCAATCTTAGATATTTAAATTGGGCACACAAATCATCTGGAAATTCTCCTTTGGTGAGGCCATTCACATAACCTTTGCGGCTTAATGGATCAGCTACGACATTCACGTTACTGGGATGGTATTGAAAACTCAAGTCATAATTCTTGATAAGTTCTAGCCACCTTCTTTGTCTCATGTTGAGCTCCTTCTGGGTGAAAAATATATTTCAAGCTCTTGTGATTTGTGAACACTTCACAACGCTTACCCAACAGATAGTGTCTCCATGTTTTGAGTGCATGGACAACAGAGGCCAACTCTAAGTCATGTGTAGGATAATTTACTACATGAGTCTTGAGTTGCCTCGAGGCATAAGCCACAACTTTTCCTTCTTGCATCAATACTCCACCCAATCATTGGTGAGATGCATCACAATAGACTTGGAAGTCTTTCTCTAGATCTGGTAGACATAAAACTTGTGCTGACACTAGTCTTTTCTTCAATTCTTGAAAACTGGTTTCACATCCTTTAGTCCAATCAAAATTCTTATCTTTCTTAAATAACTCTGTAATTGGCTTAGCTACTTTTGAGAAATTCTTGATGAACCTTCTATAGTACCTGGCCAAGCCTAGGAAACTATGAACTTCTTTAACTGACTTGGGAGATTCCCACTCAGTTATAGCTGACACCTTCGCGGGATCGATAGCTATACCATCTCTAGACACAATATGTCCAAGAAATCTGACTTCATTCAACCAAAACTCACAATTACTGAACTTGGCATACAACTGTTGTTCCCTGAGGTTCTCAAGAATCAAACGCAAATTTTCTTCATGCTCTTCATTGCTCTTGGAATAGATCAATATGTCATCGAAGAATACCACAACGAACTTGTCAAGAAACTCCATGAACACCTTGTTCATTAAATAAGCTGGTGCATTAGTTAGTCCAAATGGCATCACTGTATACTCATACAATCCATACCTAGTGGTAAAGGCAGTCTTAGATATATATTGTTCTCTAATCTTTAGCTAAAAGTAGCCTGATTAGAGATCAATTTTTGAGAACATATTGGATCCTTCTAGGTAATCAAATAGATCATTGATTCTAGGTAGGGGATACTTATTCTTTATAGTCACCTCATTGAGTGATTGATAATCTATGCATAGCCTCTGACTTCTGTCTTTCTTCTCAACAAACAGAACTAGTGCACCCCAAGATGAAGAACTTGGTTGGATAAATCCTTTATGTAGCTGTTTCTTGAGCTCTTTTAACTCATCAACTGACATCTTGTAGGGTCTCTTTGCTATGGGTCTAGATCCTGGCAGTAAGTCAATCAAAAACTCCACATCTCTATCTAGTGGCATTCCCGGTAATTCCTCCGGAAACACATCAGGATACTCTTTCACTACTGGTACACTATCTATGCTAACCTCCTTAAGAGAATTTAGCTTACTCCCTTTGGGTTCAAAGTTAGACTTGAACCTAATCCGTTTCTTATCCGGATTTCTGAGTGTAATAGTTCGATTGGCACAATATATTTCTCCCTCATACTTAGTCATCCAATCCATGTCCAAAATTACATCCAATCCTTGGGATTCTAGGATTATCAGACTAGTTGGAAACTTATACTTTCCAAACTCTATTACTAGATCATGACATCCAAAATTTACTATCATCTCTCCACCTGGGGAGCTTACTTTAATAGGACATCCAATTGTTTCAGTTGGGATTGTATTTTTTGTCTACAAATGCTCTTGAAATGAATGAATGCAATGCGCCAGTATAAAAAGGATAAGTGCTGCAAATGAATTAATCTTGAACTTACCAGCCACAACATCAGACTCCTCATGGATTGTCACATCCCAAGATTTTCCAAATCTTGTAATGTGAAAAATAAATAAATAAAATAAAACTTTATTGATTTTCAGGGCCAGAAGAAGCTTTTGAATCTAATTGGGAATCTTCAAACCTATTTTGAACAAATAAATCCTAAAGGGATTTAAAAAGATAAACATTTTAAATAAAGGAAAACAAAATATTTTGGAAATAATATTTTGATCTTTAAATAAAAGGATTTGGTTTTCAAAGGAAAAGATAGATTTATAAATAAAGATTATTTTAAAAAAGTCAAATTAAACCTTGGCCAAAGTTTTGAAAACAATAAAGGTTTTGCTCTGAATAAAATAATAGAGGTTTATTTAAAACCATAAAGGATTTAATATCCAAGTTTTATTAATAAAGGTTCTATCATTTATAAACCATCAAAACTTATTTGTTTAATTTAAATAAGTTTTCCAAGTATTTTGTATTCTCAAGTAAAACCTACTGAATGACTTTGTTACAAACTTAGATTTCAAAATAAAGGATTTAAATAAACAAATCCTATTTGAGTTATTTACTAAAGCCCATTTTATTTAATTATTATTGGACCCTAAAGTGAAATAATATTTTGTTTTAAACAAGTTTCCAAGTATTTCCAAATAAAACCTACTGATTTGATTTTGAAAATATTTGGATTTAAAATGGAGATTTTATTAGTTAAACCAAACCCTATTTTATTAATAAACCATGGTCCATTTTATTTAATTAATAAATGGAACCTAAAAAGATTTAAAATATCATTTTATTTTGGAAGTTGGTTTATGCTACTAAACAGAACCAAAAACTCATTACAAGTTGAATTATTTGAATGGTTTGCATTGTTGATTGAATCATTTGTTTGAATATCAAATCAGAAAATAGAAATAGAAAAGAATAAAACAAACAGGCAGAAAAAAAATGGAAAAGGACTGACCCAACTGGCCAAGCCCAACTAAGCCCAGCAGCCCAGCTCCCCTCTCCCCGAAAGAAAATGATTTGCACCCAGATTCAGACCCACAGAACCAATGACAAGTGGACCCCGTTCTTTCTTCTTTTCCCACTGACCAGCGGACCCCTTTCTACTGTTCTCCTTCCCCACCCCGTGACTGGTTCTTCCTCCCCCTCGTCGTCGTTGCTGCCTCTAAATTACTCGCATCAATTCGAGTAAATGACTGAGTGAATTCTCCCAGTAAACTCACACATTTAATTGCCAGTGTCTCCGCCTCCTTTCCCCTCTGTTTCCTCCCCCCAGCACGCCTCCAGGCCGCCACAATCTCTCCTCGACTGCCTCGGCTCCGACCACCGTCTCCGGCCAATTCAGGCCAGTACACGCCACCCCCTGCCTTCTCGAGCACCCTAGCAGCTTCCCCACTCCCAGACGCTTCTCCACGTGTCCTCCACTCGACTGCGGGCGCCCCAGAGCTTTGGCTTGGACTAGCTCTGACAGCGCCGTCGCCTGTTTCTTCTCTGACGACGATCCCCGGTAAGCACTGATCGCCCCTCTGCTTCTCGATCATGCTAGCATCTTCGCCTTGATTTTGCGCACCTAATCATGCCCTCCGTTTGGCTTCTCGTGATCGACAGCGTCGCCTCCGACCGCAACCAGGACCACCTGATGTCGTTCGCAACTCCTACGAGGAATTCCTGCATCCCTAGTGCGCCCCTTGACCAACCGCGAGTACCTTGAGCTTCGCCGTGTTCTCCTAAGCCTGGTGAGCATATCCATACACTTCCTTGCTTCCTGCTTCTCCAGCTCCGCCGCCAACTGGCCGCTCCACCGCTCGCCGGTAACATCTTGCCGCCAGTTCCTGGCTAGTTGATAGGAACCGTCTGATCTTGATCCAGCGGCTAGGAAAGAAAATGAGCGAAGGGGTATCGAACGATCTGAGCCGCGCGATGTTAATTAAATCCAACGGCCAGCATCGCCCGATCCGGCCGAACCGGTACCGTCCAACCAGAGTGTGCCGCGTGTCACTTATTCAGTTTAAAAACAGATTTTAAAACATAATTATTTGCAAACTTCAAACCTTTGTAACTTTCAAACCACACGTCCAAAAATTTCAAATTTTATATCAATGGATTCAGGAGAGCAAGCCCTAGCCGACCATGCCCTTGGTTTAGTAAATAGTAACTGTTAACTTGCTTGTTTTTGCAGCATCAAATGTATGCTTGTTTGGAGTATAAAAATTGTTTAAAATTGATTTTAGGGTTAAAACTTTTGAAAAATGGTTTGTTGTGACCTTACTGACCCTAGGAACCAACCCTTGGTGTTAAAAATGATTTTTGAAAGATTTAGGTTGGATTACTTGACTTAGCCATTTTCTAGCCAAATAAAAAGAATGGTTTTTGTTATAAAAATGTTTATGGAAAGGAAACTTTAAGAAAATGGTTTGATCAAACCCACTGACCCAAAACACCAAGTTTTGCAAATTAGCAACTCATTTGGTGAACAACTTAATAGTTTTGCCTTGATAAAAACAATTTTCACCACATGAAATGATGAATGGAATTAAAAATAGTTTTTGGGCAAAACCCTCTAACTAATAACTTTGCCACTTTGGTAAATGACCAATTTGGATCTTACAAAGTTTAGAAACCCCATAGATACCCTATTTGCAAAATAAAACTATCTTGTGCATGCTCCCATGCATGAATTGGTTTCCATTGTCTTGTGTGTGTGAATTTGTTTGAGTGATTATTGGTTTGGAATGTAAATTGAATTGGTGTTTGCTTGATTGAATTGTAGTGAAGTGTGAGACTAGCAAGATCAAGGAGTGAACTACCATTCCCTACCAAAAAGGCAAGTGATGCTTCATACTTTCTATCCCAATACTTTCACTATGCATTAGTGATTTTGCTAAGTAAACTTGCATGGATTTTGCTAAGTATAGATCTTGCTATAGGAAAACCTAGTAGATGAATCCTTAGTAGGATTTTCCTAAGTTAAAAGATTCCTACTACTATCAAGCTTAGCCTAGCTAATAGAAAACATGGGTGGAATATATATTCACACTATGGAAAAATATTCTAAGTCTGAGGACTTAGGTTTTGTTTAATAAAACAACTAAGTTAATGAACCTCCTGGGTGGAATGGAAGGATTGGGATATGTTGAGTGGTTCACAAGGCCATGGACTTTGATTGTGTATCTCACTTGTGGATGGCCACCCAGGAAACAAAGGGATTTGAGATGTCAAATGTTGAGAAGCTTCAAGTGCAACCACTTGGCAATATGGGCTCTGCCATGATCATATAGGTTGCAAGAACTTAGCCAAATGGACAGTGGGTGGTAGTGTGTGATAGGTTGGAGCGCGTCCATTTTGGTCTAAGGGAAGGCTTCTGAAAGATTTTGTCTTGGGAAACCAAGTCTTGTGGGTAAAGTGCACCACCTCTGCAGAGTGTAAAATCTAAGTACTTAGCCATGTCCCTGGTAAAGGACAATTTGAGCATCAAGACATGGAAGCAATCAAGAATCTCATCATTCAAATTTCTAAGTTAAAACTTGTGGATTGAACAAGGGTTGTTTGAAATCTTCAATCTTTGGTTGATAAATGCCTTGGAAAGGATCTTCAATCTTTGATTGAGAAAAATGATTTTGACAAGCAAAAACTTAGTATTTTCAAAATGTTAAGGAAAATCTATTTTGAGCAATGCAAGCCTCAACCCCACTTAGCCAAATGCATATAGATGATAGACTCCACTATACTAATATAGTATCACTTGCCAATACAATTCAAATGTATTGACCCTTTGTGGCTGTAACTTGTATGTTGCAGGTTTGATTGTTTTATAGAAGATTGATTGATTAGGATTACAAAGTCTACAACCAGCATTTGCCTGTGGCACTTTGAAGATGAAGGACCCCATGCTTATAGTTATTCCGCTGCAATGAAATGTAATAGCCATATGAGCTATGAAAGATGTAATAAAATTATGTTATTCCTGGTTATAAAGTTATATTATGACCTTTGTTTCTTGATATTACATCTTAACTGTGGATGCTAGCTATTGATCCAGGGACTAGCATTGTAAAACATAGGAGGAATCTACCTTATTAGGTTGAGACCTCTACATGGATTTCCTCCACATTGAAGTGGTTCACATGAACCTTCTGAAAAGGTTTTGGCTTGTTGGCTGCATCAGTCTTCTTTTCTGGGCATTCATTTGCATAGTGCCTAGTTTTCTTGCACTTGAAGCATTCAACCTGACTGATGTCCCTCTTATCTGGATGATTCCCATTGCCATTTCGACTATGGTGACTCTTGTATCCACTCTTGTTGTTGCAGTAATCACCATTGTTGTTCCCATGATGTTTATTGCTATTGTGGTAATGTTGTGGTGGTTGTTATGATTCCCGTGTTTGTGGGATCCAGAACCTCCACTTCCTTCACCAAAAGAATGCTTGTGAGACGATCCAGATCCATGCTTATCAAAATGGTACTTCCTCTTCCTATTCTCCACTTGCTTCATATTGATTTCCAAGATGGTAGATTTGTCACACAGAGATTGATAAGTTGGAACATATGCAACAGATAGTTGCATGCACATCTCATCATTTAGTCCTTCAAGGAACTTATCCTTCCTCTTTGGATCAGTGTCAACATCATCCCGTACATAGCGTACCAGATTGTTGAACTCAATATATTCTGCAACACTGCGGTGGTGTTGCTTCAGGTTGTGAAATTCCTTCTTCTTTAACCCCATGACTCCTGAAGATATATGAGCAGTGCGGAATCCATCCTCAAATATTTCCCAAGTCACTTCTTCAATAGGAGTAGTGATATGGAAGTTATCCCACCAAGTAGCTGCTGGTCCTTTCAACAGGTGCGCTGCAAATCTGACTTTCTCCTCATTAGTGCAACCAATTGTGACTAAGTCCTTCACAGATCATAGCCAATCATTTGCTACCATAGGATCAGTGGTTCCTGAAAATTTAGCAGACCTCGATCTTAGAAACCTTGTGAGCATATCAAAAGCTGGTGGGTAGTTTTGGTTGTTATTATTATTATTATTATTATTATTATTATTATTATTATTATTATTGTTGTTGTTGTTGTTGTTCTGGTTCTGATTCACCATAAACAGAGTCATCATTTGCATCAACTGAGTCTGGGCTGTCATCAGCTGTTTCATCTCATTGCCATTGTTGTTATTGTTGGTATTGGTATGACAAGGAGGCATCTATGGTTTCAATAAGGATAAGTAATGAGATATAACCGATAGATCCTAACATGCACAATGCAATACATAGAAACAATCACAATAAGCAAGCATAATAAACTTAGAGTTTAAACAACACGAACAACAAGTTTATAAAGTAAACACACTAGCATAGTCATCCACATGTTGGATGATCAATGCGACTTGATAAATAAAATGATGATGATAGATAGATAGCCAAGTAGTCAACACTACTCCTCCATATCGACTTCCTCATTCACTAGAGTAAGTCCTGCTGCTTCGATTCCTGCCTTGTACACCTCCATGCTGGTGGTCAAAGCATCGACCTTCGCCTGAAGCTCTCTCTTCTGCGAACGCAGCCTCTCAATCACCTCCTGCTGTGTCTCTAGCTCAAGATCCTTGATCTCCATCTTGGCCTTCATCTCATTGATCTTCTTGTTCCTATCCTGCACTCTCTTTTCTTGGATCTTCAACCTCTTGTCTTGCTTCTCGAACCTAGCCTCCATCTCATTGATGCACTCATCCTGTTCCTCGAAGGCCTTGTCCTTCTCCCTCAACTGGAAGTGTAGCTCGTCATTGCTAAGAATGACGTTGGTCCTATCAGTATTGAGGTGCCTAAGAAGGATCTCTAGGTCCTGAAGATAGAGGCGCACTAGCTCAATAGTCTCCCTAGTGGCCTCGTCATACACTATAGCCTCTCCCTCCTCGTCACTTTTCCCAAATGGATGGAAGTAGAGGCCCCTGAGCTCGGAGGAGTGACGTCAACATAGACGTCCTATGTGGTATCCTGCAAAACCACTACTAGAAAATCGCGTCGTTTTTGTGCATTGCATCATCATGACCGCATGCTCATGTCATCATGCCACATTGCATTTGAGCATAGTCATCGTCTTGCATTTTCTTGCATAAAACTATTTTCGGAAAAACCTAATTTGTTTTCTAAACGGCCCGTCTTTGTTCAAACGCAAAACCCGGGACTCCGGATTATTTTGTCTTGTCTGCTATCGGTTTGCAGAAGCTTTGTTTCAAACAAATAAAATATTAAATTATTTTAGTGGGGGCAGTCGAACGGGCCGATTCGACCCGAACGACCACCCCCAGTCCAAACAATCGGTCCGCCTAAAATACCTAAGCTACCCAACCTAATCTACCCACCCCTCCGACCACCCCATCCCACCCAATCCCCACCTGACACGTCAGCTCTCCCCTCCCTCTAACCTATCCCACACCGCCACCTCACCTTCCACTCACCCAGGTCCACCCCCACTCCCTCACCTGGTTCACACACACATCACACATGCAGAGCACGCACGCCAGCCACACACCCCACACGCCACGCAACCGCCAACCACCCCAGCCCCTGCCGCCCTGGGCCCCACCCCTGGCCCCTGTCCCCGCGCCTCCCTCTGCCTCTCTCTCCCTCCTCACGCGAGCACCCGACGCCGCCGCTCCACCCTCCCACTCCCACCGCCGGCGCCGCCCCCTCCCTCCAACCTCCAATCCCCTCCCCGCTCGCCGGAGACCGCTCCACCGCCGGCCTTCCCCACCTTCGCCCCCCTCTCGCCGCGGCGCCCCTCCTCTTCCCCTATGCCGGCTCGCCCGCGGCGCCTCTCCTCGTCGGCCCCTCCCGTCGCCCCCTCCGGCCGCCCGCCGTCGCCATCGTCCCCGCCTCCGCCTGCGCGGGAGCGTCGCCACCGCTGGCCTCTGCTCCACCCCACGCCCCCGCCTCCTTCCTCCCCACCTCCCCAAGCAGCTCCGCCACGACGCCGCCCGTCCTCCGCCGCCGGTCGACCCGCCCCGCCGGAGCCGCCCACGCTTCCGCCTCCTTCCTCTACCGCCGGTCCCGCGTCACCGAGCCCAACCTTGCCCTTCTTGCCCGCCGAGGCCGCATCGCCACGTAAACCGTGCGCACGGCCGACCTTCTTTGCGTGTCGACTAGAACGGCTTCAAGCCGCGTCGTACCGCGAGTACATGTTGGTAATCTGTATGTCTGTGAGTTTTGCGGGTGTCGTGTACTCGTGGCCGTTCGAAAGTTCGCGACGCAAGTTTCGCCAAGATCGACCAACGCAATAAGTTGTTCGAGGATCACCCCAAGGACTTCAAGGCGAACCCACAAGATCCACCTCACGGACGCCGAGACCACCGACAAGATCTCCATCCGGGACTCCAAGGACTCCCTCACGGACATTGAGCGCCAAGATCGTCGCACGGAATCCGAACCGCGGAACCGACAAGTTCGCCTACCCGGAACACCGAGTGCACCGACATGGATCCGAAGGCCGAGCCCTCGACACGCCAAGATCTCCTTCCCAGAACGCCAAGTTTCTCGATCCGATGGTTCAGACTGATCTCGTCGAACCCCGAACCCCGACGAACCCTGAGACCGACCCCGAACCCCGGAACCCCAAGATCGCCGAACCCTAATGTGTGAACCTTTTCCCGAACCCTATTTTATATATGCCCTCTAAATAAATTGTTGCATATTAAATGTTCATGCATGCATCATTGTCTGTGGTTTGGGGGCCTTATGCCGATTCACCTAATAATTAAATATGGGGCCCATATGCGGGCAAATCTAGCCTTATATTGGCCTCATTTAAACAGGTGTAGCGAACCGGTGCCATCTTTTGTCTTGCTAATGCAACATTTAATTGCGGGGGTTCTAAATAACTTGAACCATATATTTAATTGTCGGGACCCTGGTTCCGCTTAATATGACCTAATTGCATCGCATCTTTGCCATGCCATACATCATGCATGCATCATGCCCGATCTTTTGCCGTAGTATTAAATATTTCATTCTGTGTTTATTCTAGTGTTTTGCTTCTTCGCGGATAAGGCCGTTGAGTTGATGTGAGCTTCGACCCGACCTTTGGTTGAACCTTCGGCAATGTTTTCAGGCGAGCATCTCCCCCTTTCTACCTATCTTACTTTTATAGTATTTATTCCCTCCTGTTGATCTATTGCTATCTGTGTTGCGATGCTCTAGTTACCGTACCTGTGATATCCCGTGCAGCCCTATATTGCCTTGGACACCTCCTATTACCTGTTGTTTGGTAGATAGTTGGACTTGCGCGCCGTAGTCGCTTGCTCAAGTGCTGTTGCGTGTTGTCAAGTGCCACAGTTGTTGGAGTAATGCCGCATGTTTAATGTTGGAGATGAGCATGGTTGTACTTATCGTTCACTTTAATTCCTGTTTAACAACTAAAATTGAAGTAAGCAGAGGCATCGGTGGGTGATAGATAATATTTGGTTTCCGAACGCCCACTTGTGTCCCGTAGGACCCCGAGTACTTGATACCTGTTCCTTGATTTATCGCGCTATCCACATCCGGGAGGATTATGGGACCCCCCTGAGCCAGAGCTTGATTCAGTCTTATTTCTTGGGGCCACAAACTAGTTTGAGGTTTTATTTACTATCCTGTACTTATGCCATGCTACTACTGTATTACGATTGTGCGAGGAGCACACTGTACTGTTTAGGTAAGCGGAGTGTTTTCGGTATCGACAATCCCAGTTTTGGGTTCCCGATCGTTTACCAGCAGCGCAAACCTTGAGTCCGTCTCGAGTCGGCTAGCCCCTGGTGTACTCAATGGGGTGGCCCCCTGAAATATTTCTGAATCCTGTGATTGCTTTGTCGTGAAGGCCTCGTTGGGTTTTGATTTGGTTTTTCCGAGGTTGATCGAGCGTGTGTTGCTATTGGTGCACCCGGCGGTTAAAACTTTCAAAGCCGTGTCGCGGTTATGGACGACACGAGCACGATGATCTCGACCATAGACAAGCATAACTAAAGTAGTGCTATAAATTTGGCTTTATAATGACTAGTAATCAGCTTCACTATAATGGAATGGCTAAATAATACTGCCCACAATTGCTTGTTTGGAGCGTCGCTTGCGACCATTGTACCTGACTAGTAAGTATTGCAACTACAACGGAATGGCTAAATAAAAGTACCAACCACTGCTGGGTTTTGGGTTATCTCATGCTATCTATATCTGACTAGTAAGTGCCGCAACTACAACGGAATGGTTAACTAAATTGGCCCACTGCTTATTTTACCAGGATGATTATCTATACCTGACTAGTAATTACTACAACGATAACTGAATCAATAAAACTGCCAACTGGGTGAGTTCCTCGGTTGACTTCCTCGTTTGGTCTCGAGGGGGAAACACCAGGATGGGTTGGTTTGGTGGTAGCATCAGGTTGGTTCCGGATAGGTCATTCTTACCCCTCTCTGATAACCGCCAGTTGTATCGAGTCTCTATAGGTTGTTCAGAGTATGTTGCCGCTACCGCTCAGTCCACCATACCTATGTAGGCGAGGACCGCTGAATTCTAGCCTCGCCGTGTACTGGCCTCAGTACTGACGCTCCTCTTTTGTCCTTTGCCCTTTGTCGGCACCCCTTTTGTTTAAGCAGGTTTCGAGATCGACGTCGTTAGCAGGGTTACCCTTCCGGCTTGGCCTGGGCAGGGTTATGGACGCCATTGGTTATTCTTCAGGGCTCTTAGCCCCATTTACATCTTGTCCGTAGTCGGACGCTGTGTCAATTTCAAGGTGATTTGGATCTTCGTATTGTATATCTGTATTCTTGACTCATTGAGTCGCTGTTATATATATGTGTTCTATGGGTCCCATAGAGGACTGTTGTGTAATGTTATTACTTCGTTTTCCACCCGCACGAAAGTGCCTGGTGGGCACCTTTGAATCGTTTCTATGCGGGTTTGGCGGGAAGCGCTGAAACTTGCATAGGGCCGATTCTGAGGGTGTTACATCCTAGCAGTTCCTGCATGGCGACGTCGAGTCCCTTCTCCTTTTCATCATGGAGTATCTTGAAGGAAATCTCCTCGGTGGGAGGCTCTGACTGGCGTCCTGGCTGTGAGACTCTAAATCCCCATAAGTCCTTCCTCTCGAACTTCCTGAGCTGAAGTCCCTTAATGTTAGGGAGAGAAAGATTGATCACACTGACAAGCTCCACGATACTGGATCCAAAACGATTTCCCTTGAACTCCTCGGCGATGCTGAGAACAAATCTAGGCATCTATTGCATAGGATGGAGAAAATTAGAAACAACACAAGTAAAGAGTAAAACACAAAGTAGTGAAACAAAAGCCAATAACAAACACATAAATTATTTCAAAACACACAAGTCATGGCATACAACATTCAATCACAAGACTAAGGTTCAAACTTAACTTAGACAATTTTTTTTCCATAGCACATAGGTTGGTATGATCAAAATTATTAACGCAAGGAAATGACAAGTGTGGTGGTACAACTATTGGAGTATGTCACAACTCTCACTCCCTGGTCAAGGTAGCTATCCGAGCATCCTTGGAGGCAATATGTTTGTCTTGATCATAAGACTCACATACTAAGTCTATGACATCTTACCTTAGACGTTTTATTGTGGCCTGTAAGTCTTGGGTATGCTTCTTCTCCTCTCTAAGGTTATTTTGAGTGTTGAGCATTCTACACTTGAGACTTTCACCAAGCTCCTTGATGGCATTCCATGCTGCATTCCTTGTAGAGTCAAAGAATGACATGTGCATTTCAGAGTTGGTGACCATGCAGAATCTTGACTCATTGTGGTTGTCCTCCTTGTTTTTGTACAAGTGGAGTTGTACCCACCAATATTCTTCTCCTTCATCCATCACTGGTAATCCCTTGTACACGGCTTCACCATTTATCCCCAAGCTAACCATGAGGTTCTTGAGTGCCTTGGGAAACTCCATCTCACATTCTAAGGTCATGGTCATGAGTCGTCCCTTCCTGATGGCTTCATTGATGGTGTCCATCTACAAATAGAGATGAGAAATAAGATTATGAGAAGTTTTACGAGGTAAAGGACCCTGTGATTATAATGCTAGTCCCTGGATCAAAATGCTAGCATCCACAGTTTAAGATAAAGTACACAAATACAAAGATCATTATTACATCATAATTCTAGAGATACAATAGTTCTTACAACTCATTAGCCTAAGTCTAACACATAGAGTTCACAATACTTAACAAATAAATAAAGTCTTCATCTTCATGTGCCACATGCAAACATGTTGAGTGTAGACTCATAACCCTAGTCACCATCGGAGTAAGCTGCAACATAATAAGTTATAGCCACAAAGGGTCAATACATTTGGAATTGTATTGGCAAGTGATACCATAGTAGTATAGTAACATCTAATAACTATATGAATTTGGCTAAGGGTAGTTCATCCTGGCCTTGCTCAAAATAAGGTTTACCTTATTAGTTTGAAAACACTAAGTTTTTGTTTGACAAAAACACCAAGGAACCACCAATAGATATTGGTGAACATCTACCCTTGTTCAACCACAAGTTTTAAATTAGAGAAATTGGGATGAGGACATCCTTGATCATTTCAATGTCTTTGATGCCAAAAATGTCCGTTAATGGGGACACGGCTAAGTACTTAGGTTTTACCCTCTCGAAAGGTGGTGCACTTTCCCCACAAGATTCGACATGCATCAAGACGAGACTTTTCAGAAGCATTCCCTCAGACCACCATGGACACATTCCATCCTATCAACCCTACCACCAAATTTCCATCTGGCTGAGTTCTTGCAACCTAATTGGTCAAGGCAGAGCCCATATGCCATGTGGTTGCACTAGAAGCTTCTCAACACTAAACATCTCCAATCTCTTTGTTCCTGGGTGGCCATCCACAAGTGTGATACACAAGGTAAACCATAGACATGGGCCTTGTGTAACCACTCAACACAAACCAATCTTCCCATTCCACCTAGGTGATTCATTAACATGTTGTTTTATTAACCAAAAACATAGGCATAAACTTAGCATAGTATCATAACATGAATATTCCACCCTTGCATTATACTAGCTAGGCTAATCATACTATCATAACATGTCTCTTATCTTAGGGAAACTACTAAGACAATATCTACAGGATTTACCATAGCATAGCATATACTTAGAAAATCACCATGAAAATCCTACTCAAAATAGTGTTAATGCAATAAGTAAAATAGTAGTTCATGGGCTGAAATATCACTTTCCTTTGTATCTAGGAGAATAGGTACAATCCTCATAATCACACTCTCCACAATCCACAAAATCTACACATAAATTCATACAACAAAATTCACAAATCAATATACAAACAAAAATAATTATGAATGCATGCAAAATGCAAATGGATGATTTGTCACACTTTTCAAAACAAAAATTTCAGTACTGAACACAAAGTACACTTTCTAAAGTCTAAATAAACCAAAATTTACTTTTAAATAATTTTTATAGCCTAAATAGGACTATAAATTCTTCTGCATAAAATCCTAATTTTCAGAAACAAATGGCCAAAGCAAGGCCATAGATGCAAAGGGGTCATTTTTCTGAATCCATAGATATAAAATTTGTAATTTTTGGATTTATAGAACAAAAGTTATTGAATTTACAAGTTTAAATAACTAATAAATGAAAATATGGATTTTAAATCAAAATCACTGCCACGCGGCGTGTTCTGATTGGCGCGTACTGGTTCGCGCTAGATCACGCTTCTGCAAAGTTAGCTCTAAAGGAAATCCAGTGGCTCATATCTAGTCATACCTCTTCGTGCCAGATCTAATCTAGATCCAGTGGATCACAACGTTGTGACCCAAACCTAGCGGCGCACATGGCAAGCACGACGACGACGCTACTAACGGCAACTCGCCGGCGAGTCTAGGGGGTAGGGTATGGGGCGCTGGTGCTTACCGAGGTAGCGAAGACGGGGTGAAACTCAACGTGGATGCGGTTGAGGCAGGGGTGCACGGACATGGGCTCAAACACTCGCCGGAGTTCGACTGCGCCTCGGGTGCTTGTAGACGACGACGGGGGGACCTGGGGCACAATTGGACAAACGGCAGGCGTTAGAAGATGCGCAAGAAGCAGGCGAACACGCTTGTTTGCATTAGAGGCAGAGGCGAACACGGACCTCACCGGAATAGCTCGTCGGAGTTTAGCTGGCCTTCGGTGCTCGCAGTTGAAGACAAAAACGACACTCTAGTGCAAGAGGAGACAAGTGGTAAGGATCAGGAGATGCGCAAGGACACGAAGAACTCAATCGAGTGAACCAGAGGTCACGAGAAACAGGAGGTTTACCGAATTGGCTCTCCTGAGTGTGTAGGAACTGTGCCGGTGCGACGCAAAATTCGGGGAGCCTGGTGGCACTCTATGCTTGGGGTGTCAGGGGAAATGGAGCGGAGGGGGAGGGGATTATGTAGCCGGAGTGGGGAAGGAATTTACTCGTTGGTTCAATCGCAATTAAGCTCGAAATCAACGGCAGTGAAAGCGGAGGAAATGGCAGCGGCACGGTCGTCGTGCGGGATTTGGGGAAGAAGGGGTGAGGTGGCAGCGGGGTCCATTTGTCAGTGGGTGGGTGCGCACGCACGAGGTGCAAAACAGAGAGGGGAGAGGGGTTTCCCGGGTGGGCTAGTGGGCTGCTTTTGGCCTGGGCCAGAATAGCTGGTTGGCTTCTATTTTTTTTCCTTCTTTTTCTTTTTCTTTTCTGATTTGATTTTTCAAATGACATTTGAAGAGTCATTTCAAATCCAAATCAAATCAAATCAAATCTTCACCAAACTTTTGTGAGGTGATGCTAGTGTTAAAAAGTGTGTCAAACACATCTATTCACTCCAAAAACATTTTGGGTCTTGAAAATAAAAATAAAACCTTCCCCCATACATATAATAAAAAAGGGGTTTAAATATTTTTTTATTAGGGTTTTTTCTTTGAAATTTTTTGTGCAAAGTAAAAATGCCATGATGTTATGAATGCAATAACATGGTTTTGAATTTGATGAAATTTGGGATGTTACAAGATAGCAATAGATCAACAGGAGGAAATAAAGACTATAAAAGTAGGATAGGTAGAAAGGGGGAGAATGCTCGCCTAAAAACATTGCCAAAGGTTCATATCCGAAGAACTTGTCGAATCTCACACATCTCTTCGTGCTATCCGGGAAGAAGAAAAACACTAAAAGAACAAGCGATGCATAATTCTAACTGATGCGAAAGAATTGACATGATCAAGATATAATGCATCACATGGCAATTTAATGATGCAAACTATGTTGAGAAGGTATCATGATCATAGCATATTGATGATACATTAGTGAGGCATTACCAACGAGAATAATAATTTCTAAATTTTAATCATCATGTTTTCCTGACATACATAGTTCTGATTTTTCAAGTTCTATATCATGCATGATGCAATTACAAGTATGGAGTACACAGTTGGAAAGGGCTCGTCGCGCTGATCAATTTAGACATATCATTTGTCGAATTCGGAATTACAGACTTAAAGTTATGCAATATTTAAGAAATGGCATTTATTAATATTTATTAATTCGAAAAATTTAAAATATAAAAATGATATTATAAATAGCATAAATAGATTCCTCACATTTTTCTGATTCAAAAACATATATTATTCAATTTATTTAAATTTATGAATTTAAAATATTATTTAAGTCAAAATATTAAAAATGGGTGAAATTAAAGGTTTGACTAAATAGATTCAATCCTGGTCAAGTTTGAATATAGATATGAATTCACATTTTCAAAACATTCATATTTTATTTAGTAAGTTTATTCAAATTCAAAAGAATTTAAAAGATATGAACTGTTTGACTTATATTCATTTCCTGATTTTTGTTTAAATTGAGAAAACATCCTGGGTCTTTTGTTACTCTGGGCTAGCTTACCCCAGCCACAGACATGTGGGTCCAAGAGCTGACTAGGCTGTGGCCACACAAGAGCTGTGAGGCGCTGACACATGTGCGATCTGGGAGAGTGCGGGTTGAGGGTGCAAATAGTGGAAGGGCCTAAGTGAAAAACCCTCCCGCCGGATATGTAGAAGCCTAACGAAGATGAAGATGATTCCGCAATATGTGCTAGCTGACTCGAGTTATGGAACAATGATGGCAAGTGTTTCAGAGAGAATTTCGCAATGCCGCAAAAACGAAAAGAAAGGGAATCTAGGGCTAAAACTTTGGTTCATAGAGTTTGTCCGGAAGATGCAGGTATGCGCCAGAAACGGATGGGGAATGGAGGTGGAAAACATGAACTAAAGTGGCGACTTTGGAGGATGGTGGCGACGAAACTGCTGCGAAATCAGGAAAGCCGTAAGAACAAAAAGATGGAGAGGGTTCTACAGGCTCTAGGTTTTTCTCATACAATTTCCTCGAAGGTGGACTAGATCGGCTACGAAATCTCGTGGAACAGAAGGGAATCGTTGCGCCTGCTACTACTGCTGCGGTCGGCGCACGGAGCTGCTCTATTGTTGCGTTGCTGGTCGCGTGCACGGGCGGCGCGTGCTGGCGAGAGGCTATGCACGCGGCAAGTGGCAAGGCGGAAGATGGCGTTTATGGAGGGGTATACTAGGAGGTAGGCGACGATGATACGGTGCTGTAGTACGCGTAGGCTCGTCTCAGCAGTGACCCAAACGACGGCGAGCGATGGAGTTCATCGATGGCCAGGAATGGTTTAGTAGAGCAAAACGACGCGATGCAAGAATAGATCGGGAGGAGGAAGGTTAGGGGAAGAGTGCAGAGTACAATTAGGCTCACCGGTTTGCCCCAGGTCGAGCGAAGCCTGCCGAGGTGGGGGAGGACAGCGACGCGAGGAGGCGATGGCGTGGTTCAGCGGGTTCATGGAGTGCGTCGCGTGGCGTGGTTCAGTGGGTTCATGGAGTGCGTCGCACTGTTAGAAAAGGGCCCATGCGTCCCGGTTGGTAAGGGCCATTAGTCCCGGTTGCCCAACCGGGACGGGTCAATCGGGACTAAAGCTCCAACCATTAGTCCCGGTTGCCCCACCAACCGGGACAAATGGGGGCACACGTGGCGGCATCAGAGCACGAGGGGGGTGGAGCATTAGTCCCGGTTCGTAACACGAACCGGGACTAATAACTTTCTTCTTGGCAGAGATTTGCCCATTTTCTGCGGCAGAGAAATTCATTTTGGCACATTTTGTTGCCGCAGCATTTCTCCACTTTTTGTGCCGCGAGAGAATTCATTTAGGTTGTTTTATTGTTTATTTAGTGTTTTGCACTTATCAATGAAGGAACCTTATATTACAAGATCATCATGACAACATTACATTCAATACACCGATCGAGTTCATGCACTACATACAAAAGTTGCTATTCGATGCTACCGACCAATTTCTTGAAAGTTGCTATTTTTACAATTCCTATTGTCTATACACAGCCGAGTAGTATTCCCCTTGTGTGTTTAGGACTTCTGCATCCAAGAATCCCGCCAATTCCTCCTGTATTGCTCGTATGCGATCCTTTGGCAGAAGACCGTCCCGTAGACGTTCGATCTGATTTAAAAAAGGAGTCAGCCTATATGAATATGAAACTAAACACAATTTGATTGTAATTAAAAACTATAGAAATTTTTTACGTACGTGGAGTTGCTCTAAATTCCTGCCCTTCTCATCACACGTCTGCCGGATGAACTCGCATACATAGTATCCATATAGATTGTTACCTGGTCCCTGCGTCAGGCACTTTACGACAATAGAGTTCAATCAAAATAATAATCAAGCATGATAATAACTGTATCAAAACTAGAATCAAAGAGATGCGCGGATATAGCTAGTGGTGCTTACATCTAGTGGTTGAAATGTAAGCTCCTCTTTCCAAACACCCCTAGCCTTCTTGATGAACCATTTCCAAGCGCCGCGTGAAAAGCGAATAAAATAAGTTATTAAGTACTTGATATCATAAAATTCACGACGTTGCCGATATAGTGTCGTAATGATTAGAATTACCGCTGAGAAGTATGCATGTCCTTCCACGTCTCAAGGGGTTTATGTTTGAGTCCATGACTAGTACGCCCTTTGTCAAGTTGAATGATTAACGAATATAGTGGTACTGCGAATGCGTAACTAATCAATTATATACTTAACATCGAGTAAGCGAAATAGAAAGTGTATACAAGACAATAACACTCCTTTGGAAGTTGTAAGGAAATAGTATTTCCTTTTGGTTTCTTGAAACCTTAACGCGTGTACTATATTATCCTCCGTATCCTGGGGGCTTATTTTGAGATTTTCTTCATGAACCCAATATGGGTCAATGAAGCCAATGTCATAGATTTGTCCTCTGCTGCATTCGAGAATCTTCATTCTGCATATTAAAGTATGATTATATACATGCAATAAACAAAATATTATAGATGGAGACTAAATTAATTACAATTAGTACTTACGGACAATAGGCACTCATGATCGATTTGTCCAAGTCGTCGTGATTGAATAATTGAAATAGTTCATCAAATTCAATGGATATCATGTCATCCTTATCTTTCCCATGATGCTTTTTGTAACCCGCACTATCCGATTAGCCCGGCCCTTGTGGCATGCATGTACTAGTTATGCAATCTTCGCATTTTGTTGGAAGATTGTTTACCTCCTCGAGTTTGACGAGAGGTTTTCCGTCGGTATTGGTATGCTACTTCACTCACGGGAAGAACTCTAACTGGGATAAATCTGGGAAATACTCATACCTTGAGCAGCGTGGCTTCTCCGTGTGCAACTACCTCTGGATCATACCGCTCTTACCATATTTGCTCGACCCCACATTGGTTTGAGAAATCACCTTGAGAGGCGCAAGTCTGTTTTGCTTGTTCTCCGAGCTGGGCAACAGATTTCCGCTTGCATCAAGATCGCTCTTGAGGCTTTTTGTCTTGCATGTGACTTGAGAATAGAATGCTCATAGTCCGATGACAGCTTTGGCTCGGTTTGATGAAGAGTCTTTAGCATTTTCAACACTTTGGCTTTTCTTCTTTGGTCTTTGGGAACTCGGCTCTTTCGCCACCTCGACTTAGTGAAAAACTGTCGTTTCCGCATCAACGATCGCCAGATCTCCTTTTCAAGATCATAAGCTCTCTTGGGAGGAACCGTTGGTACTTTTGGAAGAGGCTCTTGTTTACGTTTGGCGATCGCTTACGGCCTTACGATGGCGACGCTTACGCTTTTATCCCGAGGCGCGGCGATGGCTCCTTGGCGATGGCTGCACGGAGATTGGTGAGGCGACGGAGCCGGGTGAGGCGACGAAGGTGGGTGCGGCGGCGGCGACCTCGCTGGAGATGGGTGAGGCGGCGAAAATGGCCTTGGCGTGTGATTTGAAACGATACAATCCTTGACCGCCATAGAATGGTGACGTTTTGCGTCACCCAGCGATCACATCCCTTCACCGGCGGGGTAGTGAAGATCCAAAACCTCAAAGGTGGGCATGATTTCATCCACGCCGACAACAGTAGCCCTCTGGAACCGGACGATCGTGGTAAGTTGGTGTGGGTCCAATTGGTAAGGCATAGCCGACCGCCACCTTCATTGATATGTTCACAACTTTGACATGTAGCTCGCGATGTGTCATCTCGTGATATCATCCTTTGGGTAGCCAACAGAGCCATCGTCGGTGCATCATCGGCATCGCCATTGTCATCACCGGGACCTCGGTGGAAGCCACATCGCTTTTCGATTATTCGATAGGCGGTAGCATCGAATGCAATGTGCTTTGAGATGGGCGCCGGTAGTACTTTGCTCTTTAAGTGAGTTAATTTCATCTTGTTGTTGCTTTAATCGTTCTTCAATTAAACGCATTCGCTCTTTCGACTTTCGCTTCAACCGCCTGTCCTTACTCCTCTGACGGCTTCTATCAGGATATTTCTTCCTCTCTTCGGGAAACCCAGTCCTCAATGATTGGGAGCCTATTGTGCCTCGTGTTCGTCCATCATGTTCCTTATTTCCAAGGGCGAGTGTGAGCTCATCATTCTCTCTATCGGGAATGAAGTCCCCATCCTTAACAGCCTTTACTGCTTTTCTCATCCTCTCGATTGGCAAGGGGTCTTCTTTATGTCGTATGGTATATATACACCTCCCTTCCGAGTCCAACGTGACCCCATGCCCGTAAAACCAATTACTTGCACGTTCTACCCAATCGTCTGTCTCTGGGGTGATATTTTTATCACGCAGTTCCTGCTCAAGTTTCTCCCACTTAGGAATGCCAGCCCTGTAGCCACCTTGCCCCATAGTATGGTGATACTTCTTGTTAGCAGCATTCAGCTTATTCATTTCAGACATTTTCTTAGATTTTTCTGATTCCTTGTATTCCACAAACTCATCCCAGAATGGTTTTATCTTCTCAAACTGAATATTCTTGAAATCGGGAGTCTTCTTTTTCACGACATAGTCAAGGTTCAATCTTTTCTTCCAGTTGGTGAAACACTGGGCCATCTTCTTCAAAGCCCACTCCCTGACCTTAGCCTCCATGGCTCTCCCATGTTGTAAGGTGTCCTCAACTGGATCCTCCGCATTTGGATCCAGCTCTATCTTTGGTAGTTTGAAATTAACCATGAGCCTCTTCCACAGTAAATCTTTGGCGTGGTTAGGGACAAATAAACATGTTCCCTCTTCATCCGCATTAGCAGGCCTATTCCAATTTCTAATGGTGATCGGGATTAAGTCCCTAACGATTACTCCGCATTGTGCCACAAATTTGGTTGCGACAACTTCGGGAGTTGTCGGTCTGCCGTCTACAGCGACATCTTCGATCCTGAACCTCTCATGGTCTTGCAACTTTTTGGTTGGGCCTCGTCTGCTCTTTTCAGTAGATTCCTTCGATCCGGAGGGCTAAAAGAAGAAAGATCATCGTTATTATTTCTATATAGATAGCAGATGATTAATTAATGAATTGATTTATATTACATGCACCTTGCCGGAGCGGTCGTCTTCTCGATTACACAAGGCATCGCCTTCTCCCTCGTGGAAGGCAACACCTTCAACCTAAAACAAGTTGTCTACTCTGGTAAAAAGAGGATCACCCTCACCGGAGTTGTTCAGAAACGTTGATACGTCTAAATTATCTTCCCCACGGATAAGTCAAAGCAACTAAAGGAGAAAGTTAAGTACGGTGTTGAGAGATATAAACCCTAATTCAGAGAAACCCTAATATATGCATACACAATAATAAAAATGAAGCGAAAGGGAAACCGTGTAGTAGATAGGCACATCGTCGAACCGATGGCATCGATGCAATGCTCAAGCAAGTATGATGATATGACAAGTTAATTTGCATTAGAATGTAACCCTAAGAAATGCTCGACGATTTAATCGGGTTGAGGGTGAAAACCTAACTCGGAGAAACTCCTAACACATGAGAGGGTGGATTTGTTCTTCTAATTAAACTTGTAATTTAAGTTGTTGAACAATGCATGATTATAGCTTAAATAGCTAGGTTTCATTTTTCTGAACATTTTGATATATTATTCATATTTTTCTGACTTATAAACAATAAGTTATTGAATTTACAAGTTTAAATCATTTTCGGAATTAAAAAAGGAAAATAGTTTTTACACGGGCGCTTGAGAGAGGGGAACAATCAACACATGGCATCGATGCAATGATCAAACAAGGATGATGATATAACAAGTTAATTTGTATTAAAAAGTAACCCAAAGACATGCTCGGCAATTTAAACGGGGTTCCGAGGGGTGAAAACCCTAACTCGATGAAACTCCGGAGTATATGAGAGGGGTTGATTTTGTTTTCTAATTAAAATTGTCTTGAAAGTTGTTGAACAATGCATGATTATATCTTAGATAGCTAGGTTTCATTTTTCTGAACATTTTGATATATTATTTGTATTTTTCTGACTTACAGATTAAAATTATTGAATTTTCAATATTCAAAATTTTTTCTGAAAATAAATAAGTCTGGAATTATTTTTTACACCCAGGCAAACTATACACACAGCAACTGACAGATGGGCCCTGTGCCACATAAGCAGCCACGTGAGCAAAGTGGGACAGAGGTGGGCCTGGTCCACGCCACGCCAAAGACCGCCTCGCCATGTCGACAAGACCGCGCGCCTTGCGCCGCCCGCGCCACGCCGCTGCCGCGCCCGCGCACCACGCCCGCGCCCACGCCGCACTGCAGCGGCGGAAGAGGAGGAGGGGACAGAGGCAGCTAGAGAGGGATGCACCTTCCGGCGGCGACACGCGGCGTGGCCGGCTGGCGCAGCGAGGACGGACGACGCAGCGGCGGTTGGAGGTGGTGGCGACGCGCTCTGGCGGGGACGACGGCGACGCGGCGCTCAGGGCGGGCGACGGCGAGCAGCGGCTGGGCGGCGGCGTCTCCTGTTGTGTCTGGCGCGAAGAATGGTGAAGGAAGAAGAGGAGGCGCGTCATGTATAAAGGGAGAGAATACGTCCCGGTTGGTGGCTCCAACCGGGACTAAAGGGTCATACGTCCCGGTTGGAGCCACCAACCGGGACCTATACTCCAATATTTTCAGCTTGGCGCGCAGGGGCTCTTTATTCCCGGTTGGTGGCTCCAACCGGGACATATTCCCCTGTTTTCAAAAAATTTCAGGTATTTTCTCTCTGTTCCCGCCTTATTTCTTATTTTGGGGTTTAAATTTGTATTGTTTTTTAAATGATAATTAATTTGGAATTTAGAAAAACTTTAAACATAAAAAGTGTTTGGATTTGAATAAATAATTCAAAACCATTTTCTGTTTTAAAAAATAATTAATGTAACCATTTAAAATATGAACCATTTACAATTAAAAATGAATTAACTTATATTTTTTAATATCAATTTGGAATTTAGAAAAACTTTAAACATAAGAAGTGTATGGATTTGAATAAATAATTCAAAAACATATTCTATTTTTAAAAAATAATTAATGTAACCTTTTAAAATTATTAAATTATATTTTTGAATATTAATTTGGAATTTAGAAAAATTTTAAACATAAAAAGTGTTTGGATTTAAATAAATAATTCAAAAACATTTTCTGTTTTAAAAAAATAATTAATGTAACCATTTAAAATATGAACCATTTACAATTAAAAATGAATTAACTTATATTTTTTAATATCAATTTGGAATTTAGAAAAACTTTAAACATAAGAAGTGTATGGATTTGAATAAATAATTCAAAAACATATTCTATTTTTAAAAAATAATTAATGTAACCTTTTAAAAAAAAAAAACTTATATTGTTCAATATTAATTTAGAATTTAGAAAATTTTAAACATAAAAAGTGTTTGGATTTAAATAAATAATTCAAAACATTTTCATTTTTAAAAATAATTAATGTAACCATTTAAAATATGAACCATTTACAATTAAAAATGAATTAACTTATATTTTTTTAATATCAATTTGGAATTTAGAAAAACTTTAAACATAAGAAGTGTATGGATTTGAATAAATAATTCAAAAACATATTCTATTTTTAAAAAATAATTAATGTAACCTTGTAAAATTTGCGAGTGTATGGATTTAAAAAAATAATTAATGTAACCTTTTAAAAAATAATTAATGTAACCTTTTAAAAAATTCAAAAACATAAGAAGTGTATGGATTTTAATACGGGCATCGTTAGAACTTGCATTGGATCTCTGAAGAAACCACATATTGTGAGTCTAAAAATGATTTTTTCAAAAAATCACGGGCGATAGATCATGTACCTGTAGTACAAACCGGACCCACTTCCTACCGATTCGGCAGACATTTGTCCTTTTTACCCAGGATGGACGAAAAGGTTTGAGATGTACCGGTTCGGATATAGTCCATGTAAGGTGGTCTAGTATTTTAGGAAAATAGGACGGTAGCATTCTGAAACGGCATTTTGGTGGTTACTTCACAAAACGACCCGTTTTTTGCGCTCGGAAAATGGAAAAGGGCTTTTCCCTGCGACAAAAAGGAAAACTTCCTCCTGCAACATTGTTCTCCATAACAATGTCCACACACATGCATAATATTGGCACAATATCACAAACTATGCCGTGATTCAGCACATAACATCGGTCATTTGGACCGAAAGCCATGAAACCTCGAACATGATAGGTCATTTTGTGAAGGTTTTTTCGAAACAAGATCATTGTTCGGCACACATTTAGTCCCGAATGTAGTCACAAACCGGGACTAAAAATATTTTCCGCCATTTCCCACATCTTCCCGCCAAGTTTTCCCGCCCTTTCCTTTCTACTAGAGCTTTTAGTCCCGGATGTAGTCACTAACCGGGACTAAAGATATTTCCCGCCATTTCCCAAAGCTTCACGCCAAGTTTTCCCGCCCTTTCCCTCTATATTTAGGGTGATCGTGTCATGGCTATCCACACATCCACACCTTCTTCTCTTAGAACAATGGACAACGCATCTTGGGCCATTCGACCTCGAGGAGACCGAGGCGTGCGCCTCAACTACCCTTGTCCACTGGGGTGCACCGCCCTTGGCTGGATCTTTGTGTTGGAGGGTTCCTCCCTCCTGTCCCTCAAGGTTCCGCACGCCCGGCCATCACAAACCACTTCTACCACGAGCTCACGGAGGCGGCGGATGGATCCCAGTGGGATCCCGACAACTATGACACTGGAATGCCTTCTTCGCTAATAGGCGTGAAAGGGGCTCGCCAGTACGAGGTGATGGCCGCCACCGGTGAACCACAACGAAGTCGGCCGTCGTGCGTGGTGGGAGAACCATACTATCATCAGTGATGCGCTACATCGCCGGGAGACCATCCTCGCCACGGTGCCCACGAGTCCACCCGCCACAGGCCCCTTTGTCCGGTGGCGACATCGTCTTCTAGGAGACCCTCTCCCACCCGTGAACCCGAGGCTGGAATGGCCGGTATATGCCATGGATGGTGAGGATCCCGGAGTGGCGGTGGCGATGGCGATGATGATGACGACGACGATGAAGACCACGAGGCTGCGTACTATAGGACTAGGCATGATTATGACTAAAGGGGCTTTAGGCCCGAGTGTTAGCTAGTCCTGATTTGTCCGGTTTTTAATATTAATAAATGTCTTAAGTGTTACCTAATAAATAGAGGAAATGCCTATATAAAGAGAGGGTTCATATTTAGTCTCGGTTGGAGAAACCAACCGCGATCAAGGGATTCTTGCAGTGGGCGACAACACTAATAATAGGGGTGAGTGTCGACATTATGTCGTGCGGCTTGTCCCGGATGGTGTCACCAACCGGGACTAAAGATGAACCTTTAGTCCCGGTTGGAGACACCAACCGGGACTAAAGATGAGTCAGCACTAATAATAGGGGTGAGTGTCGACATTATGTCGTGAGTGTGGAAATTATGCCGAGCTGCTTGTACTATAAATATGCATCCTTGTGAGTCCAGTCCTCCAGCCAGTTTGAGGAATCTCCAAGATGCTTTTAGAGAGCAGGGACACCACTACGGCCAGTTTCAGGGAGATGCCGACGGAGCCCAGTCCTCCGGCATCTCCGAGAAACTGGTCATAGAGGCACTCCCTAATATGTGAAATTAGTTAGCTCCGAGGCGTATTGATCTAGTTAGTGAAGTTACAAGCTGCAAGATGGTTTTCGAGAGCAGGGACACCACTGCGGCCAGTTTCAGGGAGATGCCGACGGAGCCCAGTCCTCTTGCATCTCCGAGAAACTGGTCATAGAGGCACTCCCTAATATGTGAAATTAGTTAGCTCCGAGGCGTATTGATCTAGTTAGTGAAGTTACAAGCTGCAAGATGGTTTTCGAGAGCAGGGACACCACTGCGGCCAGTTTGAGGAGATGCCGACGAGCCGGTCCTCGGCATCTCCAGAAACTGGTCATAGAGGCACTCCTAATATGTGAAATTAGTTAGCTCGAGGCGTATTGATCTAGTTAGTGAAGTTACAAGCTGCAAGATGGTTTTCGAGCAGGACACCATCGCGTTAGTTCGAGGAGATGCCGGATCCCGATCCTCCGGCATCTCCGAGAAACTGGTCATAGAGGCACTCCCAGTCCAGCCACAAAATGGGACTAACAATCAAGACATTTATTAATATTAAAAACTGAGACTACAAAACCGGGACTAAAGGCCACAAACCGCGAAAGACATGAACTAGAGTTACATAATATGAGCATGAACTTCTTGGCATATGTCATTCCTTATGACCGCTTCAGACGTAACCATGGAGCATCTTCTTTACTTAACGGAATGCTTGGTGGTTTTCACTGTGAAGGGCGGAATTTCATCAAACTTATTATAATCTTCTGACATGTCTGTCTTGTCCTCGATTCCCACGATGTTTCTTTTCCCTGAAAGAACTATGTGACGCTTTGGCTCATCATATGATGTATTCGTTTGCATATATTTTCTTTTTTTCGGTCTGGAGGACATGTCCTTCACATAGGAAACCTGAGACACATCATTGGCTAGGACGAATGGTTCATCTCTATAACCAAGATTGTTGAGATCCACTGTTGTCATTCCGTACAACTGGTCTATCTTTACCCCTTCCCCATTCAGGTTGACCCATTTTCAGCGAAACAAAGGGACCTTAAAAGAGACTCCATAGTCTAGTTCCCATATCTCCTCTATGTAACCATAATATGTGTCCTTTTGTCCATTCTCGTCTATTGCATCAAAGCGGACACCACTATTTTGGTTGGTGCTCTTTTTATCTTGGGCGATCGTGTAGAATGTATTTATTTCGTACCCTTGGAAATTCAATACAGTAGAAGATGGTGACGCGGCCAACAAGTATAGCTGATCTCCAACAGTGTTGTTATTCAAGAGATGTGTCCGCATCCAACCACCGAAAGACTTCATGTGTTCATCTGTAATCCATGATCCAGGCTTCCCCGGGTTTTTGGAGCGTACAATATTCTTGTGTTCCTCCATATACGGAGCTGCCAAGGTGGAATTATGTAGAACTGTGTAGTGTGCTTTAGTGAAAGAATCCCCGTCCCTACATATCATTGCTTTCTTTCCCAGCGTGCCTTTTCCACTTAGTCTTCCCTCATGCCGCGAGTCAGAAACACCAATCGGCTTAAGGTCAGGAATAAAGTCAACACAAAACTCAATGACCTCCTCTGTTCTCCATATCCCTTGGAGATGCTTCCTTCAGTCTAGCACGGTTATGAACATATTTCTTTAAGACTCCCATGAACCTCTCAAAGGGAACATATTGTGCGAAATACCGGACCGAGAATGGCAATCTCTTCCACTAGATGAACCAGAGATGCGTCATAATATTGAAGAAGGATGGTGGGAACACCAATTCAAAACTAACAAGACATTGTACCACATCCTTCAGAACCTTGGCGAATATCCGGATTGATTACCTTCGATATATTGCATTGAGGAATGCACACCTGCGTCATAATCACGTGATGTCATGAGACTTCAGGTTTTGGAACTTTTTCTCGCCATATTTATTATCCCTTTATATTAGATGAGAAGCCCGACACCTTGATACTGTAAAGGACTTCAAAAAGATTTCCTTCTCGCTTTGGTAAGAGCATAGTGCACGACTTAAGTGACGCCTTTATCCGTCTTGTTATCTCAGATGCATGTTCTTTGGGTCTTTCATAATTTGTTGGTCCTCCGTGCTTCGTGTATCTTTTGTCTTCCCATACACGCCTAGGAATCCTAGCGGTTCACGCAGAGATTCTTCGTCACGTGCATCACGTCGATTGAAGAGCGGACACGCAGGACTTTCCAATATGGCAGCTCCCAAAATATAGATTTCTTCTTCCACATGGGTGCATGTCCTGGCAGCGTCGTTCGGAACTGATTGACCGGGACCCTTTCCAACGATTACTTCTATGTCCTTGACCATACCAAATACATCATCACCCTGGAGTTCAGGCTTCTTCGGTGATCTGCCTCACCTTTGAAATGCTTGCCTTTCTCTCTTACGGGATGATTGGTCGGAAGAAATCGTCGATTCGCTAGGTACACAACCTTCTTGCATTTATGCAAATATGTACCTTCGGTCTTATCTAAACAGTGGGTGCATGCCTTATATCCTTTGTTTGTCTGTCACGAAGGTTACTAAGAGCAGGCCAATCATTGATGGTTACGAATAACAACCCTCGTAGATTAAATGGCTCCTGTTTGTTCTCATCCCACGCACGTACACCTGGTTTGCCCCACAACTGTAAGAGTTCTTCAACTAATGGCCTAAGGTACACATCAATGTCGTTGCCCGGTTGCTTCGGGCCTTGGATGAGAACTGGCATCATAATGAACATACGCTTCATGCACAACCAAGGAGGCAGGTTGTAGACACATAGAGTCACGGGCCAGGTGCTGTGACTATAGCTCTGCTCCCCAAAAGGATTCATGCCATCCGTACTTAGACCAAACCATAAGTTCCTTGCTGTGACTGCAGCTCTGCAAAGTCTGGGAAGTCTCTCTCGATTTTTCTCCACTGTGACCCATCAGCAGGGTGTCTCAACTCCCCGTCTTTCTTACGGTCTTCTTTGTGCCATCGCAACAACCTGGCATGCTCTTTGTTTCTGAACATGCGTTTCAACCTTGGTATTATAGGAGCATACCACATAACCTTAGCAGGAACCCTCTTAGGAGGGGCTCTCCTCAACATCACCAGGTCATCTCGTCGATCTTATACATAGCACGTTGCATACCGGCATTTATCTAAATTCTCATACTCCTTACGCGGTAGAGGATGCATCATTAATGCATGCATGTATCTTTTGCACATCTAATCCCGAGGACAGAGAGTCTTCTTTGCTTCAGAGGTACTCTCGGGAAGTTCGTTATGTTTGGAAACTTGGCTTCATTATTTTCAGCATCTTTTCAAATGAGGAGTCGGTTAGACCACACTCGCCTTCCATCGCAACAATTCCAATGTCGCATCGAGCTTTGTGCTGCCATCTTCACAATTTGAGTACAACAATTTCTTGTGATCTTCTAACATGCCCTCTAACTTCAACTTCTCATTTTCATTTCACAGTCTCGCTTTGCATCGAAATGACCCTACCAAGTTCATCACCGGCTCATCCGATGCTCGTTCTTCACCTTTTTCCTCTCCATTATCTTCCATTGCGGTATCAGTATTCAGGAAACATATGATGATAGTTGTTATCATCATCTTCTTCTTCACCATCTTCCATCATAACCCCTCTTTCCCGTGCTTGGTCCAGCAATTATAGTTGGGCATGAAACCTTTCATAATCGGTGGCGCGAATGATTTTCGAGGAAGATTACTCCTTGTTGTTCCGACATTGAACACATGGACAACGTATAAATCCATTCTCTTTGTTTGCCGTAGCCACATCGATAAATTTATCCACGCCTTTGATATACGGCTACCACGGTCACCGTACATCCATTCCGACCATTCATACGCATCATATAAGTAAGTTTACCAAAAACAGGACATCATAAATAGTGAAATAACCAATTCACACCGACACATGAATTGTATCAATGACCTAGAAAAGATAAGATTGCTAACCTCGATCGAGGGAAATAAAGAGGAGAAAGCTCAAGTGCGTCTGACACCTTCTATATTTTTGTTCTATGAGAAATTCAACGGGATTTTTCACTCAAACATTTCAACAAACACCTTCAATGCATGCATGAAAAAACTAGCACACACCCTCACACCTTACACCATTGAAAAACAGTGGAGGCAGAGGGGGTCATGCATTTATAGAGGGCAAGTCTTTAGTCGGTTGAAGCCAAAACCGGGACTAAAGGTGCGTGCCACCACGTGGTGTGGCCAAACCTTTAGTCCCGGTTGGTGGCTCCAACCGGACGCCTCTACCAACCGGGACCCATGCCCCCTGGCCCCGTGCCCGCTCCAACCGGGACGCGTGCCAGCATTAGTCCTGGTTGGTGGCGCAACCGGGACTAATTCTCCGAGGGGTCGCGAACGGATGGCCCTTTTTCCTCTAGTGTCGTGTGGCGAGTACAGCGAGTAAGCGACGCCCCCGCTGCCCCCTCCTCGCTCCTGGTACTGCACGAGTTTATGAAGTCGATGGGTAGCTCCCCGGCTCTCTGCTGCGACACCGGAGGTTGAGACGAACGCCGAAGCTAGGAACGGCGGCGCTAGAATTTTTCCTTGGCAGGGAAGAAGAAGCGGAGAGCACTAGATCAAGATGGTGGGGAGGAAGCCTATGACTTTGCTGCTGATTTATGGAAAAGGGAAGAAAGAAAGAGATGAAGGGGTCACGAGCCCTGCGTGGGCGAGCTGGTGCGGTGTGGGATATGTGCTCGCCAACCGGGAAGAAGAACAGTGACGTCGGGGCCTTCCCAGCTTGATCGAACTAGGAAAGAGAAGGGTCAGGGCTAGGTCCAGGTGTTAGGGAAGAGGTGCAACAGGCTGGGTTGGCGAGGTCCCTCTGCTGCCTCGCGATCACAACAGGAAAAAGAAAGAGGTCCAGGGGGTGTGGCGGCACCAAAACAAGAGGGGAGGTCGACTAGGTCAGACCTGAGAGGAGGGCTCGTCTGGATCTGTAGAAGGAAGGAGGGAGTGTATGGTTGAATTAAAGCCAGGTGGTTATGACAAGATGTTAAATCATGTTAGTAGATAGATGGAGTTTAAAAGATATGCCCCAAACACAAATTGGTGATTGACATATATCAAAAAATAATTACAATTTATCAAGAACCGAATACATGTTTACAATGCAAATGCATATGGGACAAGAGCCAAAAGAAAAGGAGTTTTATATGATGCTCAAATGCAAGATGGCATGATGACATGAGTATAATATCATGATGATGCACAAAACAAAAACACCAAGAGATTTTCTAGTAGTGGTTTTACCTGGGGTGCTACATCGAGGTTTATTGGACAGTTTCAGTTCGACTGCAAAATCTTCTAATGGTCCTTGTTTCACCGAAACCACAATCTTAGCATGTTGGAATATATGAAAACAAAGGAATGGATGGATTTTCAAAAGCATTAAGCCAACCTTTAGAGGCTGGAAGGCTGGGTTCTTATACGATATCTCCCTATTGGCATATAGGCTTAAGAAGGCAAAAAAGGTCTCTCTGTCATTATGGATTGACAGGTTGCCCTGATTATTGTAAATAGCTATGTACATGTTTTTTCATTTATTTTTCCTTAGCCTTGTTGGACTATGTTTCTTTGCTTTTGATTCTTTAATAAAGGGTCGTGGGGGGCTCCCCTGCAGTAGAAAAGGTTCCAAAAAGTAGTTCCCTGCATCAAGTCCCCACAAGAGGCAGAAATTGGAGATGTCGACTTCTCCCAACATCAAGAAATAGACAATCTGTAACATCCCAAAAATATTAAACTTGGATCATCAAACTCTAATGATCAAAATTAGGGTTAACAAAAACTTTCCCAACTAAAAATATGAAAGCATTAATATGTGTGTGTATTCAAAATTTGGATTCTTTTGAATTGCCATGGTTCTGTGTTTCTTTGCTTGTAAAATGATTCTTAGGTGAAATAAACATCATCTAAACAATCCCCAAACTTTTCCCAAAGACAAACAACTCAAAATGAATAAATTAAGTGAATGGTCACTTTGGCCAAATTAACTCCCATGCCTACTTTGGCTATCTATAATTTTCAAAACTCAACAGAAACATGGATGGATCTTTGCACCCCTTGTTAGTACTCATAATAAGGTACCAAGGCCCACTTTGTGATCATCCAAAAACATTCAAATGCTAACTTTAAATTGCAGTTTAAAATTAAATATATCTCATATGGGAAGATCCCATTATTTCAAAAACCACTCAAACAAGCTCAATTTTCAAAACCAAAGCACCCACAGGATCCTCAACACATGCCTAACACACCCACCAAAAATATTTTCAAAATTCAAAAATAAATTTCTTGCGGCCATTTCATCAAACACTTGGAGACAGAAAATCTAATTGGCCAAACTTCACTGTTTTGAGCAGTAATTTGGCTAAGCATTGTTCACCGTTGATCACACTTGTCTCCCCCAGTGCCAACCAGTGCCTTGACCACCCCTAGGCCCTAACCATCGCACCATGCCATGCCAACCCTAAGGAACCCTTGACAGCCGACCATGGCTAGCTAGCCAGAGCAAGCACCAAGCCTAAACACCATGTCTAGGATGCACGCCACCGTCCACCGCCACCCCCTGTCCAGCTCTTGAACCCTGCCAGCCCCTGGACCACACGCCCAAGCCATGCCAAACTTCTCTGAGAGCATGCCGAGAGCACGCCAAAGCGCCACCCTCGACACACGCCCACGGACTGCGCGCCGCCCTCGCCGTGTGCACACGTGATCACCACCACCCCAGCAAACCCGTAGACACACCCGTTCGCCACCGCGCAGACCACGCGCCTGTGCGCCATCAAAACCCCCGTCGGACCTGCCCAGAGCGTCGAAGCGTTCCGACCGATCAGCACCGCCACACACCTCGCCACCACGCCATTGAGCTTCACCAGGGAACATAGAACCGCCCCCTACCGTCGCCCACGCTAATAGCTGCCTGTGCCATCGACCAAGACGAGCTCAGCTCGTGCCCGTCGGTCCCCTCTCAACACTATAAATAGAGGCCTCCCCCTCTCGATTTCTTGACACCAGTTCATTTCCCTCTCTCTCAGAAACATCCCACACCCTTCCCCGGAGCAAGGCGAGCACCAGGTGGCCGGAATTTCACCGGAGTTCGCCGCTGCAGAGGAGGAGAGGCGCCATCGATTGGAGCCGCCCTAGGAGGAGCTGACGGTGCCAGGAGAATCGCCGTCCTCAACTAAGTCATTCGCCCCCATCGCTGACCCTATCCTGAGCCCCGGTGAGCTTCCCACGACCCCCATTGAGCCGCTAGGGTTCGAGATCGCCGGTGACATGTCCATCGTCGACGACGACCCTTAGACGTCGATCACCCTTCTAATCCAACGCACCACATCACTCCGTACTGCTTCGCGTGTTATGAGCCACTAACGGGTGGAAGCCCCCTGTCAGCTGAGCCCCGCGCTGCGGAGTGACACTGGGCCGGCCCATTAGCATCACCTGCGCAGCCCAACCGTTTGAATTTAGATTTTTCTATTTTAATTCAAACTCAGTTGTGTACCCAGTTTCAAAAATCAATCCAGCTCAATTTAATGAACCAAATTGCATGAAACCAATTTTGTTAGAAAGGTAATGAAATGCTTAATCCAAGACCGTTGGATTCAAACCATTTGGATCTGTAGATCACCCTTGGTAAAAATAACAAGTCCGAAGCTTTTCTGCATTCAAACATTTTTTAGATTTCAACCATAATAGCTTTTGAGTTGATTCCAACTCTCAAAAATCTCATTTGATCATACCTTTCAGAATGTATAAAAACATATGGGTTTACTTACAAAGATAATGTTCAAGCAACAAAAGAATGCCACATAGACAATTCTACTCACTTTATTTAATATAATAAAAACGTTAAACCTTATTAAATTGTGACACGACTTTAAATCACATTTCCATGTACTAAAATATGTGGTGATGACATGTGTCAACATGATCCCATGTTTGAGTTGGAGAATATTAAATCTTAAGAAGTTTTTCAATGAGTAGAAATTACTTTTCTCAAATTAAAATAAATAAGGCAAATGCTTTAATCTTGTAATGTTAGTGATGATGCTAGATCATCTATAGTGCCCATTTTGTCTGATGATTGAAAATAGTTAAGTATTGTTTGGTGATTGTGTTACTCGTACTTATTTATAGACGCTAGTACCGACCAAGGATATGAGGAGGAAGGAGGATACTACGAAGAAGAAGCCGAGGAGAACTTCAACCACTGCTCTGCACAAGGCAAGCCAATACTTGCAAGCTATTAACTTAGCAAGCTTATACTGATACCTATGCAAGAAAATACTTGCTTGTTACCATGCCAACTATATGCCTTAAGCATATGTGATCATACCCACTTGATAACCCAATCCTAGTTTTATTTGCAAGCTTTATACTTTATTTCTTTATCAAAGCTTTCTCGTAGAGTTTACTTAAGTAACTTGTAGATTCTAGGAAGATAATTGAAGGTTTCATAAAGAGCATTAAAATTGGCCTAAGATAGATAATATTGATGTCATCCTAAGGCATGAGATTGAACTTAATTAATCACCACTTGTTTACCACCCCTCATTAGTACTTACCACACTTGTAGATGCTAGTGCTAAGCATAAAACTTGATCAACTTTAGATGGGAATACTTGGTGAAAATGTTTATGAAAACCTTGGAATGATGAGTCATTCTACTGAAATGTTTTGACATGTGTTTCCGAATACCAGATGATTTTGATGATGAAAATGTTGAGGCATGAGCCTTAGCCCTTTATAAAACTGATGGTTGTCTGGATGCGATACCATTCCAATTTTCCGTACAACCAAAATACCCGAAAATTGGGTAAGGCTTGACTAGAAACTTATATACCTTAGTATGGGTTCCCTCATTGCCAAGGTCTGAGCTGAGGTTACCTTGTGAAGATTGTCCACCTGTGCAGTACCCAAGATGACAGTTGGTCATGGTTGGGAGGCCAAACTCACAGGAGAGGTGCCTATACTAGGACGTGTAATTGAAAGGTTAGGATTTATTATCTGCATACTGAGTATGGTGAATTCAGAATTTGTTCCTGACGGATGTATCGAATGTTGTGGTGAAAGTGTACAATCTCTGCAGAGTGTCAAACTATTCGAATAAGCTGTCATGTTATGGACAGTTGGAGTGGCCATACTGTTCCCCCGTCAGATGTTTTCAAAATGACTTATGAAATGAATTGAGACTTTGACTTGACCACAACAGAGTTGTGATATGAAATTCAAGTTCCCACTTAGGTGTTATAAAACTTCAACTAGCATTCTTTCCTTCTGAACTTAGTAGAGGTAACTCTGGCTTTTTGCAAAACAACCATAGACCTTAGTGTCCTACTACAAACCCCCCCCCCTTCACTTGTGAGTATTAGTTTGCGAGTAATTAAAGAGTACTCATGGCTATGTCCCTGGCTATTCCCGTGGCCAGACTATGAAGAGGAGTACCAGGATGATGGACCGCAGGAAGGTTACGACAACTAGGATCATCTCCCATCGTCAGCATTCCCTATGACCCCGAAGATGGAGCTTCGCCTACGCTATCTTTATTATTACGTTATTCCGCTGCTTGAGTTGTATTGAGAACTGGATCATGAGATCCTTATTTGTGTAAGACCTTATGTATGGTTTGTAATGGATGATGTACTGTGGTATCCAAATCTGTTATGTCTCGCAAAAATGGTAATCCTGGGATTACGATGTATGGCATAACAGGCATCTGGGATTAAAAATCAGGGTGTTGACAAGTTGGTATCAGAGCCATCCTGACCATAGGAGACCCTAGTTAGACTGGACGTTTGAATCAAAAACATGGTTTCAAAACCAAAGGAAGCAAATATTTACAAAAACTTATTCCCATTCTTATCACTTGGTTTCTTTCATAAAAATTCATGTTCCTCAAAAACTCTTGCAAAATACCTAAATTTCGACACACTTGATCACTCTACTAACTTACTCATGCTATATTCTTATAGATTGACGTGAAGTACAACAAGTTTGATCAGTTGGGGAATGGAGGAGACCTCATCTTTGAGCGGGATTTGGACCAGCTTTCGAAACATCTGGAGCGTCCACACCCCGAGTTCTTCGGAGCTCAGCTCAATGATCAAGGAGGAGAAGATCTGCGGTGGCTAATTGTTGCAAGTCTCTGAGGAAAGATTGAACCTCCCACTGCAGAGGGAATTCACTTGACCTTAATAGAGAACAACTGGATCGATGGACTTGCCAGGGCATGCAGGAAGCTCTTGCCTGTCTGTGTGGGTGGAGTATCAACCAGATCAAGGGTACCCGCTTTGAGTTCTTTCCAAGACGTGATGCTATGGGACAGCCACTGGAAGCCCCATACCACCACGAGCTGCAGACTCAGTTGGACCACCTTAGCTTCATGATGTATGATCGTCAACAGGAACTGGACAATGCCCGTAATTAGTCCAACCACAAGTCCGCCATCATCATGACGAAGTATCAGACCATCGCCATGCTAGCGAAGGACCGCAAGTCTCTCCGCCATCAGCTTGACAAGAAGGAGCGCATCATTGCTCATCTGCGCCACCGTATCTCGGATTTGTAGGAGAACATCCACGAGAGAGACACGCAATTGGAGGAAAGAGAGAATGCCGGAGAAGACCTTCGTGCAGACCCCTACTCCTATCTCAGCGATGATGATGATTTTCTAGAAGATCAGGCCATGGACTTCTTCACCGAGGAGGAGGATTTTGCCTTCATCGATGACGATGAGGATGGCGACTACACCGACTCTGAGGAGTAGTAGAACTTGAGCACTAGCGTAGTGAGTTGTATTCGGTCCCGCTGTATCGTATTTTCCATAATGGTTCTTAAAACCATCTATTTACCTTTGTTGTGGTGTGTGTTTGTATTGTGTTCTATTAATGAATGAATGAAAAGCAAGTTGCTAGAAAATCTGATTCAAACTTTAAAAGCTTTCCAAAGTCCCTAAACCTTAGAAATTTCCCACTTTTCTCATGATCTATCTCAAATATTCAGATGCCTCGCGGAGGAAGTGGTTCATCCCCCGACCCGATGTTGCAGATCCTTCAAATGTTGTTTTCTGACCGCGAAGCTGAAAGAGAAGAACGTCAAGCCAACCTAGCCACCCTTCAGTAGATAGCTCAGCCGGCCCACAACAATCAAGGCCAAGGAAATCAGGACAACCATGGATCTAAGCTCAAGAATTTTCAGAACACCAAACCACCTGTTTTCACTAAGTCGGAAGAGCCCTTAGACGCAGATGATTGGCTGCAAACCATGGAAAACAACCTATAATTCGCTGGAGTTGAAGCTCACGAGAAAGTTCTGTTTTCCACCCATTATCTAGCCGGAGATGCAAGAGCATGGTGGAACAGCGTTCGTGCAATGACCGGAGGACAGATGATGACCTGGGAGGAATTCAAGGTCAAGTTTAGCAGAACCCATGTGCCACCGGGTTTGATCAAGAGAATGAGAGATGAGTTCAGAGAAATAAAGCAAGGAAGGATGACTGTAGTGGAATACCATGACAAATTCTTGTCATTAGCTAGGTATGCCCTGGATGAGATCGACACTGAAGCCAAGAAGAAAGAAAGATTCCTGAATGGTTTGCATGATGAGATGCACACTGTTTTGGTCAATATCCCCTTTGCTGATATTGAAGCCGTAGTCGACTCTGCCATCCAGATTGAAGGAAAGATCAACCAAGCCAATGAGAACCGCAAGCGTCGCATGATGCATCAGCCAGGAACCCATCATACCCCAAAGTATCGCCCCAACCCATCTCCAGGATTTGCCCCGAGAACCAACAGACCCCCGATGAACTGTTCGACCTATCCCAACCGTGGAAACCCGAGGCCCGGAGGAAATCACAACAACCCCAGCAACTCTAACAATTTCAGCCGTGCACCACCCAAGTGCAACAACAACAATGCTACCGCCAACACCAACACTGCCTCGGGGACTAGAAGCAATGATGTGCCTGTTGCAGCAAAGGACAAGTCGCAAGTGACTTGTTATGACTGTGGAAATAAGGGTCACTACTCCAATGAGTGCCCCAAGAAGAATGCCGTAGCCCCCAATGCAAATGCCCCAGCTCAGCAGCAGCGTCGTGTTCAGCCCGGAAGAAGGTTTTCTCCAGGGAACTCGCTCAACCTCAATGGCCGTCTTTTTCTCATGGATGTTGAAGAAGCCCAGGAAGCGCCAGACGTCGTGTTGGGTATGTTTTCTGTTAATTTAGTACTTGCTAGATTGTTGTTTGATTCTGGTGCATCGCACTCATTTGTCACCGAAGAATTTGCATGCACTAGTAAGATTCAACCAACCAAACTGAAGCATGTTATGATTGTTCAAATCCCCGGTTCAACCACCAAAGCTAGGCAAATTTGCAAAGTCGTCCCTATCCGAATCCATGGTATAGATTTTTATGCTAATCTGATAGTACTCGGAACTAAAGGTTTGGAAGTAGTACTAGGAATGGATTGGATGTCCAAACATAAAGGATTAATTGAATGTGCCAAGAAAGCCATAACCATGACCAGTACAGCCGGAATATCAGTCGAGCATGTATTTGAAACCTTACCTCGTCAATTCAAGTGCAACAAGAGTATAGCCCATTCTACCATTGACCAAGTCAGGATAGTCTGTGAATACCCCGATGTATTTCCAGATGTTTTTCCCGGTATGCCCCTAGATCGGGATATCGAGTTTATCATCGAACTAATCCCCGGAACATGACCCATAGCCCAGAGACCATATAGTATGAACCCGTCTAAACTAGCAGAACTAAAGAAGCAACTAGATGCTATGTTGGAAATTGGATTGATTCAACCAAGTGCGTCACCATGGAGATCACCTGTCTTGTTTGTGGACAAGAAAGATGGAGGTAACCATTTTTGTACGGATTATCTTAAGTTGAATGATGTCACTATCAACAACAAATACCCATTGCCCAATATAGAAGATTTGTTTGATCAGTTGACCGGTGCCAAAGTGTTTTCTAAGATTGATCTTAGAACCGGCTATCATCAACTCAATATTCGCGCAGAGGATATTCCAAAGACTACCTTTACCACCAGATATGGATTATACGAGTATACTATCATGTCTTTTGGATTAACCAATGCCCCCGCTTATTTCATCAATCTCATGAATAAGATTTTTATGGACTTCCTGGATAAGTTTGTTGTTTTTTTAATCGATGACATTCTGATTTATTCCAAATCAGAAGAAGAACATAAGCTACACCTAAGGACCATTCTTGGAATCCTTAGAGAGCATTAGTTGTATGCCAAGTTTAGCAAATGTGAATTCTGGTTACAGGAGGTAGGATTCCTTGGACACATTTTATCAGCCGGAGGAATTGCCGTTGACCCTGCAAAGGTGAAAGATGTCAAAGATTGCCAAGCCCCAACCACTCAAACCCAAGTTCATGCATTTCTCGGATTGGCGGGATACTACCACAAGTTCATAGAAGGATTCTCGAGTATCGCCAGACCCATGACCCAATTGCTGAGGAAGGACAAGAAGTTTGAATGGACGGACAAATGTGAAGCGAGTTTTCAAGAACTCAAGAGAAGATTGATTTCAGCCCCAATCTTAATCATGCCGGATATCACAAAGCCCTTTGACGTGTATTGTGATGCATCCAAGATCGGTCTCGGATGTGTGCTAATGCAAGAAGGCAAAGTTATATCTTATCTATCTCGCAACTTAAACAACATGAGCAGAACTACCCAACCCATGACCTCGAGCTCGCAGCCATAGTTATAGCCCTGAAGACATGGAGGCACTACCTGATGGGAAACCATTGTGATATCTATTCGGATCACAAGAGCCTAAAGTATATAAACTCAGAAGGAGCTGAATATGAGACAAATAAGATGGATTGAGCTAATCAAACATTACGATCTGGAGATTCACTATCACCCCGGTAAAGCCAATGTGGTAGAAGATGCCCTTAGCTGATTGTTGTGCCTCTTGAACTCCATGATTTTGAAGGAGCAACCAGGCCTGCACAAAGAGATGGAGGATTTTCGAATGGAATTAGTGAGTGAAGGATTTTTGGCTAGCATAGAACTTCAACCCACTTTGATCAGCCAGATCAAGGAGGCGCAGGAAGGAAATGCTAGTATCGACAGAATCAAGAGTCGTATCGGTACATGCAAAGTACCCGAATTCACGGAAGACGAAGAAGGAGTTATGTGGTACAAAGGACGCCTTTGTGTACCAGCAGATTCTGAGTTGAAAGAAGTTATTCTGAAGGAAGATCATGATACTCTTTATCCTATCCACCCCGGAGCAACGAAGATGTATCAAGATTTCAAAGAACAATTTTGGTGGCATAAGATGAAGAGAGAAATCGGAAGCTATATCGCCAAGTGTGATATATGTCAGCGATTCAAGGCGGGACATCAAAGACCCGCTGGATTGTTGCAAACCTTGCAGACTCCGGAATGGAAATGGGATTCCGTTGGAATGGAATTTATCACCAGATTGCCTACTTCTAGTAGGGGAAATGACTCTATCTAGGTCATAGTGGACAGATTGTCCAAAGTCGCCCATTTCTTACCAGTCAAGACCACATATCAAAGTTCGAAGCTAGCGGAGTTATATATCGCTAGAATAGTCAGTTTACACGGAGTCCCCAAGAACATGGTATCTGATCGAGGAACTCAGTTTACCTTGAGATTCTGGAAGAAAGTCCAAGAAGGTTTAGGAACCCGACTAGATTTTAGCACAGCTTATCACCCTCAGACCGACGGAAAAACAGAGCGAGTAAATGAAATACTCGAAGATATGTTGAGAGCATGTGTGTTAGAGTATGGATCTAAATGGGAAGACCGTCTTCCGTTTGCAGAATTTTCATACAACAACAGTTATCAAGCTAGTTTGCAAATGGCCCCATTTGAATTCATGTACGGAAGGAAGTGTCACACCCCTTTGAACTGATCGGAAGTAGGAGAGAGTTAGATTTTTGGACCTGACATCCTACGAGAAGCAGAAGAGAAGGTTCGCAAGATTCGTGAGCACCTCAAGACAGCTCAGTCAAGACAGAAGAGTTACGCCGAAAAGATACGTCGAGACCTCGCCTTCAACATAGGATATTTTGTGTATCTGAAAGTGTCGCCATTGAAAGAAATGCAGCGTTTCTAACTGAAGGGAAAGTTAGCCCCCAGATATATCGGACCCTTCAAGATTCTGAAACATCGAGGAGAAGTGTCGTATCAATTGGAACTACCCGAAGAGATGTCAGCGGTGCACAATGTGTTCCATATCTCATTATTTCGCAAGTGCCTCGAAGTTCCGGAGAAGACGGAAGTGTTCAAGAACATTGATCACTGGACCATAGAAATCAACAAGACATGACCTATCCCGAAGTACCCATCCGTATTTTGGATGAATCTTTCAGAACTACCAGAACCCGAAGCATCAAGTTTCTCAAGATTCAATGGAGCAACCACATAGAAGAAGAAGCTACCTGGGAGCGTGAAGATCACATCAGGACGGAGTTTCCCGATCTCTTCAAATCCTAGGTAATCTTTTTCGTCCTTTTTCAAATCTCGGGACGATATTTTGTTTAAGGGGGGAAGGTTTGTAACATCCCAAAAATATTAAACTTGGATCATCAAACTCTAATCATCAAAATTAGGGTTAACAAAAACTTTCCCAACTAAAAATATGAAAGCATTCATATGTGTGTGTATTCAAAATTTGGATTCTTTTGAATTGCCATGGTTCTGTGTTTCTTTGCTTGTAAAATGATTCTTAGGTGAATAAAAATCATCTAAACAATCCCCAAACTTTTCCCAAAGACAAACAACTCAAAATGAATAAATTAAGTGAATGGTCACTTTGGCCAAATTAACTCCCATGCCTACTTTGGCTATCTATAATTTTCAAAACTCAATAGAAACATGTATGGATCTTGGCACCCCTTGTTAGTACTCATAATAACGTACCAAGGCGCACTTTTTTATCATCCAAAAACATTCAAATGCTAAGTTTAAATGACAGTTTAAAATTGAATCTATCTCATATGGGAAGATCCCATTATTTCAAAAACCACTCAAACAAGCTCAATTTTCAAAACCAAAGCACCCACAGGATCCTCAACACATGCCTAGCACACCCACCAAAATTCTTTTCAAAATTCAAAAATAAATTTCTTGCGGCCATTTCATCAAACACTTGGAGACAGAAAATCTAATTGGCCAAACTTCACTGTTTTGAGCAGTAATTTGCCTAAGCATTGTTCACCGTTGATCACACTTGTCTCTCACAGTGCCAACCAGTGCCTTGACCACCCCTAGCCCCTACCCATCGCACCATGCCATGCCAACCCTAACGAACCCTTGCTAGCCGACCATGGCTAGCTAGCCAGAGCAAGCACCAAGCCTAAACACCATGTCTAGGACGCACGCCACCGTCCAGCGCCACCTCCTGTCCAGCGCTTGAACCCTGCCAGCCCCTGGACCACACGCCCAAGCCATGCCAAACTTCTCTGAGAGCATGCCAAGAGCGTGCCAGAGCGCCACCCTCGACACACGCCCGCGGACCACACGCGTTGTGCGCCATCAAGACCCCCGTCGGACCCACCTAGAGCGTCGAAGTGTTCCGACCGATCAGCACCGCCCCACGCCTCGCCACCACGCCATTGAGCTTCGCCAGGGAACATAGAACGGCCCCTACCGTTGCCCACGCCGATAGCTGGCTGTGCCATCGACCAAGACGAGGTCAGCTCATGCCCGTCGGTCCCCTCTCTCCACTATAAATAGAGGCCTCCCCCGCTCGATTTCTTCACACCAGTTCGTTCCCCTCTCTCGCAGAAACATCCCACACCCTTCCCCGGAGCAAGGCGAGCACCAGGTGGCCAAAATTTCATCGGAGTTCGCCGCTGCAGAGGAGGAGAGGCGACGTCAATTGGAGCCGCCCCAGGAGGAGCTGCCGGTGCCATGAGAATCGCCGTCGTCGACTTTGTCATTCGCCCCCATCGTCGACTGTCGTGGTGGTGGCACGGCAGATGCCATGGGTAGGCTAAAGTATGGGCCCAATGGATGCTAGAGGGATCTGGGGAGGGAAGATGTAGTTAATTCTACACATGAATGACTAACATAGAGATCTTTATTTCTCCTCACTTGGGCTACAAGTGCTCCTTGAGCTGTGTGCAGGTGTGGCATCCCGCAAAACCACTACTAGAAAATCGCGTTGAATTTGTGCATTGCATCGTCATCATCATGCATTGTTTGCATAGAACTTTTTCGCAAAACCCGTTTTGTTTTCTAAAACGCCCCACCTTAATTATCGCGCAAACCCGGGTCACCGGAGTGTTTTGTTTTGTCCGTTGTCAGTGTGCAAAACGCTGTGTGATATAAATAATTTAATTAATTATTTTAGTGGGGGCAGTCGAACGGGCCAAATCGACCCGAACGACCAACCCCAGAAACTAATCGGTCCACCCCAAACCAGCCCTCCAAATCCTATTCCTACCAGTTAATCTACCCAACCCTCCTCTCCACCTCACCCCAACCAATGCCCTCTCTCCACCTCACCTCTCCTCTCTCCCCCACCCAATCCCACTCTGCCACGTCAGCCTCTCTTCCTCACCCTTCTCTCTCACCAGACCCACAGCACACCAAACACACACACGCACTACACACACGCGCCTGGGCCCGCGCCCCACCACCGACAACCTCCCACCACCCGCTGGCCCCACCCCGGCCCCACAGCGCTCTCTCTCCCATCCCCACGCCCCCGCGTCCTCTCTCTCTCGGCGTACGCCCGCAGCGTGCTCGCCTGCCCGGCCCGGCCGCGCGCCACCGGCGACCAGCCCTTCCACCCCGCCTCGCCCGGCCTCCTGTGCCGCTCGATCTCTCGCCTCCCTGCAGGCGCTGCGCCGGGCCCCCCTCGCCCGGCGCCGCCTCCTCTGGCGCCCCTGCCCCCTCGGCTGCGTCCACCTCCGGCCTCGCGCGCCACCGCAAGCCGTCGCCGCCAGGACCGGCCGTCCGCCTCGCTCTGACCGTCGTCTCCCTGGCACGAGCGCCTCCAAGAGTCGCCGTCTCTTCCGCAGCGCTTCTCGGTTCCGTCGTCGTGTGCCGTGACCGCCGTCCCGTGTCTCTGCGCCGCGGACGTCCTCGGGTACCGGTGTTGCATCCTCGGCTGTTGCTGCGAGTACCGTTGTACCCGATGGCCTCGCTCACCTCTGCGTATCAGGCATGGCCGAACTAAGTTCACCGACCATCGAAGGCGGAAACTCCAAGTTCTCCATGCGCGTGCTCGGTTGACCAGGTGACCAAGGCCAAGTTCTTCCGTTTGTCAAGCGCGACAAGTCGGACAAGGCCATCGGCGTTGAACAAGTCTTCATCCCACTGAACCTAGTGAAAATACAAGCCCATCCTCGACACCGGCAATTGAAGTTAACCGCCAGGGTCTTCATCTCGGAACCTCAAGATCGTCACCACCCGAAGTGTTCCGCCAAGATCGCCATCGACAATGGAACCAAGACCGGACCCGGTGGCTTTTGCTGGACCATCAACAAGATCGACCATGGAACGCCATGAATGAGACCCTGGATCCAAAGACCACATGCGCGGCAAGTTCTCCTTTCCCGGATGTGATGCTCGAGAACCCGGACAGTAAAGCCACCGACGCGAACGCCAAGTACTTTTCCCCGGACGCCAAGTCCGACCCGAGGACCGCGAATCCGACAAGATCTGCGCAACGACAAGAACGGCACCGACCCGGAAGGACCCGATACGCCCCCGACGTCAACCAAGTCCTGCTTCCCGGATGCGACAAGACCTCCCTCTGTTATCCGAGAACGCTCCCGTCGAGACCGATCCCGTCGAACCCCCGGACCAAGATCCGCCGAACCCTGGACCCTGAGACCGACCCCGAACCCCGGAACACCAAGTTCGTCGAACCCCTAATGTGTGAACCCCTTTCCGCAAACCCTATTTTATAAATGAAATATAACCTTGTCGCATGTTAAATTGTCATTCATCACGCATGCATATCATTGGTTTGGGGGCCTTATGCCGATTCACCTCTAATTAAATATGGGGCCCATATGCGGGCAAATCTAGCCTTATATTGGCCTCATTTAAACTTGTGTAGCGAACCGGTATCTTATATTGCCATGTTAAACAACATTTAACTTGCGGGGTAGCTAAACAACATGCACCACCTAATTAATTGTCGGGGCCCCGGTTCCGCTTAATATGGCCTAATTGCATCACACCTTTGCCATGCCATGCATCATATCATAAGCATGCCGATCTTTTGTCGTTGTATTAAATAGCGCATCCGGTGTTTATTCTAGTGTTTTGCTTCTTCGCGGATAAGGCCGATGAGTTGATGTGAGCTTCGCCCCGTTCTTCGGTTGACCCTTCGACAATGTTTTCAGGCGAGCATCTCCCCCTTTCTACCTATCTTACTTTTATAGTATTTATTCCCTCCTGTTGATCTATTGCTATCTGTGTTGCGATGCTCTAGTTTTCGTACCCGTGATATCCCCGCAGCCTTATATTGTATTGGACACATCCTATTACCTGTTGTGTTGGTAGATAGTTGGACTTGCGTGGCGTAGTCGCTTGCTCAAGGGCTATTGCGTGTCGTCCAGTGCCACAGTTGTTGATGTATTGCCGCATGTTGATGTTGGAGATGATCATAGTTTTACTTATCGTTCACTTTAATTTCTGTTTAACAACTAAAATTGAAATAAGCAGAGGCATCGGTGGGTGATAGATAATATTTGGTTTCCGAACGCCCACTTGTGTCCCGTAAGACCCCGAGTACTTGATACCTGTTCCTTGATTTATCGCGCTATCCACATCCGGGAGGTATATGGGGCCCCCAGGCGAGCTTGATTCAGTCTTATTTCTTGGGGCCACAAACTAGTTTGAGGTTTTATTTACAATCCTGTACTTATGCCATGCTTCTTTCGTATTTAAATTGTGCGAGGAGCACCTTTGTCTTAGGATCGGGACACGATTCCGCGGTGTCGACAAGCCCAGCCACACTTCGGGTTCCCGATCGTTCACGGCGTCTACCCAAACCTTGAGCCCGTCTCGAGTCACCGTTGAGGATCTACTTAAGTGGCCCCTGAAATATTTGAATCTGTGATTGTTCAGTCGTGAAAGCCTCGTTGGGTTTTGATTTGGTTTTCCGAGGTTGATCGGCGTGTGTTGCTATTGGTGCACCCGCCGTAAAACTTTAAAGAAGCGTGTCATGGATATGGACGACTTGGAGCACAGTATCTCGACCATAGATAAGCATAACTAAAGTTTATTGCTATAAATTTGACTTATAATGACTAGTAATCAGCTTCACTATAATGGAATGGCTAATTAATACTGCCCACAATTGCTTGTTTGGTTTGTCGCTTGCGACAATGGCATCTGACTAGTAAGTATTGCAACTACAACGGAATGGCTTAATAAAAGTACCAACAACTGCTGGGTTTTCGGGTTTATCTCAAGCTATCTGTATCTGATTAGTAATTGTTGCAACTATAACAGAATGGTTAACTAAAAGTGCCCACTGCTTATCTTATCAGGATGATTATCTAAACCTGACTAGTAACTGCTGCAACGATAACTAAATAAGTAAAACTGCCAACTGTGTGAGTTCCTCGGTTGACTTCCTCGTTTGGTCTCGAGGGGGAAACACCAGGATGGGTTTGTTTGGTGTTAGTTACAGGTTGGATCCGGATAGGTCATTCTTTCCCCTCTCTGATAACCGCCAGTTGTATCGAGTCTCTATAGGTTGTTTAGTGCATGCTGCCGCTGCCGCTCAGTCCACCATACCTATGTAGGCGAGGACCGCCGAATTCTAGCCTCGCCGTGTACTGGCCTCAAGATCGACGCTCCTCTTTTTTTCCTTGCCCTTTGTCGGCACCCCTTTGTTTAAGCAGGTTTTGAGATCGGCGTCGTTAGCAGGTTACCCTTCCGGCTTGGCACAGGCAGGGTTATGGACGCCATTGGTTATTCTTCAGGGCTCTTAGCCCCATTTGCATCTTGTCCGTAGCTAGACGCTATATCGTTTCAAGGTGATTTGGATCTTTGTATATTATATCTGTATTCTTGACTCTTTGAGTCGCTGTTGTATATATCTGTTCTGTGGGTCCCATCGAGGACTGTTGTGTAATGTTATTACTTCGTTTTCCACCCGCACGAAAGTGCCTGGTGGGCACCTTTGAATCGTTTCTATGCGGGTTTGGCGAATTTTGCCCAAACTTGCATAGGTCCGATTCTGAGGGTGTTACAGCAGGAAGAGAAGATGAACCTTTACCAGCCTAACAGTATAGAATATGTCGATCCCCTCTCAGGGATCCAAGCCTCTCCTTATAAAGGGGTTCCTTGGCTCCTCTAGGGATGACGTGGCGAGCATATTCGAAGAATATTCTTGTCCCAATATAGTAACTCGGTGACCTCCTTTCCGTGTCGCCCTTCTAATGACGGAAAAGTTCCAGAGAACCCCACCTGCATGCCTCAGGCTCCAGGACTATCATCTCCGTGACCTCCTTCTGCGCTTCTGCTGCTCTGTGCCTTTTCCTTTGTGCTTGGCTCTGTTCAGATTCCTCCTAGCCCGTGGCTAGGGTTTGACTATAGGCACCTCCTTCTCCTGCAAGCTTCATGTCATTTGGCCCTGCCTCGCTTAACTCGGCTTGGACTTCACCTGCATTTAGGTTATTCGAACTTACCCGGCCGACTTAACACGTACGTTGACCGGGTAATGTACAGCTCCTCCTACAAATGTCATGGTTGTGCTTATCTCGCCCGACCTTTACATGATTCGGTCGATATAAACAGTAACTCCGCATAAGACTTGGGAAACTCCTTTTGTCTTCCCCGTCTTGACCCTATCCGGGATCACCTCCCCAACATTAGTCCCCGAAGCTGGTGTGGTCCCGTCCATAACCTCGGTCGGGCCACATTAGTTTCCCAATATTCATTTCTCCTCATTTCCGAGTTACTTTCTCCTATCCGAGGTATCCATGTAGCTTCTTGTGTACGTCTCATCCTACGTGTAACACTCATCATTATTTCTCTAGCTTTTTGTTCCTCTACATTTCCCACTGACAATGCTACAGTGATTCTTGTACTGTCGCGTCGGCCTTCTGACGCCTCGACCGCGCATCGGTCAGGAGGCCTGATCCTCTCCTGCGTCGTGTGGTCGTCGGTGTGGCTCCACTCAGCCACGAGCGGTTCCGCCGCATGCACGATCTACACGGTTAGCGCCCGCACGCACGATCCCACTACCGCCAAGGCCCTGCGGTTATAAAGAGGGGCACGGGGCTACAGGGTTCACTTTCCCCCTTCGCTCGTTGTTGCCCTTCTTCCTCCTCACGCCCGTGCGTCTGCTCATGTTCTTGCGGCTGCGCCATTGTCAACCTCTTCGACGGCGAATCCATAGTTCCCCTGCTCCGTCGTCCTCATCACCGCGCGCTTGCTCCGGCGCCGTCGCCGGTGAATTTTCCTACGGTCCCCTTGCTAGGCTCCCTCCTAGACGCTTGAATTGTTTTCCAGATTTCCTGGGCGGCTCTTTTCCGCTCCGCCGCCGCCTCCGCTTAGAATCACGACGGGGCCCTACGCCTCTAAGCCCTGCTCCGCCGTTAGTTCCTCTTCCATAGGTTCCTCCGGCGACCCTATGTCGAGTTCAGTTAGCGGCGCATTAGTTGAGGACGACGACATAGCGTCTGGTCCAGAGCGGGGCTCTTGGCAGGGTTCGTCCGTCACTCGTCGTGAGATCGAGTGGCTAATCAGGACTCGCCTGATTCCTACCGAGGTAGGCTGTCGCTTACCCGGCAACGAGTCTTCCCCCGTACTCAATGACGGCGAATATGTCGTCTTTATGTCTCACTTTTCCTAGGGTTTCGGTCTTCCCCTTAGCGATTTCGCTAGGGAATTTCTTGACTACTTCAGCCTTCAGCCGCATCATCTTTCGGCTAATGACATCGCCTCCTTATCTGCGTTTATCTGTTCCTCAGAAGGATACTTTGGCCTCTGTCCGTCTGTGCATGTATGGTCTAAATTCTTCCAGATCCAATCTAACGTCGTTCCAGACAAATCCCTTCACCCCTCTGAGAAGTTGCTTACTCAGTGTGGGGCCGCGTCCATCACTCCTCGGAGAAAATCCGAGTTTCCTCGTGTTGCCCGTCTCAAATCTTGCAAGAAGTGGCATAGATCGTTTTTCTATGTCAAGAATACTGGGAAGGAAGACACAATTCGGCTCCCTGATTTCTCCATCGGACCCCCTTCCAAGAGGAACTTGACCTACAACTCCAGGAAGAGCCATGCTCTGGCCGAGGCCTTTGAGATTCGGCTGAAGGAGTTGATCCGCGCCGGGCTACGTGGCGAGGATCTGATGACCACCTTCGTCAGCAGTCGAATCTGCCCTCTCCAGCATCGCACGCACAAGCTTTGTTACATGAGCGGTCCCCTCGATCCTAACCGAGTCTCAATGGTCGAGCTCGATAATTATCTTATTTTCAAGCGTGTCCGAACTATCTTCAAGACGGAGATGCCGGAGGACTGGACCTGGGGACTGAAGCCGTTCACCCGCGGGAATCCCCCTCCCGAGGTAAGTTCACGCAGTTATATTTTGCCCCCTAATTGCGTTTGTGATTCCTTTTGTTAATTTCTCTTTGTCTCTTTTCTTTCAGAGATTTGCGGAGCAAAAGATCGAGGATGCCGAGGTCCTGGCCCTCCCGTGGACCGCAGATCGGAACACCCCGGACAGCGGGGAGCCTGATTCGGAGGAGTTTGTCCCCAAGTCAGACATCGCTTCGGCTCGTGCCCGTGGCATGACCTCGGCTCATGGGGAGGAAGGTGATTCGGACGACGTCCAAATTCTTGAGGTAGTCGCCGCAATGCCTATCTCTTACGCATTTCCGGCTTCTAAGTTCTCAGTAATCAGGCCGGTCAGGTGCACGACGCCGAGCCTCTCGCCTCCCAACCTCCTGCTACCTCGAGGAAGCGTACTGCTCCAGCAGGTGTCTCCGAAGCCGCTCCCAAGAAACGAACAAAGAAGTCAGTCCAGCACCCTCCGAAGCATAAAACTATGCCCGGAGTTGCTGGGTGAGTTTATTTTCATTTGTATTTCTTGTTTCTCTTTTTCTATCTTCTGATTCGACTTTCTTTGCTTTTGCAGCACTCCTCTTTCTGTTAAGCAAAGTGGTCCGAGTATGACGAGTCATACAACTCGGCTGCCTTCTCCTCCGCCTCCCGAAGATACCAGAGTTCCTAGTCCTGCTCGTGTTGACTCTCCTCCCTCTCTAACTCAGACATCACCTCGGCAAGATGCACCTGTGGCTTCCATCGTTGATGCCAACATAACTCGGCCAGTAGATCCTCCTACTGAACCTGTTAGCTCCGTGGTGAACCCCGAAGTTTCCCCTGAGATTACTTTGACCCCCACAATTCCAATTGCAACTCCAACTCCGGCCGAGGAAATCACCATCTTGGCACCCTCGGAAACCATAGTTCCTCCTGTTTCTAAGGATGCCACCCCTAGTGCCGAGGTTGCAGCTCCTGCAGACGCAACTTCTAAGGCTAAGAAGGTCGTTGTCACCAAACCTCACTCATCTCAGAAAGGACTTGCCGGCTCTTCTCAACCCACCATTTCTAATGCGCTCCGCAAGGGGGTTTCCTCTGCTAAGACAGTTGTCACCCCACCCGCTGATACTCATCTTACTCTCCACAAGAGTCCCGCGGCAGCGGTGGTTACAAAACGCGTCCGAGGTAAAGTCCTAACTCGTACTGAGAGTGGGAACAACCTAGGCTCCTTTGTTGAGTATGCCAATAATTGGAACGCTGATGATCAGCTTGAGGGCAATCCGAGCAATCAGCCATTTCAACTCTCCGACATAAGCAGTCGCTTGCACATGGCTGCCAAGATCGTGCTTGATAGGGATAAAATGAATGAGGTAATTGCTTTTGTTGACATTTGGTTAATTATTCGAATGATAATATATATACTCTAGTCCCCGAAGCTTGCAACCGAATAATTTGTTATTCGTTTGGAAGCTTTATTAGGCTTAAAGTGCGTTATTCGCCAAGTGAATTTCCTGTATGACTTTGACTCCTCATGGTTCATTTGTATTCCACATTAAGTGTTTGCTGAATCCGGATCTTGTTTTAGTTTTGATTACCCATCTATTTTAGGTCCGAAATAAGTTTTGCTCGACTCGTATCTGTCTTAGCTTTGAATATCTAGCCACCAAGATCCGAGGTAAGCTTTGCTTGATTCGGATATGTATTAACCTCGAATATCCAGCCACCTAGATCCGGGTTAAGCTTTGCTTGATTCGGATCTATCTTAGCTTCGAATATCCAGCCGCCTAGATTCGAGTTAAGCTTTTCTTGATTCGGATCTATCTTAGCTTCGAATATCCATCCACCTAGATCCGAGTTAAGCTTTGCTTGATTCGGATCTGTCCTAGCTTCGAATATCCAGCCGCCTAGATCCGAGTTAAGCTTTGCTTGATTCGGATCTGTCTTAGCTTCGAATATCTAGCTGCCTAGATCGATTTAAGATTTGCTTGATTTTGATCTGTCTTATATTTGAATATCTGACTGTAATTTATTTTTTCGCTTAGGTTGCCCATGACCGGCAGACAGCCGAATTCCAAAGGCTGCTTTTTGCACACAAGAAATTGCAAGAGAAGTATGAAAAAGTTCTTCCTGTGGTGAAGAAAGCTGGTAACTTAACAAATCTTTGTATTGTCCCTTAAGTTCTTAATATTTTTGACTTGAGGTGCTAACCCCTTTTGCTGGTAAACAGGTAATATCAATAATCTTAATATCCGTCTTGAGAAGAAAGTCAAAGCTCTGGAAGGTTAGTTGTCCTTTCTCTTTATTGATTTTCGTTCGAGGCTTATTCTGATTTTCTTATATCCTTTTGGCTTTGGTATAGCCGAGTTACAAACCCTTGCAGCGTCGCATCAAGAATGCATACCCATGCCTGATATGATGCTGCATTTTTTAGAGAAAGTTGACACTCATTCGGTGCAATTGAAAGAGAAATATGACGAGATAACCCGGTTGCGCGCCGAGGTGGAGTCCCTCAAACTATCTCAGAAATCCGAGTTAGAGAAAGTTGACCAGGAGTTTTCCGAAGAAAAGAACCGGCTAAGTCTGCAACTGCAGAAGGATAAAGAACTCCTCGAGGCTGCCGAACTTAAGAATCGGACGATGAGCGAGGAAATCATTCGCTTTAAGAAGACTAAGGTTGACTGGACTCAGGATCTCCAGAAAATATTGAGCTATATTCATCGTAAGTCTCTGACCGTGGCCGAGTTATCTTCTTCTCTTTCTTACTTTTGACTGATATACTTTTATTTTGCGTAGATCATTTTCTGTAAGTTAGGCCCGTGAGCTCTAGAGCGGTGATTAATACCCGCGTGCACCGAGGTGTCCCCGCAGATGCGAGCCCAGAATATTCAATGGAAGATTTCTTGGTTGCCATTGGCGCTGCCATTGGTCCGATGAAGATTATGGACAGGGATTTGGTGCAAGCAGCCATTCGGGCCTACCATGTTCTCTGGCCGAATACTTCTGGAACTCCTGATATTGACGAGATCAAGATACTGGTGGAAAGATTAATGGCATCCCAGAACCAGTTAAATCTTTGGAGGGAATCCATTTGGGCGGGCCGATATGGCGCTCACAGTCATTATGTCTTGGTACGAGGACATTTCGCTCGATACCTTGATAAACTTGCGCACTGGCTCCCGTTGGGTTGAGGATCTAGAGTTCGTCGCTCGCCGTCAAGCTTGTGCCTTCCAGCTTGTTGAGTATGCTGATGTGCATAACTGGTTTGAAGGACCAAGTTTTCTTCCCAACCCAGTGGATGACGTCGAAGTCGAAGATGTCTCTGATAATAGTTCGGCCGACCAGGACGAGGGTGAGGGCGACTCGGACGCTTCTGGTGACTCCAGCGCAAGCTCAGATGGGGACGGCGATGCACAATCATCTTCCAAAGGGACTGGGCACTCTCAAGCTCAAACTAATGTCTCTCAACAGCTAAGGGCTTCCCCCGAAGTCACTATTGCTTATGTGGAGGGTGAAGTAACTTCGGCCGAGGTGCCGTCTACGTCGGAGCGCCCAGTGCCTGACCAAGCCGCTGCCCCTTAGGTTCAAAAAACTTAGTTATTTCTTATCCCCGGTATGCCGGGCGTATGATGTACGTGAAACAATTTTCCGACTTTCTATGTGGTACGAACCCTTTTTGCCTTTTGCCGCTGAGGCACGGATGATGATGATCATTATTAGTTCATGTGAACAGACCTTGTTACTCTAAATCTTTGCTTTGGTGGTCTTCAATCTCATAAGTTCGGATTGTGTGATTTCATTTGACTGACCTTAGTTCGGCGTTAATATTGCCTGGCCTTTATAAATTCAACGGCTTAACCATTGTGTTCTTGATCTCTATCCGAGCTATAAGGACCGACCTATAGTTCAGTGTGCCGAAGTTTAATACCCATTTTTTGGAATAGGAGAGAATTATGGGGTAATTCCCTAGTCAGTGCTCTAGGAATCGAGGTTTTAATGCATAATCCGAGATAAGGGATAATACGGCATAGTCCCCGAGTTCCCTGCTCGAGGTCCTGAAACTTAACACATCATTCAGGAATAAGAAATAACGTGTGGCATTCCCCGAGTCACTGCTCAAGGTGCCGAAGTTTAATACATAACTCAAAATGTGGAAATGCATAAGGCAGTCCCCGAGTCACTTCTCAAGGTGCCGAGGTTTAATACATAACTCAAAATGAGAAATACCACAGGGTAGACCCCGAGTCACTGCTCAAGGTGCCGAGGTCTAATACAGAACTCCAAATGAGAAATAATATATGGCAGTCCCCGAGTCACTGCTCAAGGTGCGGAGGTATAATACATAATTCAGAATGAGAAATAACATAGGGCAGTCCCCGAGTCACTGCTCAAGGTGCCGAGGTTCAATACATAATCGATACTTCGACTTTAAGCTCACATTACAACATATCATAGATGGCTCCTACGAGTAAAATGGATGAAGTAAAGCTATGTTCCATGGTATTTTCGATTCTTCGCCGGCTTTGTTTGCCTTGTCCTTTTCTGGTGACTGAGCATCGATCAGATAATACGCATCATTGTGCAATGCTTTGCTCACGATGAATGGTCCCTCCCATGGGGGTGATAGTTTTTGTATGCTGGCTGTGCGTTGCACTAGCCGAAGAACCAAATCTCCTTCTTTAAACACTCTTGGATTGACTTTCTTGTTGTGATATCATCGTAAGTCTTGCTGATAAATAGCTGACCTTGATAGTGCCAACTCCCTGGCTTCTTCTAGCAAATCGACATCATCAAGCATCCTGCCGACCTTTGAAGAGGTTCGACGAGCCGGGGTTTTATTCCGGACAATACTAGTCCATTAGATCTTTCCACTTGCCCATTGGATGCTGGGTGAGCCACCGAGGCGACATATAATCTTATGTGCTTTTCTTGGCAGAATCTAGCAAAAGCCCCTTCAGTGAAGTTTGTGCCATTGTCCGTAATAACTCTATGTGGATAACCATATCTCAAGATAATATCTTTGAGGAATTTTACTGCTGTTTGTCCATCACACTTTTTTATCGGTTTTACTTCAATCCACTTTGTGAATTTATCCACCATGACTAAAATGTGGGTCATCCCGCCCCGGGCCGGCTCTAATGGTCCCACCATATCCAAGCCACATACTGAAAATGGCCAAGCAATCGGTATTGTCTTTAATTCGGACGATGGCATATGTATCTTGCTGGCATATCTCTGGCAACCATTACATTTTTCTACCAACTCTTTGGACACTTTCAACGCCTTTGGCCAATAAAATCCATGTTTGAATGCTTTGGGCACTAGAGCTCTGGACGAGGCATGCTGCCCGCATTCTCCTTGGTGTATATCTAGGAGGATTTCCTGGCCCTCCGCCGAGTCAACATATCTTTGCAGCATGCTTGTGACGCTCCTTTTATACAACTCGTTCTTTATGATTGTATAAGATTTTGCTCTTCTCACTGTTTGTCTAGCCAGTAACTCATTACTTGGAAAAATTGCATCCTTAAGGAAGGAAAATATGGGTTGCGCCCATGTTGGCATGACTTTCTCTGGGATAATTTCACTATCTATTTCCATGTTTTCCGCCGACATAACAGCCTCGGAATTTTCCACATCCATTCGTGCAATTGCCGGATTTATTTTTGGAAATTCTGGGTTACATCCTTTGTCGATTTACATTGGCATACCGTCTTCTCTTGATTCTGCCGAGATATAAATGGACTTGGACTCTGGTGATGGTGTTATTGATGGTTTTCTCAGGTGCTCTAGGGCGATACCCGGGGGAATGGATTGCCTGGTTGATCTGAGTTTTGACAGCGTGTCAGCAGCGTCATTTTCTGCTCGAGGTATATGATGATACTCACATCCATCAAAGTATCCCCTGATTTTTTGCACATGGAACCTATATAGGGCCATATTCACATCTAGCGCGTCCCAATTGCCTGATACTTGCTGTACTACGAGATCTGAATACCCATAACATAGAATCCGACGTATGCCAATCTCTTTTGCCACCTTTAACCCATGGACGAGTGCTTCGTACTCGGCTACATTGTTTGATGCGGCAAAATGTATCTGCAGCACATATTTCAGCTGATATCTTTTTGGCGAGGTTAACACTATCCCTGCCCCCAAGCCATTCTTCAGCTTGGAGCCGTCAAAGTGCATTGTCCAATAATTCGGATCCGGCAATGGTGGCTCATATTGTACCTCGGCCCAATTCACAAAGAAGTTGGACACAGCCTGAGATTTGATTGCATCTCGCCTATCAAATTGCGGAGCATAAGGTGACAATTCAATTGCCCATTTTGCTATTCGGCCGCTTGCATCTTTGTTTCTCAATATGTCGGCTATGGGCGCTTCACAGATAACTTTGATCGGGTGTTCTTCGAAGTAATGTTTAAGTTTCTTCGCCGACATGTATACTCCATATGCCATCTTCTGGTAATGTGGGTAATTTTGTTTCGAGGATGATAGTACCTCGCTTAGGTTATATACCGGCCTTTGTACTGATTTATCATCTTCAATTCGTTCCACAATGATCACCGCACTTACCAATCTATTTGTGGCGGCTATGTAAACATCTTTTTCAGTTCATGAAATGCATTATCTTCTTGTGGTGTCCAAATGAACTTATCAGATTTTTTCATCAGTTGATATAGTGGTAATGCCTTCTCTCCCAGCCGACATACAAATCGGCTAAGCGAGGCCAGGCAACCCGTGAAATTCTGTACGTCGTTTAGACATCTCGGCAATTCCATCCTTTATACCGCTCTTATCTTAGTTGGATTGGCCTCTATACCTCGGCTGGATACGAGAAAACCGAGTAGTTTCCCAGCTGGTACACCGAAGGTGCATTTCTCCGGGTTAAGGTTCATTCGGAACCTTCTCAAGTTCGCGAATGTCTGCCGAATATCATCCAGTAGTGTTTTGCTCTCCTTGGTTTTGATAACCACATCGTCTACATGTACTTGTACATTTTTCCCTATCTGGTCATGTAGAAATTTTTGCATACATCTCTGGTACGTTGCCCCTGCGTTACGCAATCCGAATGGCAGGTGCGATAGCAATAATCCCCATACGGGGTAATAAACGCAGTCTTTATTTGATCAGCCGGGTTTAACGGTATCTGGTGGAAACCAGAATACGCGTCTACAAATGATAACAGCTCACAACCAGCGGTCGAATCAATGACTTGGTCTATTCTAGGTAAAGGAAAAGGATCTTTGGGACACGCCTTGTTCAGTTTCGTGTAATCAATACACATTCGCCATTCTACAGCTACATTTGGATCATCCTTTTTCTTTTCTACTAACACCGGGTTTGATAGCCAATCCGGATAAAGCACTTCCATGATGAACCCGGCCTCAAGGAGCCGAGCTATCTCATCCCCTATTATTTTTCTCCTGTCTTCGGCGAAGCGGCGGAGAGGTTGCTTCACCGGCCTTGCTCCTGGCCTTACATGCAGAGAGTGCTCAGCCAACTCCCTCGGCACACCTTGCAGGTCTTGAGTTGACCATGCAAAGATGTCACGATTCTCACGGAGGAAGTTGGTGAGCTCGCCTTCCTATTTGGCATCTAGGCCGGCACCAATGGTGATGGTGCATTCTAGGAACTTCTCATCTATCTGAACCTTTTTCGTCTCTTTAGTCGGCTAGAAAGAGACACTTCCATGCGGGTTGGCCAACGTCGGCATATTCAGTTGTGCCGACTGAGCGAGAGCTGCTACCTCTTGAATCCTTCTTTTTTCTCTTGCGATCACCAATGACTCGACTAGGTTTGATCCGGCAGAAGCACATTCCATTGATTTCCTGTAATCTCCTGCTACTGTTATCACCCCTTGTGGTCCGGGTAGCTTCATTTTCAAGTAAGTTATGTGGCAGCTGCTCATAAATTTGGCCAATGCTGGACGCCCGAGTAAAGCATGATAGCAACTTTCTAGATCTAACACCTTAAACTCCATATTTTCCGCTCCGCAGTTATCCCTTGTGCCGAATAATACATCCACTCGAACCTTCCCAATGGGTTCGCATGAAAGTCCCGGCACTATTCCATGGAAAGTGGTTCTCCTGGATTGCAGCATATTCGGCGATATTCCGAGTTTATGCATTGTATCTTTGTACATGATATTGATACTGCTCCCGTTGTCAATGAGTACTTTTGAAAATTTTACATTGATGCTGGGCCCGACAAATGTCGGGTCTAGCACGAGTGCGTATGACCCCGGATTTGGCATTATTTTGGAATGATCCTTTATGCTCCAAGTTACTTCTTGATATGACCAAGGCACATACCTTGGTACTGCCGGCATAACTGCATTCACTTCCATATGCCGGCGCTGTACACTTTGCATGTCTTGTTGTTCTGTTGTGAACATGCAATATGATTGATGGTGTTCCCTGTAATCATTGCGCCCGTTATTTCTGGGGTTTATCCTTCCATCTTGACCCTGATTTATCACTTTATGCACTGCATCTATCCGGTCCGAGTTATCATACCTCGGGGGAGGAGGAGGTAACATTAACTGCTGTGCATTTGCTCCAGTCAACTGTGGCTGCTGCTGCTGATGTGCCTGATGAGGAGGTTCCTGCATACCTGTCGGGTTCCCCATTTCATTTTTCATCTAGGCGCATTCCCGAGTAGTATGATTGGCGGTCTTGGCCGGGTTTGGAGTGTGAAACTTACACGGTTGATCCAACATGGATTCAAACGTATACTTCGGCCTTTCCTGCCACTGCTTCTTCTGTTCTGGTGTCCATTGTCTCTTCCCTTCATTTCTTGGTGTCCATTGCTGAGCACCATTTTTCTGCCGCTGACTGTTTTCGTGACTCGGCTGATCTTGCACTACTGATGCCACATGATTGGAGGCATATCTGTAATCCGGTCTTTCCTCTCTTATTCTACCTCTGAACTCGTTGAGCCTCGATTATCCGGCCACATCTCTTGCATATTGATCTTGATGCTCACGATGATCCGCCGACATTAGCTCTGGTTGTGTCGGATCTCCCAATGCATACGAATCCGCTATCCTGATAGTTTCTGCCAAAGTGGTTGGCATATCTCTTTGTAGTCGCTGCCACAAGACACTGGCATATCTGCATCCCTGAGCGAACCACGCTATCGCTTGCGATTCTATAACTCCCTCGCACGAATTCCTGAGGTTACACCACCGAGTCAAGAATTCCCTGTCTGTCTCATTCGACCTTTGCTTGCAGATTGCCAACTGTTGTGGCCTGCTTGGTCTCTTGTAAGTACTGTTGAAGTTGCTAACAAACATCTCTTCAAAATCTAGCCAGCAGTTGATACTGCCCGCTGGAAGATTATTTAGCCATACTCTGGCAGCCCTTGGTCAACACCCGAATTTTTCAATCCTAGATGCCTGTTATGCCATACATCGCAATCCCAGGATTACCATTTTTGCGAGACATAACAGAATTGGATACCATAGTACTTCATCCATTACAAACGATACAAATAGGGATCTCATGATCCAGTTCTTAATACAACATCAAGCAGCGGAATACGTAATAATAACGGTAGCGTAGGCGAAGCTCCATCTTCGGGGTCACAGACAATGCTGACGATGGGAGATGATCCTAGTTGTCGTAACCTTCCTAGGGTCCATCTTCCAGGTACTCCTCTTCATAGTCTGGCCATGGGAATAGCCAGGGACAAAGCCATGAGTACTCTTTAAGTACTCGCAAACTAATACTAACAAGTAAAGGGGGTTTTTGGATAATAGGACACTAGGCTCTAGGGTTGTTTTGCAAAAGCCAGGTTTATCTCTACTAAGTTCCAAAGCTAGTCACAATTTTATAACTCCTAAGTGGGATCTTGTAATTCAGGTCACAACTCTTTTGCGGTCAAGTCAAAGTCTCAATTCATTTCAGAAGTCATTTTGAAAATTCTGACGGGGGAACAGTATGGCCACTCCAACTGTCCATAATCATGACGCGGCTATTCGAATAGTTTGACACTCTGCAGAGATTGTACACTTTCACCACAACATTCGATACATCCGTCAGGAACAAATCCTGAATTCACCATACTCAGTATGCGGATAATCAATCCTAACCTTTCAATTACACGCCCTAGTATAAGCACCTCTCCTGTGAGTTTGGCCTCCCAACCATGACCACTATCATCTTGGGTACTGCACAGGTGGACAATCTTCACAAGGTAGCCTCAACTCAGACCTTGGCCGGGAGGGAACTAATACTAAGGAATATAAGTTTCCAGTCAAGCCCTACCCAATATTCGGGTATTGTGGTTGTACGCTAAAATTGGAATGGTATCGCATCCAGACAACCATCAGTTTTATAAAGGGCTAAGGCTCATGCCTCAACATTTTTATCACCAGAATCATCAAGTGTTTGGAAACACATGTCCAAAACATTTCAATAGAATGATCCATCATTCCAAGGTTTTCATAACCATTTTTCCACCAAGTATTCCCATCTAAAAGTTGATCAAGTTTTATGCTTAGCACTAGCATCTACAGGTGGGGGTAGTACTAATGAGGGGTGGTAACTAGTGGAGTTTCACTAAGTCCAACCTTACATCTTAGGCTGATATCAAGGTTTCTAGCTTAGGCCAAATTTTATGCTCTTTTAGCAACCTTCAGCACAGCTGTCTAGTATCTACCAAACTCTTAGGTAGACTCTAAGTAAGCTTTGATAAAGAAAATTAAGTAAGAAGCTTGACATAAAACTAGGATTGGTTTAACAAGTAGGTAGGATCACAAGTAGGGGTTTGTGGCATCAGTAGGGTATCTTGCAAGGGTTACCTTGCATCAATATCAGTATCAGCTTGCATAGGTATAGTATCTTGCAAGTGTTAGCTTGCACATTCACTAGTAGTACTAGGCTTGCTAAAGTAGAGTGTCTTGCAAGTTTTAGCTTGCATTTGTATAGTATCAACTTGCATAGGTATAGTATCTTGAAAGTGTTAGCTTGCACATTCACTAGTAGTACTAGGCTTGCTAAAGTAGAGTGTCTTGCAAGTTTTATCTTGCATTGGTATAGTATCAGCTTGCCTTGTGCAGAGCAGTGATTGAAGTTCTCCTCGGCTTCCTCTTCGTAGTATCCTCCTTCCTCCTCGTATCCTTGGTCGGTACTAGCGTCTATGAATAAATACGAGGTGTACAATCACCAAACAATACTTAACTACTTGCAATCATCACACACAAGGGTCCTATAGATGATCTAGCATCATCTCTAACATTACAAGGTTAAGGATTGGTTTAAATCTTTTTATTTTTAGAAAAGTAATTTCTACTCATTGAAAAACAACTTAAGATTTAATATTCTCCAAACTAAACATGGGATCATTTTGACACATGTCATCACCACATATTGTAGTCCATGGGAATGTGATTTAAAGTGGTGTCACAATTTAATAAGGTTTTACCCTTTTATTTTATTTAATTAAAGTGGCTAGAAATGCTTATGAAGCATTCTTTTATTACTTGAACATTATTTCTGCAAGTAAACCTATATATTTTTATATATTCTGAAAGGTATGGTTAAATGTGATTTTTGAGAGTTGGAATCAACTCAAAAGCTTTTATGGTTTAAATTTGAAAAATGTTTGAATGCTGAAAAGCTTATGCCTTGTTATTTTTACTATGGTTGATCTACAGATCCAAATGACTTGAATCCAACGGGCTTGGATTAAGCATTCACAGAACTTTCCAACAAAATTAGTTTCATTAAATTTGGTGCACTGAATCGATCTGGGTTGATTTTTGAAGTTGGGTGCTGAAGTGTGTTTGAATTGAAATAGAAAAGATTTAATTTGAATTGCTGGGATGCACGGGAAATTCTAACGGGCCGGCCTGCTAAGCGCAGTGCTCCCGCGGGATGCTTAAGTGGGTGTCCCCACTCGTCAGTGACACGGGGCTGGGTGAAGCCGTATGGGGCAACGTGGATCGTTCGATCTAGTTCTAATCCAACGGCTGAGGGTCATCGTCGACGCGGGGCAACTCCGGCGAGAACAAAACCTAGCGCGACCAGTGAGGGGTGCTGGGGGCTCACCGGGGTACGGGCGAGGGTCGGCGAGGTGGGCGAACGACGAAGTCGACGACGGCGAACCTCCTAGTACCGGTGGCTTCTCCTGGGGCGGCTCCAATCGCTGGCTCCCTTCTTCTCCGGCAGCGGCAGGCTCCGGTGAAATTCCGGCGAGGTGGTGCTCGCCTTGCTCTGAGGACGGTGTGGCACGATCAGTGAGGAGAGGGTAGTGAGATGGTGTGAAGAAATCGTGCGGGGGTGGCCTCTATTTATAGTCGAGCGAGGGGACCGTCGGGGCGCACGGTGAGCTCGTCGGGGGCAACGTTACAGGCGGCTAATGGCATGGGCAAGGGTAGGGGACGGTGCTGTGTCTCCTGGCGATGCTCAACGACATGGTCACGAGGCATGGGTCGGTGTGTTTTGGTCTGGAACGGCCGGTGCTCTGCGCGGCAGAGGCGGCGTCTTCGACGGCGGGCGGTGGCTATATGGCACGGGGCGGCAAACGGGGATGTCTGGCGGTCTCCTAGGTCGGTGGTGATCGTGTGTGCACGCGGTGAGGGTGGCGCTCTGGCGCACGCTCGGCATGGTCTGGGCGTGGCTTGTGCGCGTGGTCCAGGGCTTGGCAACGCTCGCGGATGGGACAGGGAGTGGCGATGGACGGTGGGCTGCCTCCCAGACAAGGTTGGCACGGCTAGTTCTTCCTCTAGCCTGTTGTCCACAATGGGGTGACATTGGGGGTGCTCGGCTGTTCACCATTAATGACAATGGCAAGCTCACAGGGGTGCTACTGTTGGGCTAATCTTTCTAGATGATCTACTGAGTTGTGTGTGAGCTAACTAGGGAACAAGTTAGGCAAGAATCACTGCACACTATAGTGTTTGATGTTTTGTTTGATTTGTGTCTGCAACCTGTTTGATGAAATGGCCGCATGAAATCAAGTTTTGAATTTTGAAATAAATTTTGGTGGGTTTGCTAGATTGGTGCTGGTGAGTCTGCAGATGCTTGGGATTTAAAATTTGAGCTTGTTTGAGTGGGTTTTGGAAAAGTGGGATCTTCCCATATGAAGAAGATTCAATTTTGAATTGTCATTTAAACTATGCATTTGAAAGTTTCTGGATGATCACAAAGTGGGCCTTGATACCTTATTATGAGTACATTCAAGGGGTGCAAAGATCCAGAAAAGTTTATGTTAGGTTTTGAAAGTTTGAGACAGTCAAAGTAGGCATGGGAGTTAAATTGGTCAAAATGACCATTCACTTAATATATTTGTTTTGATTTACTTGTCTTTAGGAAAGGTGTGGGAAATGTTTTAGATGATGTTCATTTCACCTAAGAAACATTTTACAAGCAATGGATCACACAAACAAGGTGGTTTTTAAAGAAATTCAAAATCCATGCATACACATATACATGCATTCATGAGTTTATTTAGAAAAGTTTTTGTTAACCCTAATCTTGATGATTAGTGTTTGATGATCTAAGTTTGGTATTTTTGGGATGTTACAAACCTTCCCCCCTTAAACAAAATCTCGTCCCGAGATTTGAAAAATGATGAAAAGATTACCTAGGATTTGAAGAGATCTGGAAACTCCGTCCTGATGTGATCTTCGCGTTCCCAGGTAACTTCCTCTTCTGTGTGGTTGCTCCACTGAATCTTGAGAAACTTGATGCTTCAGGTTCTGGTAGTTCGAAAGGCTTCTTCCAATATACGGATGGGTATTTCGGGATAGGTTAGGTCATCATTGATCTCTATGGTCTGGTGATCGATATTCTTGAACACTTCGGTCTTCTCGGGGACTTCGAGACACTTGCGAAGTAACGAGATATGGAACACATTGTGCACAGCTGACATCTCTTCAGGTAGTTCTAGTTGATAAGATACTTCTCCTCGACGGTTCAAAATTTTGAAAGGTCCGATATATCTGGGGGCTAACTTTCCTTTGAGTTGGAAACGCTGCATTCCCTTCAATGGCGACACTTTCAGATAAACAAAATCTCCGATGTTGAAGGAGAGGTATCGACGTCTCTTGTCGGCGTAACTCTTCTGTCGGGATTGGGCTGTCTTGAGGTGCTCACGAATCTTGTGAACCTTCTCTTCTGCTTCTCGTAGGATGTCGGGTCCGAAAATCTGACTCTCTCCTACTTCCGACCAGTTCAAAGGGGTGCGACACTTTCTTCTGTACATGAATTCAAATGGGGCCATTTGCAAACTGGCTTGGTAACTGTTGTTGTATGAAAATTCTGCAAACGGCAGACAGTCTTCCCACTTGGATCCATATTCTAGCACACATTCTCTAAGCATATCTTCGAGTATTTGGTTTACTCGCTCCGTTTGTCCATTGGTCTGAGGGTGATACGCAGTACTGAAATCTAGGCGGGTTCCTAAACCTTCTTGGACTTTCTTCCAGAATCTCGAGGTAAACTGAGTTCCTCGATCCGATACGATGTTCTTGGGGACTCCGTGCAAACTAACGATTCTAGCGATGTACAACTCTGCTAGTTTTGAACTCTGATAGGTGGTTTTAACGGGCAAGAAATGGGCGAATTTGGACAATCTGTCCACTATGACCCAAATAGAGTCATTTCCCCTACTAGAAGTAGGTAGTCCAGTGATAAAGCCCATTCCTACAGAATCCCATTTCCATTCCGGAATTTGCAAAGGTTGCAACAATCCAGAGTCTTTGATGTCCCGCTTGACTGACATATATCACACTTGGCGATATAGCTTCCGATTTCTCTCTTCATCTTATGCCACCAAAATTGCTCTTTCAAATCTTGATACATCTTAGTTCCTCCGGGATGGATAGAATAAAGAGTATCATGAGCCTCCTTCAAGATAACTTCTTTCAACTCTGAATCTGCTGGTACACAAAGGCGTCCTTTGTACCACAGAACTCCTTCTTCGTCCTCGGTGAATCCGGGTACTTTGCCTGTACCGATACGACGCTTGATTCCGTCGATACTGGCATTTCCCTTCTGCGCCTCTTTAATCTGACTGATCAAAGTGGGCTGAAGTTCTATGCTAGCCAAAAATCCTTCACTTACTAATTCCATTCGAAAATCTTCCATCTCTTTGTGCAAACTTGGTTGCTCCTTCAAAATCATGGAGTTCAAGCGGCACGGTAATCTGCTAAGGGCATCGGCTACCACATTGGCTTTACCAGGGTGATAGTGAAAGTCCATGTCGTAATCCTTGATTATCTCAATCCATCTTCTCTGCCTCATATTCAGCTCCTTCTGAGTGAATATATACTTTAGGATCTTGTGATCCGAATAAATCTCACAACGATTTCCCATCAGGTAATGTCTGCATGTCTTCAGGGCTAGAACTACGGCTGCGAGTTCGAGGTCATGGGTTGGGTAATTTTGTTCATGTTTCTTCAATTGTCGCGATAGATAAGATATAACTTTTCCTTCTTGCATTAACACACATCCAAGACCAATCTTGGATGCATCACAATACACATCGAAGGGCTTCGTGATATCCGGCATGATCAAGATTGGGGCTGAAATCAATCTCCTTTTGAGTTCTTGAAAACTCTCTTCACATTTGTCGGTCCATTCAAACTTCTTGTCCTTCTTCAGCAATTGGGTCATGGGTCGGGCGATACTAGAGAATCCTTCTACAAATTTGCGGTAATATCCCGCCAATCTGAGAAAAGCACGAACTTGGGTTTGAGTGGTTGGGGCTTGCCAATCTTCTACATCTTTCACTTTGGCAGGGTCAACGGCAATTCCTCCGGCTGATACAATGTGACCGAGGAATCCTACTTCCTGTAACCAGAATTCACATTTGCTAAACTTTGCATACAGCTGATGCTCTCTAAGGGTTCCAAGAATGGTCCTTAGGTGTAGCTCATGTTCTTCTTCTGATTTGGAATAAATCAGAATGTCGTCGATGAAAACAACGACAAACTTATCTAGGAAGTCCATAAAAATCTTATTCATGAGGTTCATGAAATAAGCGGGGGCATTGGTTAATCCAAAAGACATGAATGTATACTCATACAATCCATATCTGGTGGTAAAGGCAGTCTTTGGAATATCTTCTGCACGAATCTTGAGTTGATGATAGCCAGTCCTAAGATCAATCTTAGAAAACACCTGGGCACCGGTCAACTGATCAAACAAATCTTCTATCTTAGGCAAGGGGTACTTGTTCTTGATGGTGACATCATTCAACTTTTGATAATCCGTACACAAACGGTTACCTCCATCCTTCTTGTCCACAAACAAGACAGGTGATCTCCATGGGGACGCACTCGGTTGAATCAATCCGATTTCTAACATGGAATCCAGTTGCTTCTTCAGTTATTCTAGTTCTGACGGGTTCATACTATAGGGTCTCTGGGCTATGGGTCCTGTTCCGGGGATTAGTTCGACGATAAACTCGATATCCCAATATGGGGGCATACCGGGCAAAACATCTGGAAATACATCGGGGTATTCACAGACTATCCGAACTTGTTCAATGGTAGGTTGGGCTAGACTCTTGTTACACTTGAATTGGCAAGGTAAGGTTTCAGAGATATGCTCGACTGATATTCCGGCGGTACTGGTCATGGTGATGGCTTTCTTGGCACAGTCAATCAATCCTTTATGTTTGGACATCCAATCCATTCCTAGTACTACTTCCAAACCTTTAGTTCCGAGTACTATTAGGTTAGCATAAAAATCTATGCCATGGATTTGGATAGGGACGACCTTGCAAATTTGCCTAGCCTTGGTGGTTGATCCGGGAATTTGTACAATCATCACATGCTTCAATTTGGTTGGTTGAATTTTACTAGTGATGGAAAATTCTTCGGTGACAAATGAATGCGATGCACCAGAATCAAACAACACTCTTGCAAGTACTGAATTAACAGAAAACATACCCAGCACGACGTCTGGCGCTTCCTGAGCTTCTTCAGCATGCATGAGAAAAAGACGGCCATTGCGGTTGAGTGAATTCCCTGGGGCAAATCTTCTCCCTGGCTGGACACGACGCTGCTGCTGAGCTGGGACATTGGCGTTGGGGGCTGTAGCATTCTTCTTGTTGGGGCACTCGTTGGAATAGTGGCCTTTATTTCCACAGTCATAACAGGTCACTTGTGACTTGTCCTTGGCTGCGACAGGCACAACATTGCTTCCAGTCCTCGGGGCAGTGTTGGTGTTGGCGGTAGCATTGGTGGTGTGGAACTTGGGTGGGGCACGGGTGAAATTGCTAGAGTTGCCGGGGTTGTGGTGATTTCCTCTGGGTCTATGGTTTCCACGGTTGGGATAGGTTGGATGGGTCATAGGGGGTCTGTTGGTTCTTGGGGCAAATCCTGGAGATGGATTGGGGCGATACTTTGGGGTCTGATGGGTTCCTGGTTGATGCATCATGCGACGCTTGCGGTTCTCATTGGCCTGGTTGATCTTTCCTTCCATCTGGATAGCAGAGTCGACAAGGGCTTCAATATCAACAAAGGGGATATTGACTAACACTGTCTGCATCTCGTCATGCAGACCATTCAGGAATTTTTCTTTCTTCTTGTCTTCGGTGTCTATCTCGTCCGGGGCATACCTAGCTAATGACAAAAATTTGTCAGGGTATTCCACTACAGTCATCCTTCCTTGCTTCAACTCTCTGAACTCGTCTCTCATTCTCTTGATCAAACCTTGTGGCACATGGGTTCTGCTAAACTTGACCTTGAATTCCTTCCAGGTCATCATCTGGCCTCCGGTCATTGCACGAACACTGTTCCACCATGCCCTGGCATATCCGGCTAGATAATGGGTGGAGAACAGGACTTTCTCGTTGGCCTCCACTCCTGTTACTTCTAAGTTATTTTCCATGGTTTGCAGCCAATCATCGGCGTCTAGGGGTTCTTCTGACTTGGTGAAAACGGGTGGGTTGGTATTCTGGAAATTCTTGAGCTTAGATCCATGGTTGTCCTGATTTCCGTGGCCTTGGTTGTTGTGGGCTAGCTGGGCTATCTGTTGCAGAGTGGCTAGGTTGGCTTGACGTTCCGCTCTTTCAGCTTCGCGGTCAGAAGTCAACATTTGCAGGATATGCAACATCGGGTCCGAGGCTGAACCACTTCCTCCACGTGGCATCTGAAGTTTGATATAGATCGTGAGAAAAGAGGGAAATTGCTAAGGTTTTGGGTTTTTGAAAAGTTTTTAGAGTTTGACTCAGGTTTTTCTAGCAACTTGATTTTTCATTCATTCAATCACTCGATACAACACACACCACAACAAGGAAAACAGATGGTTTTAGGAACCATTCTGGAAACTACGATACAGTGGGACCGACTACTACTCACTACGCTAGTGCTCAGTGCTACTACTCCTCGGAGTCTGTGGCTTCATCATCTTCAGCATCATCGATGAAGGCAAAATCATCCTCATCGGTGAAGAAGTCCATGGCCTGATCCTCCAGAAAATCATAGTCATCGCTGAGATAGGAGTAAGGGTCTCCACGAAGATCCTCTCCGACATTCTCCCTTTCCTCTAACTGCATGTCTCTCTCGTGGATGGTCTCTTCCAGAGATGAGATGCGATGGCGAAGACGGGCAATAATGCGCTCCTTATTGTCGAGATGACGGCGGCGATACTTGCGATCCTTTGCTAGCATGGCGATGGTCTGGTCCTTCGTCTTGATGATGGCAGACTTGTGGTTGCAATAGTCACGGCAGTTGTCCAACCCCTGCTGACGATCATACATCATGAAGCTAAGGTGGTCCAATTGAGTCTTCAGATCGGGGTGGTATGGGGCTTCCATTGGTTGGCCATTTGCATCACGCCTTGGGCAAAACTCGAAGCGAGTACCCTTGATCTGATTGATGCTCTGCCCACACAGACGGGAAAGAGCTTCCTGCATTGCTCTGGCAAGTCCATCGAGCCAGTTGTTTTCCCTCAAGGTAAACTGAATTCCCTCCGCACTGGGAGGTTCAATCTTTCCTCGGATACTTGCAACAATTAGCCACTACAGATATTCTCCTCCTTGATCATTGAGCTGAGCTCCGAAAAACTCGGGATGCGGACGCTCTAGAAGTTCTGAAAGCTGATCCAGATCCCTCTCAAAGATAAGGTCTCCTCCATTCCCGAGTTGGTAAAACTTGCTGTACCTCATGTCCATATATAAAAATAGAGGATGAGTAGATTAGCAGAGTGATCAAGTGTGTCAAAATTTTATCTATTTTGCAAGAGTTTTTGAGGAACATGAAGTTTTATTAAAGAATTAAAGAGGTAAGAATGAGAATAAGTTTTCGTAAATATTTTTGTTCTTTGGTTTTGAAACTAAGTTTTTGGTTCAACGTCCAATCTAACTAGGGTCTCCTATGGTCAGGATGGCTCTAATACCAACTTGTCAACACCCGGATTTTTCAATCCTAGATGCCTGTTATGCCATACATCGCAATCCCAGGATTACCATTTTTGCGAGACATAACAGAATTGGATACCATAGTACTTCATCCATTACAAACGATACATAAGTTCTTACACAAATAGGGATCTCATGATCCAGTTCTTAATACAACATCAAGAAGCGGAATACGTAATAATAACGGTAGTGTAGGCGAAGCTCCATCTTCGGGGTCACAGGCAATGCTGACGATGGGAGATGATCCTAGTTGTCGCAACCTTCCTGGGGTCCATCTTCTAGGTACTCCTCTTCATAGTCTGGCCATGGGAATAGCCAGGGACAAATCCATGAGTACTCTTTAAGTACTCGCAAACTAATACTAACAAGTAAAGGGGGTTTTTGGATAATAGGACACTAGGCTCTAGGGTTGTTTTGAAAAAGCCAGGTTTATCTCTACTAAGTTCCAAAGCTAGTCACAATTTTATAACTCCTAAGTGGGATCTTGTAATTCAGGTCACAACTCTGTTGTGGTCAAGTCAACGTCTCAATTCATTTCAGAAGTCATTTTGAAAAGTCTGACGGGGGAACAGTATGGCCACTCCAACTGTCCATAACCGCGGACGCGGCTATTCGAATAGTTTGACACTCTACAGAGATTGTACACTTTCACCACAACATTCGATACATCCGTCAGGAACAAATCCTGAATTCACCATACTCAGTATGTGGATAATCAATCCTAACCTTTCAATTACACGCCCTAGTATAAGCACCTCTCCTGTGAGTTTGGCCTCCCAACCATGACCACTGTCATCTTGGAGTCTGCTGCAGTGGACAATCTTCACAAGGTAGCCTTAGCTCAGACCTTGGCCGGGAGGGAACTAATACTAAGGAATATAAGTTTCCAGTCAAGCCCTACCCAATATTCGGGTATTGTGGTTGTAAGCTAAAATTGGAATGGTATCGCATCCAGACAACCATCAGTTTTATAAAGGGCTAAGGCTCATGCCTCAACATTTTTATCACCAGAATCATCAAGTGTTTGGAAACACATGTCCAAAACATTTCAATAGAATGATCCATCATTCCAAGGTTTTCATAACCATTTTTCCACCAAGTATTCCCATCTAAAATATTATAAGGTTTTATGTTTAGCACTAGCATCTACAGGTGGGGGTAGTACTTGTAGGGTTTCGTAGCATGGAAAACAAAAAATTTCTATCGCATACAAACAAACAAGTCAAGATCTATCTACAAGATTGTAGCAACGAGTCGATGGAATAACTTACCCTCGAAGATTCCAAAGTATTTAACGAGAGCGGATTCTCGTGGGTGATGTAGTCGTACTCTTCCCGATCTCAATATCGTGTAGACGATCCTTCCGTATGCGTTCGATAGCGCTTCCAAGATCGATGCTCGTTACTTTTCGATGAAGACCTTCCTCTCCTTGTTCCAAAGGCAAATGGAGGTTGTAGCACTCTCCTCGCGATTCCGGCAGCACAATGGCGTGGTACCGGAAGTAGAGGGGAGATCCTGCAGGGCTTCGCCTTAAGCCGGAGCGAGTATGGTGGAGTATGAGAGAGCTATTAGTGGTCTAGGATTTAGACACACCAATTAGAAGGCTCTAAACCGAAGGCTAGTGCAATTAGAATCTCTAAACCAAAACGGCTCTAAACCGGAGGCTTTGGCTAGGGTTTAGATTAGAGGATAGGAACTTGTGTGTCTAGAGGAGGAGGCCCTTCCCCTCCTTTTATAGGTGGAGGGGGCCGGCGGCCAAGGGGAGGGAGGGGAGTCCCTCCCCAACTCGGCTTGGTGGAGGCGCTGCCGGTTGGAGGAGGGATTCCCTCCCCAACTCGGTTTGCCCCCTCTTTCCTCTTTCCCTCTCTTTCATGTTTTAGCCGTTTGACTTTTCAAACTTGCTATTTGATTTTTCAGTTTAGGATTCAATTTAATCCTTCATTTGGAATAGAGAGAACACTTAGTACATGATGCAATCATTCCAATATGTAATGACACATTCATGTACCCTCCCCCGAGTCTGGGACATTCGGAACCTTCTAGAACATTCCCGATGAAAACACCGGAATCATTCCCGAACTCCGAAACGGGACTTTCCTTATATGAATCTTATTCTCCGGACCATTCCGGATCACCTCGTGATATCCCGGATCCCATCCGAGACTCCGAACAACATTCGGTCTCTTTCTCATAATACCATAACTACTCAAACAACGTCGAATCCTTAAGTGTGTCTCCCTACGGTTCGTAAATTATGCGGACATGATCGAGAAACTTCTCTGAACAATAACCAATAGAGGAATCTGGAAATTCATATGGCTCCCACATATTTCTACGATTACTTTGCGATCGAATGAACCACTTACATACAATACCAATTTCCCTTTGTCTCACGATAGTTTACTTATCCGAGGTTATGATCGTTGGTATCTCTACATACCTAGTTCAACCTCGTTACCGATAAGTACTCTTTTCTCATTCCCGTGATATGTGATCCCTTGTGAGCCAGTCACATGCTTGCAAGCTAATTGGATGACATTCCACCGAGAGGGCCCAGAGTATATCTATCTGTCATATGGATGGACAAATCCCACTCTTGATCCATGTGTTTCAACCAATACTTTCCGAACACTCAATGCCACCTTTATAGCCTCCCAGTTACGGTGTGGTGTTTGATATCATCAAAGCATCCATCCGGTAAAGGTGATATGCATGATCTCATGGTCGAAGGAATCAGGTTACTATGTATCAGAAAGCATATAGCAATTGAACTATTGAAATGACTTGATCTTTGTGCTACGCTTATCTATAGGAGTATGTCCACCATATCATTCTCCTAACGATATGATCTTGTTGTTGATAACATCTCAATGTTCATGATAGGGAAACCACAATCATTAATCAACCAACAAGCTAGTGAAGTATAGAGGCTATACTAGGGACTTCAAATTAAGTTTACAAATCACACAAGTATCAATGTTTCCTTGTTAATACTATTATAGCATGAATGTAAACATTTATCATAAACACAAAGATATAATAATAACTACATTTATTATTGCCTCTAGGGCATATCTCCAACAGTCTCCCACTTGCACTAGGGTCATCTAATCTAGATTACATGTTAATATACCGAACACCCATGGCAGTTTGGTGTTGGTCATGTTTTGCCCTCGGGAGAGGTTTAGTCAACGGATCTGCCACATTCAGATCTGTGTGTACTTTGCAAATCTTTATATCCCCATCCTGGATATGTTCTCGAATAGCGTGAAAACGCAGCTTGATGTGCTTCAGCTTCTTGTGTGACCTTGGTTCTTGCGCATTGGCTATGGCTCCCATGTTATCACAATGAGATAGACATTGGGTCCGGCACTAGGAACCACACCAGCTCAGTAATGAACTCTTTCATCCATATCGCTTCTTGAAGCCTCGAAGCGACCATGTATTCCGATTCAGTTGAAGATCTCGCCACAACGCTTTGCTCTGCATTCCTCCATTAAGCTGCTGTACCATTCAAAATAAATACGTATCCAGTTGTGATTTAGAATCATCCGGATCGGTGTTCCAACTAGCATCGGTGTAACTGCATTAACGAAATGTATTCATCACCTCCATAAGAAAGAACCATATCCTTAGTTCTTCTCAAGTACTTAAGGATGTTTTTAATCATGTCCAATGATCCACTCTGGATCACTTTGATATCTTCTAGTTAAACTAACAAAGATATGCAATGTCGGGTCTAGTACATAGCATGGCATACATTAGAGATCCTATGGCTGAGGCATAGGGAGTCTTACTCATCCTTTCTCTATCTTACGCGATGTCGGACTTTGAGTTTTACTCAAGGTCGTATTAGCAACATGGGCAAGAACCCTTTCTTGCTTTCTTCCATTCCAAACCTCTTTAGAACTTTGTCCAAATATGTACTCTGTGACAATGATATTTGGCGTTTCGATCTATCTCTATAAATCTTTATGCCTAATATGTAAGCTGCTTCGTCAAGATCCTTCATTGAAAAACTATTATTCAAATATTCCTTGACACTATTAAGAAGGTCTACATCATTCCCAATCAACAATATGTTATCCACATATAGTATTAAGAATGCTACAGAGCTCCCACTCACTTTCTTGTAAATACAAGCTTCTCCATAAGTTTGTATAAAACCAAAACTTTTGATCACCTTATTAAAACGTTGATTCCAACTTCGGGATGCTTGCTTCAATCCATAGATGGACCGTTGAAGTTTGCATACCTTGTTAGCATCTTTAGGATCGATAAAACCTTTGGGTTGCATCATATACAACTCTTCATCAATATATCCATTGAGGAATGTTGTTTTGACATCCATCTGCCATATCTCATAATCATAATATGCAGCGATTGCTAACATAATACTCACAGACTTTAGCTTCGCTACCGGTGAGAAAGTCTCATCGTAGTCAACTCCTTGAATTTGTCGAAACACTTTTGCGACAAGTCGAGCTTTATGGACAGTAACATTACCATCAGCATCTGTTTTCTTCTTGAAAATCCATTTGTTCTCGACAGCCTTTCGGCCATCCGGTAAGTCCACCAAAGTCCATACTTGGTTTTCGTACATGGATCCAATCTCGGATTTCATGGCTTCTTGCCATTTATTGGAATCTGGGCTCATCATCGCTTCCTCATATGTCTCGGGGTCATCGGTGTTGTCCACCAACATGACACTCATAACGGGATCATACCAATCTGGAGTGGTACGAGTTCTCGTTGACCTCCGAGGCTCTGTAGCAACTTCAACCGAAGTTTCATGATCACCATCATTAGCTTCCTCTCTTATTGGTGTAGACACCACAGGAACTTCTTCCGGTGCTGCGCTACTCGCAATTTCGAGAGAAGGTTCGACAACCTCGTCGAGTTCTACTTTCCTTCCAATCACTTCTTTCGAGAGAAATTCCTTCTCTAGAAAGGATCCATGCTTGGCAATGAAGATTTTGCCTTCGGATCTATGATAGAAGGTATACCCAATAGTTTCCTTTGGGTATCCTATGAAGACGCATTTTTCCGCTTTGGGTTCAAGCTTGTCCGGCTGTAACTTCTTTACATAGGCTTCGCATCCCCAAACTTTAAGGAACGACAATCTAGGTTTCTTCCCAAACCATAATTCATACGGTGTCGTTTCAACGGATTTAGACGGTGCCCTATTTAAAGTGAATGCGGCTGTTTCTAATGCATAACCCCAAAATGATAGCGGTAAATCTGTAAGTGACATCATAGAACGAACCATATCTAAGAGAGTTCGACATAACGCTCGGACACACCATTACGCTGTGGTGTTCCCGGTGTCAAATGTGAAAGTATTCGCATTTCTTCAAATGCTCTCCAAACTCAGAACTTAGATATTCACCTCCATCGTAACGTAGAAATTTAATCTTCTTGTTACGTTGATTCTCTACCTCACTTTGAAACTCCTTAAACTTCTCGAAAGTTTCGGATTTATGTTTCATGAAATAGATATACCCATATCTACTCAAGTCATCCGTGAAGGTAAGAACATAATGATAACCATCGTGATGCTACACTCATTGGACCACACACATCGGTATGTATGATTTCCAATAAGTCCGTAGCTCGCTCCATCATACCGTAAAATGGAGTCTTAGTCATTTTCCCATCGACATGCTTCATCTTTCAAGTGATTCAAAATCAAGTGATTCAAGAAGTCCATCGAATGGAGTTTCTTCATACGCTTCACTCCAATGTGACCAAGACGACAATGCCACATATAGGTCTAATTATCGCTAGATTTCAAACGTTTAGCCTCAATGTTGTTGATATGTGTATTTCCACTATCGAGATTCAATAAGAATAGACCATCTATCAAAGGTGCATGTGCATAAAACATATTACTCATATAAATCGAACAACCATTATTCTCGGACTTAAACAAGTAACCGTCTCGCAATAAACAAGATCCCGATATAATGTTCATGCTCAACGCAGGCACCAAATAACAATTATTTAAGTATAAAACTAATCCCGATGGTAGATGAAGGGGTAGCGTGCCGACCGCGATCACATCAACCTTTGATCCGTTTCCCACGCGCATCGTCACCTCGTTCTTCGCTAGCTTCCGTTTATTCTGCAGCACCTGTTTCGAGTTACAAATATGAACAACCGAACCAGTATCAAATACCTAGGCACTACTACGAGTACTAGTGAGATACACATAAATAACATGTATATTAGATATACCTTTCTTCTTGATGTTGCCGTTCTTCAGATCCGCCAAGTACTTTGGGCAATTCCGCTTCCAGTGACCTTCTCCCTTGCAGTAAAAGCACTTAGTATCAGGCTTGGGTCCAGCCTTGGTCTTCTTCACCGGCGTGGTAACTTTCTTACCACCCTTCTTGAAGTGTACCTTCTTCTTAGACTTGCCTTTCTTGAATTTGGTGGTCTTATTGACCAACAACACTTGGTGCTCTTTCTTTATCTCCACTTCTGCAGACTTTAACATAGCTAACAGTTCTGGCAACTCCTTGTTCATGTTCTGCATGTTGTACTTCATCACAAAGTTCTTGTAACTTGGTGGTAGTGATTGGAGGACACGGTAAATCCCCAAAGCATTAGGAATCACTATACCCAAGCTTTTAAGTTTGTTTATGCGCCTGCACATCTTAAGCACATTCTCACCGACGAGCTGCCTCTTCCATCTTGCAGTTAAAGAACTTTTCAGAAGCCTCATAGCTTTCAATTGCCGCATGAGTCTCAAAAATCAATTTGAGATCCTCGACAATATCATATGGGTCTGAATTCTCAAACCTTTTCTGAATCTCCGATTCCAAACCATACAAGATAGCACACTTAACTATGGAGTACTGATTCTTCCGAGCGAGGTAAACATTCTTTACTTCATCGGCAAAGATCACCGCAGTGGGTCACCCAAATGTGCATCCAAAGACATAGGTCAAATTACCAGCTGTGAGGACAATCCTCAAATTGCGGAACCAATCCGCGAAGTTGCTTCCATTGTTTTTCAACTTTTCTTTCTCTAGGAACGCATTAAAATTGATGGTAGGGCTGCCATTGATCTACAACATATTTGCAATAGTTTAGACTAAGTTTATGACAAATTGAGTTCAAATTAATGATGAAATTAAACTAGGTGAACTCCCGCCCAAAACAACATCCCTCACATTGTTTTAGTGATCACACGAACCAAATCCACTACATCAACACCGATCATCACGAGAGTTGATATAGTTTCAATGGCGAACAATCGTCATGTTCATCATGTCTACTATATGATTCATGCTTTACCTTTCGGTGATCCGTGTTCTGAGACCATGTCTGTACATGCTAGGCTCACAAGATCAAACCTTAGTTTCTGCATGAGAAAATCTGGCTTGCTCACGTTGTATACACTTGCAGAATCTAACACACCCGATCATCACGTGGTGCTTCGAAACAACAAGCTTTAGCAACGGTGCTAACTAAGGGTGAACACTTTATGATTTGAAATTCATGTGCATGAGGGATCATCTTATAATGCTACCGCTGTCTACTAAGCAATACAAGATGCATAAAGGATTAACATCACATGCAATTCAATAATATGTGATATGATATGGCCTTTCTTCTTTGTGCTTCCGATCTCCATCTTCAAGCGAACATGATCTCCATCATCACCGGCATTGCATCAAGGTCAATGACACTTCTCCATGGTTGTCGCCCACGGCTTCAACTATTACAACTACTTTGAATAGACACGCGGGTCTTAACATAAATTAAAGACAACCATATGGCTCCCGCGGTTGCCAACTTACAATAAGGAACATTGCATACATCAAATATAATCACAATCATGGCCATATCACATAATCAGACACCCCGCAAAACAAAGTTAGACGCCTCTACTTTCTTTGCATTTTACGTGGTTTGGGGCTTTCTATAAGTGTTGTTCTAACTTACGAACAAGAACCACAACATTTATACTAGCATTGTTGATCACCCGTTGTAAATTGGATCTTAACTATGCTAGGAGAAACCATAAAGCCACTTATGCAATACAAGTTGCATGTCAAGCGTGGAGCAAGTCTCATGAACGATGTCATGTAAGGTTAGCCCGGGCCGCTTCATCCCAACATACCGCAAGATGCAAAGTACACAAGAAGCAATCGACAATAAAAGCATCAACGCCCACAATGACCATTGTGTTCTACTCGTGCAACAGATCAACATATAGACACGGCTCTGATACCACTTTAGGGTTTCGTAGCATGGAAAACAAAAATTTTCTATCGCATACAAACAAACAAGCCAAGATCTATCTACGAGATTGTAGCAACGAGTCGATGGAATAACTTACCCTCGAAGATTCCAAAGTATTTAACGAGAGCGGATTCTCGTGGGTGATGTAGTCGTACTCTTCCCGATCTCAAGATCGTGTAGATGATCTCGCCAAGGCGTTCGGCAGCACTTCCTGATCGGTCACACGTTCGATTTTCGGCGAAGACCTTCCTCTCCTTGTTCCAAAGGCAGCGGAGGTTGTAGCACTCTTCGCGATTCAAGAAGACAACGGCGTGGTACCGGAAGTAGAGGGGAGATCCCGCAGGGCTTCGCCTTAAGCCGGAGCGAGTATGGTGGAGTATTAGAGAGCTATTAGTGGTCTAGGGTTTAGACACACCAATTAGAAGGCTCTAAATCGAAGTCTAGGGCAATTAGAAGCTCTAAACCAAAACGGCTCTAAACCGGAGGCTTTGGCTAGGGTTTACATTAGAGGATAGGAACTTGTGTGTCTAGAGGAGGAGGCCCTGCCCCTCCTTTTATAGGTGGAGGGGGCCGGCGGCCAAGGGGAGGGAGGGGAGTCCCTCCCCAACTCGGCTTGGTGGAGGTGCCGCCGGTTGGAGGAGGGATTCCCTCCCCAACTCGGTTTGCCCCCTCTTTCCTCTTTCCCTCTCTTTCCTGTTTTAGCCGTTTAACTTTTCAAACTTGCTATTTGACTTTTCAGTTTAGGATTCAATTTAATCCTTCATTTGGAACAGCGAGAACACTTAGTACATGATGCAATCATTCCAATATGTAATGACACATTCATGTACCCTTCCCCGAGTCTTGGGACATTCCGGAACCTTCTAGAACATTCCCGATGAAAACACCGGAATCATTCCCGAACTCCGAAACGGGACTTTACTTATATGAATCTTATTCTCCAGACCATTCCGGATCACCTCATGATATCCCGGATCCCATCCGAGACTCCGAACAACATTCGGTCTCTTTATCATAATACCATAACTACTCAAACAACGTTGAATCCTTAAGTGTGTCTCCCTACGGTTCGTGAATTATGCGGACATGATCGAGACACTTCTCCGAACAATAACCAATAGAGGAATCTGGAAATTCATATGGCTCCCACATATTTCTACGATTACTTTGCGATCGAATGAACCACTTACATACGATACCAATTTCCCTTTGTCTCACGATAGTTTACTTATCCGAGGTTATGATCGCGGTATCTCGCATACCTATTTCAACCTCGTTACCGATAAGTACTCTTTTCGTTCGTGATATGTGATCCCTTGTGAGCGGTCACATGCTTGCAAGCTAATTGGATGACATTCCACCGAGAGGGCCCAGAGTATATCTATCCGTCATATGGATGGACAAATCCCACTCTTGATCCATGTGTTTCAACCAATACTTTCCGAACACTCAATGCCACCTTTATAGCCACCCAGTTACGGTGTGGTGTTTGATGTCATCAAAGCATCCATCCGGTAAAGGTGATATGCATGATCTCATGGTCGAAGGAATCAGGTTACTATGTATCAGAAAGCATATAGCAATTGAACTATTGAAATGACTTGATCTTTGTGCTACGCTTATCTATAGGAGTATGTCCACCATATCATTCTCCTAACGATATGATCTTGTTGTTGATAACATCTCAATGTTCATGATAGGTAAACCATAATCATTAATCAACCAACAAGCTAGTGAAGTATATAGGCTATACTAGGGACTTCAAATTAAGTTTACAAATCACACAAGTATCAATGTTTCCTTGTTAATACTATTATAGCATGAATGTAAACATTTATCATAAACACAAAGATATAATAATAACTACATTTATTATTGCCTCTAGGGCATATCTCCAACAGTACTAATGAGGGGTGGTAACTAGTGGAGTTTCACTAAGTCCAACCTTACATCTTAGGCTGATATCAAGGTTTCTAGCTTAGGCCAAATTTTATGCTCTTTTAGCAACCTTCAGCACAGCTGTCTAGTATCTACCAAACTCTTAGGTAGACTCTAAGTAAGATTTGATAAAGAAAATAAAGTAAGAAACTTGCCATAAAACTAGGATTGGTTTAACAAGTAGGTAGGATCACAAGGGGTTTGTGGCATCAGTAGGGTATCTTGTAAGGGTTAGCTTGCATCAATATCAGTATCAGCTTGCATAGGTATAGTATCTTGCAAGTGTTAGCTTGCACATTCACTAGTAGTACTAGGCTTGCTAAAGTAGAGTGTCTTGCAAGTTTTATCTTGCATTGGTATAGTATCAGCTTGCATAGGTATAGTATCTTGCAAGTGTTAGCTTGCACATTCACTAGTAGTACTAGGCTTGCTAAAGTAGAGTGTCTTGCAAGTTTTAGCTTGCATTGGTATAGTATCAGCTTGCCTTGTGCAGAGCAGTGGTTGAAGTTCTCCTCGGCTTCCTCTTCGTAGTTTCATCCTTCCTCCTCGTATCCTTGGTCGGTACTAGCGTCTATAAATAAATATGAGGTACACAATCACCAAAAAATACTTAACTACTTGCAATGATCACACACAAGGGTCCTATAGATGATCTAGCATCATCTTTAACATTACAAGGTTAAGGATTGGTTTAAATCTTTTATTTTTAGAAAAGTAATTTCTACTCATTGAAAAACAACTTAAGATTTAATATTCTCCAAACTAAACATGGGATCATGTTGACACATGTCATCACCACATATTGTAGTCCATGGGAATGTGATTTAAAGTGGTGTCACAATTTAATAAGGTTTTACCCTTTTATTTTAATTAAATAAAGTGGCTAGAAATGCTTATGAAGCATTCTTTTATTACTTGAACATTATTTCTGCAAGTAAACCTATATATTTTTATATATTCTGAAAGGTATGGTTAAATGTGATTTTTGAGAGTTGGAATCAACTCAAAAGCTTTTATGGTTTAAATTTGAAAAATGTTTGAATGCAGAAAAGCTTCTGCCTTGTTATTTTTACTGTGGTTGATCTACAGATCCAAATGACTTGAATCCAACGGTCTTGGATTAAGCATTCATAGACCTTTCCAACAAAATTGGTTTCATTCAATTTGGTGCACTGAATCGATCTGGGTTGATTTTTGAAGTTGGGTGCTGAAGTGTGTTTGAATTGAAATAGAAAAGATTTAATTTGAATTGCTGGGCTGCGCGGGAAATTCTAACGGGCCGGCCTGCTAAGCGCAGTGCTCCCGCGGGCTGCTTAAGTGGGTGTCCCCACTCGTCAGTGACACGGGGCTGGGCGAAGCGGTATGGGGCAACGTGGATCGTTTGATCTAGTTCTAATCCAACGGTGAGGTCATCGTCATCGCCGGGACAACTCCGGCGAACGAAACCTAAGCGCGGCCAGTGAGGGTGCTGGGGGCTCACCGAGTGCAGGCGAGGTCGGCGAGGTGGGCGAACGACGAAGTCGACAACGGCGAACCTCCTGGTACCGGTGGCTTCTCCTGGGGCGGCTCCAATCGCTGGCTCCCTTCTTCTCCGGCAGCGGCAGGCTCCAGTGAAATTCCGGCGAGGTGGTACTCGCCTTGCTCTGAGGACGGTGTGGCACGATCAGTGAGGAGAGGGGAGTGAGATGGTGTGAATAAATCGTGTAGGGGTGGCCTCTATTTATAGTCGAGCGAGGGGACCGTCGGGGCGCACGGTGAGCTCGTCGGGGGCGACGTTACAGGCGGCTAATTGCATGGGCAAGGGTAGGGGACGGTGCTGTGTCTCCTGGCGATGCTCAACGACATGGTCGCGAGGCATGGGGCGGTGTGTTTTGGTCTGGAACGGCCGGTGCTCTGCGCGGCAGAGGCGGCGTCTTCGACGGCGGGCGGTGGCTGTATGGCACGAGGCGGCAAACGGGGATGTCTGGCGGTCTCCTGGGTCGGTGGTGATCGTGTGTGCACGCGGTGAGGGCGGCACGCGGTCTGTGGACGGTGGTCGAGGGTGGCGCTCAGGCGCACGCTCGGCATGGTCTGCTTGTGCTTGGCGTGGTCGAGGTGGCTTGGCAACGCCATGGGACAGGGAGTGGCGGTGGACGGTGGGCTGCCTCCTAGACAAGGTTGGCACGGCTAGTTCTTCCTCTAGCCTGCTGTCCACAATGGGGTGACATTGGGGGTGCTTGGCTGTTCACCATTAATGACAATGGAAAGCTCACATGGGTGCTAGTGTTGGGCTAATCTTTCTAGATGATCTACTTAGTTGTGTGTGAGCTAACTAGGGAACAAGTTAGGCAAGAATCACTGCACACTATAGTGTTTGATGTTTTGTTTGATTTGTGTCTGTAACCTGTTTGATGAAATGGCCGCATGAAATCAAGTTTTGAATTTTGAAATAAATTTTGGTGGGTTTGCTAGATTGGTGCTGGTGAGTCTGCAGATGCTTGGGTTTTAAAAGTTGAGCTTGTTTGAGTGTGTTTTGGAAAAGTGGGATCTTCCCATATAAAGAAGATTCAATTTTGAACTGTCATTTAAACTATGCATTTGAAAGTTTCTGGATGATCACAAAGTGGGCCTTGATACCTTGTTATGAGTACATTCAAGGGGTGCAAAGATCCAGAAAAGTTTCTGTTAGGTTTTGGAAGTTTGAGACAGCCCAAGTAGGCATGGGATTTAAATTGGTCAAAATGACCATTCACTTAATATATTTGTTTTGATTTACTTGTCTTTAGGAAAAGTGTGGGAAATGTTTTAGATGATGTTCATTTCACCTAAGAAACATTTTACAAGCAATGGATCACACAAACAAGGTGGTTTTTAAAGAAATTCAAAATCCATGCATACACATATACATGTATTCATGAGTTTATTTAGAAAAGTTTTAGTTAACCCTAATCTTGATGATTAGTGTTTGATGATCTAAGTTTGGTATTTTTGGGATGTTATACCTTTCCAGCATTTGTGGGACATATCTTACTGCCCATCGCAAGTTTCCGCTAGCTATTTTTACTGCAGTGGCATAGTCGATTAACCAATCTTGCGGTTTGGTACTCCCATTGTATGTTTTCGTGCCCCTATCCAGCTGAAAGTTCGACACTGGCGGATCGCCCATGATCTGAGGGCCAAAACACGCCGTACCAGGCGGACGTTGCTCCTCTAATAAGTCGGATCGGTATAACCTGTCCAGTTTTGACCTTGCATCATTCGACGACAAGTTTCTGTAATGATTCTTTCCTGTATTCCATAATGGTCATTTCCACCACGTCCTTCATACTCCATATCTGAGTAACCATCATTGTAACTCTCATTTGCCTGATTATGGCGAGTTGGTCTCACTTCCATTTCCTGCCGAGGTTCATACCTCGGCTGTGGATTGGGCGGCGGGATATTGTTCTCATGATTTTCTGTTCCGAGGTCTCCATTACCTCGGCTTCCGTTGCCTTTGTTGGCACGGTGGGGGTTTCATTCACCACTGTTACCTCGGCTTCCATTGCCTCTGTTCTCATTGATCTTTTCAGCTACCGCCGGATCATACGGTACAATCTTCTTGTTTCTTTTTCCTGAAGTTACTGCTCTATCTTTTCGCGCATTGTTTCGGGTGAAGATGTCACGCCACGAGATAGGGCGGGTCTTTTTGCCGAATGAACCATACGTGAGGCACGGTCTTGCCGGGTCCGCCCTAAGCATTTCTTCATTCTGGTTCTCAATGCGCCAGCTCATTCACTCTTTCTTGCTATTTCCGGCTTCACGGTTAGTCCTTCTAACTCTAGTGCAGCGGCATTTGCCGCCCTTAGGTTCTTTGTTGGGGTGCTATACCTCGGCAAACCTAGGTCGACCGAATCTGCCTTATGAGTCTCATGCTCTTTATTGATATCATCCATGAGGTTTTCCCTCTCAATCTTAATTCATCGACCCTCTCGGGGGTGACATCTAGCTTATTTGCCTTAGCATATTCTTGCAGGGTCCTGTTTAAGGATTCCCGCAATGCCGACACCTTTTTTGCCTCTACCAGCACCTTTTGCCTGGTCTCTTCTAACTCTGCCTGAGCATTAGCCGGATCAAGTATCGGTGCTACAGGCGTTGTCAGATTATCTATAGTTTCCTCGAGAATATTTTCTGGTCTTTCAAGAGGCGGCCATCTTACCCTTGGTGCCTTCGGGGTTGTCTCCTGCACCTCGGCTAGCTTGGCTGCCAAAGGATCTACCTCGGTGGGCTGCGGAGCTTCCTGCTTTGTGGTCACCTGTACTCCCGTCATCGGATCCTTGCTTGATCCGGCGCCTACTGCTCCCGCCTGCACCCTGGCCGCAACCATTACCTCAACGCTGCTAACGAGGCGTTCTCCACGCGGACCGTTCGTGGTGTTGAGGGGGGGCTCTCCTGCAACAATAACTTGGTGAGGATAAACGCCGGAGGTGTCGACGCCGTTGCGCGGAGGAGTTTTTCTCCTGAAGCTGCCTGCATTATCGCTGACATAGTCACAGAGATCAAATCTCCAGAATAAGCCAGAGACAACGCGATCGCCAGTGTGGATGAAGTTTCCCGTCCGGATCTTGACTCCATCTAGCACGGAAGATGCCATGGGTAGGCTAAAGTATGGGGCCAATGGATGCTAGAGGGATCTGGGGAGGTAAGATGTAGTTAATTCTACACACGAATGACTAACATACAGATCTTTATTTCTCCTCACTTGGGCTACAAGTGCTCCTTGAGCTGTATGCAGGAAAAGAAGATGAACCTTTACCAGCCTAACGGTATAGAATGAGTCGACCCCTCTCAGGGATCCAAGCCTCTCCTTATAAAGGGGTGCCTTGGCTCCTCTAGGGCTGACGTGGCGAGCATATTCGAAGAATATGCTTGTCCGAATATAGTAACTCGGCGACCTCCTTTCCGTGTCGCCCTTCTAATGACGACAAAGTTCCAGAGAAGCCCACCTGCACGCCTCGGGCTCCGTGACCTGCCACCTCCGCCTTCTGCTGCTCTGCGCCTTGTCCTTTGTGCTTGGCTCTGTTCAGATTCCTCCTAGCCCGTGGCTAGGGTTTAACTATAGGCACCTCCTTCTCCCGCAAGCTTCATGTCATTCGGCCCTGCCTCGCTTAACTCGTCTCGGCCTTCACCTGCATTTAGGTTATTCGGACTTACCCGGCCGACTTAACACGTACGTCGGCCGGGTAATGTACAACTCCTCCTACAAATGTCATGGTCGTGCTTATCTCGGCAGACCTTTACATGATTCGGCCGATATAAACAGTAACTCGGCATAAGACTGGGGAAACTCCTTTTGTCTTCCCCTATCTTGACCCTATCCGGGGTCCCCTCCCCAACACCGAACCTCTCCTGAGCCCCGGTGAGCTTCCCACGACCCCCACAGAGCCGCTAGGGTTCGATATCGCCGGTGACATGTTCATCATCGACGAAGACCCTCAAACGTCGATCACCCTTATAATCCAAGGCACCACATCGCCCCGTACTGCTTCGCGTGTTATGAGCCACTAACGGGTGGAAGCCCCCCTGTCAGCTGAGCCCCGCGCTACAGAGTGACACTAGGCCGTCCCATTAGCATCTCCCACGCAGCCCAACAGTTTGAATTTAGATTTTTCTATTTTAATTCAAACTCAGTTGTGTACCCAGTTTCAAAAATCAATCCAGCTCTATTTGATGAACCAAATTGCATGAAACCAATTTTGTTAGAAAGGTAATGAAATGCTTAATCCAAGCCCGTTGGATTCAAACCTTTTTGATCTGTAGATCACCCTTGGTAAAAATAACAATTCTGAAGCTTTTCTGCATTCAAAATTTTTTCAAATTTCAACCATAACAGCTTTTGAGTTGATTCCAACTCTCAAAAATCACATTTGATTATACCTTTCAGAATATATAAAAACATCTGGGTTTACTTACAAATATAATTTTGAAGCAACAAGAGAATGCCACATAGATAATTCTAGTCACTTTATTTAATTATAATAAAAAGGTTAAACCTTATTAAATTGTGACACGACTTTAAATCACATTTCCATGTACTGAAATATGTGGTTATGACATGTGTCAACATGATACCATGTTTGAGTTGGAGAATATTAAATCTTAAGAAGTTTTTCAATGAGTAGAAATTACTTTTCTCAAATTAAAAATATAAGGAAAATGCTTTAATCTTGTAATGTTAGTGATGATGCTAGATCATATATAGTGCCCCTTTTGTGTGATGATTGAAAATAGTTAAGTATTGTTTGGTGATTGTGTACCTCGTACTTATTTATAGACGCTAGTACCGACCAAGGATACGAGGAGGAAGGAGGATACTACGAAGAAGAAGCCGAGGAGAACTTCAACCACTGCTCTGCACAAGGCAAGCCAATACTTGCAAGCTATTAACTTAGCAAGCTTATATTGTGTCCTATGCAAGCAAATACTTGCTTGTTACCATGCCAACTATATGCCTTAAACATATGTGATCATACCTACGTCATAACCCAATCCTAGTTTTACTTGCAAGCTTTATACTTTATTTCTTTATCAAAGATTTCTCGTAGAGTTTACTTAAGTAACTTGTAGATTCTAGGAAGATAATTGAAGGTTGCATAAAGAGCATTAAAATTGGCCTAAGCTAGATAATCTTGATGTCATCCTAAGGCATGAGATTGAACTTAATTAATCACCACTTGTTTACCACCCCTCATTAGTACTTACCACACTTGTAGATGCTAGTGCTAAGCATAAAACTTGATCAATTTTAGATGGGAATACTTGGTGAAAATGGTTATAAAAACCTTGGAATGATGAGTCATTCTACTGAAACGTTTTGACATGTGTTTTCGAACACCAGATGATTTTGATGATGAAAATGTTGAGGCATGAGCCTTAGCCCTTTATAAAACTGATGGTTGTCCGGATGCGATAGCATTCCATTTTTACCGTACAACCAAAATACCCTAAAATTGGGTAGTGCTTGACTGGAAACTTATATACCTTGGTATGGGTTCCCTCACTGCCAAGGTCTGAGCTAAGGCTACCTTGTGAAGATTGTCCACCTGTGCAGTACCCAAGATGACAGTTGGTCATGGTTGGGAGGCCAAACTCACAGGAGAGGTGCCTATCCTAGGGAGTGTAATTGAAAGGTTAGGATTGATAATCTGAATACTGAGTATGGTGAATTGAGGATTTGTTCCTGACAGATGTATCGAATGTTGTGGTGAAAGTGTACAATATCTACAGAGTGTCAAACTATTCGAATAGCCGCGTCCCCGGTTATGGATAGTTGGAGTGGCCATACTGTTCCCCCGTCAGATGTTTTCAAAATGACTTATGAAATGAATTGAGACTTTGACTTGACCACAACAGAGTTGTGATATGAAATTCAAGTTCCCACTTAGGTGTTATAAAACTTCAACTAGCATTCTTTCCTTCTGAACTTAGTAGAGGTAAATATGGCTTTTTGCAAAACAACCATAGAGCTTAGTGTCCTACTAAAAAACCCCCCCTTCACTTGTGAGTATTAGTTTGCGAGTACTTAAAGAGTACTCATGGCTTTGTCCCTTGCTATTCCCGTGGCCAGACTATGAAGAGGAGTACCAGGATGATGGACCGGAGGAAGGTTACGACAACTAGGATCATCTCCCATCGTCAGCATTTCGTGTGACCCCGAAGATGGAGCTTCGCCTACGCTACCTTTATTATTACGTTATTCCGCTGCTTGAGTTGTATTAAGAACTGGATCATGAGATTCTTATTTTTGTAAGACCTTACGTATGTGTTGTAATGGATGATGTACTGTGGTATCCAAATCTGTTATGTCTCGCAAAAATGGTAATCCTGGGATTGTGATGTATGGCATAACAGGCATCTGGGATTAAAAATCCGAGTGTTGACAAGTTGGTATCAGAGCCATCCTGACCATAGGAGACCCTAGTTAGACTGGACGTTTGAATCAAAAAATTAGTTTCAAAACCAAAGGAAGGAAATATTTACAAAAACTTATTCCCATTCTTATCACTTGGTTTCTTTCATAAAAATTCATGTTCCTCAAAAACTCTTGCAAAATACCTAAATTTCGGCACACTTGATCACTCTACTAACTTAATCATCCTATATTTTTATAGATGGACGTGAAGTACAACAAGTTTGATCAGTTGGGGAATGGAGGAGACCTCATCTTTGAGCGGGATTTGGACCATCTTTCGAAACTTCTGGAGCGTCCACACCCCGAGTTCTTTGGAGCTCAGCTCAATGATCAAAGAGGAGAAGATCTGCAGTGGCTAATTGTTGCAACTCTCCGAGGAAAGATTGAACCTCCCACTACAAATGGAATTCAGTTCACCTTAAGAGAGAACAACGGGCTCGATGGACTTGCCAGGGCCATGCAGGAAGCTCTTGCCATCTGTGTGGGCGGAGTATCAACCAGATCAAGGGTACCCGCTTTGAGTTCTTTCCAAGACGAGATGCTATGGGACAGCCACGGGAATCCCCATACCACCACGAGCTGAAGACTCAGTTGGACCACCTTAGCTTCATGATGTATGATCATCAACAGGAACTAGACAATGCCCGTGATTACTCCAACCACAAGTCCGCCATCATCAAGACGAAGGATCAGACCATCGCCATGCTAGCGAAGGACCGCAAGTCTCGCCGCCATCAGCTTTACAAGAAGGAGCGCATCATTGCTCATCTTCTCCACCGTATCTCGGATTTGGAGGAGACCATCCACGAGAGAGACACATAATTGGAGGAAAGGGAGAATGTCGGAGAAGACCTTCATGGAGACCCCTACTCCTATCTCAGCGATGATGATGATTTTCTGGAAGATCAGGCCATGGACTTCTTCACCGTTGAGGAGGATTTCGCCTTCATCGATGACGATGAGGATGATGAGGATGACGACTACACCGACTCTGAGGAGTAGTAGCACTTGATCACTAGCATAGTGAGTTGTATTCGGTCCCGCTGTATTGTAGTTTCCAAAATGGTTCTTAAAACCATCTGTTTACCTTTGTTGTGGTGTGTGTTTGTATCGTGTGCTATGAATTAATGAATGAAAAGCAAGTTGCTAGAAAATCTGAGTCGAACTTTAAAAACTTTCCAAAGTCCCTGAACCTTAGAAATTTCCCTCTTTTCTCATGATATATCTCAAATCTTCAGATGCCTCGCGGAGGAAGTGGTTCATCCCCGGACCCGATGTTGCAGATCCTGCAAATGTTGGTTTCTGACCGCGAAGCTGTAAGAGAAAACGTCAAGCCAACCTAGCCATCCTGCAGTAGATAGCTCAGCTGGCCCACAACAATCAAGGCCAAGGAAATCAGGACAACCATGGATCTAAGCTCAAGAATTTTCAGAACACCAAACCACATGTTTTCACTAAGTCGGAAGAGCCCTTAGACGCAGATGATTGGCTGCAAACCATGGAAAACAACCTAGAAATCGCCATAGTGGAATCTAACGAGAAAGTTCTTTTCACCACCCACTATCTAGCCGGAGATGCTAGAGCATGGTGGAAGAGCGTTCGTGCAATGACCGGAGGACAGATGATGACCTAGGAGGAATTCAAGGTCAATTTCAGCAGAACCCATGTGCCACCGGGTTTGATGAAGACAATGAGAGATGAGTTCAGAGAACTAAAGAAAGGAAGGATGACCGTAGTGGAATACCGTGACAAATTCTTGTCTTTAGCTAGGTATGCCCCGGATGAGATCGACATTGAAGCCAAGAAGAAAGAAAGATTCATGAATGGTTTGCATGATGAGATGCAGACTGTTTTGGTCAATATCCCCTTTGCTGATATTGAATCCCTAGTCGACTCTGCCATCCAGATGGAAGGAAAAATCAACCAAGCCAATGAGAACCGCAAGCGTCGCATGATGCATTAGCCAGGAACCCATCATACCCCAAAGTATCGGCCCAACCCATCTCCAGGATTTGCCCCGACAACCAACAAACCCCCGATGAACTGTCCGACCTATCCCAACCGTGGAAACCCGAGGCCCGGAGGAAATCACAACAACCCCAGCATCTCTAACAATTTCAACCGTGCACCACCCAAGTTCGACAACAACAATGCTACCGCCAACACCAACTGTTACTCGAGGACTGGAAGCAATGTTGTGCCTGTTGCAGCAAAGGACAAGTCACAAGTGACTTGTTATGACTGTGGAAATAAGGGTCACTACTCCAATGACTGCCCCAAGAAGAATGCCGCAGCCCCCAATGCAAATGCCCATGCCAGCGGCGTCGTGTTCAGCATGGAAGAAGGTTTGCCCCAGGGAACTCGCTCAACCGCAATGGCCGTCTTTTTCTCATGCATGCTGAAGAAGCCCAGGAAGCTCCAGACGTCGTGCTGGGTATGTTTTTTGTTAATTCAGTACTTGCTAGAGTGTTGTTTGATTCTGGAGCATCACACTCATTTGTCACTGAAGAATTTGCATGCACTAGTAAGATTCAACCAACCAAACTGAAGCATGTTATGATTGTTCAAATCCCCGGTTCAACCACCAAAGCTAGGCAAATTTGCAAAGTCGTCCCTATCCGAATCCATGGCATAGATTTTTATGCTAATTTGATAGTACTCGGAACTAAAGGTTTGGAAGTAGTACTAGGAATGGATTGGATGTCCAAACATAAAGGATTAATTGAATGTGCCAAGACAGCCATAACCATGACCAGTATAGCCAGGATATCAGTCGAGCATGTATCTGAAACCTTACCTCGTCAATTCAAGTGCAACAAGATTATAGCCCAACCTACCATTGACCAAGTCCGGATAGTCTGTGAATACCCCGATGTATTTCTAGATGTTTTTCTCGGTATGCCCCAGATCGGGATATCGAGTTTATCATCGAACTAATCCACGGAACAGGACCCATAGCCCAGAGACCATATAGTATGAACCCGTCTGAACTAGCAGAACTGAAGAAGCAACTAGATGCTATGTTGGAAATTGGATTGATTCAACCAAGTGTGTCACCATGGAGATAAACCTGTCTTGTTTGTGGACAAGAAAGATGGAGGTAACCGTTGTGTACGGATTATCGGAAGTTGAATGATGTCACTATCAAGAATAAATACCCATTGCCCAAGATAGAAGATTTGTTTGATCAATCAATCCAGCTCGATTTAATGAACCAAATTTCATGAAACCAATTTTGTTAGAAAGGTACTGAAATGCTTTTCAAATAACAAGTCAAAAGCTTTTCTGCATTCAAACATTTTTCAAATTTCAACCATAATAGCTTTTGAGTTGATTCCAACTATCAAAAATCACATTTGATCATACCTTTCAGAATATATAAAAACATATGGGTTTACTTACAAAGATAATGTTCAAGCAACAAAACAATGCCACATAGACAATTCTAGTCACTTTATTTAATTATAATAAAAAGGTTAAACCTTATTAAATTATGACACCACTTTAAATCACATTTCCATGTACTGAAATATGTGGTGATGACATGTGTCAACATGATCCCATTTTGAGGTGGAGAATATTAAATCTTAAGAAGTTTTTCAATGAGTAGAAATTACTTTTCTCAAATTAAAATAAATAAGGCAAATGCTTTAATCTTGTAATGTTAGTGATGATGCTAGATCATCTATAGTGCCCTGTTTGTGTGATGATTGAAAATAGTTAAGTATTGTTTGGTGATTGTGTACCTCGTACTTATTTATACACGCTAGTACCGACCAAGGATATGAGGATACTACGAAGAAGAAGCCGAGGAGAACTTCAACCACTGCTCTACACAAGGCAAGCCAATACTTGCAAGCTATTAACTTAGAAAGCTTATACTGATACCTATGCAAGAAAATACTTGCTTGTTACCATGCCAACTATATGCCTTAAGCATATGTGATCATACCCACTTGATAACCCAATCCTAGTTTTACTTGCAAGCTTTATACTTTATTTCTTTATCAAAGCTTTCTCGTAGAGTTTACTTAAGTAACTTGTGGATTCTAGGAAGATAATTGAAGGTTGCATAAAGAGCATTAAAATTGGCCTCAGCTAGATAATCTTGATGTCATCCTAAGGCATGAGATTGAACTTAATTAATCACCACTTGTTTACCACCCATCATTAGTACTTACCACACTTGTAGATGCTAGTGCTAAGCATAAAACTTGATCAACTTTAGATGGGAATACTTGTTGAAAATGGTTATGAAAACCTTGGAATGATGAGTCATTCTACTAAAATGTTTTGACATGTGTTTCCGAACACCAGATGATTTTGATGATGAAAATGTTGAGGCATGAGCCTTAGCCCTTTATAAAACTGATGGTTGTCTCGATGCGATACCATTCCAATTTTACCGTACAACCAAAATACCCGAAAATTGGGTAGGGCTTGACTGGAAACTTATATACCTTAGTATGGGTTCCCTCACGGCCAAGGTCTGAGATGAGGCTACCTTGTGAAGATTGTCCACCTATGTAGTACCCAAGATGAAAGTTGGTCATGGTTGGGAGGTCAAACTCACAGGAGAGGTGCCTATACTAGGGTGTGTAATTGAAAGGTTAGGATTGATTATCCGCATATTGTGTGTAACACCCTCAGAATCGACCCTATGCAAGTTTCAGCGATTCCCGCCAAACCCGCATAGAAACGATTTAAAGGAGCCCACCAGGCACTTTCGTGCGGGTGGAAAACGAAGTAATAGCATTACACAACAGTCCTCGATGGGACCCATGAGCAGATATATATACAACTGACTCAATGAGTCAAGAATACAGATATAATATACAAAGATCCAAATCACCTTGAAAATGATAGGCGTCCGACTACGGACAAGATGCAAATGGGGCTAAGAGCCACGAAGAATAACCAATGGCGTCCATAACCCCTGCCAAGCCGGAAGGGTAACCCGCTAACGACGTTGATCTCAAAACCTGCTTAAACAAAAGGGGTGCCGACAAAGGGCAAAGGAAAAAGAGAGCGGTCGATCTTGAGGCCAAGCGGCGAGACTAGAATTCGGCGGTCCTCGCCTACATAGGTATGGTGGACTGAAGCGGCAGCGCAACATGCACTAAACAACCTATAGAGACTTGATATAACTAGCGGCTATCAGAGAGGGGTAAGAAAGACCTATTCGGTACCAATTTGATACTACCACCAAACATACCCATCCTGGTGTTTCACCCTCGAGACCAAACGAGGAAGTCAACCGAGGAACTCACACAGTTGACAGTTTTATTTATTCAGTTATCGCAGCAGTAATTACTAGTCAGGTATAGATAGTCATCCGAATATAATAAGCAGTGGGCAATTTTAGTTAACCATTCCGTTGTAGTTGCGACACTTACTAGTCAAATACAATTAGCATGAGATATCCCAAACCCAGCAGTTGTTGGTACTTTTATTTAGCCATTCCGTTATAGTTGCAATACTTACTAGTCAGGTACAATGGTAGCAAGCGACAACCCAAACAAGCAATTGTTGGCAATTTTATTTAGCCATTCCATTATAGTGAAGCTGATTACTAGTCATTATAAAGTCAAATTTATAGCACTACTTTAGTTATAGTTGTCTATGATCGAGATACTGTGCTCCAAGTCGTCCATAACCGCGGACACGGCTTTCAGAAAGTTTATCCTGCAGGGGTGCACAAATAGCAACACACACTCGATCAACCTCGGAAAAACCAAATCAAAACCCAACGAGGCCTTCGCGACAAAGCAATCACCAGATTCAGAAATATTTCAGGGGGCCACCCCATTAAGTATACCCGCAACGAAGCTGGCCGTCTCCAAGACGGACTCAAGGTTTGTGGGGACGGCTGTAAACGACTGGGAACCCGAAAATGTGACTAGGCTTGTCGATACAGCGAAAACGTGTCATGATCCTAAACAGTACAAGTGCTCCTCGCACAATCGTAAATAAAGCAGTAAAGCATGGCATAAGTACAGGATAGTAAATAAAACCTCAAACTAGTTTGTGGCCCCAAGAAATAAGAATGAATCAAGCTCTGCCTCAGGGGGGTCCCATAATCCTCCCGGATGTGGATAGCGCGAATATTCAAGGAACAGGTATCAAGTACTCGGGGTCCTACGGGACACAAGTGGACGGTTAACAACCAAATAACATCTATTGCCCACCTGTGCCTCTGCATTTACCTACTTCAATTTTAGTTGTTAAACAGTAATTAAAGTCTTGATCATCTCCAACAATAAACACACGGCAATACTCCAACAACTGTGGTACTTGACGACACGCAATAGCACTTGAGCAAGCGTCTACGACGCGCAGGTCCAACTATCTACCAAACAACAGGTAATAGGAGGTGTCCAAGGCAATATAAGGCTGCAAGGGATATCACGTGCAACGAAACTAGAGCAACGCACGAGATAGCAATAGATCAACAGGAGGGAATAAATACTATAAAAGTAAGATAGGTAGAAAGGGGAAGGTGCTCGCCTGATAAACATTGCCGAAGGTTCATTCGAAGGTCGGGTCGACACTCGCATCAACTCATCGGCCTAATCCGTGAAAAAGCAAAGCACTAGAAGAAACATCGGATGCACTATTTATTACAACGGCAGAAGATCGGGCATGATGCATGTATGATGTATGACATGGCAAAGGTGCGATGCAATTAGGCAATATTAAGCGGAACTGGGGGTCCCGACAATTAAATATATGGTTCCAGTTGTTTAGATACCCCGCAATTTAAATGTTATATTAACAAGACAAAACATGGCATCGGTTTGCTACACAAATTTAAATGGGACCAATATACGACTAGCTTTGCCCTCATATGGCCCCATATTTAATTTAGGTGAATCGACTAAATGCCCCCAACAACCACAGACAAGTATGCATGCAACATGAATGATTTAATGCAACAAGTTTATTATTTATAAAATATAGGTCACGGAAAAGAGGTCACACTTTGGGTTCGGCGAACTTGGGCTCCGGGGATTCAGGGTCGGTTCTCAGGGTCCGGAGGGCAAACGGTTCGACGGGATTGTTCTCGGATAACAGAGTAGATCTTGGCGTTCCGTGAAGAAGGCTTGGTTCGGCGTCGGGGCGCATCGGATTCGTCCTGGTCGGTGTCGATCTTGTCGTTGCGAAGATCTTGTCGGGTCCGCGCCATCAAGTCGGTCTTGGCATTCGGGGTGAAGAACTTGGCATCCTCGAGGAAGTACTTGTCGTATCCATGAAGAAGATCATGTCGGTCCACGGGGTTCGGGCTTCGAGGTTCGACGAGGGATCGGGGCCTACGGATTCCGGAAGTGGATCTTGCGGTTTCCATGACGGAGGTCTTGTCGTGCCATGAGGAAGATCTTGGGTACCGACAATCATCGGTTCCATGTCGGAGTTCTTGTCGAGGGTCTTCGGGTCTGGCTCCGTCACCTTCTCTTGTCGCATTGGTACATCTTTGATATATAACGGAGTTGTCGGTCGATCTTGGCGGCCACGGTACAAAGCGACAACAAGAGGCAAAGATCTTATACGCAGGAGGCCTCACTGTCACTACAGTGACAACTCCTCCACACAATCGAGGCAACACCAAGGCGACAAGTACAAAGCGAGTAGTTTACCACGGCAAAGGCCGAGATGCCTGGTTCACGAGGCAGAGATGCAGCAGGCCGGACCGCCAGACGCTGGCGCGAGCGGAGCTGTGGGGCGACCCTTGGCGGGACTGGCAGGTGGCGGTCGATAGTGAGGTCGAGCCGGGCGAGGCAGATGCGATGGCTGCAGAGGCCCGCGGCGGCGCTCCTGTAGGAAGAAGAGGCGGGGAGGAAGTTCGCGAGTTCCGTGGCGGCGATGCGGCATGGACGAGGCGGGCTCACTGGAGAGATGAAGCAGCGGGCTCATGAGAGGCGGCGCGAGCGCAGGCGGAGGAGGCGGGCGGCGCAGAGGCGAGGCGGGCAGATCCGGCCAGAGGATGTCGGGCTCGGCGAGGCAGCGGCGATGAAGGAGGCCATGGAAGCAAGGGAAGGCGACATACTTCTCGGTGACGGCCTCTGGGTAGAAGGACGGCCGAGAGGGAGGCGGCGACACTGGGAGACGCTGGCCGCGAGGTCAACGAGGAGGAGCAGAGGGGCGTCACGGTGGCGTCGGGAGTTGAACGAGGCGGCGGGGTTTGCGGCAGCGAGGCGAGGCAGGAAGATCGGCGTGGAGAGGAGCGTCAGGGGTGGGGATTCGAGCGGGGAGAGAGGAAGGGGATCGCGGGCTCTGCGGGGGAGGAAGCGTGTGTGGCGTGGGGAGGTTGTCGCAGGGTGTGAGACGTGCCAGGGAGAGTGGGGTCAGGGTGACGCATGAGGGACGCGGTCGGTGGGGAGTGGTGGGTCCCTGGGTACAGCGGGGTGGAAGGTTGGTGGGTTCCTGGGTGTGCGGTGTGTGCGTCCAAGAAGTGGGGCTGTGGGGTGGTCCAGCGGGTGGAGGTGGGGTGCGCCAGGTGGAGGCCAGGCAGGTCAGCATGGCGACGTGGCGCGCTGCGAGTGGTGGAGGTGATGTGGCTGGTTGGTGGAGGAAGGCGGGTAGAGTAGGTTTAGGTAGAAAAGCGTTTGGGTGGATCTGGGGTAGGTAGGATTAGGACTAGATATTTTAGACTAGGGTTTGGAGGTGGCTGGCCGGGCTTTCGGGCCTGGCTGGCTGCCTCCCAAAAATAATATAAACTTTTATTTAATTTAAAATAAACTTTGGTAAATAGTTTATAGACAAATAAAAGACCCGGAAAAGCCCGGCGCTTTAATTTGAAATTGAGACGGGGAATATTTAGAATACCAAACTAGGCTTTTAGAAAATAGGTTTCGACAAACATATGCATGATGACATGACGATGCTCAAATGCAATGTGGCATGATGACATGAGCATGCGGTCATGATGATGCAATTCGACACCACTAACAATGAATCTCGCCCTCGAGATCCGCCTCATGGTACGGGGAAGAAAGCCGACGGTCTGAATCTTCTTGCTTCGGGTAGATCATCGTGACACCACTAACAATGATTCCTTCTCCATCTTGAAATCGGCGACACCACCAACAAAGGTCGGTGCTCACGTTCGTCAAGAGAACACTCCGGAGAAACAAAGGACGAAGGTAGAGGTATCCAAAAGATAAGGCCACCTCTAACTTCCATGAGAAGAGGAAAAGTTACATTGATCCACCAGTTCGATGTACAAGAGTGAACAGTAAGAGTCGGGTAGGGTGATCAGTCCATCCCGTACCCAAACTATCAACTCTATACATGAATAGGAAAATCAGGCAACACAACTCTCGAAATTTAGAATGAAGATCTTCATAAGCGGTATTCGGAACAAAGGGGTGATGCCAGCTCTGCATTGGATCTGATGTAGATGAGGTCATCACATCGGAAAACACCGGAAGATACAATAGAAATCGTATGAAAGACACAATGATTAGGTTTCGCGATGGTTCCATTGGCATGAACAACACATGCTCAAGGTATACTCCAACTTCACCAAGGCTCGTTCTTCTCATATGTTTTTCAACGATACGGATATCCAGCAAGGAACACATATAGATAAAGAGTTCAAGAACAAAAGATTGGATGAAGGGTACAATAGACAAGTTGCAGATTTGATGATTGTAGCACCGCCATTATAAAAGGGAGAAAGCGAAACCCTGAAGGTACGATGGAAACCCAACCGCGAGAAATCCTGGAATCGAAGAGAGAGAAGAGAGCGGATTCAAAACACGCAGAGGTGAGAGGAGAGCAGCAGAGGGGTAAGGAGTAAAATTAGACCTAATCAGAACTATCCAACCGATTTTGCAAAAATAGTTTTGACAATCTACTTCGGCCGTTAGCTAGGTTATCCTACAGGCTGGACTTGTGGGGTATCGCAACTGCTGAGCTCTGATACCACTATGTAACACCCTCAGAATCGACCCTATGCAAGTTTCAGCGATTCCCGCCAAACCCGCATAGAAACGATTCAAAGGTGCCCACCAGGCACTTTCGTGCGGGTGGAAAACGAAGTAATAGCATTACACAACAGTCCTCGATGGGACCCACAGAACAGATATATATATACAACAGCGACTCAATGAGTCAAGAATACAGATATAATATACAAAGATCCAAATCACCTTGAAAAAGATAGAGCGTCCGACTACGGACAAGATGCAGATGGGGCTAAGAGCCCTGAAGAATAACCAATGGCGTCCATAACCCTGCCCAGGCCAAGCCGGAAGGGTAACCCTGCTAACGACGTCGATCTCAAAACCTGCTTAAACAAAAGGGGGTGCCGACAAAGGGCAAAGGAAAAAGAGAGAGCGGTCAAGATCGAGGCCAAGACACCGAGACTAGAATTCGGCGGTCCTCGCCTACATAGGTATGGTGGACTGAAGCGGCAGCGCAGCATGCACTAAACAACCTATAGAGACTCGATATAATTGGCGGCTATCAGAGAGGGGTAAGAAAGACCTATTCGGTACCAATCTGATACTAACACCAAACATACCCATCCTGGTGTTTCCCCCTCGAGACCAAACGAGGAAGTCAACCGAGGAACTCACACAGTTGGCAGTTTTATTTATTCAGTTATTGTTGCAGTAATTACTAGTCAGGTATAGATAGTCATCCGGATATAATAAGCAGTGGGCAATTTTAGTTAACCATTCCGTTGTAGTTGCGACACTTACTAGTCAAATACAATTAGTATGAGATATCCCAAACCCAGCAGTTGTTGGTACTTTTATTTAGCCATTCCGTTATAGTTGCAATATTTACTAGTCAGGTACAATGGTAGCAAGCGACAACCCAAACAAGCAATTGTTGGCAATTTTATTTAGCCATTCCATTATACTGAAGTTGATTACTAGTCATTATAAAGTCAAATTTATAGCACTACTTTAGTTATAGTTGTCTATGATCGAGATACTGTGCTCCAAGTCGTCCATAACATGGACACGGCTTTGAAAGTTTATCTGCAGGGGTGCACAAATAGCAACACACACTCGATCAACCTCGGAAAAACCAAATCAAAACCCAACGAGGCCTTCGCGACAAAGCAATCACCAGATTCAGAAATATTTCAGGGGGCCACCCCATTAAGTATACCCGCAACGAAGCTGGCCGTCTCCGAGACGGACTCAAGGTTTGTGGGGACGGCTGTAAACGACTGGGAACCCGAAAATGTGACTAGGCTTGTCGATACAGCGAAAACGTGTCACGATCCTAAACAGTACAGGTGCTCCTCTCACAATCGTAAATAAAGCAGTAAAGCATGGCATAAGTACAGGATAGTAAATAAAACCTCAAACTAGTTTGTGGCCCCAAGAAATAAGAATGAATCAAGCTCTGGCTCAGGGGGGTCCCATAATCCTCCCGGATGTGGATAGCGCGAATATTCAAGGAACAGGTATCAAGTACTCGGGGTCCTGCGGGACACAACTGGGCAGTTAACAACCAAATAACATCTATTGCCAACCTGTGCCTCTGCATTTACCTACTTCAATTTTAGTTGTTAAACAGTAATTAAAGTCTTGATCATCTCCAACAATAAACACACGGCAATACTCCAACAACTGTGGTACTTGACGACACGCAACAGCACTTGAGCAAGCGACTACGACGCGCAGGTCCAACTATCTACCAAACAACAGGTAATAGGAGGTGTCCAAGGCAATATAAGGCTGCAAGGGATATCACGGGTACGAAAACTAGAGCAACGCAACACAGATAGCAATAGATCAACAGGAGGGAATAAATACTATAAAAGTAAGATAGGTAGAAAGGGGAAGGTGCTCGCCTGATAAACATTGCCGAAGTTTCATCCGAAGGTCGGGTCGACACTCGCATCAACTCATCGGCCTAATCCGTGAAGAAGCAAAGCACTAGAAGAAACACCGGATGCACTGTTTAATACAACGGCAGAAGATCGGGCATGATGCATGTATGATGTATGACATGGCAAAGGTGCGATGCAATTAGGCAATATTAAGAGGAACCGGGGGTCCCGACAATTAAATATATGGTTCCAGTTGTTTAGATACCCCGCAATTTAAATGTTATATTAACAAGACAAAACATGGCATCGGTTTGCTACACAAATTTAAATGGGACCATTATACGACTAGCTTTGCCCTCATATGGCCCCATATTTAATTTAGGTGAATCGACTAAATGCCCCCAACAACCACAAACAAGTATGCATGCAACATGAATGATTTAATGCAACAAGTTTATTATTTATAAAATATAGGTCACGGAAAAGAGGTCACACATTGGGTTCGGCGAACTTGCGCTCCGGGGGTTCAGGGTCGGTTCTCAGGGTCCGGAGGGCAAACGGTTCGACGGGATTGTTCTCGGATAACAGAGTAGATCTTGGCGTTCCGCGAAGAAGGCTTGGTTCGGCGTCGGGGCACATCGGATTCGTCCTGGTCGGTGTCGATCTTGTCGTTGCGAAGATCTTGTCGGGTCCGCGCCATCAAGCCGGTCTTGGCATTCGGGGTGAAGAACTTGGCATCCTCGAGGAAGTACTTATCGTATCCGTGAAGAAGATCATGTCGGTCCACGGGGTTCGGGCTTCGGGGTTCGACGAGGGATCGGGGCCTATGGATTCCGGAAGTGGATCTTGCGGTTTCCATGACGGAGGTCTTATCGTGCCATGAGGAAGATCTTGGGTACCGACAATCATCGGTTCCATGTCGGAGTTCTTGTCGAGGGTCTTCGGGTTTGGCTCCGTCACCTTCTCTTGTCACATTGGTACATCTTTGATATATAACGGAGTTGTCGGTCGATCTTGGCGGCCACGGTACAAAGCGACAACAAGAGGCAAAGATCTTATACGCAGGAGGCCTCACTGTCACTATAGTGACAACTCCTCCACACAATCGAGGCAACACCAAGGCGACAAGTACAAAGCGAGCAGTTTACCACGGCAAAGGCCGAGACGCCTGGTTCACGAGGCAGAGATGCAGCAGGCCGGACCGCCAGACGCGGAGCGGCGCAGGGCGAGCAGTGGGGCGACCTTGACGGCAGTGGCGACCGGCAGCAGTGGCGGTCGACGGTGAGGTCGAGCCGGGCGAGGAAGATGCGATGGATGCAGAGGCCCGCGGCACTCCTGCAGGAAGAAGAGGCGGGGAGGAAGTTCGCGAGGTCCGGCCGGCGGTGGATGCGGCCGCGACGAGGCTCCACTGGAGAGAGCGGCAGGCTCATGGGAGGGCGGCGAGCGGAACGCAGGGCGGAGGAGGCGCGCGCGACGGCAAGGAGTCAGGCGGCAGAGCCGGCCAGAGGATGTCGGGCTCCGGCGAGGCAGCGGCAGCAGGCGCGATGAAGGAGGCCGCATGGAAGCAAGGGGAAGGCGACATACTTCTCCTGGTGACGGCGCTCTGCGGGGAGAAGGGCGGCCAGGAGAGGGAGGCAGGGTGACCTGGGGGAGACGCTGGCCACGAGGTCAACGAGGAGGAGCAGAGGGGCGTGACGGTGGCGTCGGGAGTTGAACGAGGCGGTGGGGTTTGCGGGAGCGAGGCGAGGCAGGAAGATCGGCGTGGAGAGGAGCGTCAGGGGTGGGGATTCGAGCGGGGAGAGAGGAAGGGGATCGCGGGCTCTGCGGGGGGAAGGAAGCGTGCGTGGCGTGGGGCGGTTGTCGCGGGGTGTGAGACGTGCAGGAGAGTGGGTCAGGACGCGTGAGGGACGCGGTGGGGGGTGGTGGGTCCCTGGGTACAGCGGGGTGGAAGGTTGGTGGGTTCACAGGTGTGTGTGCGTGCAGGAAGTGGGGCTCAGGGTGGGCCAGGTGGAAGTGGGGTGCGCCTGTGGAGGCTGGCAGGTCGTGATGGCGGCGTGAGCCAGTGGAGGAGGTGATGTGGTTGGTTGGTGGAGGAAGGCGGGTAGACTAGGTTTAGGTAGAAAAGGGTTTGGGTGGATCTGGGGTAGGTAGGATTAGGACTAGATATTTTAGACTAGGGTTTGGAGGTGGCTGGCCGGTCTTTCGGGCCTGGCTGGCTGCCTCCCAAAAATAATATAAACTTTTATTTAATTTAAAATAAACTTTGGTAAATAGTTTATAGACAAATAAAAGACCCGGAAAAGCCCGGCGCTTTAATTTGAAATTGAGACGGGAAATATTTAGAATACCAAACTAGGCTTTTAGAAAATAGGTTTCGACAAACATATGCATGATGACATGACGATGCTCAAATGCAATGTGGCATGATGACATGAGCATGCGGTCATGATGATGCAATGCACAAAAACAACGCGATTTTCTAGTAGTGGTTTTGCGGGATGCCACACTGTGTATGGTGTATTCAGGATTTGTTCCTGACGGATGTATCGAATGTTGTGGTGAAAGTGTACAATATCTGCAGAGTGTCAACTATTCAAATAGCCGCGTCCACGGTTATGGACAGTTGGAGTGGACATACTGTTCCCCCATCAGTTTCAAAATGACTTATGAAATGAATTGAGACTTTGATTTGACCACAACAGAGTTGTGATATGAAATTCAAGTTCCCACTTAGGTGTTATAAAACTTCAACTAGCATTCTTTCCTTCTGAACTTAGTAGAGGTAAATCTGGATTTTTGCAAAACAACCATAGAGCTTAGTGTCCTACTACAAAACCCCCCCTTCACTTGTGAGTATTAGTTTGCGAATAAGAGTACTCATGGCTTTGTCCCTGGCTATTCCTGTGGCCAGACTATGAAGAGGAGTACCAGGATGATGGACTGCAGGAAGGTTACGACAACTAGGATCATCTCCCATCGTCAGAATTGCCTGTGACCCCGAAGATGGAGCTTCGCCTACGCTACCTTTATTATTACGTTATTCCGCTGCTTGAGTTGTATTAAGAACTGGATCAGGAGATCCTTATTTGTGTAAGACCTTATGTATGGTTTGTAATGCATGATGTATTGTGGTATCCAAATATGTTATGTCTCGCAAAAATGGTAATCTTGGGATTGCGATGTATGGCATAACAGGCATCTGGGATTAAAAATCCGGGTGTTGACACAATCTAACACATGGTCACAGCGATGAATATCATAATAAAATTTATATTATTTCAATCTCATGCTAGGGTTTTTCCATCTCCCCAAGAACTAATGATCTACTCAGACATGGAGGCAGACAAAATCATAGTAATGGTAATGGAAGCGATCATTGATGAATAGTACTTGTATAAATCCACAACTAGTGCAAGAATTACAACAACATCTAGATGGGATGGATGGAGATGATGATGGTGATGAAGATGCAGCGGTTGATGAAGATGTAGATCGATGCCTCGGCCTCCCAGATCTACGTAGGGCAAAGATGGATCCCTAGGGAAAGTTCCCCATCCTGATGCCTTCCGGAGGTAAGGTTTCGGTGATTTCTGGGTGTTCTGTGTGTCGTCACCCCGAAGGAGTTGCACGAGGTGAAACTATTTGAGGAGGCGATGACGCCAACTATACGGTGGCCCGTATAGTTGGTCGTCAACTCTTCTGTCCCTGTTTCTCGCTTCGGGATTTCTTCTGGTATTATTCAGAATAAGCTATTTACGTAGTTTTTGGCTCCTTTTCTCTCTAGTACAACTGCTCCAAGAATTGTGTCCTTTGGATCCATCATCTAATCTGATCCTGGTGAAAATAAACATAAAAAGTGCGTCCGGACGTCGTAAAATACCAAAATCTACAATGAAAAATAATAATGTAAAACATGATGCAAACATGCACTTATTAACTTCCCCAAGCTTAGACTCTTGCTCGTCCCGAGCAAGTTTAGCTTGATGGATGTGATCCTCGAATTCATGAAACTAAGTCGATAAACAAATGAGGCAGTTGAAGCATATCTTTATCATAAAGGATACATATAAATAAGCATGAATAGTACCTTACTCGAACCATCCGAATAATATTAGCAGGCTTCTACACCTTAGTAATTAATAGTTCACAAAAGATTATTGTCAACATGATGTAAAAGTATTCGGTTCAACCGAATGAGTTAGTGAGGTAGTCCCAAGTGTTTTTAGGATTAACATATTCACTTGGGATTCAAAATCTCAAACGTCTCGTTGTCTTACTACAATATAGTGGTATATGCCTATTTGCTCTTTGCACATTTGCTCTTCTTTCTTCATCTATCTTTTATTCTTTTTCTATATATATTTGTTCTCACACTTTTGTTTAAGTATTATGCAAAGGAGCTAGCCATATAATCCACTTCATGTAGGAATGTCAAAGATTAACGATCTCAATTATTGAATTCCAAACATATAGGAAGCATCTTTATAACTTGAGTATTCTACCTCAAACTTGTTCTCACTCTTTTTGACAACACTTATATATTCTCCTTTGTTCAAGGTTTTTCTTTTTCATGTCAATTGATTAGATAGTTTCTCCTTCTTGTAAGTCAAACCTATTACCGACAACATACTAATCAAACTATCTTTATATGTTCCATTAATACCAATGGTGTGGAAGACTTCTATTGCTATCATCAAGTGCAATTAAAATCATACTCAAGTCATTCATATATCCAATAATACAAACTCAAACTCAATAATACTGCATATATTATAATAAACTCATAATTTCATAAGAGGGATCAACTATTCCTGAAGGAAATCTAATGATGCAAACTTTATTTATGTGCTCAAAATAATGCAAAACTAGAATAGAAATAAAAACTTGTAAGATAGATTACAAGGAGTTAAAGATCTACCCAATCTTGGAATCAAGCCAGGCGAGATGAAATAATCACTTGTGATTATTTAATACCGTGCTTTTTGAAGGTCACTGTGGTGCCATAGAACGAGGTATATTCTCTTCATGTGCCAGCCTAAAGCATAGGGATTGATTGATGTCCTCCAGTCCTTTAACTTGTTCTTTAAAGATATCATTGTTTATTTGGAGGGTTTGTATAGCCTTGAGACTCATAGTGAAACTTTCTTTAGTGGTTTGCTTGATGTCTTCATCAAGTTTATCAAGATAAACTGGCAGCCACCGGAGATGCCTAGGCATCCCCGGTGTTTCCTTGTTTATTTCTTCAGTCTTCAACTCGAGGGCCTTCAATTCCCTCTTCTGGCATTCTTTGTCCTCATCAAAGAACTCAAAAGAGGTAGTATTGATCTCCTAGCCTTGCTCGTTGTTGCTTCCGATCTCCATAGGAACTCCTCCCCTTAGCATCTTGGATCTTGATGGCTCTATGTTGTGTGTTCTCTTGTATGAGCAAGAGGTAGATTTCCCGGTGATTTGTGATTAGAGAGAGACACAATAGGGAAGTATATAAGAGCGGTCAGAGGTCAATAAAACTTGTGAGAAACAACAAATTTTCGTCCAAAAAAACAATCCAAACAGACTATAAAAAGGAATCATGAATTTGGAGGTATCCTACGCCGTAACGACCAACTATACGGTCGCGGCCCGTATAGTTGTGGCCGTATAGTTGGTTCCGGGCAGAAACATCCAAAACAATTTATCCCAAGTCGGTTAGATTACTGACTAAAAACCGAGAAAAACGTTTTTTTATCAATTAAAAATGAAAATGGGTCGAGGATACTCAATCTTTGATGTAACATCCCAATTTCAGTAACCCTGATTAAATGTCAAAAAGGAAAAATCAGGGGGAACAAGAATTTTTTCTTGCATTGAGTGCTTACTTGTTTGCTTGTGCTCAAGCAACCGCTTGTGTATTGGTTGTGTACTCCTCATCTCAACACTACCTTACAAAAACTACTTTACAAAAGTGATGTCTTGGCCCATCTTTCCTATTCTCAAATGTTCTGGCATTTTAAAAACCTGAGCCAAGATGACTTTGACCCAACCAAATACTTTACTAGTTTCTATTTCCAAAACTATGGAGAAATATATATATCTCCTTATGTTTTTAAGACAGAACCTTCAACTACTCTTATCCCTAGGTTTTCCAAAACCCTTTATTAAAACTTTTCATCTCAATCTTGGTAGAGATACCAAGATGGTACTTATCTTACTTAAAAAGAAAACCCCGTTCAACATACCCATCCTTAACTCAAGCTAGGCTTGATGGTAACCCTAGTACTAGTTGGATAAGTAATATGATGAATTGCCTTGATCTGCTGGTTGATGAATTGCCTTGATCTGCTGTCTGATGAATTGCCTTGATCTGCTGATTGCCTTGTTTGATTAGGAACTAGAGTGAGATAATCTAGTAGCTCACACCTTAGGACACAATCCTTGTTTGTGATCATCAATATCAAGAAAGCATCCAAGTCTGGATCTATCCTAGGCCACTCAAGTGCCCCTCTCCTCTCCTGCTAAGATCAATCCCAGGATAATCCCTCTGGATGGTTTCCAACTCAGTGGAGACCCAACCTAAGAATGAATACCATATACTTAGTTAGTACCTCAACATAATCTCCTTGATAATGATATTGGAACCTAGAATCCTCTCCAAAAACTTCTACACTTGCCCTCTAGTCAAAATCTCCAAAATTGCCAAAATGGCTAAGTATGGATTTCTTATCTAGATTCAATTTTTGGACCTGTACCTTTTCCAATCTATGTGCATTCTTGAGAATGTATTTGAACCATCTTGTAGTACATACACAGTACTACCCAGGCCCACTCTTGCCCTTGGCTAAGCCATTCTATCTCCCACTCATCCATGATGGTTTTGTAGTCAAGATAATAATCTTCTCTGCAAATCTTATCATCTTGCCTACCTTGGGAAGCTCGCATCTATATGCCACCTCCCCTTGACCAACTATTTGCTTGGTTATGATTTACTAATCATGGCCTATCAACCCCCACTAAACTTGTTTCCATTGGTTTAGGAGGCTAACTGATGCATCTGTTATGGTAGCCTTATTTTCAACAAAGTTTGCCATCACTCCAAAACCACCACAAATCCAACCAAGCCCAAATCTTGCTTACATGACCATCTACATGACATGGTCTATCAATCCATATACCCCTTGTACCAATATGAACTCTCAGCTCCCTAATCCAACCTTGTTTAGATGGCATCAGACTAGTCAAACCCTAGATCCTCCATGTATCTAGTTTCCACCCTTTGCACGACTTTTCGTCAAAACCAAGGTTGATCTTGATGCCTACATCAAGTGTACATCATATACCTTGGATATAAGCACGCCCAAATAATTCTCCCAATTATCTGGATTTTTAAACTATTTAATCTCCTTTATTTACCAATTTCTCCAAATCCTTGTCTACTAAGGCAAGTTTGTTTCTCTCCAAATAACTTTGCCAACTCAATGTATATTTGAGTTCTCCATATCATATCACATATCTCAAACTCAAAAATAAATATATTTGAGATCCTTTATTATTTCTTTTTGCCCTTTTTCTTAAATGGCAGAAACAAGAAATAATCCTCTATAAATACTTTTCCACCTCAATAAATCCCAATAAAATTCTCCAATGTGTGTAATGGTATTTATGACCATATCACATAAAAAACCAAGCTTTTCCAATATAAAAGTATCATCTAAGCTTCCATAATCTAGTTCTGCACTTTTTGAAGAAGTGCATTTACATAGGATTATAATCATCAGAAAAATCCCATTTAAATCTTGAAGGTATTATTTGACCTATTATACCTACCAGTACCATTTCCACATCTGGTCCAATGAGAATTTATCAACTCCCTTCACAAGCCTTCCTTTGATCAAATTTGCAAAACCACTCAAACCTTGATTCAAACAAAGGCCAAACCAACCCCAAACTTCTCCAACACTTTTCCCTAGCCTCATCACTCTCTCCTGGTTGTGCACATTAACCTAAGCTACTGTAGCACCTCCCCTCCCCTTTTGTCCCTAGTGTTTGCAATAAAGGGAGAGAGAGAGAGAGAGAGAGAGACCACCATATCTTGCAAAGATATTTGTATTGAAGACCACCCCAGCTGAAACGTCCCTGTCACCACATCTCTGCCCATATTGACCACAACACCCCCCAGCACCACCCTTAGCAACCAATGGGAAGCCCCCACCCCATGCCCATTTTGTACATTTCACCTTTGCACAAAGGATTTTGAAATAAAGGGGCACATGCCACCCTCAGCACACCCCTGCCCTCATTTGCCCCCAGCAGCCGCCCCCGAGCTCCCCCTCTCACTCCTTCCCTCTCCTCTAGCCTCAAGAACAAGAGGTAGCCATTTCGGCCATGGCCTAGAGCAAGTTCAAAATAACCTTACCCTTCCTCCCCTCCACCTACATGTCACCTCTAGGCCACCCTCTACCCATGACCTACCGTCCCCAAGATCCCTAGCTCCTCCCTGGCCTTGCATTCTCCTGGAGTGGAAGATCTCTCCCTCTCGGCCATCTACAAAAATCGAGCAAGGCCCTCATCTCTGAGCTCCCCCTTCACTGCATGTCACGCACCCTTCTCCCCCTCATCACTCTAGTGCTAATGGAATTCTTCTTCCTCCCTGCATGCAGCCTCCGGAGCGTGGCGGTGAGCCCCAAGCCAATGTCATCGGGCTCCTCCTGTGAAAGCACCCTCCTATCACGAAGCTGCCAAGCCGCCTCCCAGACTTCCAGCATGCGTCGTGTCCCCTCCGCCGCTCCCCTGCCTCCCCGAGCCCCCAGGTGATCCCCCTCGATGAGCTCTGCCTCTCCTAGGGTTCCGCCGTCGCCAGACGACTCCCACGAAGATGACACACGGACGCTGTCCGATCTGGGTCGATCCAACAGCTCAGATCGCCCCATACCCCCTTCGGCGATGGGTGACGATGGTGGGCCGGCCCACTCCGGTAGGCCGGACTATGTCGCCCGCACGTGGATCTTCTAGACGGGCTGCCCTCTCCTCTCCGCGACCCATTTGCCTCCAGATCCAGCTCGGCCATCCCATTTTTCCTTTTTATTATTTCTACCAGATCTGTTTGTAGCTGTTTGGTTTAAATCCAAACAAAGTTATAAACCACTAGATCTTGGCTAGATCTAAATTTTCCTACATGCAAACATGTTTTCCCTAACATGCAGACCAAGTTCTGTAACAAAATAATGTACAGATTAAATATGAAAAATAATCTCCCCAGATCTGTCCAAAACACAAATTATTTTCTCCAGAAGGTTTTACAAAACCAATTGGAGTAAATACAAATGGGGGTGAAAAGTACTAACCATACATTTCCATTCCCACATGTCCCATAGTCACTTGCTTCCTAGATTACCCCTAGCAAAGTTAACAAAAATAGATACTTTTTTACTTTATTAATTTCTATAGGCCAAACCAAATGAGGTTTGGACCTATTTCGAACTCTCAGTAGACACACATGATCATATCCTACTAACTCCAGAAGACCATAATTTTAGGAGCCTCTGTTGAATTTTAGTGAAATAAACTCTTCTGTGCATGGTTTATTCACTAACAAAATCACTACAGTAGTTATGTCCAAAAAGGTTGATTCCAATTTCTACAGAAAGGTATATTCAGTACCTAACATGTGTCCTTGGAATCAACTATAATCTTCTGTAAATTAAATCTAATGAAAAAAACAAATCTTGTCTAGTACTGCCTGTGAGAATTTCGCAAGGGAATTCTGGTAATTTTTTTGAAGAGATTCCAACTCCTATTGAATCAATCCATAAAACACTACTTAATCATCCAAGTAAATAATTTTTGGAACTCTAGAGAAGTTCTGGTGAATTATTTCCTTAAATTAGAGTTTTATCCACTATAAAATCCATTATAAATCAAGGGAAATTGATAAAATAGTGAAACCACTTTTGTTGGCTTCATTTTATCAATACCTATTTGATGGTATCATTTTACACAATGTTATCATACAGATCAAGCCCTTGGTCAAAAACCCCTCTACTAGGTAGTTCCTAGATTCTAAATCCAAAGGCATCTTTCCCTAATGCCTCCAAATCTTCTTCCAACCCAATCACGTCAAGTCTCCAACATCCTACAGATGTTTATCATGTATCTATCCTTAGCTTGCGATAAGGTTTGATATTTGTAGGCCTTGCATTGATTGGTGTATTGCTTGTTTTCATGTATGCTCGATAACGGCGATAGTTGCGATTGTGTGACGTCGAGAAGAAGGAAGCATCGGGGTTATCCTTACTGTTGATATTATTGGTATTCTGGTTATTTAACACCGTCAAGGGACTCCTCTCTGGTCACAGGAAAGCCACCATTCCTGAACTCCTATGTTGCCCTAATTCTATTTATCAACTATTTTATATATCGTTTATAAACTGCATGATTACAGACATGGTTTGTTTCAAATAAAAAGACGTGAGTAACTTGGCTCCTCCAAGTTATGATTGAGTGTCCAATGGACACCTACCCTATTTAAACCTATCTTTCCCCCTTAGAACAAGGCTAAGATGAATAGCATCTTCCCTCTTGGAACCCATGGATTTTCAACGATAAAACTAATTTGGGATTTTTTCCCTACTATAAAGTTTTAAAAATAAAACCCTCGGAAAGAGGCATCATTCCCGAGTGGAATTTTTAGCAAACCAAAGATGAGGTGGATGAACAGAAAGTCAAACAAGACAAAAGGAAGGGATGTTCTAAGCCAATGTCCGGAACAATTTTATCCGTGCAACCACATTACCCTAGTCGCTGGGGCTTAGCTCGTAGTTTGTGGTCATTAGCCGGGGCTGCTCTTACTCGCTAAAGGGGATAAATCCCCTGAAATCCAGGCTACCGGGGGCAAGGTACCGGTGAAACAATTGGGTCTCTCACGGACGGTATGCTTTGAGGAAGTACGGATGGAAGATTGTCACTATTGCTACCGGTCAGGCTTCGGTATGGAGGTAGGGATCAGTAGTGGAGGAAGGACCAGGGTCGGGGTACCCCATACTCGTACCGAAGAGATAAACCCAAAAGGAAAAGTCGCTGTTTCTAGGGATGGACAAATGAAAAGCGTAAGTTTGATTATCCGAGCCCCTGTCTACCGTGTGTAGCAGGCCGTGGTTTTATCCCGGCGGATGTATTGATTCTTGTGGGTAAAGTGCACAAACTCTGCAGAGTGTAATCTATTCGAATAGCCGTGTCCACGGTCAAGGACGGTTGGAATGGCAAGTGCTAGGAGGACCCTTAGGTTAAGTTGAGATAAAATAAAGGATGTGACTTGGTCACGAGGAAAGATAAGAATGAAATTGGTTTGTACCAGAGATGGTCGATAAGGCTTTAAAAAGGGTTTTACAACAAACTGTTTTCTAAGACTTTTTAACAAGGATATGGAGATGTCCAGATTTTCTAAAAGGATGCATACTTTCCCAAAAACTCTTTTTAACAAACATATAGAGATGCCAATGTTAGGTCTTTCAAAAACTACTATAGTCTAGAGCTATCTCGCCACACCTAATTGTGCATTATCCTATTTACCATTGTCTCGGTGGTTTGCGAGTACATGCAAAGTACTCATCGGCATTGTCCCTGGCTATTTACTTGGCCAGATTGCAGATGTTAAGGAGGATCAAAGGTGCTGACATCTATGCGAGCTAGGCTGTCTTCCCAGTCAGTTTCCTGTAGGTTAAGGCACGCGCTCTGCGCTGAAGACTTCCGCTACTTGTGTTGTAATCTCCATAATGGCCCCTTTGTATGTTTTGCATTCGTTATTGTAAGGATGATGTAATGATACTAGTCAATTATGCTCACGGATCACTGATCATGGGAATGTGAAATGTATGCATAATGGTATTATCGGACCGTAAATTCGGGGTGCCACAGACATGGTATCAGAGCCACCCTGACTATAGGAGACCTTAGTTAGCATGGACGTTAGACAGGACAACCCCTATTTCTGAAAACACCAGCTTTCGAAAACTATTTTCCCAAAAGATTATAAAAAAGGAATTCTTATCTCATCTTATCTGACTTAAAAACAAATTAAAAATTAATTACTCTATATCTTGTCTACTTCAAATGTTCTGTTTACACAAAACAAAGTCTGACTTAGAGACTATGAAGCTGGAGATCCCGGAGCAAAGAGACATCGAGACAAGCAAAGCAAAGAAACTACCAACGACACCAGACCCTACAAGATCGCCCCACCAACGGTGTCCTTCATCGCCCCCAACCAAGTACGGCCCCGATGACAAAGGACGACAAGACATAAACTAAGACCCTCGTAACGTCCATACCTACGACTAGCATCACCAAGATAGGATTCCCCTTATGGCGTGTAGTCACCCCTTAGTACCAATGGTATTCCTTCCTTGCTTGTCATATGCGTGTTTAATGCTTGGAATGTGTTGATTTTCTGTCGGGAATCATCCGAAACTGTAGTCTTGACCACCTAGTTGGAAGATCCCAATACTAACTATCGCAAAACCCTTAGCCGGAAACCTCTCCTCAGCAGGATCGCCACCTAAGGAAAACCCCGACAACCACAAGTAAAGACCTAAGGTGGAAAGACTGCATCTTTCCACTCAACTCCAAAAAACCACTCCACCCACTCTCTACCTCGAGAGTCATTCGAGGACCAAGCTACGACGCCGTTTAGTAATACATGTGTACCCTGATAAATCTGCACCTATCTGTTTTATCTCACCCCTGAACCCCAAACCCTCCACTATGCAGATGGAACCCATTGACGAAGCATGGCTAAGCGTCGGATTCCTAGTTCTACTCTCGGACTCCCTGCAGCTTTGCAGTTACACCCAACCTCCCACCTACCAAATCCACAAGGGACTGGAAACCGGACTATATCTGGGTCAAGTTACCATTCAGCCAAGGTATGGAGTACCAGGAGAACCCATTCGTGCCACAGGATTCCGCATGCCAATCCTAGTGCTGGCTCTGAAAATGGCGGCAAGAGAATCACTGTTCCGCATCCAGGATGTCCTTCCCGAGACGAGGAAACCCGCAACCTTCTTTCTTCCCATCAAAGGAAGCGTGGATTCATCCGGTCAATCCCAAGATCCTCGCTTGACCTACCCCGCCCAACACCTACAAGCCCGTTATAGCTATGCTGCAAATGAACTCCTCACCGCGGTTGTCCATGAATACCGCCGCACCCATATGGAACTTCATCGCGTGCAAGTTACCTTGGATCGCAAAGAAACTCTAGAAGTCCAACAAAGGAATCAAGCAATAATCAAGGACCCAGAAGAAGCCTCCGGAAGACGCATCCTCCAAGGAAGAAAGAAATGTGTCACCGCTCGATAGTACCTCAAGAGGTTCAAGCCACCCCAAGATATACAAGGATCCTCCACCCACCTCCCAGAAGGCGAGTATGAAGCCAAAGAGGATTATCTTGGATCTTCCGCGAGCGGCAATTAGCCTAGCGTGGTACCGATGGATCGTAGTACCTATGTATCGCCCCAGAACCTATTTTGTAAAAATCTAAGTGCCTTGTTTCCTAGCGGCACATACCTGTTTTGTAACCCTTAAGAACCTCCGCCACCGACCGGATTGAACCTACCAAATGTATGGATGATATGCAAGCACGATATCCTTATTTGCATGTTTTACCCACGACGTTGCATCAGACTAAACCTAGAAAGACCCCCTTTCCAAAGGACCTCGTTTCCTAGACCGCCAAACCCCAACGACAATCCTCCAACCCGTCAGACCCGTACCCCGCCCAGAACTAACTAACTGGAAGATAGTAGACGCCCTTTCCAATAGACCCTCTACCTCATGAAGTAGTCCCGATGACGTTGATAGAAGATAGCTACCCTACAGAAAAGAGTAGCACCATATCCCGACATCAGCATACGACTCTAGCCCCGAAAGTTAGCGACTTCACCAAGAACCCCTAGTGTCGCTCTAAGGGGGAAAGACTATGTCTTTACCGCCCAAAACCTATTATACCCTTGGAGTCGACCCCTAGTTACCGTTAAATTATAACCACCCCTCCATCCCCAAAGCATAGACCCTGTGAGAAGAACGACAATCAGAACCTCTCTAGAATCAGTATGTACTTCCTGAAGATCGTCCGCTCCAAGGTCGACCGCCCCAGCCAACCTTCCGATGTATCCAGACCATGAAGAAAGAAAGTCGACCCCTAGGCGAAAGAATAAAGAAGATTCAACTTGCCGCCTCGACTCAAGAAGGAAGTACCTCGTCAACACTAAACCTACCTAGACTTGTCCTAAGGGGAAAAGACTGCGTCTTTTCCACTTGTTTCATCTGAAACCACCCGATCCAAAGCCCCGCAGCTACGATCCGTAACTAACCACGTCGGCTCTTTGTAAAACTCATTAGCGCCTAATAATTTCCACTTCTGAAATTGTTAAGCGGATGTTATCACCCGAACCCTACTCCTCCCTAATCTCGAGACGAGATTATTTTAAGGGGGAAAGGTCTGTAACATCCCAATTTCAGCAACCCTGATTAAATGTCAAAAAGGAAAAATCAGGGGGAACAAAAACTTTTTCTTGCATTGAGTGCTTACTTGGTTGCTTGTGCTCAAGCAATCGCTTGTGGATTAGTTGTGTACTCCTCATCTCAAAACTAGCTTACAAAAACTACTTTACAAAAGAGATGTCTTGGCCCATCTTTCCTATTCTCAAATGTTCTGGAATTTTAAAAACCTGAGCCAAGATGACTTTGACCCAACCAAATACTTTACTAGTTTCTATTGACAAAACTATGGAGACATATATATATATATATCCTTATGTTTTTAAGACATAACCTTCAACTACTCTTATCCCTAGGTTTTCCAAAACCCTTTATTAAAACTTTTCATCTCAATCTTGGTAGAGATACCAAGATGGTACTTATCTTACTTCAAAAGCAAAACCCCTTTCAACATACCCATCCTTACCTCAAGCTAGGCTTGATGGTAACCCTAGTACTAGTTGGATAAGTATTATGATGAATTGCCTTGATCTGCTGGTTGATGAATTGCCTTGATCTGCTGATTGCCTTGTTTACTTAGGAACTAGAGTGAGATAATCTAGTAGCTCATCCCTTAGGACCCAATCCTTGTTTTTGATCATCAATCTCAAGCAAGCACCCAAGTCTAGATAATCCTAAGCCACTCAACTGCCCCTCTCCTCTCCTGCTCAGATCAATCCCAGGATAATCCCTTTGGATGATTTCCAACTCAGTGGAGACCCAACCTAAGCATGAATCCCATATAATTAGTTAGTACCTCAACATAATCTCCTTGATCATGAGATTGGAACCTAGAATCCTCTACAAAAACTTCTACACTTGCACTCTAGTCAAAATCTCCAAAACTGCCAAAATGTCTTAGTCTGGATTTCTTATCTAGATTCAATTTTTGGAGCTGCACCTTTTCCAATCTATGTGCATTATTGAGAATGTATTTGAACCATCTTGTAGTATATAATTAGTACTAACAAGGCCCACTCTTTCCCTTGGCTAAGCCATTCTATCTCCCACTCATCCATGATGGTTTTGTAGTCAAGATAATAATCTTCTCTGCAAATCTTATCATCTTGCCTACTTTGGCAGAAGCTCACATCTATATGCCACCTCCCATTGACCAACTATTTGCTTGGTTATGACATAATAATAATGGCCTATCAGCCCCCACTTCACTTGTTTCCATTTGAGCCTTGTGCTTCCTAAACCCACATGGTTTAGGAGGCTAACTGATGCATCTGTTATGGCAGCCAGATGTTCAACGAAGTTTGCCATCACTCCAAAACCACCTCAAATAAACCAAGCCCAAATCTTGCTTCCATGACCATATACGTGACATGGTCTATCCATCCATATACCCCTTGTACCAAGATGAACTCTGAGCTCCCTAATCCAACGTTGTTTAGATGGCATCAGACTAATCAAACCCTAGATCCTCTAAGTATCTAGTTTCCACCCTTTTCAAAACTCTTCTTAAAAACCAAGGTTGATTTTGATGCCTACATCATGTGTACATCATCTAACTATGATATAAGCACCCCCAAATAATTCTCCCAATTATTTGGATTTTTAAACTATTTAATCCCCTTTATTTACCAATTTCTCAAAATCCATGTCTATTAAGGCAAGTTTGTTTCTCTCCAAATCACTTTGCAAATCAATGTATATTTGATTTCTAAATATCATATCACATCTCTCAAACTCAAAAATAAATATTTTTGAGATCCTTTATTATTTCTTTTTGCCCTTTTTCTTAAATGGCAGAAACAAGAAATAATCCTCTAAAAATACTTTTCCACCTCAATAAATCCCAATAAAATTCTCCAATGTGTGTTATGGTATTTAGGACCATATCACATAAAAAACCAAGCTTTTTCAATATAAAAATATCATCTAAGCTTCCATAATCTATTTCTGCACTTTTTGAAGAAGTGCATTTACATAGGATTATAATCATCAGAAAAATCCCATTTAAATCTTGAAGGGATTATTTGACATATTCTACCTACCAGTACCATTTCCACATCTGGTCCAATGAAAATTGATCAAATCAATTCACAAGCCTTCCTTTTATCAAATTTGCAAAACCACTCAAACCTTGATTCAAACAAAGTCCAAACCAACCCCAAACTTCTCCAGCACTTTTCCCTAGCCTCATCACCCTCTCCTGGTCGTGCACATTACCCTAAGCTACTGTAGCACCTCCCCTCCCCTTTTGTCCCTAGTGTTTGCAAGAAAGGGAGAGAGAGACCACCATATCTTGCAAATATCTTTGTAATAAAGACCACCCCAGCTGCAACGTCACTCTCACCACCTCTCTGCCCATCTTGACCACAACACCCCCAGCACCACCCTTAGCAACCAATGGGAAGCCCGCACCCCATGCCCATTTTGGACATTTCACCTTTGCCCAAAGGGTTTTGAAATAAAAGGGGCACAGGCCACCCTCAGCACACCCCTGCCCTCATTTTCCCCAGCAGCCTCCCCTGAGCTCCCCCTCTCCCTGCTTCCCTCTCCTCTAGCCTCAAAAAAAGAGGTATCCATTTTGTCAATGGCCTAGAGCAAGTTCGAAATCACCTTCCCCTTCCTCCCCTCCACCTACATGTCAGCTCTAGGCCACCCTCTACCCATGACCTACCATCCCCATGCTCCATAGCTCCTCCCTGGCCTTGCATCCTCCTGGAGAGGAATATCTCTCCCTCTCGGCCATTTCCAAAAATCGAGCAAGGCACTCATCTCTGAGCTCCCCCTTCTCCCCCTCATCACTCTAGTGCTAATGGTATTCTTCTTCCTCCATGCATGCGGCCTCCGGAGCAGCGCCGGCGAGCCCCGAGCCAACGCCATCGGGCTCCTCCTGCGTGAGCACCCTCCTGTCGCGGGAAGCTGCCAAGCCTCCCCTCACCGGACTTCACACGGTGCGCCGTGTCCCCTCCGCCAATGCCCTGCCTCCCCTAGCCTCCAGGTGAGCCCCCTCGATGAGCTATGCCTCCCCTAGGGTTCCGTCGTTGCCAGACGACTCCCGTGAAGACGACGCACAGACGCCGTCCGATCTAGGTCGATCCGGTGGCTCAGATCGCCCCATACCCCCTTCGTGGATGGGTGATGATGGTGGTCCGGCCCACTCCGGCAAGACGGCCTTTGTCGCTCTTTGCGGCCCATTTGCCTCCAGATCCAGCCCGACCACCCGTTTTTTCCTTTTTATTATTTCTACCAGATCTGTTTGTAGCTGTTTGGTTTAAATCCAAACAAAGTTATAAACCACTAGATCTTGGCTAGATCTAAATTTTCCTACATGCACACATGTTTTCCCTAACATGCATATCAAGTTCTTTTGTACCAAAATAATGTACAGATTAAATATGACAAATCATCTCCCCGGATCTGTATAGAACACTAATTAATTTCTCCAGAAGGTTTTACAAAACCAATTGGAGTAAATCCAAATGGGGGTGAAAAGTAATAACCATACCTTTCCATTCCCATAGGTCCCATAGTCTCTTGCTTCCTAGATTACCCCTAGCAAAGTTAACAAAAACATATACTTTTGACTTTAGTAATTTCTCTAGGCTAAAACAAATGAGGTTTGGACCTAATTCCAACTCTCAGTAGACACAGATAATCATATACTACTAACTACAGAAGCCCATAATTTTAGGAGCCTCTGTTGAATTTTAGTGAAATAAACTCTTATGTGCATGGTTTATTCACTAACAACATCACTACAATAGTTATGTAACTCCAAAAAGGTTGATTACAATTTCTACAGAAAGGTATATTCAGTACCTAACATGTGTCCTTGGAACCAACTAAAAAGCTTCTGTAAATTAAATCTAATGAAAAAGACAAATCTTGTCAATACTGCCTTGGGGAATTTTGCAAGGGCATTAAAATAATTGTTTTGAGGAGATTCCAACTCCTATTAAATCAGTCCGTCAAACACTACTTAATCACCCCAAGGAAATAATTTTTGGAACTCCAGAGAAGTTCTGGTGAATTATTTCCTTAAACTAGAGTTTTATCCACTATAAAATCCATTATAAATCAAGGGAAATTGATAAAATAGTGAAACCACTTTTTTTTGGATTCATTTTATCAATACCTATCATATGGTATCATTTTACACAATGGTATCATACAGATCAAGCCCTTGGTCAAAAACCCCTCTACTAGGTAGTTCCTAGATTCTAAATCCAAAGGCATCTTTCCCTAATGCCTCCAAATCTTCTTCCAACCCAATGACGTCAAGTCTCCAACATCCGACTGATGTTTATCATGTATATATCCTTAACTTGTGGTATGGTTTGATGTTTGTATGCCTTGAATTAATTGGTGTATTTCTTGTTTGCATGTATGCTCGATATCGGCGATAGTTGCGATTGTGTGACGCCGAGAAGAAGGAAGCATCAGGGTTATCCTTATTATTGATATTATTGGTATTCTGGTTATTTAACACCGTCAAGGGACTCCTTGCTGGTCACAGGCAAGCCACCATTCCTGAACTCCTATGTTGCCCTATTTCTATTTATCAACTATTTTATATATCGTTTATAAATTGCATGATTACAGACATGGTTTGTTTCAAATAAAAAGACGTGAGTTACTTGGCTCCTACAAGTTCTGATTGAGTGTCAATGGACACCTACCCTATTTACACCTATCTTTACCCCTTAGAACGAGGCTAAGATGAATAGCATCTTCCCTCTTGGAACCCATGGATTTTCAACGATAAAACTAATTTGGGATTTTTTCCCTACTAAAAAGTTTTCAAAATAAAACCCTTGGAAAGAGGTATCGTTTCCGAGTGGAAGTTTTACCAAACCAAAGATGAGGTGGATGAAGAGAAAGTCAAACAAGACAAAAGGAAGGGATGTTCTAAGCCAATGTCCAGAACAATTTTATCCGTGCAACCACATTACCCCAGTCGCTAGGGTTTATCTCGTAGTTTGTGGTCATTAGTCGGGGCTGCTCTTACTCTCTAAAGGGAATAAATACCCTAGAATCTGTGCTGCCAAGGGTAAGGTACTGGTGCAAAATTGGGTCTCTCGCTATCGGTCAGGCTTCGGTCTGGAACATTGTCACTATTGCTATCGGTCAGGCTTCGGCCTGGAGGTAGGGGTAAGTACGAGAGGAAGGACCAGGGTCTGGGTACCCCATACTCGTACCGGAGTGATAAACCCAAAATTAAAAGCCGCCGTTGCTAGGGATGGACAAATAAAAAGCGTAAGTTTGATTATCCGATCCCCTATCTACTGTGTGTAGCAGGACGTGGTTTTATCCCGACGGATGTATTGATTATTGTGGGTAAAGTGCACAAACTCTGCAAAGTGTAATCTATTCCAATAGCCGTGTCCACTGTCAAGGACGGTTGGAATGGCAAGTGATAGGAGGACCCTTCGGTTAAGATGAGATAAAATAAAGGATGTGACTTGGTCACGAGGAAAGATAAGAATGAAATTGGTTTGGACCAGAGAAGGTCGATAAGGATTTAAAAAGGGTTTTACAAAAAAATATTTTCTAAGACTTTTTAACAAGGATGTGGAGATTTCCAGATTTTCTAAAAGGAGGCATACTTTCCCAAAAAAAATCGTTTTCAACAAAGATATCGAGATTCCAATGTTAGGTCTTTCAAAATCCACTATAGTCTAGAGCTATCTGGCCACAACCAATTGTGCATTATCCTATTTACCCTTGTCTCGGTGGTTTGCGAGTACATTCAAAGTAGTCACCGGCATTGTCCCTGGCTATTTACTTGGCCAGATTGCAGATGTTAAGAAGGATCAAAGGTGCTGACGTCTTTGCGAGCTAGGCCGTCTTCCCAGTTAGTTGCCTGTAGGTTAAGAAACGGGCTCTGCGCTGAAGACTTCCGCTACTTGTGTTGTAATAGCCATAATGTCCCCTTTGTAAGTTTTGCATTCGTTATTGTAATGATGATGTAATGATACTAGTCGGTTATGCTCATGGCTCACTGATCATGGGAACGTGAAATGTATGCATAACGGGTATTCTGGGACCATAAATCCGGGGTGCCACATTTTACGACCAACTATACATCGGAGAATTTTCTCCGGCCGTATAATTTCGAGCATAGATACCATAACTCTAAAATACTTTTGTAAAGGTTTGAGCGTGTAACGACCAACTATATGGCGGAGATTTTCTCTAGCCGTATAGTTGCGTCCGTATAGTTACAGCACCCAAAAATTATTTTGCAAAGGGGATACAGAATGTTTGACGACCAACTATACGTCAGGAGATTTTTCTCAAGTCGTATAGTTGTAGAAACCCCGTAAAAAGCTTTAGAAAACAAGAGGAATTCAAAGAAAAAAAATAATAGTAGAAACTGTGAAAACAAACATTTATTAGAGTTAGAAAACTTACATTCCACTTAGCGTTTATTTAGTCGGGAGTGACAAGCTCCTCTAACAACAAGGACTTCCTCTTCTTGGGTGGATTTGACCTTAGTTTTCTTGAAAACAAAAATCACCAGGACTAAAGCTCCACTCAATAAGATCGATGTCTTGCTGGGTAAATATGGATGATGCATCTACTATCTTTCCTTACCGTCTCTAGATAATCTACAACTCAAGTTCTTGAAGTAAAAGGATCCAACGGATTAGTCTTGGCTTATGAAACTTCCTCTCGAGGAGTTCTTTTAAACCATCACGATCCGTATGAACTCTTACTTTTGCATCAACAATATAAGAACGAAACTTATCACAAGAGAAAAATATAGCAAAGAGTTCCCTTTCTTCCTTAGGATAATTATTTTGAGCACTGTTGAGAGTTCTACTAGCATGATGTATAATATTAAATCTGCGACTATGTGTTGTCCTAGAGTTACTCCTATAGCATCATCACTAGCCTCACATATTAAATTAAAAGTCCTATCCCATATAGGTGGTTTAATGACGGGAGGACGCGACAAAGCATATTTAAGTTTATCAAAGGCAATAAGGAATTTATCATCAAAATTAAATCATACTCCCTTCTGCAATAGATTAGTCAAAGGTTTAAAAATTCCAGAAAAGTTCCTAATGAACCTTCTATAAAAGCCAACATGACCAAGAAAACTTCTTATACCTTTTACATCCCTTGGTTGTGGCATTCTCTCTATTGCTTCAACTTTAGCCCTGATATGTCGTAAACATGTCTATAATTTTTGATGCTCCATGCTTGTTCTGTACCGACTTTCTTATGTTTTATCTACACTTTGACATATTTTTATACATTTTCTGGAAATAACATATTGACAAGATGACGCAGTGCCAGTTGCATGTTTTGTGTTGTTTTTGGTTTCAGAAAAGCTAGTAAGAAAATATTCTCGGAATTGGACCGGACAAAAGAAAAAGTCAATATTTTACCATAAGGAACATGGAGTCCGGAGGGAAGCGAAGTGGGGCCATGAGGCGGCCACACCTGGTGGTGGCGCGGCTAGGGGTGCACCAGACCTAGGTGTGGGCTCCTCGGGCGCCCACTGACCTTGCCCCTTTGCATATGAAAGCACCCCGATGCAGAAACCCTAAGTACCCGACCAAATCTCCATGAAATAGTCCGTAGCCTCCGCCACCATCGTCCCTAGATCGGGGGTATCTGAAGCTCTTCCCAACACCCTTCCGGAGGGGAGAGATCATCCCGGAGTCCTTCTTCATCACCATGCTAGCCTCTAGAGTGATGCGTGAGTAGTTCACCCTTGGACTATGGGTCCATACAGATACTAGATGGTTATTTCTCCTCCTTTGTGCTATCATGTTTAGATCTTGTGAGCTCGGTTCATTATCAAGATCATCTATTTGTAATCATACATGTTGTGTTTGTGGGGATTCGATGGATATTGAGATACTATGTCAGATTTATTATTGATTCTATCATGTCTATGTTATATGTGATCCTGCATGCTCTCTGTTGTTCGTAGATGCTTTGTCCAAGTAGATGCTTGCAACTCCAAGAGGGAGTATTTATGCTTGATAGTAGGTTCATGCCTCTAGTAATCTTGGGAAGTGACAGAAATCTCTAAGGTTGTAGATGTGCTATTGCTACTAGGGAGAAAACAACAATCCTTTGTCGATTGGCCAATTGTATTGTTTACTTTACACGCATTGCCTAATGCAATTATCTGTTGCTTGCAACTTAATACTGGAAGGGGTTCAGATGATAACCTGAAGGTGGATTATTAGTCATAGATGCAGTTGGATTACGGTCTATGTATTATGTTGTAATGCCCAATCAAATCTTGTAGTAGTCAAGATGTCTAGTGATGAGGGTTCGACTCGTCAATGCCCATTGTTATGGACTTGGGTTTTGGAGAAGATGGGGATGCTGGAACTCGCGGAACGGTTAACACGCAAGCAACGCGGGGACACGAGGTTTATCCAGGTTCAGGCCCCCGGAGGGAAAACCCTACTCATGCTTGTCTGTTCTTGATTACGGCGGAATCGAAAGTTACATTGGTGCGTAGATGCAATCTGGCGTGGAGGTGTCTATGCAGTGTGGAGATATCCTTCCCGACGTACCCTCCTTGCTTTTATATAGATAGGAAGGTCCCGGGTTAGGTCGGGTCGGTTACAAATTAGGGTTGGCACCCTTTGAAATTCTATCTAATCTAGACTTGTCCTCCAAGGAGTCGAAAACTCCATGGGCTTGGGCCACTCGAAGTCTTCATGGGCCGCGTGTTCGGACGTGGGCCTTCCTTGGGCTGGACGAGGTATACCAATGTCATGTACCCATGGGGTATATCCATGTCATCTAGTATATAAATTGTTATGCTTTCTTAATATGTCAATTGCCCCGCTATAATTTGTTCACCCAACATGCTATCTATCTTAAGGAGAACACCTCTAGTGAACTGTGGACCCCGGTCCAATCATTTATCATTGATATACCATATACTGTTATTGTTTACTTTCTGCAAGCAAATCACTATCTTCCATACTATACGTTTAATCCTTTGTTTCCAGCAAACCAGTGAGATTGACAACCTCACTTTAAGTTGGGGAAAAGTTTTGAGTTTGTGTTTTGCAGGTTCCAAGTTGTTAGCAACAACTTTGAGTTGCTTCCTTACTCCTACTGGTTCGATAACTTTGGTTTCATAACTGAGGGAAAACTTGTTGATGTGCTCATCACACCTTGCTCTTGGGTCTCCCAACAGGATCTACGTCGACCGAGCCACATCAAGATTTTCTGGCGCCGTTGCTGGGGAGTTAAGGACATCTTGAATTTCTTCCTCCTCGTCAGTCACCTTTCAGGGAGAAAGAATATTCTTGCAAGGGGAGTCTCTCACAACCAATATCATTACATTGTTTTTGTTTTGCTTAGTTTCTTTTGCTTTGTTTTGCTTGTTTCTTTTTTATCAAAAATACAAAAAAATAGTTTTATTTCGCTTGCCTTTTCTTATCAAAAAGACAAAAAATTAGTTCTTCCTTTAGTTGTCACCTTGTTCTTAGCTCACCATGTAGATTCCTAAGTTCGACCTTAAAGACCTTTCAATAGGTAGTTGCTCTATAATTGGGAAATATAATATTGAAGAATTCCTTAATCATGTTAGCAAGCATGAGGATATTTAGGATATATCCTTAGCAGAACTTGCTCCAAATTATGAAATTGCTTTAGCTTCTTTACTTCCCTGTTGGAGGCTAGGTTTATTAACCTTAAGCCCATGGTGAAAGTAATGTTTCTTAAACTTAAAGAAATTGAGGATAATTAAAAGAGAGATTTTATTCTAGAAACTTTGCTTAAGGAATTCAATGATGTTGCTAAAGAAGCTAGAAAGGTCTTTGATCACTTTAATATGATAGGCTCATGTGTAGATGTTATGGGTATACTATAAAAGTTGGACAAAAACAAACCGAAAAATGGAGATGAAATTAAAAGACCAATACATTTTATACTTGTAGGAATGCATGAAGCCTTAGAAATAATTTTGATTGGATTGTTCCAAAAAATGTGACACCCCCAAGACTAGGGCTAAACAAATCTGAGACCTCTATCTGACATAAGATTAACCTTGAGCTCGAGGATATCCAGTGAAGAATCGGTAACACGGTAGTGACCCTATGACCTAAAAATATTACAGCAAGCTCATAACTCAGCAAAGAGCCACATTATTACAAGTAAAGGTCACTAACCACAAATATCAAACAATGGAAGGAAAATTATGCTATTAAGTATAGAAACTTAACAAATGTCCTAAGAGGCCTGAAGCATAACGATGACGTCCTAGCCCATAGATTTCAGTCAATTTGGGAACCCAAAGCTACTCGTCGATGTCGATGTCGTACGGAACTTGTCTTCAGGTGAACACTTACTCTGCCAAAAGTATTAACAAATCAAGGGTGAGTACAGGGTGTACTCTGCAATACTTATGGCTGGTGGAGTTGTTTTGCATAAATCCATGTTTGTTTATCAGACAAGAGAGAGAAGAAGCTCGTCTAATCAGAATATTTTAAAAGGGGTTAAGAGAGTGACATCTCCAAAGTATGGATCATCATCTTTTTATATCCACCAAGTCATCATCATCTACCAACTAGGATCACCCCCTCATACCCATGAGGAAGCATCCTTAAGAACACATCGATATACCAAGTTTTACGATTAGGTTATAGTTCTCTATGATCATCACGTCGGTTCCCATGTCGTTCATAACAGTGAACACAGATTTTTGAAAATATTATTACCCTGCAGGGGTGTACAACTTTACCCACACGTACTAACCTTATCTTAATGCCACATGATTAGCCCTCTTCCTTGGAAGGCTAACAGAGGGTGCTTAGACACGACCTTTACCTTGCTTTCGCCGAGACCATGAGTCACACCCTAAGGATGGTTCCACCGTAACGGGTCAAATCCCGAAGCCGGTCCCTAGAGATGTGAGGCGATGTTGGTTTACCAGAGGCTCCATCCACCACAAGCAACCCCGGTGTAACATCCCAAAAATACTAAACTTAAATCATCAAACTCTAATCATCAAAATTAGGGTTAACAAAAACTTTTCTAAATAAAATTATGAAAGCAAGCATATGTGTATGCATTTAATTTGAAATTCTTTTGAACCACCTTGTTTGTGTGTTTCTTTTCTTGTAAAATGTTTCTTAGGTGAAATAAAAATCATCTAAACATTTCCCGCACTTTTCCCAAAGACATGTAAAGCAAAACAAATAAAATAAAGGAATGGTCATTTTGACCAATTTAACTCCCATGGCTACTTTGGCTGTCTCAAACTTTCAGAACCTAACAGAAACTTTTCTGGATCTTTGCACCCCTTGATTGTACTCATAACAAAGTATCAAGGCCCACTTTGTGATCATCCAGAAACTTTCAAATGCATAGTTTAAATGACAATTCAAAATTAAATCTTTATCATATGGGAAGATCACACTTTTTCAAAAACCACTCAAACAAGCTCAACTTTCAAAACCCAAGCATCTGCAGACTCACCAGCACCAATCTAGCACACCCACCAAAAATCTTTTCAAAATTCAAAACTTGAATTCATGCGGCCATTTCATCAAACACTTGGCAGACACAAATCAAACAAAATCAAAACACTATAGTGTGCAGTGTTTTGAGCCTAACTGGTTCCCTATCTAGCTCACAACCATCTCAGCAGATCATCTAGCAAGATTAACCAAGCACTAGCACCACTGTGAGCTTGCCAATATCATCAATGGTGAATAGCCGAGTACATCCTTGCCACCCCAGTGTAGACTGCAAGCTAGGAAGAAACTAGCCATGCCAACCTTGTCTGGGAGATCACCCATGCCTCACCGCCCCCTCTCGACCAGCCCTTCCTCGAAGACACCGAGCACTGTGAACGCCGCTACTGCTTTCCTCGCCAACCGCGCGTGCCAGAGCGCCACCCTCGATCAAGCCCACGCGCCGCCGCGTGCATACACGATCGCCACCGACCCAGAGACCGCTGACATCCCGTTCACGCCCCATACCGCGACAGCCGCCGTCGAAGACGCCGCCTACCGCCAGAGCATCGCGTTCTGCACCAACCCGCACCGCCTCACGCCATCAGATCGTTGAGCATCGCCAGGGAACACCGCACCGTCCCCTACCTTCGCCCATGCCAATAGCCGTCTGTACCATCGCCCCCGATGAGCTCACCGTGCGCCCCGTTGGTCCCCTCGCTCGACTATAAATAGAGGCCACCACCAGCCTAATTGAGCACACCATTCTACTCCCCTCTCCTCACTAATCGTGCCACTGTTGGGAATATGCCCTAGAGGCAATCATGTATGATGAGATTTCCCATTGTATTCATAAAGTTATTAAGTAGTCCTTGTATAAACATATGATGTGTATCATTGAATATGTGATTCAGTTGTGGAACTATGCATTCATGTTGTTTGTACTAAATATCCTTGGTCATTGAGGTTGTGCTGGACACACAACTTAGACCAATGTGAAAGTTGGCTGGATGACTCGGTTCCACTTGTCATGGGCATGGAGATGCTATTCCAACTTACACAGACTAGGCTAAAGAGTTTAGCGAGTCGGATTGACCCATATTGAGGTACAAACTAACTGTCATTTGTATATCTCAATCAATGTAATCCTTAGACTGAGGTTGTTGCATAGTCCGAGTTGAGGATCACCGACTTAGGTTCTCACAAATGCTGATCCGTGAATCGCGCTTATAAAGGCGAGTTCGGTCGACTGAGAATCAAGCTGCGTGATGTGAATAACCAAGATGGGATTTTGCCCCTCCACTCGGAGAGATATTCTCTGGGCCCTCTCGTGAGATATGATTCGGAAAGCATGGCCATGCACGACTCGGTTAAGTGTTAATCGAGGCGATCGACTAAGAGTTAGTCGGGTGAGTCACTTATCTCGGATCGAGAAGAGAGTCAGACTATTTAAGGGATGGCATATATTCGCCTATAGTCTGACAAGGTATATCGTGAGGCAAAAGGGACTCGGACGCAAGTCGCATTGGAAAGGCAAGTCGTCATGACTCTTTGGTACTTGGGAGTCAAGACGCTCGCTAGGAGCCGCTACCGATCGATTGTGAGTCGGACTCAATCGTGTCCAAGTAGCCATGAGCCCGCGGGTCACACACTTAAGAGCGGAGCAAGTTCGGATTGGATCTGAACTTATAATCGGTTGGGTTGGACCTAAACCGGATTAGGACCGAGTTAGTGAGTTGGACTTGATCGGACAAGCTTACGCCAAGTCGGATAAATGTATTTTCGTGGGGTATCCGAGGAAACCTTGGGTTACTTCTACAACCGAGAAGAGGGCAAAGTGTTTGTCGCTGAACGGGCGGTGTCTTCCTTGAGAAAGAGTTTCTCGGTCGGGAGTAAGTGGGAGCACTTGCAACTCGAAGAAATTAGAGAGGAACCGCTAGTAGCGTAGTCGGCAAAACCTTGGAGGTTGAGCCGTCGGCAGTTGAGCAAGAAGACACTGTACTTAAGATCGACAAGATTACGAAGTGTTCGTGATGTGTTACTTGTTAGGCGGTGATGAGCCGCAAATTATTCGAAGCGATGGTGGGATCGATTCCGAGTCATGGATTGGAGCCATGAGATCCGAGATAAAGTCCATGGATGAAAATCAAGTTTGGAACTTGGTTGATTCGCAGACGATGCAAGACCCGTCGAGTGCAAATGGGTCTTTAAGAAGAAAACTAATATGGATGGAAATGTTTCAATCTATAAAGCACGCCTTGTCGCGAAGGGGTTCCACAAGTTCAAGGAGTTGATTACGACGAGACTTTCTCGCCAGTAGCGATGCTTAAATCAGTTCGGATCATGTTAGCTATAGCGCCTATTTCGACTATGAGATATGGCGATGGATGTCAAACGGCTTTCCTTAACGGAAATTTAACCGAGGACGGTATATGATACACCGAGGGTTTTGTCGATCCGCTAATCTTGACAAGGTATGCAAACTTCAGAATCCATTTATGGGTTGAAGCAAGCATCTCGAGTTGGAATATTCGCTTTGATGAGGTAGTCAAATCGTTTGGCTTCATCAAGAGTGATCATGATTCTTGTTTATACAAGAAGTTTAGTGGGAACAAAGTAAATTTTCTAATCTTATATGTGGATGACATATTACTGATTGAAATGATGTCCAGATGTTGCAAGAAACCAAGGAATCATTGGAAAGGAGTTTCTCAATGAAAGACTTGGGTGAGGCAACATACATCCTCGAATCCGGATCTATAGAGATAGATCAAGGAGGCTCATTGGATTGAGTCAGTACTTATTTGGACAAAGTGTTGAAAAAGTTCAACATGGAATTGTCTAAGAAGGGTTCTTACCGATGTCCCATGGTGTAAAACTTAGCAAGACTCGGTGTCCTTCGACAACCGATGAGCGGTTGGATGAGTGCGATTCCATATGCTTCGCAGTTGGATCCATCATGTACGCCATGATTTGTACTAGGCCGGATGTTTCCTATGCTCTAAGTGTTGTGAGCGTATACCAGGCGATCTCGAGAGATCCATCGACAAAGCTAAAAATATCCTAAAGTACTTGAGAAGGACTAAGGATATGTTCTTGGTTTATGGTGGTGAAGATGAACTTAGTGTAAAGGGTTACACGGATGAAGTTATCTCACCGACCGATGATTCTCGCTCGCAATCCGGATACGTGTTTATTATAAACGGAGGTGCCGTGAGCTGGAAAAGTTCCAAGCAAGAGACTGTGGTTCTGCTCACAAGAGGTGAGTATACCGCCGCTCGAGGCATCAAAGGAAGTTTTGGATGAGGAATTTCCTCATGGATCTTGGTGTGGTTCAGGCTCATCCAATCCGTTGGACGGTATTGTGACAACAATGGTGCTATTGCACAAGCCAAGGAACCTAGACAACACCGGAAGAACAAGCACATACTCATGCGGTACCACCTAATTCGCCGTTCAGTGGATCGTGGTGATATCAAGTTATGCAAGGTACACACGGATGCAAATATTATGGATCCGTTGACAAAGCCGTTACCCTAGCGAAGCATGAGGCGCACCTAAGAGCCATGGGCATTAGATGCTTAGACATATGATGTCGGAAGATTGACTCTAGTGCAAGTAGGAGATCTGGGAATATGCCCTAGAGGCAATCATGTATGATGAGATTTCCCATTGTATTCATAAAGTTATTAAGTAGTCCTTGTATAAACATCGATGTGTATCATTGAATATGTGATTCAGTTGTGGAACTATGCATTCATGTTGTTTGTACTAAATATCCTTGGTCATTGAGGTCAGGCCGACACACAACTTAGACCAATGTGAAAGTTGGCTTGATGACTCGGTTCCACTTGTCATGGGCATGGAGATGCTATTCCAACTTACAGACTAGGCTAAAGAGTTTAGCGAGTCGGATTGACCCATATTGAGGTACAACAAACTAAGTCGTCATTTGTATATCTCAATCAATGTAATCCTTAGACCTGAGGTTGTTGCATAGTCCGAGTTGAGGATCACCGACTTAGGTTCTCCAAACGCTGATCCGTGAATCGCGCTTATAAAGGCAGTTCGGGTCGATCGAGAATCAAGCTGCGTGATGTGAATAACCAAGATGGGATTTTGCCCTCCACTCGGAGAGATATTCTCCGGCCCTCATGAGATATGATTCGGAAAGCATGGCCATGCACGACTCGGTTAAGTGTTAATCGAGGCGATCGACTAAGAGTTAGTCGGGTGAGTCACTTATCTCGGATCGAGAAGAGAGTCAGACTATTTAAGGGATGGCATATATTCGCCTATAGTCTGACAAGGTATATCGTGAGGCAAAAGGGACTCGGACGCAAGTCGCATTGGAAAGGCAAGTCGTCATGACTCTTTGGTACTTGGGAGTCGGCACGTTCTGCTAGGAGCCACTACCGACTGATCGATTGTGAGTCGGACTCCAATCGTGTCCAAGTAGCCATGAGCCTGCGGGGTCACACACTTAAGAGCGGGAGCAAGTTCGGATTGGATCTGAACTTATAATCTGGTTGGGATGGACCTAAACCAGATTAGGACTGAGTTAGTGAGTTGGACTCACGGTGACTAGAGTTATATGGGCTTTAGTGAATGGGTCGCGCAAGCAGAGCCCACATTCACTCCCTATATATAGTGGAGCACAGTAACCCAGAATGGTTAATCGTTGTTCGGTTAGGTCATTCCATGTGTTGGAAACCCTAGCTCCACAGCAGTCCAGCCGCCGTAACGAACCTAGCAGTTCGCCACGGCGCCTCCTTGTAATGCGTGTGGATACCAAAGAGGTGTTGTGCGATCAGCACCAGACGATCGGATCGTGAGGATCGTGATCGCATCAATCGACGCTACCTCAGGTAATCCGCACCGCTGCCTAGTGGTAAACCTCGTGGCCTTCTACCTCAGCTAGATCTTGGGATCACCACGTTAGAGGAAATTTTTTTATTTTATCTCCGCGTGGCCCAACAGCCACACCGTTCCCGGAGCAAGGCGAGCAGCACTTCACCGGAGCCCGCCGCCTCTGGAGAAGAAGGAAGCCAACGATTGGAGCTGCCCCAGTAGGAGCCACCGGTACCAAGAGAATTGTCGTCGTCGACTTCGTCATTCGCCCATCTCGCCGACCCTCGCCTGCACCCCGGTGAGCCCCCAGCAACCCCCACTGGCCGCGCTAGGTTTCTGTCTCGCCGGCGTTGCCCAACGTCGACGATGACGCCCAGTCGTTGGATTAGAACCAGATCGAACACCCCACATCGCCCCATACCGCTTCGCACCCCCCTGTCTCAGTGACGAGTGGGGACAGCCACTTAAACAGCCGACGGAAGCGCTACGCTTAGCAGGCCAGCCCGTTAATTTTTCCCGCGCAGCCCAACTATTTGAATTAAACTTTTTCCATTTTATTTCAAACACACTTCTGTGCCCAGTTTCAAAAATCAACCCAGATCGATTCAGTGCACCAAATTGATTGAAACTAATTTTGTTAGAAAGGTCTGGGAATTATGAATCCAAGCTCGTTGGATTCAAATCATTTGGATCTATAGATCACCCATGGTAAAAATAACAAGGCAGAAGCTTTTCTGCATTCAAACATTTTTTCAAATTTAAACCATAATAGCTTTTGATTTGATTCCAACTCTCAAAAATCACATTTAACCATACCTTTCAGAATATATAAAAATATATAGGTTTACTTGCAGAAATAATGTTCAAGTAATAAAAGAATGGCCCATAGGCATTTCTAGTCACTTTATTTAATTAAAATAAAAGGGTAAAACCTTATTAAATTGTGACACCACTTTAAATCATATTCCCATTTACTAAAACATGTGGTGATGACATATGTAAACATGATCCCATGTTTTATTTGGAGAATATTAAATCTTAAGTAGTTTTTCAATGAGTAGAAATTACTTTTCTAAAAATAAAAGGAATTAAACCAAGCTTTAATCTTGTAATGTTAGTGATGATGCTAGATCATCTATAGGACCCTTTTGTGTGATGATTGCAAGTAGTTAAGTATTGTTTGGTGATTGTGTACCTCGTATTTATTCATAGACGCTAGTACCGACCAAGGATACGAGGAGGAAGGAGGATTCTACGAAGAAGAAGCCAAGGAGAACCTCAACCACTGCTCTGCACAAGGCAAGCTTTACTAATCAAGTTGACCAATGAAAAACTAATACTACTAGTGAATGTGAAAACTAACACTTGCAAGATACTCTACTGATGCAACCAACCACTATTTGTTACCATGCCAACTATATGCCTTAAGCATATATGATCATATCCACTTGATAAACCAAGCCTAGTTTTACCTGCAAGCTTCTTACTTTATTTCTTTATCAAAGCTCTTACCTAGATTTTACCTAAGTGAATGGTAGATACTAGAAAGATATGTGAAGGTTGCATAAAGAGCATAAAATTTGTCCTAAGCTAGATAATCTTGATGTCATCCTAAGGCATGAGATTGAACTTAGTTAAAACTCCACTAGTTTACCACCCCTCATTAGTGCTTACCCCCACATGTAGATGCTAGTGCTAAGCATAAAACTTGATCAACTTTAGATGGGAATACTTGGTGGAAAAATGGTTATGAAAACCTTGGAATGATGGATCATTCTATTGAAATGTTTTGGACATGTGTTCACCTGATGATTTTGGTGATGAAAATGTTGAGGCATGAGCCTTAGCCCTTTATAAAACTGATGGTTGCCTGGATGCAATACCATTCCAATTTTATCGTACAACCACAATATCCGAAGATTGGGTAGGGCTTGAGTGGAAACTTATATACCTTAGTATTAGTCCCCTCACAGCCAAGGTCTGAGCTAAGGCTACCTTGTGAAGATTGTCCACCTGTGAAGTACCCAAGATGACAGTTGGTCATGGTTGGGAGGCCAAACTCATAGGAGAGGTGCTTATACTAGGGCGTGTAATTGAAAGGTTAGGATTGATTATCCGCATACTGAGTATGGTGAATTTAGGATTTGTTCCTGACGGATGTATCGAATGTTGTGGTGAAAGTGTACAATCTCTGCAGAGTGTCAAACTATTCGAATAGCCGTGTCCGCGGTTATGGACAGTTGGAGTGGCCATACTGTTCCCCTGTCAGACTTTTGAAAATGACTTGTGAAATGAATTGAGACTTTGACTTGACCACAACAGGGTTGTGATATGAGATACAAGTTCCATTTAGGTGTTATGAAACTTCAACTAGCATTCGTTGCTCCTAAACTTAGTAGAGATAAATCTGGCTTTTGCAAAACAACCCTAGAGCCTAGTGTCCTATTATCAAAAACCCCTTTCACTTGTTAGTATTAGTTTGCGAGTACTTAAAGAGTACTCATGGATTTGTCCCTGGCTATCCCATGGCCAGACTATGAAGAGCAGTACCTGGAGGATGGAACCCAGGAAGGTTACGACAACTAGGATCATCTCCCATCGTCAGCATTGCCTATGACCCCGAAGATGGAGCTTCGCCCACGCTACCGTTATTATTACGTATTCCGATGCTTGATGTTGTATTAAGAACTGGATCATGGGATCCCTATTTGTGTAAGAACTTATGTACGGTTTGTAATGGATGATGTACTATGGTATCCAATTCTGTTGTGTCTCGCAAAAATGGTAATCCTGGGATTGCGATGTATGGCATAACAGGCATCTGGGATTAAAAATACGGGTGTTGACATCCGGCCAAGCTTACCTACCTGTTATGATGCACCTTCACCTGTCAAATCATTCAAAAGGTTTTCTATGCATATGTAAAATGGAACGCCCGAACTATGTGACTCATGGAATCTACTAGGAAAGTTAGTCACTCGTGGGGTTTTCCGGGCCCCGTGTGGTTGTATGCTCGTCTTGGTTCAAGAGGCAAGAACTCAGGTCCTAGTGGTGGCAAGCATGGGACTAGAAAAACCACATCCCACTATGGCATCCCATATAATCCTTAGCATGTTTAATACCATATAACCTCCGATATCATATCATCACTTTCTCTTGTCATACTAGATTCTCTGAATGGCTAAGTAGAATAGATATAAGCTATAGCGGTGCACAAAAGCCAAACCTAGTTATGTTAGGAGGAGTGTATCAGGTAATATAAGTTCAAAGAGATTAATGCAATAGATAGAATACTGTATATATCAATAAAATACCACAAAAGAATCGTATCCAACCTAGGAATTGAAATGCTTTCGAAATCATAGGATTATATCATGGTGGGGCTATGCTTGCCTTTGCCTGTTGATATCCAATAAGCAGAGCTTCAGACATCTGGTACTTGAGTTGATTATAGTTGGTCAAGTATTGGTCTTCGAGCTTCGACAGTGTTGATCTCGACCTTCGATCTTGATCTCGATCTCGATATCGTATTCTACCGGGAAGAACCAAATCACTGGATCAACACATGGCATCGATGCAATGCTCAAACAATAATGATGATATGACAAGTTGACTTGTACTGAAATGTAACCCTAAGACATGCTCCCCAGTTTAATCGGGGTTCCGAGGAGTATAAACCCTATCTCGGGAAACTCCGGAATCACCTGTGAGGCGTTACTAAGTTCTTCTACTTAAACTTTTCATGTAAGTTGTTTAACAATGCATGGTTATAGCTTAGGAAGTTAGATCTCATTTTATGTCATTTTGATATATTATTTATATTTTTATGGTTTAAAAATCATTAGTTATTGAATTTACAATATTATACCAATTTCTAGAATAATTAACCAAAAGGGGAAACACTATTTTCACCGGCTACACCCTAGCCACGGTGACTGACGAAGGGGGCCCATGGCCACCTCAGCATCCACCAGCGGGTGGAACCCAACAGGGTTTGACCAGGCGCTAACCCACTCCACTAACGTCAGCATGGCGTCGGTGTGATGTCATCACGATGGAAGTCCTCTCTAGACGAGCACGAACTCGGTCAACGAGCGCGTGCGGGGAGGCTTGGCTAGGTGTATTCGATGTGGAGGTGTGTATAGAGAAAAACAGGGTGAAGAAGCCATGTGGGTCACTGGGGACGGCCGCCGACGAGCTTGTGCGGCGGCAAACGATGGAGCACGTCGAGGGCTCAAAAAAAAAGCGATAGGGAGACATAGAAGGGGTCCTTGTGAACCAGGAGCGCGAATATGGCGAGGGAGAGCTCTAGGGAGGCCGGAATCGACGGCGGAGGCGTCGGCCGACGCTCGGAAAGGAGCTTCCAATTGCAGCGATGGAGGGCTTCCCTGCTTGATTGAGTGGGCAGGGTGGAAGTAGACGTCTAGCAAAATACAAAGGTGTGCCCGCCATCTGTGGGTCACTCGGAACACCTGCCATGACACTAGGGTTTAGGGGTCGCGATGGGAAGCAAGGGAGACCGAGAGAAGAGGATAGGGAGAGAGAGGAGAGACATGTGGTCTTATTCGTAGCCTCGGCCATACATTCGGTCCAGGGGCGGCGACGGCGACGTGGCGGTCGGCGAACCAGGGAAGGAACGTAGTTGCCTTCTCGTTGTCCTTCTGTCTCGAGGAGGAAAAAAAGAAAAGAGGGGCGATGGGGTAAGCTGGGCTGGGCCGAGCTGGGCCACTGCTAGGCTTTGGCTGCCTGCCAGGAGCTGCGCGCGGGCGGTAGGGAGAGGGGGAAAGGGAGATGGGCCGGCCTAGTTGGTCTGGAAATTGTTCTATTTTTTTCCTAAAACCTTTTATTTTTCTGTATTGCCCTTTTCTATTTTACAAACCATTTCAAAAAATTTGTGTAGTTCAAAAATTACTAGAAACTTTGTAAAATATCTAAAAACACTAAGACACCCTTATAACAATTTGGGATCCATATATTTTGTAATTTTCAAAATTCAAATCCCTTTTGAATGCTTTTAGAGAGGAAGGGGAAGTAGGGTTTTAGGGTTTTTCATTTATTTCTTATTTTCATTTTTATTTTGTATTAGCAAAAATATGATGCTCATGAATGCACAAACAAAGCCCTAAATATGATTAACTAAAACTGAGGTTTTACAGAAAACCGGTTTGATGAAAATAGTGAACCCAAGAGTATCGAAAGAGGATCCTCTAAAAAATATTTGGATGACATACCATGCCTTGTTGAAGAAATTTCTAGAATTAATCTTAATGCTTCTTCATTTCAAAATACTTGATTCTTGCGTCCTATGCCTAACTTAAAGGCGTTAAAGAAAAGTACTAATTGGGAGACAACCCAAATTTCGATAGGTTTTTCTTCTGTTGAGTCTTGGAAGTTATTATTTCTGTAATAACCTATCCTTATCCTTTTTGTGTGGTTTTTGTGACAAGAATAATATCTAATGAGAGAGAAGTAAGATTTGGGGAAGTTGTTGTCCCGAATCAGATTTTTGTGATTCATTGTAAAAATTGGTGAAAAATCCCTGTATGTCGGATTGAGCTGTAATTTTCTGAGAATATGGCCCAGGTTTTTATCTAACTTCCATTAGATAAACACATTTCTATTTGAGCAACATAAGGTCTATGAAAAAATCGGTTTTTACCTGCTGGTATCTTTTGACAGATTTCTGCCATTATTTGCATTTGCCTCTTATCGGTTTCTTTTTGAGTTCTCTTTGATCACTTGAGATTTTAAAAGGAATTTATACAGTATCTTGTGTTTTAATGAAAGTTTTACTTGTGTTGAAACTAAACCCAATGTCTTATTATCTTTAATACACTAATGTTGCTAATGAAGATTGTGTGAAGTTTTGTATGAAGAAAATTTTCAAGTGTAGGAAAAGAACGATGCGATGAGATGAAGAATGGACAAAAGCTCAAGCTTAGGGATGCCACCCATGTCACCACAAGAAATATTCAAGAGGTACAAGCCTCAGAGCATGGGGATGCCCAAGGCATCCCCTTCTTCATCAATAAAAATCTCAGGTCTCTTTCTAGACACTTCATTTTTATTGTTTCATGCACTTTTGTGTTCTTCTTGGAGCGTCTTTGTTTTTGTTTTTAGTTTTATTTTGTTTGGTTTGCTGAATAAATTAGTTGGACCCCCGCATTCGCATTTTGTTTCAAATAAGTTGATTGGTGTTGGAGAAGAGTAGGAAAGTTTCATGCTTTTTGTGGTACAAAAGGGAGCTTGTTTTGACTGTGGTTTAGAATTTATTTTATATGTCATGCTAGATGTTGCTTTGACCATATTCTTAGTGATTATTGTTGTAGCATGACTTGTTCCAAACAATTGAGATTGCTTAATGTGCCTTGAAAGAATCATGCGTTGTTTTAGCATACAAAACCATAATATTGTGGTATTCTCCTTTGATACTTTGTATGGGTTGACTTGGCACATGCTTACACCATGTTAAGACTATGAACCAGTCACCTTATCCTCTATGATCATTTAGTTTTTGACTTGTGATACCATTTTATGCTTTAATTGATAATGTTTTGTCGCTCTGCATGATTATGGCCATTATTGCTCTCTTAGTTGGTTGCTCCTAGTATTTTGCTAGCCTCCATTTGTACTGAGTAAGCTCTACACATTCATCCAACTCCCAAGAAACAAAGTTATTCCAAAGATTCTACTATAAATTCCTAGGCATGGTGTGTTACACCATTCCAAGTATATTCGTGTTTTTATCTATCTTCCAAATTAATCTTGTTATGTGAAAATTAGTGATTAAAGCTCTCACAAACTTGATGGCACACTTTACTTTCTTGCACCTAATAAACTTGAACCATTGCGTCAACTATGTTGTCTATATTCTTGCACACATAAGTTGGGAATTAGCAGAACCATGTTGTCATGGGGAACGCTTTCAACACCTGTACATACTACCCAGTTGTTATCATGATCTTTTGTTTATTGATGTCGGCGGTGTGAAATAAAAGGGGAGCTTGTGAGTCCATGGATTACTATATATGTGTTAGAGAAACGCATGGGCGGCTAGCCTAAGCTATGCCTAATCATGGTGGAAACTTGCAGCATAACCGTAGTGAGCAATCTGTGTAGCATCCTCAATAAAAACCTATGCAAATAGCAAATAAAAAGATTGCTGAGATGCTCAGTGTTTGTTGCCTTATCATTTTGGTATGGGATAGCTCCTATGTCATGGGGCAAGGGGTACCCTGTTGGCGGTTCTCTATGATACACATATACTTACAATGACAAAAACTTGCTTATGACTAAAGTTGAGTAGAATGAGGAACGACCCTCGTACTCAAGGGACATGAGATTATAAATACCATAATTTTTGGAGGCTCTTTATGAAACTTGAAATTCTTCCTTCCTTCTGTGGAGGGCCTTTCTTCTTACTTTTATGTTGATTCTCCATCTTCTATATTTATGCACCAACTAGGAGAGCATAGTTGTCATTCTTAGTTTTATGTCCATTGTCCCAAAACTTATTGATTGATTCATAATATTGATATTGCTTGTTTTTAAACTATTTGTGTCTAGTCGCCCTTATGAACTTTGAAGGTGTCCTATGCATTTAAGGTTTTGCTACACCATGATGGACAAGATGAATACCACTCTTTCTATGTTTTCTATATGTGAGACAAAGAAATATCTTTCAATGCATTGTTATTAATGATCTTTGTTTGTACCTCTCATGGTACAACATAGTTGCTTTGTCCTATTGTTAGAACTACATCTTTCATGATCATGTTTAGAGTACTTTGATCCCAACTATCAATGCTTTACAATAGTTGATCAAGATTGTGATGGGCATGTCACCTCAAAAATTATACTTTTTATCACTTACCTACTCGAGGATGAGCAAGATTTAAGCTTGGGGATGCTTCATATGTCGTAAATGTATATATAATTTTTGATGCTCCATGCTTGTTTTGTATCGACTTTCTTATGTTTTGTCTACACTTTGAGGTATTTTTGTACATTTTCTGGAACTAACCTATTGACAAGATGCCACGGTGTCATTTGCTTGTTTTCTGCTGTTTTTGGTTTCAAAAAAGCTGAAGTGGACGGGACAAAAGCAAAAGTCAATATTTTACCAGAAGGAACACGGAGTCCGGAGGGCAGCTGAAGTGGGGCCACGAGGCGGCCACACCTGGTGGCGGCGTGGCTAGGGGGGCACACCAACCCTAGGTGTGGGCCCCTCGGGCCCCACCCACCTCGCCCCTTCGCCTATAAAAGCACCCCGATGTAGAAACCCTAAGTACCCGACCAAATCTCCACGAAACTGTCTATAGCCGCTGCCACCATCATCCCTAGATCGGGGCGGGGTCTGAAGCTCTTCTCGGCACCCAGCTGAAGGGGAGAGATCATCCCGGAGGCCTTCTTCATAACCATGCCAGCCTCCGGAGTGATGCGTGAGTAGTTCACCCTTGTACTATGGGTCCATACAGTAGCTAGATGGTTGTTTCTCCTCCTTTGTGCTATCATGTTAAGATCTTGTGAGCTTCGTTCATGATCAAGATCATCTATTTGTAATCATACATGCTGTGTTTACGGGGATCCGATGGATATTGAGATACTATGTCAGATTGATTATTGAGATACTATGATAGAAGGTATACCCAATAGTTTCCTTTGGGTATCCTATGAAGACGCATTTTTCCGCTTTGGGTTCAAGCTTGTCCGGCTGTAACTTCTTTACATAGGCTTCGCATCCCCAAACTTTAAGGAACGACAATCTAGGTTTCTTCCCAAACCATAATTCATACGGTGTCGTTTCAACGGATTTAGACGGTGCCCTATTTAAAGTGAATGCGGCTGTTTCTAATGCATAACCCCAAAATGATAGCGGTAAATCTGTAAGTGACATCATAGAACGAACCATATCTAAGAGAGTTCGACATAACGCTCGGACACACCATTACACCGTGGTGTTCCGGCGTGTCAATCATGAAAGTATTCCGCATTTCTTCAAATGCTCGCCAAACTCGTAACTTAGATATTCACCTCCACGATCAGAACGTAGAAATTTAATCTTCTTGTTACGTTGATTCTCTACCTCACTTTGAAACTCCTTAAACTTCTCGAAAGTTTCGGATTTATGTTTCATGAAATAGATATACCCATATCTACTCAAGTCATCCGTGAAGGTAAGAACATAATGATAACCACCGCGCGATGCTACACTCATTGGACCACACACATCGGTATGTATGATTTCCAATAAGTCCGTAGCTCGCTCCATCATACCAGAAAATGGAGTCTTAGTCATTTTTCCCATCAGACATGCTTCGCATCTTTCAAGTGATTCAAAAAGTCCATCGGAATGGAGTTTCTTCATACGCTTCACTCCAATGTGACCAAGACGACAGTGCCACATATAGGTCGAATTATCGCTTGATTTCAAACGTTTAGCCTCAATGTTGTTGATATGTGTATTTCCACTATCGAGATTCAATAAGAATAGACCATCTATCAAAGGTGCATGTGCATAAAACATATTACTCATATAAATCGAACAACCATTATTCTCGGACTTAAACAAGTAACCGTCTCGCAATAAACAAGATCCCGATATAATGTTCATGCTCAACGCAGGCACCAAATAACAATTATTTAAGTATAAAACTAATCCCGATGGTAGATGAAGGGTAGCGTCGACCGCGATCACATCAACCTTTGATCCGCTTCCACGCCGCATCGTCACCTCGTCTTCGCTAGCTGCTTATTCGCAAAGACCTGTTTGAGTTACAAATATGAGCAACCGAACCAAGATCAAATACCTGTGCACTACTAAGTACTAGTGAGATACACATAAATAACATGTATATCGATATACCTTTCTTCTTGATGTTGCCGTTTCAGATCCGCCAAGTACTTTGGGCAATTCCGGTTCCAAAGGACCTTCTCCCTTGCGAAAAGCACTCAAGATCGGGCTTGGGTCCAGCCTTGGTCTTCTTCACGGCGTGGTAACTTTCTTACCACCCTTCTTGAAGTGTACCTTCTGCTTAGACTTGCCTTTCTTGAATTTGGTGGTCTTATTGACCAACAACACTTGGTGCTCTTTCTTGATCTCCACTTCTGCAGACTTTAACATAGCAAACAGTTCTGGCAACTCCTTGTTCATGTTCTGCATGTTGTAGTTCATCACAAAGTTCTTGTAACTTGGTGGTAGTGATTGGAGGACACGGTAAATCCCCAAAGCATTAGGAATCACTATACCCAAGCTTTGAAGTTTGTTTGCGTGCCCAGACATCTTAAGCACATTCTCACTGACGGAGCTGCACTCTTCCATCTTGGAGTTAAAGAACTTTTCAGAAGCCTCATAGCTATCAATTGCCGCATGAGTCTCAAAAATGAATTTGAGATCCTCGACAATATCATATGGGTCTGAATTCTCAAACCTTTTCTGAAGCTCCGATTCCAAACCATACAAGATAGCACACTGAACTATGGAGTACTGATTCTTCCGAGCGAGGTAAACATTCTTTACTTCATCGGCAAGATCACCGCAGGTCACCCAATGGTGCATCCAAAGACATAGGTCAAATTACCAGCTGTGAGGACAATCCTCAAATTGCGGAACCAATCCGCGAAGTTGCTTCCATTGTTTTTCAACTTTTATTTCTCTAGGAACGCATTAAAATTGATGGTAGGGGCTGCCATTGATCTACAACATATTTGCAATAGTTTAGACTAAGTTTATGACAAATTGATTTCAAATTAATGATGAAATTAAACTAGGTGAACTCCCACTCAAAACAACATCCCTCACATTGTTTTAGTGATCACACGAACCAAATCCACTACATCAACACCGATCATCACGAGAGTTGATATAGTTTCAATGGCGAACAATCGTCATGTTCATCATGTCTAATATATCATTCATGCTTTACCTTTCGGTGATCCGTGTTCCGAGACCATGTCTGTACATGCTAGGCTCGTCAAGATCAAACCTTAGTTTCTGCATGAGAAAATCTGGCTTGCTCACGTTGTATACACTTGCAGAATCTAACACACCCGATCATCACGTGGTGCTTCGAAACAACAAGCTTTAGCAACGGTGCTAACTAAGGGTGAACACTTTATGATTTGAAATTCATGTGCATGAGGGATCATCTTATAATGCTACCGTCGTCTACTAAGCAATACAAGATGCATAAAGGATTAACATCACATGCAATTCAATAATATGTGATATGATATGGCCTTTCTTCTTTGTGCTTCCGATCTCCATCTTCAAGCACGAACATGATCTCCATCATCACCGGCATTGCATCAAGGTCAATGACGCTTCTCCATGGTTGTCTTCCACCGGCTTCAACTATTACAACCACTTTGAATAGACACGCGGGTCTTAACATAAATTAAAGACAACCATATGGCTCCTGCCGGTTGCCAACTTACAATAAGGAACATTGCATACATCAAATATAATCACAATCATGGCCATATCACATCACTGCACACCCCTGCAAAACAAAGTTAGACGCCTCTACTTTCTTTGCATTTTTACGTGGTTTGGGGCTTTCTATAAGTGTTGTTCTAACTTACGAACAAGAACCACAACATTGATACTAGCATTGTTGATCACCCGTTGTAAATTGGATCTTAACTATGCTAGGAGAAACAGGCACCCGCAAAGCCACTTATGCAATACAAGTTGCATGTCAAGCGTGGAGCAAGTCTCATGAACGATGTCATGTAAGGTTAGCCCGGGCCGCTTCATCCCAACATACCGCAAGATGCAAAGTACACAAGAAGCAATCGACAATAAAAGCATCAACGCCCACAATGACCATTGTGTTCTACTCGTGCAACAGATCTACATATAGACACGACTCTGATACCACTGTAGGGTTTCGTAGCATGGAAAACAAAAAATTTCTATCGCATACAAACAAAAAAGACAAGATCTATCTACGAGATTGTAGCAACAAGTCGATGGAATAACTTACCCTCGAAGATTCCAAAGTATTTAACGAGAGCGGATTCTCGTGGGTGATGTAGTCGTACTCTTCCCGATCTCAAGATCGTGTAGACGATCCTTCCAAGACGCTGCGTCCGGCAGCTCATGATCGGTCACACCTTCTACTCGACGAAGACCTTCCTCTCCCTTGTTCCAAAGAAAATGGAGGTTGTAGCACTCTCGCGATTCCGCAAAGACAACGGCGTGGTACCGGAAGTAGAGGGGAGATCCCGCAGGGCTTCGCCTTAAGCCGGAGCGAGTATGGTGGAGTATGAGAGAGCTATTAGTGGTCTAGGGTTTAGACACACCAATTAGAAGGATCTAAATCGAAGGCTAGGGCAATTAGAAGCTCTAAACCAAAACGGCTCTAAACCGGAGGCTTTGGCTAGGGTTTAGATTAGAGTATAGGAACTTGTGTGTCTAGAGGAGGAGGCCCTGCCCCTCCTTTTATAGGTGGAGGGGGCCGACGGCCAAGGGGAGAGAGGGGAGTCCCTCCCCAACTCGGCTTGGTGGAGGTGCCGCCGGTTGGAGGAGGGATTCCCTCCCCAACTCGGTTTGCCCCCTCTTTCATCTTTCCCTCTCTTTCCTGTTTTAGCCGTTAACTTTTCAAACTTGCTATTTGACTTTTCAGTTTAGGATTCAATTTAATCCTTCATTTGGAACAGCGAGAACACTTAGTACATGATGCAATCATTCCAATATGTAATGACACATTCATGTACCCCTCCCCCCCCTGAGTGCCGGACATTCCGGAACCTTCTAGAACATTCCCGATGAAAACACCGGAATCATTCCCGAACTCCGAAACGGGACTTTCCTTATATGAATCTTATTCTCCGGACCATTCCGGATCACCTCGTGATATCCCGGATCACATCCGAGACTCCGAACAACATTCGGTCTCTTTCTCATAATACCATAACTACTCAAACAACGTCGAATCCTTAAGTGTGTCTCCCTACGGTTCGTGAATTATGCGGACATGATCGAGACACTTATTCGAAGAATAACCAATAGAGGAATCTGGAAATTCATATGGCTCCCACATATTTCTACGATTACTTTGCGATCGAATGAACCACTTACATACGATACCAATTTCCCTTTGTCTCACGATAGTTTACTTATCCGAGGTTATGATCGTCGGTATCTCTGCATACCTAGTTCAACCTCGTTATCGATAAGTACTCTTTTCGCTCCGTGATATGTGATCCCTTGTGAGCTACCACATGCTTGCAAGCTAATTGGATGACATTCCACCGAGAGGGCCCAGAGTATATCTATCCGTCATATGGATGGACAAATCCCACTCTTGATCCATGTGTTTCAACCAATACTTTCCGAACACTCAATGCCACCTTTATAGCCACCCAGTTACGGTGTGGTGTTTGATGTCATCAAAGCATCCATCTGGTAAAGGTGATATGCATGATCTCATGGTCGAAGGAATCAGGTTACTATGTATCAGAAAGCATATAGCAATTGAACTATTGAAATGACTTGATCTTTGTGCTACGCTTATCTATAGGAGTATGTCCACCATATCATTCTCATAACGATATGATCTTGTTGTTGATAACATCTCAATGTTCATGATAGGTAAACCACAATCATTAATCAACCAACAAGCTAGTGAAGTATAGAGGCTATACTAGGGACTTCAAATTAAGTTTACAAATCACACAAGTATCAATGTTTCCTTGTTAATACTATTATAGCATGAATGTAAACATTTATCATAAACACAAAGATATAATAATAACTACATTTATTATTGCCTCTAGGGCATATCTCCAACAGTACTAATGAGGGGTGGTAACTAGTGGAGTTTCACTAAGTCCAAACTTACATCTTAGGCTGATATCAAGGTTTCTAGCTTAGGCCAAATTTTATGCTCTTTTAGCAACCTTCAGCACAGCTGTCTAGTATCTACCAAACTCTTAGGTAGACTCTAAGTAAGCTTTGATAAAGAAAATAAAGTAAGAATCTTGCCATAAAACTAGGATTGGTTTAACAAGTAGGTAGGATCACAAGGGGTTTGTGGCATCAGTAGGGTATCTTGCAAGGGTTAGCTTGCATCAATATCAGTATCAGCTTGCATAGGTATAGTATCTTGCAAGTGTTAGCTTGCACATTCACTAGTAGTACTAGGCTTGCTAAAGTAGAGTGTCTTGCAAGTTTTATCTTGCATTGGTATAGTATCAGCTTGCATAGGTATAGTATCTTTCAAGTGTTAGCTTGCACATTCACTAGTAGTACTAGGCTTGCTAAAGTAGAGTGTCTTGCAAGTTTTAGCTTGCATTGGTATAGTATCAGCTTGCCTTGTGCAGAGCAGTGGTTGAAGTTCTCCTCGGCTTCCTCTTCGTAGTTTCATCCTTCCTCCTCGTATCCTTGGTCGGTACTAGCGTCTATGAATAAATACGAGGTACACAATCACCAAAAAATACTTAACTACTTGCAATCATCACACACAAGGGTCCTATAGATGATCTAGCATAATCTTTAACATTACAAGGTTAAGGATTGGTTTAAATCTTTTATTTTTAGAAAAGTAATTTCTACTCATTGAAAAACAACTTAAGATTTAATATTCTCCAAACTAAACATGGGATCATGTTGACACATGTCATCACCACATATTGTAGTCCATGGGAATGTGATTTAAAGTGGTGTCACAATTTAATAAGGTTTTACCCTTTTATTTTAATTAAATAAAGTGGCTAGAAATGCTTATGAAGCATTCTTTTATTACTTGAACATTATTTCTGCAAGTAAACCTATATATTTTTATATTTCTGAAAGGTATGGTTAAATGTGATTTTTGAGAGTTGGAATCAACTCAAAAGCTTTTATGGTTTAAATTTGAAAAATGTTTGAATGCAGAAAAGCTTCCGCCTTGTTATTTTTACTATGGTTGATCTACAGATCCAAATGACTTGAATCCAACGGTCTTGGATTAAGCATTCACAGACCTTTCCAAAAAAATTGGTTTCATTCAATTTGGTGCACTGAATCGATCTGGGTTGATTTTTGAAGTTGGGTGCTGAAGTGTGTTTGAATTGAAATAGAAAAGATTTAATTTGAATTGCTGGGCTGCGTGGGAAATTCTAACGGGCCGGCCTGCTAAGCGCAGTGCTCCCGCAGGCTTCTTAAGTGGGTGTCCCCACTCGTCAGTGACACGGGGCTGGGCGAAGCGGTATGGGGCAACGTGGATCGTTTGATCTAGTTCTAATCCAACGGCTGAGGGTCATCGTCGACGCGGGACAACTCCGGCGAGAACGAAACCTAGCGCGGCCAGTGAGGGGTGCTGGGGGCTCACCGGGGTACGGGCGAGGGTCGGCGAGGCGGGCGAACGACGAAGTCGACGACGGCGAACCTCCTGGTACCGGTGGCTTCTCCTGGGGCGGCTCCAATCGCTGGCTCCCTTCTTCTCCGGCAGCGGCAGGCTCCAGTGAAATTCCGGCGAGGTGGTGCTCGCCTTGCTCTGAGGACGGTGTGGCACGATCAGTGAGGAGAGGGGAGTGAGATGGTGTGAAGAAATCGTGTGGGGGTGGCCTCTAATTATAGTCGAGCAAGGGGACCGTCGTGGCACACGGTGAGCTCGTCGGGGGCGACGTTACAGGCGGCTAATGGCATGGGCAAGGGTAGGGGACGGTGCTGTGTCTCCTGGCGATGCTCAACGACATGGTCGCGAGGCATGGGGCCGTGTGTTTTGGTCTGGAACGGCCGGTGCTCTGCGCGGCAGAGGCGGCGTCTTCGACGGCGGGCGGTGGCTGTATGGCACGGGGCGGCAAACGGGGATGTCTGGCGGTCTCCTGGGTCGGTGGTGATCGTGTGTGCACGCGGTGAGGGCGGCACGCGGTCTGTGGACGCTGGTCGAGGGTGGCGCTCTGGCGCACGCTCGGCATGGTCTGCGCGCCAGCGCGTGGTCGTGGCTTGGCAACGCTCGCGGCTGGGACAGGGAGTGGCGGTGGACGGTGGGCTGCCTCCTAGACAAGGTTGGCAAGGCTAGTTCTTCCTCTAGCCTGCTGTCCACAATGGGGTGACATTGGGGGTGCTCGGCTGTTCACCATTAATGACAATGGCAAGCTCACATGGGTGCTAGTGTTGGGCTAATCTTTCTAGATGATCTACTTAGTTGTGTGTGAGCTAACTAGGGAAAAAGTTAGGCAAGAATCACTGCACACTATAGTGTTTGATGTTTTGTTTGATTTGTTTCTGCAACCTGTTTGATGAAATGGCCGCATGAAATCAAGTTTTGAATTTTGAAATAAATTTTGGTGGGTTTGCTAGATTGGTGCTGGTGAGTCTGCAGATGCTTGGGTTTTAAAAGTTGAGCTTGTTTGAGTGGGTTTTGGAAAAGTGGGATCTTCCCATATAAAGAAGATTCAATTTTGAATTGTCATTTAAACTATGCATTTGAAAGTTTCTGGATGATCACAAAGTGGGCCTTGATACCTTGTTATGAGTATATTCAAGGGGTGCAAAGATCCAGAAAAGTTTCTGTTAGGTTTTGGAAGTTTGAGACAGCCCAAGTAGGCATGGGATTTAAATTGGTCAAAATGACCATTCACTTAATATATTTGTTTTGATTTACTTATCTTTAGGAAAAGTGTGGGAAATGTTTTAGATGATGTTCATTTCACCTAAGAAACATTTTACAAGCAATGGATCACACAAACAAGGTGGTTTTTAAAGAAATTCAAAATCCATGCATACACATATACATGTATTCATGAGTTTATTTAGAAAAGTTTTAGTTAACCCTAATCTTGATGATTAGTGTTTGATGATCTAAGTTTGGTATTTTTGGGATGTTACACCTTTCCAGCATTTGTGGGACATATCTTACTTCCCATCGCAAGTTTCCGCTAGCTATTTTTACTGCAGTGGCATAGTCGATTAACCAATCTTGCGGTTTGGTACTCCCATTGTATGTTTTCGTGCCCCTATCCAGCTGAAAGTTCGACACTGGCGGCTCGCCCATGATCTGAGGGCCAAAACACGCCGTACCAGGCGGACGTTGCTCCTCTAATAAGCCAGATCGGTATAACCTGTCCAGTTTTGACCTTGCGTCATTCGACAAAAAATTTCTGTAATGATTCTTTCCTGTATTCCATAATGGTCATTTCCACCACGTCCTTCATACTCCATATCTGAGTAACCATCATTGTAACTCTCATTTGCCTGATTATGGCGAGTTGGTCTCACTTCCCTTTCCTGCCGAGGTTCATACCTCGGCTGTGGATTGGGCGGCGGGATATTGTTCTCATGATTTTCTGTTCCGAGGTCTCCATTACATCGGCTTCCGTTGCCTTTGTTGGCACGGTGGGGGTTTCATTCACCACTGTTACCTCGGCTTCCATTGCCTCTGTTCTCATTGATCTTTTCAGCTACCGTCGGATCATACGGTACAATCTTCTTGTTTCTTTTTCCTGAAGTTACTGCTCTATCTTTTCGCGCATTGTTTCCGGGTGAAGATGCTGCTGCCACGATAGAAGGGTGTCGCACTGCATTTAATGAACCATACGTGAGGCACCAGGTCTTGCCGGGTCTGCCCTAAGCATTTCTTCATTCTGCTGGTTCTCAATGCGCACCAGCTCATTCACTCTTTCTTGCTATTTCTGCCGGGCTTCGCCGGTTAGTCCTTCTAACTCTAGTGCAGCGGCATTTGCCGCCCTTAGGTTCTTTGTCGGGGTGCTATACCTCGGCAAACCTAGGTCGACCGAATCTGCCTTATGAGTCTCATGCTCTTTATTGATATCATCCATGGGGTTTTTCCCTCTCAATCTTAATTCATCGACCCTCTCGGGGGTGACATCTAGCTTATTTGCCTTAGCATATTCTTGCAGGGTCCTGTTTAAGGATTCCCGCAATGCCGACACCTTTTTTGCCTCTACCAGCACCTTTTGCCTGGTCTCTTCTAACTCTGCTTGAGCATTAGCCGGATCAAGTACCGGTGCTACAGGCGTTGTCAGATTATCTATAGTTGCCTCGAGAATATTTTCTCGTCTTTCAAGAGGCGCCATCTTACCCTTGGTGCCTTCGGGGTTGTCTCCTGCACCTCGGCTAGCTTGGCTGCCGAAGGATCTACCTCGGTGGGCTGCGGAGCTTCCTGCTTTGTGGTCACCTATACTCCCGTCATCGGATCCTTGCTTGATCTGGCGCCTGCTGCTCCCGCCTGCACCCTGGCCGCAACCATTACCTCAACGCTGCTGACGGGGCGTTCTCCACGCGGACCGTTCGCGGTGTTGAGGGGGGGGCTCTCCTGCAACAATAACTTGGTGAGGATAAACGCCGGAGGTGTCGACGCCGTTGCGTGGAGGAGTTTTTCTCCTGAAGCTGCCTGCATTATCGCTGACATAGTCACAGAGATCAAATCTCCGGAATAAGCCAGAGACAACGCGATCGCCAGTGTGGATGAAGTTTCCCGTCCGGATCTTGACTCCATCTAGCACGGAAGATGCCATGGGTAGGCTAAAGTATGGGGCCAATGGATGCTAGAGGGATCTGGGGAGGTAAGATGTAGTTAATTCTACACACGAATGACTAACATACAGATCTTTATTTCTCCTCACTTGGGCTACAAGTGCTCCTTGAGCTGTATGCAGGAAAAGAAGATGAACCTTTACCAGCCTAACGGTATAGAATGAGTCGATCCCCTCTCAGGGATCCAAGCCTCTCCTTATAAAGGGGTGCCTTGGCTCCTCTAGGGCTGACGTGGCGAGCATATTCGAAGAATATGCTTGTCCGAATATAGTAACTCGGCGACCTCCTTTCCGTGTCGCCCTTCTAATGACGACAAAGTTCCAGAGAAGCCCACCTGCACGCCTCGGGCTCCAGGACTGTCACCTCCGTGACCTCCTTCTGCCCTTCTGCTGCTCTGCGCCTTGTCCTTTGTGCTTGGCTCTGTTCAGATTCCTCCTAGCCCATGGCTAGGGTTTAACTATAGGCACCTCCTTCTCCTGCAAGCTTCATGTCATTCGGCCCTGCCTCGCTTAACTCGGCTCGGCCTTCACCTGCATTTAGGTTATTCGGACTTACCCGGTCGACTTAACACGTACGTCGGCCGGGTAATGTACAACTCCTCCTACAAATGTCATGGTCGTGCTTATCTCGGCAGACCTTTACATGATTCGGCCGATATAAACAGTAACTCGGCATAAGACTGGGGAAACTCCTTTTGTCTTCCCCTATCTTGACCCTATCCGGGGTCCCCTCCCCAACACCGAACCTCTCCTGAGCCCCGGTGAGCTTCCCACGACCCCCACTGAGCCGCTAGGGTTCGATATCGCCGGTGACATGTTCATCATCGACGACGACCCTCAGACGTCGATCACCCTTATAATCCAACGCACCACATCGCCCCGTACCGCTTCGCGTGTTATGAGCCACTAACGGGTGGAAGCCCCCCTGTCAGCTGAGCCCCGCCCTGCAGATTGACACTGGGCCGTCCCATTAGCATCTCCCGCGCAGCCCAACAGTTTGAATTTAGATTTTTCTATTTTAATTCAAACTCAGTTGTGTACCCAGTTTCAAAAATCAATCCAGCTCTATTTGATGAACCAAATTGCATGAAACCAATTTTGTTAGAAAGGTAATGAAATGCTTAATCCAAGCCCGTTGGATTCAAACCATTTTGATCTGTAGATCACCCTTGATAAAAATAACAAGTCTGAAGCTTTTCTGCATTCAAACATTTTTCAAATTTCAACCATAACAGCTTTTGAGTTGATTCCAACTCTCAAAAATCACATTTGATTATACCTTTCAGAATATATAAAAACATCTGGGTTTACTTACAAATATAATGTTGAAGCAACAAGAGAATGCCACATAGACAATTCTAGTCACTTTATTTAACTATAATAAAAGGTTAAACCTTATTAAATTGTGACACGACTTTAAATCACATTTCCATGTACTGAAATATGTGGTTATGACATGTGTCAACATGATACCATGTTTGAGTTGGAGAATATTAAATCTTAAGAAGTTTTTCAATGAGTAGAAATTACTTTTCTCAAATTAAAAATATAAGGCAAATGCTTTAATCTTGTAATGTTAGTGATGATGCTAGATCATATATAGTGCCCCTTTTGTGTGATGATTGAAAATAGTTAAGTATTGTTTGGTGATTGTGTACCTCGTACTTATTTATAGACGCTAGTACCGACCAAGGATACGAGGAGGAAGGAGGATACTACGAAGAAGAAGCCGAGGAGAACTTCAACCACTGCTCTGCACAAGGCAAGCCAATACTTGCAAGCTATTAACTTAGCAAGCTTATAGTGTGTCCTATGCAAGCAAATACTTGCTTGTTACCATGCCAACTATATGCCTTAAACATATGTGATCATACCTACGTCATAACCCAATCCTAGTTTTACTTGCAAGCTTTATACTTTATTTCTTTATCAAAGATTTCTCGTAGAGTTTACCTAAGTAACTTGTAGATTCTAGGAAGATAATTGAAGGTTGCATAAAGAGCATTAAAATTGGCCTAAGCTAGATAATCTTGATGTCATCCTAAGGCATGAGATTGAACTTAATTAATCACCACTTCTTTACCACCCCTCATTAGTACTTACCACACTTGTAGATGCTAGTGCTAAGCATAAAACTTGATCAATTTTAGATGGGAATACTTGGTGAAAATGGTTATAAAAACCTTGGAATGATGAGTCATTCTACTGAAACGTTTTGACATGTGTTTTCGAACACCAGATGATTTTGATGATGAAAATGTTGAGGCATGAGCCTTAGCCCTTTATAAAACTGATGGTTGTCCGGATGCAATAGCATTCCAATTTTACCATACAACCAAAATACCCTAAAATTGGGTAGGGCTTGACTGGAAACTTATATACCTTGGTATGGGTTCCCTCACTGCCAAGGTCTGAGCTGAGGCTACCTTGTGAAGATTGTCCACCTGTGCAGTACCCAAGATGACAGTTGGTCATGGTTGGGAGGCCAAACTCACAGGAGAGGTGCCTATACTAGGGAGTGTAATTGAAAGGTTAGGATTGATAATCTGAATACTAAGTATGGTGAATTGAGGATTTGTTCCTTACGGATGTATCGAATGTTGTGGTGAAAGTGTACAATATCTGCAGAGTGTCAAACTATTCGAATAGTCGCGTCCCCGGTTATGGATAGTTGGAGTGGCCATACTGTTCCCCCGTCAGATGTTTTCAAAATGACTTATGAAATGAATTGAGACTTTGACTTGACCACAACAGAGTTGTGATATGAAATTCAAGTTCCCACTTAGGTGTTATAAAACTTCAACTAGCATTCTTTCCTTCTGAACTTAGTAGAGGTAAATATGGATTTTTTCAAAACAACCATAGAGCTTAGTGTCCTACTAAAAAACCCTCCCTTCACTTGTGAGTATTAGTTTGCGAGTACTTAAAGAGTACTCATGGATTTGTCCCTTGCTATTCCCGTGGCCAGACTATGAAGAGGAGTACCAGGATGATGGACCGGAGGAAGGTTACGACAACTAGGATCATCTCCCATCGTCAGCATTTCGTTTGACCCCGAAGATGGAGCTTCGCCTACGCTACCTTTATTATTACGTTATTCCGCTGCTTGAGTTGTATTAAGAACTGGATCATGAGATTCTTATTTTTGTAAGACCTTATGTATGGGTTGTAATGGATGATGTACTGTGGTATCCAAATCTGTTATGTCTCGCAAAAATGGTAATCCTGGGATTGTGATGTATGGCATAACAGGCATCTGGGATTAAAAATCCGAGTGTTGACAAGTTGGTATCAGAGCCATCCTGACCATAGGAGACCCTAGTTAGACTGGACGTTTGAATCAAAAAATTAGTTTCAAAACCAAAGGAAGCAAATATTTACAAAAACTTATTCCGATTCTTATCACTTGGTTTCTTTCATAAAAATTCATGTTCCTCAAAAACTCTTGCAAAATACCTAAATTTCGGCACACTTGATCACTCTACTAACTTACTCATCCTATATTTTTATAGATGAACGTGAAGTACAACAAGTTTGATCAGTTGGGGAATTGAGGAGACCTCATCTTTGAGCTGGATTTGGACCATCTTTCGAAACTTCTGGAGCGTCCACACCCCAAGTTCTTTGGAGCTCAGCTCAATGATCAAAGAGGAGAAGATCTGCAGTGGCTAATTGTTGCAACTCTGGAAAGATTGAACCTCCCACTACAAAGGGAATTCAGTTCACCTTAAGAGAGTACAAAGGGCTCGATGGACTTGCCAGGGCCATGCAGGAAGCTCTTGCCCATCTGTGTGGGCGGAGTATCAACCAGATCAAGGGTACCCGCTTTGATTTCTTTCCAAGACGATATGCTATGGGACAGCCACGGGAAGCCCCATACCACCACGAGCTGAAGACTCAGTTGGACCACCTTAGCTTCATGATGTATGATCATCAACAGGAACTGGACAATGCCCGTGATTACTCCAACCACAAGTCCGCCATCATCAAGACGAAGGATCAGACCATCTCCATGCTAGCGAAGGACCGCAAGTCTCGCCGCCATCAGCTTTACAAGAAGGAGCGCATCATTGCTCATCTTCTCCACCGTATCTCGGATTTGGAGGAGACCATCCACGAGAGAGACACATAATTGGAGGAAAGGGAGAATGTCGGAGAAGATCTTCATGGAGACCCCTACTCCTATCTCAGCGATGATGATGATTTTTTGGAAGATCAGGCCATGGACTTCTTCACCGTTGAGGAGGATTTAGCCTTCATCGATGACGATGAGGATGATGAGGATGACGATTACACCGACTCTGAGGAGTAGTAGCACTTGATCACTAGCATAGTGAGTTGTATTCGGTCCCGCTGTATTGTAGTTTCAAAATGGTTCTTAAAACCATCTGTTTACCTTTGTTGTGGTGTGTGTTTGTATCGTGTGCTATGAATGAATGAATGAAAAGCAAGTTGCTAGAAAATCTGAGTCGAACTTTAAAAACTTTCCAAAGTCCCTGAACCTTAGAAATTTCCCTGTTTTCTCATGATCTATCTAAAATCTTCAGATGCCTCGTGGAGGAAGTGGTTCATCCCCGGACCCGATGTTGCAGATCCTGCAAATGTTGGTTTCTGACCGCGAAGCTGTAAGAGAAAACGTCAAGCCAACCTAGCCATCCTGCAGTAGATAGCTCAGCTGGCCCACAACAATCAAGGACAAGGAAATCAGGACAACCATGGATCTAAGCTCAAGAATTTTCAGAACACCAAACCACATGTTTTCACTAAGTCGGAAGAGCCCTTAGACGCAGATGATTGGCTGCAAACCATGGAAAACAACCTAGAAATCGCCATTGTGGAATCTAACGAGAAAGTTCTGTTCACCACCCACTATCTAGCCGGAGATGCTAGAGCATGGTGGAAGAGCGTTCGTGCAATGACCGGAGGACAGATGATGACCTAGGAGGAATTCAAGGTCAAGTTCAGCAGAACCCATGTGCCACCGGGTTTGATGAAGACAATGAGAGATGAGTTCAGAGAACTAAAGAAAGGAAGGATGACCGTAGTGGAATACTGTGACAAATTCTTGTATTTAGCTAGGTATGCCCCGGATGAGATCGACACTGAAGCCAAGAAGAAAGAAAGATTCCTGAATGGTTTGCATGATGAGATGCAGACTGTATTGGTCAATATCCCCTTTGCTGATATTGAATCCCTAGTCGACTCTGCCATCCAGATGGAAGGAAAAATCAACCAAGACAATGAGAACCGCAAGCGTCGCATGATGCATTAGCCAGGAACCCATCATACCCCAAAGTATCGGCCCAACCCATCTCCAGGATTTGCCCCGAGAACCAACAAACCCCCGATGAACTGTCGGACCTATCCCAACCGTGGAAACCCGAGGCCCGGAGGAAATCACAATAACCCCAGCATCTCTAACAATTTCAACCGTGCACCACCCAAGTTCGACAACAACAATGCTACCGACAACACCAACTCTGCCTCGAGGACTGGAAGCAATGTTGTGCCTGTTGCAGCAAAGGACAAGTCACAAGTGACTTGTTATGACTGTGGAAATAAGGGTCACTACTCCAATGACTGCCCCAAGAAGAATGCCGCAGCCCCCAATGCAAATGCCCCAGCTCAGCAGCAGCGTCGTGTTCAGCACGGAAGAAGGTTTGCCCCAGGGAACTCGCTCAACCGCAATGGCCGTCTTTTTCTCATGCATGTTGAAGAAGCCCAGGAAGCTCCAGAGGTCGTGCTGGGTATGTTTTCTGTTAATTCAGTACTTGCTAGAGTGTTGTTTGATTCTGGAGCATCACACTCATTTGTCACTGAAGAATTTGCATGCACTAGTAAGATTCAACCAACCAAACTGAAGCATGTTATGATTGTTCAAATCCCCGGTTCAACCACCAAAGCTAGGAAAATTTGCAAAGTCGTCCCTATCCGAATCCATGGCATAGATTTTTATGCTAATCTGATAGTACTCGGAACTAAAGGTTTGGAAGTAGTACTAGGAATGGATTGGATGTCCAAACATAAAGGATTAATTGACTGTGCCAAGAAAGCCATAACCATGACCAGTACAGCCGGAATATCAGTCGAGCATGTATCTGAAACCTTACCTCGTCAATTCAAGTGCAACAAGAGTATATCCCAACCTACCATTGACCAAGTCCGGATAGTCTGTGAATACCCCGATGTATTTCCAGATGTTTTGCCCGGTATGCCCCCAGATCGGGATATCGAGTTTATCATCGAACTAATCCCCGGAACAGGACCCATAGCCCAGAGACCATATAGTATGAACCCGTCTGAACTAGCAGAACTGAAGAAGCAACTAGATGCTATGTTGGAAATTGGATTGATTCAACCAAGTGTGTCACCATGGAGATAAACCTGTCTTGTTTGTGGACAAGAAAGATGGAGGTAACCGTTTGTGCACGGATTATCGGAAGTTGAATGATGTCACTATCAAGAACAAATACCCATTGCCCAAGATAGAAGATTTGTTTGATCAATCAATCCAGCTCGATTTAATGAACCAAATTTCATGAAACCGATTTTGTTAGAAAGGTACTGAAATGCTTTTCAAATAACAAGTCAAAAGCTTTTCTGCATTCAAACATTTTTCAAATTTCAACCATAATAGCTTTCGAGTTGATTCCAACTATCAAAAATCACATTTGATCATACCTTTCAGAATATATAAAAACATATGGGTTTACTTACAAAGATAATGTTCAAGCAACAAAACAATGCCACATAGACAATTCTAGTCACTTTATTTAATTATAATAAAAAGGTTAAACCTTATTAAATTATGACACCACTTTAAATCACATTTCCATGTACTGAAATATGTGGTGATGGCATGTGTCAAGATGATCCCATGTTTGAGGTGGAGAATATTAAATCTTAAGAAGTTTTTCAATGAGTAGAAATTACTTTTCTCAAATTAAAATAAATAAGGCAAATGCTTTAATCTTGTAATGTTAGTGATGATGCTAGATCATCTATAGTGCCCTGTTTGTGTGATGATTGAAAATAGTTAAGTATTGTTTGGTGATTGTGTACCTCGTACTTATTTATACACGCTAGTACCGACCAAGGATACGAGGATACTACGAAGAAGAAGCCGAGGAGAACTTCAACCACTGCTCTACACAAGGGAAGCCAATACTTGCAAGCTATTAACTTAGAAAGCTTATACTGATACCTATGCAAGAAAATACTTGCTTGTTACCATGCCAACTATATGCCTTAAGCATATGTGATCATACCCACTTGATAACCCAATCCTAGTTTTACTTGCAAGCTTTATACTTTATTTCTTTATCAAAGCTTTCTCGTAGAGTTTACTTAAGTAACTTGTGGATTCTAGGAAGATAATTGAAGGTTGCATAAAGAGCATTAAAATTGGCCTAAGCTAGATAATCTTGATGTCATCCTAAGGCATGAGATTGAACTTAATTAATCACCACTTGTTTACCACCCATCATTAGTACTTACCACACTTGTAGATGCTAGTGCTAAGCATAAAACTTGATCAACTTTAGATGGGAATACTTGTTGAAAATGGTTACGAAAACCTTGGAATGATGAGTCATTCTACTAAAATGTTTTGACATGTGTTTCCGAACACCAGATGATTTTGATGATGAAAATGTTGAGGCATGAGCCTTAGCCCTTTATAAAACTGATGGTTGTCTCGATGCGATACCATTCCAATTTTACCGTACAACCAAAATACCCGAAAATTGGGTAGGGCTTGACTGGAAACTTATGTACCTTAGTATGGGTTCCCTCACGGCCAAGGTCTGAGATGAGGCTACCTTGTGAAGATTGTCCACCTATGTAGTACCCAAGATGAAAGTTGGTCATGGTTGGGAGGCCAAACTCACAGGAGAGGTGCCTATACTAGGGTGTGTAATTGAAAGGTTAGGATTGATTATCCGCATATTGTGTGTAACACCCTCAGAATCGACCCTATGCAAGTTTCAGCGATTCCCGCCAAACCCGCATAGAAGCGATTCAAAGGTGCCCACCAGGCACTTTCATGCGGGTGGAAAACGAAGTAATAGCATTACACAACAGTCCTCGATGGGACCCACAGAACAGATATATATACAACAGCGACTCAATGAGTCAAGAATACAGATATAATATACAAAGATCCAAATCACCTTGAAAATGATAGAGCGTCCGACTACGGACGAGATGCAAATGGGGCTAAGAGCCCTAAAGAATAACCAATGGCGTCCATAACCCTGCCCAGGCCAAGCCGGAAGGGTAACCCGGCTAACGACGTCGATCTCAAAACCTGCTTAAACAAAAGGGGGTGCCGACAAAGGGCAAAGGAAAAAGAGAGAGCGGTCAGTACTGAGGCCAGTACACGGCGAGACTAGAATTCGTCGGTCCTCGCCTACATAGGTATGGTGGACTGAAGCGGCAGCGCAACATGCACTAAAAAACCTATAGAGACTCGATATAACTAGCGGCTATCAGAGAGGGGTAAGAAAGACCTATTCGGTACCAATCTGATACTACCACCAAACATACCCATCCTGGTGTTTCACCCTCGAGACCAAACGAGGAAGTCAACCGAGGAACTCACACAGTTGACAGTTTTATTTATTCAGTTATCGTTGCAGTAATTACTAGTCAGGTATAGATAGTCATCTGGATATAATAAGCAGTGGGCAATTTTAGTTAACCATTCCGTTGTAGTTGCGACACTTACTAGCCAAATACAATTAGCATGAGATATCCCAAACCCAGCAGTTGTTGGTACTTTTATTTAGCCATTCCGTTATAGTTGCAATACTTACTAGTCAGGTACAATGGTAGCAAGCGACAACCCAAACAAGCAATTGTTGGCAATTTTATTTAGCCATTCCATTATAGTGAAGCTGATTACTAGTCATTATAAAGTCAAATTTATAGCACTACTTTAGTTATAGTTGTCTATGATCGAGATACTGTGCTCCAAGTCGTCCATAACCGCGGACACGGCTTTCAGAAAGTTTTACCCTACAGGGGTGCACAAATAGCAACACACACTCGATCAACCTCGGAAAAACCAAATCAAAACCCAACGAGGCCTTCGCGACAAAGCAATCACCAGATTCAGAAATATTTCAGGGGGCCACCCCATTAAGTATACCCGCAACAAAGCTGGCCGGCTCCGATACGGACTCAAGGTTTGTGGGGACGGCTGTAAACGACTGGGAACCCGAAAATGTGACTAGGCTTGTCGATACAGCGAAAACGTGTCACGATCCTAAACAGTACAGGTGCTCCTCGCACAATCATAAATAAAGCAGTAAAGCATGGCATAAGTACAGGATAGTAAATAAAACCTCAAACTAGTTTGTGGCCCCAAGAAATAAGAATGAATCAAGCTTTGGCTCAGGGGGGTCCCATAATCCTCCAGGATGTGGATAGCGCGAATATTCAAGGAACAGGTGTCAAGTACTCGGGGTCCTACGGGACAAAATTGGACGGTTAACAACCAAATAACATCTATTGCCCACCTGTGCCTCTGCATTTACCTACTTCAATTTTAGTTGTTAAACAGTAATTAAAGTGTTGATCATCTCCAACAATAAACACACGACAATACTCCAACAACTGTGGTACTTGACGACACGCAACAGCACTTGAGCAAGCGGCTACGACGCGCAGGTCCAACTATCTACCAAACAACAGGTAATAGGAGGTGTCCAAGGCAATATAAGGCTGCAAGGGATATCACGGGTACGAAAACTAGAGCAACGCAACACAGATAGCAATAGATCAACAGGAGGGAATAAATACTATAAAAGTAAGATAGGTAGAAAGGGGAAGGTGCTCGCCTGATAAACATTGCCGAAGGTTCATCCGAAGGTCGGGTCGACACTCGCATCAACTCATCGGCCTAATCCGTGAAGAAGCAAAGCACTAGAAGAAACACCGGATGCACTATTTAATACAACGGCAGAAGATCGGGCATGATGCATGTATGATGTATGACATGGCAAAGGTGCGATGCAATTAGGCAATATTAAGCGGAACCGGGGGTCCCGAAAATTAAATATATGGTTCCAGTTGTTTAGATACCCCGCAATTTAAATGTTATATTAACAAGACAAAACATGGCATCGGTTTGCTACACAAATTTAAATGGGACCAATATACGACTAGCTTTGCCCTCATATGGCCCCATATTTAATTTAGGTGAATCGACTAAATGCCCCCAACAACCACAGACAAGTATGCATGCAACATGAATGATTTAATGCAACAAGTTTATTATTTATAAAATATAGGTCACAGAAAAGAGGTCACACTTTGGGTTCGGCGAACTTGGGCTCCGGGGATTCAGGGTCGGTTCTCAGGGTCCGGAGGGCAAACGGTTCGACGGGATTGTTCTCGGATAACAGAGTAGATCTTGGCGTTCCGCGAAGAAGGCTTGGTTCGGCGTCGGGGCGCATCGGATTCGTCCTGGTCGGTGTCGATCTTGTCGTTGCGAAGATCTTGTCGGGTCCGCGCCATCAAGTCGGTCTTGGCATTCGGGGTGAAGAACTTGGCATCCTCGAGGAAGTACTTGTCGTATCCGTGAAGAATATCATGTTGGTCCACGGGGTTCGGGCTTCGAGGTTCGACGAGGGATCGGGGCCTACGGATTCCAGAAGTGGATCTTGCGGTTTCCATGACGGAGGTATTGTCGTGCCATGAGGAAGATCTTGGGTACCGACAATCATCGGTTCCATGTCGGAGTTCTTGTCGAGGGTCTTCGGATTTGGCTCCGTCACCTTCTCTTGTCGCATTGGTACACCTTTGATATATAACGGAGTTGTCGGTCGATCTTGGCGGCCACGGTACAAAGCGACAACAAGAGGCAAAGATCTTATACGCAGGAGGCCTCACTGTCACTACAGTGACAACTCCTCCACACAATCGAGGCAACACCAAGGAGACAAGTACAAAGCGAGCAGTTTACCACGACAAAGGCCGAGATGCCTGGTTCACGAGGCAGAGATGCAGCAGGCCGGACCGCTAGACGCGGAGCGGCGCAGGGGCGGAGCCAGGTGGGGGCGACCCTTGACGGCGGCAGGGCGGGACTGGCGCGCAGGTGGCGGTCGACAGTGAGGTCTAGCCGGGCGAGGCAGATGCGATGGCTGCAGAGGCCCGCGGCGGCGCTCCTGTAGGAAGAAGAGGCGGGGAGGAAGTTCGCGAGTTCCGGCGTGACGCATGACGAGGCGGGATCAGCCTGGAGAGAGCGAAGCGGCGGGGCTCGCGGGGAGGGCGGCGAGCGGGAACGCAGGGGCGGAGGAGGGCGCTGGCAGCGGCCAGATGGCGAGGAGGCGGGCGGCAGATCCGGCCAGAGAATGTCGGGCTCCGGCGAGGCAGCGGCAGCAGGCGCGATGAAGGAGGCCGCATGAAAGCAAGGGGAAGGTGACATACTTCTCCTGGTGACGGCGCTCTGCGGGTAGAAGGGCGGCCAGGAGAGGGAGGCAGGGCGACCTGGGGGAGACGCTGGCCGCGAGGTCAACGAGGAGGAGCAGAGGGGCGTCACGGTGGCGTCGGGAGTTGAGCGAGGCGGCGGGGTTTGCGGCAGTGAGGCGAGGCAGGAAGATCGCCTTGGAGAGGAGCGTCAGAGGTGGGGATTCGAGCGGGGAGAGAGGAAGGGGATCGCGGGCTCTGCGGGGGGGGGGGGGAAGGAAGCGTGTGTGGCGTGGGGCGATTGTCGCGGGGTGTGAGACGTGCCAGGGAGAGTGGGGTCAGGGTGACGCGTGAGGGACGCGGTCGGTGGGGAGTGGTGGGTCCCTGGGTACAGCGGGGTGGAAGGTTGGTGGGTTCCTGGGTGTGCGGTGTGTGCGTGCAGGAAGTGGGGCTGTGGGGTGGGCCAGCGGGTGGAGGTGGGGTGCGCCAGGTGGAGGCCAGGCAGGTCAGCATGGCGACGTGGCGCGCTGCGAGTGGAGGAGGTGATGTGGCTGGTTGGTGGAGGAAGACGGGTAGAGTAGGTTTAGGTAGAAAAGGGTTTGGGTGGATCTGGGGTAGGTAGGATTAGGACTAGATATTTTAGACTAGGGTTTGGAGGTGGATGGTCGGGCTTTCGGGCCTGGCTGGCTGCCTCCCAAAAATAATATAAACTTTTATTTAATTTAAAATAAACTTTGGTAAATAGTTTATAGACAAATAAAAGACCCGGAAATGCCCGGCGCTTTAATTTGAAATTGAGACAGGGAATATTTAGAATACCAAACTAGGCTTTTAGAAAATAGGTTTCGACAAACATATGCATGATGACATGACGATGCTCAAATGCAATGTGGCATGATGACATGAGCATGCGGTCATGATGATGCAATTCGACACCACTAACAATTAATCTCGCCCTCGAGATCCGCCTCATGGTACGGGGAAGAAAGCCGACGGTCTGAATCTTCTTGCTTCGGGTAGATCATGGCGACACCACTAACAATGATTCCTTCTCCATCTTGAAATCGGCGACACCACCAACAAAGGTCGGTGCTCACGTTCGTCAAGAGAACACTCCGGAGAAACAAAGGACGAAGGTAGAGGTATCCAAAAGATAAGGCCACCTCTAACTTCCATGAGAAGAGGAAAAGTTACATTGATCCACCAGTTCGATGTACACGAGTGAACAGTAAGAGTCGGGTAGGGTGATCAGTCCATCCCGTACCCAAACTATCAACTCTATACATGAATAGGAAAATCAGGCAACACAACTCTCGAAATTTAGAATGAAGATCTTCATAAGCGGTATTCGGAACAAAGGGGTGATGCCAGCTCTGCATTGGATCTGATGTAGATGAGGTCATCACATCGGAAAACACCGGAAGATACAACAGAAATCGTATGAAAGACACAATGATTAGGTTCCGCGATGGTTCCATTGGCATGAACAACACATGCTCAAGGTATACTCCAACTTCACCAAGGCTCGTTCTTCTCATATGTTTTTCAACGATACGGATATCCAGCAAGGAACACATATAGATAAAGAGTTCAAGAACAAAAGATTGGATGAAGGGTACAACAGACAAGTTGCAGATTTGATGATCGTAGCACCGCCGTTATAAAAGGGAGAAAGCGAAACCACGAAGTACGATGGAAACCGAATCATGAGAAATCCTGGACTCAAGAGAGAGAAGAGCGGATTCAAAACACGCAGAGGTGAGAGGAGAAGCGAGGGGTAAGGAATAAAATTAGACCTAATCAGAACTATCCAACCGATTTTGCAAAAATAGTTTTGACACTCTACTTCGGCCGTTAGCTAGGTTATCCTACAGGCTGGACTTGTGGGGTATCGCAACTGCTGAGCTCTGATACCACTCTGTAACACCCTCGAAATCGACCCTATGCAAGTTTCAGCGATTCCCGCCAAACTCGCATAGAAACGATTCAAAGGTGCCCACCAGGCACTTTCGTGCGGGTGGAAAACGAAGTAATAACATTACACAACAGTCCTCGATGGGACCCACAGAACAGATATATATACAACAGCGACTCAATGAGTCAAGAATACAGATATAATATACAAAGATCCAAATCACCTTGAAAAGATAGAGCGTCCGACTACGGACAAGATGCAAATGGGGCTAAGAGCCCTGAAGAATAACCAATGGCGTCCATAACCCTGCCCAGGCCAAGCCGGAAGGGTAACCCTGCTTACGACGCCGATCTCAAAACTGCTTAAACAAAAGTGGGTGCCGACAAAGGGCAAAGGAAAAGAGAGAGCGGTCAAGATCGAGGCCAAGACAGCGAGACTAGAATTGGCGGTCCTCGCCTACATAGGTATGGTGGATCAAGCGGCAAAGCATGCACTAAACAACCTATAGAGACTCGATATAACTGGCGGCTATCAGAGAGGGGTAAGAAAGACCTATTCGGTACCAATCTGATACTAACACCAAACATACCCATCCTGGTGTTTCCCCCTCGAGACCAAACGAGGAAGTCAACCGAGGAACTCACACAGTTGGCAGTTTTATTTATTCAGTTATTGTTGCAGTAATTACTAGTCAGGTATAGATAGTCATCTAGATATAATAAGCAGTGGGCAATTTTAGTTAACCATTCCGTTGTAGTTGCGACACTTACTAGTCAAAAACAATTAGCATGAGATATCCCAAACCCAACAGTTGTTGGTACTTTTATTTAGCCATTCCGTTATAGTTGCAATACTTACTAGTCAGGTACAATGGTAGCAAGCGACAACCCAAACAAGCAATTGTTGGCAATTTTATTTAGCCATTCCATTATAGTGAAGCTGATTACTAGTCATTATAAAGTCAAATTTATAGCACTACTTTAGTTATAGTTGTCTATGATCGAGATACTGTGCCCCAAGTCTTCCATAACCGCGGACACGGCTTTCAGAAAGTTTATCCTACAGGGGTGCACAAATAGCAACACACACTCGATCAACCTCGGAAAAACCAAATCAAAACCCAACGAGGCCTTCGCGACAAAGCAATCACCAGATTCAGAAATATTTCAGGGGGCCACCCCATTAAGTATAACCAAGCGAAAGCGGCCGGCTCAAGACGGACTCAAGGTTTGTGGGACGGTCAGAACGATCGGGAACCCGAAAATGTGACTGGGCTTGTCGATACAGCGAAAACGTGTCACGATCCTAAACAGTACAGGTGCTCCTCTCACAATTGTAAATAAAGCAGTAAAGCATGGCATCAGTACAGGATAGTAAATAAAACCTCAAACTAGTTTGTGGCCCCAAGAAATAAGAATGAATCAAGCTCTGGCTCAGGGGGGTCCCATAATCCTCCCGGATGTGGATAGCGCGAATATTCAAGGAATAGGTATCAAGTACTCGGGGTCCTGCGGGACACAACTGTACGGTTAACAACCAAATAAAATCTATTGCCAACCTGTGCCTCTGCATTTACCTACTTCAATTTTAGTTGTTAAACAGTAATTAAAGTCTTGATCATCTCCAACAATAAACACACGGCAATATTCCAACAACTGTGGTACTTGACGACACACAACAGCACTTGAGCAAGCGGCTATGACGCGCAGGTCCAACTATCTACCAAACAACAGGTAATAGGAGGTGTCCAAGGCAATATAAGGCTGCAAGGGATATCACGGGTACGAAAACTAGAGCAACGCAACACAGATAGCAAAAGATCAACATGAGGGAATAAATACTATAAAAGTAAGATAGGTAGAAAGGGGAAGGTGCTCGCCTGATAAACATTGCCGAAGGTTCAGCCGAAGGTCGGGTCGACACTCGCATCAACTCATCGGCCTAATCCGTGAAGAAGCAAAGCACTAGAAGAAATACCGAATGCACTATTTAATACAACGGCAGAAGATCGGGCATGATGCATGTATGATGTATGACATGGCAAAGGTGCGATGCAATTAGGCAATATTACGAGGAACCGGGGGTCCCGACAATTAAATATATGGTTCCAGTTGTTTAGATACCCCGCAATTTAAATGTTATATTAACAAGACAAAACATGGCATCGGTTTGCTACACAAATTTAAATAGGACCAATATACGACTAGCTTTGCCCTCATATGGCCCCATATTTAATTTAGGTGAATCGACTAAATGCCCCCAACAACCACAGACAAGTATGCATGCAACATGAATGATTTAATGCAACAAGTTTATTATTTATAAAATATAGGTCACGGAAAAGAGGTCACACATTGGGTTCGGCGAACTTGCGCTCCGGGGGTTCAGGGTCGGTTCTCAGGGTCCGGAGGGCAAACGGTTCGACGGGATTGTTCTCGGATAACAGAGTAGATCTTGGCGTTCCGCGAAGAAGGCTTGGTTCGGCGTCGGGGCGCATCGGATTCTTCCTGGTCGGTGTCGATCTTGTCGTTGCGAAGATCTTGTCGGGTCCGCGCCATCAAGTAGGTCTTGGCATTCGGGGTGAAGAACTTGGCATCCTCGAGGAAGTACTTATCGTATCCATGAAGAAGATCATGTCGGTCCACGGGGTTCGGGCTTCGGGGTTCGACGAGGGATCGGGGCCTATGGATTCCGGAAGTGGATCTTGCGGTTTCCATGACGGAGGTCTTGTCGTGCCATGAGGAAGATCTTGGTTACCGACAATCATCGGTTCCATGTCGGAGTTCTTGTTGAGGGTCTTCGGGTTTGGCTCCGTCACCTTCTCTTGTCACATTGGTACATCTTTGATATATAACGGAGTTGTCGGTCGATCTTGGCGGCCACGGTACAAAGCGACAACAAGAGGCAAAGATCTTATACGCAGGAGGCCTCACTGTCACTATAGTGACAACTCCTCCACACAATCGAGGCAACACCAAGGCGACAAGTACAAAGCGAGCAGTTTACCACGGCAAAGGCCGAGATGCCTGGTTCACGAGGCAGAGATGCAGCAGGCCGGACCGCCAGACGCTGAGGCGCAGGGCGGAGCCAGTGGGGTGACCCTTGGCGGCGACCGGGACAGCAGTGGCGGTCGACGGTGAGGTCGAGCCGGCGAGGCAGATGCGATGGTCGCAGAGGCCAGGTGGCACTCTGCAGGAAGAAGAGGCGGGAGGAAGTTCGCGAGGTCCGGCCCGGGCGGACGTGGACGCAGGCGGGCTCAGCCGGAGAGAGCGGCGGCGGGCTCATGGGAGGGCGGCGGAACGCAGGGCGGAGGAGGCAGCGGCCAGACGGCGAGGAGGCGGGCGGCAGAGCCGGCCAGAGGATGTCGGGCTCCGGAGAGGCAGCGGCAGCAGGCGCGATGAAGGAGGCCGCATGGAAGCGAGGGAAAGGCGACATACTTCTCCTGGTGACGGCGCTCTGCGGGGAGAAGGGCGGCCGGGAGAGGGAGGCAGGGCGACCTGGGGGAGACGCTGGCCGCGAGGTCAACGAGGAGGAGCAGAGGGGCGTGATGGTGGCGTCGGGAGTTGAACGAGGCGGTGGGGTTTGCGGGAGCGAGGCGAGGCAGGAAGATCGGCGTGGAGAGGAGCGTCAGGGGTGGGGATTCGAGCGGGGAGAGAGGAAGGGGATCGCGGGCTCTGCGGGGGGAAGGAAGCGTGCGTGGCGTGGGGCGGTTGTCGCGGGGTGTGAGACGTGCCAGGGAGAGTGGGGTCAGGGTGACGCGTGAGGGACGCGGTCGGTGGGGAGTGGTGGGTCCCTGGGTACAGCGGGGTGGAAGGTTGGTGGGTTCCTGGGTGTGCGGTGTGTGCGTGCAGGAAGTGGGGCTCTGGGGTGGGCCAGCGGGTGGAGGTGGGGTGCGCCAGGTGGAGGCCAGGCAGGTCAGCGTGGCGACGTGGCGCGCTGCGAGTGGAGGAGGTGATGTGGTTGGTTGGTGGAGGAAGGCGGGTAGACTAGGTTTAGGTAGAAAAGGGTTTGGGTGGATCTGGGGTAGGTAGGATTAGGACTAGATATTTTAGACTAGGGTTTGGAGGTGGCTGGCCGGGCTTTCGGGCCTGGCTGGCTGCCTCCCAAAAATAATATAAACTTTTATTTAATTTAAAATAAACTTTGGTAAATAGTTTATAGACAAATAAAAGACCCGGAAAAGCCCGGCGCTTTAATTTGAAATTGAGACGGGGAATATTTAGAATACCAAACTAGGCTTTTAGAAAATGCAATGTGGCATGATGACATAAGCATGCGGTCATGATGATGCAATGCACAAAAACAACGCGATTTTCTAGTAGTGGTTTTGCGGGATGCCACACTGTGTATGGTGAATTCAGGATTTGTTCCTGACGGATGTATCGAATGTTGTGGTGAAAGTGTACAATATCTGCAGAGTGTCAACTATTCAAATAGCCGCGTCCACGGTTATGGACAGTTGGAGTGGACATACTGTTCCCCCGTCAGTTTCAAAATGACTTATGAAATGAATTGAGACTTTGATTTGACCACAATAGAGTTGTGATATGAAATTCAAGTTCCCACTTAGGTGTTATAAAACTTCAACTAGCATTCTTTCCTTCTGAACTTAGTAGAGGTAAATCTGGATTTTTGCAAAACAACCATAGAGCTTAGTGTCCTACTACAAACCCCCCCCCTTCACTTGTGAGTATTAGTTTGCGAATAAGAGTACTCATGGCTTTGTCCCTGGCTATTCCTGTGGCCAGACTATGAAGAGGAGTACCAGGATGATGGACCGCAGGAAGGTTACGACAACTAGGATCATCTCCCATCGTCAGCATTGCCTGTGACCCCGAAGATGGAGCTTCGCCTACGCTACCTTTATTATTACGTTATTCCGCTGCTTGAGTTGTATTAAGAACTGGATCAGGAGATCCTTATTTGTGTAAGACCTTATGTATGGTTTGTAATGCATGATGTATTGTGGTATCCAAATCTGTTATGTCTCGCAAAAATGGTAATCTTGGGATTGCGATGTATGGCATAACAGGCATGTGGGATTAAAAATCCGGGTGTTGACACAATCTAACACATGGTCACAGCGATGAATATCATAATAAAATTTATATTATTTCAATCTCATGCTAGGGTTTCTCCATCTCCCCAAGAACTAATGATCTACTCAGGCATGGAGGCAGACAAAATCATAGTAATGGTAATGGAAGCGATCATTGATGAATAGTACTTGTATAAATCCACAACTAGTGCAAGAATTACAACAACATCTAGATGGGATGGATGGAGATGATGATGGTGATGAAGATGCAGCGGTTGATGAAGATGTAGATCGATGCCTCGGCCTCCCAGATCTACGTAGGGCAAAGATGGATCCCTAGGGAAAGTTCCCCATCCTGATGCCTTCCGGAGGTAAGGTTTCGGTGATTTCTGGGTGTTCTGTGTGTCGTCACCCCGAAGGAGTTGCACGAGGTGAAACTATTTGAGGAGGCGAAGGCGACGCCAACTATACGGTGGCCCGCCGTATAGTTGGTCGTCAACTCTTCTGTCCCTGTTTCTCGCTTCGGGATTTCTTCTGGTATTATTCAGAATAAGCTATTTACGTAGTTTTTGGCTCCTTTTCTCTCTAGTACAACTGCTCCAAGAATTGTGTCCTTTGGATCCATCATCTAATCTGATCCTGGTGAAAATAAACATAAAAAGTGCGTCCGGACGTCGTAAAATACCAAAATCTACAATGAAAAATAATAATGTAAAACATGATGCAAACATGCACTTATTAACTTCCCCAAGCTTAGACTCTTGCTCGTCCCGAGCTAGTTTAGCTTGATGGATGTGATCCTCGAATTCATGAAACTAAGTCGATAAACAAATGAGGCAGTTGCAGCATATCTTTATCATAAAGGATACATATAAATAAGCATGAATAGTACCTTACTCGAACCATCCGAATAATATTAGCAGGCTTCTACACCTTAGTAATTAATAGTTCACAAAAGATTATTGTCAACATGATGTAAAAGTATTCGGTTCAACCGAATGAGTTAGTGAGGTAGTCCTAAGTGTTTTTAGGATTAACATATTCACTTGGGATTCAAAATCTCAAACGTCTCGTTGCCTTACAACAATATAGTGGTATATGCCTATTTGCTCTTTGCACATTTTCTCTTCTTTCTTCATCTATCTTTTATTCTTTTTCTATATATATTTATTCTCACACTTTTGTTTAAGTATTATGCAAAGGAGCTAGCCATATAATCCACTTCATGTAGGAATGTCAAAGATTAACGATCTCAATTATTGAATTCCAAACATATAGGAAGCATCTTTATAACTTGAGTATTCTACCTCAAACTTGTTCTCACTCTTTTTGACAGCACTTATATATTCTCCTTTGTTCAAGGTTTTTCTTTTTCATGTCAATTGATTAGATAGTTTCTCCTTCTTGTAAATCAAACCTATTACCGACAACATACTAATCAAACTATCTTTATATGTTCCATTAATACCAATGGTGTGGAAGACTTCTATTGCTATCATCAAGTGCAATTAAAATCATACTCAAGTCATTCATATATCCAATAATACAAACTCAAACTCAATAATACTCCATATATTATAATAAACTCATAATTTCATAAGAGGGATCAACTATTCCTGAAGGAAATCTAATGATGCAAACTTTATTTATGTGCTCAAAATAATGCAAAACTAGAATAGAAATAAAAACTTGTAAGATAGATTACAAGGAGTTAAAGATCTACCCAATCTTGGAATCAAGCCAGGCGAGATGAAATAATCACTTGTGATTATTTAATACCGTGCTTTTTGAAGGTCACTGTGGTGCCATAGAACGAGGTATATTCTCTTCATGTGCCAGCCTAAAGCATAGGGATTGATTGATGGCCGCCAGTCCTTTAACTTGTTCTTTAAAGATATCATTGTTTATTTGGAGGGTTTGTATAGCCTTGAGACTCATAGTGAAACTTTCTTTAGTGGTTTGCTTGATGTCTTCATCAAGTTTATCAAGATAAACTGGCAGCCACCGGAGATGCCTGGGCATCCCCGGTGTTTCCTTGTTTATTTCTTCAGTCTTCAACTCGAGGGCCTTCAACTCCCTCTTCTGGCATTCTTTGTCCTCATCAAAGAACTCAAAAGAGGTAGTATTGATCTCCTAGCCTTGCTCGTTGTTGCTTCCGATCTCCATAGGAACTCCTCCCCTTAGCATCTTGGATCTTGATGGCTCTATGTTGTGTGTTCTCTTGTATGAGCAAGAGGTAGATTTCCCGGTGATTTGTGATTAGAGAGAGGCACAATAGGGAAGTATATAAGAGCGGTCAGAGGTCAATAAAACTTGTGAGAAACAACAAATTTTCGTCCAAAAAAACAATCCAAACAGACTATAAAAAGGAATCATGAATTTGGAGGTATCCTACGCCGTAACGACCAACTATACGGTCGCGGCCCGTATAGTTGTGGCCGTATAGTTGGTTCCGGGCAGAAACATCCAAAACAATTTATCCCAAGTCGGTTAGATTACTGACTAAAAACCGAGAAAAACGTTTTTTATCAATTAAAAATGAAAATGGGTCGAGGATACTCAATCTTTGATGTAACATCCCAATTTCAGTAACCCTGATTAAATGTCAAAAAGGAAAAATCAGGGGGAACAAGAATTTTTTCTTGCATTGAGTGCTTACTTGTTTGCTTGTGCTCAAGCAACCGCTTGTGTATTAGTTGTGTACTCCTCATCTCAACACTACCTTACAAAAACTACTTTACAAAAGTGATGTCTTGGCCCATCTTTCCTATTCTCAAATGTTCTGGCATTTTAAAAACCTGAGCCAAGATGAGTTTGACCCAACCAAATACTTTACTAGTTTCTATTTCCAAAACTATGGAGAAATATATATATCTCCTTATGTTTTTAAGACAGAACCTTCAACTTCTCTTATCCCTAGGTTTTCCAAAACCCTTTATTAAAACTTTTCATCTCAATCTTGGTAGATATACCAAGATGGTACTTATCTTACTTAAAAAGAAAAACCCCGTTCAACATACCCATCCTTAACTCAAGCTAGGCTTGATGGTAACCCTAGTACTAGTTGGATAAGTAATATGATGAATTGCCTTGATCTGCTGGTTGATGAATTGCCTTGATCAGCTGTCTGATGAATTGCCTTGATCTGCTGATTGCCTTGTTTGATTAGGAACTAGAGTGAGATTTTTAAACTATTTAATCTCCTTTATTTACCAATTTCTCCAAATCCTTGTCTACTAAGGCAAGTTTGTTTCTCTCCAAATAACTTTGCCAACTCAATGTATATTTGAGTTCTCCATATCATATCACATCTCTCAAACTCAAAAATAAATATATTTGAGATCCTTTATTATTTCTTTTTGCCCTTTTTCTTAAATTGCAGAAACAAGAAATAATCCTCTAAAAATACTTTTCCACCTCAATAAATCCCAATAAAATTCTCCAATGTGTGTTATGGTATTTAGGACCATATCACATAAAAAACCAAGCTTTTCTAATATAAAAATATCATCTAAGCTTCCATAATCTAGTTCTGCACTTTTTGAAGAAGTGCATTTACATAGGATTATAATCATCAGAAAAATCCCATTTAAATCTTGAAGGGATTATTTGACCTATTATACCTACCAGTACCATTTCCACATCTGATCCAATGAGAATTTATCAACTCCCTTCACAAGCCTTCCTTTGATCAAATTTGCAAAACCACTCAAACCTTGATTCAAACAAAGGCCAAACCAACCCCTAACTTCTCCAACACTTTTCCCTAGCCTCATCACCCTATCCTGGTTGTGCACATTAACCTAAGCTAATGTAGCACCTCCCCTCCCCTTTTGTCCCTAGTGTTTTCAATAAAGGGAGAGAGAGAGAGAGACCACCATATCTTGCAAAGATATTTGTATTGAAGACCACCCCAGCTGAAACGTCCCTCTCACCACATCTCTGCCCATATTGACCACAGCACCCCCCAGCACCACCCTTAGCAACCAATGGGAAGCCCCCACCCCATGCCCATTTTGTACATTTCACCTTTGCAGAAAGGATTTTGAAATAAAGGGGCACATGCCACCCTCAGCACACCCCTGCCCTCATTTGCCCCCAGCAGCCGCCCCCGAGCTCCCCCTCTCACTCCTTCCCTCTCCTCTAGCCTCAAGAACAAGAGGTAGCCATTTCGGCCATGGCCTAGAGCAAGTTCAAAATAACCTTACCCTTCCTCCCCTCCACCTACATGTCACCTCTAGGCCACCCTCTACCCATGACCTACCGTCCCCAAGATCCCTAGCTCCTCCCTGGCCTTGCATTCTCCTGGAGTGGAAAATCTCTCCCTCTCGGCCATCTACAAAAATCGAGCAAGGCCCTCATCTCTGAGCTCCCCCTTCACTGCATGTCACGCACCCTTCTCCCCCTCATCACTCTAGTGCTAATGGAATTCTTCTTCCTCCCTGCATGCAGCCTCCGGAGCAGCGTCGGTGAGCCCCAAGCCAATGTCATCGGGCTCCTCCTGCGCGAGCACCCTCCTATCACGAGAAGCTGCCAAGCCGCCCCTCCCCAGACTTCCCGCGGTGCGTCGTGTCCCCTCCGCCGCTCCCCTGCCTCCCCGAGCCCCCAGGTGAGCCCCCTCGATGAGCTCTGCCTCTCCTAGGGTTCCGCCGTCGCCAGACGACTCCCACGAAGATGACACACGGACGCTGTCCGATCTGGGTCGATCCAACGGCTCAGATCGCCCCATACCCCGTTCGGGGATGGGTGACGATGGTGGGCCGGCCCACTCCGGCAGGCCGGACTATGTCGCCCGCACGTGGATCTTCTAGACGGGCTGCCCTCTCCTCTCCGCGACCCATTTGCCTCCAGATCCAGCTCGGCCATCCCTTTTTTCCTTTTTATTATTTCTACCAGATCTGTTTGTAGCTGTTTGGTTTAAATCCAAACAAAGTTATAAACCACTAGATCTTGGCTAGATCTAAATTTTTCTACATGCAAACATGTTTTCCCTAACATGCAGACCAAGTTCTGTAACAAAATAATGTACAGATTAAATATGAAAAATCATCTCCCCAGATCTGTCCAAAACACAAATTAATTTCTCCAGAAGGTTTTACAAAACCAATTTGAGTAAATACAAATGGGGGTGAAAAGTACTAACCATACCTTTCCATTCCCACAGGTCCCATAGTCATTTGCTTCCTAGATTACCCCTAGCAAAGTTAACAAAAATAGATACTTTTTGACTTTATTAATTTCTCTAGGCCAAACCAAATGAGGTTTGGACCTATTTCGAACTCTCAGTAGACACACATGATCATATCCTACTAACTCCAGAAGACCATAATTTTAGGAGCCTCTGTTGAATTTTAGTGAAATAAACTCTTCTTTGCATGGTTTATTCACTAACAAAATCACTACAGTAGTTATGTCCAAAAAGTTTGATTCCAATTTCTACAGAAAGGTATATTCAGTACCTAACATGTGTCCTTGGAATCAACTAAAATCTTCTGTAAATTAAATCTAATGAAAAAAGCAAATCTTGTCTAGTACTGCTTGTGGGAATTTCGCAAGGGAATTCTGGTAATTTTTTTGAAGAGATTCCAACTCCTATTGAATCAATCCATAAAACACTACTTAATCATCCAAGTAAATAATTTTTGGAACTCTAGAGAAGTTCTAGTGAATTATTTCCTTAAATTAGAGTTTTATCCACTATAAAATCCATTATAAATCAAGGGAAATTGATAAAATAGTGAAACCACTTTTGTTGGCTTCATTTTATCAATACCTATTTGATGGTATCATTTTACACAATGTTATCATACAGATCAAGCCCTTGGTCAAAAACCCCTCTACTAGGTAGTTCCTAGATTCTAAATCCAAAGGCATCTTTCCCTAATGCCTCCAAATCTTCTTCCAACCCAATCACGTCAAGTCTCCAACATCCTACAGATGTTTATCATTTATCTATCCTTAGCTTGCGATAAGGTTTGATATTTGTAGGCCTTGCATTGATTGGTGTATTGCTTGTTTTCATGTATGCTCGATAACGGCGATAGTTGCGATTGTGTGACGTCGAGAAGAAGGAAGCATCGGGGTTATCCTTACTATTGATATTATTGGTATTCTGGTTATTTAACACCGTCAAGGGACTCCTCTCTGGTCACAGGAAATCCACCATTCCTGAACTCCTATGTTGCCCTATTTCTATTTATCAACTATTTTATATATCGTTTATAAATTGCATGATTACAGACATGGTTTGTTTCAAATAAAAAGACGTGAGTAACTTGGCTCCTCCAAGTTATGATTGAGTGTCCAATGGACACCTACCCTATTTAAACCTATCTTTCCCCCTTAGAACAAGGCTAAGATGAATAGCATCTTCCCTCTTGGAACCCACGGATTTTCAACGATAAAACTAATTTGGGATTTTTTCCCTACTATAAAGTTTTAAAAATAAAACCCTCGGAAAGAGGCATCATTCCCTAGTGGAATTTTTACCAAACCAAAGATGAGGTGGATGAACAGAAAGTCAAACAAGAGAAAGGAAGGGATGTTCTAAGCCAATGTCCGGAACAAATTTATCCGTGCAACCACATTACCCTAGTCGCTGGGGCTTAGCTCGTAGTTTGTGGTAATTAGCCGGGGCTGCTCTTACTCGCTAAAGGGTATAAATCCCCTGAAATCCGGGCTACCGGGGGCAAGGTACCGGTGAAACAATTGGGTCTCTCACGGACGGTATGCTTTGAGGAAGTACGGATGGAAGATTGTCACTATTGCTACCGGTCAGGCTTCGGTATGGAGGTAGGGGTCAGTAGTGGAGGAAGGACCAGGGTCGGGGTACCCCATACTCGTACCGAAGAGATAAACCCAAAAGGAAAAGTCACTGTTTCTAGGGATGGACAAATGGAAAGTGTAAGTTTGATTATCCGAGCCCCTGTCTACCGTGTGTAGCAGGCCGTGGTTTTATCCCGGAGGATGTATTGATTCTTGTGGGTAAAGTGCACAAACTCTGCAGAGTGTAATCTATTCGAATAGCTGTGTCCACGGTCAAGGACGGTTGGAATGGCAAGTGCTAGGAGGACCCTTAGGTTAAGTTGAGATAAAATAAAGGATGTGACTTGGTCACGAGGAAAGATAAGAATGAAATTGGTTTGTACCAGAGATGGTCGATAAGGCTTTAAAAAGGGTTTTACAACAAACTATTTTCTAAGACTTTTTAACAAGGATATGGAGATGTCCAGATTTTCTAAAAGGATGCATACTTTCCCAAAAACTCTTTTTAACAAACATATAGAGATGCCAATGTTAGGTCTTTCAAAAACTACTATAGTCTAGAGCTATCTTGCCACACCTAATTGTGCATTATCCTATTTACCCTTGTCTCGGTGGTTTGCGAGTACATGCAAAGTACTCACGGGCATTGTTCCTGGCTATTTACTTGGCCAGATTGCAGATGTTAAGGAGGATCAAAGGTGCTGAGATCTATGCGAGCTAGGCCGTCTTCCCAGTCAGTTGCCTGTAGGTTAAGGCACGCGCTCTGCGCTGAAGACTTCTGCTACTTGTGTTGTAATCTCCATAATGGCCCCTTTGTATGTTTTGCATTCGTTATTGTAAGGATGATGTAATGATACTAGTCGATTATGCTCACGGATCACTGATCATGGGAATGTGAAATGTATGCATAACGGTATTCTCGGACTGTAAATTCGGGGTGCCACAGACATGGTATCAGAGCCACCCTGACTATAGGAGACCTTAGTTAGCATGGACGTTAGACAGGACAACCCCTATTTCTGAAAACACCAGCTTTCGAAAACTATTTTCCCAAAAGATTATAAAAAAGGAATTCTTATCTCATCTTATCTGACTTAAAAACAAATTAAAAATTAATTACTCTATATCTCGTCTACTTCAAATGTTCTGTTTACACAAAACAAAGTCCGACTTAGAGACTATGAAGCTTGATATCCCGGAGCAAAGAGACATCGAGACAAGCAAAGCAAAGAAACTACCAACGACACCAGACCCTACAAGATCGCCCCACCAACGGTGTCCTTCATCGCCCCCAACCAAGTACGGCCCCGATGACAAAGGACGACAAGACATAAACTAAGACCCTCGTAACGTCCATACCTACGACTAGCATCACCAAGATAGGATTCCCCTTATGGCGTGTAGTCACCCCTTAGTACCAATGGTATTCCTTCCTTGCTTGTCATATGCGTGTTTGATGCTTGGAATGTGTTGATTGTCTGTCAGGAATCATCCGAAACTGTAGTCTTGACCACCTAGTTGGAAGATCCCAATACTAACTATCGCAAAACCCTTAGCCGGAAACCTCTCCTCAGCAGGATCGCCACCTAAGGAAAACCCCGACAACCACAAGTAAAGACCTAAGTTGGAAAGACTACATCTTTCCACTCAACTCCAACAAACCACTCCACCCACTCTCTACCTCGAGAGTCATTCGAGGACCAAGCTACGACGTCGTTTAGTAATACATGTGTACCCTGATAAATCTGCACCTATCTGTTTTATCTCACCCCTAAACCCCAAACCCTCCACTATGCAGATGGAACCCATTGAAGAAGCATGGCTAAGCGTCGGATTCCTAGTGCTACTCTCGGACTCTCCGCAGCTTTGCAGTTACACCCAACCTCCCACCTACCAAATCCACAAGGGACTGGAAACCGGACTATATCTGGGTCAAGTTACCATTCAGCCAAGGTATGGAGTACCAGGAGAACCCATTCGTGCCACAGGATTCCGCATGCCAACCCTAGTGCTGGCTCTGAAAATGGCGGCAAGAGAAGCACTGTTCCGCATCCAGGATGTCCTTCCCGAGACGAGGAAACCCGCAACCTTCTTTCTTCCCATCAAAGGAAGCGTGGATTCATCCGGTCAATCCCAAGATCCTCGCTTGACCTACCCCGCCCAACAGCTACAAGCCCGTTATAGCTATGCTGGAAATGAACTCCTCACCGCGGTTGTCCATGAATACCGCCGCACCCATATGGAACTTCATCGCGTGCAAGTTACCTTGGATCGCAAAGAAACTCTAGAAGTCCAACAAAGGAATCAAGCAATAATCAAGGACCCAAAAGAAGCCTCTGGAAGACGCATCCTCCAAGGAAGAAAGAAATGTGTCACCGCTCGATAGTACCTCAAGAGGTTCAAGCCACCCCAAGATATACAAGGATCCTCCACCCACCTTCCTGAAGGCGAGTATGAAGCCAAAGAGGATTCTCTTGGATCTTCCGCGAGCGGCAATTAGCCTAGCGTGGTACCGATGGATCGTAGTACCTATGTATCGCCCCAGAACCTATTTTGTAAAACTCTAAGTGCCTTGTTGCCTAGCGGCACATACCTGTTTTGTAACCCTTAAGAACCTCCGCCACCGACCGGATTGAACCTACCAAATGTATGGATGATATGCAAGCACGATATCCTTATTTGCATGTTTTACCCACGAAGTTGCATCAGACTAAACCTAGAAAGACCCCCTTTCCAAAGGACCTCGTTTCCTAGACCGCCAAACCCCAACGACAATCCTCCAACCCGTCAGACCCGTACCCCGCCCAGAACTAACTAACCGGAAGATAGTAGACGCCCTTTCCAATAGACCCTCTACCTCATGAAGTAGTCCCGATGACGTTGATATAAGATAGCTACCCTACAGAAAAGAGTAGCACCATATCCCGACATCAGCATACGACTCTAGCCCTAAAAGTTAGCGACTTCACCAAGAACCCCTAGTGTCGCTCTAAGGGGGAAAGACTATGTCTTTACCGCCCAAAACCTATTATACCCTTGGAGTCGACCCCTAGTTACCGTTAAATTATAACCACCCCTCCATCCCCAAAGCATAGACCCTGCGAGAAGAACGACAATCGGAACCTCTCTAGAATCAGTAGGTACTTCCTGAAGATCCTCCGCTCCAAGGTCGACCGCCCAGCCAACCTTCCGATGTATCCAGACCATGAAGAAAGAAAGTCGACCCCTAGGCGAAAGAATAAAGAAGATTCAACTTGCCGCCTCGACTCAAGAAGGAAGTACCTCGTTAACACTAAACCTACCTAGACTTGTCCTAAGGGGAAAAGACTGCGTATTTTCCACTTGTTTCATCTGAAACCACCCGATCCAAAGCCCCGCAGCTACGATCCGTAACTAACCACGTCGGCTCTTTGTAAAACTCATTAGCGCCTAATAATTTCCACTTCTGAAATTGTTAAGAGGATGTTATCACCCGAACCCTACTCCTCCCTAATCTCGAGACGAGATTATTTTAAGGGGGAAAGGTCTGTAACATCCCAATTTCAGCAACCCTGATTAAATGTCAAAAAGGAAAAATCAGGGGGAACAAAAACTTTTTCTTGCATTGAGTGCTTACTTGTTTGCTTGTGCTCAAGCAATCGCTTGTGGATTAGTTGTGTACTCCTCATCTCAAAAATAGCTTACAAAAACTACTTTACAAAAGAGATGTCTTGGCCCATCTTTCCTATTCTCAAATGTTCTGGAATTTTAAAAACCTGAGCCAAGATGACTTTGACCCAACCAAATACTTTACTAGTTTCTATTGACAAAACTATGGAGACATATATATATATCCTTATGTTTTTAAGACATAACCTTCAACTACTCTTATCCCTAGGTTTTCCAAAACCCTTTATTAAAACTTTTCATCTCAATCTTGGTAGAGATACCAAGATGGTACTTATCTTACTTCAAAAGCAAAACCCCTTTCAACATACCCATCCTTACCTCAAGCTAGGCTTGATGGTAACCCTAGTACTAGTTGGATAAGTATTATGATGAATTGCCTTGATCTGCTGGTTGATGAATTGCCTTGATCTGCTATTTGATGAATTGCCTTGATCTGCTGATTGCCTTGTTTACTTAGGAACTAGAGTGAGATAATCTAGTAGCTCATCCCTTAGGACCCAATCCTTGTTTTTGATCATCAATCTCAAGCAAGCACCCAAGTCTAGATAATCCTAAGCCACTCAACTGCCCCTCTCCTCTCCTGCTTAGATCAATCCCAGGATAATCCCTCTGGATGGTTTCCAACTCAGTGGAGACCTAACCTAAGCATGAATCCCATATAATTAGTTAGTACCTCAACATAATCTCCTTGATCATGATATTGGAACCTAGAATCCTCTACAAAAACTTCTACACTTGCACTCTAGTCAAAATCTCCAAAACTGCCAAAATGGCTTAGTCTAGATTTCTTATCTATATTCAATTTTTGGAGCTGCACCTTTTCCAATCTATGTGCATTATTGAGAATGTATTTGAACCATCTTGTAGTATATAATTAGTAACAACAAGGCCCACTCTTGCCCTTGTCTAAGCCATTCTATCTCCCACTCATCCTTGATGGTTTTGTAGTCAAGATAATAATCTTCTCTGCAAATCTTATCATCTTGCCTACTTTGGCAGAAGCTCACATCTATATGCCACATCCCATTGACCAACTATTTGCTTGGTTATGACATAATAATAATGTCCTATCAGCCCCCACTTCACTTGTTTCCATTTGAGCCTTGTGCTTCCTAAACCCACATGGTTTAGGAGGCTAACTGATGCATCTGTTATGGCAGCCAGATGTTCAACGAAGTTTGCCATCACTCCAAAACCACCTCAAATCAACCAAGCCCAAATCTTGCTTCCATGACCATATACGTGACATGGTCTATCCATCCATATACCCCTTGTACCAAGATGAACTCTGAGCTCCCTAATCCAACGTTGTTTAGATGGCATCAGACTAATCAAACCCTAGATCCTCTAAGTATCTAGTTTCCACCCTTTTGAAAACTTTTCTTAAAAACCAAGGTTGATTTTGATGCCTACATCAAGTGTACATCATCTAAATATGATATAAGCACCCCCAAATAATTCTCCCAATTATTTGGATTTTTAAACTATTTAATCCCCTTTATTTACCAATTTCTCAAAATCCATGTCTATTAAGGCAAGTTTGTTTCTCTCCAAATCACTTTGCAAATCAATGTATATTTGATTTCTAAATATCATATCACATCTCTCAAACTCAAAAATAAATATTTTTGAGATCCTTTATTATTTCTTTTTGCCCTTTTTCTTAAATGGCAGAAATAAGAAATAATCCTCTAAAAATACTTTTCCACCTCAATAAATCCCAATAAAATTCTCCAATGTGTGTTATGGTATTTAGGACCATATCACATAAAAAACCAAGCTTTTTCAATATAAAAATATCACCTAAGCTTCCATAATCTATTTCTGCACTTTTTGAAGAAGTGCATTTACATAGGATTATAATCATCAGAAAAATCCCATTTAAATATTGAAGGGATTATTTGACATATTCTACCTACCAGTACCATTTCCACATCTGGTCCAATGAAAATTGATCAAATCAATTCACAAGCCTTCCTTTTATCAAATTTGCAAAACCACTCAAACCTTGATTCAAACAAAGTCCAAAGCAACCCCAAACTTCTCCAGCACTTTTCCCTAGCCTCATCACCCTCTCCTGGTCGTGCACATTACCCTAAGCTATTGTAGCACCTCCCCTCCCCTTTTGTCCCTAGTGTTTGCAAGAAAGGGAGAGAGAGACCACCATATCTTGCAAAGATCTTTGTAATAAAGACCACCCCAGCTGCAACGTCACTCTCACCACCTCTCTGCCCATCTTGACCACGACACCCCCAGCACCACCCTTAGCAACCAATGGGAAGCCCGCACCCCATGCCCATTTTGGACATTTCACCTTTGCCCAAAGGGTTTTGAAATAAAAGGGGCACAGGCCACCCTCAGCACACCCCTGCCCTCATTTTCCCCAGCAGCCTCCCCTGAGCTCCCCCTCTCCCTGCTTCCCTCTCCTCTAGCCTCAAAAAAGAGGTAGCCATTTTGTCCATGGCCTAGAGCAAGTTCGAAATCACCTTCCCCTTCCTCCCCTCCACCTGCATGTCAGCTCTAGGCCACCCTCTACCCATGACCTACCATCCCCAAGCTCCATAGCTCCTCCCTGGCCTTGCATCCTCCTGGAGAGGAATATCTCTCCCTCTCGGCCATTTCCAAAAATCGAGCAAGGCACTCATCTCTGAGCTCCCCCTTCTCCCCTCATCACTCTAGTGCTAATGGTATTCTTCTTCCTCCCTGCATGCGGCCTCCGGAGCAGCGCCAGCGAGCCCCGAGCCAACGCCGTCGGGCTCCTCCTGCGTGAGCACCCTCATGTCGCGGGAAGCTGCCAAGCCTCCCCTCCCCGGACTTCACACGGTGCGCCGTGTCCCTCCGCCAATGCCCTGCCTCCCCTAGCCTCCAGGTGAGCCCCCTCGATGAGCTATGCCTCCCCTAGGGTTCCGTCGTTGCCAGACGACTCCCGTGAAGACGACGCACAGACGCCGTCCGATCTAGGTCGATCCGGTGGCTCAGATCGCCCCATACCCCCTTCGTGGATGGGTGATGATGGTGGTCCGGCCCACTCCGGCAAGCCGGCCTTTGTCCCTCTCTGCGGCCCATTTGCCTCCAGATCCATCCCGACCACCCGTTTTTTCCTTTTTATTATTTCTACCAGATCTGTTTGTAGCTGTTTGGTTTAAATCCAAACAAAGTTATAAACCACTAGATCTTGGTTAGATCTAAATTTTCCTACATGCACACATGTTTTCCCTAACATGCAGATCAAGTTCTTTTGTACCAAAATAATGTACAGATTAAATATGACAAATCATCTCCCCGGATCTGTATAGAACACTAATTAATTTCTCCAGAAGGTTTTACAAAACCAATTGGAGTAAATCCAAATGGGGGTGAAAATTAATAACCATACCATTCCATTCCCATAGGTCCCATAGTCTCATGCTTCCTAGATTACCCCTAGCAAAGTTAACAAAAACATATACTTTTGACTTTAGTAATTTCTCTAGGATAAAACAAATGAGTTTTGGACCTAATTCCAACTCTCAGTAGACACAGATAATCATATACTACTAACTACAGAAGCCCATAATTTTAGCAGCCTCTGTTGAATTTTAGTGAAATAAACTCTTATGTGCATGGTTTATTGACTAACAAAATCACTACAATAGTTATGTAACTCCAAAAAGGTTGATTACAATTTCTACAGAAAGGTATATTCAGTACCTAACATGTGTCCTTGGAACCAACTTAAATTAAATCTAATGAAAAAGACAAATCTTGTCAATACTGCCTTGGGGAATTTTGCAAGGGCATTCAAATAATTGTTTTGAGGAGATTCCAACTCCTATTAAATCAGTCCGTCAAACACCAAGGAAATAATTTTTGGAACTCCAGAGAAGTTCTGGTGAATTATTTCCTTAAACTAGAGTTTTATCCACTATAAAATCCATTATAAATCAAGGGAAATTGATAAAATAGTGAAACCACTTTTTTTTGGATTCATTTTATCAATACCTATCATATGGTATCATTTTACACAATGGTATCATACAGATCAAGCCCTTGGTCAAAAACCCCTCTACTAGGTAGTTCCTAGATTCTAAATCCAAAGGCATCTTTCCCTAATGCCTCCAAATCTTCTTCCAACACAATGACGTCAAGTCTCCAACATCCGACTGATGTTTATCATGTATCTATCCTTAACTTGTGGTATGGTTTGATGTTTGTATGCCTTGAATTAATTGGTGTATTTCTTGTTTGCATGTATGCTCGATAACGGCGATAGTTGCGATTGTGTGACGCCGAGAAGAAGGAAGCATCAGGATTATCCTTATTATTGATATTATTGGTATTCTGGTTATTTAACGCCGTCAAGGGACTCCTTACTGGTCACAGGCAAGCCACCATTCCTGAACTCCTATGTTGCCCTATTTCTATTTATCAACTATTTTATATATCGTTTATAAATTGCATGATTACAGACATGGTTTGTTTCAAATAAAAAGATGTGAGTTACTTGGCTCCTACAAGTGCTGATTGAGTGTCAATGGACACCTACCCTATTTACACCTATCTTTACCCCTTAGAACGAGGCTAAGATGAATAGCATCTTCCCTCTTGGAACCCATGGATTTTCAACGATAAAACTAATTTGGGATTTTTTCCCTACTAAAAAGTTTTCAAAATAAAACCCTTGGAAAGAGGTATCGTTTCCGAGTGGAAGTTTTACCAAACCAAAGATGAGGTGGATGAAGAGAAAGTCAAACAAGACAAAAGGAAGGGATGTTCTAAGCCAATGTCCTGAACAATTTTATCCGTGCAACCACATTACCCCAGTCGCTAGGGTTTATCTCGTAGTTTGTGGTCATTAGTCGGGGCTGCTCTTACTCTCTAAAGGGAAGAAATACCCTATAATCTGTGCTGCCAAGGGTAAGGTACTGGTGCAAAATTGGGTCTCTCGCTATCGGTCAGGCTTCGGTCTGGAACATTGTCACTATTGCTATCGGTCAGGCTTCGGCCTGGAGGTAGGGGTAAGTACGAGAGGAAGGACCAGGGTCTGGGTACCCCATACTCGTACCGGAGTGATAAACCCAAAATTAAAAGCCGCCGTTTCTAGGGATGGACAAATAAAAAGCGTAAGTTTGATTATCCGATCCCCTATCTACTGTGTGTAGCAGGACGTGGTTTTATCCCGACGGATGTATTGATTATTGTGGGTAAAGTGCACAAACTCTGCAGAGTGTAATCTATTCGAATAGCCGTGTCCACTGTCAAGGACGGTTGGAATGGCAAGTGATAGGAGGACCCTTCGGTTAAGATGAGATAAAATAAAGGATGTGACTTGGTCACGAGGAAAGATAAGAATGAAATTGGTTTGGACCAGAGAAGGTCGATAAGGATTTAAAAAGGGTTTTACAAAAAACTATTTTCTAAGACTTTTTAACAAGGATGTGGAGATTTCCATATTTTCTAAAAGGAGGCATACTTTCCCAAAAAAAATCGTTTTCAACAAAGATATCGAGATTCCAATGTTAGGTCTTTCAAAATCCACTATAGTCTAGAGCTATCTGGCCACAACCAATTGTGCATTATCCTATTTACCCTTGTATCGGTGGTTTGCGAGTACATTTAAAGTACTCACCGGCATTGTCCCTGGCTATTTACTTGGCCAGATTGCAGATGTTAAGAAGGATCAAAGGTGCTGACGTCTATGCGAGCTAGGCCGTCTTCCCAGTTAGTTGCCTGTAGGTTAAGAAACGGGCTCTGCGCTGAAGACTTCCGCTACTTGTGTTGTAATAGCCATAATGTCCCCTTTGTAAGTTTTGCATTCGTTATTGTAATGATGATGTAATGATACTAGTCGGTTATGCTCATGGCTCACTGATCATGGGAACGTGAAATGTATGCATAACGGGTATTCTGGGACCATAAATCCGGGGTGCCACATTTTACGACCAACTATACATCGGGAGAATTTTCTCCGGCCGTATAATTTCGGCCGCATAGATACCGCAACTCTAAAATACTTTTGTAAAAGGTTTCAGAACGTGTAACGACCAACTATATGGCAGGAGATTTTTCTCTAGCCGTATAGTTGCGTCCGTATAGTTACAGCACCCAAAAATTATTTTGCAAAGGGGATACAGAATGTTTGACGACCAACTATACGTCAGGAGATTTTTCTCAAGTCGTATAGTTGTAGAAACCCCGTAAAAAGCTTTAGAAAACAAGAGGAATTCAAAGAAAAAAAATAATAGTAGAAACTGTGAAAACAAACATTTATTAGAGTTAGAAAACTTACATTCCACTTAGCGTTTATTTAGTCGGGAGTGACAAGCTCCTCTAACAACAAGGACTTCCTCTTCTTGGGTGGATTTGACCTTAGTTTTCTTGAAAACAAAAATCACCAGGACTAAAGCTCCACTCAATAAGATCGATGTCTTGCTGGGTAAATATGGATGATGCATCTACTATTTTTCATTAACGTCTCTAGATAATCTGCAACTCAAGTTCTTGAAGTAAAAGGATCCAACGGATTAGTCTTGGCTTATGAAACTTCCTCTCGAGGAGTTCTTTTAAACCATCACGATCCGTATGAACTCTTACTTTTGCATTAACAATATAAGAACGAAACTTGTCACAAGAGAAAAATATAGCAAAGAGTTCCCTTTCTTCCTTAGGATAATTATTTTGAGCACTGTTGAGAGTTCTACTAGCATGATGTATAATATTAAATCTGCGACTATGTGTTGTCCTAGAGTTACTCCTATAGCATCATCACTAGCCTCACATATTAAATTAAAAGTCCTATCCCATATAGGTGGTTTAATGACGGGAGGACGAGACAAAGCATATTTAAGTTTATCAAAGGCAATAAGGAATTTATCATCAAAATTAAATCATACTCCCTTCTGCAATAGATTAGTCAAAGGTTTAAAAATTCCAAAAAAGTTCCTAATGAACCTTCTATAAAAGCCAACATGACCAAGAAAACTTCTTATACCTTTTACGTCCCTTGGTTGTCGCATTCTCTCTATTGCTTCAACTTTAGCCCTGATATGTCGTAAACATGTCTATAATTTTTGATGCTCCATGCTTGTTCTGTACCGACTTTCTTATGTTTTATCTACACTTTGACATATTTTTATACATTTTCTAGAAATAACATATTGACAAGATGACGCAGTGCCAGTTGCATGCTTTGTGCTGTTTTTGGTTTCAGAAAAGCTAGTAAGGAAATATTCTCGGAATTGGACCGGACAAAAGAAAAAGTCAATATTTTACCATAAGGAACATGGAGTCCGGAGGGAAGCGAAGTGGGGCCATGAGGCGGCCACACCTGGTGGTGGCACGGCTAGGGGTGCACCAGCCCTAGGTGTGGGCTCCTCGGGCGCCCACTGACCTTGCCCCTTTGCATATGAAAGCACCCCGATGCAGAAACCCTAAGTACCCGACCAAATCTCCATGAAATAGTCCGTAGCCTCCGCCACCATCGTCCCTAGATCGGGGGTATCTGAAGCTCTTCCCAACACCCTTCCAGAGGGGAGAGATCATCCCGGAGTCCTTCTTCATCACCATGCTAGCCTCTAGAGTGATGCGTGAGTAGTTCACCCTTGGACTATGCGTCCATACAGATACTAGATGGTTATTTCTCCTCCTTTGTGCTATCATGTTTAGATCTTGTGAGCTCGGTTCATTATCAAGATCATCTATTTGTAATCATACATGTTGTGTTTGTGGGGATTCGATGGATATTGAGATACTATGTCAGATTTATTATTGATTCTATCATGTCTATGTTATATGTGATCCTGCATGCTCTCTGTTGTTCGTAGATGCTTTGTCCAAGTATATGCTTGCAACTCCAAGAGGGAGTATTTATGCTTGATAGTAGGTTCATGCCTCTAGTAATCTTGGGAAGTGACAGAAATCTCTAAGGTTGTAGATGTGCTATTGCTACTAGGGAGAAAACAACAATCCTTTGTCGATTAGGCAATTGTATTGTTTACTTTACGCGCATTGCCTAATTCAATTATCTGTTGCTTGCAACTTAATACTGGAAGGGGTTCAGATGATAACCTGAAGGTGGATTATTAGTCATAGATGCAGTTGGATTACGGTCTATGTATTATGTTGTAATGCCCAATCAAGTCTTGTAGTAGTCAAGATGTCTAGTGATGAGGGTTCGACTCGTCAATGCCCATTGTTATGGACTTGGGTTTTGGAGAAGATGGGGATGCTGGAAGTCGCGGAACGGTTAACACGCAAGCAACACGGGGACACGAGGTTTATCCAGGTTCAGGCCCCCGGAGGGAAAACCCTACTCATGCTTGTCTGTTCTTGATTACGGCGGAATCGAAAGTTACATTGGTGCGTAGATGCAATCTGGCGTGGAGGTGTCTATGCAGTGTGGAGATATCCTTCTCGACGTACCCTCCTTGCTTTTATATAGATAGTAAGGTCCCGGGTTAGGTCGAGTCGGTTACAAATTAGGGTTGGCACCCTTTGAAATTCTATCTAATTTAGACTTGTCCTCCAAGGAGTCGAAAACTCCATGGGCTTGGGCCACTCGAAGTCTTCATGGGTCGGGTGTTCGGACGTGGGCCTTCCTTGGGCTGGACGAGGTATACCAATGTCATGTACCCATGGGGTATATCCATGTCATCTAGTATATAAATTGTTATGCTTTCTTAATATGTCAATTGCCCCGCTATAATTTGTTCACCCAACATGCTATCTATCTTAAGGAGAACACCTCTAGTGAACTATGGACCCCGGTCCAATCATTTATCATTGATATACCATATACTGTTATTGTTTACTTTCTGCAAGCAAATGACTATCTTCCATACTATACGTTTAATCCTTTGTTTCCAGCAAACCAGTGAGATTGACAACCTCACTGTAAGTTGGGGAAAAGTTTTGAGTTTGTGTTTTGCAGGTTCCAAGTTGTTAGCAACAACTTTGAGTTGCTTCCTTACTCCTACTGCTTCGATAACTTTGGTTTCATAACTGAGGGAAAACTTGTTGCTGTGCTCATCACACCTTGCTCTTGGGTCTCCCAACAGGATCTACGTCGACCGAGCCACATCAAGATTTTCTGGCGCCGTTGCTGGGGAGTTAAGAACATCTTGAATTTCTTCCTCCTCGTCAGTCACCTTTCAGGGAGAAATAATATTCTTGCAAGGGGAGTCTCTCACAACCAATATCATTACATTGTTTTTGTTTTGCTTAGTTTCTTTTGCTTTGTTTTGCTTGTTTCTTTTTTATCAAAAATACAAAAAAAATAGTTTTATTTGGCTTGCCTTTTCTTATCAAAAAGAAAAAAAATTAGTTCTTCCTTTAGTTGTCACCTTGTTCTTAGCTCACAATGTAGATTCCTAAGTTCGACCTTAAAGACCTTTCAATAGGTAGTTGCTCTATAATTGGGAAATATAATATTGAAGAATTCCTTAATCATGTTAGCAAGCATGAGGATATTTAGGATAGATCCTTAGCAGAACTTTCTCCAAATTATGAAATTGCTTTAGCTTCTTTACTTCCCTGTTGGAGGCTAGGTTTACTAACCTTAAGCCCATGGTGAAAGTAATTTTTCTTAAACTTAAAAATATTGGGGATAATTAAAAGAGAGATTTTATTCTAGAAACTTTGCTTAAGGAATTCAATGATGTTGCTAAAGAAGCTAGAAAGGTCTTTGATCACTTTAATATGATAGGCTCATGTGTAGATGTTATGGGTATACTATAAAAGTTGGACAAAAACAAACCAAAAAATGGAGATGAAATTAAAAGACCAATACATTTTATACTTGTAGGAATGCATGAAGCCTTAGAAATAATTTTGATTGGATTGTTCCAAAAAATGTGACACCCCCAAGACCAGGGCTAAACAAATCTGAGACCTCTATCTGACATAAGATTAACCTTGAGCTCGAGGATATCCAGTGAAGAATCGGTAACACGGTAGTGACCCTATGACCTAAAAATATTACAGCAAGCTCATAACTCAGCAAAGAGCCACATTATTACAAGTAAAGGTCACTAACCACAAATATCAAACAACGGAAGGAAAATTATGCTATTAAGTATAGAAACTTAACAAATGTCCTAAGAGGCCTGAAGCATAACGATGACGTCCTAGCCCATAGATTTCAGGCTGTTGGCTGGGAACCCAAAGCTACTCGTCGATGTCGATGTCGTACGGAACTTGTCTTCAGGTGAACACTTACTCTGCCAAAAGTATTAACAAATCAAGGGTGAGTACAGGGTGTACTCTGCAATACTTATGGCTGGGGGAGTTGTTTTGCATAAATCCATGTTTGTTTATCAGACAAGAGAGAGAAGAAGCTCGTCTAATCAGAATATTTTAAAAGGGGTTAAGAGAGTGACATCTCCAAAGTATGGATCATCATCTTTTTATATCCACCAAGTCATCATCATCTACCAACTAGGATCACCCCCTCATACCCATGAGGAAGCATCCTTAAGAACACATTGATATACCAAGTTTTACGATTAGGTTATAGTTCTCTATGATCATCACGTCGGTTCCCATGTCGTTCATAACAGTGAACACAGATTTTTGAAAATATTATTACCCTGCAGGGGTGTACAACTTTACCCACACGTACTAACCTTATCTTAATGCCACATGATTAGCCCTATTCCTGGGAAGGCTAATAGAGGGTGCTTAGACACGACCTTTACCTTGCTTTCGCCGAGACCATGAGTCACACCCTAAGGATGGTTCCACCGTAACGAGTCAAATCCCGAAGCCGGTCCCTAGAGATGTGAGGCGATGTTGGTTTACCAGAGGCTCCATCCACCACAAGCAACCCCGGTGTAACATCCCAAAAATACTAAACTTAAATCATCAAACTCTAATCATCAAAATTAGGGTTAACAAAAACTTTTCTAAATAAAATTATGAAAGCAAGCATATGTGTATGCATTTAATTTGAAATTCTTTTGAACCACCTTGTTTGTGTGTTTCTTTTCTTGTAAAATGTTTCTTAGGTGAAATAAACATCATCTAAACATTTCCCACACTTTTCCCAAAGACAAGTAAAGCAAAACAAATAAAATAAAGGAATGGTCATTTTGACCAATTTAACTCCCATGGCTACTTTGGCTGTCTCAAACTTTCAGAACCTAACAGAAACTTTTCTGGATCTTTGCACCCCTTGATTGTACTCATAACAAAGTATCAAGGCCCACTTTGTGATCATCCAGAAACTTTCAAATGCATAGTTTAAATGACAATTCAAAATTAAATCTTTATCATATGGGAAGATCACACTTTTTCAAAAACCACTCAAACAAGCTCAACTTTCAAAACCCAAGCATCTGCAGACTCACCAGCACCAATCTAGCACACCCACCAAAAATCTTTTCGAAATTCAAAACTTGAATTCATGCGGCCATTTCATCAAACACTTGGCAGACACAAATCAAACAAAATCAAAACACTATAGTGTGCAGTGTTTTGAGCCTAACTGGTTCCCTATCTAGCTCACAACCATCTCAGTAGATCATCTAGCAAGATTAACCAAGCACTAGCACCACTGTGAGCTTGCCAATATCATCAATGGTGAATAGCCGAGTGCATCCTTGCCACCCCAGTGTAGACTGCAAGCTAGGAAGAAACTAGCCATGCCAACCTTGTCTGGGAGATCACCCATGCCTCACCGCCCCCTCTCGACCAGCCCTTCCTCGAAGACACCGACCAGAGCACCCAGGAACGCCGCGCCTGTGCCTCTGCCAACCGTGCCCAGCGTGCGCTAGAGCGCCACCCTCGACCGAAGCCCACAGACCGCGTGCCGCCCTCGCCGCGTGCATACACGATCGCCACCGACCCAGGAGACCGCCAGACATCCCCGTTCGCCGCCCCATACCGCACAGCCACTGCTCGCCGTCGAAGACGCCGCCTCTGCCGCGCAGAGCATCGCGCGTTCCAGACCAACCCGCACCGCCTCACGTCTCGCCACCGTATCGTTGAGCATCGCCAGGGAAAACCGCACCGTCCCCTACCTTCGCCCATGCCAATAGCCGTCTGTACCATCACCCCCGATGAGCTCACCGTGCGCCCCGTCGGTCCCCTCGCTCGACTATAAATAGAGGCCACCACCAGCCTAATTGAGCACACCATTCTACTCCCCTCTCCTCACTGATCGTGCCACACCGTTCCCGGAGCAAGGCGAGTAGCACTTCACCGGAGCCCGCCGCCTCTGGAGAAGAAGGAAGCCAACGATTGGAGCTGCCCCAGGAGGAGCCACCGGTACCAAGAGAATCGTCGTCGTCGACTTCGTCGTTCGCCCATCTCGCCGACCCTCGCCTGCACCCCGGTGAGCCCCCAGCAACCCCCACTGGCCGCGCTAGGTTTCTGTCTCGCCGGCGTTGCCCAACGTCGACGATGACTCCCAGCCGTTGGATTAGAACTAGATCGAACACCCCACATCGCCCCATACCGCTTCGCACCCCCCTGTCTCAGTGAAGAGTGGGTACAACCACTTAAACAGCCGACGGAAGCGCTACGCTTAGCAGGCCAGCCCGTTAATTTTTCCCGCGCAGCCCAACTATTTGAATTAAACTTTTTCCATTTTATTTCAAACACACTTCTGTGCCCTGTTTCAAAAATCAACCCAGATCGATTCAGTGCACCAAATTGATTGAAACTAATTTTGTTAGAAAGGTCTGGGAATTATGAATCCAAGCCCGTCGGATTCAAGTCATTTGGATCTATATATCACCCATGGTAAAAATAACAAGGCAGAAGCTTTTCTGCATTCAAACATTTTTTCAAATTTAAACCATAATAGCTTTTGAGTTGATTCCAACTCTCAAAAATCACATTTAACCATACCTTTTAAAATATATAAAAATATATAGGTTTACTTGCAGAAATAATGTTCAAGTAATAAAAGAATGGCCCATAGGCATTTCTAGTCACTTTATTTAATTAAAATAAAAGGGTAAAACCTTATTAAATTGTGACACCACTTTAAATCATATTCCCATTGACTAAAATATGTGGTGATGACATATGTAAACATGATCCCATGTTTTATTTGGAGAATATTAAATCTTAAGTAGTTTTTCAATGAGTAGAAATTACTTTTCTAAAAATAAAAGGAATTAAACCAAGCTTTAATCTTGTAATGTTAGTGATGATGCTAGATCATCTATAGGACCCTTTTGTGTGATGATTGCAAGTAGTTAAGTATTGTTTGGTGATTGTGTACCTCGTATTTATTCATAGACGCTATTACCGACCAAGGATACGAGGAGGAAGGAGGATTCTACGAAGAAGAAGCCAAGGAGAACCTCAACCACTGCTCTGCACAAGGCAAGCTTTACTAATCAAGTTAACCAATGAAAAAATAATACTACTAGTGAATGTGCAAGCTAACACTTGCAAGATACTCTACTGATGCAACCAACCACTATTTGTTACCATGCCAACTATATGCCTTAAGCATATATGATCATATCCACTTGATAAACCAATCCTAGTTTTACCTGCAAGCTTCTTACTTTATTTCTTTATCAAAGCTCTTACCTAGATTTTACCTAAGTGAATGGTAGATACTAGAAAGATATGTGAAGGTTGCATAAAGAGCATAAAATTTGGCCTAAGCTAGATAATCTTGATGTCATCCTAAGGCATGAGATTGAACTTAGTTAAAACTCCACTAATTTACCACCCCTCATTAGTGCTTACCCCCACATGTAGATGCTAGTGCTAAGCATAAAACTTGATCAACTTTAGATGGGAATACTTGGTGGAAAAATGGTAATGAAAACCTTGGAATGATGGATCATTCTATTGAAATGTTTTGGACATGTGTTCACCTGATGATTTTGGTGATGAAAATGTTGAGGCATGAGCCTTAGCTCTTTATAAAACTGATGGTTGCCTGGATGCGATACCATTCCAATTTTATCGTACAACCACAATACCCGAAGATTGGGTAGGGCTTGAGTGGAAACTTATATACCTTAGTATTAGTCCCCTCACATCCAAGGTCTGAGCTAAGGCTACCTTGTGAAGATTGTCCACCTGTGAAGTACCCAAGATGACAGTTGGTCATGGTTGGGAGGCCAAACTCACAGGAGAGGTGCTTATACTAGGGCGTGTAATTGAAAGGTTAGGATTGATTATCCGCATACTGAGTATGGTGAATTTAGGATTTGTTCCTGACGGATGTATCGAATGTTGTGGTGAAAGTGTACAATCTCTGCAGAGTGTCAAACTATTCGAATAGCCGCGTCCGCGGTTATGGACAGTTGGAGTGGCCATACTGTTCCCCTGTCAGACTTTTGAAAATGACTTGTGAAATGAATTGAGACTTTGACTTGACCACAACAGGGTTGTGATATGAGATAAAAGTTCCCATTTAGGTGTTATGAAACTTCAACTAGCATTCGTTGCTCCTAAACTTAGTAGAGATAAATCTGGCTTTTGCAAAACAACCCTAGAGCCTAGTGTCCTATTATCAAAAACCCCTTTCACTTGTTAGTATTAGTTTGCGAGTACTTAAAGAGTACTTATGGCTTTGTCCCTGGCTATTCCCATGGCCAGACTATGAAGAGCAGTACCTGGAGGATGGACCCCAGGAAGGTTACGACAACTAGGATCATCTCCCATCGTCTGCATTGCCTGTGACCCCGAAGATGGAGCCTCGCCCACGCTACCGTTATTATTATGTATTCCGCTGCTTGATGTTGTATTAAGAACTGGATCATGGGATCCCTATTTGTGTAAGAACTTATGTACGATTTGTAATGGATGATGTACTATGGTATCCAATTCTATTATTTCTCGCAAAAATGGTAATCCTGGGATTGCGATGTATGGCATAACAGGCATCTGGGATTAAAAATCCGGGTGTTGACAAGTTGGTATCAGAGCCATCCTAACCATAGGAGACCCTAGTTAGACTGGACGTTGAATCAAAAACTTAGTTTCAAAACAAAAGAAAACAAATATTTACAAAACTTATTCTCATTCTTATCCCTTTGACTCTTTCATGAAAATTCATGTTCCTCAAAAACTCTTGCAATATATATAAAATATTGACACACTTAATCACTCTACTAACTTACTCATCCTATATTCTTATAGATGGACGTGAAGTACAGCAAGTTTTATCAGTTGGGGAATGGAGGAGACCTTATCTTTGAGAGGGATTTGGACCAGCTTTCGGAACTTCTGGAGCGTCCGCGCCCCGAGTTATTTGGAGCTCAGATCAATGATCAAGGAGGAGAAGATCTGCAGTGGCTAATTGTTGCAAGTCTCCGAGGAAAGATTGAACCTCCCACTGCGGAAGGAATTTAGTTTACCTTAAGAGAGAACAACTAGCTCGATGGACTTGCCAGGGCCATGCAGGAAGCTCTTTCTCGTCTGTGTGGGCAGAGCATCAATCAGATCAAGGGTACTCGCTTTGAGTTTTGCCCCAAGGCGTGATGAAAATGGACAACCACTGGAAGCCCCCATACCACCCGAGCTAAAGACTCAATTGGACCACCTTAGAGTCATGATGTACGATCGTCAGCAGGAGTTAGACAGCTGTCGTGACTACTCCAACCACAAGTCTGCCATCATCAAGACGAAGGACGAAACCATCGCCATGCTAGCAAAGGATCACAAGTCTCGCCGCCTTCAGCTCGACAAGAAGGAGCGCATCATTGCCCGTCTTCGCCACCGCATCTCATCTTTGGAGGAGACCATCCACGAGAGAGACATGCAGTTGGAGGAAAGGGAGAATGCCGGAGAGGATCTTCATGGAGACCCCTACTCCTATCTCAGCGATGACGATGATTTTCTAGAGGATCAGGCTATGGACTTCTTCACCGATGAAGATGATTTCGCCTTCATCGATGATGATGAGGACGAGGAAGCCACCAATTCCAAGGAGTAGTAGGACTTGATCACTAGCGTAGTGAGTAGTATTCGGTCCCACTGTATCGTAGTTTCCCGAATGGTTCTTAAAACCATCTGCTTTTATTTGTTGTGGTGTGTGTTGTACCGTGTGATATGAATGAATGAATGAAAAGGCAAGTTGCTAAAAAATCTGAGTCAAACTTTAATTTTTTTTCAAAAACCCAAAACTTTAGAAATTTCCCTCTTTTCTCATGATCTATCTCAATCTTCAGATGCCAAGTGGAGGAAGTGGTTCATCCCCGGACCCGATGTTGCAGATTCTACAAATGTTGACTTCTGACCGCGAAGCTGAAAGAGCGGAAAGTCAAGCCAACCTAGCCACACTGCAACAGATAGCCCAGCTTGCCCACAACAACCAAGGCCATGGAAATCAGGACAACCCTGGATCTAAGCTCAAGAATTTCCAGAATACCAACCCACCTGTTTTCAAAAAGTCAGAAGAACCCCTAAACGCCGATGATTGCCTACAAACCATGGAAAATAACCTAGAAGTCACCGGAGTGGAAACAAACGAGAAAGTTCTGTTCGCCACCCACTATCTAGCCGGAGATGCCAGGGCATGGTGGAACAGTGTTCGCGCAATGACCGGAGGCCAGATGATGACCTGGGAGAAATTCAAGGTCAAGTTTAGCAGAACCCATGTGCCACCAGGTTTGATCAAGAGAATGAGAGACGAGTTCAGAGAGCTGAAGCAAGGAAGGATGACTGTAGTGGAATACTGTGAAAAATTCCTGTCATTAGCTAGGTATGCCCCGGATGAGATCGACACCAAAGCCAAGAAGAAAGAAAGATTCCTGAATGGTCTGCATGATGAGATGCAGACTGTGTTAGTCAATATCCCCTTTGCTGATATTGAAGCCCTTGTCGACTCAGCTATCCAGATGGAAGGAAAGATCAACCAAGACAATGAGAACCGCAAGCGTCGCATGATGCATCAACCAGGAACCCATCAGACCCCAAAGTATCGCCCCAACCCATCTCTAGGATTTGCCCCAAGAACCAACAGACCCCCGATGAACCGTCCGACCTATCCCAACCGTGGAAACCCTAGGCCTGGAGGAAATCACAACAATACTGGAAACTCTAGCAATTTCAACCGTGCCCCACCCAAGTTCAACAACAAGAATGCTACCGCCAACACCAACACTACCCCTAGGACTGGAAGCAATGTTGTGCCTGTAGCAGCAAAGGACAAGTTGCAAGTGACTTGTTATGACTGTGGAAATAAAGGCCACTATTCCAACGAGTGCCCCAACAAGAAGAATGCTACAGCCCCCAATGCCAATGTCCCAGCTCAGCAGCAGCGTCGTGTTCAGCCAGGAAGAAGATTTTCCCCAGGGAATTCACTCAACCGCAACGGCCGTCTTTTTCTCATGCATGCTGAAGAAGCTCAGGAAGCGCGGACATCGTCTTTGGGTATGTTTTCGTTAATTGACTTGCAAGAGTGTTGTTTGATTCTGGTGCATCGCATTCATTTGTCACCAAAGAATTTGCATGCACTAGTAAAATTCAACCAACCAAACTGAAGCATGTTATGATTGTTCAAATTCCCGGATCAACCACCAAGGCTAGGCAAATTTGCAAAGTCGTCCCTATCCGAATCCATGGCATAGATTTTTATGCAAATCTGATAGTACTCGGAACTAAAGGTTTGGAAGTAGTACTAGGAATGGATTGGATGTCCAAACATAAAGGATTGATTGACTGTTCCAAGAAAGCCATAACCATGACCAGTACCGCTGGAATATCAGTCGAGCATATATCTGAAACCTTACCTCGCCAATTCAAATGCAACAAGAGTATAGCCCAACCTACCATTGACCAAGTACGGATAGTCTGTGAATACCCCGATGTGTTTCCAGATGTTTTGCCTGGTATGCCCCCAGATCGGGATATCGAGTTTATCATCGAACTAATTCCCGGAACCGGACCCATAGCCCAGAGACCCTATAGTATTAACCCGTCAGAGCTTGCAGAACTGAAGAAGCAACTGGATTCCATGCTGGAAATTGGATTGATTCAACCCAGTGCATCATCTTGGAGATCACATGTCTTGTTTGTGAACAAGAAGTATGGAGGTAACCGTTTATGTACGGATTATCAGAATTTGAATGATGTCACCATCAAGAACAAGTACCCCTTGCCCAAGATAGAAGATTTGTTTGAGCAGTTGACCGATGCCAAAGTGTTTTCTAAGATTGATCTTAGAACTGGCTATCATCAACTCAAAATTCCAGCAGAGGATATTCCAAAGACTGCCTTTACCACCAAATATGGATTGTATGAGTATACAGTCATGTCTTTCGGACTAACCAATGCCCCCGCTTATTTCATGAATCTCATTAATAAGATTTTTATGGACTTCCTGGATAAGTTTGTCGTTCTTTTCATCGATGACATTCTGATTTATTCCAAATCAGAAGAAGAACATGAGCTATACCTAAGGACCATTCTTGGAACCCTTAGAGAGCATCAACTGTATGCAAAGTTTAGCAAATGTGAATTCTGGTTACAGGAGGTAGGATTCCTCGGTCACATTGTATCAGCCGGAGGAATTGCCGTTGACCCTGCCAAAGTGAAAGATGTAGAATATTGGCAAACCCCAACCACTCAAACCCAAGTTCATGCATTTCTCGGATTGGCGGGATATTACAACAAATTCGTAGAAGGATTCTTGAATATTGCCAATCCCATGACCCAATTGCTGAAGAAGGACAAGAAGTTTGAATGGACCGACAAATGTGAAGCAAGTTTTCAAGAACTCAAGAGGATATTGATTTCAGCCCCAATCTTTATCATGCCAGATATCACGAAGCCCTTCGATGTGTATTGTGATGCATCCAAGATCAGTCTCGGATGTGTGCTAATGCAAGAAGGCAAAGTTATATCTTATCTATCTCGACAACTGAAGCAACATGAGCAAAACTACCCAACCCATGACCTCGAACTCGCAGCCGTAGTTCTAGCCCTGAAAACATGGAGACATTACCTGATGGCAAACCGTTGTGAGATCTATACGGATCACAAGAGCCTAAAGTATATATTCACTCAGAAGGAGCTGAATATGAGGCAGAGAAGATGGATTGAGCTAATCAAGGATTACGATCTGGACATTCACTATCACCCTGGTAAAGCCAATGTGGTAGCAAATGCCCTTAGCAGATTGCCGTGCCGCTTGAACTCCATGATTTTGAAGGAGCAACCAAGTTTGCACAAAGTGATGGAAGATTTTCGAATAGAATTAGTAAGTGAAGGATTTTTGGCTAGCATAGAACTCCAGCCCACTTTGATCAGTCAGATTAAAGAGGCGTAGAAGGGAAATGCTAGTATTGATGGAATCAAGCGTCGTATCGGTACAGGCAAAGTACCCGGATTCACCGAGGATGAAGAAGGAGTTTTGTGGTACAAAGGACGCCTTTGTGTAACAGCAGATTCTGAGTTGAAAGAAGTGATTCTGAAGGTATCCATCCCGGAGGAACTAAGATGTATCAAGATTTGAAAGAGCAATTTTGGTGGCATAAGATGAAGAGAGAAATCGGAAGCTATATCGCCAAGTGTGATATATGTCAGCGAGTCAAGGCAGGACATCAAAGACCCGCTGGATTGTTGCAACCACTACAGATTCCGAAATGGAAATGGGATTCTGTTGGAATGGACTTTATCACTGGACTGCCTACTTCTAGTAGGGGAAATGACTCTATCTGGGTCATAGTGGATAGATTGTCCAAAGTCGCCCATTTCTTACCCGTCAAGACCACATATCAGAGTTCGAAACTAGCATAGTTGTACATCGCTAGAATCGTTAGTTTTCATGGAGTCCCCAAGAACATCGTATCGGATCGAGGAACTCAGTTTACCTCGAGATTCTGGAAGAAAGTCCAAGAAGGTTTAGGAACCCGTCTAGATTTCAGCACCGCGTATCACCCTCAGACCGATGGACAAACGGAGCGAGTAAATCAAATACTGGAAGATATGATGAGAGCATGTGTGTTAGAATATGGATCCAAGTGGGAAGACTGTCTGCCGTTTGCAGATTTTTCATACAACAACAGTTATAAAGCCAGTTTGCAAATGGCCCCATTTGAATTTATGTACGGAAGGAAGTGTCGCACCCCTTTGAACTGGTCGGAAGTAGGAGAGAGTCAGATTTTCGGACCCGACATCCTACGAGAAGCAGAAGAGAAGGTTCACAAGATTCGTGAGCACCTCAAGATAGCCCAATACAAACAAATGAGTTACGCCGACAAGAGACGTCGAGACCTCGCCTTCAACATAGGAGATTTTGTTTATCTGAAAGTGTCGACATTGAAGGGAATGCAATGTTTCCAACTCAAGGGAAAGTTAGCCCCCAGATATATCGGACCTTTCAATACTCTGAACCGTCGAGGAGAAGTATCGTATCAATTGGAATTACCCGAAGAGATGTCAGCCGTGCATAATGTGTTCCATATCTCATTACTTCGCAAGTGTCTCGAAGTCCCAGAGAAGACCGAAGTGTTCAAAAATATCGATCACCAGACCATAGATATCAACGATGACCTGACCTATCCCGAAGTACCCATCCGTATTTTGGAAGAAGCTTTTCGAACTACCCGAACCCGAAGCATCAAGTTTCTCAAGATTCAGTGGAGCAACCACACAGAAGAGGAAGCTACCTGGGAGCGCGAAGATCACATCAGGATGGAGTTTCCCGATCTCTTCAAATCCTAGGTAATATTTTCGACCTTTTTCAAATCTCGGGACGAGATTTTGTTTAAGGGGGGAATGTTTGTAACATCCCAAAAATACTAAAATTAAATCATCAAACTCTAATCATCAAAATTAGGGTTAACAAAAACTTTTCTAAATAAAATTATGAAAGCATGCATATGTGTATGCATTTAATTTGAAATTCTTTTGAACCACCTTGTTTGTGTGTTTATTTGCTTGTAAAATGTTTCTTAGGTGAAATAAACATCATCTAAACATTTCCCACACTTTTCCCAAAGACAAGTAAAGCAAAACAAATAAAATAAAGGAATGGTCATTTTGACCAATTTAACTCCCATGCCTACTTTGGCTGTCTCAAACTTTCAGAACCTAACAGAAACTTTTCTGGATCTTTGCACCCCTTGATTGTACTCATAACATAGTATCAAGGACCACTTTGTGGTCATCCAGAAACTTTCAAATGCATAGTTTAAATGACAATTAAAAATTGAATCTTTATCATATGGGAAGATCCCACTTTTTCAAAAATGACTCAAACAAGCTCAACTTTCAAAACCCAAGCATCTGCAGACTCACCAGCACCAATCTAGCACACCAACCAAAAATATTTTCAAAATTCAAAACTTGAATTCATGCGGCCATTTCATCAAACACTTGGCAGACACAAATCAAACAAAATCAAAACACTATAGTGTGCAGTGTTTTGAGCCTAACTGGTTCCCTATCTAGCTCACAACCATCTCAATAGATCATCTAGCAAGATTAACAAAGCACTAGCACCACTGTGAGCTTTCCAATATCATCAATGGTGAAAGACGAGTGCATCCTTGCCACCCAATGTAGACAGCAAGCTAGGAAAGAAACTAGCCATGCCAACCTTGTCTGGGAGATTAGCCATGCCTCACCGCCCCCTCTCGACCATCCCTGCCTCGAAGACACCGACCAGAGCACCCAGGAACGCCGCGCCCGTGCCTCTGCCAACCATGCCGAGTGTGCGCCAGAGCGCCACCCTCGACCGAAGCCCACAGACCGCGCGCCGCCCTCGCCGCGTGCATACACGATCGCCACCGACCCAGGAGACCTCCAGACATCCCCGTTCGCTGCCCCATGCCGCATAGCCACCGCTCGTCGTCGAAGACGCCGCCTCTGCCTTTCAGAGCGTCGCGTGTTCCAGAACAACCCGCACCGCCCCACGTCTTGCCACCATATCGTTGAGCATCGCCAGGGAACAACGCACCGTCCCCTACCTTTGCCCATGCCAATAGCTGTCTGTACCATCTCCCCCGGCATGCTCACCATGCGCCCCGTCGGTCCCCTCGATCGACTATAAATAGAGGCCACCCCAGCCGAATTGATCACACCATTCTACTCCCCTCTCCTCACTGATCGTGCCACACCGTTCCCGAAGCAAGGCGAGCAGCACTTCACCGGAAATTCACCGGAGCCCGCTGCCTCTAGAGAAGAAGGGAGCCAGCGATTGGAGCCACCCCAGGAGGAGCCACCGGTACTAGGAGATTCGTCGTCGTCGACTTGTCGTTCGCCCGCCTCGCCGACCCTCACCTGCACCCCGGTGAGCCCCCAGCAACCCACACTGGCCGCGCTAGGTTTCTGTCTCGGCGGCGTTGGCCAACATCGACGATGACTCCCAGCCGTTGGATTAGAACCAGATCGAACGCCCCACATCGCCCCATACTGCTTCTCACCCCCTGACTCACTGACGAGTGGGGACAACCACTTAAACAGCCCGCGGAAGCGCTACGCTTAGCAGGCCGGCCGGTTAATTTTTCCCGCGGAGCCCGACTATTTGAATTAAACTTTTTCCATTTTATTTCAAACACACTTCTGTGCCCAGTTTCAAAAATCAACCCAGATCGATTCAGTGCACCAAATTGATTGAAACTAATTTTGTTAGAAAGGTCTGGGAATGCTGAATCCAAGCCCGTTGGATTCAAGTCATTTGGATCTATAGATCACCCATGATAAAAATAACAAGGCAGAAGCTTTTCTGCATTCAAACATTTTTTCTAATTTAAAACATAATAGCTTGTGAGTTGATTCCAACTCTAAAAAATCACATTTAACCATACCTTTCAGAATATATAAAAATATATAGGTTTACTTGCAGAAATAATGTTCAAGTAATAAAAGAATGCCCCATAGGCATTTATAGTCACTTTATTTAATTAAAATAAAAGGGTAAAACCTTATTAAATCGTGACACCACTTTAAATCATATTCCCATGGACTAAAATATGTGGTCATGACATGTGTCAACATGACCCCATGTTTGATTTGGAGAATATTAAATCTTAAGTAGTTTTTCAATGAGTACAAATTACTTTTCTAAAAATAAAAGGAATTAAACCAAGCTTTAATCTTGTAATGTTAGTGATGATGCTAGATCATCTATAGGACCCTTTTGTGTGATGATTGCAAGTAGTTAAGTATTGTTTGGTGATTGTGTACCTCGTATTTATTCATAGACGCTATTACCGACCAAGGATACGAGGAGGAAGGAGGATTCTACGAGAAGAAGCTGAGGAGAACTTCAACCACTGCTCTGCACAAGGCAATCTTCACTAATCAAGTTGACCAATGCAAACCTAATACTACTAGTGAATGTGCAAGCTAAAACTTGCAAGATACTCTACTGATGCAACCAACCACTATTTGTTACCATGCCAACTATATGCTTTAAGAATATATGATCATATCCACTTGATAAACCACTATTTGTTATCAAAGCTCTTACCTAGATTTTACCTTAGTGAATGGTAGATACTAGAAAGATATGTGAAGGTTGCATAAAGAGCATAAAATTTGCCCTAAGCTAGATAATCTTGATGTCATCCTAAGGCATGAGATTGAACTTAGTTAAAACTCCACTAGTTTACCACCATTCATTAGTTCTTACCCCCACCAGTAGATGCTAGTGCTAAGCATAAAACTTGATCAACTTTAGATGGGAATACGTGGTGGAAAAATGGTTATGAAAACCTTGTAATGATGGATCATTCTATTTAAATGTTTAGGACATGTGTTTCCAAACACCTGATGATTTTGGTGATGAAAATGTTGAGGCATGAGCCTTAGCCCATTACAAAACTGATGGTTGTCTGGATGCGATACCATTCCAATTTTATCGTACAACCACAATACCCGAAGATTGGGTAGGGCTTGACTGGAAACTTATATACCTTAGTATTAGTTCCCTCACGGCCAAGGTCTAAGCTGAGGCTACCTTGTGAAGATTGTCCACCTGTGTAGTACCCAAGATGACAGTTGGTCATGGTTGGGAGGCCAAACTCATAGGAGAGGTGCTTATACTAGGGCGTGTAATTGAAAGGTTAGGATTGATTATCCGCATACTGAGTATGGTGAATTCAGGATTTGTTCCTGACGGATGTATCGAAAGTTGTGGTGAAAGTGTACAACATCTGCAGAGTGTCAAACTATTCGAATAGCCGCGCCCGTGGTGATGGACAGTTGGAGTGGCCATACTGTTCCCCCGTCAGACTTTTCAAAATGACTTGTGAAATGAATTGAGACTTTGACTTGACCACAACAGGGTTGTGATATGAGATACAAGTTCCCATTTAGGTGTTATAAAACTTCAACTAGCATTCATTGCTCCTAAACTTAGTAGAGATAAATATGGCTTTTGCAAAACAACCCTAGAGCCTAGTGTCCTATTATCAAAAACCCCTTTCACTTGTTAGTATTAGTTTGCGAGTACTTAAAGAGTACTCATGGATTTGTCCCTGGCTATCCCATGGCCAGACTATGAAGAGGAGTACCTGGAGGATGGAACCCAGGAAGGTTACGACAACTAGGATCATCTCCCATCGTCAGCATTTCCTATGACCACGAAGATGGAGCTTCGCCCATGCTACCGTTATTATTACGTATTCCGCTGCTTGATGTTGTATTAAGAACTGGATCATGGGATCCCTATTTGTGTAAGAACTTATGTACGGTTTGTAATGGATGATGTACTATGGTATCCAATTCTGTTGTGTCTCGCAAAAATGGTAATCCTGGGATTGCGATGTATGGCATAGCAGGCATCTGGGATTAAAAATACGGGTGTTGACATCCGGCCAAGCTTACCTACCTGTTATGATGCACCTTCATCTGTCAAATCTTTCAAAAGGTTTTCTATGCATATGTAAAATGGAACGCCCGAACTATGTGACTCATGGAATCTACTAGGAAAGTTAGTCACTCGTGGGGTTTTCCGGGCCCCGTGTGGTTGTATGCTCGTCTTGGTTCAAGAGGCAAGAACTCAGGTCCTAGTGGTGGCAAGCATGGGACTAGAAAAACCACATCCCACTATGGCATCACATATAATCCTTAGCATGTTTAATACCATATAACCTCCGATATCATATCATCACTTTCTCTTGTCATACTAGATTCTCTGAATGGCTAAGTAGAATAGATATAAGCTATAGCGGTGCACAAAAGCCAAACATAGTTATGTTAGGAGGAGTGTATCAGGTAATATAAGTTCAAAGGGATTAATGCAATAGATAGAATACTGTATATATCAATAAAAGACCACAAAAGAATCGTATGCAACATGGGAATTGAAATGCTTTCGAAATCATAGGATTATATCATGGTGGGGCTATGCTTGCCTTTGCCTGTTGATATCCAATAAGCAGAGCTTTAGACATCTGGTACTTGAGTTGATTATAGTTGGTCAAGTATTGGTCTTCGAGCTTCGACAGTGTTGATCTCAGCCTTCGATCTTGATCTCGATCTCGATATCGTATTCTACCGGGAAGAACCAAATCACCGGATCAACACATGGCATCGATGCAATGCTCAAACAATAATGATGATATGACAAGTTGACTTGTACTGAAATGTAACCCTAAGACATGCTCCCCAGTTTAATCGGGGTTCCGAGGGGTATAAACCCTATCTCGGGAAACTCCGGAATCACCTGTGAGGCGTTACTAAGTTCTTCTACTTAAACTTTTCATGTAAGTTGTTTAACAATGCATGGTTATAGCTTAGGAAGTTAGATCTCATTTTATGTCATTTTGATATATTATTTATATTTTTATGGTTTAAAAATCATTAGTTATTGAATTTACAATATTATACCAATTTCTAGAATAATTAACCAAAAGGGGAAACACTATTTTCACCGGCTACACCCTAGCCACGGTGACTGACGAAGGGGGCCCATGGCCACCTCAGCATCCACCGGCGGGTGGAACCCAACACGGTTTGACCAGGTGCTAACCCACGCCACTAACGTCAGCATGGCGTTGGTGTGATGTCATCACGATGGAAGTCCTCTCTAGACGAGCACAAACTCGGTCAACGAGCGCGTGCGGGGAGGCTTGGCTAGGTGTATTCGATGTGGAGGTGTGTATAGAGAAAAACAGGGTGAAGAAGCCATCTATGGGTCACTGGGGACGGCCGCCGACGAGCTTGTGCGGCGGCAAACGATGGAGCACGTCGAGGGCTCGAAAAAAGGCGATAGGGAGACATAGAAGGGGTCCTTGTGAACCAGGAGCACGAATATGGCGAGGGAGAGCTCTAGGGAGGCCGGAATCGACGGCGGAGGCGTCGGCCGGCGCTCGGAAAGGAGCTTCCAATTGCAGCGATGGAGGGCTTCCCTGCTTGATTGAGTGGGCAGGGTGGAAGTAGACATCTAGCAAAATACAAAGGTGTGCCCGCCATCTGTGGGTCACTCGGAACACCTGCCATGGCACTAGGGTTTAGGGGCTCGCGATGGGAAGCAAGGGAGACCGAGAGAAGAGGATAGGGAGAGATAGTAGAGACATGTGGTCTTATTCGTAGCCTCGGCCATACATTCGGTCTAGGGACGGCGATGGCGACGTGGCGGTCGGCGAACCAGGGAAGGAACGTAGTTGCCTTCTTGTTGTCCTTCTGTCTCGAGGAGGAAAAAAAGAAAAGAGGGGCGATGGGGTAAGCTGGGCTGGGCCGAGCTGGGCCACTGCTAGGCTATGGTACTGCCACAGAGTCATGGCGGTAGGGAGAGGGGGAAAGGGAGATGGGCCGGCCTAGTTGGTCTGGAAATTGTTCTATTTTTTTCCTAAAACCTTTATTTTTCAGATGTTCTTTTCTATTTTACAAACCATTTCAAAAAATTTGTGTAGTTCAAAAATTACTAGAAACTTTGTAAAATATCTAAAAACACTAAGACACCCTTATAACAATTTGGGATCCATATATTTTGTAATTTTCAAAATTCAAATCCCTTTTGAATGCTTTTAGAGAGGAAGGGGAAGTAGGGTTTTAGGGTTTTTCATTTATTTCTTATTTTCATTTTTATTTTGTATTAGCAAAAATATGATGCTCATGAATGCACAAACAAAGCCCTAAATATGATTAACTAAAACTGAGGTTTTATAGAAAACCGGTTTGATGAAAATAGTGAACCCAAGAGTATCAAAAGAGGATCCTCTAAAAAATATTTGGATGACATACCATGCCTTGTTGAAGAAATTTCTGGAATTAATCTTAATGCTTCTTCATTTCAAAATACTTGATTCTTGCTTCCTATGCCTAACTTAAAGGCGTTAAAGAAAAGTACTAATTGGGAGACAACCCAAATTTCGATAGGTTTTTCTTCTGTTGAGTCTTGGAAGTTATTATTTCTGTAATAACCTATCCTTATCCTTTTTGTGTGGCTTTTGTGACAAGAATAATCTCTAATGAGAGAGAAGTAAGATTTGGGGAAGTTGTTGTCCCGAATCAGATTTTTGTGCTTCATTGTAAAAATTGGTGAAAAATCCCTGTATGTCGGATTGAGCTGTAATTTTCTGAGAATATGGTCCAGGTTTTTATCTAACTTCCATTAGATCAACACATTTCTATTTGAGCAACATAAGGTCTATGAAAAAATCGGTTTTTACCTGCTGGTATGTTTCAGATTTCTGCCATTATTTGCATTTGCCTCTTATCGGTTTCTTTTTGAGTTCTCTTTGATCACTTGAGATTTTAAAAGGAATTTATACAGTATCTTGTGTTTTAATGAAAGTTTTACTTGTGTTGAAACTAAACCCAATGTCTTATTATCTTTAATACACTAATGTTGCTAATGAAGATTGTGTGAAGTTTTGTATGAAGAAAATTTTCAAGTGTAGGAAAAGAACGATGCGATGAGATGAAGAATGGACAAAAGCTCAAGATTAGGGATGCCACCCATGTCACCACAAGAAATATTCAAGAGGTTCAAGCCTCAAAGCATGGGGATGCCCAAGGCATCCCCTTCTTCATCAATAAAAATCTCAGGTCTCTTTCTAGACACTTCATTTTTATTGTTTCATGCACTTTTGTGTTCTTATTGGAGCGTCTTTGTTTTTGTTTTTAGTTTTATTTTGTTTGGTTTGCTGAATAAATTAGTTGGACCCCCGCATTCGCATTTTGTTTCAAATAAGTTGATTGGTGTTGGAGAAGAGTAGGAAAGTTTCATGCTTTTTGTGGTACAAAAGGGATCTTGTTTTGACTGTGGTTTAGAATTTATTTTATATGTCATGCTAGATGTTGCTTTGACCATATTCTTAGTGATTATTGTTGTAGCATGACTTGTTCCAAACAATTGAGATTGCTTAATGTGCCTTGAAAGAATCATGCGTTGTTTTAGCATACAAAACCATAATATTGTGGTATTCTCCTTTGATACTTTGTATGGGTTGACTTGGCACATGCTTACACCATGTTAAGACTATGAACTAGTCATCTTATCCTCTATGATCATTTAGTTTTTGACTTGTGATACCATTTTATGCTTTAATTGATAATGTTTTGTCGCTCTGCATGATTATGGCCATTATTGCTCTCTTAGTTGGTTGCTCCTAGTATTTTGCTAGCCTCCATTTGTACTGAGTAAGCTCTACACATTCATCCAACTCCCAAGAAACAAAGTTATTCCAAAGAGTCTACTATAAATTCCTAGGCATGGTGTGTTACACCATTCCAAGTATATTCGTGTTTTTATCTATCTTCCAAATTAATCTTGTTATGTGAAAATTAGTGATTAAAGCTCTCACAAACTTGATGGCACACTTTACTTTCTTGCACCTAATAAACTTGAACCATTGCGTCAACTATGTTGTCTATATTCTTGCACACATAAGTTGGGAATTAGCAGAACCATGTTGTCATGGGGAACGCTTTCAACACCTGTACATACTACCCAGTTGATATCATGATCTTTTGTTTATTGATGTCGGCGGTGTGAAATAAAAGGGGAGCTTGTGAGTCCATGGATTACTATATATGTGTTAGAGAAACGCATGGGCGGCTAGCCTAAGCTATGCCTAATCATGGTGGAAACTTGCAGCATAACCGTAGTGAGCAATCTGTGTAGCATCCTCAATAAAAACCTATGAAAATAGCAAATAAAAAGATTGCTGAGATGCTCAGTGTTTGTTGCCTTATCATTTTGGTATGGGATAGCTCCTATGTTATGGGGAAAGGGGTACCCTGTTGGCGGTTCTCTATGATACACATATACTTACAATGACAAAAACTTGCTTATGACTAAAGTTGAGTAGAATGAGGAACGACCCTCGTACTCAAGGGACATGAGATTGCCAACTTATGATTTGTCAAGCATATACTTCATATTTTTTTCACTTTAACCTTAGTCACTTCAAGATGCTTATGATAGGGGCAATGAGAGCTGAAAGATTATAAATACCATAATTTTTGGAGGCTCTTTATGAAACTTGAAATTCTTCCTTCCTTCTGTGGAGGGCCTTTCTTCTTACTTTTATGTTGATTCTCCATCTTCTATATTTATGCACCAACTAGGAGAGCATAGTTGTCATTCTTAGTTTTATGTCCATTGTCCCAAAACTTATTTATTGATTCATAATATTGATATTGCTTGTTTTTAAACTATTTGTGTCTAGTCGCCCTTATGAACTTTGAAGGTGTCCTATGCATTTAAGGTTTTGCTACACCATGAGGGACAAGATGAATACCACTCTTTCTATGTTTTCTATATGTGAGACAAAGAAATATTTTTCAATGCATTGTTATTAATGATCTTTGTTTGTACCTCTCATGGTACAACATAGTTGCTTTGTCCTATTGTTAGAACTACATCTTTCATGCTCATGTTTAGAGTACTTTGATCCCAACTATCAATGCTTTACAATAGTTGATCAAGATTGTGATGGGCATGTCACCTCAAAAATTATACTTTTTATCACTTACCTACTCGAGGATGAGCAAGATTTAAGCTTGGGGATGCTTCATATGTCGTAAATGTATATATAATTTTTGATGCTCCATGCTTGTTTTGTATCGACTTTCTTATGTTTTGTCTACACTTTGAGGTATTTTTGTACATTTTCTGGAACTAACCTATTGACAAGATGCCACGGTGCCATTTGCTTGTTTTCTGCTGTTTTTGGTTTCAAAAAAGCTGAAGTGGATGGGACAAAAGCAAAAGTCAATATTTTACCAGAAGGAACACGGAGTCCGGAGGGCAGCTGAAGTGGGGCCACGAGGCGGCCACACCTGGTGGCGGCGTGGCTAGGGGGCACACCAACCCTAGGTGTGGGCCCCTCGGGCCCCACCCACCTCGCCCCTTCGCCTATAAAAGCACCCCGATGCAGAAACCCTAAGTACCCGACCAAATCTCCACGAAACTGTCTATAGCTGCTGCCACCATCATCCCTAGATCGGGGCGGGGTCTGAAGATCTTCTCGGCACCCAGCTGAAGGGGAGAGATCATCCCGGAGGCCTTCTTCATAACCATGCCAGCCTCCGGAGTGATGCGTGAGTAGTTCACCCTTGTACTATGGGTCCATACAGTAGCTAGATGGTTGTTTCTCCTCCTTTGTGCTATCATGTTAAGATCTTGTGAGCTTCGTTCATGATCAAGATCATCTAATTGTAATCATACATGCTGTGTTTACGGGGATCCGATGGATATTGAGATACTATGTCAGATTGATTATTGATTCTATCATGTTCTAACTGATCAAACAAGTCATTGCTTCTTGGCAAAGGGTATTTGTTCTTGATAGTCACCTCATTGAGTGAACGATAATCTATGCATAACCTTTGACTTCTATCTTTCTTTTCCACAAACAAAACTGGTGCTCCCCAGGATGAAGAACTTGGTTGAATAAATCCTTTCTGCAACTGTTCTCGAAGTTGTTTCTTGAGTTCTTTCAACTCATCAAAGGAAATCTTGTAAGGTCTCTTTGCTATTGGTCCCGATCCTGGTAGAAAATCAATAAGAAATTCCACATCTCTATCTGGTGGCATTCCCAACAATTCTTCCGGGAACACATCCGGATATTCTCTCACAATTGGCACACAGTCTATGCTAACCCCCTTAAGAGAATTTAGCTTACTCTCTTTCGGTTTAAAGTTAGTCTTGAATTTAATCCTTTTGTTTTCTAGGGTTGTGAGTGTGACGGTATGGTTGGCACAATCTAGTATTACCTTGTGCTTAGTCATCTAGTCCATTCCCAAAATGACATCCAATCCTTGGGAATTTAGGATTATTAGATTAGCGAGAAACTTATACTTCCCAATCTCTATGACTAGATCATGACATCCTGAGTTCACTATCATTTCTGTGCTAGGAGAACTTACTTTTATAGGACACCCAATAGTTTCTACTGGAAGTTCATTTCTTTCAACAAATGCTCTTGATATGAATGAATGTGATGCACCAGTATCAAAGAGAAAAAATGCTCGAACGGAGTTGAGTTTGAACTTACCAGCAACAGCATCAGGTTCCTCATAGATCTCTTCCACATTGATGTGGTTCACCTGTCCCTTCTGGAAAGGGTTGGGCTTGTTGGGTCCCTCAACTTTCTTTTCTGGGCATTCATTTGCATAATGTCCCATCTTCTAGCACTTAAAACATTCAACCTGACTAAGATCCTTCTTGACAGGCTGGCTTCCACTACCACTTCCACTTCCATTGTGGTGGTTCTTGTACCCACTCTTGTGATTCTTGTACTTGTCATTGTCATGACTACGGTGATGCTTGTTGTCATGATGACAGTTGTGGTTGTGGTGGATGTTGTACTTTCCATGCTTGTGGGATCCATAACTCCCACTATCATCATAATGGGAACGCTTGTGAGACGATCCCGAGCTGTGCTTCTCAGAGTTGTGCTTCCTCTTCCTGCTTTCAACCTGTTTCATCTTGCTCTCCAAGATGGCAGCCTTGTCACAAAGAGATTGATAGGTGGGGACATAGGCCACAGATAACTGCAGGTTCAGTTCATAGTTCAGTCCTTCGAGGAACTTATCTTTCCTCTTGGCATCGGTATCAACTTCATCCGGTGCGTAACGCGCCAGATTGTTGAACTCCTCAATATATCCAGCCACGCTGTGGTGGCGCTGCTTCAAGTTATGGAACTCCTTATTCTTCAAACTCATCACTCCGGATGAGATGTGAGCTGTACGGAAACCATCTTCAAAGGTAGCCCATGTCACATCCTCTATGGGAGTGGTGATCTGGAAGTTATCCCACCAAGTAGCTGCTGGTCCTTCCAACAAATCATTGGCCACAATGGGATCAGTAGTTCCTAAGAACTTTGATGGCCTCAGCCTTAGGAATCTGGTGAGCATGTCAAAACCTGGTGGATTGTTCTGATTGTTGTTGTTGTTGTTGTTATTGTTGTTGTTGTTGTTGTTGTTGTTTGTTGTTGTTGGTGTTGTTGTTGTTATGATTCTGCATGAAAGTGGTCATCATCTACATCAGCTGTATCTGTGCTGTCATCAGCTGCTGCATCTCGGGGGTGACATTGTTGTTGTTCGGGTTGGGGTTGGCACGTCGAGGAGGCATCTGTGGTTTTCATAAGGATAAGAATGAGATACCCATAGATGCTTAACATGCACAATACAACACATAGACAATCACCAAACAAGCATCAAAATAGCATAAAGTTCAACGACATAAACAACAATTTTTGTAAAGGAAACACACCAATAACAAGCCATCCACATGTTGGATGGTCATTGTGACTCAATAACATAACATGGTAAATAAAAGATAAATGAGTAGTCATCACTACTCCTCTGCATCAACCTCCTAATCAACAAGTGTAAGACCTGCATTCTCCATAGCGGTCTTGTACTCCTCGACATTGGTAGTCAAGGCCTCTACTTTGGCTTTGAGAGCCTCTTTAGTGAACAAAGTCTGTCAATCACACCCTGTTGATGCTCGAGCTCGAAGTCCTTGGCCTCTAGTTCTGCAGTCATCTCTCGAATCCTCTTGTTCCTGTCTTGGACTCTCTTCTCTTGGCTTTTGAACTTCCTATCCTGACACTCAAACTTGGCCTCCATTTCCTTGACTATCTCATCTTGCTCCGCGAAGAGCTTGTCCTTCTCACGAAGCTGCACCTGGAGCTCTTCATTGCTAAGCATGACGTTGGTCCTATCAGTATCTAGGTGCCTAAGAAGAACCTCTAGGTCCTGGAGGTATAGACGAATCGGCTCTGTCGTCTCTCTAGCAGCATCCTCGAACTCAATAGCCTCACCATCCTCGCCATGTCTACCGAAGGCGTGGAAGTGAGTACCTCTAATCTCTCGAGAGTGCCTCCCTAACAGACGCCCGAGTAAGTCCTGCATGACTACCTCTAGGACTCTCTCCCTGTCGTCATGCATAAACTTGAAGATGATTGCCTCCGTGGTATGCTCAGTCTGGCGTCCTAGCTGGTTAACTTTGAAGCCCCAAAGGTCTTTCCTCTCAAACATGGTGAGGGGAAGCATCATGATGCTAGGAAGCGGAAGATTGAGCATACTAGTGAGCTTAATAAGACGAGTGCCAAAACGAGTTCCCTTGAACTCTTCAGCCGTGCTGATAGTAACATTAGGCATCTATTTTATAAGATAGAAAAAGTTAGAATCAACATAAATAGAGATAAATCACAAGACAAGGAATCACATGAATATATTTGGAAATCAAAACACATAAGTCATGGCATGCATAAATCCATTACAAGCATCCAAGGTTCAACTTAACTTAGACAACATTTTTGGGAAATAAAATGATAAGTGTGGTGGTCCAACTAACGAAGTACGTTACAACTCTCACTCACTAGACAAAATGGCTATCAAAGCATCCTTAGTAGCCATCTGTATATCTTGTTCACAAGAATCCCAAATCAAGACTATGATGTCTTCCCTTAGTTGTTGGTTGGTAGCCTCCAGCTCTTGGGTATGCTTCTTTTATTCCCTAAGGTCATTTTGGGTGTTTAGCATTCTGCATTTGAGTCTATCACCAAGTTCTTTGATGGCCTTCCAAGCTGCATCCCTTGTAGAGTCAAAGAATGTGGTGTGCATCACTGAGTTGGTGACCATGAAGAACCCTGATTCATTGTGGTTGTCTTCCTTGTTTTTGTAAAAGTGAAGTTGCACCCACCAATACTCCTCTCCTTCATCCATCACAGGGAATCCTTTGTACACAGATGCACCATGTATCCCCATGGTAACCATAAGGTTCTTGAGGGCTTTTGGAAATTCAGTCTCACACTATAAAGTCATGGTCATGAGTGGTCCCTTCCTTACGGCTTCGTTGATGGAGTTCATCTACAATTTGAGATGAGAAAGAAGATTAGAAAAGTTTACGAGAAGAAAAGACAACTGTAGAAAATTTTCAAAGTGTTGAAATTTTTCCTTAGTGGTTTCTAATCCAATCCTAGGGTTATAATCCTATAGGCAAAACAGTGCTCTGATACCATCTGTAAGATCCCTCCCTTTTAAAGGTAAGGATCCCTGTGATTGCAATGCTAGTCTGTGGATCAATGCTAGCATCCACAGTTTAAGATGAAGTACGCAGAAACAAAGGTCATTATTACATATCATTCCAGAGACAAACATAGTCTTTTACAACTCCATGGCCATAGGCCTAATACAAGATTTTAACCATAACAATATAAATAAGTCTTCATCTTCATGTGCCACAGGCAAGCATGTTGAGTGTAGACTCATAACCCCTAATCATCATCAGAATAACCTACAACATCACAAGTTACAGCCATAGTGGGTCAATACTTTGGAATAGTATTGGCAAGTGATACCTTAGTAGAATATTAACTTCTATATACTATATGAATTTGGCTAATTGTTGCTTAGGCTTGCTTTGCTCAAAAATAGGTTTTACCTATTAGTTGGAAACACTAAGTTTTTCTTAGACAAAACTTTCCCAAGGAATCACCAATAGAAATTGGTGAACCTTCACCCTTGTTCAACCCCAAGTTTTAACTTAGAAAATTGGGATGAGGAGATTCTTGATAGCTTCCATGTCTTGATGCTCAAGTTGTCCAATACCAGGGACATGGCTAAGTACTTAGATTCTTCCATCTGCAGAGGTTGTGCACTTTCCCCACAAGACTTGATTTTCACCAAGACAGGACCTTTCAGAAGCCTTCCTTTAGACCAAATGGACGTGTTCCAACCTATCATCCCACTACCACCAACTGTCCAAATGGCTAAGTTATTGCAACCTATATGATCCAGGCAGAGCCCATAATGCCATGTGGCTCCACTAGAATCTTCTTAACATTTGGCATCTCAAATCCCTTTGTTCCTGGGTGGCTTTCGACAAGTGATATACACAAGGTAAAACATAGAAATGGGCCTTGTGTAACCACTCAACACAAACCATTCTTTCCATTCCACCCAGGTGTTTCATACACTTAGTGACATGGTTATACCCTACGGGTACGTGGTCTCAGCATACCTAGTCTAGCCCAAGGAAGGCCCACGGTGGATATACGCCGGCCCATGAAGACTTTCGGGTAGCCCAGTCCCATAACACCTTCGGATCCTTGGAGAGCAAGACTAGAGTAGATAGGAAATTCAAAGGGGTAAAACCCTAGAACCTGTAACCGACTAGGACTATGCCCGGGACCTGCCTAAGTCTATATAAAGGCCAGGAGGGCACGGCCTAGATCTCTCGACTCATACCTTCGCATACGCACCACCACGCCAGATCGAATCTGCACACCTTGTAACCTTCGGTTGCCAGTAATCAAGAGCGCATAAGCGGAGTAGGGTTTTCTCCAGGCCTCGAACACAGGTAAATCTCGTGTCCCCTGGTTGCTTGTCTGTTAACCGTTCCACGATATCTAGCATCCCTATCTTCTCCAAAACCCAAGTCCATAACAATGGGCATTGACAAGTCGAAACCTCGTCAATTGGCGCCGTCTGTGGGAATCGAGGCTGCTGATTGTGCGATTGTGATGGTCCCGACCCGATCGATCTACAACTTTGCGGCAACGGAGAGTCACCTCCTCTTCGGCGCTTTCGACTTCACCGCTCACTCGCCGGCCACCATGAAGGATTTCGATCCCATAGGCGACGGACTCAAAATCTTGTTCGGGAGCTTCTGCTTCCAGGTGGGACAAACTGGCACCCTCCGCCTTCCTGGGCGGGTGCCCGTGCCATCAATCAGGCCCGCCTCGTGGGCTCCATACCCTGTGCTGCGCACATCACCATCGACAGATGAGTTCTTCGACAGCAACAGCTGCAATCCTGATCTGTGCGATCCACCTTCGGATGAAGGGACCTACGGTTCCGGGTCCGAAAGCTGCGGCAGCAGCGGACTAATCTACGAGCACTACCAATGCGCCGCAGTCATCCAGGAACAGCAAACGCCTAACCCGCCGCCCAACACGAACCCCAACCCGCAGGACAGAAACGGCGGAAACGGCGGGAACAGAAGAAGCCAGTCCCCCCCACCCGAAGGGGAAAACAACGGCCACGTCATCCAAATTATCAAAGAAGGATGGGTCCAGGCACGCCGCGCCATAGCAGGCGACATAGTCCTGCCTGTAAACTCCTCACGTGAACTATTGATGGCATACCATTACCTCCTCATCGAGGAGCATAAGAAGCAAGTCAAGATGCAGGAAACACTTGACAAACGGAAGCAAGCAGCCTCTGAGTCCAGCGCGCGACGAGCTGCGCTCTCCGCCATGGCCCCCGGCTCTAGCACGAACGGAAACCAAGGAAACAAGCACCGCTCGCGGGTGGAGAACATGGATCCCAAGGAGCGTCGTGATGTCACCCGAACTCTCCACACATCGTTCATGGAGATGGATGCCGACGGCAACATCATCCCGAAGACACCACAAGCTGCGATCATGGCAGCCACCGCGTATCTCGCGGCCCACCAACCTCCGGAGGGGGACCCAAAGAGAGCCATGCATAAGTCCGCACTCACCGGACTCGGACTTATCGGAGCTGCGCTCCACAAAGACGCTCCTACGGAGCCAACGAAGAAAGATCCGGCCAGGCGCAACCGGAGCCCCACCCCTTCATCTGAAGAGGAAGAGGAGCACGACCTTCCTCGAAGGAAGAAGAGCTCGCTTCATCGTAAACGCGACTACGATGCCAGAGACGCGCTTACGCAGCGCAAAATCGACAAAGCACGAGCCAAATGTGCATGCTCGTCTGAATCCGAGATGGACGAAGACGAAGGAGAACTCTGTGGAGCCCGACGCTTCAGCAGAACTATTCGGCGAACACAGATGCCACGCAATTTCAAGCTTCCTTCGGATACTCCGAAGTTCAACGACACGCAAGATCCAAAATCCTGGCTCAGTGACCATCTGTCATCCGTCAAGCTGCACGGCGGCAACAAAGAAACCGCCATGCAATGCCTTCACTGCGGTGACAAAAGGGCGCGGGTCTCAGCAGCCTATCATCAGGGTCCATCCGAAGTTGGGAGGAGCTAGCTTACAGCTTCATCCGAAATTTCAAAGGCACCAGCAAGAGGCCCGCCTCAATCAAAGAGTTGCGAGCCTGCATTCAGAGAACGGGCGAATCTATTCGCTCGTACATACTACGTTGGTCTACCACCAAGAACTCCGCGGCACACATCTCCGAAGAGAGGGCCATCGACGCCTTCAGGGATGGCGTCAAACGCCAAGATTTCAAGGAGGAGCTTGGGCGCGTCAAGCCCAAAACACTTGACCACCTCATGGACATCGCCAACAGGTGGGCAGACGGCGAAGATTGCATTCACCGAGCACAATCGGATGAAGAGGACGACTACGGCCGACGACGGGAACGCCGCAGCAAGAGGAGATCGCGCGTCTACGAGGACCGCGACGGACCCGACATGGTCGCGGCCGGCTACGCCGACCGCCGCAACGACAACAGCCGCAACAGCGGAGGATACCGCGGAGGAAACTTCTGCGATAGCGGACGCCCAGCACAGTCGTGGCAACGCCGCAACCGCGACAATGGAACCTCAGCATACGACAAACTTTCGGGTCCATGCACCATCCACTTCTACATCGACAAGCAAGATGGCAAAAAGAAAGCCAGCCATATGCTCAAGGACTGCCGCGAGTTCTAGAAACTCAGCGAAAGCATGGTGCAGATGAGGCAACAAGCCCCAACACCTGCATTCGGAAACCCACCTGTGCCAGGAGAAATAGCGCTCCGAGCCCCTCCACCGCCGCCTATTGGAGGCCCAAACCAACCAGTCGCGCTAGCATAGAACAACGCTGGGAACGGGTACCCCCCACCGAAAGGAGCACTAAATATGATCCAGAAGGGGCGCCCCACGAACAGGGTGCAGAAGAAAATCACCCGACAAATCAACTTGGCCGTGGCAACTCCGCCTGCAATCCCTGAGTACCTCAGTGGATCGGAGTCCTGCATCACATTCACTCGCGCAGATCACCCTTGCCAGATCCCTCGCCCAGGTCATGCTGCCCTAGTGCTGGAGGCGCAGATCGGAGGCTTCGAGATGAGTTGCGTCTTCATGGACGGCGGCAGCGGCATCAACCTAATGTTCGCAAGCACTCTAGCGGCAATGCGGATCCCGCAATGTAGCCTGGAACAGTCAGACACAACGTTCCACGGCATCGTTCCAGGGAAGGGCATATTCCCCCTGGGCAAGATAGGGCTCGACGTCATCTTCAGGAAGCCGGACAACTTCCGGCAGGAGTGACTCGAATTCGAAGTGGTGGACTGGCCATCACAATAACACGCCATCCTTGGGCATGTAGCATTCGCAAGGTTCCTGGCTGTCCCACACTACGCATACCTACTACTCAAGATGCCAGGGCCGTAGGGCGTCATCACAGTCCACGGGAGCTTCACTCGATCGGACCAATGCGACAGGGATTTCAACAAAATCTCCCAGTCTTTCGGCATGCAAGACGAACTCGTAAGGCTCCACGAGGTGACGAACAACGGGGCACCCCCAGTCACAAGGAAAAACGCACCTGACATGTCTTTCGACTCCACCGTCAACACAAAGAAGGTGCAGGTCCATCCGACTGATGCCTCCAAGACGGCGCTGATCGCCAACGACCTCAGCCCCGCATAGGAAGGCGCGCTCGTCGAATTCCTCCGTGAGCGCTGGGAAATCTTCGTCTGGTGTCCTGCGGACATGCCAGGAGTTCCCAGGGAATTCGCCGAGCATGCACTCAACGTCTTTCCAGATACCAGGCCAGTCAAGCAGTCCATCCGGAGACTGTCCGAACCACGAGCCGGAGCCATCGGCAAGGAAATCAAGAGATTACTCGCTGCAGACTTCATCAGGGAAATCAAGGAAAGCGAGTGGCTGGCAAACACAGTCATGGTCCCAAAGAAGGACATGGACATCCTGCGGATGTGCGTGGATTTCACGTCACTAAACAAGAATTGCCCAAAGGACCTCTTCCCTCTTCCTTGGATCAATCAGATCATCGATTCGACTGCAGGTTGTGAGAAACTCTCCTTCCTCGATGCCTACTCAGGCTATAACCATATTCGACTCAAGGTCGAAGATCAGGAGAAAACGGCGTTTATCACACCGTTCGGAGTATTCTGCTACAACACAATGTCCTTCGGGCTAAAGAACGCAGGTGCTACGTACCAGCGATGCATACAGGCCTGCCTCACGGACCAGATCGGTCGCAACGTCCAAGTCTATGTTGACGACATAGTGATAAAAACAAAAGAGGGAAGAACACTTATCAACGATCTCCGCGAGACGTTCGACAACCTTGATCGCTACAGGATCAAGCTCAACCCGGAAAAGTGCGCCTTTGGCGTCCCATCGGGTCAGCTGCTTGGGTACTTCATCTCTCAGCGAGGGATCGAGGCGAACCCGAAGAAAATCAGAGCCATCATGGCAATGGAGAAGCCGAAAAACCTTAAAGGCGTCCAGCAGCTCGCAGGGCGAATAGCGGCGCTAAGCAGATTCATCAGCCGCATGGGTAAGAAGGCCCTGCCATTCTACCAACTGTTGCGCAAGGCAGAAAAGGTCGAGTGGACACCAGAAGCCAACGATGCATTCGAAAGCCTCAAGCGGCTCCTCTCCACCTCGCCCGTCTTGGTCACGCCAAAGGAGCACGAGCCTCTGCTGCTGTACATAGCAGCCACACACCGTGGTCAAGACTGCACTCATGGTCGAACGACCCGAAGAAGGCAAGACCCACGGGGTCCAGCGCCCAATTTACTACCTCAGCGAGGTACTGACACCAACAAAGCAGAGGTACCCTCACTACCAGAAGCTCGCCTACGGCGTGTTCATGACGGCTCGACGGCTGAGCCATTACTTCCAGGAGCACCAAGTGATGGTCGTCAACGAAGCACCCCTGAATAATCCAGAGGCCACAGGACGCGTGGCCCTGTGGGGCATCAAGCTGTCATCCTTGGACATCGTCTACGAGAAGCGACTCGCAATCAAATCTCAAGTCCTTCCGGACTTCCTGGTACATTGGATGGAGCTGCAGCTGCCAGACACCCCAGATATGTCGCAGTCATGGACGATGCACTTCGACGGCTCCAAGCGAGAAGCCGGAGCAGGGGCGGGGGTCATACTGACCTCCCCACAAGGCGACACGATGAAGTACGTCCTTCGGATGAAATTCCGAGCTTCTAATAATGAGGCCGAATACGAAGCCCTCATCCACGGCATGAAGATGGCAAAGATATGCGGTGCAACGCGCCTGGTCATCTACGGTGACTCTAACCTCGTCGTCCAGCAGACGATGTATGAGTGCGACGCACACGCCGAAAACATGATCGCGTACCGCGCACTCTACAACGCACTTGAAGGAGAATTCGACAGCTGCGAGCTTCGGCACGTTGGAAGAGAAAGCAAGGAGGAAGCCGACAGACTCGCCAACATCGGCTCCACCTGCGCGAAGGTGCCACCAGGTGTGTTCCTCGAACAGATCTGCGTGCCATCCATCAAGCGGAAATTCCCTAAGGGATCACCAGAAGAAGCAGAACACTCAGGGGCTATGCTGCCCGAAGGACAAGAAGGACCCGAGAAACTGGACACAGAAGTCGCCATGGTAAACCTAATGCAGGTCATGGCAGTTGAAGAAACTTGGACACGGCCATACCTCCAGCTCTTGTTAAATGGAGAACTGCCTGACAGCCCGACAAATGCCCGGTGCATCTCTCGTCGGTCAAAAGCCTTCACCACCATCAATGGCGATCTGTACAAGCGCAGTATTATGGGTGTACTACAAAGGTGTGTCACCATCGGTGACGGGAAGGCCATCCTCCAAGACATCCACGAGGGCATCTGCGGCCATCATGCAGGCAGCTGCTCCCTAGTCTCCAAAGCTCTACGGGCCGGATTCTACTGGCCAATGGACATGAGAGACGCAAAGGACATCGTCCGAAGATGCAATGGATGCCAACGGTTTGCCGACAAACCGCACGCACCCGGGTCCGAGATCAGACCCATACCCATAGCCTGGCCTTTTGCTCAATGGGTCCTCGACATGATCGGCAAACTACCAAAGTCCTCGAAAGGGGGACACGTTTACCTCCTGGTTGCAGTCGACAAATTCACCAAGTGGATCGAGGCCATGCCCGTCACCAACCAAAAGGGCAAAACTACCGTCAAGTTCTTTGAGTCCATCGTCTGCAGGTTCGGCGTACCGCATAGCATCATCACCGACAACGGATCGGATTTTATCTCCAAGGAATTCCAGGACTTCTGCGAAGGCCTTGGGATCAACATCACATACGCCTCAGTGTCACACCCCCAAACGAACGGGCAAGTGGAAAAGGCCAACGGCCTAATCGGCGCTGGCATCAAGAAGCGCCTCATGAGTCCACTCGAACGGAAAGCAGGAGCTTGGAAGAAAGAGCTACCATCCGTCCAATGGAGCTTACAGACCACGCCAAACAGCTCCACAGGCTACACACCGTTCTTCATGGTGCACGGAGCTGAAGCCGTGCTACCAGCCGAAGTACGTCACCAAGCCCCCCGGTCGTCGCTTACAGCAAAGCCGAATCCACGGCTGCACTCGAAGATGCCGTCGACACACTCGACGAAGCAAGAGACATAGCAGCAGCTCGATCAGCGGTGTACCGGCAGAGTCTCCGCAACTACCACAGCCGCCGGCTGCGCCCAAGGTCCTTCGTCAAAGGAGACCTCGTCTTGCGACTCAAGCAAGAACGACCGACGAAATTCGAGTCATCATGGGAAGGACCCTACATCATCACCGAAGTCATCCCAGGTGGCGCCTACCGCCTCAAGCACGTGGAGTCTGGAGTCACATACTCCAACCCATGGAACATCTCGCAATTGCGACGATTCTATCCCTAGCTACCTACCCCCTTTACTTTCATTAAGGCTTTCATCCAAGGCTATTCAGCCGAACAATGTACTCCCTCCATTACGATATAAATAAAGCTAAGTGTCTCCCCCCAAACTCCAGTTCATTATTTGCAACTCTACTTTACGTCAGAACGCACTCGGGATCCCCACCTCACGATTTCGTCGACTGAGGATCACACGTGTACACCTGAGTAGCTGACAACGTCAGGCAAACGAAAAGGACATGTACTCAAACAAAGCACTACGTGCTTACAACAAACAAACCTTTACAAAGGGCACAACATGCCCGGTCGAAATATACAAATTTTACATTTATCTCTTTTTACAGGTACTACCTATGTTGAAGAATAACCTGAGCACGCTGCTCAAACAAATCTATGACCTGTTCGGCATACTGCCTTACAGCCGCGTAATGTGGCCGCATGTCCCACTCACCACCATCCAGCCGAAGAGGTGGCCTAGCTCCCACAACAGCCAAATCTACGTCAGGCCGGTGCAGCCTCACAAGAGACAACGCAGCCTTGACTCCAGCGACAAGCTATTGCCGCACCAACTCCTTGACATTGCTCACGCTTTGAAACTTCGACAGAAGACCCGGAAGGCTCGTCGGTACGGCATCCAAAGGAAACATGACGTGCAACACCGAGGAAAGCAATGTCTGCACTTGGCGAAGCACCCGCGAAACTTGATGCACACGATCCTGCACCGTCGCCAGAGCCATGGCGCGATCACGATCCATCCAGAAGAAGCCGCCAGCCTCCATGTCCTGCTGAGTCAAGCAATTGACCCGAACAGCGACACACTCTTTCTCTTCCCTAGGATCAAGGTTAGCACCTGCGACATTTGCACAAAATAAGAGGAAAATCCAGTAGGCTCACTCGAAGAATTGAGCTTCAGCTCGAAACAAAGAACAACTTACACTGAAGCTACTCAGACAGCCGAAGCAGTTCCGCCATCAAGTACTCCTCTCTGGCTGCACCACGATCCGCCTTGGACTTCCAAACATCGGCATGACTCAAGAACGAGCAACTCCCTCTCCAGACTACGCACACGGTCCCGAAGAAAAGCGAGTTGAGAAGGATCATCCAAAGATGGCCACAGCTGCGCTGCAGGCGAGGTGTCAACAGGGTCGGCACCCGAAGGAACCTAGAACAGCAGGAAAGCAAAGGACACAAACACTCAGACAGTGGTAGAAGCACACCTCAGGCAAATTCATTAAAACATATAAGGCCACTACATGGCACAAGTATTGTGTTCTCCAAAATATTTACAGCAAAAAGTAGACTACAAACTACCCACGCTCTAACGCCTAAGACGCTGCACCGAGTCGCCTTGGAGCCGGATCGCTTAGTTTTTCCCCGCCGCCGCAGTGCATACTCAGACATCAAATCAATGAGCTTGGGCCCATATCGCTTGCAGCGAGCAGAGTAGGCAGCAAAGTCTACCTCGGATCCATCTACGGTCGTCGGCATCCGGGAAGTGATCTGGGGTAGATCCAGCTCCGTTCCAGCCGCCAAGGCCATCGCCAGCCCGGACGACGCCCGATGCCTTCGCTTATGCCAGGCGCCGCAGCTCTTGCCGACAGAGCCTCCTTTGAGCATCCACATCATCGCCTTAGGGACAAGCTCCTTGTAGAAGCGGCCAAGGACCACTTTCGCCTTGGCAAGGGAGCTAACGACGGTGCTGCAGCGATCTTCGACTGCCACAATTGCATCATCTAGAGCACTCCCGTGCTCTAGAGCACCACGGTCAAACTCGATGCCTGCGGCTTCTGAGACAAAAAAAGGAGAGAAGACATGAAGAAAAGAAGCATAGACGAAGACATGAAACACGAAGAAACAAACACAAATACAGCACTTACCCGAAATAGCCTTGGCAGCAGCCATGAGCATTGCCGCCACCTCTCTTTCACGAGCAGTCGCAACGGTGGCTAGCTGCTCCTCACGATCCGCGGCCTCCTGCTGCAGACGCTCTTTCGCTTCGGCTGCCTTAGTCAGCTCTAGCTCGAGGCGTTCCTTCGCACCAACGGCGGCCTCGGCCTTCTGCTCCGAATGACCAAGGCTCTTCTTGAGAGCATCGACCTCACGGAGAGAAGTATTATGCTCCTCTACATTCAAAACAAACAAACGTCAGAAAGCAGGACCGGAATAAACGAAAAAAGCACCAAAAGGAAAATAGGTACCTTGAAGCTGCCGAAGGTTAGCCTCCAGCACCATACGCTCCTGCACCAGCCGCTTGGCCTCCTGCACAAAAGGCTGCAGAAAAAGAAATAGCAGTAAGAAAAAGGACTTGGGGGCTACGCCCAACACAAAAGGAGTAAAAGCAAAATTCGCACATGAAGACACTCGGGGGCTCCCCCCGTGGTACGAAGAAGAAGTACTTACATGCTCCGATGGCGACTCCGAAGGCTCGCTGGCGAAATTCTGAGGCGCAACCACCTGCACCTCCTGCAACGGAGGATCCGGAGCCGCGCCACCCGAAGTCGCCACCGTCTGAGGAGGAGGAGACGCAATTTTCGACTCCCCCATCATCTCCCGCGCTCCATCACTGGAGGAATCGTGGGAGGAATGCCTGCATACGAAGCAATCAGCACCAGTGCAAAAATCATGAAGGAAAAAGGACAATAGTACAACAAGAAACTTACGAGCCCAGTGAGCTCAGGTCGAAGACAGGAGGAGTCCTTCGAGCTCTCTTCTCCTCCTTCTTCTCCTCCTTTTTCTCTTCCTTCTTCTCGTCCTTCTTCCGCTTCGCTGGCGGGTGCGGTGCTACAGCTCACACAGGAATGGCAGGAATGGGAGAGGAAGAGCCTCCATGACCGTCGCTATGACGCTCAAGGCCCAGAGGGTTTCTAGGAGTCGGAGGAGTCGAGGCATCCAAAGACTCGCTAGAGCTCCGAGATCGTTTGCGCGTATGGTCCTCACTCGACTCGTAGGCATCCTCCACCGGAGATCGCGCCGAAGGCAGTTCGGACACGGACTCCACCACTTCATTATCCGGAGCATTCGGATACTTTTCGGGCACTGGCGGCACCATGCCCGGCACTTTGAAGCTCTGCAAATCCAGAAGGGACTTTGTTAGCAAACAAAGGAAATAAACATGCAGTCAACAGAAAAACGCTACGCGCACGAATCTACACCTGCGGTACGGCCAACGTCGAAGAAAACGGAGGAGTTAGCGACTTCCCCGGGATTTTTTCTCCGGCCTTGAACTTCAGCAGCGCGTGAAGGGTCTTGTCAAGATCCTCCTCGGAGATTTTCTCAGCCGAAACACTCGTCGGATCACGGCGCATAGAATAAAGAAACGTCGGGTGCACCCTCGCTTGGAGAGGCTGCACCCGACGCTCAAGAAACGTCCGGATGATGTCCACGAAGTTCACCTCCTTCTCCGGAATCAGCTGGAGATCCTCCACCCGACGGTAAAGGGCCTCTATCTCCGCCACCTCGCCGCCCAAGATTTTGTTTTTCCAAGACCTTTTCGGCTCAATAGTTTGGGACGGGTCAAAAGGAACAAGACCAAAATCTTGCCCAGGCACTACGGAGTCGCGGATGTAAAACCATCGCCTCCGCCAGTACTGGACAGATTCGGACATGGAAAAGGAAAAGAAAAGAAGATTGGGACTAAGGGAGATGATGCAACCCCCAATGGGATAAACACCATCCGAACCAGACTGCCTCTTCACGGAATAAAGTTTCCGGAAGAGGCCAAAATCCGGCTCAATGACAAGCCAGCACTCGCAAAAAGTGATGAAGCAAGCAATGTGGAGAAGAGAGTTGGGCGACAGATGGTGAAGGTGAATGCCATAGAAAAAGAGTAATCCACGGAGGTAGTCGTGGACTGGAAAAGAAAACCCACACATAACGAAGGAGAGAAACATAACCCGATACCCAGATGGGGACGGGGGATTACCTCATTGCCGGGGAGTTTGACGGCCTCCCTATCTTGCGGGATCATACCCCGCTCGCGAAGCTTGCGGAGATCGCTCTCCCGCGTCTCTGATCGCCGCCAGCCACCATCGGTGACACGGGTAGCGGTGGCGCCTTTCTTTCCTCCGGCGGCGCTGGTCCCAACTTCAGATGACGATTTCTTTGGTTTCCCCATTGCGCTACGGCGGCGCTGGTCCCAACTTCATATGACGATTTCTTTGGTTTCCCCATTGCGCTACGGCGGCGCTGGTGGTGAAAGCGCAGAAAGGAAGATGGAAATGTGGAAGGAAATCCTAGTGCGCAGCAAGAATCGCTAGAGCACAAGGAGGCAGTGAAAACAAGAACTGATGCGGTGAAAACAAACCGCGGCTTTCCCCCAATGATTATAACAGCGAAGACGATGCACGGCAGCCGTCCATCCAGAAGACCTAACGCCAACGGTAGATCTGGCCGTACAAGTGTCAGCATCACAACGAACCGTCATTACCATGCCATCCACAATGCGCGGAAATCGAGGAGACGCCGTAATTATCTCCACGCCGCGCGTGACCGGTCAATTCAAGGTCAGCAAGTGGGACCCACGTTTCGTCAAGTCAAGTCATCTCTGGCGTAGCAGACGCTTGAGGTCATTGATCGTCAGCAATGATGTCATCAAAAGCTATACTAGCACCAACTACAATTTTTCGGCTCCACAGCTAAGAGTACTCACTCGAATCTTCGATTCGACTAAATACTCGGGGGCTACTCCTATCAGGAGCGCTGGCCGTGCACCCGACAGACCAATAAAGACAGAATAATTCTTCGAGTCCTACGTCGAGTCTACGACTCCACTACGGACTCGGGGGCTACTCCCATAGGGAGGATGGATTTCAGAATCCGAAAATTTTTGTGTCCTACGGACTCAACACTGAACAATAGCCTGAATAAAAGTCTCCGCTCGAGTCTATGACTCGAGAAGACACTCGGGGGCTACTCCCATAGGGAGTGCTGGTCGCGCACCCTATGAAATCTTCGACTGCGATATTTCGGATCAGCATGCAAAAACTTTTTGGCAACTCTGCCCCAACAAAACGCTGAGTGAGCAACGATCTCCTTGGCCACCTGAAACACCTCCGCGGTGACAAATGTTCGGATGTTGCGTCCGTGACGCAAAGGTAAGACCTACATATATCATCTGGTGGCCTGGCAATGCACCCGACTGCGCTCTGCTAGTATGAATCCGTGCCAACAGGTGCGATGAAAAATTCCGACGAACGCGTTGGGTACATCAATTAAATTCATAGGAATTCTACTTCTGTAAGTCCTCTGCGGCCTGAGTTGAATTATGCCAGCATATGTTCCAGTTTCGAGTTAAGGGACTCGAAACTGAGGAAGATCGTGTTGTTTCGTCCTAAGACAGTTAACTGACCCTGATCCGTCGGGTGAGTCAGGCACACGCATCAACAATCCCTACACACATACTGTTAATACATAGTTGCACCCGAAGGATTGGAGAGTCCTCAACCGAATCTACGATTCGACTGATCACTCGGGGGCTACTGACATGGTTATACCCTACGGGTACGTGGTCTCAGCATACCTAGTCTAGCCCAAGGAAGGCCCACGGTAGATATACGCTGGCCCATGAAGACTTTGGGGTAGACCAGGCCCATAACACCTTTGGATCCTTGGAGAGCAAGACTAGAGTAGATAGGAAATTCAAAGGGGTAAAACCCTAGAACCTATAACCGACTAGGACTATGCCCGGGACCTGCCTAAGTCTATATAAAGGCTAGGAGGGCACGGCCTAGATCTCTCGACTCATACTTTCGCATACGCACCACCATGCTAGATCGAATTTGCGCACCTTGTAACCTTCGGTTCCGCCGTAATCAAGAGCAGACAAGCAGGAGTAGGGTTTTCCCTCCGGGGGCCTGAACCTGGGTAAATCTCTTATCCCCTGGTTACTTGTCTGTTAAACGTTCCACGATCTCCAGTATCCCTATCTTCTCCAAAACCCAAGTCCATAACAATGGGCATTGACGAGTCGAAACCTCGTCACTTAGTTGTTTTATTAAGAAAAACAGAAGTCAATGACCAAGAAATATTTCACATAGCATGAATATATAATCCACCCTTGTTTGCTACTAGCTAGGCTAAGCATGGTATTAGTAAGCATCCTAACTTAGAGGAAATTCTAACAATTCTACAACTACTAGGATTCCCAAGCATAGCATATAGATACTTAGCAAAATATTCATGCAAGTCCTATACAAAATATTTCTAATGCATAGGTGAAAATATAGGGATAAAAACATGAAGCACCACTTTCCTTGGTATTTTGGGGAGTAGCAACAATCTTCATAACCACAATCACTATTAGCACCAAAATCTACACATAAAATAATGGCACCAAAATCACATATCAAAGATATACAAACAAAAATATATGAATGCATGCAAATGCCATGTGATGATTTTTTTCTATACCAAACAAGGCTAGTAAACAGTACTGAAACATAAACAAGACCAAAACACACTAAATAAACTTTGTTTGATTTTTAAATCATTTTTCAATCATTTCTATACCCAAAATAAGCCTACAAATGTTTCTGAAAAAACAACCATTTTTACAGAGGCAAAACATTAAACACATTTCATAAAAAGATAAGATTTTCTCTCCTGATTCCAATGATATAAAATTTGCAAAAATTGAACATGGGGATCAAAAGTTATGAATTTTGCAAGTTTGAATCACTAATAGATCAAATTTCTGTTTTAAATCTAAACTCAGGCCATGCGGCGTGTTCTGATTGGTCCGTACCGGTTCGGCCAGATCGATCAACGTGGACCACAGGATCTAAATGAAAACGCACAGCCATATCTAACGCGTACCCCTTCGTTAAGTGAATCTATCGCATGCGTTAGATCTAGATCTAACGGCTACAGAACAAATGACCAAAGTTTGGCGGCACCAGTGGCGGCAAGTGGCGGCGGCGGCTCTGTCAGAGAAGTTGCCGGCGATTTAGATTGCGCGGGGAGGAGTGGAGATGCTTACTGGGTTCACGTGGTCGCTGCGATGCTCGAGGTGGTCGAGGAAGAGACAGGGGCGCACGAATTCAATGGCAGGACCTCGTCGGAGTTGCTGGCGGCATCGGGTGTTTGCGGATGGAGTAGTTGCCGACGATGTAGACCACCCTAGCACGAACCAGTGGTATCAGTGGATGCACAAGGTTGCGGTGAACATGACAGGGTCAGAGACGAAGCAAGGGGCGCTCGGACATTACCGGTATTCCTCGTCGGAGTTGAGCGGCGGCTCTGTTGCTTGCAAGGGTGGACGGGAATGGCTACCTGGGTCAAGTGCGGCCAAAAGAGAGGGGTCAGGAGGTGCACAGGGTTTCAAGGAACACGCTCGTTTAAATTAGAAGGTAAGGGGTGGTCAGGCTCACCGGAATTTCGTCGCCGGAGCTCGTCGGTACAGCGGCGGTGTGAGAGCAATTTGAGGCAGCCTGGCGGCGGAGCGAGTGAGTTGAGCGAGGGGAAAGATGCAGAGAGGAGAGGGTATTAAATAGCCGGAGTGGGGGCGAGGATTACTCCCTGCATCAATGGGATTTAAGCGGGGCAGTGACTGCGGCGAGGTAACGGCGGAGCGGCTCGGGCGCGCGTTGATTGGGCACGACGCTGACGGGGCATAGTGGGGTCGGCCTGTCAGCGGGTGGGTGTGCGCTGCTGCGGCGAGAAACAGAGATAAAAGGGGAACCCACTAGGGGATGCTTTAGTTTCTAGGCCGAATGAGTAGTGCCTGGCCCAGTCCTATTTTCTTACCCTTTTTCTTTTTCTAATTTGATTTTCAGGAAACCTTTTCAAATGAATTCAAATGTATTTGAATTCCTAATCTTTCTGGATTTTTATAAAGTGAAACCTGCACATTTTTGAGTATAAAACCATGTTGTCTCACTAGACAAGCTTGGTTCCTTTGAAATTTTAAAATAAACAGTGCCTTATCACAAGATTTGATAAAGATATGAAAATGGTTTTAAAACATATATTGTTTTGGAAAATTTTGTCCAAGCTTTGGAACTCAACCAAACCAACTTATAAACAAACAAATCTTGGCTTGAAACAAATATTATGTTAGCATTGGATCAATGCTTGTCTACACAAAATAATAAGCACTCAATGCTTCTGTTTTCTTGAAATGACTTGAAAATGATCCCTACATGATTATGCCTGGATGGATGATATGCAATATTTAAAAACATGATTTTAGGGACGTTACAGTTACCACTTGTATTTCACTATCTCTTTGCCAAACTAGTGCACCTATACACCTGCCAAGTGTACTGGGTGTGTTGGGGACACAAGAGACTTCTTCTATCTTGATTGCAGGATTTCTTGAGAGGGAATACCTTTGACTACTTCCTCCCTAAGTTCGATAAACCTTGGGTAATCCACTTAAGGGAAACTTGCTGCTGTTCTACAAACCTCTGCACTTGGAGTCCCAACAACTATCTAGAAGAATAGAAGTGCGTAGACATCAAACTCTTTTCTGGCACCGTTGCCGGGGAGGAAAGGTAAAAGGCACTCACACACGTTACTCCACGGCAATAGCACGCCAGAAAGCTCTTTTCTGGCGCCGTTGCCGGGGAGGTAAGGTAAAAGGTACTCACATCCTAGTGTGTGAGTGCTCGAAGTTATTTCCTTTAGATTCTGCAGTATTGTCTTTTTGTTTCTTGTTTTCATTAGTTAGGCTTAATGGAACAACAAAAAAATTATAGAGCTCTATAGCATTTATCTTGAGTTAGGACATGAAGTGTTGAAAGAGAAAATTAAAAAACCTATGGAACTTTATTTGCATGATAATAGCAATGTTATTAGTATGAATTCTTTGGACACCATTGTTGATAATGTTATGGAAACGTTTAATCTTGGGGAAGCTAGTTTTTATGAAAATGATCTTTTTAGTCCCCCAGCTTTGGAAGATAGCTATTCTATAGCTTATGATGATACCAAACCTCCAATATATGATGATTACAATGGTGAGTATGATATTTTCAGTCCACCTACTATTGAGGAGAAAATTAATTGTGATCACAATATGCCTCCTATATTTGATGATTATGGTGATGAGAATAATAGTGATAGTTATTTTTGTTGAATTTGCTCCCACTACAATTAATAAGAATGTCTATTCTTATGTGGAGAGTAATAATCATTTTATGCATGCGGCTCATGATAAGAATGTTTCATGTGATAGTTATATTGTTAATTTTGTTCATGTTGCTACTCAAAGTTATTATGAGAGAGGGAAACATGGTTTTATGCATTTTAAGAATATTAAGTTTCCCCTCTTTATGTTGAAAATTTTGAATTGCATTTGTTTTGCTTTCCTATGCTTGTTGCTTTGTGATTTCATGACTTGTTTATTTACAAGATTCCTATACATAGGAAGTGGTGTAGACTTAAATGTGTTTTGAATTTGGTTCTTGATGCTCTCTTTTACTTCAATTCATATTTCTTATGTGAACATCTTCTCAAACTATCAAGCCTAACTTAAAGGCATTAAAGAAAAGTACATTTTGGGAGATAACCCAAGAATTTTCTTGAGTCTTGGAAGTTATTACTTCTGTAATGACCTCTCCTTATCCTTTTGTGTTTATTTTTGTGCTAAGAATGACCTCTAATAAGAAGGAAGTAATATTTGGGGAGTTGCTATCCCGAAATAGATTTATGTCCTCCATCATAAAAATTCGTGAGGAGTCTCTGTAACTCGGATTGAGCTGGAAATTTACAAATAAATCCCCCACTATGTTAGCTAACTTTCTTTTGTTCAAAACTTTTTTATTTGAGCAACAGAAGATGTTCGAAAAAATCGGTTTCTGCCTGCTGGTCTGTTTTGACAGATTTCTGGCATTATTTGCATTTGCTTCTTATTGATTTCTTTTTGAGTTCCCTTTAGGTGAATTGAGCTTTTTGAAGGAGTTACTATAGTAGCTTGTGTTTTTAGTGAAAAGCCTTGATTTTCCAAAGCTTTGCCAGAGGTCTAATATCTTTTGAATAAACTAATGTTGCTAATGAAGATTGTGTGAAGTTTTGTATAAAGAAAAAAAATTCAGGTGTAGAGAGAGAATGATGTAATGAGATGAAGAATGTAAAAAATCTCAAGCTTGGGGATTCCTCCTCGGTGTCACCCCAATAAATATCCAAGAGGTACAAGTGTCAAATCTTGGGGCTGCCCAAGGCATCCCCTTCTTCATCAATAAAAATCCAGGTCTTTCTAGACACTTCGTTTTAATTGTTTCATGCATTGTTGTGTTATTCTTCGAGCGTCTTAGTTTTCGTTTTTGGTTTTCGTTTGCTTAGTTTGCTTGAGTAAGTTGGTTGGTTACACCACACTTCTTTTGGAGAGAGACACACTCTGTTTCCATTGCCTAGAACACTCTAGTTTTCACTCTTATTGTTTTGTGAGTGTTCACTTTTGCTAGCACTGTGTTCAGCCTTAGTTTTCTTGTGCTTTCATCTTAGAACTTTGTAGTTTTTCTTTGTGGATTTGTGATACAAGCTCACTGATATTTATTGATTATTATCTTTGTGAGTTGTTTGAAATATGTTGTTTGGTGTTGGAAAAGTGTAGAAAGTTTCATGCTCATAGTGGTACAAAAGGGAGCTTTTTTGACTGTGGCTTAGACTTTAGAATGACATGCTAGGTGTTGTTTTGACCTTATGCTTAGTAATTATTGCTGTAGCATGTCTTGTTCCAAACAATTAGGATTGCTTAATGTGCCTTGAAGGAATCATGCGTTGTTTTAGCATACAAAAGCATAGTATTGCGGTGTTCCCCTTTGATGCTTTGTTTGGGTTGACTATGAACAATTCACCATAGCCTCTATGATCATTTAGTACTTGACTTGTAGTACCACTCTATGCTTTGATTAGTAATGTTTTGTTGCTCTGCATGATTATGGCCATTATTGCTCTCTTAGTTGGTTGCTCCCAGTCTTTTGCTAGCCTCCACTTGTATTAGTAAGCTCTACTCATGCCACCAACTCCCAAGAAACCAATTTATTCCAAAGTGTCCATTATAAACTCCTATGCATGGTGTGTTACACCATTCCAAAGTATATTCTTGTATTCAGCTATCTTCCAATTAAAACCTATTTTGTTATGTGAAAACTTAGTGATTAAAGCCCTCATGAACTGGATGGCACATTTTATTCTTTTCCCCTAATAAAATTGAACCATTATGACAACATTGTTGTATATGCTTGCACTAATAAGTTGGAATTAGCAGAACCGTGCTATCACGGGAACGTTTTCAACATTGCACTTGTACTTTGTACTCAGTTGATATCATGTTCTTTTGTCTATGGATGTCACCGGTGTGAAATAAAGAGGGAACTTCTAAGTCCATGGAGTTTGTATCCTGTGTTAGAGAAATGCCTGGGCCGCTAGCCTAAGCCATGCCTAATCATGGTGGAAACTTCCAGCACCACCATAATGAGATATCTATGAAGCATCCTCAGTAAAAAGCTATACATATGGTAAATAAAAATATTGCTAAGATGCTCATTGTCTGCTTTCCTTGTCATTTTGGTTATGGGAAAGCTCCTGTACCATGTGCAAGGGGTACCCATTGGCGGGTCTCAATGATATGCAAATACTTACAATGACAAGAACTTACCTCGGCCCAAAGTTGAGTATGCATGAGGTGTGTCCCTCGTATTCAAGGGACTTGAGATTGCCAAATTATACTTCGTTAAACATATACTCCATCTTTGTCACTTTAACCTTAATCACTTCAAGATGCTTATGATAGGGGCAATGAGTGCTGAAAGCTAACAAGTACCATAATTTTTGGAAGCTCTTTTTGAAACTTGAAATCCCTGCTTCCTTTATAAAAGGCCTTTCTTCCCCCATTATTTGAGTCTCCACCTTCTACCTTTAGGCACCATTAAGAGATCATAGTTGTCATTCTGTGTGCAGTGTTCCAAAGCTTATTAATTGATGCATATAGTGTTATTACTTGTTCTTGTGCTATCTGTTTCTAGTCACCCTTGTGAACTTTGAAGGTGTCCTATGCATTTATGTTTTTCTACTCCATGAGGGACAATATGAATGCCACTATGCCATGTTTTCTGTATGTGAAACAAACAAATTTTTTCAATGCATGTTATTCATGATATTTTTTGTAGCCTTTCATGTTGCATGCATAGTTACTATGTCCTATTGTTAGAACTCCATCTTTCATGCACTTGTTTAGAGTTCTTTGATCCCATCTTTCAATGCTTGCAAATGGTTTGATATTTGTTTTGATGGTGGATGTCACCTCAAAAATTATTATTTTTATCACTTAGCTACTCGAGGACGAGCAGGAGTTAAGCTTGGGGATGCTTGATCCGTCGAAAACGTATCTATAATTTTTGATGCTCCATGCTTGTTTTGTATCTACATTGCTTTGCTTTGTCTATACTTTGAGATGTTTTTATATCTTTTCTGGAACTAAGCTATTAACAAGTTGCCACAGTACCAGTTGCTTGTTTTCTTATGTTTTTGGTTCCAGAAAGTCAGAAAATCAATATTCTCATAATTGTACGGGACAAAAGCCAAAGCCATTATTTTTCCGGGAGCAACATGGAACCATGAAGCAGGGCCGGACGAGGGCCACGGGGTGGCCAAACCCCCCTAGGCGCAGACAAGACCTAGATGCGCCTGGAGGGGGTGTGGGCCCCCTGGACCCCCACCGACCTTGAGTCCTTTGCCTATAAAAAGCCTCCGACCCTAAAACCCTGGGGAATCCAGAAGAAATCCATGAAAACATCCGTAGCGCCACCACCACCGAAGGGGAGATTCGGGGGACAGAAAGTCTCTGTTTCGGCACCCTACCAGGACGGGGAAGTGCCTCCGGAGCCATCTCCATCGATCTCCATCGCCATCTTCATCACCATTGCTGATTCCCATGATGAGGAGGGAGTAGTTCTTCCTCAGGGCTAAGATCTCTACTAGTAGCTATATGTTCATCTGTCTTTCTATGCACGATCATGTTGTGGTCATGAGATTTGTAATCAATTAGATCTACCTTGCTACTCAAGTGCTTCAATAGATCTCTGCTCTCCCCATGTGTGTGAAAGTGACAGCGTGCACTCCATGGTGGCACTTAGGTTTGAGTCTACATAAATACTCTTTGTTCTTTAATAGATCTATGCTCTTCCCCACGTGTGTGAAAGTGACAGCGTGCATACCGTATGTGGCACTTTAATAGATTGAATATTTTTTATGAGTTATATTTGGAGTTGGATGTCTCTATGAATTGTGGTGTTTTTTGGAACAATCTAGAGCTCAAGGTGACAGTGTGGGGTTATCTAGATTGGGGAAAGCCCTACCGTGGATTAGAGTGTCCAACCGTAGAGTAGTTAAGAGTAGTATCATGAAGAGAATATATTTATATGAGAGAGTGTTCACTAGTGAAAGTATGATCCCTAGGACTTGTTTCCAATCATTGAAACACCGTTTGCTACTAGATATGTTGCATGTTTGCTTGCTTCCATCTTTGTTCCGTTTGCTGGGGAGGTTTTGGGATTTTGCCTTTCCTCCACGCCATCAGCTCTTTCCTAGCACCGTTACCCCACGTCAACAACAAGTCAGAAGCTATTTTCTGGCACCGTTACCACTTGTATTTCACTAACTCTTCACCGAACTAGTGCACCTATACACCTGACAAGTGTATTGGGTGTGTTGGGGACACAAGAGAATTCTTGTATCTTAATTGCAGGATTTCTTGAGAGGGAATACCTTTGACCACTTCCTCCCTGAGTTCGATAAACCTTGGGTAATCCACTTAAGGGAAACTTGCTGATCTTATACAAACCTATGCACTTGGAGGCCCAACAACTGTTACAAGAATAGAAGTGCGTAGACATCAGTGGTTTCTGAGGGTAGAGATCGATACCATGAGAGAGCTGTGCTTGTCAAAGTTTGACTAAAAAGTTTAACCCTTACCTCATCCGCGATATACCCTGTTATTTGGAACGTGCCACATATATCTTTGAAACATGCAATATGCTCATATGGATCAGGATCTTCTTAATCTCCAGTAAATTTCTTCTTGTGTAAAATACCAAGTAGTAGAGGATTTATTTCAAACCCTCTTGTCTTCGTGTTGGAGTTGTATCTTTTATAAATAACATAGGGCTTCCCAAAGTGGTTGAGTGGGTTAGTGATGACCCACAAGTTAAGGGGATCGCAACAGTCTTCGCGGGTAGTATTACCCAATTTATTGATTCGACACAAGGGGAGCCAAAGAATACTTGCAAGCCTTAACAACTGAGTTGTCAATTCAGATGCACCTGGAAATAGTTCTTGCTCACAGAAGTTTATCAGTAGCAACAGTTTGTAGTAGAAACATCAAAAGTGAAACAAGAGCAATAGTAACAGTAATGGTAACAGTAGGATTCAAGTGTGGTAGGCATAGGGATGGATGGATGGGCGTTGCATGGACGAGTCTAAACATGTAACTTCAAGATCTAGGGCATTACAGATAAATATTAACAAGCATCGAAGTACTAAACAATCCTAGGCATGTGCTCCATATATAGTCATACGTGCTCGCAATGAGAACTTGCACAACATCTTCCGTCTGACCCATGGCGGGCCTCAAGGGAACTACTGGCAATTAAGGTGCTCCTTTTAATAGAGCACCGGAGGAAAGCATTAACACTCTGTGAACACATGTGATCCTCACACCAGAGCTATCCCCTCCGGTTGTCCCTATTGTTGTCACTTCGGGGCCTTTGGATCTGGAAAATGATATGTGTACACAACTTGTAGATAAGATCACAAACAATACTATCATAATGATTCAATGATTAGTTCAGATCTGAGATCATGGCACTAGGGCCCTAGTGACAAGCATTAAGCACAACAAGTTGCAACAAAGTCAAATAGCACTAATAGATATACTACGCACTATGCCCTAGCAATCTTATTCGATTACATGATAGAACTCATCCAATCGCTACCATCTCCAAGCCTACAGCTGGGGATTACTCACTCATGGGTGAGGGAAACATCAATGGTTGATGGAGAGGCGTTGGTGATGATGATGGCGATGATCCTCTCCAAATTCCCCATCCCGGCAGGGTGCCAGAACGAAGTTTCTGGATCCGAATCTTGGTTTCTGGTGGCGGCGGCATAGTGGAACTCTTTTTGGAAAACTATCGACCCCCCGATGTTTTTAGGTCGAGATGCAACTAATAGGTGCAGAGGGAGGCCGAGGGGGTGCCTGGGGTGGCCGCACACCACTAGGCGCGGCCAGAGGTGGCCCCGCACCTGGCAGGGGTGTGGGCCCCCCAGGCCACTTCTCCGTCTCGTACTCTGGCTCCGTGGATCTTCTCGTGAAATAGGATTTTTGGCATATTTTCTGGGATTTTTCCTGATAGTTGATTTTCTGCATAAAAACTAGACACCAAGGTAATTCTACTGAAAACAGCGTCAGTCCATGTTATTTTTATCCAAATCACACAAGTTTAGAGAAGAAACAATAGAAAAGTGGTCGGGAAAGTAGATATGTTTTGGACGTATCAACTCCCCCCAATCTTAGCTTATTGCTTGTACTCAAGCAATTCAGTTGAAAAATGAGTGCGATAAAAGAACTTTCATGAACACATTTGCTTCATATGATGTATATATTCTCAGCACGAGAGTAGATGCTTAAACCATTCATAATAAGAAGTATGCAACCAAGTCTACTCAATAGTCATTGCAAGCTATGAAGAGAAACCAACTCAATAATAATAAGTAACATGGAACATAAACATAAGCAACATTGCAATGCTCATAGTAAGGTATGATAGAGTGGTATCTCACTTGCCTTTATTTGTAGAGCACAATATAAATGCCAAGGCACCTCTGAAGTTCAAGTGAAGACTAGAGGTAAATATATCAGAGATACAAGCATCAAAGTCATGACATAATTAACCAAGTTTTGGAACACACACAAGAATAACAACTATGCTCTCAAGAAGGTGCTCATAGAACGAGTGGTGACTCAACAAGGAAGTGAAAATGGTTTTGAAAAGATTGAAAGGCTTCCTAATTCTAAAAGGAAGGTACTCATTAGCTTTGAGCTCTCATTGCCCCTAACATAGGCATCTTCATATGTTTAAGGTGAAAGTGAGGTCCAATGTGAGTTATATGCTTGACATACCATAAACTGGAAATCCCATGTCCCTTGAGTATGAGGGCCGCTCCGCATGCTACTCATCTTTGGTTACCTGTAATTTCTTGTCATTGTAAATACATGCATATCATAAAGAACCGCCAAAGGGACACCCCTTGCACATTATACAGGAGCTATCCCGTGATCAAAATGACAAGGCAAGCGGACAATGAACATATCAGTGCTCTTTTTATTTACTATGTGCATAGCTTTTTATTGAGGATGCTTCATAGAATGCTCATTATGGTGATCCTGCGAGTTTCCACCATGATTAGGAATGGCTTAGGCTAGTGGCCCAGGCGTTTCTCTAACACAACGTATAGACTCCATGAACTCACAAGCTCCCTTTTTATTTCACATCGTCGACATCCGCAAACAAAAGAGCAAAGTATCAACTGGATAGGATATCCAAAAAGTGTTGAAAGCGTTCCCCGTGACAGCACGGTTCTGGTGACTCCGAGCATATAATTTGCGAGCATATAACTTTGATGGACAAGTCACAATAGTTCAGGATTATTAACTGCAAGGAACAAAACAAGACTAATTATGGCATGAAAAGTGATACTAGAACTCTGAGGCAAAATAAATCATCGAGGCTTACTGACTATTGTTTATTCATATGCATGAGTGTGCATGTGCCAAGTCGATTCACATGAAACTTTTAGAGGAGGATTCCACAATTTAATATCAAAATATGAATAAAACAATGCGGGCAAACATTCATACGACATGCTACAAACTATTAGCAAGCTGGATCTAATCATAGACAAGAAAGAACTACTAAGCATCCATCAGTAACATACACCTTACACTGAACAGACTAAGCATGCTCACAATGATGAGTATATGTACAAAAATGAAACAAATAGAGTTCATTACCAGCCTCTTACCACTCCTCAAGTTTTCTTAATCTTCATTATTGCCCTTCACTTGTGTGACTTGAATAATAACATGAAACCAAAATCCACTGATTATGACTGAACCATACAAAGAACTCACAAAACCAGAGAAGAACAACAAATATTTTTGTTGTTTTCGACTTTTCAAATAAGCCAACAAATCAAAAACAAACCAAGCAAATCAAAATCTTTTTGGATTTTTATTTTAAGGCAAACCAAAGCAAAAAGCAAAGAAACAAACCAAGAGAAACAACTAAAATATTTTTGGTATTTTTGTGTTATTGAGAAAGCAGCAACAAAAACCAAAAAGAAAGCAAACAATGGATATACAAAGAACCAACGAACATGATATATAGATGAGCATGATGTCGGTATACCTCCCCCCAAGCTTAGGCTTTTGTCCTAAGTGGGGCTCAATCCCATGGTTCCCAAGTAGGTGAACCTCCGTAGTATGACGAGGAGGCTCCCTCGTCCCGATACGAGCTCGAGGACTCCCCTGTGTAGTGTACAACAGGGTCATATGATAGTGCTTGCTCCTAATAGTGTCCATGGAAGCTAAGAGAGCGCAGCTTGTCATCCATCTCCTCCTTGGAGAGTGAAAAAGGTCCCTGAGAAATACTGAACAAAGTGGTTTGGGGTAGAGGGATCTCTCTCTCTCTCTCTTCCCCGTCAATAAACATCATTTTATAAATCAAGTTCTCAAGGGTAGAGCTAGTGGTGACAAAGTGATGCGCCTTCATGGCAGCAAAATCAAGCCTCTGTGTAACATCCCAGTTTCAACAACCCTGATCTATAGTCCAAAAGGAAAAAATTAGGGGGAACAAAAACTTTTTCATTCTATGCTTGCTTACTTGTTTTCTTGTGCTCAACACCTGTTTGTGTATTAGTTCTATACTCCTCATCTCAACACTAGTTCACAAAAATTATTTTACAAAAAGAGATATCTTGGCTCATCTTTCATATTCTCAAATGTTCTGGCATTGCAAAAACCTGAGCCAAGATGACTTTGACACAACCAAATACTCTACTAGTTTCTATTGCCAAAACTATGGAGACATATATATACTCTCCTTATGTTTTCCTGACAGAACCTTCCACTACCCTTATCTCTAGGTTTTCCAAAAACCTTTATTAAAACCTTTTCATCTCCAGCTTGGTAGAGATACCAAGATGGTACTTATCTTACTTCAAAGCAAACCCCGTTTCCACATACCCATCCTTACCTCAAGCTAGGCTTGATGGTAACCCTAGTACTAGTTGTATAAGTAATAAGATGAATTGCCTTGATCTGCTGGTTGATGATTTGCCTTGATCTGCTTTTTGCCTTGCTTGCTTAGGAACTAGAATGAGCTAACCTAGGTGCATTCTTGGGAATGCATTTGAACCATGTTGTAGTACATATTTAGTACTACCAAAGCCCACTCTTGACCTTGGCTAAGCCACTCTATATCCCACTCATACTTTTTGTAGTCAAGATAATAATATTCCTGAAAATCTTATCATCTTGCCTACTTTGGTAGAAGTTCACATCTATATGCCACCTCCCCTTGACCAAATCTTTGCTTGGTTGTGATCTATTGATCATGTCCTATCAACTCCCACTTAATTTGTTTCCATTGGAGCCTTGTGCTTCCTTAACCCACATGGTTTAGGAGGCTACCTGATGTATCTGTCAAGGCAACCTTATTTTCAACAAAGTTTGCCATATCTTCTAGATCACCTCAAATCCAAAAAATCCCAACTCTTAATTCCATTATCATATATATGACTTGGTCTAATCATCCATATAACCCTTGTACCAAGGTGAGCTCTGACCTCCCTAATCCAACCCTGTTTAGGTGGCATCGGAATAACCAAACCCTAGATCCTCCGAAATCTAGTTTCCAGCCTTTTCACCACTTCTCTTCAAAACCAAGGTTGAACTTGATGCCTAACTCAAGTTTACATCATCTACCTTGGATATAAGAATCCCCAAATAATTCCCACAATTATTTGGATTATTAAACTATTTTATTTGTTTTACTTACCAATTTGGAAATCCTAGTCTATCAAGACAAGTTTGTTATTCTCCAAATAAATTTTGCCAACTCAATGCATAATTGAGTTCTCCTCATCATACCCCATCTTTCCAACTCAAAAATAAATATTTTTGAGATTGTTTATTTATTTTTGCCCTTTTTCTCAAATGGCAGAAACAAGAAATAATTCCCCAAAAATACTTTTACACCTCAATAAATCACAATAAAATTCTCCAAGGTGTGCTATGGTATTTAAGACCATATAACATAAAAAAATCTTGCCCAATACAAAAATATCATATTATCTTCCATAATCTATTTCTGCACTTTTTGAATAACCACATTTAAATGGGATTATAATCATTAGAAAAATCCCATTTAAATCATGGAGAGGTTATTTGACCTACCCCACCTACAAGTACCATTTCCACACTTTGTCCAATACAAATTTATCAACTTCCTTCACAAGCCTCCATTTAATCGATTTTACAAAACCAAGCCAAACTTGATTCAAACAAAAACAAAACCAGCTCAAATCTTGTCAAGTACTACACCACAGCACCCACTACACCCCTCTGGTCGAGCAGCACTGTAGCACTACAGTACCCCACCACCACCCCTCTTGCCCTTTGTGTTTGTTTATGAGAGAGAGAAAGGCCATGTCCAATCAACCATTAAAACTTGTGTAGATACAGCACCCCCACCCCCTCTCTGTCCCCTAGCATGACCAGGGCCCCCCTCTCTCACCTTCCCTCTGCCCTTATTGCCCAATGGCTGAGCCCTAACCTCCCCTCAAGCTCATCCATGAGCTTTGTCCACCATGGACCCTCCCTTCCCAAAATAAATAGGCCAGAGGCCTCCTCCCTCATCCTTGCTCCCTCATTTCTCCCCCTTACCACCAGAGAGCCTCCCCCAAGATGCAGATCCAAACCCCTTGCTCTCCATCGCCATGGAGAAGGAGAAGAGGCCCTCTCGGGTTCTTGCCTGCATGCAAGAAGCAGGTCACCCCCGAGCCACCCAGCCTCTCTTTTTGCCCCCGTTCCACTCCCCCATCTCCCCTCTACCCACCTTGGAGCCCCTGTGCTCTCTCCCTGGTTCCAGATCTTCCAGCAAGAAGAGATGAAACCCTCTCGGGTTCTCGAAGAAAATGGAGCTAGCCCTCCCCCCAGGACCATCTCCACCCCCCTCTCTTAAAAATATTGCTCTCCCAAGAAATACCTACCTCCCCTGACTCCCCTGTGATTTTCATGCTGCTCCTGGCCTCGCCTCCGACGAGATACTATAGCGGTCCCTCCCAACCCTGTCGCGCGAAGGAGTTCCCGAGGCCAAAGTACCCTCTCCCGCACCTCGCCGGACTAGCCGTGGAAAGCCACGTCTCCTCCCCACCTCCCCGGCCACCGGCGTGCCCTCTGGTAAGCCCCACGAGCCCCGCAAGATCCTTACCTAGGGTTTCCTCCCCCGAGCGCCATCACGAGGTGAGAGACGAGCGGGAGCCGTCGATCGGCTTCTAATCTGACGGCGGTCATCCCCTCGTACCCCTTCGTGGCCTGTCTGCCACCGACCGGCGGGCCCTGCCGCATGGATTTGAAACCCCCTCCTCGCGCGCGTAGGCAACCCTTTGGGCTATTTTGCCTCCTGCGCGGCCCAGTCCAGTCCAGATCCGGCCATTTTGGCATCCCCTACCCTTCCCCTTTTTAATTGGAATTTTAGATATGTAGATCTGTAGTTGGATTAATTCGAAATAAAAATGTAAAATTCTTCAAAATATCCAGATCTAAAAATTCTCAAGTGCCTGGATGTTTTCCCCAACATGCAGACAAGTTTTGCACCAAAACAATGATTAAAATAAATATGATAAATCATATACTAAGATCTATCCTTTTCACTAAATCAATTTTCCCAGGGACTTTCACTAATCCAAATTGAGTAAAACCAATTGGGAATAAAATGTACTGTCCCTACCTTTCATGTCCCACTGGCCCCATCCTATTTTGCTTCCTAGATTACTGGTAACAAAAATAACAAAATAAAGCCTTTCTGCCTTTAGAAATTTCTCTAGGTCAAACCAAATGAGGTTCTGACCTAATTAAAATTCCCAGCTGACACACATACCTATATCCTTCATAATCCAGCAGCTCATAATTCTATGAGCCTCTGTTGAAATTTGATGAATTAAACTAATATGTGCATGGTTTATTCACTAATAAAATCACTAAAGAAGCTTTGTGACTCCAAAAAGGTTGATTCCAATTTCTAAAGAAAGGTATATTCAGTACCTATCATGTGACCTTGTAAACACATCAGAACCTTCTGTAGATTAAATATGGTGAAAAAGACAAATCCCATCCAGTACTAACTTTGGGAATTTCTCAAGGCCATTCTGTTAATTGGTTTGATGTGATTCCAACTCCTATTGAATCACTCCACCAAATACTACCTAATCACCCAAGGAAATAATTTTTGGAACTCCAGAGAAGTTCTGGTGAATTATTTCCTAAAACTAGAGCTTTAATTACTATAAAATCCATTATAAATCAAGTGAAATTGATAAAATAGTGAAACCACTTTTGTTGGTTTCATTTTATCAATACCTATGTGATGATATCATTTTTATACAGTGTTATCATACAGATCAAGTCCTTGGTCAAAAACCCCTCTCTTAGGTAGTTCCTAGATATCAAATCCAAAGGTATTCCTTCCCTGATCTTCTCCCCAACCCAAGCAATCAAACCTCCAACATCTTACTGATGTTTATCTTGTATTTACCCTTTTGCTTGCTGTATGGTTTGATACTTGTATGCCCTATATTGATTGGTGTATTGTTTGTTTGCATGAATGCTCGATAACAGCGATAGTTGCGATTGTGTGACGTCGAGAAGAAGGAAGCATCAGGGTTATCTTATTATTAATTGTATTGGTTTTCTGGTTATCTAACGAAGTCAAGGGACATCTCACTGGTCACAGGCAAGCCACCATTCCTGAACTCCTATACTAACCTACTCCTGTTTATCAATTGTTTATTATCTCGTTTATCAACTACATAATTAAATTGCATGGTTTGTTTCAAAAAAAGTTGCGTGAGTAACTTGGCTCCTCCAAGTTATGGATGAGTGTCCACAAGGACACTTACACTTTTCACACCTACTTTTACCCCTTAGATAGAGGCTAATATGATTAGCATCTTCCCTCTTGGAACTCACAGATTTCCAATGAAAAAACTATTTTGGGTTTTACCCTACTAGAAAGTTTTCAAAATAAAACACTTGGAAAGAGGCATCGTTTACGAGTGGAAGTTTTACTAAATAAAATAGGAGGTGGATGAAGAGAAAGATAAGTAAGACGAAGTTAAGTAAGAGAAAGTTAAGTAAGAGAAAGAGAAGGGATGTTCTACGCCAATGTTCGGAAAAATTTATCCATGCAACCACATTACTCCAGACGCCGGGGCTGCTTGTATTTGCTTAATGGGAGCAATCCATGGAAGCTCAAGTGGACTCTACCTCAGTTCTGCGGATCTGGGGCCTCCATCGCCCGCTTCGGCGGAAGAGTCGGTGCAACAATTGGGTCTCCCGCGGACGGTATGTTTTAGGCGTAGGAAGGAAGTGGAGTCAACAATTGTATATTGCCAAGCCGAGGGTTTTTGGTATATGGAAGTTCTGCAGGGGAAGACTAAGGCCATTGTGCCGCATACTCGTGCCAGGGAGAACAAACCCACAAGGAAAATCCTCCTTTGCTAGGGATGGACAAATGAAAAGATAGGTTTGATTATCCAAACCCCCGTCTACAGTGTGTAGCGGGACATGGTTAAATCCCGGCGGATGTATTGATTCTTGTGGTAAAAGTGCGCAAATTCTGTAGAGTCTAATCTATTTGAATAGCCGTGTCCACGGTCAAGGACGGTTGGAATGGCAAGTGCTAGGCGGACCCTTCAGTTATGTTAAGAGGAAATAAAGGAAGTGATTTGGTCACGAGGAAAAGTAAGAACGAGCTTGGTTTTGACCAGTGATGGTCGAGACGTTTAAAAAGGGTTTTACAACAAAACTGTTTTTAAATCTTTTTAACAAGGATGTGGAGATGTCCGGATTTTCAAAAAGGGAGGCATATTTTCCAAGAATTCTTTTTCATCAAAGATATAGAGATGCCAATGTTAGGTCTTTCAAAAACAACTATAGTGTAGAGCTATCTCGCCACAACCAAATATGCATTATCTTGTTATCTTCTCTCAGTGGTTTGCGAGTACATTCAAAGTAATCACCGGCATTGTCCCTGGCTATTTACTTGGCCAGATTGAAGATGTTAAGAAGCTACGAAGGTGCTGACGTCTATGCGAGCTAGGCCGTCTTCCCAGTCAGTTGCCTGTAGGTTAAGGCATGGGCTCTGCGCTTGAAGACTTCTACTAATTATATTGTATTTGTCATAATGGCCCCTTTTTAAGTTTTTGTACTCGTTGCTTTATGGATGATGTAATGATACTAGCCGGTTATGCTCACGGCTCACTGATCATGAGAACGTGAATTGTATGCATAATGGGTATTCTCGGACCGTAAATCCGAGGTGCCACACTCTGAGAAGCCAAAACTGTATCATTTGGATCAACAGCAATGTCCAAGGCAGTAGAAACACGCATAGCAATAATTCCCCCATAAATGAGTCCCTTAGCAATTAAGCGATGTGCAATGAGAGAACCAAGATTGTACTTAGTATCATTGTTTAGCGCAACAGCTAAGAAATCCAAATGATAGCTGGAAATATTACTAGTGTTCTCCCTACCAAGAACACTAGTGGAAAGATAGTAAGTGAAGTACCGGATGGCTAGAAGCTGAATGTTTCTTATCTTTCCCCATTGAGCTCTACGGTTATCATCATTGGTTATTGCGCGGTAGAGCTCCAACAAATCAGCGGGTTGAGCTGGAATGTTCTTTGTTGACCCAGTTGTACCAAGTCCCAGAGCCTCACAAAATTTCTTCAATGTCATATTGTAATACCTGCCATCAATTTTGAAAGAAACATCGGGATTGAACATGTTGTTAGTAAAGGAGAAGCTCTCCATAAATGTTTTAGTGAGTGTAGCATATTGCACGCTCTCATCCTGCATAAGTCTTGTTAGTCCAGTCCTCCGAACTAGTGTGGTGGCCTGGGGTGGTCCCCTAGGTCACTCCAGGTGTCCCTCTGCCCCTTTTTTCGAGGAAAATTTATTTTGAATTTTCTGGGATTTTTCAGGAAACTTTATTTTTGGCCAATTTTCAGGGTATGAAAATTGATTTTCTCGCGGAAAAAGTTTTTTTTCCAGAAGAAGCAAAATAAAACCAAAAGCCAAACTACATAAGTTCTAAGACACTCTCCACAAACTATTATGATTGGGACCATTGCTATCAAGTATGAGGTAAAATCATCAAGAATCCCAGCAGCCCATAAGAAGATTTGGCAAGGAAAGGCGAAGGGGTGCGCATCCCCCTCATCTCCCTCGTCGCCGAATCAGGGAGTGATGAGATCCTCATTGTATGAGGGCCTAGAACGGGAGGATGATCTTGAAGGCCTTTCCCTTCTAGGTGCATCTCTCTCAAATATCTCTCCAAATGTGTGGTTGTCCATGACCACCTTCTTTCTGAAATTTTTAGACTAACATCAAACCAAGTGATTTCCAAGTTGATAAATGCTGAACAACTACTATAGGAACTTGCTAGAGGGCAACACATACATCAAAATGAAATCTCTAAGCATAGAACAATCATGCAATCTCACACAACCTATCACCAATAGCAGCAAAATACTCAAGATACAATCCACCAATCACAAATCTAATTGGACAAGTGAAGGAGGCACATACCAAGGAGCAATCTCTCCAAAAATCAGCAGCAAACATGGGCTGAGCAAGGAGATTGAAAATCGCGAGCAAGAACAGCAAGAACTCGATCTTGAGCAAGTTTTTTGGTGTTTTTCGGGAGAGACAAAGAAGATGGCTATGCGGGGCCCAGGTGGGCCACACCCCCCCCCTAGGCGCCACCCACTGGTAGGCCGCGCCTACCATGGGTGTGGTGGCCTGGGGTGGTCCCCTAGGTCACTCAAGGTGTCCCTCTACCCCTTTTTTCGAGGAAAATTTATTTTGAATTTTCTAGGATTTTTTAGGAAACTTTATTTTTGGCCAATTTTCAGGGTATGAAAATTGATTTTCTCGCGGAAACAGTTTTTTTCCAGAAGAAGCAAAAGAAAACCAAAAGCCAAACTACATAAGTTCTAAGACACTCTAACTATCAAGCAACAAGCCAAACTAAAGCTAACCAAAGACTAGGATGGAGAAAAATAAAAGAAAGTGAGTACAACCATAGTGAAAACAATATTCTGTTCATAAAAATCAAGTCTTGTTACCAAAAAAATCTTATATGAAGCAAAACTTTGCATTCCACAAGGTGATTATGTTACCTCATACTTGATAGCAATGGTCCCAATCATAATAGTTTCAAAATTTTCTTATGGAATGGGACAATATATTTCTCCAACCTTGATGCTCTCAATATTTTCAATGGAATTTAGGAAATAGCTCTTACCAACATTATTTAGGAAATAGACAGTATGCTCTTTGTCATTAATATTGAATGTTACTTTTCCTTAATTAAAATTGATGAAAGCATCTGCAGTATTAAGAAAAGTTCTCCCAAGAATAATAGACATATTATCATCTTCATGCATCTCAAGCACAACAAAATCAGTTAAAACCATGCAATTTTGAGCCACTTGAACAGGAACATCCTCACATATACCAACAGGAATAGTAGTTGACTTATCAGCCATTTGCAAATATATATCAGTTGGTATCAACTTTTCTAGCTGGAGTCTCTTCTAGAGAGAAAAATGCATAACACTAACTCCAGCTCCCAAATCACATAAAGCAGTTCTAACATAATTATTCTTAATAGAGCAAGGAATAGTTGGTATACCTAGATCACGAAGTTTTTTTGAACCCTACCATTGAAGGAGTAATTAGCAAGCAAAGTGGAAATCTCCTCATTAGGAATCTTCCTTTTATTAGAGACAATATCCTTCATATACTTTGAATAAGGAGGCAATTTAATAGCATTAGTCAAAATAATTTGCAAAAATAAAGGCTTCATCTACTCACAAAACTTGTTGTAGTGTTCTTCCTCCTTTGACTTGTGTTTCTTACCTGGAAAAGGCATAGGTTTCTGCACCCAAGGTTCTCTCTCTTTACCATGTTTATTAGCAATAAAATCTTCCTTTGTGTACCTAGTGTTCTTAGTGTGCTTCTCAGTTTCTTCCTCACCTTCCTGCTTACCAGTAGACTCATTTTTATCATTACATCTCTTAGTTTCAGCATCAGAGACAGATATAATATTAGGATCTACAACATGTTCAAGGGGTTGCTCAACTATTTTATGTTTCTTTTTCTTTCTCTTACGAGGAATACCACTACTCTCACCTTGCTGAGAGTCCTGCTCACTTGTTTTAGGGTCTCCTTTAGCATATAAGGGATCTTGAGTATCTATACCACTCCTAGTTCTAATTCCATAAGCATGTTTATCCCTTGAGGCATTAACTAGCATATCCTTTTGTACCTTAGCAAGTTGATCAAGTCGTGTTTGAACCATTTGAAAGTGTTTACAAAGCATTTTAATATAATTATAAGTTCTTTCCACAATATCTTTCAACTCATTGATACCTCTAGAGTTTTCCAATAAATGATTCTGAACTTGTTTATTAAAATTACCTTGTTAAACAATAAAAATGTCAAGTTCCTCTAAGCATTGATCAGGAGGATTACCATAGGGAATGTCACCTTAAGCAAAGTGTTGGAGAGAGTGTACCTCAATACTAGATGAGTGAGTAATTGGCTGGCATAATTCTTCTATAGGAGGTAGATTCTTCACATCTTCAGCTCTAATAACTTTCTCCTTTAGACATTTCTTAGCTTCTTTCATCACTTGAACATTTAATGCAATAACTTCCCTCTTCTTTGGTGTTGGTGTTGGAACTGGTTCAGTCACAACTGGTTCAGGAATAATAGTCTCAGGTGTATTTATCTCAATTGAAGTCCAATCATCATAATTCTTGATTATCTTAGCCATTAATTCTTCAGCATCTGTAGGAGTTCTTTTCCTGAAAACACAATTAGCAAAGCTATCTAGGTACGTCCTAGAATCATCAGTTAGTCCATTATAATAAATATCAAGAAGCTCATTCTTAGGTAATGGACATCCAGGATGTGCATGAATCAAGGCACAGAACCTTGTCCATGACCCAGGCAATTTCTCTTCTTCTCCCTGTTTAAAATAAAAAAGTCTCTGCAAAGCAGCATGTCTAGCACTGGGAGGAAAATATTTCTGGAAGAAAGATGAAATCAAGCAATCAGGGCTATCAATGGAATCAGGAGGTAATCTAAACCAAGCACTAGCTTCTCCTTTTAGTGAAAAAGGGAAGATCTTAGTAACAAAGTACTTACGCATCTTAAAATCATCAGAGAATAAAGAACTCATAGTAGAAAGCTCATTCATATGAGCCACAACACTCTCACTTTCAGTCCCACAAAAAGGTTCTTTCTCAACAATATCTAAATGGGATAAATCAAGAGAGAAATCATAATCTTTATCTTTAATATCTATGGGAGAGGTGGCAAACTTAGGATCAGAGGACAACTTAGGAATAATGGTGAATCTAGCAAGGAGACTCTTAATAGCACTAGTACCATGTGTGTTTCAGCACTCTTCAACAAATTCATCAGTGAACTCAATGTAACCATCATTAATATCATAACTCTCTCTAGACTCAGGTGAGCTAACAGGTGTAACAGTGTATTCACTAGGAGTTTCAGTATTTCCTAGACTAGCCATAGTAGGATCTAGGAAAGGAAATAATGAACCACTTGCATCAAGCACATTAGAAGTAACAACATAAGCATCAAAAGCAGTTTCAGATTCAGCAATAGTAGCAGTGTGTGTAGCATGTGTATGTGGTAGTGTAACAAGCTTACTTATAAAAGACGGTGAATCAAGAGCAACAGAGGTGTTTAGGACTGTACCTCTTCTTGTAGTGGATGGTAAAATACGAAACTTTCAATCATGAGACTTACCCATGATGAAAGGAGTAGCAGTGAACAATAATAGATCCAAGTGAACTTACAAATAAAGCTATGCTCCCCGGCAACGGCGCCAGAAAATAGTCTTGATGACCCACAAGTGTAGGGGATCGCAATAGTTTTCACGGGTAGTATTACCCAATTTATTGATTCAACACAAGGGGAGGCAAAGAATACTTGCAAGCCTTAACAACTGAGTTGTCAATTCAGCTGCACCTGGAATTAGTTCTTGCTCACAGAAGTTTATCAGTAGCAACAGTTTGTAGTAGCAACAGGAAAAGTGAAACAAGAGCAATAGTAACAGTAACAGTAACAGTAGGATTGAGTGTGGTAGGCATAGGGATGGATGGACGGGCGTTGCATGGCCGAGTCCAAACATGTAACTTCAAGATCTAGGGCATTGCAGATAAATAATAACAAGCAACCAAGTACTAAAAAATCCTAGGCATGTGCTCCATATATAGTCATACGTGCTCGCAATAAGAACTAGCACAACATCTTCTGTCCAGCCAGCCTCTGGCAGCGGGGCCTCTAGCTAACTACTGGCAATTAAGGTGCTCCTTTTAATAGAGCACCGGAGCAAAGCATTAACACTCCGTGAACACATGTGATCCTCACACCACAGCCATCCCCTCTGGTTGTCCCAATTATTGTCACTTCGGGGCCTTTGGATCCGGACAATGATATGTGTACACAACTTGCAGATAAGATCACAAACAATACTATCATAATAATTCAATAATAATTTCAGATCTGAGATCGTGGCACTCGGGCCCTAGTGATAAGCATTAAGCACAACAAGTTGCAACAAAGTCAAATAGCACTAATAGAGATACTAGGCACTATGCCCTAACAATATCATTCTATTACATGATAGAACTCATTCAATCTCTACCATCCCCAAGCCTACAATGGAGGATTACTCACTCATGGATGAGGGAAACATCGATGGTTGATGGAGAGGCGTTGGTGATGACGATGGCGATGATCTTATCCAAATTCCCCGTCCTGGCAGGGTGCCAGAACAGAGTTTCTTGATCGGAATATTGGTTTCTGGTGGCGGCGTCATAGCGTAACTCTTTCTAGAAAACTATCGAACCCCCCTCTGTTTTTAGGTCGAGAGGCAACTTATAGGCACAGAGGGAGGCCGAGGGGGTGCCTGGGGTGGCTGCACCCCCCTAGGCGCGGCCAAAGGTGGGCCCGCACCTGGAAGGGTGTGGGCCCCCAGGCCCCTTCTCCGTCTCATACTCTGGCTCCAAGGATCTTCTGGTAAAATAGGATTTTTGGCATATTTTCCGGGATTTTTCCTGATAGTTGATTTTCTGCACAAAAACTAGACACCAAGGTAATTCTGCTGAAAACAGCGTCAGTCCGTGTTAGTTGTATCCAAATCACACAAGTTTAGAGAAGAAACAATAGCAAAAGTGTTCGGGAAAGTACATACATTTTGGACATATCAGTTAGCACTAGTCATATGCTCAAACTACATCATGTTGGTGGAAACCTGTAACTCAAAAAAAAACTTAACAGAACTAAATTAAATAAGCAAAAACTAAAAGACCTACAATGCTTAGCTCCTCGGCAACTGAGTCAAAAAATAGCTTGATGACTACAAGTGCATAGATCGGATGTAGCTAGTTTCAAATTAAAGATATCGATCCCACAGGGAGCAGGAGTCCAAAGTCTAATAATTCTTAAAGTAAATACTGAAAATATAAATGCTAAATAAAGTTCTAAGTGACAAGATAAAATGCGAATAATGTGTGAAAAGGTGTTTTTGGGTTTTTGGTATAAGAGAACAATGCATAACATAAATAAAACTGAATCCAGAAAATAAGTATCGCGTATGTAAAAGAGATTTAAAACTTCAGTGGGAGAAAGCATTCTCAAGGATTAGCGGATGCACCACTAGCATTATAAAGGGATAATGTAAAGATTATCATCATGAACATTCTCAAGTATATATGTGTGGGAGGAACTCCGTATTTGGACAAAGAGGCAGGAACCACTACTCAAATCATCATCATAACCACAGCAGAGAGCAATCAACATCAATTGAATTGCTAAGCTATTAAGGTACGTAATCATGCAGGACGTATCCCATGGTATGGATAGTGTTTTGTCAGTTTTCTTGATTCCAAAGTTGTTACGTAAGGGGTTCCAATAGCTTTATAGTCACTGTAAGTGCTAACATCCCTCCGTCTACCAACAAGTAGTTCCCTGCATCAAGTCCCCACAAGAGGCAAATATTGGAGAGGTCGACTTCTCCCAATATCAATATGTAGACAATCTAACAGATGGTCACATCCATGAATATCATAATAAACTTTATATTATTTCAATCTCATGCTAGGTTTTCTCCATGTCCCAAGAACTAATGATCTACTCAGGCATGGAGGCATACAACATCATAGTAATGGTAATGGAAGCGATCTTTGATGAATAGTACTTGTATAAATCCACAACTAGTGCAAGAATTACAACAATATCTAGATGGATGGATGGAGATGATGGTGGTAATGAAGATGCAACAGTTGATGAAGATGTTGATCGATGCCTCGGCCACCCAGATCTGCATAGGGCGAAGATGGATCCCTAGGGCAAGTTCCCCCTCCAGATGCCTTCCGGAGGTTAGGTTTCGGTGATTTCTGGGTGTTCTGTATGTCGTCTCCCCGAACCAGTTGCACGGGGTGAAACTATTTGAGGAGGCAGAGGCGACGCCAACTATACGGCGTGAAATATATGGCAGCCCAGCGTATAGTTAGTTGTCAACTCTTCTGTCTCCTTTTCTCACTTTATGCTTTCTTATGGTATTATTAATATTTTCCAAATAAGCGATTTACGTTGATTTTGGCTCCTTTTCTTTCCAGTACAACTTCTCCAAGAATTGTGTCCTTTGGATCCATCATATGATCTGATCCTGGTGAAAATAAACATGAAAACTGCGTGCGAACGCAGTAAAATACCTAAATCCTATATCTACAATGAAAAATAATAATGTAAAACATGATGCAAATATACACTTATCAGTTAGCCACCGGCAAGGATCTGCCACTTCCACGACGCGGTTCCATCCCCCACGAGGAAGTTGTTTGGAATGCGCGATGGTGGGTACATAGAGTTGGGTGCCAACGCGAGAAGCATATATACTCGTAGTTTAGTCAAGTAAGAATTGTACTGCATCGTAATATATCTACGTACTGAGAGTGTAGTCATGTAACAAATCATAAAATGCACCCTCTATCACCGTTGTGAAGTGTCCAGTGTGTGCCTGTAAACGTGGAGTTCAACGTACCAGCATGTTGTGTCGGTGTATCAGTTTCTGAGTTGCAAGGCACGTGCAACCCAATACTAGTATTGATGAGTACACTATAGATAGATATTGGTATGCTACAATAGCTAATTAAAGTCTCCTTGATGCAGCTAAGACCTGCAGCAGAAGACCGATAAAGGAACACGCAAAAAAAAACCTCGTTCAAAGAGCCATTCCATCTTCCCCATCTTCGGCAGCATTTGGTATCATCTCCAGCACACGCTTCACTCATTTTCCTTACCATCTCGCTCGCAGCATCGATCCTTCCAATAGTCATAGATTGCTCTTCCCTCTCCCCAATCCATTTGGACGCGATGGAGGATTCGGGGCCCAACAGATGGCACAATGGATGGACCAAGGTCGGCGCCGACGTCTTCGACGAGATCGCTACGCGTATGGACACTACCAGCACCGTCCGGCTGGCCTCATGCTCCAAGGAGTTGAACCTCCGAGTCACCATCAAAAAAGGTAGAAGATGCTCCAATGACGGTTGTGGGACATTGGTCGCCTACTGTCATGTCCAAAACCACAAGGTCGCCTGCCCGCACGGCCCATGCAACTGCATAGAGGATGGCTGCTTTTTCGCCGCCTCGCCGGCAGTGCTCCTCGCCCACCTCTCTGAATCTCACTCGATCAGGGTGTGCAGATTTCGCTATGGAAAAATAGGCAGGTAGACCTCTAAGCCTCTACCGGCAAAAGGCCTTCGGATAGTAGATATCATCGGACCTGGGGATGATGGTACAGTGGTCGCGGTGCGATTTGACACGCATCAATCGCTACATGTTGTAAACGTCGTATGCGTCAGGTCAGCGGCGTGCTTGTCGCTGCAGTACCAGGTGATGTTTTGGTCGTCAACCATGATTGAGGGTAGAAGGTTCAAAAATTCTGGGCTATGCATGGAGAAGATCACCGCATCGCTGGACGACGTCCCATTTGAGGAGCTGCAGTGGGTCCTACCGGTGCCGATGTTGCACCTGGTTGCTCGTCAACCATCAGTGTTCACCCTGGAATACCGTCTCCGCATGGACAAGATTCATGAGTGATATAAACACATCTTAATGTTCGTTTGAGTACTTCCACTGCTAGAAAGACTTAATACATATTCTTAGTAGTTGTACTTGGGAGTATTTTTGCAGTAATAACCATGTACTGGGACTTGTTCAGATCTACATATCGAGTGAAGAATATGGTCTCGCTTTCCTTTTGAATTAGGCCTTGCTACATCTATTGAATTTCAATGTGTGCATTGCTAAATATGTTAGTTATTTTGGTCATTGTTTGTGTATTGCTAATCGGTCAGTTTGTGACGGTTCTGAATCTGTGAAGTGCTGCTGAATATGAACTCGGAATCTGTCGATGTTTTTTCGAACTTATTTTGTACTGTTGAATCTGTCAAATGTTCTCTTGTTACTATTACTACAATATTTTCTACAACTAACTATAATGTAATTGGAGTACTTGTTTATATAAAGTGCAGCAGATTGTCTTGCTTTACGTTTGAAACTTAGCATTGTCACAATTATCTATATGTGTCTTGGAAATTTTAGGTTGCATATAGGGGTCACACAGGCATTGACGTAAGTAGGAGGTATTCACATAGAAGCAGACTTGATCATCAGTTTTCCTTGCTCCAATGATCGAGTATGTTCGGAGAACAGGGAAAACTGATCGTGTGCCAAGGTTTTTTGAGCTAGAAAAAGGACCGATTCTCTTTATACTGCTATTGAATTTCAAGCAGGAAAGCTACTGAATCTCTCAATTGTTTTGTGATTTCTATTACTAAAGTATTTTGTGGAACTAATACTAATGCACTGGTACTTGTTTAAATCAAGGGCAGTAGATAGTCTTTCTTTTGTTTTGAAACATGGTCTTGCCACAATCTAGATGAGACTTGGGAATTTTCGGTTGCATACGGGGGTCGCACATGCATTTGATGTGATAATAAGGTACTCGAAGCAGATTTGATCATCATTTTTGCATGCTCCAACGGTTGAGTGTGTTTGGAGAAAAGGGCAAACTGATCGGGTGACAAGGTTTTAAGAGCTGAAACAAGAACAGGTTCTCTCTGTACTGCTATTGTATTTCAGTGTCTATATTTCTGAATCACTCACTTTGAAATGTTGCTGAATCGGTCAAGTGCTGTTGAATGTGAACTACGAATATGTCGATATTTTTTCTATCTTATTTTTTAATATAGAGTTTAAATAAATATCTTCCAAAAAGAATTATCGATTTCTTTCCCTCCCTCTCTGAGGTCTTTCTTTGGAATCCGTCCGAGACACAGCAAAATGCAAATTTTATATACCAGGAGAAGAAATCTAGCTCATTCAGCCCCTCTTTAGCCTAGAACATTTTAATTTGGCCTTTTAGGGGTAAGGGGACTGCTGACCCTAACCTAGAGAAATTTGAGAAAGGAGCCCACGGAGAATTGCCTATGGAGTATAGCCCATGTAGAATAGCGAAACTCTTTTTCACAGTGCTTGTAGTTTTTAGTTTAGCTCCCAGTAGCGCCGGATTATTATTTGATGGGATATAAAAAAGGTCAAAAAAGTCTTTTTAAGGAGATAAGTCCTTAAGTTATAATAGTAAAGCTTAACGATTCTATTGTATTAGCTATTTATGTCGTAGTGGCAAAGCACCCAGTCGACCGCTGGTGAGGTCTCGAGTTCGAGTCCTAGGCAATTTGTGTTAATATAGAGTTATCTTATTTGTACTCTCAGGCTAACATCTGGGACCCAAATAAATGATAGTTTTGAGATTCTACACATTCCTAATGGTTTCTATCGATGGTTATCTTTTGGATTTGATGGTTTTCTAGCTTTATCTAACGCTAATACTTTGATAGTGAAGAAAACTTGGTTTTTAATGTGTATTTCAGGTTCTGAGCATCAACAAAGAGGTTTAACAGCAAAAACACAATATTCAGACGAAAAAAGCAAGTCTCTTTTTGGAAGCAATCGAGGGGAGTTTACTGAAGCTTTAACGAGCAACTATACGGCGGGAATATTTCTCCGGCCGTATAGTTCCCGCCGTATAGCTGCAATATCCTTCGTCTTATTAAAAGGGACAACTTTCATGAAGAGGCCGAGGTCGAAAATAGAACACACGAGCCACCATCCCATACAGAAGAGAGAAAGAAGAGATCCAAAGAAGAAGGAGAAGACGTTCTTCATATCGCTCCATGATCTTCGATCTCCCAGCCACCACACATCCATAGCCATTACTTGTACGAGAGAGAGAGAGAGAGAGATCTCCACCTTGCAATACTAGGGTTTGATATTGTTCTTCCCATCTTGAATTGTGTTGGATTTATTTCAATTTCTTATTGTGGATCTCCACAGTAACATCAAGAAAAACTCCCTTTATTTAATTATATCGATGATTCTTTCTTGTCTCATGCGTGAGTAAGTTCCCTTGGGCGTCGAAGATGTAGAGGATTGGTGAGATGTGATGTGCCTATATATTTTACATTAAGTTTGTGGTCGATTTTAATTACTATATTATGTGTTCTTAACTATCTGTGGGATGCTTAATGCCTCTGGTCCAATTAAGGGCCCAGACAACATGGTGCTTTGTTCTACATAGATAGAATCTTGCTTGCTAGCAGACGGGCTACCCTCGTGTGACACGGGGATATCAATGGGAAACTAGTTTGACTCGAGGATAACAGGAACCACCAAGATTATTGCATTAGTCCGATCTAAGTAGCTTAATTTCAAAGCAACTAGAAGGATCTTAATCGTCTAGTGCCTGACCATGGTTGTGGTAAACAGGCTAGTAGGATTACTGAAGTTGGGATGAAATCTACCAAGAAGTGTTTCGGTTAATTATGGGTTCCTAGCCTACACACATACTTATAATATTATAATTGTTACACTTATCACTCATCCACCTAACACATTCACTGTCACCATGAACTAAAACTCCCCACCCCCACTTTGTCATCTGCAGAAAACAACAAACAAATCATTCTTTACTTTTATTCTTTTTATTTATGAAGTTTACATTTTAGTTTTCTTTAGTTAGTTCCATTTAAATCCAAATTCTATTCTCATTTTCAACACTTGCAGTCAATTCACTCGAAGACCTCTGACAACTTCGGGTGTGATAGAGACTTCACTAATAAACACTTACCTTTGGGCTCCCTATGGGATCGACATCTTAACTTCGAAACTATCTACAAACGATCTGTGCACTTGTAGCCATCAAGCTATTTTATGGCGCCGTTGCTAGGGAGCTAAGCGCTAAGTGTTTTGTCTTTTGACATTTCAGGTCTTACTATTACAAGATGGTCTCACTAGGAGAAAAAGGGTCTACACGCTCTGGTAGGGCTTATAAACTAGGTTATTTTGATCGCGTACCTACTCAAAGGCACGAGGACATTATTGAAAAACTTTTGAGGTCGAATAAAGTTGAAGTTGATAGCCTAAGTGACTCATGGAAATTATGTCCATTCATAGGCAACTCCCAAGAAACTTGAGAAGACTACCAATAGAATTCCCTAATCCTGGAGTTAGGGAATATCGATTTGACGGTGAACTTATTAAAATTTTATAGGAAAAAGCTTCTAGTGGAAGAGAAGATGAATACCTAGGAAGGCACCTTAGAGAGTTCGACGATGTGATAACATCACTTGGACCAAAAGGTTTGACAAGAGAATTCTCTCATCTTGAACTATTTTGTTGGTCTCTCAAAGGTAAAGCTCTAGACTGGTTATATTAAATGCTAGGAAAACTTCATTGTTAAATTCATAAACATGTTTAATCCTTTTACAAATGTAAAAAAACTTAGAAATAATATAGGCAAATTTAGTCGGAACGTGGGAGAAAACTACCCACAAGCCAGGGAAAGATTCTTTGGAATGATCAATAGTATTCCTAATCATGGCTATTCCGAGTCATCTTTTTGCCACTTATTTTACCACGCTCTTAATACTCAATGTAGAGAGTTGCTAGATTCATCAACAGGAGGATCGATAAATACTTTAACTATCAAACCATGTTTGGAATTAATGCCTACTAGGGCTAAGAATGATTGTTTATATAATCCCAATTTTGGCACTAAGCCGGAAAAGGGAATACTTCGTATAGTGTTGGGGAGGTGACCCCGGATAGGGTCAAGACAGGGGAAAGACAAAAGGAATCTCCCTTGTCGTGAGCCGAGTTACTGTTTGTATCGGCCGGGTCATATAAGAGTCGGCCGAGATAAGCAGGGCCATGGCAAGTGTAGAGTGAGTAATACCTTATCCGGCCGACATAAGAGTTAAGTCGGCCGAATGAGTCTGGCTAACTTGAATGCAGGTGAAGGCCGAGCCGAGTTCTGCGAGACAAGGCCGTGTGACACGAAGCTTGCAGGAGAAGGAGGTGCCTATAGTCAAACCCTAGTCACTGGCTAGGAGGAATCTAAACAGAGCCAACCACAAAGGACAAGGAGCAGAGCAGCAGAAGGGCAGAAGAAGGTCACGGAGGTGACAGTCAGGGAGCACGAGGCGCGCATGTGAAGGTCTCTGGAACATTGCCGTCGAGAGAAGGGCGACACGGAAATGAGGCCACCGAGTTACCATATTGGGACAAGCATATTCCAAGGATATGCTTGCCACGTCAGCCCTAGAAGGAACCAAGGCACCCCTTTATAAGGGGGGCGCGGGCTCCTGAAGGGGGATTGATTCATTCTTCGCCTTAAGGCTCGTGTAGTAGTGTTCTTCCTCTCTATGAGACAGCTCTTGGAGCACTTGTATTCATTGAGGAGAGGAATAGAGATTTACTGGTTGAGCATTTGTGTGTAGAAATCACTACATCTTCCCTCCCCGGATCCCTCTAGCATCCATTGGCCCAATACTTTAGCCTACCCATGGCATCTGCCGTGCCACCACCACGACAGTTGGCGCCCACCGTGGGGCCAGCAGCGGTGCTAGCTGGAGTCAAGATCCGGACGGGAAACTTCATCCACACCGGCGAGCGGGTTGTCTCTGACTTAGTCCAGAGATTTGATCTCTGGGACTATGTCAGCGATAACGCGGGTAGCTTTAGGAGGAAAGAGCCTCCGCGCAACGGCGTCTTCATCAACCTGGGACGCACAAGGTCTATGTCGGCGTCGACACCTCTTGCGTATATCCTCACCGAGTTATTGATGCAGGAGAGCCTCCCCTCAGTGCTGCAAATGGTCCGCGTGGAGCACGCCCCGTCGGCAGTGTCGAGGTGATGGTGACAGCCACAACACAGGTGGCAGGATCAGGCACCGGACCAAGCAAGGACCCGGCGGCAGGAGGACAGGTGACCATGAAGCAAGTAGCTCCAGAGCCCACCGAGGTAGATCCACTAGCAGCCAAGTCAGCCGAGGTACAGGAGACTACCCCAAAGGCGGTAAGGGTAAGGTGGCAACCTCTGGAAAGACCAGAGAATATTCCCCAGGCAACTATAGATAATCTAACCACGCCTATGGCGCCTATACTTGACCCGGCTAATGCTCAGGCGGAGTTATAAGAGACTATACAAAAGTACTAGTAGAAGCAAAAAAGGTGTCGGCCTTGTGGGAGTCCTTGAACAGGACCCTGCGAGAATATGCTAAGGCAAACAAACTAGATGTGGCCCCCGAGCGGGTAGATGAATTGAGATTGAGAGGAAAGAACCTCATGAATGATATGAATAAAGAGCATGAAGCTCGAGGAGGTGATTCAGCCGATCTAGGCTTGCTGAGGTATAGTACCCCGACAGAGAACCTAGGGCGGCAAATGCCGCTGCTTTGGAACTGGAAGGATTAAGCGGGGAAGCCCGATAGAAACAACAATAAAGAGTGAATGAGCTGGTGCGCATTGCGAATCAGCAGAATGAGGAAATGCTAAGGGTTGACCCGGCGAGACTGGGAGCCTCGCGTGTGGTTCATTCGGCGGGAGCAGCACCCGCACTATCAACGACAGTAGCATCCTCGCCTGGGAACAAGGCGCGAAAAAATAGAGCTGTGACCTCAGGAAAAAGAAATAAGCAAATTGTTCCGTATGATCCGGCGGTGGCCGGAAAGGTCAATGATAACAGAGGCAAAGGCAGCCGAGGTAACAGTGGAGATAGAAACCCCGGCCATGCTAATAATGGGCACGGAGACCTCGAAAGGGGAGATCATGAAAATAATAACCTGGCGGAGGGAAGGAGAAACCCTCCACCGAATCCACAACCGAGATATGAACCTCGGCAAGATCAAGAAGTGAGAGAAGCTCATCATAATCAGGCAAATGATAGGTACAATGATGGTTATTCAGATATGGAGCATGCAGGACATGGTGGGGATAACCATTACGGAGTACAAGAGAGAATAGTTTATAGAAACTTGCCGTTAAGTGACGTGAGACTAAAACTGGATAGATTGTATCGGTCCGAGTTATTGGAAGAACAAGGTCCATCAAGTCCGGGATGTTTCGGACCTCGGATCATGGGAGAACCGCCGATGCCAAATTTCCAATTGTCAAGGGGCACAAAAACATACAACGCGAGCACAAAACCACAAGATTGGTTGATTGACTATGCCACTGCAGTAAAGATAGCTAGTGGATACCTGCGATGGGCGGTGAGATACGTCCCACAAATGCTGGAAGGACCAGCCAGAGTATGGCTGAACAATCTGCCTACAGGTAGAATCAACTGTTGGCTAGATTTTGAAGAAATGTTTGTCAACAATTTCACCAGTACTTATAAGAGGCCGAATATGCCTCAACAGCTCGCTATGTGCAAACAGAAGCCGAATGAAACAGATAGGGAATTCTTGACTCGATGGTGTAACCTCAGGAACTCATGCGAAGGGGTCATAGAGTCTCAAACGATAGCTTGGTTTGCTCAAGGCTGCCGGTATGGGAGTGTATTATGGCAGAGGCTGCAAAAAGATATGCCGACCACCTTGGCAGAAACCATCAGGATAGCAGATTCGTATGCATTAAGGGATCCGACGTAACCAGAATTAATGTCGACAGAGCATCGGGAGCATCAAGATCAATATGCAAGAGATGTAGCCAGATCATCAAGGCGCAACGAATTGCGAGGTAGAAGAAGGGAGGAAAGACCAGATTACAGATATGCTTCCAATCAGGTGGCAGCGGTAGCACAAGACTAGCCGAGTCATGGAAACAGTCAGCGACAGAAGAACAGTCTGAAGCAGTGGATGCAGAGGAATGAAGGGAAAAGGCAATGGACACCAGAACAGAAAAAGCAATGGCAGGAGAGGCCGAAGTACATGTTTGAATCCATGCTGGATCAACCGTGTAAATTACACACTCCAAACCCGGCCTAGCCGGCTAACCATACAACTCGTCAATGTGCTTGGATGAAAAGTGCAATGGGGAACACGGCGGTCATGCAAGCGACTCCTCATCAAGTGCATCAACAGCAGGAGCCACAGCTAACAGGAGCAAATGCGCAGCAGTTAATGTTGCCACCGCCTCCTCCGAGGTATGATAACTCGGACCGGAGGGATGATGTGCATCAAGTGATAAATCAAGGTCAGGATGGAAGGGCAAACCCCGGAAACAACGGACGTAATGATTACAGGGAGCATCATCAATCATATTGTGTGTTCACAACAGAACAACAAGATAGGCAGAGTGTACAACACCGGCATATGGAAGTAAATGCAGTTATGCCGGCATTACCAAGATACGTGCCTTGGTCCGATCAGGAAATAACCTAGAGCATCAAAGATCACCCAAAGATAATGCCGAATCCAGGGTCGTATGCACTGGTACTGGATCCGACATTTGTCGGGCCCAGCATTAATGTGAAATTCTCAAAGGTACTCATGGACAATGGAAGTAGTATCAACATCATGTACAAAGACACAATGCACAAACTCGGAATAGCACTGAATATGTTACAACCCACAAGAACCACATTTCATGGAATAGTTCCAGGTCTCTCGTGTGAACCCATTGGGAAAGTCCAAGTAGATGTTCTATTCGGCACAAGGGAGAATTTTAGAGCAGAGAATTTGGAGTTTGAGGTGGTGGACCTAGAGAGTTGCTATCATGCTTTACTCGGACGGCCAGCGCTGGCTAAGTTCATGAGCAGCTGCCACAATACTTATTTGAAAATGAAGTTACCCGGGCCACAGGGGTGATAACAGTAGCTGGAGATTACAGAAATTCAATGGAGTGTGCTTCGGCCGGATCTAATCCGGCGAGTCATTGGTAATCGCGAGAGAAAAAAGAAGGATTCAGGAGGTAGCAGTTCGCCTCGGCCTAGACAATGAATATGCCAGACCGCCAACCCCCATGGAAGTGTTCCGTTCCAGCCGATTAAAGAAAGAAAAAAGTTTCAGATATATGAGCAGTTTCTAGAATGCACCATCATGATTGGTGAAAGCCTAGATGCCAAATAGGAAGGCGAGCTCACCAACTTCCTCCATGAGAATTGGGATATCTTTGCATGGTCAACTCAAGACCTGCAAGGTGTGCCGAGGGAGTTGGCTGACCACTCTTTGCATGTAAGGGTAGGAGCAAGGCCGGTGAAGCAACCTCTCCGCTGCTTCGCCGAAGACAGGAGAAAAATAATAGGGGATGCGATATCTCGGCTTCTTGCGGCCGGGTTCATCATGGAGGTACTTCATCCGGATTGGCTATCAAATCCGGTGTTAGTGGAAAATAAAAAAGATGACCCAAATGTAGCCGTCGTATGGCGAATGTGTATCGATTACACGAACCTAAACAAGGCGTGTCCCAAAGATCCTTTTCCTTTACCTAGAATAGACCAAGTCATTGATTCGACCGCTGGTTCTGAGCAGTTGTCATTTGTAACGCGTATTATGGTTTCCACCAAATACCGTTAAATACGGCCGATCAAATAAAGACTGCGTTTATTACCCCGTACGGGGCTTATTGCTATCGCACTATGCCATTTGGCCTGCGTAATGCAGGATCAACATACCAAAGATGCATGCAAAAGTGTCTACATGACCAGATAAGAAAAAATGTACAAGTATATGTAGACGATGTGGTTATAAAAACCAAAGAGAGCAAAACGCTCCTTGATGATATTCGGCAAACATTCGCAAATTTGAGAAGATTCCAAATGAAGCTTAACCCGGAAAAATGTACCTTCGGTGTGCCGGCTGGAAATTACTCGGTTTCCTCGTGTCCAGCTGAGGTATAGAGGAAAACCCAACTAAAATCCGAGCAGTTGAAAAAATGGAACTGCCGAGATGTCTCAATGATGTACAAAAATTCACGGGCTGCCTGGCTTCGCTGAGTCGATTTGTATGTCGGCTGGGGGAAAAGGCATTACCTCTATATCAACTGATGAAAAAGTCAGATAAATTCATCTGGACGCTGCAAGCAGATAATGCGTTTCATGAGTTAAAAAAGATGTTGGTCACAGCATCGATCTTGGATTCTCCATTATCAAAAGAACCTATGTTACTTTATGTAGCCGCCACTAACAATGTGGTAAGTGCGGTGGTTGTCGTGGAATGGAAAGAAGGGTATAAGTCAATTCAAAGGCCAGTATATTACCTGAGCGAGGTATTATCGGCCTCGAAACAGAACTACTCGCACTACCAGAAGATGGCTTACGGAGTATACATGTCGGCGAAAAAACTCAAACATTACTTCGAAGATCATCCAATAAAAGTGATTTGTGAAGCGCCCATAGCCGAGATATTGAGCAACAAAGATGCAAGTGGCCGAATAGCAAAATGGGCAATCGAGTTATCACCTTATGCTCCGCAATTTGATAGGCGACACTACTAGAAAAACGCCTATTCGTGGCGCACCTGAAAAGGCCTTCCGTGGCGCACTAGCAGTGCTCCACGGGCCTCGCGCTACGGCTATCTCGTAGTCGTGGCACATTGCATGGTGCGCCACGGTTATATCGAGATAGGCGTGGCGCACTACCAGGTGCGCCACGGGTAGGGGTACAGGGTGCGCCACAGATGTGTTTTTCAGAAAACAAAAAAAATGCAAAAAACACCCTCGTTTTGAATTGCAAAAGCAATCGGGTCCGTGCATCGCCACCGCAGTCGTGTCACCTCGCCGGAGCATGGCCGTGGCAGGGAGGTGCGGGAGGGGTCGTGGCCGCTCTAGTCCTCGCCGGCGTCGAGGTGGTAGGAAGGGTGTGGTTGGAGAAAGGAAGGTAGGAAGAGAGGGAGGAAGGAAGAGATGGAGGAACAGAGGGAGCAAGGAAGAGATGGAGGAAGAGAGGTTTGAAGAGAGGGAGGAAGGAAGAGATGGAGGAAGAGAGGGAGGAAGGGAGGTCGAACGCCGCCGTCACTGCAAGGAGAGGAGGAGGAGGCCGCCATTGCGCCACCGCCGCGCCACCGTCACTGCAAGGAGAGGAGGAGGCCGTCGTCGCACCGTCATTTCAAGGAGATGAGAAGGGGAAGGCGGAGAAGGAAGAAGGAAGAAGGAGAAGGAAGAAGGACGAAGGAGAAGGGAAAGGAAGAGGGAAAAGGGGGAGGGAAAAGGGGGAAGGGAAAGGTAGGTGGGCGGGGTGAGGATTCGAAATTTGAATCCCACCCGAGCTTATCCGTGGCGCACTAGGTGGTGGTGCGCTACGGGTAAGTCGCCCTCTATTTCTTTTCTGCAGGAAAAAACGGTCTTTTGACGTAACTTTTTACTCTTTTCGAATTTTGAAAATCTAAAAAATCGCTAAACAACCGGAGGAGGCCGTCGTCGCGCCATCACTGCAAGGAGATGCGAAATCTCGTTCTCGTCATTTTGGTATATTATACGATTTTTTTCGATATCGTATGCAAAAGTTACGGCCTTTTTACCGTGGCATGACTTTTTTTGCAAATAAAGTCGAAACTTATGTTTGTTAATTTTACTAGAAGCTATACCACATTACCTACCTAAATATGAAAGGATTTAATTTTTTGAAGTGTTTATCATTTTCTTTTATTTTTTGCAAAGCCTAAAAAGGCGATCCACGGGGGAGGGGGGGGGTGTAGTTGGTGCATGCCACTTAGCCGTAGGGCACTAGGGCAGACTGCCTACGGCTAAGTTGACCCAGCTGCAGTAGCAAACATGCCCGTAGCGCACTAGGTCAAGGTGCCCTACGGATAAGTGACACATCTGTAGCGCACCTTGACCTAGTGCGCTACGGGTATGTGTGATGTGGCCACATGTGCCCTGGCCCATACATAGCCGTGGAGCACCACCCCCTTGTGCGCCACGCTTATCACAGTTAGCCGTAGGGCACCTGTGGGCAGTGCTCCATGCCTGTTTTACCCGTGGGGCACCACTAGCAAGTGCGCCACAGAAGTGTGGGTTACCTATAGCCGTTTTCCCAGTAGTGCGAGATGCAATCAAATCTCAGGCAGTGGCCGACTTCTTTGTAGATAGGGCCGAGGTACAATATGAACCACCATTACCAGATCCAAATTATTGGACAATGCATTTTGATGGATCCAAGCTGAGAAATGGTTTGGGGGCAGGAATAGTATTAACTTCGCCGAAAAAATATCAGTTGAAATATGTGCTGCAGATACATTTCGCCGCATCAACCAACATATCCGAGTATGAAGCACTCGTCCATGGGTTGAAAATGGCAAAAGAGATTGGTATACGTTGGATCCTATGCTATGGGGACTCATATCTAGTAGTACAGCAAGTATCAGGCAATTGGGACGCACTAGATGCGAATATGGCCCTATATAGATTTCATGTGCAAAAAATCAGCGGTTACTTTGATGGATGCGAGTTTCATCACATACCCCGGGCGGAAAATGATGCTGCAGACACACTGTCAAAACTCGGATCAACTAGGCAGTCGTTTCCCCCAGGTATTGCCCTAGAGCACCTGAGAAAACCATCGATTACACCATCGCCAGAATCCGAGTCAATTCGTATCTCGGCAGAATCGAAAGAAGGGAGTATGCCAATGGAAATCGACAAAGAATGCGACCCGGATTTTCTGAAGATTAACCCGGCCATCGCACGAGCGAACACAGAAAAATCCAAAGTTGTTATGTCGGCAGAAAATATGGAAATCGACTGTGAAATTATCCCAGAGAAAATCACGCCAATATGGGCGCAACCCATATTCTCATTCCTTAAGGAGGCCTTGCCGAGTAATGAAGTACTAGCTAGACAAATAGTAAGAAGAGAAAAAGCTTACACAATCATAAACAATGAGCTGCATAAGAGAAGTGTCACAAACGTACTACAAATATTTGTTGACTCGGCAGAAGGATAGGAAATACTCTTAGATATACATCAGGGAGATGTGGGCATCATGCCTCATCTAGAGCTTTAGTGGCCAAGGCATTTAGGCATGGGTTTTATTGGCCGACAGCATTAAAGGAGGCAAAAGAATTAGTGAAAAATTCTAATGGTTGCCAAAGATATGCCAGCAAAATACATCTGCCTTCGTCCGAGTTAAAAACGATACCAATCACTTGGCCTTTTTCTGTATGGTTCTTGGATATGGTGGGTCCATTCAAACCAGCCCGAGGTGGAATGACTCACATTCTAGTAATGGTAGACAAATTCACAAAGTGGATCGAGGTGAAACCAATAAGAAAATGTGATGGACCAACAGCGGTAAAATTTCTAAAGGATATTATCTTGAGATATGGATATCCACATAGTGTCATCACAGATAATGGCACAAAATTTTCTGAGGAAGCCTTTGCTATATTCTGCCAAGAAAAGCACATAAGACTAGATGTTGCCTAGGTGGCTCACCCATCATCAAACGGGCAAGTAGAAAGATCAAATGGACTAGTATTGTCAGGACTAAACCCCGGCTTATCGAACCACTACAAAGGTCGGCAGGATGCTGGATTGAGGAACTTCCAGCAGTATTGTGGAGCCTCAGGACCACCCCAAACAGGTCGACAGGGTATACCCCTTTCTTTCTGGTATACGGGGCAGAAGTCGTACTTCCAGACGACATAATGCATGACTCGCCAAGGGTAATCCAATATACAACGGCCGAAGTAAACGAAGTATCATGACAAGACGATGTGGATCTGCTAGAGGATGCAAGGGAATTGGTGTTGTCAATATCAGCTGTTTATCAGCAAAACCTCAGACGATACCATAGAAAAAAGTAAATCCAAGAGTTTTTAAAGAAGGAGACTTGGTTCTTCAACTAGTGCAACGCACAGCCGGCATGCACAAACTCTCACCTCCATGGGAAGGACCATTCATTGTAAGTAAAGCATTGCATAATGATGCATATTACCTGATCGATGCTCAGCCACCAGAGAAGAATAAGGCAAATAAGGCCGGAGACGAATCAAAAAGACCATGGAAAATAGCCTTAATTCGCCCGTTCTACACTTAGAAGCCACATGTTGTACGTCGTGATGCGACGCATCAAGTTGAAGTATCAAGCATATATTAAACCTTGGCACTTCGAGCAGTGACTCGAGGACTGCACCGTGTTGTTCCCTATTTTGAATTGTGTATTAAATTTCGGCACCTCGAGCAGTGACTCGGGGACTGCACCGTGTTATCCCCAATTTTGGAATATGCATTAAACCTCGGTACCTCGAGCATCGTCTCGGGGACTCCCCCATGATTATTTCTTGTTATGAAATTTGTATTAAACTTCGGCACCTCGAGTAATGACTCGGGGAATGCCCCGAGGTATTCTTTGCATTGAATTATATTTTGACAACCCAGTTTGTAACTCGGGGACTGTTTCATGTTATTCGATATCATCTCACCAGATATAAACCTTCAGAGACCCAAGGGATAACTCGGGGATGACTTACACCACCCGCGAATTTCTTCCATTCATATAAGAGCTCGATAGCTTCAGCAGAAACTCGGGGACTACCCCAATCTGCTACTCATAACTCATAAGAGGCAACATAAGCTTGCCTCGTTCAACAAAGGAATAACAAGGAGAAAACAATTAATGATTCCTAAGAAGTAACAACCTTAGTGAGACGAGGTATGATAAGGTATACAAGCCAAATCTACAAAGGGAAAGAAAGATAAATGTCAGACGTAGGTCAACCACATGGGAGAATACGATCCGGCCTTATGAAATTAAAGTGGGACAAGGCAAAGATATGAAACAGATAACTTAATCTAATGAAAAACAATAGTTACCATCACCAATGCCTCAGCGACACAAGGCAAAAAGATTCACACAACACCAAAAGACGGACAATTGTTTCACAAACGTCATACGCCCGACATGCCGGGGACTTAAAGCAAATCGAAGTTTTTTCAAGACCAAACACCAGAAGAGGCCAAATAACCCTTAATGAGCAGTAGCATGGTCAGGAGCATTGGACATGAGTATCTCGGACGATGGAGGAGGGACCTCGGTCTCTTTCAGGAGGTTATCTTCAGCAACTGGGTGCTCCGAAGTAGCTGGCGCATCAGCCGGTGTTACTTCGGCTTCAACGGAAGCCATAGTAACCTCGGGCGTAAGCTCTGGCAGCTGAGGGTCATCAGTATGAGCGCGAGAGTTCTCAGTCCCTTTAGAGGACGACCGCGCTTCGCCATCTTCGCTTGAGCCATCGTTTGAGTCACGAGAATTATCCGAATCACCCTCCGATTCATCCTGATCGGCCGAGTCATCTCCCGATGCATCTTCAACTTCGACATCATCCGCTGGGTTGGGAAGGAAACTCGGCCCTTCGATCCAAGTATGCAAGTCAGCATACTCGATAAGCTGGAAGGCACGAGCTTGGCGATGAGCAACAAACTCCGGGTTTTCAACCCAAGCCGAGCCAGTGCGCAAATGCATCAAAGTATCGAGGGAAATATCCTCATACCAAGACAACACGGCTGTAAGTGCCATATCAGCACCAGCCCTACCAGTGGATTCCCTCCAGAGATTAAATTGGGTCTGAGATGCCATTAGCCTCTCCACCAGCACTTTAACTTCATCAATATCAGGCGTTCCAGAGGTATTCGGCCAAAGGACATGGTAGGCCCGGATAGCTGCCTGCACCATATGTCTCCCCATAATCTTGATTGGTCCGATAGCAGCACCGACGGCAATAAGGAAATCTTCCATCGAGTATTCTGGACTCGAATCAGCGGGAACACCTCGGCGCTGACGAGCAGAAATCACTGCCTTAGAGCTCAGTGGTTTCTCTTCCGAAAAATGATCTACACAAAAGGAAAAAATATCAGTTAAAAACAAGAAAGAGAAGAAAATAATTCAGCCATGGTCGGAAACTTACGATGAACGTAACTCAAAATCTTCTAGAGATCCTGGGTCCAATCGGCCTTATTCTTCTCAAAGTGAGTGATTTCCTTGCTCATTTTCCGGTTCTTCAGCTCGACAGCGTCGAGGAGTTCCTTATCTTTCTGCAACTATAGGCTAAGTCGATTCTTTTCTTCAGAAAATTCCTGATCAACCTTTTCTAGTTCAGACTTCTGGGACATCTTGAGAGACTCAACCTCGGCGCGTAACCGAGTGATCTTATCGTCCTTTTCTTGGATTTGCGCCGAATGAGTGGCAGCTTGTTCTAAAAAATGCAGCATCATATCAGGCATAGGTATGCATTCTTCATGCTATGCTGCAAGTGTTTGTAGCTCGTCTATAACAAAGCCGGAAGGTTGTAAGGAACACAATATTTATCTCAGACAAGGATTAACAAGTTAAAAACAAAAAAAGAGGAACCAACCTTCAAGAGCGCCAACCTTCTTGGTAAGGCAAGTATTCAGATTGTTGATATTAGCTGCACACCAGCGAGGGGGAAATTCGCACGACAAGCCAAAAGTATTATGAACTTAAGGAACAGTACACAGATTTATGGAATTACCAGTCTTCTTCACCACAGGAACAACCTTCTCATATTTTTCTTGCAGTTTCTTGTGAGCAAAGAGCAACCTTTGAAATTCGTCTGTCCGCCGATCATGGGCAACCTAGATATAATGAAAGGTTAAAAGACTGGATATTCGAAGCTACAATAGATCCGAATTAAATAAAATTTGACTCTGATCTAGGTGGCTAGATATTCGAAGTTTAAGCAGATCCAAATTAAATAAAATTTGACTCGGATCTAGGTGGATGGATATTCAAAGTTAAAGCATATCCGAATAAAACAAAATTCGACTCGGATCTAGGTGGCTGGATATTCGAAGTTAAAGCAGATCCGAACTAAATAAAATTTAACTTGGATCTAGGTGGCTGGATATTCGAAGTTAAAACAGACCCAACCTAAATATAACTTGACTTATATCAAGGTGGCTGGATATGTAAAGCTAAAGAAAATCCGAACTGAGTAAAACTTTATTCGGATATCACAGTTAATTCGAGTCGTGACATTTGATGCCTGACAAAGCTTCCAAACGAACAACATGTTATCCGGTTGCAATCTTCGGCGACTAGTGTGTATATGATACCATCTGAATGATAGACAAAGTATCAACGAAAGCACTTACCTCGTTCATCTTGTCACTATCAAGAACAATTTTAGCAGCCATGTGCAAGCGACTGCTGATGTCGGAAAGCTAGAATTGTTGGCTACTCGGATTGCCTTCAAGTTGATCCGCGGCATTCTAGTTATTGGCATATTCCACCAAGGAGTCGAGGCTGTTTCCGCTCTCAGTGCGAGTCAACACTTTACCTCGGGTCCGCTGTGTGACCACCGCCGTCGCCGGACTCTTGTGAAGAGTAAGTTGAGTATCGGCAGCTGGAGTGAAAACAGGCTTGGCACAGGAAGATCCCTTGCGAAGTGCATCAGCTATGTTGGGCTGAGAAGAGGAGGCTGACCCTTTTTGAGATGCCGAAGATTTAGTAACAACGGTATCCCTAATTTTAGTAGAGACTTCGGCAGAGGCAGCAACTTCAGCATGATGAATCACGTCCTGGGGGGCAGGAGGAACTAAAACCTTCAGGGGAGCCGAGGTGGTGATATCCTCGAATGGAATAGAAGTAGCAGCTGGAGTTATGCTGATGAAGGGATCATTGGGGGAAACTTCGCTGGTGAAGACAGGAGCAACAGGCTCAACCGGGTGATCCGGCGGGGGAGTTATGTCGGCAGTAACGGTGGGGTCAATAGGCAAATCTCGTCCGGGCGACATATGTGTCGGCGCCGGAGGAGAATCGACGCGAGGAGGACTGGGAACCCGAGTATCTTCTGGAGGAGGAGAAACCGGCCGAGTAGTATGGGTCACCATACTCGGACCACTAGGATTTGCGGAGAGAGGAGCTCTGCAAAAGACAAACAAGTCGAATCAATAGACAGAAAGAGAGAAACAAGAAATATAAATGAAAGTAAACTCACCCAGTAACCGCAGGCATGGTTTTACGCCTCGGAATATGTTGCGCAGACTTCTTCACTCGCTTCTTGGGGGCAGCACCGGAGGGATCAGCCGGAGCGGTGCGCTTCTTAGAGGTAGCAGGAGCTTGAGAACCAAGAGGCTCGACGTCGTGCACCTGACCAGCCGAATTAGCTGGGAAAGAAGGAGCCGGAAATGCGTAAGAGATAGGCACCATGGCAACTACCTCAAGAATTTGGATGTCGTCCGATTCACCTTCATCCGCATGAGCCGAGGTCTTGCCTCGGACACGAACCAGAGCGACATCTGACTTAGGGACAAACTCCTCCGAGTCAGGTTCTCCGGTGTCTGGAGTATTACGATCTGCGGTCCATGGAAGATCCAAAACCTCGGCATCCTCTGTCTTTTGCTCGGTAAACCTCTGCAAGAGAAAAAACAAAGAAGGATTAGCAAAAGAACAATCACGAGTGCGACTCGAAAACAAACACCAATGCGTAAATTTACCTGAGGAGGGGGATTCCCGCGAGTGAAGGGCTTTAGTCCCCATGCCCACTCCTCCGGCATATCGGTCTTGAAGATAGCCCGGACACGCTTATAATGTGATAATCGTTGAGCTCAACCGTTGAAACTCGGTTGGGATCAAGAGGACCACTCATATAACAAAGCTTGTCAAAGCGAAGATGAAAAGGGCAGATTCGGTAGCTGATGAATGCAGTCATCAGATCCTCACCACGGAGCCTGGCACGAATCAACTCCTTGAGCCGAATCTCGAATGCCTCGGCCAAAGCATGGCTCTTCCTAGGATTATAGTTCCAGTTCTTCTTGGAAGGCGGGCCAATAGAAAAGGCAGGGAGCCGAATCTTATCTTCTTTCCCAGTATTTTTGACATAAAAAAGGATTTATGCCACTTCTTACAAGACTCGAGGCCGGCGACACGCGGGAACTCAGAGTTCCTCCGAGGCGTAATGGACGCAGCCCCGCATTGGGTAAGAGATTTCTCGGAAGGGTGAAGAGATTTTTCTGGCACGACATTAGATCGGATTTGGAAGAATTTGGACCAGACATGTACGGAGGGCCAGATGCCGAAGTACCCCTCCGGAGCCGAGATAGAAGCTGACAAGGAGGCTATAGCATTGGCCGGCAGATGATGCGGCTGGAGGCTGAAGTAATCGAGGAACTCCCTAGCGAAATCGTAAGGGGGAGGCCAAACCCACGAGAAAAATGGGACATGAAGATTACGTACTCTCCCTCGTTGAGCACTGGAGAGGATTTATTGTCGGGCAAGAGACAGTTTACCTCGGCAGGGATCCGACGCGTCTTGATTAACCACTCCACCTCACGGCGAGTGACAGTGGAACCTTGCCAAGAACCCCTTTCTGGACCAGAGGAAAAATCATCCTCCTCGACGAGGGATCCGCTGGTAGAACTAGACATGAAACTAACGGTAGGGGAAGGCCTAGAAGTGCAGGGCCTCGTCATGGTTTTTACGAGCGCGGCGGCGCAACAAAGAAGAACCGCCGCGAGGAATCTGAGAAACTGAGGGATTGCCAAGGGTGGAAATCTAGCGGCGGTGCTGTAGATAACTCACTGGCAGAGGCGGCGAAGAAGGGCACAGCGGTGAGGTCGTCGGACCAGAAGAACTGCAGCGTCACCGTCGAGGAGATCGACAATGGCGCAGTCGTCAGCACACGAACAGAGGCACGGGCGCGAGGAGGAAGAAGAAGGGCAAACGAAGGGGGAAAGTAAATCGTCTTGCCCCGTTCCCCTCCTTATAACCGTGCAGTCCTAGCGATAGTGGGATCGTGGGTGCGCCACGATAACCGGGTAAATCACGCATGCGGCGGAACAGTTCGCAACTAGTGGAACCACACCAAAGACCACACGGTTCAGGAGGGGATCGGGCCTCTTGACCGATGCGGTACACGAGGCGTCACTGCGCCGACGTGACGGGCGCAGTAATCACTGTAGCTTGTCAGTGGGAACTGTAGAGGAACAAAAAACTAGAAGAATAATGATGAGTGGTACACGTAGGACGAGGCGTGTTCAGGAAGCTGCACATATACCTCGAACAGAGAAAAGTAACTCAGAAAGAAAGAGAGAAGTATCTTGGGAAACTGATGTGGTCCGGCCGAGGTTTCAGGAAGGACCACACCATCTTCGGGGACTAATTTTTGGGAGGTGACCCTGGATAGGGTCAATACAGGGGAAAGACGAAAGGAATCTCCCTTGTCGTGAGCCGAGTTACTATTTGTATCGGCCGGGTCATATAAGAGTCGGCCGAGATAAGTAGGGCCATGGCAAGTGTAGAGTGAGTAACACCTTATCCGGCCGACATATGAGTTAAGTCGGACGAATGAGTCTGGCTAACTTGAATGCAGGTGAAGGCCGAGCCGAGTTATGCGAGACAAGGACGAGTAACACAAAGCTTGCAGGAGAAGCAGGTGCCTATAGTCAAACCTTAGTCACTGGCTAGGAGGAATCTAAGCAGAGCCAAGCACAAAGGACAAGGAGCAGAGCAGCAGAAGGGTAGAAGAAGGTCACGGAGGTGATAGTCAGGGAGCCCGAGGCGCGCATGTGAAGGTCTCTGGAACATTGTCGTCGATAGAAGGGCGACACGGAAAGGAGGCTGCCGAGTTACCATATTGGGACAAGCATATTCCAAGGATATGATTGCCATGTCAGCCCTAGAAGGAACCAAGGCACCCCTTTATAAGGGGGGACGCGGGCTCCTGAAGGAGGGATTGATTCATTCTTCGCCTTAAGGCTCGTGTAGTAGTGTTCTTCCTCTCTATGAGACAGCTCTTGGAGCACTTGTATTCATTGAGGAGAGGAATAGAGATTTACTGGTTGAGCATTTGTGTGTAGAAATCACTACATATTCCCTCCCCGGATCCCTCTAGCATCCATTGGCCCCCTACTTTAGCCTACCCATGGCATCTGCTCTGCCACCACCATGACATATAAATCCTGATCTTATGCATGAAGTATGCAAAACCATGAAATAAAAAGGTATACCTTCAGAACTTGTCAAGGAAAACAAAGTAGATTGTTTACAAGTTTTTATTGAAGAGAATGAAACTAGAAAAGTTTTTCAAGAATTGAAACATCAACAGACAAAGTCTTATAATATTTTGCATAAGCAATTTCAAAAGACATAAAAAGATTTTGGCTGAACATACAGAAAATTATGAGGAAATTGGCCAAGAAATAAAATTATTTAACAAGTACCTCGGTATTATTGAAACCCAATGTGAATAAATAGCATCGGGTTATCAAATTTTCTTCATGATGATATAAATATTCCTGTTTCTACTAATGTTCTTACAAGAAGAGGTGCAATTGTTAAAGGACCATTAGGACCATCGGAATATGAAGCTAAAAAAGATCGAAAGAAAAAAAGGCTTGCTCAAAGCAAGCCAGGAATATGATACATTGGTGGATACTCAATATGAGACTACTCAAGACACACAAGATCAAACCTTGGATGAGAAGAATGATACACAAGATGACAATTATAAATCTGATATCGGAGATTGTTGATCCAAGAGAAGAAGACACAAGCAAAGAAGATGAAGTTGTTGCAATAGAAAAGAAGAAAAATGATAAGCAACAACGAAACAAAGAAATTAAAGAACCTGATCCTCCAGAAAAGGTAAAAGATAAAGGTAAGTGAAAGTACCGACTTTGAATCGACTAGAGGGGGGTGAATAGGCGACTATCAATTTTTAATTTGTTACTCAATTTTAGGCTTGGCAAGAAGGTAAGTTCTCTAGATATGCAACTAGGTGAACAACCTATATGCTAGAGAACTAACAACAAGCACAAGAGCGGTAAAGAGCAAGTAGTAAAGGTACGGAACAAGATAACCGGAGCAGGGACACGGAGATGTATTTCCTGTAGTTCAATCCCAAGGGAGCTACTTCTATGTTGGAGAGGTGTCGGGGCCACACAAGGTCACCCGAGTGCCACAAAGGCCTCACCTTCTTCTCCTGTGAGCTCCCCCACAAAGGAGGCCTCACAATCCACTAACAGGTGACCTTGAAGGCGCCAACCAAAACCTTTACAACAAGGTTGAGGGTGAAGCTCCACAACTAAATAGGAGGCCATCAACAAAACCATGGAGCTTTACAACACATGCCCTTAGCTCCGAGGATGCCCTACGCCGTATAGGGTTCCAAGAAACCCAAGAGTAACAAGATCCACAAAGGATAGGTGGGGGGAATCAAATCTTCTTTGGTGGAAGTGTAGATCTAGGTCACCTCTCAAAAGATCAAGTGATTTGAGTGGCTATGGAGAGAGATATAGTGAGGTGAAGCTCTAGTACTAATGGAGGAGAGAGAAAATTTAAGAGTTGGGTAGGAGGAAGAATGAGGGCGCCTTAAATAGGCCCCCTCTAAACTGAACCGTTGGGCACTTCACGACCTCATCGGAAGTTCCGGTGAGGGACCGGAAGTTCCACCCAGTGCACCACCGACGGTATGAAGACCGTTGACACACGCTCCAAAAGCTTAACCAGAAGTTCCGGTTAGAATGGCCGGAAGTTCCGGTGAAACTTCCGGAGCAAGTTCTGACCCAAGTTTCGTCAAATAGAAAACTTACAAACATAAGTATTCTGAACCTGAGCGGAACTTGGATCGGAACTAGGGGTGGAACAACTGGGTCTTAGAACATGCCTAAATGGAAGTTCCGATGCCTGGGCGGAAGTTCGACTCAGGGTCTCAGTGGAAAAAATCAAAGGAAGTTCCTGACCGGAACTTCCGGTGCTACTTCTGGTGCAAGTTACGTCAAATAGAACACTACCATACAGTAGGTTATGAACTCTGGCCAGAACTTCCATCGGAAGTTGGACCGGAAATAGTCCCAGATCCATCCCATAGAGCACCGTGAGCGGAACTTCCAGCCCCTGGCCGGAAGTTCCGATCAGCCAAAAAATGCACCAACTGATCAGAAACTCGCTATCTTGCTTATGAATAGGATGGATGTGGCGATGCAAATATGGTTTCTGCAAGAACAGATGATTCCCCATAGCCTTCCGTGGTGGAGACCCTCTTGATAGTACGGCGATCTAAATCAATAAAATGAGAGAAAGAGAAAAAACGAAATACCGTCGTCTTCATGAGACCCTAAGAATAGCATCCACACACTCCATAAGCTCCATCAAAAACAATAAACCTGAAACTCAAGCACAAGGTTAGAACACAATTAGGATTGTCATCATCACCAAAATAGCAAGGGAAAACATAGTCCTTTCAATCTCCCCCTTTTTGGTGTTTGATGACAATCCCAAAAGATTTGCATAAAAAGAAGCAGTTTTTGCAATGAAAGGAACAAGATCCTCTTATATGTGTGCAAGGTAGAGATAAAGCTCTAAGTGAAGGGATACGGGTAGGCTACACTAGCGCAAATCAAAAAATTTCTACTGCGTATACCAGGATTACTGTTGTCATAGATCACGGAGTTACCAATAGAAGCGCATTTGCGGAATTGATGAAGCGCGTCGAGGCAGTGCAGACGTTCCACGTCTCCTCCTTGTCCTCATCCCACGAGCAGCTCCCCTTGCGCGACTCGTCCAAGCGCGCTCTGGATGCAGACCTCAGGTATCCACACGTCAGGGGTGGAAGCGTCGACGCCTTGCTAGGTCCACGATGCAACAGGCAAAGTGAGGAGTGGCTAGGAATGATCTGAGGTCTAACCCTGGTCAGCTCGCCCCACCCTCTCTTATATAGGCGTCTCTAGTGGGCTTCTACATTAGCAGCCCATTAGTAGCCTAAGACTTATCTAATTCGGATCCAATCCTCATTAGGCTTCCAGCCCCTTAAGTGTGTCACCCTATAGGTTCATATGCGTATAGACATGACACGAATACACTTATTCTGTCAATAGTTGGTAGCGGCCTCTAGCAAGACGTGCCAACTCCTAAACGCATACAAAGATCATATCGGACGAACCATCACAAGGTTTAGTACATGTCTTTACCTTTGCCTCATGATATTTGGTCTAGCTCCAAGCTGACCTCCCTTTCTCGATACCGTGATTCTAAATCCCTTAACTAGGTTAAATCTTAACCATAGGTAGCATGGCCATGCATTTCTGGATCCGATCACTCGAGGGGCCCAGAGATATATCTCTCAGAGGGGAAGTCCCATCTTGATTGACCATGCCTTGCATCATGCTTCAGGACAAACCCGAAAGCTACCTTTATAACTACCCTGTTACGGTGCAGCGTTTGATATCCCCAAAGTAGGTCGATCCATATCTCAAGTAAATGCGACCATCTTAGGTCTAAGGACAAAACGTACACAATGTGTAGAGAGAGAGCTGCAACTAATTGCCAGTCTCGGGTTGGGTCAGTCCAACCCCATGTTCATAACATGTGTCCACATCATTGGTTTGACATCTCCATGTCTATGACTTGCGAAACATAGTCATCAACCAATCGATGTGCTAGTCTAATATTCACGTGTGTCCTCACATGAACTCCGACTAGGGACAACTCTTAAATAACCATACAAGTAAAGAGTTTCACAAACAATTCACATAATTGCCAATCAATACCAGTTGCCTCATATGGATATTCAAGGAACATTACAATAACTCATGGATACATATGAAATATCAACATCTCTATGATTGCCTCTAGGGCATATTTCCTTCAGTCTCCCACTTGCACTAGAGTCAATCTAAAATGTATCTAATACCAATTGCTCTTGTGTGCGCTTCATGCACGGGCTGCGGGAGAGGCTTAGTCAAGGGATCAGCAACATTTGAGTCCGTATGTATTTTGCATGCGAATATGTTTGTTCTTCAAGGGATCATGACACTACCATCCTCAACGAACTCTCGAATCTGATGGTAAAGCATGCGAATATGTTTGTTCTTCTGGTGTTGTCTAGGTTCCTTGGCCTGTGCAATAGCACCATTGTTATCACAATAAACGTCCAAGGGATTGGACGCGCCCTGAACCACACCGAGAGTGATCAGGAAATTCCTAATCCAAACAGCTTACTTTACGGCCTCCGAGGCAGCAATATATTCAGCTTCTGTTGAAGAGGAGGTCATCGTATCTTGCTTGGAACTTTTCTAGCTCACAGCACCACCATTCATGACAAACACATAACCTGATTGCGATTTCGAATCATCTGAGTCGTTAAGGTAACTCGCATCTGTGTAACCCTTTACACTGAGTTCATCCTCACCTCCATAAGCTAGGAACACATCCTTAGTCCATTTCAAGTACTTAAGGATGTTCTTTACCGCTGTCCAGTGACCTTCACCTGGATCAGCCTGGTATCTGCTCGTAACATTTAGAGCATAGGAAACATCTGGGCGAGTACATATCATTGCATACATGATGGATCCAATAGCCGAAGCAAATGGAACCCTACTCATGCGCTCACGCTCATCAGTAGTCGAAGGACACTGAGTCTTGCTGAGTTTTATGCCATGAGACATGGGCAAGAACCCCTTCTTAGCCTCTTCCATGCTGAACCGTTTCAACACTCTGTCAATGTATGTACTCTGGCTTAATCCAATTATCCTTCTTGATCTATCTCTATAGATCTTGATGCCCAGAATATATGCCGCTTCTCCCAAGTCCTTCATCGAAGAACTATTTTTCAATGAGGTCTTAACAGACTCGAGCACAGGAATGTCATTTCCAATCAGTAATATGTCATCTACATATAAGATTAGAAACACCAGCGCTCTCCCACTTTCCTTCTTGTAAACACAAGGTTCTTGTTTGTTTTTGATGAAGCCAAAGTCCTTTACAACTTCATCAAATCGAATATTCCAACTCCGAGATGCTTGCTTCAGCCCATAAATGGACTTCAGAAGTTTGCATACCTTTCCAGCATTGTTTGGATCGACGAAACCTTCGGGTTGCATCATATACACGTCCTCAGTTAGGATTCCATTTAGGAAAGCCGTCCTGACATCCATCTGCCATATTTCATAGTCGAAATGTGCAGCAATGGCTAGAGTTATCCATATAGATTTAAGCATCGCTACGGGCGAGAAAGTCTCGTCGTAGTCAACTCCTTGAACTTGTCGAAAACCTTTTGCAACAAGTCGAGCTTTATGGATGTGAACATTTCCATACATATCAATCTTCTTCTTATAGATCCATTTGCACTCGATGGCTTTAAAACCATCAGGCAGGTCAACCAAGTTCCAAACTTGATTGTCTCCCATGGACTCTATCTCGGATCTCATGGCGATCAACCATTTCTCAGAGTCGGGGTCCACCATCGCTTCTGCATAGGTCACAGGCTCATCATTGTCTAACAATAATAATTCCCGCGCTTCGCGGAGCCTCGCCGACCTTCGTGGTTGTGGTGCTTCTGTTTCCATAGGTTCCTCAACTTTTTCTGCTACAATAGCATCACTCGTAGAAGAATCCCCAACTGGCTCATCTTGAACTTGTTCAAGTCGCACCGACCTTCCACTTGTTCCCTTTGTGAGGAACTCTTTCTCTAGGAAAACACCGCTACGAGCGACAAACACTTTGCCCTCCTCTCGGTTGTAGAAGTAATACCCTAACGTTTCCCTCGGATATCCCACGAAAATGCACTTATCTGATTTGGGTGTTAGCTTGTCCGACTGAAGTCACTTGACAAATGCATCACAACCCCAAATCTTTACAAAAGACAAACTGGGATTCTTTCTAGTCCACATCTCATATGGTGTCTTAACTACGGATTTAGATGGTACCCTATTAAGTGTGAAAGCTGCCGTTTCTAGAGCATAACCCCAAAATGATAATGGTAAATCCGACTTGCTCATCATAGATCGAACCATGTCCAACAAAGTTCGATTACGCCGTTCGGAGACCCCGTTTCTTTGAGGCGTTCCGGGCGGCGTAAGTTGTGGAAAAATTCCGCAACTCTTAAGATGATCGCTAAATTCGTGACTCAAATATTCACCTCCACGATCAGATCGCAAGGCCTTTATTTTCTTGCCACGTTGATTCTCTACTTCACTCTGGAACTCTTTGAAATTTTCAAAAGTTTCAGACTTATGCCTCATCAAGTAGACATAACCATATCTACTGAAATCATCAGTGAAAGTAATGAAGTAGTGATATCCTCCTCTGGCTGTCGTGCTCATTGGTCCACACATATCAGTATGTATGAGTTCCAACAAGTCTGTCGCTCTCTCGGGTAAACCCAAAAAAGGTGACTTGGTCATCTTTCCAAGTAAACAATCCTGACATGTCTCGTATGATTCAAAATAAAACGAAGTTAGAAGACCATCACCATGGAGCTTCTTCATGCGCTTTTCACTTATATGCCCCAAACGACAATGCCATAAATAGGTAGGACTCAAATCATTAGTCCGAAGCCTTTTAGCACTAACATTGTAAATAAATGCATCATCAAGATTTAAAATAAATAACCCATTCACAATGGGAGCATTAGCCATAAACATATCATTCTTAGATATTAGACAACCATTGTTTGCACTTGCGAATGAATAACCATCCCTCATCAAACATGAAGGTGATAAAATGTTTCGACCCATACTTGGAATGTAATAACAATTATTCAACTCCATAATAAATCCTGAAGGAAGGTGAAGTTGCATGACGCCGACGAACAATGCAGCAACCCTTGCTTTATTTCCGACGCGAAAATCCACTTCGCCTTTCTGCACTTCTCTAGTCCTTATTAGCACCTGCATCGAATTGCAAATATGAGCAACCGATCCGGTATCAAATACCTAAGAGTTAACATAGGAATCAGCGAGAAGAATGTCCACAACATTTACAACAAGCGTACCTGAGTGGGAAGTACTCTTACTTCCACTCTTCTTCAAAGAATCCTGGTACTTGCTGCAGTTTCTCTTCCAGTGGCCATGTTCATGACAAAAGAAGCACTCAGTGTCTTCTACAGGTCCAGCCTTTTGCTTGGGTGCAGACCTAGGGATCGTATCCTTAGCCTTGCCCTTCTTCTTCTTCCAAAAAGTACCTTTTTTCTTGAAGATAGTCTTGTTCTGCACAACCATCACATGGCTATACCCTGCACACTTCTTCATGTCACTTTCTGTTGTTTTAAGCATCCCACATAATTCATTAAGGCCCTTCTCCACCCCATGCATATGGTAGTTCAAAATGAACCGCCCATAGCTGGATGGAAGAGACGCCAAAATGAAGTCAGTGGCCAACTCTTGGCCTAGTGGAAAACCAAGATTTTCCAAAGTCTGACTGTAACCAACCATTTTGATCACATGGGGGCCTACAGTTGCTCCCTCTGCCAGCTTGCCTTCGACAAAGGACTTGGCAACATTGTACCTCTCAGTCCTTGCCTGATCCTGAAACATGTCCTTAAGTGCTACGATCATATCGTACTCTTCCTTATCCTCAAACTTCTTTTGGAGTTCATGTTCCATGCATGCAAGCATAAGGCAGCTAACCTCAAGAGAATCATCACATGCTCTCTTGTAGGCGTTCTTTAGGGGAGCAGATGCATTATCAGCAGGTTCATCAGGGATTGAGGTATCTAGAACTGTTTCCTTTTTATCAGACCTGAGAACAATTCTCAGGTTACAGACCCAGTCCGAATAGTTTGTTCCATTTAGTTTATCTTTGTCAAGAATCGAACGCAAAGAGAAAGGTGATGTAGTGTTTGGTGCCATTGATCTACAACAGAAAACATGCAAAATACAAAGCCATTTAACCAAGAAAGAGTAAAACATATTAAACAATTTAATAGCTAATACTCCCACTTAAATCGATATCCCTCTATTGATACTAAGTGATTCAAGATGAACTCATGGTGATCTCCATCGCCATAGAACCTGTCCACCATGATGATCTCCATCTTCATGTTCCATGTGAGCCATCCTCCAAGTGATGAGTCCTCCAAGAACTAATACAAGCTATTACTCCTAACAGCTAGTAATCAAAATTACATAGTATTGGGATCATCACAAGTTAGCACGCAGGACATTACAATAAATGACAACACATACGTCTCCAGCCGTGTTGCCCTACTCACGAAACGCGGGTCATGCAATTTTTCATACATGCATCACATACATGTATGGGCCATACTGATCACATACATCCTGCAAAAACGAGTTATGCATAAAATCGCATTCTACCGGATCATGTGCCATCGCAGCACCTAGTCACCTTAACGATATACAAAAGGGGCTACGATTAAGGGGGGTCTCCCCTTGCGGGGTTCGAAGGGGCAGCGCCCCTCGCAGTATTTTCTGGCGTCCGGAAGATTGTGAAAAATGAGAGATCGAATCTTCACAATTTTATTTATGGATTTTGATCGGCAAATCAAATTTACCATAAACCGACTCCTGTCCCGATTCTATCAAACTCCTTTGATCACGGTACATCGATTTTAGATCTAGGTTCCGATTCGATCAATCATATTGATCTTCGCGTGATTCAATAGGATTTATGTGTCACTGTCTACCCCGATGGCGGAAACAGACCGGTAGGGGTAAGTCGTTCGACAACCTCAGAATTACGATCACGGAAAGCAAGATCATAGATCAATCCTGAACCACTGCCATATAAACGATCACATCATTCATATCAATCTGCATATCACCATATGCAAACATCCCGAACCTATAACTGAACAGCATCGGCTCTGATACCACTGAGCGGATACGGGTAGGCTACACTAGCGCAAATCAAAAAATTTCTACCGCGTATACCAGGATTATTGTTGTCATAGATCACGGGATTACCACTAGACGCGTAGTTGCGGAATTGATGAAGCACGTCGAGGCAGTGCAGACGTTCCACGTCTCCTCCTTGTCCTCGTCCCACGAGCAGCTCCCCTTGCGCGACTCGTCCAAGCGCTATAGATGCAGCGCCTCCGAGGTATCCACACGTACAGGGTGGAAGCGTCAGCCGCTGGACTGCTAGGTCCGCGTGTGCAACACAGGCGTGAGGAGTGGCGGCTGGGAATGATCTGAGGTCTAACCCTGGTCAGCTCGCCCCACCCTCTCTTATATAGGAATCTCTAGTGGGCTTCTACATTAGCAGCCCATTAGTAGCCTAAGCCTGGTCTAATTCGGATCCAATCCTCATTAGGCTTCCAGCCCCTGAAGTTTGTGACCCTATAGGTTCATATGCGTATAGACATGACACGAATACACTTATTTTGTCAATAGTTGGTAGCGGCCTCTAGCAAGATGTGCCAACTCCTAAATGCATACAAAGATCATATCGGACGAACCATCACAAGGTTTAGTACATGTCTTTCCCTTTTCCTCACGATATTTGGTCTAGCTCCAAGCTGACATCCCTTTCTCAATATTGTGATTCGGAATCCCTTTACTAGGTTAACTCTTAACCATAGGTAGCACGGCCATGCATTTCTGGATCCGATCACTCGAGGGCCCCAGAGATATCTCTCTCAAGTAGAGAGGGGCAAATACCATATTGATTGACCATGCCTTGCAGCATGCTTCAGGACAAACCTGAAAGCTACCTTTATAACTACCCTGTTACGGTGCAGCGTTTGATAGCCCCGAAGTAGGTCGATCCATATCTCCAGTAAATGCGGCAATATCAAGTATAAGGACAAAACGTACACGATGTGTAGAGAGAGAGCTGCAACTAATTGCCAGTCTCAGTTTGGGTCAGTCCAACCCCATGTTCATAACATGTGTCCACATCATTGGTTTGACATCTCCATGTCTATGACTTGCGAAACATAGTCATCAACCAATCGATGTGCTAGTCTAATATTCACGTGTGTCCTCACATGAACTTCGACTAGGGACAACTCTTATATAACCATACAAGTAAAGAGTTTCACAAACAAATCACATAATTGCCAATCAATAAAAGTTGCCTGATATGGATATTCAAGGAACATTACAATAACTCATGGATACATATGAAATATCATCATCTCTATGATTTCCTCTAGGGCATATTTCCTTCACTAAGGACAAGACTAGCACACATATAAGGAGGATCCCTCTTTCTATTGCAAAAACAGCACATGTGCAAGGGAAAACAAGATAGGGGACATACTGTTGCACCAATCATATGTGGTGGATAGATGAAATAATAACAATGTAGACTCCACCATCATATACAAACAGCCATAAGCCAACAACAAGCATACCATACAACAGGCATAACATACCACATAGTCTCATACATACATAAGATGCACAAATAACAAGATCCACATGTAGGGGTTCGTAGCATGGAAAACAAAAAAATCTATCGCATGAACACACACAAGCCAAGATCTATCTACTAGATTGTAGCAACGATTCGATAGAGTACTAACCCTCGAAGATCCAAAGCGGTTAACGAGAGAAGATTCTCGTGGGTGACGTAGTCGTTCACTTGCCGATCTCAAGATTGCGTAGAAGATCCTTCTGGCGTCGCGTTCCGGCAGCGCTCCCGCAGTCGGTCACACGTACGATACTCGATGAAGACCTTCCTCCACCTTGTTCCAGCAGGCAGCGGAGGTTGCAGCTCTCTCCTCACGATTCTGGCAGCATGTCTGCGTGGTGTCGGAAGTAGAGGGGAGATCCCACAGGGCTTCGCCTAAGCCTAAGAGAGTATGGTGGAGTACAGAGAGCCCCGGCGATCTAGGGTTTAGAGGGGCGAGGTTTAGAGGTAGCTAGCAACTAGAGTTTAGCTAGTCGATAGCGGCTTAGAGGAGATCTAGATTAGTCGCAACTAGAGAGGGGGCGGCGACCAATATAGGGTTTCTTGGGCGCCTAGGGCAAGGGGGATACCTTGGGGTGCTCCCACACACCTCCATATATAGGTGGGGCGTCCATGGGTGTTCCCAACCAAGGTGGACACCGTCCCTAACTCGGAAACCATGTTGAGATTTGACTTTTTCAAACTTCCTTTTTGACTTTCAAATTAGAGTTTGATTTCTCTCTTCCAAGTGTCCATCCAAGTGACCTAGGATATGATGCAACCATTACACTTTGTCATGACACATCTATGTACCCTTCCCCTTCCGGATGAGTGAACCTTCTAGACCCTTCTAGAACATTCCGGTGAAAACACCGGAATCATTTCCGAACTCTGAAATTGGACTTTCCTTATATGAATCTTATTCTCCGGACCATTCCGGATCTCCTCGTGATATCCCATATCCCATCCGAGACTCTAAACAACATTCGGTCTCTTTACTCACATTCCATATCTACTAAACAATATCGAATCCTTAAGTGTGTCTCCCTATGGTTTGTGAATTATGCATACATGATCGAGACTTCTTCTCTGATCAATAACCAATAGAGGAATCTGGAAATTCATATGGCTCCCACATATTTCTACGATTAATTTGCGATCGAATGAACCATTTACATACTGAACCAATTTCCCTTTGTCTCGCGATATTTTACTTATCCAAGGTCTGATCGTCGGTATATCTGCATACCTAGTTCAACCTCGTTACCGATAAGTACCCTTTTCTCGTTCCTGTGATATGTGATCCCTTGTGAGCCAGTCACATGCTTGCAAGCTAATTGGATGACATTCACCGAGAGGGTCCTGAGTATATCTATCTGTCATATGGATGGACAAATCCCACTCTTGATCCATGTGCCTCAACACATACTTTTCGAACACTCAATGCCACCTTTATAGACACCCAGTTACGGTGTGGTGTTTGATGTCATCAAATCATCCATCTGGTGATGGTGATTAGCATGATCTCATGGTCGAAAGATTTAGGTTACTATGTATCTGAAAGCTTATAGCAACTGAACTATATTAAATGACTTGATCTTTATGCTATGCTTAACTATAGGAGTATGTACATCACACCATTCTCCTAATGATATGATCTTGTTGTTAATAACATCTCAATGTTCATGATTAGGAAACCATGATCATATATTAACCAACAAGCTAGCTTAACAAGAGGCTTTACTAGGGACTCTTTTATGTTTACAAATCACACAAGTATTAATGTTACTAGTTAATAAAATTATAGCATGGTATGTAAAGATTTATCATAAGCATGAAGATATGATAATAATCTCTTTATTATTTCCTCTTGGGCATATCTCCAATAGTCTCCCACTTGCACTAGAGACAATAATCTAGTTTCAAATATTTGTTTATTCAACACCTATGGCTTTCCGCTGTTGTATTTACATGATTGCTAGTGGTCAACTGATCTTCGGATCCGACTCATTTAGGTCCGTGTGTAATTACATGTCTTTGCGTCTCTACGCATCACTCATTCTCTAACAAGATGGCTTTGTATAAATTAAATTTGGTCCTTTGGTGAGACCTTTGGTTCCTTGGGGTTAAAACATGTTGCTAATATTGTGGTACAATATATCTTCATGGTACTATCCCGCTGTGAATCACACCTAGTTTGATAACAAACTACTTAACACAAATGCCCTCTATTGATGCTATAATAACAATCATATACTTAGCCTTTTGTTGTAGTATCTGTCACAATGTCTTAACTTTGGAACTCACCAAATCTATTATGGAACTTACTTTCCATTATATTGTGCTACTCTTAGTTTAGATTGAGATAAACTTAATTTGTACTTTGTGAGAAAACTAGTATCAATGTATTACTTTTACAATGAACTAATTATCTATTTGTCACATCTACAAAAATAATATATTCTTAGTTCTTCCAAAAGATCATAAGAATATCCTTACTATCGTCCAATAATTATCTTATGAATCATTCTGGTATATGCTTATAATATTTAGAGCATAGGACATATTTGGATTTGTACATATCACAATATGATTGATATAAATACTCTTTGTGATTTCATCCATCAAGTATCAATCTATACTTGAATATTTGTTTCACTTACCAAGTGTCGATACACTTGAATTTTGATTTAATCCTTTCTACGTGGCAAGAACCTTTCTTGTCATTTCCATATTAAACTCATTCAATATCTCATCTATGTACATTTGGCACAACCATATTAGCTTCTCAATATATCTATATAGATATTGATGCCAAATATTCGGGTTTTGCCTATGTCTGTAGGGATCTCAACCTAATAAGGTAGATTCCTCCTATGTTTACAATGCTAGTCCCTGGATCAATAGCTAGCATCCACAGTTTAGATGTAATATCAAGAAACAAAGGTCATAATATAACTTTATAACCAGGAATACCATAATTTTATTACATCTTACATAGCTCATTTGGCTATTATATTACATTGCAGCAGAATAACTATAACATGGGGTCCTTCATCTTCAAAGTGCCACAGGAAGATGTTGGTTGTAGACTTTGTAATCCTAATCAATCAATCTTCACTAAAAATCAATCAAACCTGCAACATTATAAGTTACAGCCACAAGGGTCAATACATTTGAATTGTATTGGCAAGAGATACTATGGTAGTATAGTGGAGTCTATCATCTATATGCATTTGGCTAAGTGGAGTTGAGGCTTGCATTGCTCAAAATAGATTTCTCCTTAACCTTTGAAAATACTAAGTTTTTGCTTTGATAAAATCATTTTTCTCAATCGAAGATTGAAGATCCTTTACAAGGCATCTCTCAATCAAAGATTAAAGATTTCAAAAAACCCTTGTTCAAACTACAAGATTTTAACTTAGAAATTTGAATGATGAGATTCTTGATTGCTTCCATGTCGTGATGCTCAAATTGTCCTTTACCGGGGACATGGCTAAGTACTTAGATTTTTACACTGTGCAGAGGTGGTGCACTTTCCCCACAAGACTTGGTTTCCCAAGACAAGATCTTTCAGAAGCTTTCCCTTAGACCAAAATGGACGCGTTCCAACCTATCCAACACTACCACCCACTGTCCATATGGCTAAGTTCTTGCAACCTATGTGATCATGGCAGAGCCCATATTGCCAAGTGGTCGCACCTGAAGCTTCTCAACATTTGACATCTCAAATCCCTTTGTTCCTGGGTGGCATACCACAAGTGAGATACACAAGCCAAGTCCATGGCCTTGTGAACCACTCAACCAAAAACCACCAAGCAAATGCCATTCCACCCAGGTGATTCATTGACTTAGTTGTTTTATTAAACAAAAACATAAGTCCTCAGACTTAGAGATTTTTCCATAGTGTGAATATATTTTCCACCCATGTTTTCTATTAGCTAGGCTAAGCTTGATAGTAATAGGAATCATAACTTAGGAAAATTTCCACTAAGGTTTCATCTACTAGTTTTCCTATAGTAAGGTTTATACTTAGCAAAATCCATGCAAGTTTTACTTAGCAAAATCACTAATGCATAGTGAAAGTAATGGGACAAATGTATGAAGCATCACTTGCCTTTTTGGAAAGGAATGGTGGTTCACTCCTTGATCTTGCTAGTCTCACACTTCACTACAAGTCAATCAAGCAAACACAAATTCAATTCACATTCCAAACCAAAGTCAAACAAACAATTTTTCACACACAAAGTAATGGAATCTAAGTCATGCATAAGCATGCAAAGGATGGTTCTTATTTGTAAGGATGGTCTCCACTAGGCTTCTAAACTTTGTAAGGTCCAAATTGGTCATTTACCAAAATGGCAAAGTCATTTGCAAATGGGTTTTATCCATAAACCATTTTCAAAACCTTTCATCATTTTATGTGGTGAAAAACATTTTTCTCAATGCCACAACCTTAAGTGTTTTCACTTAATAAGTTGTTGTTTCTCAAAACTTGGCTTTTATGGTCAGTAGGTTTGGTCCAAAACATTTTCTCCAAAGTTTTTACTCAAAACCATTTTTATAAACAAAACAATAGTTTTATTTAGCTAGAAATTGACTAAACCAATTAATCCATTCTAATATTTTCCAAAACCATTTTCAAAACCATGGGTTGGCTCCTAGGGTCAGTGAGTTTACAACAAATCAATTTGGAAAGGTTTTAACCTTAAAAAAAATTTAAACAATTTTTCTAATCTAAATAAGCACACAAATGAATTTGCAAAAACAAGCAAACAAACAGACACTATTTGCTAAACCAAGTGCATGGTTGGTTAGGTCTTGCTCTCCTGAATCCAACAACATAAAATTTGCATTTTTTGGACGTGTGGATCCAAAGATACAAGGGTTTGAAGTTTGCAAATAATTCTGTTTTCAAATCTGTTTTTAAACAGAATAGGTGACACGCGGCGTGATTTCATTGGACGGTACCGCTTCGCACGGATCAGCGTTGCGGTGCGTTGGATCTAATCGATCATGTGGTATAGAGTGCGTACCTCTTCGTGACTAAGTGATTCTATCTCGCTCGCCCGATCTAGATCGAACGGCTCGCGCGTGTTTGACCGTGAAGCGGCACGACGGCGGTGGTGTGATCGGTGTGGAAGGTGTCGGTGGTCTAGGAAGCGAGAGAGAAGGAGAAGGGGCTCACCGGGTTCAGGAGGTCACGGTGAAGCTCGAGGAGGTGTTGGTCGGGCGAGGGGCGTTCTGGTCTTAGCAGGATTGCTCGCCGGAGTGGAGGACGGCGTCAAGGTCAGTGGTCGTCGTGGCTGTCTTGTGGTTCACCCAAGGCATAACGAAAACTGCTTAGATGCGCAGGACCAAGGCAAAGTTGTGTGCGTGAACAAGAGGTGAAGGGGCGGTCTGGTTCACCTGGAAGTCGTCGTCGGAGAAGAACCAGTCGCGGCGGCATTTAGAAGCTGGTCGTTGCCGACGCTCTGGGGCGCCCGCGGTCGAATTCGTGGTACGGGGAGAAGTGTCTGGGAGAGGGGAAGCTGCTCTGTTGCACAGGGAGGCAAGGGGCGGTGATACTTGGCCGGAATTCGACGAGGAAGGTCGTCGGAACAGAGGAGCTCGGGGAGGAATTGGGGCGGCCTGGTGGCGTGCTTTGGGGAGGGGTCAGAGGGAGAATGAAGAAGGGACGCTGGCGTTTTATCGAGCAGGGTCAAGGCGAGGTAAACGCCCGGCATTATTGCGAATTGATCGCGCGGATTGAAGGCAACAACGGCAGCGAGGTTTGGGGGAGGGAGGTCGCGCGTTGAGGACGATGGCTAGCGAAGTGGGACCGTTGCGTCAGTGGGAAAAAGGGTGAGGAGGAGGTCCACCAGTCAGTGGCTTTGCGGGCTGTTTCAGCTGTGAGGAAAAACGGTTCGGGGGAGAGGGGCAGGTGGGCTAGGTGGGCTGTTGGGTTGGAGCTGGGCCAGACGGTGGGTTGTTCTTTTTTTTCTGTCTGAATCCTTTTTCTTTTTCCAAATTTATTTTCTGTTTTGAATTTCATCCAAATATTCAAGCATTCAAATAATTCAAACAATTCAAACAATTATAATGAGTTTTTGGTTCTGTTTATCAACATAAACCAAATCTCAATATAAAATAATATTTTTAATCATTTTTTAGATCTATTTAATAATTAAATAAAATAGCCCTTTAGTTATTTAATCAAATAGGGTTTGATTTATTTAATAAAATCCTTATTTGAAATCCAAACACTTTCAAAACCAAATCAGTAGGTTTTATTTGAAAATGTAATATACTTGAAATACTTGTTTAAAATAAAATAACATTTTATTTTTGGTCCAGTAACAATTAAATTAAATGGGCCTTATTCATTTACTTCAAATAAGATTTGTTTTATTAGAATATTTATTTTGAAATATAAATAAAACCAAAACACTTCAGTAAGTTTTATATGAGAATATAAAATATTTGGAAAACTTTATTTAAAATAAATAAATAAGTTTTAGTGTTTTATTTAAAATGGGAAAAGCCTTTGCTTTAATAAAATTTGGATATTAAATCCCTATTATTTTATTTAAATAAACCTTTGCTATTTTTATTCAAAACAAAATGTTTTAATTAAAAGCTTGGCCAATGTTTTAATTTGGCTTTATAAAATAATCTTTATTTATAAAACTTCTATTTCCTTTGAGAACCAAATCCTTTTATTTAAAAGATCCAAAATAGTAATTCCAAAACATTTTATTTGCCTTTATTAAATGTTTATCTTTATAAATCCCTTTAGGATTTAATTGTTCAGAATAGGTTTGAAGATTCCCAATTGGAGTCAAAAGTTTCTTCTGGCTCTGAAAATCAACAAAGTTTTATTTTTATTCATTTATTTTTCACATTACAAGATTTGGAAAATCTTGGGATGTGACAAAGTCTTTCATCGAGATGAAATTCTTAACATGTGTTAATAAAATATACATCATTTCCAATCAACAATATTTCTTCCACATAATGTATTATAAATATGTCTTAGAGCTCCCACTTAATTTCTTGCAAATGCAAGCATCTTCATTTTTTTTGATGAATTTAAAATCTTTTAACAGTTTCATCATGGTGAAGATTCCAACTCCACGATGCGCACTTCAACCATTGTAGTTTGCATACGCTTTTAACATCCTTTGAAATAACAAAACCTTATAGACCGTGTTATGCACACGTCCTAGGGAACAATTTTATCAGAAGAACTTGTTTTGTTTATTCAACTACCACATAACAAAATTATATGTAGTGATTGCTACATTAATCCGTCTAGACTAAACATCTTTATGAAAGATCAAATCTTGTCATAGTCAACCTCTGAACATTGTTGTGAACTCTTTCCCAACATGTCGACTATTTCATAGATGTGAAACATCCATGTCTATTTCTTTATATATCCAAACACGACTGTAAGGTTTTACACCTTTCTAGAGGGTCTTTCAAGTTTAAATCTTGATTTCTTGTTTATGGAACTATCACAAATTTTATGGCTCCAATCCATTTGACGGAGTCAGGGCCCATCATCACTTCTTTGCATGTAGTCGGTTGATTATTGTCAAATAATGATTCAATCCTCAAATCTTGGTATTTGATTGTTTATTCGACCTACTTGGTCCAATAGGAACATAGACTTCCGTGACCACAACCTTTGAGGAACGTGAGCCATGAGCATTATTGCTGCCTCCGGAACACTTTTCGGCGCTGCGCAACTTTGCACATATAGCTAAGGTTCTTTTAACCTTATCAAATTTTATTGTCCTCCCACTTAACTTTTCACGGAAAATTCCTTTCTCAAAGAAACTTGACGTTCTAAGCGACAAACATTTTTTCCTTTGGTGTTATGGAGGAATACTCAACGATTATTCGAAATAACATACAAAGATATGTTCATCCAATTTTGGTTGCAAACATCTTTCTTATGCATAGAATACCAATGTTTAAGAAAGGACATCTTGGGTTCTATCCCAAAACATAACTTTATATGGTGTCATTTCAACGGATTGTGATTGAGCTCTTTTTAGTGGAAAAAACGGTAGTCTCTAAAGCTTTAATCTTTAAAATATAATGGCAGTTTTATAAATTACACCTTTGATATTACCATGTCAAACAAGGTTTCATTACATATCTCAAACGCTCCATACTCTTATGGTGTTTCAGGAAATGCAAATTTACGGAACGATTCCTCAAATCTAAGGTATTATGCTAAACTTGTAACTCAAATATCTTCCTTTATGATCCTATCATAAATTTTTATTTTTTCTTGTTACATTGATTTTGCACTTCATCTTGAAAGTTTTTGAACTTTTCGAATGTTTCGCACTTCATCCTCATTAAGTAAATATTCATATATTCACTCAAATTTTCGGAGAAAGCATATGAATTTGAAATCCTTCGCTCTCGACTACACGTAATGGACTTCATACATCAAATATGTAAAAATTCCAATAATCTAGTCATTCATTCCCTTTTGGCCTATGAACGGAGTTTTAATTATCTTTAGGAAAATTTCACAAGCGTCATTTGATCAAAAATCAAAAGACTCCAAAATTCCATCCACATGGAGTTTCTTCATGTTTTCTTTCCAATATAATTTAAACGGCGATGTCACTTCCTAAGTGATCTTTCAATCAATTTTTCTTTCGATATTTTTAGCACTAGTTTTGTGGATGTGATTTCTCCACCGAGATTTGTAAATCATCCATCTTTTATGGATTACAGAAATTATTTGAACAACCCTTTTGTTCTCATAATACCTGATAAAACAAATCTTGAAGGCAAGCTTTGATATTAACGAACAACACAACAACCCTTTATTTGTTCTCGATGAACATCATCACATATTCTTTTGCTAGTTACTTAGGCGATTGTAGTTCATGAATTGTGTTGTTTCGTATGACGATTCACATCAACAAATTTAGTATCCAATATATAGAACCACATTGTTTAACAAGCAAAGAATATATCCATAACATGTATATCCTCTATATACCTAAGCTGAACAATTCTAGTCTTTTATTTTCTGCCATATATTTTTGAGATTCTCTTTCAGTAATTCCCTTTTTGTTTGAAAGAATCTATCAACATCAATAGTGGAGCCATACACATGACACATAGTCCAAAGCATGTATAGTTAAATACCAATGTCTTTGGACTTGCACTTTGAAGTAAATCACCATCATCAAATGTTTGGTGTTCTTTCAACTTCCATTCTTTAGTAATATTTTAGTGTAGTAAACATTTTACCTACATCAAATATTCATACTTATCATGGAACTATTCATGATTAAGCTACTTTAGCTTATAATGGTGAATTGTGAGTATAATGTTGCTCTCCAAAACCTTTTGGAGAATTAGGACGACTGGCATCTCCAACCTTTTGAAAATTCCCATCAAATATGAGAACATAAACTTTTCCATATTATACTCTATCATGTTATAATCAAAACATCATTTCAGATATCACAATATCTTACACATATGATGTTACTAGATAACCTTGATATTAAAACAATCTTTTGAATATCAATAATCATGGAGATAAACATGATACTTATATACTAACACTAGAATTGTTACTCTTGATTTAATACCAATTATTAAACTTCACGGAGTAACCGGAACTTACTCAAAGTTTGCAATAGGACTTTTAAACTTTAGATTAACACTTCAAAACAATACGATACCAGTTCGTAAAGTAATTAAACAGAATTATATAGTTCTATTATCTCAATTATAACTAAGCGCAAGGTGGTAAACGGATGCCAATGACTACAACAACTATGCAAATTCACTATGATTAAATTTATGATAAATATTGTTCAACTTTTAATCATATTGCTGTTGAACTCCCACTCAAAACAATATCCCTCACATTGTTTTAGTGATCACACAAACCAAATTCACTACACCAAGTCCGATCATCATGTGACATGATATAGTTTCAAAGGCGAACAATCATCATGTTCATCATATCATCTATATGACTCATGCTTTACCTTTCGTTATTCCGTGTTCACAGACCATGTCTGTACATGCTAGGCTCGTCAAGATCAAACCTTAGCTTCCGCATGAGAAAATCTGGCTTGCTCCCATTGTATACACTCACAGAATCTAACACACCCGATCATCACGTGGTGCTTCGAAACAACGAGCTTTGGCAACGGTGCCTACTAAGGATGAACACTCTATAACTTGATATTTTGTGATAGGGATCATCTTATAATGCTACCGTCGCAAACTAAGCAATACAAGATGCATAAAAGGATTAACATCACATGCAATTCAAAATATGTGATATGATATGGCATTTCTTCTTGTGCTTCTGATCTCCATCTTCAAGAACGAACGTGATCTCCATCATCATCGGCGTGGCGTCAAGGTCAATGGCGCCGCTCCATGGTTGTCGTCCACCATCATCAACTATTAAAACTACTTTGAATAGTAGACACGCAGGTCTAGAAGAAATTAAAAGATAACCATATGGCTCATGCCGGTTGCCGACTTACAATAAAGAACATTGCATACATCATATATAATAACAATCATGGCCATATCACATCACAGCACACACCTGCAAAACAAATTTAGATGCCTCTAATTCTCTTTGCATGTTTTACGTGGTTTGGGGATTTCATCAATTGTCGTTCTAACTTAAGAAGAAGAACCACAACGTTGATACTAGTATTGTCAATCACCCGTTTGTAAATTGAATATTCACTATGTTGGGAGAAAAAGGCACCTCCAAAGCCACTTATGCAATAAAAGTTGCATGTCAAGCATGGAGAAAGTCTCAAGAACGATATCATGTAAGGTTAGCCAGGGACGCTTCATCCCACCATCCCGCAAGATGCAAAGTACACAAGAAGCAATCGACAACAAAAGCATCAACGCTCACAATGACCATTGTGTTCTACTCGTGCAACAGATCTACATATAGACACGGCTCTAATACCACTGTAGGGGTTCGTAGCATGGAAAACAAAAAATTTCTATCGCATGAACACACACAAGCCAAGATCTATCTACTAGATTGTAGCAACGAGTCGATAGAGTACCAACCCTCGAGGATCCAAAGCATTTAACGAGAGAGGATTCTCATGGGTGATGTAGTCGTTCATTTGCCGATCTCAATATCTCGTAGACGATCCTTCCGGCGCCGCGTTCTGGCAGCGCTCCCGCAGTTGGTCACATGTACGGTACTCGATGAAGACCTTCCTCTCCCTTGTTACAGCAGGCAGCGGAGGTTGTAGCTCTCTCCTCGCGATTCCGGCAGCACGACAGTGTGGTGTCGGACGTAGAGGGGAGATCCTGCAGGGCTTTTCCTAAGCCAGAGCGAGTATGGTGGAGTAGAGAGCACCCTGGCGATCTAGGGTTTAGAGGGGCGAGGTTTAGAGGTTGCTAGCAACTAGAGTTTAGCTAGTCGGTAGCGGTTTAGAGGAGATCTTGATTTGTCGCAACTAGAGAGGGGCGGCGGACATCCTAGGGTTTCTTGGGCGCCTAGGGCAAGGGGGATACCTTGGGGTGCGCCCGCATCCCTCCTTATATAGGTGGGGGTGTCCAAGGGTGTTCCCAACCTAGGTGGAAACCCTCCCTAACTCGGAAACCATGTTGGGATTTGACTTTTTCAAACTGCCTTTTTGACTTTCAAATTAGAGTTTGATTTCTCTCTTCCAAGTGTCCAACCAAGTGACCTAGGACATGATGCAACCATTACACTTTTTCATGACAAATCCATGTACCCTGCCCCTTCCGGATCGGTGAACCTTCTAGACCCTTCTAGAACATTCTGGTGAAAACACCGGAATCATTTCCGAACTCTAAAATTGGACTTTCCTTATATGAATCTTATTCTCCGGACCATTCTGGATCTCCTCATGATAACCCAGATCCCATCCGAGACTCCGAACAACATTCTTTCTATTTACTCACATTCCATATCTACTAAACAACATCGAATCCTTAAGTGTGTCTCCCTACGGTTCGTGAATTATGCATACATGATCGAGACTTATTCTCCAATCAATAACCAATAGAGGAATCTGGAAATTCATATGGCTCCCACATATTTCTACGATTACTTTGCGATCGAATGAACCATTTACATACGAAACCAATTTCCCTTTGTCTCGCGATATTTTACTTATCCGAGGTCTGATCTTCGGTATCTCTGCATACCTAGTTCAACCTTGTTACCGATAAGTACCCTTTTCTCGTTCCTGTGATATGTGATCCTTTGTGAGCCAGTCACATGCTTTCAAGCTCATTGGATGACATTCCACCAAGAGGGCCCAGAGTATATTTATCTTTCATATGGATGGACAAATCCCACACTTGATCCATGTGCCTCAACACATAATTTTAGAACACTCAATGCCACCTTTATAGCCACCCAGTTACGGTGTGGTGTTTGATGTCATCAAAGCATCCATCCGATGATGGTGATTAGCATGATCTCATGGTTGAAGGATTTAGGTTACTATGTATCTGAAAGCTTATAGCAACTGAACTATATTAAATTACTTGATCTTTATGCTATGCTTAACTATAGGAGTATGTCCATCACACCATTATCCTAATGATATGATCTTGTTGTTAATAACATCCCAATGTTCATGATCAGGAAACCATGATCATATATTAACCAACAAGGTAGTTTAACAAGAGGCTTTACTAGTCACTCTTTTATGTTTACAAATCACACAAGTATTAATGTTTCCGATTAATACAATTATAGCATGGTATGTAAACATTTATCATCAGCACGAAGATATGATAATAACCTCTTTATTATTGCCTCTTGGGCATATCTCCAACACCACAAATAACACAAATCAGTCCACAAGCACACAAATAAACTAGAGAGTTCACGAGCAAGAAAAGATCAAAGATAAAACGAACTCATGACTCAGCCCATGCAAATCCCGTGAACAACCTAATAGACAACTTTCTCCCCTTTTGGCATAATGACACCAAAAAGGGAGAAAAGACCACTCTAATTGCCCTAGCCATGAACAGGAGGAGGAGAAGGCTCGGGGTCCCAAGAGGCATTGTTCCACGCATGCGAGGGGTCGGTGACTTCCGCCTCAGAATCATCCTCAGACAACTGGAAGTTGTCATTAATCCACTCATCCTTGGGAGTAGTGAAGGAGCTAGTCTCTGGAGAGCAAGGAAGTATGAGAACTATCATAATAGCCTTCTGACACCGAGCACTATGCCGCTGATCAACATAATCCTGATACTCACAATTTTGCAAGAAGCAAAACGTCTTCTTCACCTTCCCTAGCAGTTTCTTGGCCCAAGACGGCTGCCTCTCAAGAGAGGGACCACCAACACTAGAACCACCACCTGTTGAAGAGGGACCACCATCACCATCCTTCCATATAGCTTCTTCCTTCACAGCTTGGGTCCTATGCTTCTTATGCTTACTCACACGCAGCTTCTTCTACTCATGTATAGTGATGCCATCCTGAGGGAAGCGGGTACCAGTTGTTTCAAACCACTTGGTTTTGATAAGAGTCTGATGTATGGAGCATAGGGGCATGAGTGCTTGTGAATAATATCTTGCCAGATCTCATTGTATATAAAGTGCATAACATCCATCTTCCTGTCAGAGTCACGGCGATGGTGAGTCTGAAACATAAGGTCAATTTGATAAACATGAAACTGATCAAAGTTGTCTTCCTTTGGAGATATGGTGTTCAAGAAGACCCTGCACATGATTTTATAGACTGGTTGGAGATAGTTCACATAACCACAAGTACCCCAACCCTCAATATAGAGTGGCTCCAAGACCTTAGGAGCAAAAGCCTGGGCGCCATGAACACGCCAACCATTTGCAACCTTACTAGGCAAGATGGGATAGCCAAGGAGTGTCCCAAACTCAGACCAAGTGGCAGATAAATGCAGATCCTTAGTCATCCACTTCAAAGTTCCATCAATAGGATTCATCTCCATGCGAAGAGTCGAGTAGAATTGAGCAATAGCAGCCTCATCAAATTTCTCACGATGCTCCATGATGTCTAAACACTTCTATTATTTTAGACAGTTGTTGGGCCTCCAAGTGCAGAGGTTTGTAGAATAGCAGAAAGTTTCCCTTAAGTGGACTACCCAAGCTTAATCGAACTAAGGGAGGAAGTGGTCAAAGGTATTCCCTCTCATGCATTCCTGCAATCAAGATACAAGAAGTCTCTTGTGTCCCAAACACATCCAATACACTTGTCAGTTGTGTAGGTGCACTAGTTCGACGAAGAGATAGTGAAATACAAGTGGTAATGGTGCCAGAAAATAGCTTGACGGTGAGGTAAAGACTAAAGCAAGCAAACATGCAACAGATCTAGATGCAAACGGTGTTTCAATGTTTAGAAACAAGATCTGGGGATCATACTTTCACTAGTGAACACTCTCTCATATAAATATCCTCTCTTCATGATACTACTCTTAACTACTCTCCGGTTGGACACTCTAATCCATGGTAGGACTATAACAACACTCTACAAAGTCTGCCTTCCCCAATCTAGATAACCCCACACTGTCACCTTGAGCGCTAGATGGTTCCAACAAACACAACAATTTCAGAGACATCCAACTTCAAATATAACTCATAACAAATATTCAATCTAGCTAAAGTTCCACACATGGTATGCACGCTGTCACTTTCACACACGTGGGGAAAAGCATAGACCTATTAAAGCACAAAGTGTATTTATGTAGACTCAAACCTAAGTGCCACCATGGTGTGCACGCTGTCACTTTCACACACATAGGGAGAGCAGAGATCTATTAAAGAACTTGAGTAGCAAGGTAGATCTACTTGATTACAAAGCTCATGATCACAATATGGCCATGCATAGAGAGAGAGAGAGATGAACACATAGCTACCGGTAGAGCCCTTAGCCTTGAGGAAGAACTACTCCCTCCTCATCATGGGAATCAGCAACTGTGATGGAGATGGTGGTGGAGATCGATGGAGATGGCTCCAGAGGCACTTCCCCGTCCCGGTAGGGTGCCGGAACAGAGACTTTCTGTCCCCCGAATCTCCCTTCGGTGGCGGCAGCGCTACAGAAGTTTTTCTGGAAGTATGATGGATTATTTAGGGTTTTCTCCCGGGGGGCTTCTTATAGGCAAAGAGGCGAGGCCGGGAGGCGACCAGGGGGGCCACACCCTGCCCAGGCATAGGCCCACCCCTGGACGCGCCTAGGGGAGTTTGGCCGCGCTGGCTGCTTCTCCGTCTCGACTTCTGGATTCGTGTCCCCCACAATTAAATATTGACTTCAGCTTTTGTCCCGTCCAATTCCGAGAATATTGATTTTCTGCCTTTCTCGAACCAAAAACAGAAGAAAACAGACAACTGGCACTGTGGCAACTTGTTAATAGGTTAGTTCTAGAAAAGATATAAAAACACCTCAAAGTGAAGACAAAACAAAGAAAAGTAGATACTAAACAAGCATGGAGCATCAAACATTATAGATACGTTTCCGACGTATCAAGCATCCCCAGGCTTAACTCCTGCTCGTCCTCGAGTAGGTAAGTGATAAAAAGAATAATTTTTGGGGTGACAGGCACCATCACAACCAAGATCAAACCAATTGCAAGCATTGAAAGCTGGGATCAAAGAACTCTAACCATGAGCATGAATGATGGAGTTCTAACAGTAAGACAAAGTAACTATGCATGCAACATGAAAGGCTACAAACAAAGATCATGAGTAACATGCATTGAAAAACGTTTGTTTGTTTCACATACAGAAAACATGGCATAGTGGCATTCAGCTTGTCCCTCATAGAGTAGCAAATAGATGCATAGGACACCTTCAAATTTCACAAGGGTGACTAGAAACAAGTAGCACACGAACAAGTAATATCACAATATGCATCAATCAATAAGGTTTGGGACACTTCACACAGAATGACAACTATGCTCTCTTAATTGTGCCTAAAGGTAGAAGGTGGAGACTCAAATAATGGTGGAAGAAAGGCCCTTCACAAAGGGAAGCAGGGATTTCAAGTTTCCAAAAGAGCTTCCAAAAATTATGGTACTTGTTAGCTTTCAGCCCTCATTGCCCCTATCATAAGCATCTTGAAGTGGTTAAGGTTAAAGTGAACAAACTATTGAGTATATGCTTGACAAATTATAAGTTGGCAATCTCAAGTCCCTTGAATAAGAGGGCCACACCTCATGCTAGTCAAAATCAGTCACCTGTAAGCTTATCATTGTAAGTACATGCGTATCATAGAGAACCTCCAACGGGGTACCCCTTGCACATCGTACAGGAGCTATCCCATAACCAAAATGACAAGGCAAGCAGACAATGAGCATCCCAGCGATCTTTTTATTTACTATATGCATAGCTTTTTATTGAGGATGCTTCATAGATAGCTCACTATGGTGATGTTGCAAGTTTCCACCATGATTAGGCATGGCTTAGGCTAGCGGCCCAGGCGTTTCTCTAACACGAAATACATAACTCCAGGGACTTACAAGCTTCCTCTTTATTTCACACCGGTGACATCCATAGACAAAAGATCATGATATCAACTAAGTACAAAGTACAAGTGCAATGTTGAAAATGTTCCCCGTGACAGCACGGTTGTGCTAATTCCAACGTATGAGTGCAAGCATATACAACATAGATGACACAATGGTTCAAGTTTATTAGGGGAAAAGAATATAAAATGTGCCATCAAGTTCATCAGAGCTTTAATCACTAAGTTTTCACATAACAAAATACTTTTTAATTGGAAGATAGCTGAAAACAAGAATATAGTTGGAATGGTGTAACATAGCATGCGTAGGAGTTTATAGTGTACACTTTGGAATAACTTGGTTTCTTGGAAGTTGGAAGCATGATTAGAGCATACTCATACAAGCGGAGGATATCAAAAGACTGGGAGCAACCAACTAAGAGAACAATAATGGCCATAATCATGAAGAGCAACAAAACATTACTAATCAAAGCATAGAGTGGTACTACAAGTCAAGGAATAAATGATCATAGAGGATATGGTGACTTGTCATAGTCATAACATGGTGTGATCATGTGCCAAGTCAACCCAAACAAAGCAATCAAAGGAGAATACCATAATACTATGCTTTTGCATGCTAAAACAATGCATAATTTTTTTCAAGGCACACTAAGCAATCCCAATTGTTTGGAACAAGACATGCTACATCAATAATCACTAAGCATAAGGTCAAAACAACACCTACCATGTCATGCTAAAGTCTAAGCCATAGTCAAAACAAGCTCCCTTTTGTACCACTATAAGCATGAAACTTTCTAATCTTTTCCAACATGAGATAACTTATTTGAAACAACTCACAAATATAATAATCAATAATGATCAGTGAGCTTGTCTCACAAATACACAAATAAAACTAAGGCTGAACGCAGTGCTAGCAAAAGTGAACACTCACAAAACAATAACAGTGAAACCTAGAGTGTTCTAGGCAATGTAAACAGAGTGGATGTGTCTCTCCAAAATAAGTGTGGTGTAACCAACCAACTTACTCAAGCAAAATAAGCAAACGAAAGCCAAAAACGAAAACTAAGAAGATCCAAGAAGAACACAACAATGCATGAAACAATAAAAACGAAGTGTCTAGAAAGACCTGAGATTTATATTGATGAAGAAGGGGATGCCTTGGGCATCCCGAAGCTTTGACGCTTGTACCTCTTGGATATTTCTTGGGGTGACACTGGGGTGTCATCCCCAAGCTTGAGCTTTTGTCCATTCTTCATCTCATTACATCATTCTTCCTCTAGCCTGCAAATTTTGCTTCATACAAAACTTCACACAATTCTTCATTAGCAACATTAGTGTATTCAAAAGATAATACACCTTTGGGTTTAGCTTTAGAACAGAAAAACTTTCACTAAAAAGCTCAATTTCTCAAAAAGAACCCAAAAAGGAATCAATAAGAAGCAAATGCAAATAATGGCAGAAATCTGTCAAAACAGACCAGCAGGTAGAAACCAATTTTTTCGAAGACCTTATGTTGCTCAAATCAGAAAGTGTTGAACTAAAGAAAGTTAGCGAACATACTGGGGGATTTATTCGTAAATTTTAAGATCAATCGGACTTACAGAGACTCCTCACAATTTTTATGGTAGAGCACAAAAATCTATTTCGGGACTGCAACTTCCCGAATCTTACTTCCCTCTCATTAGAGGTTATTCTTGGCACAAAAAGCAAATAAAAAGGATATGGATAGGTCATTATTGAAGTAATAACTTCCAAGACTCAAGAAAACTCCTGGGGCATCTCCCAACAAGTACTTTTCTTTAACGCCTTTAAGTTAGGCTTGATAGTTTGAGAAGATGCTCACATAAGAAATATGAATTGAGGTAAAAGAGAGCATCAAGAAGCAAATTCAAAACACATTTAAGTCTAACCCACTTCCTATGCATAGGAATCTTGTAAATAAACAAGTCATGAAAGTAGAAAGAAACAAGCATAGGAAAGCAAAACAAGTGCAACTTCAAGATTTTCAACATAAAGAGGGGACACTTAATATTGTTGAGATACATAAAACCATGTTTACCTCTCTCATAATAACTTTCAGTAGCATCAAGAATAAAATTAACAATATAACTATCACATAAGACATTCTTATCATGAGCCACATGCATATAATAATTATTACTCTCCACATAAGCATAGTCATTCTTATTAATCAGAGTGGGAGCAAATTCAACAAAATAGCTATCATTGCTATTCTCATCAACATAATCATCAAATATAGGAGGCATATTGTAATCGCAATTAATTGTCTCCTTAGTAGTATGTGGATGAAAATATCATAATCATCATAAATTGGAGGTTTGGTATCATCATAATCAATAGAATAGCTATCTTCCAAAGCTGGGGGACTAAAAAGATCATTATCATAAAAACTAGCTTCCCCAAGTTTAGACTTTTCCATAGCATTAGAAATAATGGTGTTCAAAAAATTCATACTAATAACATTGCTATTAGCATGCAAATAAAGCTCCATAGGTTTTTAATTTTCTCTTCAAACACTTCATATCCTAACTCAAGATAATCACTATAAAGCTCTCTAATTGTTTTGTTGTTTTCCATTAAGCCTAACTAGTGAAAACAAGAAACAAAAAGAAAAAATTGCACAGTCTAAAGGAAATAACTTCGAGCACTCACACCGGAGGATGTGAGTAACTTTTACTAGTGTTGCCAAGGTTATAATGGCGCACTCAACCCAAAAAAACAGTCCAACATACACACGTTTATTTCAAATAGAGGTTGACATCTAGGACCTAACTTAGACACGTTTCCTGCATAGAGGTGGCTGACATTTGGTACCCAGCTACGGACCAAAGTCATAAAAATGGAGGATGCTAAACAAAGCCCATCATAGCATGTTTCATTTACGAAGAGGCTAACATGTGGGACCCACCAGAGAGACCTTATGTAGGTGTTGCATCGAGCAATGTTTCCAAGTTCGAATAAGGTAGGAACGAGCGAGAAAAAAGTCCAACATGCACACATTCTTCTAATGAGATGCTGACATGTGGGATCCAGCAGTATAACCAAACGGCAGATTCATCGAGCAACGCTATCTAGTTCGGAACAGGGTAGCGCTACTGAAGAAAAAAATTCCATTATATACACACTATTATTCTAATGTGAGGCAGACATATGGGACCCACCTGCCAGTATAAATGACTGATGCATCGATAAACGTTGCCAAGTTCAAAACACGGAGGCGCGAGCGAGAAAAAATTCTTACATGCACACATTTCTTCTAATGAGATGCTGACATGTGGGACCCAACTGCGTGACCAAATGGCAGATTTGTCGAGCAACACTATCTAGTTAGGAACATGGTAGTGCTAGAGAAAAAATTCAATCATATACACACGATTCTTCTAATGAGCATATGGAACCCACTAGCCTGAATAAACGGCTGATACAGCGAGCAACGCTATCAAGTTAACACGGGGGCGTGATCGAGGGAAAAAATTCCATCATACACATGTTTCTTCTAATGAGAGTATGACACGTGGGGCCCGGCTACGTCATTATGCATCTGGCAGCGCTATCAACTTTGGAACAAGGTAGCGAGACCGATGGCAAAAAATCCATCATACACACGTTTTTTTCTAATACTAGGATGATAGGTGGGCCCAGATGCGTGATTAAACGGCAACGCAATCAAGTTCGGAATAGGATAGCGGGAGCGAAGGAAAAAAATCATCATACACACGATTCTTCTAATGAGAGGCTGCAATGTTGGACCCAACATCATGATCAATGGCAGATAGATCGATCAACATTACCGAGTTCATATCAGGGAGGCACAAGCCAAGGACAAAAACTCCATCATGCACACATTACTTATAGTGTGAGGATGACATGTGGGACCTAGAAGACTGATTAAACGTCAGATGCATCGAGCGATGCTATCAAGTTCGAAGTAGGGAAGGAAAAAATTCAGCATACAGACGATTTCTCTAATGTGAGGCAGACATGTGGGGCCCAGTAGCCTGACTGAACGGAAGAGGCATCAAACTACATTACCGAGTTCAAATCAAGGAGGCGCGACCAAAAAGTTTGGTTCGCTAGTGTAAATGACGTTCGAGACCCACACGTAAAAAATAGTTCGGCTAGTCAACATCTCGCGAGGAAGATGAAATCTTACTCTACCACACGCCCATCGAGATTCATCCATGTTTTTGGCGGTTTTGTCGTAGTAGAGGGGCACGAAACCAGAAAAAAAGTTTTACATCTGCCACGATCGAGCCGAGATTTTCGTCGTGGGAGGCGTGCCTTCTAGGACGACCGACGGGCCCAGTCATTATGGAAGGAAATATTTCTTATAGTGATAACATAACAGGTCATGGGTGAAGTGTGAAGACAAGAATAAAGCATTTTTATTACTTGTTTAGTCATGTTTTACTCTCATAAACCTTGCTGCATATTTAATTTTTATATGATGCATGCTTTAATTCATATCATGAAATGCGTAGTTAGAAAGGGCTCTTCATGCTGATTGATTTAGACATATCATTTGTCGAATTCCAAGTTACGGAATTAAAGATATGTATTTGTTAGGAAATAGATATATCAAGGGTATTTATTAATTCAAAAAATTTAAATACCAAGAATTTATTTTAAATAGCATAGTCATATTTCTAGCATTTTTATGATTAGAAAACATACATCATTTGTATTATTTGGAATTAGAAATAAAAAGTTGATATTTAATTATTATTAATGCATTTAAATAAAGCCATAAAATATTTGTTATTTTCCAGCATGTACAAATTTAAATAGCAGGCATAATCATGAAGAGAATTTCAAAATAGGCAGGTTTGGTATTTGAAGTTTTTCCAGATTCATTACATATCAAATTAAAACATGGTCAAATCTTAGTTTGAAACTTTTGACTGAAATTTGATTTATTTAGATTTTTTTAAACTAGTTTGACCATCCTCCAGAAAGTCTAGGGGGCTTGGTGCAAAAGGTTCAGAGAAAATAATTGCGGGTTGAAAGAAATAAAGGCTACGGGGATTTTCTACAAAAGGTTCTGGACAACACCGGTTCAACTAAATTTTTAAGACAGATTTTCCAAGAATTTGGCCAAACATGGGGTAAAGATTTTGATCTCGTTTTGAATCCGTTTGACGAGAAGTTTGTTCCTATACATAGTTGGTACAAAGGAGAAGATCTGATATTCATTAGGTTTCTAGAGATCCATCGATATGGAAGGGAAAATTTCAAGAACATGGCCAATGCATCGACGATGCTGAGGGGTGTGGTGCTCCAAATTGAATGTGACATAGCTTGTTGGAAAGAGGAAAACACCGAGAATATTTCCGCATCAGAAGCTTCACCGATATGGGTTCATCAGGACTTGAGAATATTGGGAACAGAGGTGCAGAGAGAAGCATTGAAATAACGAACAAACCGCGACAGTTCAACAGCCAATCCTCCGATCTTGCGGTGATGTTTTCGAGCGATTCTGGGTATCAAATTGAGTGTGGTTTATCGTGGTGAATAGCTGGTAGTTTCGAAAATATAATACCTTGGGGTGATGCTCCATAAGTATACGGTGCAAGGCATGCCCATGCGAAGAACAGAGGGAGGTCCGCCAATTCTTTACTGTCAGAAAAAATCAGAAAAAACGATGAGATCGGGCTATCTTTTCTGCATGATTGCTAGAGCTGTAATAGTCAGATTGATGCATGTGATAACTCGAATTGAAGAGGGTTCATCCTCTATAGATTGGTGTTCTCAGATCTTCTTCAAGAGTAGCAATATCAGCCTAGGACAACGTGAACAATATAGTAGAAACGGCAACTGCATGCATCCATGGCGGCGAACGTGCATCGTCACGCATGACAGCGAGGTTCTGCAACTCAGACCATGGGACCTTGTTAGGTAGTATGGGGGCCTCACCAGTGCCTTTCATATGTAAGGGGAGGGCTTGGGGGTGACATCAAGATGATGCGTACGGTGTCAAGTCGCTGGCAGAACACATGGGCGGCGGTGACACACGGGACTGCTTCAGGCCTTCTCCTCCACTATTCAGTCGCTTCAAGGCTCCAACATCTAGACATGGTTCTACTCCGGCTTGTCGTGGAATATGGTGATGATGGTCCAGCGGCACGGAAAGGAGGCCATGACCATGGTAGGGTTTAGAATTTCTTGCCATGGAAGAAGATGGGGAGAGTTGGATCAAGATCTGGATGGAGGAGTAGTTGTTGTTGAAGGCATCTCTTCCTCGCTTCATGTATGGCTAGGAAGAAAAGCACGTGCGGGCGCACATGCTTGACATGGGAGAGGTGTTCACGTGCAGTACAAAGGGGAAAGATAAATAGTAATTTGTTGTTGGTTGTGTCCAGTGATTCAAGGGGGTTGGTTGGTTTCGTTTGCTGGCCAAGAAAAATGGAAAAAAAGGGGGGACAAAGATGGGTGTGGGTGGACACAAACGCACATGGCATGTCACATGCACATGTATGCCACGGTTGAGATATCTAGGTGGAAATGGAGTGCTGGTGGTGTGTGGTGGTCACACATAGGGTAGGTTAGATTAGATTAGCTTAGTTAGGTTCTTATGTGTATAACAAAGGGATTTATCTAGGGTTTAGGCACTAAGAGATATGAAATGAAGAGAGAAAATATTTTATTGTTTCATGTGATAAAGAAGTGTGCAACTTGTCACATGTGGCACTATAAAAAAATAGAGGGGATTGGTCGCATGTATGAGTTGGTGGGATTTAAGAGAATATGTGGCAAGAGAAAACATAAATGGACATGTGTAAGATCCCAAAAATGTTGAACAATGATTATCAAATTCCAATCACCAAAATTAGGGTTAACAAAAACTTTTGTTAATTAAAATCATATGAATGCATGTGTGTATGTGATGATTGTATAAATGAATGAATGGACTTGTGTGATTGATCTAAATAGCAAGGAATGGTTTAAAGGTAAACACAACATCATCTAAAACATTTCCAAGCAGAAACAAATCAAGAGAAAATAAAAAACAAAACAAATAAAGAAAATGGTCATTTTTGCCAATCTTGCTCACCAGGCCACTTTGAGTGTTTCTAGTACAAGATTTCAAACAGAAACTTTTCCATTTCTTTTCACCCCTTGCAAGACCAAGTAAAAGTGAATCAAATCCCACCTTTCAAACTTGCAGAAACATTGGGCAACTTGATTCAAATCACATTTCCAAATTGAATCTGGTTCATATGTGAAGATCACCCCTTTTTCAGAAACCCAACCAAACCAATTCCACTTGACCAATCCCATTAACAAGATACTCCCTAGTATGTAACTATCACACCCACGAAGTTTGATTCAAAAATTCAAATTTGAATCTCTTGCGGCCATTTCATTAAACACCTTGCTGGCACCAAACAAACTAACCACAAACACTATTGTGAGCAGCAAATTTGGCCTAATTTGTTCCCTCTATAGCTCACACTACACTCTTAGTAGATGATCTAGCTCAATTAACTAGCTTTAGCACCAATGTGAGCATGCCGAGCCTAACTTGCCACCCCAATGTCAACAGCAAGCTAGGAGCCTCACCAAGTCTAGCCACCATGTCTAGGACACAAGCCACCATCCACCGCCACCCCCTGTCCAGTGCCCAAGCCTTGCCAGCCACTGGACCACTCAGAACGAGCGTGCCAACTCTCTCTGCAACCATGACGAGAGCGCGCCAGAGAGCCGTGCTCGACACGCGTGCACAGACCGTGCCCCGCCTTCGCCGCCCTCATGCTTGATCACCACCGCCCCAGGAACCACCAGGACATGCCCGTTCGCCGCTGCACGGACCTTAGCCGCTGTGCGCCATTAAATTTCTCGTCAGACCCATCCAGAGCATCGAAGTGTTCCGAAAAATTTGCATCGCCGCACGCCTCGCCATCAAGATGTTGAGCTTCACTAGGAGGCAATACACCGTCCCCTACCCCCAGCCATGCCGTTAGCTCGCTATGCAGACGACCATGACAAGCTCCACCCGCACCCTTCACTCCCCTCGCCGCACTATAAATAGAGGCCTTCACCGTTTGATTTCAGCACACCATATCACTCCCCACCTCTCAGTGATCACACCCACTCATCCACGGAGCAAGGCGAGCACCAGGTGGCCGGAATTTCGCCAGAGCTTGCTGCTGCTGGAGGATAAGGGCGCCATCGATTGGTCGGAATGTATATAGGTTTACTTGCAGAAATAATGATCAAGTAATAAAAGAATGCCCCATAGGAATTTCTAGTCACTTTAATTAATAAAAATAAAAAGGTTAAACCTTATTAAATTGTGACACCACTTTAAATCACATTCCCATGTACTGAAGTATGTGGTGATGACATGTGTCAACATGATCCCATGTTTTTGTTGGAGAATATTAAATCTTAAGTATTTTTTCAATGAGTAGAAATTACTTTTCTAAAATAAAGGAAATAAAACTATATGCCTTAATGATTGTAATGCTTGTGATGATCCTATATCATCTAGTGAAAACCTTGGTGCGATAAATAGAAATAGTTAAGTATTGTTTGGTGATTGTGTACCTCGTATTTATTTATAGACGCTAGTATCGACCAAGGATACGAGGAGGAAGGAGGATACTACGAGGAAGAAGCCGAGGAGAACTTCAACCACTATTCTGAACAAGGCAAGCCTAATACTACTAGTTGACTTTGCAAGCTAAAACTTGCTTGTTACTACGCCAACTATATGCCTTAAGCATATGTGATTATACCCACTTGATGATACCAAATCCCAGTTTTACTTGCAAGCTTCATTCTTTTAATTCTTTATCAAAGCTTTCTCTTAGAATTTACTTAGTGACTTGTAGGTATTAGAAAGATATTTAAAGGTAGCATAAAGATCATAAAACTTGGCCTAAGTTAGATAATCTTGATGTCATCCAGAGGCATGAGATTGAACTTAGCTAATTCACACTTGTTTACCACCCCTCATTAGTGTTTACCCTCACTTGTAGATGCTAGTACTAAGCATAAAACTTGATCAACTTTAGATGGGAATACTTGGTGAAAATGGTTATGAAAACCTTAGAATGATGAGTCATTCTACTGAAATTTTTTGACATGTGTTCTTGAACACCAGATGATTTTGATGATGAAAATGTTAAGGCATGAGCCTTAGTCCTTTATAAAACTGATGGTTTTCTGGATGCGATATCATTCCAATTTTACAGTACAACCACAATACCCGAAATTTGGGTAGGTCTTGACTGGAAACTTATATTCCTTAGTATGGTCTCCCTTGCGTCCTAGGTTTGAGCTGAGGCTACCTTGTAAAGATTGTCCACCTATGCAGTCCCCAAGATGACAGTTGGTCATGGTTGGGAGGCCAAACTCATAGGAGAGGTGCCTATACTAGGGCGTGTAATTGAAAGGTTAGGATTGATTATCCGCATACTAAGTATGGGGAATTCAGGATTGTTCCTGATGGATGTATCGAATGTTGTGGTGAAAGTTTACCACCTCTGCAGAGTGTCAAACTATTCGAATAGCCGCGTCCGCAGTTATAGACAGTTGGAGTGGTCATACTGTTCCGTCATCAAATATTTTTAAAATAATTTGTGAAATGATTTATGACTTGACTTGACCACAACCGAGTTGTGATATGAAATTCAAGTCCCCACTTAGGTGTTATAAAACTTTCAACTAGCTTTCTTTGCTTCTGAACTTAGTTAAGGTAAATATGGCTTTTTACAAAACAATCTAGAGCTTAGTATTTCCTACCCCAAAAACCACTTCACTTGTTAGCATTAGTTTGCAAGTACTTAAAGAGTAATCATGGCTTTGTCACTGGTTATTCCCGTGGCCAGACTATGAAGAGGAGTATCAGGAAGACGGACAGCAGGAAGGTTACAACATCTAGGATCATCTCCCATCATCAGCATTGCCTGTGACCATGAAGATAGAGTCTCGCCTACTCTATCGTTATGATTACGTTATTCCGCTGCTTGAATTGTATTAAGACTAGATCATGAGATCCGTTATTTGTGTAAGACCTTATGTATGGTTTGTAATGGATGATGTACTACGATATCCAATCTGTTATGTCTCGCAAAAATGGTAATCATGGGATTGCGATGTATGGCATAACAGGCATTTGGGATTAAAAATCCGGGTGTTGACAACATGGAAAAAAAATATGGGTGACAAGAGGATATGTGATGGCATGGTAATATGTAGAACATGTGGCATAATTCAGGTGGACAAGGAACGAGGGTGTATGTTTGCATGTATGAAAGCATGATGGTCTCATATTAGGCACATGTGTTAAAAAGAGAGAGGATGAATAGTTAGATAGGAAGCTTGATGGATAGATCACAATGAATAAATCAATAAAATCACAAATCCAAAATAGGAGTTAAAAGAAAAGATACACATATATATATATATATGTATGGTTGGAATTAAAGGTGATATCAAAGGAAGGTGACATTCCATGCTAGTAGAAGGAGTGAAATAAGAGGTATGCCCTCAACACAAATTGGGCATTTACATATAATATCAAAAACCAAATACAAGATATCAAGTTTCAAATACATTTAATAAGGCAATGAATATGAAAGAAGAACCAAATGAAGGGGTTTTAATATGATGCTAAAATGCAATGTGGCACTGTGACATGAGCATGATATTATGATGATGAAATAATGGCATATAGGAAGTAACAATATATATTAAACCATGTAGCATTACAATGTTAGATAATTGGAATGCTACAACTCTCCCCCACTTAACAAGAATCTCGCCCTGAGATTCCTAGGAAAAACAAGAACATACAAAGAGAGGCGGGTGCTCGGAACAAAGGTGATCCTCACGTTCCCAAGTTGATTTTTCAATGGTATGGTGCGACCATTGCATTGTGCAAAACATGATAGAATTATTGCAAGTCTTTCGTTTTGCTACATGAAATAGAGTACATGAAGATATTGGACGATTGTTGTCACATCCCAAAATTTTCCAAATTTTGTAATGTGAAAAATAAATAAACAAAATAAATAATTGTTGAAATTTAGGGTGAAAAGAAACTTTTTGATTCCAAATGGAAACTTAAAATCCCATATTGAACAAACTTCGATTAATGTTTGAATCCAACTAAATTCAAATCAAGTGGAATGCTTCTTTCATAAAAGCATCTTGAAAATTTAAAACACTTGGAAAATAAACCAAAACTCTAAAACCCCAATGGAACAAAATCATTTCCAAGATATCTCTAAGCCTATGGTTTTGATCCATAAAATTTTGTCAACAAACATTTATAAATGATCAAGAATGACAAATAGAAATATTATCAAACCATATGAATTGGTTTCACTTAATTTGGAGCCATAGACAAAATCTTAAGAATTTAATAAAGATAAGGGAATTGAATTTCCAAAGCTAATAAAGCACCTATCTAAAAATGCATACCAAATGGTGAGTAAATAGTCCTAAAGCGATTTAAAAGGATAAATAAATATTAAATAAGATTTTACCAATTGGAATCACCATCTTTGGATCTATAAATAAAAAGATATGGATTTTATAAGATAAAAGATAGAAATATTAAATGAGGAATATTTAAAGGCCAAATTACATATTGACCTAATCCATAAGAAAATGGAATAAATATAATCCAAATCCAAATAAAATAATGGATAAAGAATTTTAAAATTAAATAAAATGGCATTAACCAAATTCCATTTCCATTTGAATAAAGACAAAATCCCTATTAGAAATGATTAATTAAATCATGGGAAAATGATATTTGGAATTTACCCAAGTGGAATAAAAGTTGTTTAATTAACTTAAATAAGATCAAAGAAATCTTCCAAATAAAATTTATGGAATTAAAACTATATTTAATTTCATTGGAATAAAGACAAATACCCAATTTTAAATGATTAATGAATCATATTTAAAACATTCCAAATAATTCAAGGTGAATTATTTGACACCCAAATAAACAAATAAAACCTACTGAAAAGATTTGGAAAGATTTAGATTTCAAATGGAGTTTTGAAAAACATTATTAAATCTTATTTGAATTAATATAAGGGCCTTTTTAATTAATTAATATTCCCTAAAAAGAATAAATATATTATTCTAATTTTGACTTTAGAATGTATTATTAATCAGTATTAAAATCTACTCAAATATTGGTTGAAGTTTGAATTCAAATAGATGTTTGAAAAGATTAAACAAAATCAAAACAGAATAATAGAAATGGAAAAAGAAAATGATCAGAACAAAAAAAATGAAGAAGCCAGCCCAACCTAACCTAGCCCAGTCCAGGCCCAGCTAGCCCATTTACTTCTTCCCCGCAGGAAAACATTTCATACCAGAAAAGTGACCCGCAACCTCGCTGACTACTGGCCCCCACCTCCCCTCTCTCTCCTTCGCTGACGAAGCGACCCCACTGCCAAGCAATCATCGTCATCCCCACGACCTGTTCATCCCGAGCATTTCTGCATTGATTACGCGAGTTGAATTCACGATTAATGGGTCAGTAATTCTCCTCGTGACCATGCTCGTTAAAGGCGCCTGTCTCCCCTCTCCACTTCCCCTCTCTCGCTCGCACCAGCTCGCCACCGGGCTGCGATAATTTTGCCAGAGACCACGCTCGGTTCCGGCGAACCTCCGAGAAAATTCCGGCAACTCCTCGCCTCCCCTCGCCCCCTCAACCACACGAGTACCCTCCCTAGCCTCTGGCGCATCTCCTAGTATTCCTAACTCACTCGCGCGTGCCCCCTATCGTCGGCAACTACCTCGACTGAACGCGTCACCGTCTGCCATTTACTCCGGCGACCCTTCCTGGTATCTACTGACTTCCCCTCTCCCTCTCTTTCACACACACATACTCCCCACTCTCCAGTGCATCTAACGACATGGTTTACTTGCTCTCTTGTACTCCGTAGCGTCGCCCTCGACGATGACTGACCGCAACCGACACTGTCTTGAACTCCGGCGAACGATTGACAACAACCCCATGCGCCCCTCGACAAATAGCAAGCACGTTGAGCATCGGTACGTCGTGGCGATTCTGGTGAGCTACTCCTCTGTCTCCCTTGCTTACTAAATCACCAGCGACTGCACCGTCTAACCGCGCGCCGCCAGTCGCCGCCGCCAGCGCCGCTCAATCATGGTCACACTCAGAGCGACCGTTGGATCTAAATCCCGTGGATAGAATAGAGTCACTTAAGTGAAACGGTATGGAGCGATCTATGCCGCACGATCTGTTTTAATCCAACGCATCACAGCACGCGATCCAGCCGAACCGTTATCGTCCAATAAGAAATAGCCACGTGGCCAGACTCTGGTTTTAAAAGCAGAATTTGATCTATTGGATTTGAAAACTTGCAAAATTCAAAACTTTCAAACCACACGTCCAAATTTTGCAAATTTTATATCAATGGAATCAGCAAAAAAAATTCTATCAAACCATGTACTTTGTTTAGTAAATTGCTTCTGGTAAAATAGTTGTTTTGCAGAAACTTGTGTAGGCATAATTTGAATATAAAATTCTTTCTAAAATTATTTTTGTGATAAAATATTTGGCAAATGGATTGTTTTGAACCTACTGACCATAGAAACCAACTTGTGGATTCAAAAACATATTTTGTGAAGCAAGAGAATAAATCTTTGAATTAAAGCATTTCTAGTCAAATAAAAATGTTGTTTATATGTTGAAAATACTTTTTAGAGAAAAACCTTTGGGAAATGTTTTGATTTAAACTCTCTCACCCCAAACACCAAGTTTTGGAATTAAAAATGTATTTGGTGAACCCTATAAATATTGTTGCTTTGCTAAAGGCATTTTCAACCACATAAAATATTGATTTGGTTTAAAATTGGTTTATAGGTGAAATCTTTTGCAAATGGTTTTTCCACTTTTATAAAATGACCAATAGGTGTTTTAGAATGTTTATAACCTATTAGAAACCACTTTTCCAAATAAAACAATCTTTGGCATGCTTGCATGCATTGCTTTGTTTCTATTATTTTATGTGATGTTTGCTTGAATGGTAGATTGAAATTGTGCCTTGCTTGATTAAATTGTAGTGACAATTAAAGAGTGTGAATATTGCAAGATCAAGGAGTGAACTTATATTCTCTACCAAAAAGGCAAGTGATGCTTCATACTTTTGTCCCATTATTTTCACTATGCATTAGTGATATTTCTAAAGTAGGACTTGCATGGAATTTTTGCTAAGTGTAAACTATGCCATGGAAATCCTAGTAGATGAAACCTTAGTAGCAATTTCCTAAGTTAAGATTCCTACTACTATCATGCTTATCTTAGCTAGTAGAAAACAAGGGTGGATTATATTCATGCTATGGAATATTTCTAAGTCAAGGACTTGTGTTTTGTTTAATAAAACAATTAAGTGAATGAATCACCTGGGTGGAATGGAAGGAATGGTTTGTGTTTAGTGGTTACACAAGGCCCATTTCTATGGTTTACCTTGTGTATCTCACTTGTGGATGGCCACCCAGGAACAAAGAGATTTGAGATGTCAAATGTTGAGAAGCTTCAAGTGCAGCCACATGGCATTATGGGCTCTGCCTGGATCACATAGGTTGCAATAACTTAGCCAAATGGACAGTTGGTGGTAGGGGAATGATAGGTTTGAAAGCGTCCATTCTGGTCTAAGGGAAGGCTTCTGAAAGATCTTGTCTTGGTGAAACCAAGTCTTGTGGAGAAAGTGCACCACCTCTGCAGAGTGTGAAATCTAAGTACTTAGCCATGTCCCTGGCAAAGGACAATTTGAGCATCAAGACATGGAAGCTATCAAGAATCTCTTCATCCCAATTTCTAAGTTAAAAAATTGTGGTTGAACAAGGGTTGCAGGATCACCAATTTCTATTGGGAGATGCCTTGGGTGATTTTTGACAAACAAAATCTTACTGTTTTTCAAAGGATAAGAAAAATCTATTTTGAGCGAAGCAAGCCTAAGCTCCACTTAGCCAAATGCATATAGATGATAGACTCCACTATACTACCATAGTATCACTTGCCAATACAATTCAAATGTATTGACCCTTGTGGCTGTAACTTATTATGTTGCAGGTTTGTTTGATGTTAGTGAAGTTTATTGATTAGGATTACAAGTCTACAACCAACATGACTGCCTGTGGCACTTTGAAGATGAAGGACCCCATGCTATTGTTATATTCTGCTGCATTGTAATGAGATAGCCAAATGAGCTATGTAAGATGTAATAAATTATTTTATTCCTGGTTATAAAATTGTATTATGACCTTTGTTTCTTGATATTACATCTTAACTGTGGATGCTAACTATTGATCCAGGGACTAGCATTGTAAACACAGGGATCTCTACCTTATTAAAGGTTGGGACCTCTACAATTGTTGTTAAACAAGGGAGCTTGGATGAACATAGCTCAAGTGCTCTTGAGAAACACGATAAAGAAATAGAATGACTTCTTGAAAGAATTTTAAAAGATGATGAATCAAGGAGAAAGCTTTTCCTAGATACCGAAAAGATGTGGGGTACGACATTGGAAGACATAGGTAATCCCAAAAGAGTTAGTAGAAGACGATTCAGTAAAAAAGGGAAGGCAAACTTCCCACTTCGAATGGAACAAAAAAGACGGATCTTTAGGATTAGAGATGAAAACATGCAAGTGAAGATGATCTTTGTTTCACTGAAAGAAAATAGCGACTTTGGAGAAGTTATCAACCACTATTAAAATAGCATTGTATCTATTCTCGGATTAAACGAATGAAGTTTGAAAACAACATTTCTTTCAAACAAATAGTTCCTTGATATCAATAGAAAAAAATTAGAATTTCAGAATTTTTAGATTATATTCTTCTTGCACCGGTAAGAACCAAAGGATTATGCAATTGAGTTGCACGGATTTATCTTCAAGAGAAAGAGTGACATGAGTTTATGGCGGAATCCTGAGAAGAAGTTGAATGTTGAAGATCTTTAATTATTGTAGATATTCTTATTGCTTTCCTAAACCATGAGGTTATTGCAATATATTATCGATTCATGGCATTTGCCATAATTGGCTTTACCAATAATTTAACAAATTGATGGAGGATAGAAGATAAAGCAAGAGAGTTTCAAAAGGTTTCATAATGTGTGGAAGCCCAACAGAGTTTCTTGACCTTCTTGAGAAGATCTTGGCGAGATTATCCGTCTTGAGGAAGTCTTCAACCAAGCAATCAACTCGAGGATAAAGCTTTAGAGTTGGTTGAATCCGATGATGGGTGGGGATTAACAATTTATTTGATGATTCCATAAATGTAGCAATGTCTTTAGGAGAAGGACGTGGTCGAGATTGGTGACCATAAAAGTCGGTATTACACTTTCAGAACTTGCACCAACGCGGTGTTCTCAAAGCTAGAGAGGATGAAAAGAAGATGTTCTTCATGTTCTTCCATTGATATAGAATAGGCAAGAATATCGTCAAGATATACCACCACGAAAGATCAACAAAAAGATCAGCATTGGTGTTTAGAACGATTCCATAAAATAATAGATTATCTGGACCTTCGGATAAGATAAGAGATACCATCTTGTTCACCTTGTTGATAAGATCACTAGTTGAAAAGAGGAAGATTTGGGTAAGAACCGATGATAACTCATATATTAAGCAAATATATCATAGATGAAAGAATGAGATTCTCTCATATCAAAGAGAACCTTGCAGAGATATGGAGTTCAAAAAGATGTGAAGCATGATAAACAGATGATAATCCACAGTAGTGCCTTAAGAATCTCCGGATTGCGAAAGATACTTGAATCTGATATAGATATGATCACGGTATAACTCAAAATCACAAGAGATAACTACCATCATTTGAAGGATTTGATTTATAGTACTGACCATATTCCAATCATGCTAAGCGTCATATAGCTATACCGAGAACCAAATTATAATCACAAGCATCGTATCGACACACGTTGTGTATTTAGCCCTAAAAGAATTTGAAGACGAAGTATAAACTCTAGATTGAAGCTTAGGTAGCAAAAGATCGAGTTAGCATGGACATGCCAAGAAAAATAAGGTAAAAAATGTATCACACATGAATAAAAAGGAGTGTGGAAACACAGATGTATCAAAGAAAAAATTTCCACATTTTTGGGCATTAAAATACTAATAGCAGCAAAAAATAACTTAACGAATAGAGATTAGCAACTCCACATTCTATGAAAGCATGCACAAGGACGAACGACCTTAACAAGACCGCATCGGTTTACAGAGAGTCAGATAGATCGCGTCGGTTTACAAAAAGCCTATCATTATGGAATGTTCCAATAGTTGGTAACCAAAGACAGATTGAGACAACAAGGTTGGACGCAATAGATAGACAAATGATTTAACAAACATCCTATGGTACTACGGAAACCCCAAACACGTGAATCCTAGTTTGAATTTTTAGAAGAAGATAGACAAACGTTACACTTCATAAACATAAAAGTGTGGGTGGGTGGTTAAGACAAAAAATGAAAGAAGACCTACACTCACGTTTAGTTTTCCCTAATATACATAACTACCAAAAATAATTTATAGACTGACAACTACCATCTTGGTGGAGACCCTGAAGGGCGGAATGGCTTTGATATTAGATGTAATCCCCTATACCCTACGTTCTAAACACAAGATGGTATAACCCTAAAGTGGATAAGGTGTGATACCGTGGAGGCTGAAGGCCACCCACGTGTAGGCCTGTCGAGCGAAGCAGGGCACGGTACCGGCCAACCACCCTACCCACTTAGCATGGTTATAGCTTCATGTGCAAGAAACATAGCCAGCTAGACTACGATTCAAGCATACACAAATGAGTATGTATGCCAACGACATACAAGAGTACATTAGAGCCACACCATCTAAAAGAAATAAAAACATTGTTGCCATACAACAAGATCAAAATATCCTAGATAGAGATAATAGTTTAGGATACATCCTTATACATCAATCAACATAGTATCAAGTGAAAACGGAAGTCAAGATTCGAGTATGAATTAAGATGCAAATTGGCATAAGATGCCCATAAATAAGCACATTCTTACCCATACATGTTAGATATCTCCATCCCTGGAATATCTATGCATGAGGGTCGTTTCCACCATCATCAGTCTCCTCGATCCAGTAACCTTCCTGTCGATATACCTGTTTATCTGAACAATATTTATCGTGTGAGACCCTAAGGGGCTCAACAAGAATTTATGCATCTAAAGATAACAACCTAAAGGTGACGCAATGGCAGCGAAAATAAAGCCTAACAGTTCTATTGAGACATGCTACAACATCAGCCTAACCAGAGATATATGGACGCTCGTTAAATAAACAATAGTTAATTACCCAATAGATATAACAACCTCTCCATCCTTCTCGCTTATCGAACGAGAAGGAGGAAGAACATCCCATCTGTTGGCATTTTTATTAATCATTCCATGAATATTGCACTAATTACTAATCAGGTTTAGTCAAGTTAAAGACGGTACTTTAGTTATAGTTGTCTATGATTGAGAAACTATGATCCAAGTAGTTCATAATAGCGGACACGGAATTTAAGAAGATTTACCGTGCATGGGTGCACAAATAGTAATGAAAGCATGATCAACTCTGAGAAGAACCAAATAAAAATCAATGAGGCATCGCGACAAAGCACTCACAAGATTCAAAAATGATTTTAGGGGGCCACCCCACTAAGCTACCCGCAACAAAGTCGATCGGGCTCCGAGACGGACCTAGGGTTTGCGTCAATGGCTGTAAATGACTGGGAAACCGAAAGTGTGACTGGGCTTGTCAATACCGTAAAAACACTCCGCATTCCAAAATAGTATAGTAATAAAGGCTCCTTGAGCAACAATAGTAAATAAAGCAGTAACATGGCATAAGTACAATATATTAATAAAGCCTCAAACTAATTGTGGCCTCAAGAAATAAGATGTGAATCAAGCTCGAGAAAAGGGGATTCATGGTCCCACATTCGGATAGTGCAATAGTCAAGGAATAAGAATCAAGTACTCGGGTCCTATGGGACACAAGTGAGCGAGTAAAAACCAAATAACAGTTATTGCCCACTAGTGCCTCTTTCTTTAGTTATCCCATTACTACCCAATTCAGTTGTTTAGATACCTCATTATTCAAATACTCTAAACAAATCCTACACATGCAGTTCTATGACCCGCATGGCTCAAACAACTCATGTACTAATGGATGATAGGATCGAGGGTACAATACTTATGATGCAAGAATTTTATAGATGCAATATGTAATATATGTAGTGCAAGCATGGAGAATTTCTTGTTTGGTAGCTCAGTTCAAGAATAAGTGGGATCTGGGTAATACTCCTAAGTCTCCTAATAAGTCCCCTGCTTGGCGTCTATTCAGAATAAGAACCAAACACACAATGGGCATAATAAATAAAGTATGCAATCGTATAAAACATATGCAACAAGAAAGCAAGGTATGCCATGGTGGAATGATGCACAATTGCATGGTATAACATAGCAGAGCATGGCTGAGGTGTGAAGACAAGCATAAAGCATTTTTATTACTTGTTTAGTCAAGTTTTACTCTCATAAGCCTTTCTTCATATTTACTATTTATATGATGCATGCTCCAACTCATATCATGGAACACATAGTTAGAAAGGGCTCATTGCATTGATCGATTTAGACATATCATTTGTTATGCATTTATTAAGAAATAAACATATTAAGGGTATTTATTAATTCGAAATTTTAAATTCCTAGAATTTATTTTAAATGGAATATTCAGATTTCAGGTATTTTTATGATTAGAACACATATATCATTTATATTATTTGGAATTAGCAATAAAAACTTGAGAGTTAATTATTATTAAAGCATTTAACTAAAGCCGTAAAAGATTTGTTATTTTTCCAACATTGACAAATTTAAAAAGGGGGCATGATCATGAAGAGAATTTAAAACATGCAGGTTTGGTATTTGAAGTTTTTCCAGATTCATTACAGATCAAATTTTGACTAAAATTTGATTCAATTAGATTTTTTTAAACTAGTTTTACTTACTTTTAGAAAGTCCAAGAGGCTTGGTGGAAAAGGTTTAGAGAAAAGGATTATGGGTTAAAAAATAACGCTCAGGGGCTTTTCTACAAAAGGTTCTGGACATTACGGGTTTAACTAAATTTTTAAGAAAGATTTCAGGGAATTTGGTCAAAATTGGAGTGAAGATTTTGATCTTGTTTGGAGTCCGTTTTGACAAGAAGTTTGTTCCTATGCATAGCTGGTACAAAGAAGAGGATCTGAGCTTCAATAGGTTCGCCGGAGATCGATCGAGATGGAAAGGAAAATTCAAGAACAAGTTCAGAAACATACTGCATCTCACGTACATAGACTGACAGTGATTTTGTTCCAAAATGCATCGACGATGGTTGTGGGACCCCGATTTATGGTCCGAGAATCCCTGTTATGCCTTCAATTAACGTTCTCATGATCAGTGAGACGTGAGCGTAACCAACTAGTATCATTACAATATCCATTAATGACGAGTAAAAGTATTTACAATTGTGTCATTACGGCGATACAAAATCAATAGCGGAAGTCTTCAAACGCAGATCCCATGCCATGCCTTAACCTTCAGGCGACTGGCTGGGAAGACGGCCTAGCTCGCATAGACGTCAGCTTCTCATCATTTCTCAATCTTCTGAAAATATGGCCAAGTAGATAGCCAGCGATAGTGTCGGTGAGTACTTTGAATGTACTCACAAACCACCTTAAGAGAACAATAATAAAAGATATGCAATATGGTCGTGGTAGGATGGATCTATAGGAGGTTCTTTTATAAACTAGTTTCTCTTGTAGATATAGCATGTATATACCTTTGTTGAAAATTTTTATAAAAAATTTTGGAAAACTTTTTGAAGAGTTTTAGAAAATACTAGGATTGGGTCACCCATTTGATTTTCCTTCCGTTCATCACATGACCAAACTCCTATCCTCCATTTTCTGACCATCTCAAGGTCAAAACGTTTCCAAGCCTTTGCTTTCCCAAAGTCCTTTCTGAAATCAAAATCATCACCGCTCTACAGCAACCTTTCCAACTGTCCATGACAATGGACATGGCTATTCGAATATATTTACACTCTACAGAGGTTGTACACTTTACCCACATCATCCGATTACCTGCCCAGATCTACACCGATCATGGGTCGAGTAAACGGTCAAGACTCTCCGGATGCCACTCTAGTATAGTCCCTACCCTATGAGTTGTTCCTCTCAACACCGGGGCATCGGGATCCACAGACCAACCAGAGTGCTCCCAACTCCTCTAGAGACGGCACTTTCAATGGGAGGCTCATAGTTATCGCTCGGCTGCTCCTGAGGGTAGTTCGTAATTCCTCCAGGTGACTGCCTTGCAGTTAACCCTTTATGTAAAGGAACCCCGGAATTCGAGGGATATGATCCCTTATAAGTAGTCGTGAGAATTCCCATACCAGAGTAGCAAACTTCAAATCCAGCCCCTCCCATTCTAGAGTAATGCGGTTGCACGGGTTAATTGTTCATGCAAAACTGTAAAGAACCGGGTGCGTTTTCGTAAATATTTTTACTCCATGTTTCATCCAACCTTTTGGTAAAACAAACACCTTTCTCATTTTTAAAACCTATCTTGGTGGGTTAAACCTCACCAAGGTTTTCTCATAAAACATTTTATAAAAATCTTCCCTGGGTTTCCCATCCTATACTTTTACTTAAGCTAAAACAGGGTCTCTAAAGGGGCATGGTGTTATAGACCATCTACCAGAATAGGGGCAAATAGGTGTCGGCAAGGGGGTTGTACTTAGTAGTACAAAATGGGTAATGGTTTGGAGGAGCCAAACATTCCCACATATAAAAATACTAGTAAAACCATGCAATTTATATGAACAAGTACATAAAACATGCATGAGTACAAAAGTAGGACAAGGGCTTATGAGCAAGAAGATGGCTTGCCCGTGATCAGCATTGTGGCATATAATAATGAAGAACACCATCTTCTTCGGGTCTTCGATATAATCGCAACTATCGTCGTCAAGGACCATACATGCAAACAAGCAAGGGCACAATCAATAACAATACAAAGAAGCATCATAGCATACAACAAAAAAACAAGATGTACATGTTATAATTCAGTATGGTTTAGAAGGAATGGATTTAAAAAGATTTGAATGTGGCTTGGGGGCATTTGGAGGAATTCCCATGATTTATAGTTTAGGGGCAAGGTAGAGGAGAGTTTTAGACCAAGGACACATTCAGTATGATATCATTTTATAAAAATGATATCAGCAGACAGGTATTGATAAAAGAAAACAAAAAAGTAGTTTCACTATTTTATCAATTACCATTGATTTATAATGGATTTCCTAGTGAATAAAGCTCTAGTTTTGGGAAATAATTCACCAGAATAGTTCTGGAGTTCCAAAAAATATTTACTTGGATACTTAGGTAGTATTTGATGGACTAAATCAAGGTAACTTGGAATCACCCCAAAATATTTACCAGAATGTCCTCAGGAAATTCCCCAATGCAGTATTGGATGATATGTGTGTCAACACCTGGATTTTTAATCCCAGATGCCTGTTATGCCATACATCGCAATCCCAGGATTACCATTTTTGCGAGACATAACAGATTGGATATCACAGTAAGTTATCCATTACAAACCATACATAAGGTCTTACAACAAATAAAGGATCTCATGATCCAGTCTTAATACAATCATAGGAGCGGAATAACATAATAATAAAGGTAGCATGGGTGAGGCTCCATATTCATGGTCACATGCAATGCTGACGATGGGAGATGATCCTAGTTGTCGTAACCTTCCTGCGGTCCATCCTCCTGATATTCTTCTTCATAGTCTGGCCATGGGAATAGCCAGGGACAAGCCATGAGTACTCTTTAAGTACTCGCAAACTAATACTAACAAGTGAAGTGGTTTTGAGTAGGAATACTAAGATCTAGGTTATTTTGCAAAAATCCAGATTTATCTCTAACTGAGTTCAGAAGCAAATAAAGCTAGTTGAAAATTTTATAACTCCTAAGTGCGAACTTGAGTTTTCATATCACAGCCCTGTTGTGGTCAAGTCAAAGTCATGCTTCATTTCATAAGTCATTTTGAAAACATCTGACGACGGAACAATATGGCCACTCCAACTGTCCATAACCGTGAACGCGGCTATTCGAATAGTTTAACACTCTATAGAGGTGGTACACTTTCACCACAATATTCGATACATCCGTCAGGAACAATCCTGAATTCACCATACTCAGTATGCGGATAATCAATCCTAACATTTCAATCACACGCCCTAGTATAGGCACCTCTCCTATGAGTTTGGACTCCCAACCATGACCAACTGTCCTCTTGGGAACTGCACAGGTGGACAATATTCACAAGGTAGCCTCATCTCAAACCTTGGCCGCAAGGGAACCCATACTAAGGTATATAAATTTCCAGTCAAGCCCAACACAATTTTCGGGTATTGTGGTTGTACGATAAAATTGGAATGGTATCGCATCCAGACAACCATCAGTTTTATAAAGGTCTAAGGCTCATGCCTCAACATTTTCATCATCAAAATCATCTGGTGTTCAACATATGTCAAAACATTTCATTAGAATGACTCATCGTTCCAAGGTTTTCATAACCATTTTCACCGACTAATCCCATCTAAAGTGATCAAGTTTTATGCTTAGCACTAGCATCTACAAGTGGGGATAAACACTAATGAGGGGTGATAAACAAGTGTGAATGATCTAAGTTCAATCTCATGCCTCGGGATGACATCAAGATTCATCTAACTTAGACCAAGTTTTATGCTATTTATGGTACCTTCAAAAGTCTTTCTTAACTCTACCAATTGCTAAGTAAACACAAACTAAGGAGCTTTGATAAAGAAATAAAAGAACTAATCTTGCAAGTAAAACTGGGTTTGGTATAATGAAGTGGTTTAACTAATGCATGTTTAATGCATCTAGTTGGCATAGTTATAATGCAAGGGTTAACTTGCAAAGTTCAAGCTTTCTAGGATAGCTTGCCTTGTGCCGAGTAGTGGTTGAAGTTCTCCTCGGCTTCTTCCTCATAGTAGTCTCCTTCCTCCTCGTATCCTTGGTCGGTACTAGCGTCTATAAATAAATACGAGGTACACAATCACCAAACAATACTTAACTAATTCTATGTAGCACACAAAGGTTCACACTAGATTATCTAGCATCATCACTATTATCACAACCAATAAAGCACTAGTTTCAATTATTTTACTTTAGAAAAGTAATTTCTACTCATTGAAAAACTACTTAAGATTTAATATTCTCCAACTAAAATAGGGGATCATGTTGACACGTGTCACCACCACATATTTCAGTACTTGGGAATGTGATTTAAAGTGGTGTCACAATTTAATAAAAATTTACCTTTTTATTTTAATTAGATAAAGTGACTAGAAATGCCTATGGGGCATTCTTTTATTTCTTGTCTATTATTTCTGCAAGTAAACCTAGATATTATTATATATTCAGAAAGGTCTTGTTAAATGTGATTTTTGAGATTTTGAATCAACTCAAAAGCTTTTGTGGTTGAATTTTGAAAAATGTTTGAATGCAGAAAAGTCTCTGTCTTGTTATTTTTACTATAGGTGATCTACAAATCCAAATGATTTGAATCCAACTGGCTTGGCTTAAGAATTTCCATACCTGTCTTAAAAAATTGGTTTCATGCAATTTGGTTAAGTGAATCTCTCTGAAATGATTTTTGAATCTATAGACAGAACTAGTTTGAAATTAAATTGATAAAACCTAAATTCAAACTGCCACGCAGGAAGTTAACTGGGCCGGCCCACTATGCACAGCGTGCGCGCGGGTCGGCTTAAGTGGCTATCCCCACCAGTCAGCGAGACAGGGGGTGCGAACGGGTACAGGGCAATCTGGACCGTGCGATTAACATCTAGTCTAACTGCTGGGGCTTGTCGTCTCCGTCGGGCAGCACCGACGATACTGAACCCTAATGCGGCCAGTGGGGTTCAGCCGGGGCTCACCGGGGCTCCGACGATGGTTGGCGATGGGGGCGAACGACGAAGTCGAAAACGGCGATCCTCCTGGTACCGGTGGCTCCTCCTAGGGCGGCTCCAATCAACGGAGCTCTTCTCCTCCAGCAGCGGCAAGCTCCGGCGAAATTCTGGCGACCTAGTTCTTGCCTTGCTCCGGGGATGAGTTGGGGTGGTTATGAGAGAGAGGGGAGTGAGATGGTGTGCTGAAATCAAATGGGGGAGGCCTCTATTTATAGTGCCAAGAGGGGGCCAAAGGGTGCGGGTGGAGCGTGTCGTGGTCGTCTGCACAGTGAGCTAACGACATGGCTGGGGGTAGGGGATGGTGCACTGCCTCCTGGCGATGCTCAACGACATGGTGGCGAGGTGTGGGGCGGTGCAATTTTTTGGAACACTTTGATGCTCTGGGATGGTCTGACGGGCATTTTAATGGCTCACAGCGCCTACGGTCCGCACGGTGGCGAACGGGCATGTCCGGGCGGTTCCTGGGGCGGTGGTGATCACACACGCAAGCGGCAAGGGCGGGGCGCGGTCTGTGCTCGCGTGTTGAGCGTGGCGCTTTGGCGCGCTCTCGGCATGCTTGTAGAGAGGCTGGGCACGCTCGTTCTGAGTGGTCCAGGGGCTGGAAAGGCTTGGGCACTAGACAGGGAGTGGCCGTGGACGGTGGCTTGTGTCCCAGACAAGTTTGGCGAGGATAGGGAAGCTCCTAGCTTGTTGTCGACATTGGGATGGTAGTTTGAGCTCGGCAATGGTCAACATTGATGACAATGCCAAGTTTATGGTGATATAGGGCTTGTTAAATTAACTAGATGATGTACTAAGAGTGTGCTGTGAGCTAGGAAAAAACACTTCTTACTATAGTGTTTGATGTTTTGTTTGATTTGTGTTTACAAGGTGTTTGATGAAATGGCCGAAAGAGATTTGAATTTGAATTTTTTAGTGAAACTTGGTGGGTGTACTAGTCACATACTAGGTAGTCTATGGTTGCTTGGTTTTGTCAAAGGACATTGGTTTGGTTGGGTTTTGAGAAATGGTGATCTTCACATATGATATAGATTCAATTTTGAATTATCATTTGAATCAAGTTGCCAAATGTTTCTATGGGTTTGAAAGGTGGGCTTGGGTTTACTTTCACTTGGTCTAGCAAGGGGTGAAAATAAATGAATTTGTTTTTGTTTGAAATCTTGGACTAGAAACACTCAAAGTGGTCTAGTGAGCAAAATTGGCAAAAATGACCATTTGCTTGTTTTGTTTGTTTTTGAATTTCCCTTGCTTTCTTTCTGCTTGGATTTTATTTAGATGATGTTGTTTTTCATTTTTAAACCATTCCTTGCTATTCACAACAATCACACAAGTCCATTCATGCATCCATACATTCATCACATACACACATGCATTCATATGACTTTAATTACAAAAGTTTTTGTTAACCTTAATTTTGGTGATTGGAATTTGATAACCTTGATAAATATTTTTGGAATGTTACAATTTGTCTTTTCACCAGATTAAATCTATAAGGTATTTTGATATGATTCCAATGGCACATGCTTGGTACTTAGGATACCACTCTTTAGAAATTGGAATTATCCTTTTTGGAGTTACAGAACTAATGTGGTAATTTTATTAGTGAATAAACTATGCACAGAAATGTTTATTTCACCATAAATCATGAAGAGCTCACTAAATATTGGGATCCTGGTGTTTCATACGTATTGGAATTTCGGTCTACTTGGAGAAGGAATTACTTAATTAACCCTTTTGGGTTGACCCAGAGAAATTCCTAATGGAAAAAAGGGCTATTTTTGTTATTTTAACCAAGGGAATTTTATGAAGCAAAATTACATGGGGCCAGGTTGTCATGCAAGGTTTTGTAATTTACTTGCAGTACAAAAAGGCATTCAATTCAATAGGAGTTGTAAAACTCTCTATATTAATTAATTACAAAAAGAGGTACATGTTTGTATTATTTTTCTCAGAAAATATACAAGCATAGATTTATATTTTTGTGCTGCATGTTGAGGAAAACCTTGGGGAATATGGCAAATTTCATGTCTGGAAGAAACTAAACATTTAGATTTTGAGAAGTTCTTAAAAAAAGAAAGAACGGGAGCTCGCGCGGGTCGGTTCTGAAGTAAGATGGGACGGAAGAAGGGGATTCGGCCCACGCCACATGTCGTCGCATGCGCGAGTTGTGGTTTAAAGTCCCGCGAGGCGGGGCCTGCTATCAGCCAGAGCGAGGCGTCAAAGGGGTATCGAGCATCACAGACCGTCGGATCAAGTAAAGATTAGCGGTCGCAGATCGTCATCCACCTCTCGCTGCCTACAATGAGACCTAACCCTAGAAGCGGCATGGAGGGGTCGGGGAGATCACCTGCGCGCCTTTCAGCGATGGGGAGTCGGCGGAGGAGAAGCGATGGTCGACGGTGACTCCGGCAATGGGAGGCAGAGGGGTGCTAGCACCGGGAAGGGAACTCGAGAGCGGATCTCGATGTGGCCGGCCATCGGGGCTCGCTGGCAATGCTCCAGATGCTATTGCATGCAGTAGAGAGGGGCACCATTAACACTAGGAGAGTGAGGGGAGTGCGAGAGGATGACATGCAAGGAGAGGGAAGCTCGGGAGAGGGGACTCGCGCAAGATCACGAAGATGGCCGAGAGGAGGAGCTCTCCTTCTCTAGTGACATACAGAGATATGGGCTAGGTGAGAGAGCATTGAAGAGCTAGTGGGCGGTAGAGGAGTGGAAAGGAGGCCTAGGGAGGTGGACAGGGTTGCATGCAAGCATGAACCCAAGAGGATCTTTTCTCCTCCTCCATGGTGATGGAGGGCAAGGGGTGAGATCTGGAGGATGGGGTGAGGTAGAATGAGGACTAGGGAGGCACTGGGTGGCCTTTGACTATTTATTTGGGGGAGGGCATGGTGTATGGTGCACTAGGATCATCCATGGAGGGGGCTTGGTCCATGGCTTCCTCATTGGGCAATCTGGGGGGTGGAGGAGGTGTGTGGGGTAGCCTCTAGTTGTGCTAGGTGACAGGGAGTGAGAGGGGAGTTGCTGCTATGGCACTAACAAGAGGGGACAAGACAAGGAGGCTTTGTCTCCCTCACAACAAAATAAAAAGGACAATCACTAGGGCTTGGTCACTATAGCTCTATATTAACACGACCAGGGGGAGTGATGGTGGTTGTTGTGTGTTTATTTGACAAGGTTTTGTGGTGATTGGAGGGAGGGTAGTTCATGTTTTTGAAGTATTTCCATTCTTGGCCTTAATGATGTTTATGAAGAGATTTGAAAAATGTTCATCTAGGCAAGCTAGGGTAATGATGTTGGTAGATATATATGGTCATGAGTTACTTCCAAGAATTAATTGGGATTTTTCCAAAGGTTATAAATCCATTTAATCTCATTTGTTCAAAAAGTGCAGAAATAGATTCTAGAAGCTAATTTGATATTTTTACATTGGACAAGGTTGTTTTTTTATGTGGGATGGTATTAAATATCATACCACACATTGGATAATTTTCTTGGAATTTATTCAGATAGAAAAGTATTTTTAAGCAATTATTTCTTGTTTCTGCCATTTAAGAAAAAGGACAAAAATAATTAATATAGAATCTCAAAAATATTTATTTTTGAGATGGGAAGATGGGGTTGTTGGAGATATGCCCAAGAGGCAATAATAAAGTGGTTATTATCATATCTTGACACTTATGATAAATGTTTACATACCATGCTATAATTGTATTAACCGGAAACATTAATACTTGTGTGATTTGTAAACTAAAATAAGAGTCCCTAGTAAAGCCTCTTGTTAAACTATCTTGTTGGTTAATATATGATCATGGTTTCCTGATCATGAACACAGAGATGTTATTAACAACAGGGTCATATCATTGGGAGAATGATGTGATGGACATACTCCTATAGTTAAGCGTAGCATAAAGATCAAGTCATTTAATATAGTTCATTTGCTATAAGCTTTCTGATACATAGTAACCTAATTCCTTCGACCATGAGATCATGTTAATCACCATCACCGGAAGGATGCTTTGAAGACATCAAACACAACACCGTAAATGGGTGGCTATAAAGGTGGCATTGAGTGTTCGGAAAGTATGTGTTGAGGCACATGGATCAAGAGTGGGATTTGTCCATCCATATGACGGATAGATATACTCTGGGCCCTCTCGGTGGAATGTCATCCAATTAGCTTGCAAGCATGTGACTGGCTCACAAGGGATCACATATCACGGGAACGAGAAAAGAGTACTTATCAGTAACGAGGTTGAACTAGGTATGCAGAGATACCGACGATCATAACCTCGGATAAGTAAACTATCGTGAGACAAAGGGAAATTGGTATCGTATGTAAGTGGTTCATTCGATCGCTAAGTAATCGTAGAAATATGTGGGAGCCATATGAATTTCCAGATTCCTCTATTGGTTATTGTTCGGAGAAGTGTCTCGATCATGTCCGCATAATTCACGAACCGTAGGGAGACACACTTAAGGATTCGACGTTGTTTGAGTAGTTATGGTATTATGAGAAAGAGACTGAATGTTGTTCAGAGTCTCGGATGGGATCCGGGATATCACGAGGTGATCCGGAATGGTCCGGAGAATAAGATTCATATAAGGAAAGTCCTGTTTCGGAGTTCGGAAATGATTCCGGTGTTTTCATCGGGAATGTTCTAGAAGGTTAGGAATGTCCCAAGCACTCGGGGAGGGGTACATGAATGTGTCATTACATATTGGAATGATTGCATCATGTACTAAGTGTTCTTGCTGTTCCAAATAAAGGATTAAATTGAATCCTAAAACAGAAAAGTCAAATGGCCAGTTTGAAAGTCAAACGGCTAAAACAGGAAACTGTGGGAAACAAGCAAGAGGTGGTTGAAACCGACTTGGGGGAGGAGTCTCCTCTCCAAGCCGGCGCGCCACCCAAGGCCGACTTGGGGAGGGACTCCCTCCCCTTGGCCGCCCCTCCCACCTATAAAAGGAGGGGCAGGGCCTCCTCCTCTAGACACACAAGTTCTTATCCTCTAATCTCCGGTTTAGAGCCGTTTTGGTTTAGATCTTCTAATTGCCCTAGCCTTCGATTTAGAGCCTTCTAATTGGTGTGTCTAATCCCCAAACCACTAATATCCCTCTCTCATACTCCACCATACTCGCTCCGGCTTAAGGCGAAGCCCTGCGGGATCTCCCCTCTACTTCCGGTACCACGCCGTCGTGCTGCCGGAATCACGAGGAGAGTGCTACAACCTCCACGCCTCTTTGGAACAAGGGAGAGGAAGGTCTTCGTCGATCTGCGACGTGTGACCGGCTGCGGAGCGCCGGACGCAGCCTTGGGAAGGATCGTCTACACGATCTTGAGATCGGGAAGAGTACGACTACATCACCCACGAGAATCCGCTCTCGTTAAACACTTTGGAATCTTCGAGGGTAAGTTATTCCATCGACTCGTTGCTACAATCTAGTAGATAGATCTTGGCTTGTTTGTTTGTATGCGATAGAAAATTTTTGTTTTCCATGCTACGAATCCCTATAGTGGTATCAGAGCCGTGTCTATATGTAGATCTGTTGCACGAGTAGTACACAATGGTCATTGTGGGCGTTGATGCTTTTATTGTCGATTGCTTTTTGTGTACTTTGCATCTTGCGGTATGTTGGGATGAAGCGGCCCGGGCTAACCTTACATGACATCGTTCATGAGACTTGCTCCACGCTTGACATGCAACTTGTATTGCATAAGTGGCTTTGCGGGTGCCTGTTTCTCCTAGCATAGTTAAGATCCAATTTACAACGGGTGATAAACAATGCTAGTATCAATGTTGTGGTTCTTGTTCGTAAGTTTGAACGACACTTATTGAAAGCCCCAAACCACGTAAAATATGCAAAGAAAGTAGAGGCGTCTAACTTTGTTTTGCAGGGGTGTGCAGTGATGTGATATGGCCATGATTGTGATTATATTTGATGTATGCAATGTTCCTTATTGTAAGTTGGCAACCGGCAGGAGCCATATGGTTGTCTTTAATTTATGTTAAGACCCGCGTGTCTATTCAAAGTAGTTGTAATAGTTGAAGCCGGTGGACGACAACCATGGAGAAGCATCATTGACCTTGATGCAATGCCGGTGATGATGGAGATCATGTTCGTGCTTGAAGATAGAGATTGGAAGCACAAAGAAGAAAGGCCATATCATATCACATATTATGAATTGCATGTGATGTTTATCCTTTATGCATCTTGTATTGCTTAGTAGACGACGGTAGCACTATAAGATGATCCCTCATGCACATGATTTTCACGTCATAAAGTGTTCACCCTTAGTTAGCACCGTTGCTAAAGCTTGTTGTTTCGAAGCACCACGTGATGATCGGGTGTGTTAGATTCTGCCAGTGTATACAACGTGAGCAAGCCAGATTTGCTCATGCGGAAACTAAGGTTTGATCTTGACGAGGCTAGCATGTACAGACATGGCCTCAGGAACACGGATTACCGAAAGGTAGAGCATGAGTCATATAGTAGATATGATGAACATGTTGATTGTTCGCCATTGAAGCTATATCAACTCTCGTGATGATCGGTTTTGATGTGGTGGATTTGGTTCGTGTGATCACTAAAACAATGTGAGGGATATTGTTTTGAGTGGGAGTTCACCAAGATTAATTTAATTATTAATTAGAACTCAATTTATCATAAACTAAATCAAAGTGAATTTGCATAGTTGTTGTAGTCATTAGCATCTGTTTACCACCTTGCGCTTAGTTTTAATTGAGATGATAGAACTATAGATTTCTGGTTAGTTACTTTACGAACTGGTATCATATTGTTTTGAAGTGTTAATCTAAAGTTTAAAAGTCCTATTGCAAACTTTCAGTAAGTTCCGGTTACTCCATGAAGTTTAATAATTGGTATTAAAAAAAGAGTGACAATTCCAAGAGTTAGTGTATGAGTATCATGTTTGTCTCCATGATTCTTGATATTCAAAGGATTGTCTTAATATCAAGGTTATCTAGGATCTGAAAGATTTGTTTCAGAAACCATGATGTGTGGAAGATATTGTGATTTCTGAAACGAAGTTATGGTTGCATCATGATAGAGTATAATATGGCAAAAGTCATGTTCTCATATTTGATGAGAATTTGCAAAAGGTTGGAGAGACTAGTTGTCCAAAATCCTCCAAAGTTTTTGAAGAGCAACATTATACTCGTGATTCACCGTTATAAGCTAAAAGTACTTTGATTATGGATGATTCCATGATAAGGGTGAATATTTGATGTAGATAAAATGTTTACTACACCAAGAGATTACTAAAGAAAGGAATTTGAAAGAACACCAAACATTTGATGATGGTAATCTACTTCAAAGTGCAAGTCCAAAGACATTGGTATTTAACTATACACGCTTTGGACTATGTGTCATATGTATGACTCCACTATTGATGTTGATAGATTCTTTCAAACAGAAAGGAAAATCTTGAAGAGAATCTCATAAATATATGGCAGAAAAGAAAAGACTAGAATTGTTCAGTTTAAGTATATAGATGATATACATGTTATGGCTATATTCTTTGCTTATTAAACAATGTGGTTATTAAGTATTTGATACTGAATTTGTTGGTGTGAATCGTCATACGAAACAACACAATTCATGAACTACAATGGCCTAAGTAACTAGCAAAAGAATATGTGATGATGTTCATCGAGAACAAATAAAGGGTTATTGTGTTGCTCATTAAACATCAAAGCTTGCCTTCATGATTTGTTTTATCAGGTATTATGAGAACAAAAGGGTTGTTCAAATAAATTACCGTAATCCATAAAAGATGGATGATTCACAAATCTCGTTGGAGAAATCACATCCATAAAACTAGTGCTAAAAATGTCGAAAGACAAATTGATTGAAAGATCACTTATGAAGTGACATCGCCGTTTAAATTATAATTGAAAGAAAACATGAAGAAACTCCATGTGGATGGAATTTTGGAGTCTTCTGATTTTTGATCAAATGACGCTTGTGAAACTTTCCTAGAGATAATTAAAACTTCGTTCATAGGCCAAAAGGGAACGAATGACTAGCTTATTGGAACTTGTACATATTGTTGTACGAAATCCATTATGTGTAGTCAAAAGCGATGGATTTCAACTTCATATGCTTTCTCCGAAAATTTGAGTGAATATATGAATATTTACTTAATAAGGATAAAGTATGAAACACTTGAAAAGTTCAAAGACTTTCAAGATGAAGTGCAAAATCATTGTAACAAGAATATGAATAGTTTATGATAAGATCATAAAGGAAAATATTTAAGTTACAAGTTTAGCATAATACCTAAGATTTGTAACACCCTCAGAATCGGACCTATGCAAGTTTGAGAAAAATTCGCCAAACCCGCATAGAAACGATTCAAAGGTGCCCACCAGGCACTTTCGTGCGGGTGGAAAATGAAGTAATAACATTACACAACAGTCCTCGATGGGACCCACAGAACAGATATATATAACAGCGACTCAAGAGTCAAGAATACAGATATAATATACAAAGATCCAAATCACCTTGAAAACGATAGATCGTCCATTCTGAGACAAGATGCAAATGGGGCTAAGATCACGAAGAATAACCAATGGCGTCCATAACTGCCTGTGCCAAGCCGGAAGGGTAACCTCGCTAACGGCCGATCTCAAAACCCTTAACAAAAGGGGTGCCGAAAGGGCAAAGGAAAAAGAGGGAGCGTCGATCGAGGCCAGTACACGGCGAGGCTAGAATTCGGCGGTCCTCGCCTACATAGGTATGGTGGACTGAAGCGGCAGCGGCAGCATGCACTAAACAACCTATAGAGACTCGATACAACTGGCGGTTATCAGAGAGGGGTGAGTATGACCTATCCGGATCCAAACTGAAGCTAACACCAAACAAACCCATCCTGGTGTTTCCCCGTCGAGACCAAACGAGGAAGTCAACCGAGGAACTCACACAGTTGGCAGTTTTATTTATTCAGTTATCGTTGCAGCAATTACTAGTCGGGTATAATTATCATCCTGATAAAATAAGCGGTGGGCACTTTTAGTTAACCATTCCGTGATAGTGGCACACTTACTAGTCAGATACAATGAGCATAAGATAACCCTTAAACCCAGCAGTTGTTGGTACTTTTATTCAGCCATTCCGTTGTAGTTGCAAGATTTACTAGTCAGGTACAATTGTCGCAAGCGGCAACCAAACAAGCAGTTGTGGGCAGTAGTAATTAGCCATTCCATTATAGTGAAGCTGATTACTAGTCATTATAAGTCAAATTTATAGCAGTAAACTTTAGTTATGATTGTCTATGATCGAGATACTGTGCTCCAAGTTGTCCATATCTGCGGACACGGCTTTCAGAAAGTTTTACCCGGCCGGGGTGCACCAATAGCAACACACGCTCGATCAACCTCGGAAAAACCAAATCAAAACCCAACGAGGCTTTCACGACTGAACAATCACAGGATTCAGAAATATTTTAGGGGGCCACCCCTTAAGTAGATTCCGCAACGGCTAGTCGACTCAGACGGCCTCAAGGTTTGTGGGGCCGTGCAGAACGATCGGGAACCCGAAAGTGTGGCTAGGCTTGTCGCTACCACGTAAACGGGTCACAATTCCTAAACAGTACAGTGTGCTCCTCGCACAATTTAAATACAGAAAGTAGCATGGCATAAGTACAGGATCGTAAATAAAACCTCAAACTAGTTTGTGGCCCCAAGAAATAAGACTGAATCAAGCTCTGGCTCAGGGGGGTCCCATATACCTCCCGGATGTGGATAGCGCGATAAATCAAGGAACAGGTATCAAGTACTCGGGGTCTTACGGGACACAAGTGGGCGTTCGGAAACCAAATATTTTCTATCACCCACCGATGCCTCTGCTTATTTCAATTTTAGTTGTTAAACAGAAATTAAAGTGACGATAAGTAAAACTAGAATCATCTCCATCATCAACATGCGGCAATACATCAACAACTGTGGCATATGACGACACACATCAGCACTTGAGCAAGCGACTACCACTCGCAAGTCCAACTATCTACCAAACAACAGGTAATAGGATGTGTCCAAGGCAATATACGGCTGCAGGGGATATCAAAGGGTACGAAAACTAGAGCATCGCAACACAGATAGCAATAGATCAAAAGGAGGGAATAAAGACTATAAAAGTAAGATAGGTAGAAAGAGGGAGATGCTCGCCTGAAAACATTGTCGAAGGTTCAACCGGAGATCGGGGCGAAGCTCACATAAACTCAACGGCCTTATCCGCGAAGAAGCAAAACACTAGAATAACACCGGATGCAATGTTTAAGACAAAGGCAGAAGATCGGCATGATGCATGTATGATGCATGACATGGTAAAGGTGCGATGCGATTAGGTCATATTAAGTGGAACCGGGGTCCCGACAATTAATGAGATGGTGCAAGTTGTTTAGATCCCCGCAATTTAAATGTTGTATTACATGCCAAAAGATGATACGGGTTCGCTACACAAGTTTAAATGAGGCCAATATAAGGCTAGATTTGCCCGCATATGGGCCCCATGTTTAATTATTAGGTGATTCGGCATAAGGCCCCCAAACCACATGAGATGCATGCGAGATGGATGATTTAATATGCAACAAGTTGTGGTTATATTATAAAATAAGGGTTCGGGAAGGGTTCACACATCAGAGGGGGCTCGACGATCTTGGGTTCCGGGGTTCGGGGTGGGTCTCGGGGTTCAGGGTTCGACGAATTGGTCTCGGCGGGAACGTTCTCGGTAGCAGGGTAGATCTTATCGCATCCGGGTTCTCGGGGCATGTTGTCGGTCCTGGCGTTCGGGACGAAGCACTTGTCGCGTCGGGGACTCGGTGTTCAGGGGTCTCGGCGTCGGTGTGGCGGTCTTGTCGTCTCGTGTAGGCATCCTCGAGATCGATGGCGAACTTGTCCGGTACCGGGGGCGTTCTTGGCGATCTTCAGGGTCGGGCCTTGGCGCTCGGGTTCGGGGTGTCGAGGCTTGGTCTCCGGGGTTCGAGAGGCGGACTTGCATTTGAGGGTTCCACCGAAAACCGTGACGCGTCCGTGATGCAGCTCTTGTGGTTCCTGTTGGAGGCCTTCGGGGACGGGTCTTGGTACAGCACACACAAGCACCAACGCAAACACGCACGAGCACCACGCAGGGGCTGGACGGGGCGACCTTGGCGACGCCGGCGACGGCGGCTGCTCGGGGCAGATCCGGGGCAGCGGGCTCGCTCGGAGGGTCCTTCCGCGGAGGAGGCAGCGAGGGCCGGAGGCGGTGCAGCTTGGGGCAAGGTTGGCTCGGCGACGCGGACCGACGAAGCGGGACCCGCCGGCGATGACGGCGACAGACGAGGCAGGCACAGCCAGCGGGAAGGCTCGGGGATGCGGTTCTGCAGAGGGGACGGCGAGGTCGACCGTCGGCGGGTCGGGGAGGCGCCGGAGACGAGCTCGGGGGTGGCGGCGCGTGAGAGGGCAGGCGAGGAGGCAGCCATGGCGAAGGCGCTGGCGGTCCAAGGCGTCATGGCCGGGCGAGGAGCGAGGGCCGCGCCGTAGAGGACGACGCCGGCGGCGCAAGCGGGCGAGGCGACCGGAGCTGGGCGGTGTCGGCGAGTCTTGCGGTGGAACCGCGGGTAGGGCGGTGGTGGCGTGGTGGCAGGAGGCGGGCGGAGGTGGGGCGCGGGCGACATCGGGCGGGGCGAGGAGGACCGAGGAGGCGGCGGAGCGGGCGCCGGGGCCAGGCAGTAGCACGGCCGAGGCGGACGGGCTCGAACGGGACGCGGCGAGCGCCGCGGATGGGGCGAAGGGGACGCGGAGGCCGGTGGAGGCGAGCTGCCGGCTTGACGCAGTAGCCGGTGACGGGCGAGCGGAGCGGGAGCCGCGGCTAGGGGAGGAGAGGCGGTGCTGGCCGGAGTCCAGGAGGAGCTTGCCGGGAGGGCGGCGCAGCGCTGGTGAGGGGAGGCGCCAGGGAGGAGGAGGGGTGGAGCACGGCGGGGTTGGTGGCAAGCGAGCGGAGGAGCGGGGGAAGAAGAACAGGGACCGATCGTGCGTGGGGGTGGGGCCAGGGGGCGGTCGGGCTGGGTGGGGTTCGGTGGCCAGGGTGGCAGGGTCCCAGGCGGGGTGGACCGCGGGTAAGCCAGGGGTGGGGCGTGGTTGGTGAGGGAGAGAGGTGAGAGAGAGAGGAGTGGGTGGAGGGAGAGGCCAAGTGGCAGGTGGGGATTGGGTAGAGGGGAGAGAGGCGCTGAGGTGGCGAGAGGCTATTGGAGGGAGTGAGGTGGCCAGGGGGTGTGGGTAGGTAGTTGGGTAACTGTAGGATTTAGGGGCGGGTGCCGTTGGACCGATTCAAAAACCTGGGGGTGGTCGTTCGGGTCGATCTGGCCCGTTCGACTGCCCCCATTAAAAATAATATAATTTTTATTTGTTTTAATCGGGCCGTGTGCAATCCGATAGCGGCCAAAACAAAAATAATCCGGAGCCCCGGGTTTGCTATTTGATTAAAGTTGGGGCGTTTTAGGAAACAAAACGGGCGTTGCGAAAATAGTTTTGGCAAACAATGCATGTTGATGACGATGCAATGCACAAATTCAACGCGATTTTCTAGTAGTGGTTTTGCGGGATGCCACAAGATTTAAGGAATCGTTCCGTGGATTTGCATTTCCGAAACACCATAAGAGTATGGAACGTTCGAGATATGTAATTAAACCTTGTTTGACATGGTAAGATCAAAGGTATAATTCATAAAACTGCCATTATATTTTAAAGATTAAAAGCTTTAGAGATTACCGTTTTTCCACTGAAAAGAGCTCCATCATAATCCGTTGAAATGACACCATATAAAGTTATGGTTTGGGATAAAACCCAAGTTGTCCTTTCTTAAACATTGGTATGCTATGCATAAGAAAGATGTTTGCAACCAAAGTCGGATGAACCTGTCTTTGTATGTTATTTCGAATTACTGTTAAGTAATCCTCCATAACATCGGTGACAAAAGTGTTTGTCACTTAAAACGTCAAGTTTCTTTGAGAAGTAATTTTTCATGAAAATTTAAGTGGGAGGACAATAGAACTTTGATAAGGTTAAAAGAACCTTAGCTGTATGTGCAGAGTTGCGCAGCGCCGAAAAGTGTTCCGGAGGCAGCAACAAAGCTCATGGCTCACGTACCTCAAGGGTTGTGGTCACGGAGATCCAAGTTCCTATTGAAACAAGTAGGTCGGATGAACAATCAAATACCAAGATTTGAGGGTTGAATCATTATTTGAGAATAATGAACCGACTACATGCAAAGAAGCGATGATGGGCCCTGACTCCGTCAAATGGCTTGAAGCCATAAAATCCGTGATTGTTCCATTCATGAGAAATCAAGTTTTGAACTTGAAGGACCCTCGAGAAAGGTGTAAGACCTTACAGTTGTGTCTGGATCTATAAAGAAATAGACATGGATGTTTCACATCTATAATCGACATATTGGGAAAGAGTTCACAACAATGTTCAAAGGTTGACTATGACAATATTTGATCTTTCATAGTGATATTTAGTCTAGAAGGATTAATGTAGCAACCACTACATATAATTTTGTTATATGATAGTTGAATAAACAAAACAAGTTCTTCTAATAGAATCGTTACCTAGGACATGTGCATAACACGGTCCATAGGGTTTTGTTAATTCATAGGATGCTAAAAGCATATGCAAACTTCAATGGTTGAAGTGAGCATCGCGGAGTTGGAATCTTCACTATGATGAAACTGTTAAAGAAGTTTAAAAGTTCATTAGAGACAATGAAGATGCTTGCATTTGCAAGAAATTAAGTGGGAGTGCTAAGACATGTTACTAATACATTATGTGGAAGACATATTGTTGATTGGAAATAATGTATTTTTTATTAACACATATAAAGAATTTCATCCCGATGAAAGACTTAGGCAAAATCCAAATATTTGGCATCAATAGACGCTAATATGGTTGTGCCAGAAGTACATAGATGAGATATTGAATGAGTTCAATATAGAAACTACAAGAAAAGGTTCTTGTCGCACAGAAAGGATTGAAAGAGTTCAATGTTGATGATATATTCAAGTGTATTGACATTTGGTAAAGTGAAACAAATAATCAAGTATAGATTGATACTTGATGTATGAAATCACAAAGAGTATTTATATCAATCATACTGTGATATGTACAAATCCAGATATGTCCTATGCTCTAAATGTTGTGAGCATATACCAGAATGATTCGTAAGATGATCATTGGACAATAGTAAGGACATTCTTATGATCTTTTGGAAGAACTAAGAGTATATTATTTGTAGAAGTGACAAATAGATGGTTAGTTCATTGTAAAATTACTACATTGATACTAGCTTTGTCACAAAGTACAAATTAAGTTTATCTCAATCTAAACTAAGGGTGGCACAATATAATGGAAAGTGAGTTCCATAATGGATTTGGATGAGTTCCAAAGTTAAGACATTGTGACAGATACTACGACAAAAGGCTAAGTATATGACTGCTATTATAGCAGCAAAAGAGGGCATTTGTGTCAAGTAGTTTGTTATCAAACTAGGTGTAGTTCACAGAGGGATAATACTATGAAGATATATTGTGCGACAATATTATCAACATGTTTTAACCCCAAAGAACTAAAGGTCACAACGAAAGACCAAATTTATACAAAGCCATCTCATTAGAGAATGAGTGATGCGTAGAGACGCAAAGACATGCAATTACACACGGACCTGGAAGTGTCAGATCCGGAGATCAGTTGACCACTAGCAATCGTGTACATACAACACCGGAAAACCATAGGTGTTATATACACAAAGGTTTGAAACTAGATTATTGACTCTAGTGCAAGTGGGAGACTGTTGGAGATATGCCCAAGAGGCAATAATAAAGTGGTTATTATCATATCTTCACACTTATGATAAATGTTTACATACCATGCTATAATTGTATTAACCGGAAACATTAATACTTGTGTGATTTGTAAACTAAAATATGAGTCCCTAGTAAAGCCTCTTGTTAAACTAGATTGTTGGTTAATATATGATCATGGTTTCCTGATCATGAACACAGAGATGTTATTAACAACAGGGTCATATCATTGGGAGAATGATGTGATGGACATACTCCTATAGTTAAGCGTAGCATAAAGATCAAGTCATTTAATATAGTTCATTTGCTATAAGCTTTCTGATACATAGTAACCTAATTCCTTCGACCATGAGATCATGTTAATCACCATCACCGGAAGGATGCTTTGATGACATCAAACACCACACCGTGAATCGGGTGGCTATAAAGGTGGCATTGAGTGTTCGGAAAGTATGTGTTGAGGCACATGGATCAAGAGGGGGATTTGTCCATACATATGACGGATAGATATACTCTGGGCCCTCTCGGTGGAATGTCATCCAATTATCTTGCAAGCATGTGACTAGCTCACAAGGGATCACATATCACGAACGAGAAAAGAGTACTTATCGGAACGAGGTTGAACTAGGTATGCAGAGATACCGACGATCATAACCTTGGATAAGTAAACTATCGTGAGACAAAGGGAAATTGGTATCGTATGTAAGTGGTTCATTCGATCGCTAAGTAATCGTAGAAATATGTGGAGCCATATGAATTTCAGATTCCTCTATTGGTTATTGTTCGAGAAGTGTCTCGATCATGTCCGCATAATTCACGAACCGTAGGGAGACACACTTAAGGATTGACGTTGTTTGAGTAGTTATGGTATTATGAGAAAGAGACCGAATGTTGTTCGAGTCTCGGATGGGATCCGGATATCACGAGGTGATCCGAATGGTCCGGAGAATAGGATTCATATAAGGAAAGTCCGTTTCGTAGTTCGGAAATGATTAGGTGTTTTCATCGGGAATGTTCTAGAAGGTTCGAATGTCCGACTCAGGGGGAGGGGTACATGAATGTTTCATTACATATTGGAATGATTGCATCATGTACTATGTGTTCTTGCTGTTCCAAATAAAGGATTAAATTGAATCCTAAAACAGAAAAGTCAAATGGCAAGTTTGAAAGTCAAACGGCTAAAACAAGAAACTGTGGGAAACAAGCAAGAGGTGGTTGAAACCGACTTAGGGGAGGAGTCTCCTCTCCAAGCGTGGCCAACCAAGGCCGACTTGGAGGGACTCCTCCCTTGGCGCCCCTCCCACCTATAAAAGGAGGGGCAGGGCCTCCTCTAGACACACAAGTTCCTATCCTCTAATCTCCGGTTTAGAGCCGTTTTGGTTTAGATCTTCTAATTGCCCTAGCCTTCGGTTTAGAGCCTTCTAATTGGTGTGTCTAATCCCTAGACCACTAATATCACTCTCTCATACTCCACCATACTCGCTCCGGCTTAAGGCGAAGCCCTGCGGGATCTCCCCTCTACTTAGGTACTGCACCACTCGTCAGGAATCACGAGGAGAGTTCTACAACCTCCGCTTTCTTTGGAACAAGGGAGAGGAAGGTCTTCGTCGAGTACCGAACGTGTGACCGATTGCTGGAAGCCAGGAACCTTGGAAGGATCGTCTACACGATCTTGAGATCGGGAAGAGTACGACTACATCACCCACGAGAATCCGCTCTCGTTAAACACTTTGGAATCTTCGAGGGTAAGTTATTCCATCGACTCGTTGCTACAATCTAGTAGATAGATCTTGGCTTGTTTGTTTGTATGCGATAGAAAATTTTTGTTTTCCATGCTACGAATCCCTACAGGGGTATGATGTTTAGTACTCAATTGTGCATTGAGTTGTCAAGGTGATTTGGATAAAAACAAACTTGCCTTTATAGAAAAAGATTTTAGGGTTTTGCCAAAAGTGGAATTTAAATAGTTTTAGGATCCAAATAATTATGGAAATTATTTGGGTAATTATCATGTCCAAGGTAGATGATGTAAACATGATTTATACATTGTTTACAACCTTGGTTTTTTAAGAATTGTGGTGAAAAGGATGGAAACCATATTTGGGGAGAATCTAGGGTTTTGATATTTTTACGCCACCTAAACATGCTGGGATTAGTGAGCTCAGAGCTCATCTTGATACAAGGGATAGATGGATGGATATACAAATATATATGATCTTGATGCCAATAGTTAGGCTTTGTTGTATTTGTGGTGGTCTAGATTTCATGGAAAACTTTGTTGAAATTAAGGTTGCCATAGCAGATGTGCCATGATGCCTAATAAACCATGTGGGCTTAAGAAGCACGGTATCCAATGGAAACAAGTGAAGGATGAATTGATAGACCATGATTAGGTGATCATAATAATGCCAAGGGTTGGTCAAGGGGAGGTAGCATCAGGATGTGATCTTCTGCCAAAGTAGTCAAGATGATAAGATTTGTAGAAAAGATTGTTATCTTGACTACAAAACCATCATGGGTGAGTGGGAACAAGAATGGATTATCCAAGGGAAAGAGTGGGATTTGTTAGTACTAATGATGTACTACAAGATGTTTCAAGTAAATTATCAGGAATGCACAAAGATTAGAATGGGTGGAGTCTCATACATTTAATCCTGATAAGGATTTCAGACCTAGCCATTTTGAAAGATTTAGGGTTTTAGACTAGATTACAAGTGTAGATGATTCTGAGAGAAAGATGGGTTCCCCACTCCTGATCAAGGATATGATGTTGAAGTATTAACTAACCATATAGGATCCATGATTAGATTTGGTCTTCACTGAGTTGGAAACTGTCAATAGGGATTAGCCCTGGATTGATCTGATTAAGTAGATTTTAGATTCAACTGAGTGACTCAAGATAGATTGAGATTGGGTTGCTTAGTTTGGGATTTAACATCTCAACTATTGATTGGGTCCCTAAGGATGAGCTCCTAGATGGGCTCATGCTACTGCCTAAGCAAACAAGGCAATCGACCTATCAAGGCAATTCATCAGACATTAGATCAAGGCAATTCATCTTACAAACCTATCCAACTATTACTAAGTTTACCATCAAGTCTAACATGAGGTAAGAATGGGTATTTTGAATTGGTTGTGCTTTGAAGTAAGATAAGGACCTCTTGGTATTTCTACCAAGATTGGAGTGAAGAGGTTTTAGGAAAAGGTTTTTGAAAACATAGAGATAAGAGTAGTTGAGTGTTCTATCTTGAAAACATTAGGACATTATATATAGGTATCCATAGTTTAGTTAAAGAGAAACTAATAAATTATTTTGGTTTATCATAATCATCTTGGATCAGTTTTGAAATGCCAAAGCATTTGAGAATATGAAAGATGAGCCAAGACATCTCTTTTGTAAAATAGCTTTGGTCAAATAGTGTTGAGATGAGAAGTATTTCACCTAATACACAATCAATTGCATGAACACAAGCAAACAAGTAATCAAGCATTACAACATTTAATAAGAAAAATATTTTGTTCCCTCTGATTTTTGCCTTTTTGACAAAAGATCAGGATTTCTGAAATTGGGATGTTACAGACCTTCCCCCCCTTAAAATAATCTCGTCCCGAGATTAGGGAGGAGTAGGGTTGGGTGATAACATCCATTTAATAATTTCAATGATGGAATTATTATATGCTAACAGGTTTTACAACATACGGGAGTGGTCAGCTACGGGCCGGAGCTGAGTGGCTTCGGATTGGACAGTTTAGATGGAACAAGTGGAAAATACGCAGTCTTTTCCCGTTATGATGATTCTAGGTAGTTTTAGCATCGACAGGGTCCTTCCTTGTTGAGGCGAGATGGAGAGTTGAGCCTTCTTCAATCCTTTATCGTTGAAGTCATATTTTCTGCCTTCTTGGTATTGAAACACCGGTAGTATTGGCTGGATGATCGACTCTGTGATCGAGAACTTTCCCGAGGTATCTTCTGATTTTGGAGTAGTGTCGATTATTGTCCTTTAGGCAGGGTTCATGATTCTGATTTAGAGAGTGGTTATCACCTAACGATGACTAGGGTTTGACTCGAGGGTTTTATCGGGTTTTGGGCGGGAAAGACATAGTCTTTCCCCCTTAGAGCGACACTAGAGGTGCTTGGTAGAGTCGTAGACCTTCTTGGTTGGATATATCTATAGAATTTTTCACCTTCTTTATTAGAGTTGTAAGATGAGGTTGAGGATAATCCGGTACTTCTCGTCCGGGATTGGCGATCCTCCATCATCCTTCTAGATGCTTCTTCTCGAGCAGTGCAAGTACCACTTCTTGAGGTAGGAGGTCTATTGGGAAGGGCGTCTACTAGATTCTGGGTAGTTAGTTCTGAGCTAGTTAGGGGTCCAATAGGTTAAAGGATGTCATTGGAGGTTGGCGGTCTAGGAACGCGGTCCTTTGGAATGAGGTCATTTTGTGGTTGGTCTGGTGCAACATCGTGGGTAAAACATGAAAGAGGGGACCTCAGGCTAGCATACTAGCAAACTCAGTTCTTGTATCTTGTCGCCGTCCTAGGATTGGGTACCATTTTTGGTTACTGTAGTTCGTCTGGGGTGTGAGGGATATTTATCTCTTTAGTTGTGAAAGTGAGGGTCGTTCCTTCTCTGGGGGCTTCTTCCACGGGTGGATATTCCGGGGGGTGGGGAACGGATAGATGGGTTGATACTTGTAAAAGGACATTCCTTCATTTTTACGTCTCGTAGTTTGCAGAGTCAGGGGACTTTTAGGTAGGTATTAACAGAGATAGTGGAGAAGGGCTTCGTGACGTCTTCGCAGAATCCCGATGCTTTGGGTTGCTTTCTACTCCTTGGAGAGTAGTATTAGCGGCATCAGGTAGTCTTGTCGTCTTATTTCCGAACATCGCAGGTGCTAGGAGGATCAAGATGACTTAAGATTGTTGATGCGTTCTGTTTTCTCTTCCTCTGACGACTCTCAAGGTGGTGCTTGGAGATCTTCCGGGATTATCTTCTCGTAGGAGGTCTTCGAGAATTGAGTGGAAAGACGCAGTCTTTCCACCTTAGAGATTTACTTGGGGTCGTCGAGATTGGGGTAGATCCTTCGTCTTGGAGAATTGGTGTGACAGTTGAATTGGGGTCTTCGAGTGAAGCCTGATTGTGACTACCTTACTAGGGAGGTTACTTAACGAAGCCGAAAGGGTTAACTCTGCGTATGTTGAGAAGTTAGTGACGCTTCTTCTTGATTTTTTGTTGAGGTGGTGGCCTTTTTGCTTTAGGGGGGTTGTATTATCTTGAAAACTTGGTGTTTCTTCAGTTCAAATATGGAGTAGAGGCGTTGTCTTAGGGAATCCTTATCTTCGGGATTTTTGGGGTGTTGGTTTTATGGTGAGTACTTCCCGTTGATTCGGTAGAGGGTTTAATGGGATCGTAGCTCTTTTGGGGGCGGTTAAAATTAAGGAACGGATAGGGGTTGTCAGAGATTTCTTTACGTGTCCATCCTGCTGAGGAGAGGTTTCGGTTTATGGGATGAGGGGTGTTGGTGTCGGGATACACCATTAAGGTGGTCTAAGCTTAGAATAGGATGATAAGCAACAAATTCCAAGCATTATATAAGCACATGACAAACAAACAAGGCATACCATAAGTACTAAGGTGTGACTACACGCCATAAGGGGAATCCTATGTTAAGGATACTAATCCTAAGTACGAACGTTATGGGGATCTTGACTTTTCTCTTCTCATTTGGTGTCGTTGGTGCCGTACTTGATCTATTTGGGGGCGATGGGAGGACTTCGTATGGCGATCTTGTAGGGTCCTTCGTTGTTGGTAGCATCCTTTCGTTTGCTTGTCTCTTCGTCTATGTACCTCCGTATTCACAGCTTCCAAGTCGTACTTGTTTTTGCAAATGAATTATTGAACGTAGACGAGATATAGAGTAAGCCATTTTAAAAATAGTTGAAGTGAGAGAGGGTAAGATAAGAAGTCTTTTGAAAAGATTTTGAGAAAATAGTTTTCGAAAGCCGGTGTTTTTCTGAAATAGTGGTTGTCTTGTCTAACGTCCATGCTAACTATGGTCTCCTACAGTCAGGATGGCTCTGATACCAATTCTATGAGACCTCGGATTTACGATCTGAGAATCCCCGTTATGCCTGCAATTCATGTTCCCATGACTAGTGAGACGTGAGCATAACCGACCAGTATCATTACAACATCCATTAATAATGAGTACAAGTACTTACAATAGTGCTATTACGGCGATACACCGTTAATAGCGGAAGTCTCCAAGAGCAGAGCCCATGCCATGTCTTAACCTACAGGCTACTGAATGGGAAGACGGCCTAGCTCGCATAGACGTCAACTTCTCATTTTTTCTCGATCTTCTAAAAATATGGCCAAGTAGATAGCCAGGGACAGTGCCGGTGAATACTTTGAATGTACTCGAAAACCACCTTAAGAGAACAATAATAAAAGATATGCAATATGGCTGTGGTAGGATGGCTCCATTGGAGGTTGTTTTATGAACTAGTTTCTCTGGTAGATATAGCATGTCTATACCTTTGTTGAAAACTTTTATAAAACATTTTGGAAACCTTTTAGAAGAGTTTTAGAAAATACTAGGATTGTGTCACCCATTTTCTTTTCCTTCCGGCCATCACATGACCAAACTCCTATCCTCCATTTTCCTACCATCTCATGGTCAAAACATTTCCAACCCTTTACTTTCCTGAAGTCCTTTTTGAAATCAAAACCAGCACCGCTCTATAGCAACCTTTCCAACTGTCCATGACCGTGGACAAGGCTTTCCGAATAGGTTTACACTCTGCAGAGGTTGTACATTTTACCCACATCATCCGATTATCCTGCCCTAATCTACACCGATCATGGTTCAAGTAACTCGTCAAGACTCTCCGGATGCCACACTAGTATAGGCCCTACCCTATGAGTTGTTCCTCTCAACACCAGGGCGTCGGGATCCACAGACCAACCAGAGTGCTCCCAACTCCTCCAGAGCTGGCACTTTCAATGAGAGGCTCATAGTATCGCTCGGCTGCTCCCGAGGGAAGTTCCCAATTCCTCCAGGTGACTGCCTTGCTGTTGACCCTTTACGTAAAGGAACCCCGGAATTCGAGGGAGATGATCCCTTATAAGTAGCCGTGAGAATTCCCATACTAGAGTAGCAATCTTCAAATCCAGCCCTGTCTCATTCCAGAATAATGTGGTTGCACGGGTTAATTGTTTAAGCAAAACTGCAAAGAACCGGGTGCGTTTTCGTAAAAAAATTCCTCCATGTTTCATCCAACCTTTTGGTAAAACAAGCACCTTTCTCATTTTTAAAACCTATCTTGGTGGGTCAAATCTCACCAAGGTTTTCTCATAAAATATTTTATAATCATCTTCTCGGGGTCTTCCCATCCTATAATTTTACTTAGGCTAAAACGGGGTCTTCAAAGGGGTATCGTGTTATACATCATCTACCAGACTAGGGGCAAATAGGTGTCGGCAAGGGGGTTGTACTTAGTAGTACAAAAATGGCTAATGGTTTGGATGAGCCAAACATTCCCACGTATAAAAATACTAGTAAAACCATGCAATTTATATGAACAAGTACATAAAACATGTATGAGTATAAAAGTAGGACAAGGGCTTATGAGCAAGAAGATGGCTTGCCTGTGATAAGAACGGTGGAATATATGTCCATGGAATTCTTCTTATATTACCATAATAATAATAAAAAACACCATGTTCTTCGGGTCTTTGATATAATCGCAACTATCATCGTCAAGGACCATACATGCAAACAAGCAAGGGCACAATCAATACCAAGACAAACAAGAATCATAGCATAAAACAAACAAACAAGATGTACATGTTAAAATTTAGTATGGTTTAGAAGGAATGGATTTATAAATATTTGAATGTGGCTTGGGGACATTTGGAGGAATTCCCATGATTTATAGTTTAGGGGCAAGGTAGAGGAGAGTTTTAGACCAAGGCCGCATTCGGTATGATATTATTTTATAAAAATGATATCAGCAGATAGGTATTGATAAAATGAAACCAATAAATGTGGTTTCACTATTATATTAATTATCATTGATTTATAATGGATTTCCTAGTGAATAAAGCTCTAGTTTTGGGAAATAATTCACCTGATTAGTTCTCGCGTCGCAAAAATTATTTACTTTGATACTTAGGTATTATTTGATGGAATGAATCAAGGGGAGTTGGAATCACCCCAAAATATTTTATAGAATGCCCTTAGGAAATTCCCCAAGGAAATACTGGATAATATTTGTCTTTTTCACCAGATTAAATCTATAAGTTATTTTTATATTATTTTAATGGCACATGCTAGGTATTTAGGATACCACTCTATAGAAATTGGAATCATCCTTTTTGGAGTTACAGAACTAATGTGGCGATTTTATTAGTGAATAAACTATGCACATAAATGTTTATTTCACCATAAATCATGAAGAGATCAATAAATATTGTGGTCCTAGTGTTTCATACATATTGGAATGTCGGTCTACTAGGAGTTGGAATTACTTTATAACCCATTTTGGGTTGACCAAGAGAAATTCTTAAAGGCAAAAAGATGTTGTTTTTGTTATTTTAACCAAGGGCATTTTAGGAAGCAAAATTACATGGGGCTAGGTTGTCATGCAAGGTATTAGAATTTACTTGCAGTACAAAAAGGATTTAAATTGAATAGGATTTGTAAAACTCTCTGTACTAATTAATTACTAAAAGAGGTACATGTTTGTATTATTTTTCCTAGAAAATATAAGCATAGATCTGGATATATTTTTGTGCTATGTGTTGAGGAAAACCTTGGGGAATATGGCAAATTTTATGTCTGGCAGAAACTAAAAATTTACATTTTTGGTTTTGATATAAACTAAAGAGCAGAAATCAGATCCGAGAAGTTTTTCAAAAAAAACAAAGAAAGGGAGCTCGCATGAGCCGGTTCTAAAGTAAGATGGGCCGGAAGAAGGGGATTCGGCCCACGCCACATGTCATCGCGTGCGGGAGCTGCGGTTTAAAGTCTCGCGAGGTAGGGCCTGCTGTTAGCCGGAGCGAGGCGCCGAAGGGGTATTGAGCATCGCAGACCGTCCAATCAAGTAAAGATCAGCGATCGTGGCTCGTCGTCCACCTCTCGCTACCTGCGATGGGACCTAACCCTAGAGGCAGCTTGGACGGGTCATGGAGCTCACATGTGCGCCTATCGGTGGCGGGGAGGCGGCTGAGGAGAGGCGGTGGTCGACGGTGACTCTAGCAATGGGCGGCAAAGGGGTGCTTGCACCGGGAAGGGAAATCGCGAGCGGATCTCGACGTGGCTGACCTTAGGGGCTCACTAGAGGTGGTCCAGATGCTGCTGCATGCAATAGAGAGGGGAACCATTAGAAATAGGAGAGAGAGGGGAGTGCGATAGGACGACATGCAAGGAGAGGAAGCTCGGGAGAGGGGACACGCACAGGATCTCGAAGATGGTCGGGAGGAGGAGCTCTCCTTCTCCAGTGACTTACAGAGATATGGGCTAGGTGAGAGAGCTTTGGAGAGATAGTGGGAGGTAGAGGAGTGGAAAGGAAGGAGATTGAGGTGTCCAGGGTTGCATGCAAGCATGAACCCGAGAGGATCTTTTCTCCTCCTCCATGGTGATGGCAGGCAATGGGCGAGATCTGGAGGATGGGGATGAGTTAGATGAGTGGGAGAGAGGGCAAATGAGGACAAGGGAGGCACTGGATGGCCTTTGACTATTTATTTGGGGGAGGGCATGGTGTATGGTGCACTAGGATCATCCATGGAGGGGTCTTGGTCCATGGCTTCCCCATTGGGCAAGCTGGGCGGTGGAGGGGTGTGTGGGGTAGCCTCTGGTCGTGCTAGGTGATAGGGAGTGAGAGGAGAGCTACTGCTATGGCATTAACAAGAGGGGATAAGACAAGGAGGCTTTGTCCCCTCTCAACAAAAGCAAAAGGACAAGCACTAGGGTTTGGTCACTATAGCTCTATAGTGACACGACCAGGGGGAGTGATTGTGGTTGGTGTGTGTTTATTTGACAAGGTTTTGTGGTGCTTGGAGGGGGGTAGTTCATGTTTTTGAAGTATTTCCATTCTTGGCCTTGATGATGTTATGAAGAGCTTTGAAAAATATTCATCTCGGCAAGCTAGGGTAATGATGGTGGTGGATATATATGGTCATGAGTTACCTCCTTGAAGAGATTTGAAAACTATTCATCTCGGCAAGCTAGGGCAATTATTTCTTGTTTCTGCCATTTAAGAAAAAGCACAAAAATAATTAATATAGAATCTCAAAATTTATTTTTGAGATGGGAATATGGGGTATGATGTATAGTACTCAATTGTGCATTGATTTGGCATGGTGATTTGGAGAAAAACAAATTTTCCATTATAGACAAAGATTTTAGGGTGCCAAATGTGGAATTTAAATAGTTTTAGGATCCAAATAATTATGGCAATTATTTTGTGAATTATCTTGTCCAATGTAGATGATGTAAACTTGATTTATATATCATGTTCAACCTTGGATTTTGAATAATTGTGGTGAAAAAGGATGGAAACAATATTTGGGGAAAATATAGGGTTTTGATATTGTTATGCCACCTAAACATGCTGGGATTAGTGAGCTCAGAGCTTAACTTGATACAAGGGATAGATGGATGGATATACAAATTTATATATATGATCTTGATGCCAAGAGTTATGCTTGGTTGTATTTGTGGTGGTCTAGATTTGATGGCAAACTTTGTTGAAATTAAGGTTGCCATAGTAGATGTGCCATGATGCCTCATAAACCATGTGGGTTTAAGAAGCACAAGGATCCAATGGAAACAAGTGAAGGATGAATTGATAGAACATGATTGGTAGATCATAATCATGCAAAGGGTTGGTCAATGGGAGGTAGAATATGGATGTGAGCTTCTGCCAAAGTAGGCAAGATGATAAGATTTGCAGAAAAGATAGTTATCTTAACTACAAAACCATCATGGATCAGTGGGAACCAGAATGGCTAATCCAAGGGTAAGAGTGGTCTTTGGTAGTAATAATTATGTATTACAAGATTTTTCAAGTACATTCTCAAGAATTCACAAATATTAGAATGGGTGGAGTCTCAAATATTTAATCCTGATAAGGATTTCAGACTTAGCCATTTTGGCAGATTTAGGGTTTTCGACTAGATTACAAGTGTAGATGATTCTGAGAGAAATCTGGGTTCCGCACTCATGATCAAGGATATGATGTTGAAGTATTAACTAAGTAGATAGGATCCATGCTTAGATTGGGTCTTCTCTGAGTATGAAACTGTCAATAGGGATTAGCCCTGGATTGATCTGATTAAGTAGATTTGAGATTCACCTGAGTCACTAAAGATAGATTGCGTTTGGGTTGCTCAGTTTGGGATTGAACATCTCAACTATTGATTGGGTCCGTAAGGATGAGCTCCTAGATGGGCTCATGCTACTGCCTAAGCAAACAAGGCAATCGGCAGATCAAGGGAATTCATCAGACAGCAGATCAATGCAATTCATCTTACCAGCCTATCCAACTATTACTAAGGTTACCATCAAGTCTAACCTGAGTTATGCATGGGTATTTTTAATTGGTTGTGCTTTGAAGTAAGATAAGGACCTCTTGGTATTTCTACCAAGATTGGAGTGAAGAGGTTTTAGGAAAAGGTTTTTGAAAACCTAGAGATAAGAGTAGTTGAGTGTTCTATCTTTAAAACTTTAGGAGATTATATATAGGTCTCCATAGTTTAGTTAAAGAGAAACTAATAAATTATTTTGGTTTATCATAATCATCTTGGATCAGTTTTGAAATGCCAAAACATTTGAGAATATGAAAGATGAGCCAAGACATCTCTTTTGTAAAATAGCTTTGGTCAAATAGTGTTGAGATGAGAAGTATTTCACCTAATAAACAATCAGTTGCAAGAACACAAGCAAACAAGTAAGCAAGCATTGCAACATTTAATAAGAAAAAGTTTTTGTTCCCCTGATTTTTGCATTTTTGACAAAATATCTGGATTGCTGAAATTGGGATGTTACAATGGTGAGGGGTGTGGTGCTCCAAATTTAGCATGACATAACTTCCTGGAAAGTGGAAAACACCGAGAATATTTCCGCATCAAAATATTTACTGGATATGGGTTCATTAGGACATGAGCATATCGGGAACATAGGTGCAGAGGCAAGCATTGAAATAACTAACGAACTGCGACAATTCAACAGCGAATCCTCCAATCTTGCGGTGATGTTTTCAAGCGATTCAGGGTATCAAATTGAGTGTAGTGTGTCGTTGTGACTAGCTTGTAGTTTCTACAATAGAATACCTTGGAGTGATGCACTGGAGGTAGACGCTGCAAGGCATGCCCATGTGAAGAACAAAGGGAGTTCCGCCAGTTTTTGACTGTTATAAAATTCAGAAAAAATGCTGAGATCGAGCTATATTTTCCAGATGATTGCTAGAGTTATAGTCGTCGGATTGGTGCATGTGATAGCTCGAATTGAAGAGGGAGCATGCCTCTATAGATTGGTGGTCTCAAATCTTCTTGAAGAGGACCGAGATGGGCGCTAGGACAATGTGAACAACACAACAGAAACGGTAACTACACGCTCCGCGGCGGCACACAACAGCGAGGTACCGCAACTCAGACCATGGAACCTCTTACGGGGGCCTCACCAGCACCTTGCAGCTGCAAGGGGAGGGCTTGGGGTGATCGCAAGATCATGTGGGTGGCATCGGGTCGCTAGCAGAACAAATGGGCGGCAGCGACGCACGGGACTGCTTTAGGCCTTCTCCTCCACTCTTCAGTTGCTTCAAGGCTCCAACATCTCGACTTGGTGCTACTACGGTTTGTGGTGGACTATGGCTATGATAGGCCAGCGGCACGGCAAGGCGGCCACGACCTTGGTAGGGTTTATAATTTCTTGCGATGGAAGAAGATGGGGAGAGTTGGATCGAAATCTGGATAGAGGAGTAGTGGTTGGTGAATGCCTCTCTTCCTCGCTTGATGTATGGCCAAAAACAAAAGTAGGGGCACGCGCACGAGCTTGGCGTGGGCGAGGAACTCATGTTCAGTAGCAAGGGGAGAGATAAACAGGAGGTTTCTTATTGGTTGTGTCCACCGATTCAAGGGGGTTGGTTGGTCTCGTTTGCTGGCCAAGAAAAATGGTAAAAAATGGGAGAGAGATGGGTGTGGGTGGACAAACACGCACATGGCATGTCACATGCACATGTATGCCACGGTTGATCTAGCTAGGTGTAGATGGAGTTGTGGTGTGTGTGGTGGGAACACACACGGTAGCTTGGATTAGATTAGCTTAGCTAGGTGCTTATGTGTAGAACAAAGGGATTTAAGAGAATATGAAATGAAGAGAGAAAATATTTTATTATTTCATGTGATAAAGAATTGTGCACGTTATTATATATGGCACTAGAAATAAAATAAGAGGAAATTGTCGCATGTATGTGTTGGTGGGATTTAAGAGAATATGTGGCAAGAGAAAACATAAAAGGACATGGAAAAATTATATATGGGTGACAAGGGGATATGGGATGGCATGGTAATATGTAGAACATGTGGCATAATTCAGGTGTACAAGGAACGAGGGTGTACGTTGGCATGTATGAAAGCATGATGGTCTCATATTAGGCACATGTGTTAAAAGAGAGAATATGAAAAGTTAGATAGGATATATCACATTGAATAAATCAATAAAATCACAAAGCCAAAATAGGAGTTAAGAGCAAAGATACAAATGCCACATATATATGTATGGTTGGAATTAAAGGTGATATCAAAGGAAGGTGATATGGCATGTTAGTACAAGGAGTGAAATAAGAGGTATGCCCTCAACTCAAATTGGGCATTTGCATATAATATGAAAAACCAAATACAAGATATTAAGTATTAAATAAATTTAATAAGGCAACACATATGAAAGAATAACCAAATGAAGCGGTTTTAATATAATGCTCAGATGCAAGGTGGCATGGTGATATGAGCATGACATTATGATAATGCAATAATGGCATGTAGGATGTAACAATATATATTAAATCACGTAGCATTACAATGTTAGATAATTGGGATGCTACATAGATAGAGCTCGGGCAGCGCTCATGAGCTGGTCAACTGCTGCCAATTTCTCCTCGCACTGCTTCGCCTCCAGCTTGAAGCGCTCAAGAGCCTATAGGGCGTTATTCTCTTTGGTCTCTGACATGCTGCGGCTCTTCTCGAGAGAGTCCAGCTGACAGAGCACCTCATTGTTATCCTTTGAAATCAAAGCAAAGGAAATAGTCGAATTGACAGTAACGTTACTTACCTTGGGGCTGCTGAAACTCTGCTTCCAGGCGTACATGTTGCTGACCTAAGCTAGTCATCTCTCGCAAAAACGGCTGGAAAATGAAGCTCGTATTAGAAGAGATAGACTCAGGGGCTGGTCATAGTATCTCTAAGATACTTATGTGTTCACCCGAAGATTATGAAGGTCCTATAGTGGTTTTCCATGCAATAAACCTGCGACTGTCGAGGTTGGAGTAACTCGAGGAGCTACCGCCATAGGTGGCCGCTGTCTTCGGGAGGGTGTCGCTGCTTTCGCTGTCGTGTATTTGGAGTTTACATCACCCTTGTCCTTGACGAACTCATCCCGGGTGGATTCCCTATCGGATGCAGACAACAAAACATATTCATCAGGAAAAAAATTTGTGAGATCCTGGCACTTGGCTTAATAGGATTGATAGGATACCCATACCAACAAATTGCAACTTCTTTTTCAGAATCTCGTCTAAAAATAACTCTGAGGTTAAGAGTTCTTGGCCTGGAGCAATTTGAGGATGGATGACTGATGACTGCAAGTGCACAGAACGGTTGTAGCTAGTTTCGAAATAAATATATCGATCCCACAGGGAGGAGGAGTCCGAAGTCTAGGAATTCTTGAAATAAATACTGAAAATAGAATTGCTAAATAAAATTCTAAATGGCAAGATAAAATGCAAGTATTGCATAAAAAGTTGTTTTGGGTTTTTGGTATAAGAGAGCAATGAGTAAATTAAACAAAACTGAATATAGAAAATAAGTATCGCGTATGTAAAAGAGATTTGAAACTTCAGTGGGAAAAGGCATTCTCAGAGATTAGCGGGTACACCACTAGCATTATAAAGGGCTAAGATAAAGATTATTATTCTCAACTATGTATGTGTGAGAGTAAATCCGTATTTGGAAAAAGAGGCAGCAACCACTGGTCAAATCATCCTCATAACCACAACAGACACCAATCAAAATCAATTGAATTACTGCGCTATTAAGGGACATAATTCCGCGGGACGTATCCCATGTCATGGATAGTGTTTTGTGAGTTTCCTAGATTGCCAAGTTGATACGTAAGGAGTGTCAACATCTTTATAGTCACTGTAAGTGCTAACATCCCTACGTCTACCAACAATTAGTTCCCTCTATCAAGTTCTCACAAGAGGAAAATATTGAGAGGTCGACTTCTCCCAACATCAATATGTAGACAATCTAACACATGATCACATGGATGAATATCAAAATAAAATTTATCTTATTTCAATCTCATGCTAGGGTTTCTCCATCTCCCCAATAACTACTGATCTACTCAGACATGCAGGCACTCAACATCATGGTAAAAGTAATGAAATCTATCATAGATGAATAGTACTTGTATAATTCCACAACGAGTACAGGAATTACAACAAGATCTAGACAAGATGTAGATGGGATGGATGGAGATGGTGGTGTGATGACCCACAAGTATAGGGGGTGTATCGTAGTACTTTCGATAAATAGGAGTGTCGAACCTAACGAGGAGCAGAAGGTGTTGACTAGTGGTACGGAGCAGGAAATCTCTGTAAATACTAAAAAACGGATTTTTAGGGGTTTTTGATAAAGCTAAGAAACAAAGTGCAAGTAATAAAGACATGGGATATGTCTTGTGAGTAGTTCATCTAGTTCTTGAGGACATGGCAGAAGTCATGTTGTTAGTAGTGAATCTGTGATGAGTTATTATTCAATGGTTTAGTATTTAAGTTGTGGTGCTATTCTTCTAGTGGTGTCATGTGAACGTCAACTACATGACACTTCACCATTTATGGGCCTAGGGGTATGCATTGTGTATTTGGATACTAATTGTGGGGTTGCCGGAGTGACAGAAACCTGAACCCCGTTAGGACACCTATGCAGAAGGAAGCGTAGGATTTGGGAGTTTAAGGCTGTGGTTAGATTTATATCTTAATTACTTTCTTGTAGTTACGGATGTTTGCAGGGGGTTTAATCACAAGTATGTATTAGTCCTAGGAAGAGCGGTATGTTAGCACATGTTCACCCACACAACACTTACAACACCAGAGAAGAGTACTCAGCTATTTGAAGTGACATCACTTGACAGAATTCCCATGTGTCCTCGATAAAGTCTGGTCCTTATAAGTATTTCCATCGGCTCGTACTTTGCTAAGAAAGGATTGGGCCACTTGCTCCATTTGTTCGTTACTTTTGTTACTTGCTCCTTGTTTTGTTGCCTTGTCAGAAAACCAATAAAAATCTGTTTGCTAAGTATTCATAGGGATTTCCTGCTCCATACCACTCTTCAGCACCTTCTGATCCTCATTGGGATCGACACTCCTATTTATCGAAAGTACTACGATACACCCCCTATACTTGTGGGTCATCAATACTATTTTCTATCACCGTTGCCGGGGAGTGAAGTGCTATTGAAGAGTGGAACTGGTAAGGGAAACTTTTGCTGTAAGTATGCTTTTGTTACTGCTTGTTACTTTGTTGCCAATATGGATAACCCACTTGGTTTTCTATTTTCGAAAACTACTAGCATTGCTAGGGTAGTAGATGAACCACCACCTGTTGAGATAGATCCTTTTAAGATACCTACAAGTAATGTTAATCGTGTTATGGATAATTATTATTTTGGGGATGGAACTTCCATCCTGGTGATCACTTGCTTTTTATCCATGAATTATGCGGGTTGTTTAAGTGTGTAGGTATCACAACTGAACAGGTGAAGAAGAAGTTACTCTCCATATCCTTGAAAGGGAGAGCTGAAGAATGGTATAAGCTGCTGAAGAATGGACAATCCATGGAATGGGAGGAGATGGCATCTCTCTTTTACTCTAAATTTTGTCCTCCCAGTGAAATTCATAAGGATAGAAATATTATATATAACTTTTGACCTCTTGATGGAGAGAGTACAGCTCAAGCTTGGGGAAGATTGAAGTTACTAAAGCTCAAATGTCCTATTCATGAACTCCCTAACAATATTATTCTCAATAACTTTTATGCTAGGCTTCCTCTTCATGATAAAGATTTACTAGATGCTTCTTGTGCTGGATCATTCACACGTACAAAGGAAGAAGCTAAATGGGATCTCTTAGACTGTATTTAAGACAACGCTGAAGCTTGGGAGAATGACAAAGGAAGAAAGTCAGGTATAAAATATGATTATGAATGCATTAAATCTTTTATGGGAACTGATAACTTCCGTGATATTAGCAATGAGTTTGGTCTTGATTCCCAAATTGTTGCCAACTGTTTTAAGGCCTTTGTCTCTTACATAGAAATTCCCAAGAATAAGTGGAATAAGTTCCATGATCCTTATAAAGATGTTGTTAGTCATGTTCCAGTTAGAAGTACTCAGGGTTGTACTACTAATCATATTGTGCCTGAACCTTATGCTGAGAAAATACCTTTTCCAGCTAAGGTAAAGGAGTATTCTATGATTATTAGTGCAAATAACAAAGGTACCATGAAAACTGTGGAGCCTGGTAAGCAATTGAATGTTGAACCTGTGGTAGCTATTGTGAAAGACACTGTCACTAGAAATAGAGAGGATAAGAACATTGTCTTCTGTAAAGACGCTTCTAATATTATCTCTCATCCTAGTAAGGCTAGAAAAGCTAGTGTGCATGTTCTTTCTGTTAAAATTGGTGATCATTGCTACTATGGTTTATGTGATATTGGTGCTAGTTCTAGTGCTATTCCTTATGAGCTTTAAAGCGAAATTATGCATGAGATTGGTCCTGGTGAGCTTGAGCAGATTGATGTGGTTATTCACCTTGCTAATAAGGAAACCATTTGCCCCATTGGCATTGTAAGAGATGTGGAGGTTCTTTGTGGTAAGATTAAGTATCCTGCTGATTTTCTAGTGCTCAATTCAGCAGCTAGCAAAACTTGTCCTATCATTTTTGGTAGACCTTTATTGAACATATTGGAGCTATTATTGATGGTAAGAAGGAAAAGTTTTTACTATGTTTGATGGAGATTCTTATAAGTTTAACTTTTGCAAATTTTCTAAAGCTCCTTGTGAAAATAGCTTGCCTAATAAAGATTTCAGGATGGAACAACTTGCTTCTATTGATCCAGTCTATGACCTTGGGCCTATTTTTGATGACTATAATGTAACACCCTCGCCTGATAAGGCTGAGTTCATGTGTATAGTGCCAATCCCTGGGTTCATTGGCACACATAGTACAAAATGATACCAAATATAATTGTGCATCATAAATACAGCGAATATGATCCAGAATTTACATTATTCATTCAAGTACACAGCGGAAAACGAATACAAGGTAGATCTCCATCCTTCAAATCTGCCACAGGGGAACAATTGTTGAGTGGACTCTTGCGACCTATGAACGATCACTTAGATATGATATAACCTGCAACATAAAACGTAGCATCCCCGAAGGGTCAATACATGAAATGTATGGCAAGTAGGCTAAAGTGGTTAACATCAGATCTATCAACTACATGCTTATTTGGCCAAGTGGAGTTCAGGCTCATTTGCATAAAGCAATAGTTTTATCCTAACATTTGTATGAAAGTAGTTTTCCAATACGATAAATAGGACACTCTGGTTCACTCCCACGTGCTCCTACCCAATTATGTTTACCCATCCAGTTTTAAGCATCAAGAAATAAGGTTGATTGAGAAATGTCATAGCATCAGTATCTGGTCACTCAAATTGTCAATAACCGGGGACATGGCTAAGCACTTAGTTTATACACCCTGCAGGGGTTGGTACACTTTACCCATATGACCTGGCCAACCCAGCTCGGACCATCACAATCTTATTGTGTGATGATAGGGAGAAGTCCAAGACGAGACAATTCGGGAAGAGCTTCCCAAACCCATCCACACACTGTACCAACCTACAATATTGTACATCTCTGGCTACGTAGGGTTCGAGTCGCCACAACCTACTAAGTCCAGCCAACCGCCCATTTCATTATTGGCACATGGTTGTACACGTAAGATACCAAATAAAGAAGTCAATCCTTTCACAATACTCTAGGCGGCATTCCCCACCATAAATCCACACTCGATGACCCAATCAAAGCCATTTCGCCTAGGTGGTTCATTAAAATCATGTTTGTTTGTCATTTAGCAAAATATAATCCTTTCAAAACATATAACTATAGAGGTCCCAACCTTTAATAAGGTAGAGATCCCTGTGTTTACAATGCTAGTCCCTGGATCAATAGCTAGCATCCACAGTTAAGATGTAATATAAAGAAACAAAGGTCATAATACAACTTTATAACCAGGAATAAAATAATATATTACATCTTACATAGCTCATTTGGCTATCTCATTACAATGCAGCAGAAATAACTATATAGCATGGAGTCCTTCATCTTCAAAGTGCCACAGGCAGTCATGTTGGTTGTAGAGTTGTAATCCTATTTAACACACTTCACTAACATCAAACAAACCTGCAACATAATAAGTTACAGCCACAAGGGTCAATACATTTGAATTGTATTGGCAAGTTTCACTACTATGTAGAAATAAGTGGATCCTATCATTACATGCATATTTGGCTAAGTAGGGTTTAGGCTCATTTGCAGAAAGTAGTATAGTTTTGTCCTATCTTTTCAAAATAGTTTTGCTCTTTTGAAAATCTTTCTGAACTCCTTGGAAAACTCCAAGTGCTTCAAACCCCTTCTTGTCACCATCAAGTTTTACTTTGAGAAATTGGAATGTCGAGATCTTCCATAGATTCAGGCCTTAGTTGCTCAGAGTTGTCCGTAACCGGGGACACAGCTAAGTACTTAGAATTTGATCTTCTGCAGAAGTTGTACACTTTACCCACATGACACAATCTCATCTTGATGCCACCAGTGTCCGCTGGATAAGTACTCACCAAGATGGAATCTTGGATTGAGAATGTGACAAAGTCTTTCCATAGAAGTCCTCCCAATACACAATGCTTGCTTGTCTTCCAGGCACCAATGTAGGGTTTCAAGTTCCCTTACACAATTCTAGTTAACCTGAATATGCCAATGTGTGGGTCTTCCACTATGTAGTTGACTAAGCCAGAGCCCATTTAGCATGTGGTTGTACACGGAAGCCACTGTACGAGAAACATGTTCAATCTCTAAGTCCCTGGGTGGTTTTCTTCTAGTGCACATACAAAAAGAGATAGCCATATAAACATGCTTCCTTTTGTTGCCACCTTGTCCAAGCTTGAGTATCCTTGTCCACCCAGGTGGTTCATTGAGTACTTGTTTTATTATATAAAACATAAATCTTTTCAACTCTTCATATAATCATATCATGTATCCCATCCCAATATATATAGCAGGGCTAAGCATACTACAACTACATTGTTTCCACTAAGGGAGATATAAGGGTATCCTATTAGGATTTAGCATAGCATAAAATATAGTAAACCTTTCCATGCATGTTACAAAATCCACTAAGTGTAATGAAAATAGTAGGACATGGATGATAGTGTCACTTGCCTTAGTAGTTGGTGGTGTTGGTACACTCTTCACAATAACACACTTGACAATCAACACAATCTATCAAGCAAAACAACCAAGACAAAACATACACAAGATCAACACTTATGGCAACACAAAAATCATGCAAAGTATGCAAACATGCAAGATGATAATTTTTATCGTACCAATTTTTATAACAAGGTTCTGAACATTACTAAGTGATTTATTGACATTTTATATTTTCAAGATTAAAAATGCAACCATTTGTGCAATTGTAGCAATTAGCAATATTTTCTAACAGTTGAAAAGTACGTTCTCACTATAATATAATAAAATTATATTTTTCTCTTACTGTAGAGAGGGTTCAATATACAACCATTTGCAAAAGGAATCACTTAAAAATAATTTACACAACAATTTTTATACTCAAAATAGTCCACAAATGGTTCTGTATAAAACGTGATTTTAACAGACTCAAAAATACCGAATTATAGGTCCACTGTGTTCTACTCGTTTTTGTGAATCCATAGACATATTATTTGCTAAATTGGATATACAGAACTAAAGATATAATTTTTATGGTGAAAATGACCAATTAAACTATTTAATTTATAAATCAAATTTTTTTTACAGAGAATAAGTAATATTATTGCAGAAATGGATTCTACAGAATCTCAGCTTTTCAAGTATACCAAATTTATAATTTTTGGACTTCTAAATCTTTTTCTATAAATTATACAAGTTCATACTAAAATCCGGAAAAGTCAAACTCGGGAATTGACTGAAATTGACTTTGACTAATCTGACTAAGTTGAATGTTGACTACGCTGATGTCATGATGATGTCAGATTTGACTATAGAAAAAGTTGCTCGGATGGAAAAACTTTCTACATGAAAGTTGTAGGTAACAACTATATTTATCTACTGTTTAAAGGAAATTGTGTTTGGAGCAACGAGGTGGGCGTAAAATGGATTATACCTTCTAAGATCTGAATCTTTGACCGTGTTTTTCTCTCTGCTCGATGAACGAAACGAGGTGAAACCAGCGGGAATGGAACCGTCTTGACGAGGGGAACAACTTCCGTCTTCAAGCCGCCGCGATCCGAGGTCGTCTTGAAGGTCTATTTTGGTGGAGAATATTAGGACGAATTTTGGATGAAAATGGAGGTATGATGAGTTGAAAACTTTAAACTTTCCTGTAGTAGGGTTTATATAGGAGGGGGGTGGGGGCTGGATTAAAGGAGATTAAAGAGGGAGAGGAATTAGGGGACATTTAGTGCAATTTAGAAATGCAATTAAGAGTCATTTAGGAGCATTTGATAGAAATAAGGTGCTCCTTATTTGCTCCTTCACGTGCATACTCCCTCCTGGTGGAGCCTTGGCCGATCGGCCTGGTTGGGCCGGCCCATTTTGGCTGTCCTGGCCGGCTTTTTTTTGTTTTATATTTTTTTCTATTTCTTAATTCTTTCATAACTATTGATTTAGAGCTCCGAATTTACTGATTCAAATTTCTGTGGGTTTGTAAATTCATGGGCAATATTTTAGGACATAAATTTTATATATTTGGAAATATTTATTTTTCTCAATAATTAATTAGTCAATTATTGTACGATTGCGTGTGTGCGATATTGGCCTAGTTGCAGGGCAATATATTTGGAATGACTTGGATTCTTTTCTTATTTGAACTTGATTCGATCTAGTTCCACTTTACATGGATAACCATGAATTAAAGTTTAAAAATATGAGAGGATAATTTTATAAAATCTTAAAATATCTCACATAGGCTATGGTGCGTATTTTAAAACGAGACTCTTTGCTTTTATTTTTGGTTCAAAACAAAACAAAGGTCGTTTGAAAAATGTAAATGAAGTAGTTAAGATGTATAGATGGTTTTTGGTTGAGAACATTTCTCAAGATTAAAAATAGATTTTTAAATACAGGAAGTTTGTGAAAAATATTTTGAACGGGAACCTTACAAATTAAAAATTTTAAGTAGAGGAGATATATGGATAATCTTGATGCTTGATCTTAGGGTTTTTGTTAAATGCTATTTTTATTTTAAGGAGTACCTTTATTTGGGCGAAAACATTTGTAATAATTTAAAAGGTTTTAATGTTTCCAATTAGAAGCAAAAAGTTTCTTTTCCCCATGAATTTCGACAATTGTTTCTTTTGTTTATTTATTTTTCACATTTCAAAATTTGGAAAATTTTGGGATGTGACAATAACTTTTCATGGTGTGATTCCCTTCCTCATCTAAATAGCATAGCTAAGCAATCTACCAATACGATGGCTCATAAACAAGGAATGCTAGGGAATAATATGGGACATAACATAGCATATACACATCAATTCCTACATATGCAATTCTATAAAAACATCTACAATGCATAGGAAAACAGTAGGACATTTATGACCAAGATAACACCACTTGCCTTTTGTTGTAGATGTAGTCGATTAGATAATCCTCACAATCCTCATAGATATAATGGTTACACTCGTCATAATCGCAATACTTGCAATCATAGTAGTTGCACTCCTCGCAATCTAACGTTTAAAGCAAACACAACAAACACACCATTCAAAACATTGCAACAATGCACAATAAAATAAAACAATGATAAGCAAATGCATGCATGATGATTTAACAAGTCACAATGGTTGCATTTAGTATTCTGAACATTATTATATTACATGATGCATGTGTAAAGTCATTTAATGCGCTAAAGCATTTATTATTAAAGTTATATCGATTTAATATGGTTTACCTCAATTTAATTGAACTATTGATGTTTCTGTTGTATTAAATTGTGAATGAAATTCTACTAGATAGGTAATACAATTTAGAGACGGTAGCAATTTGAATCACCTAAAAAGGAGTTATAGATATTTTCTTATGATTAGAACACTATTTCAACGGGTTTAAAGATTTCTGTGCGAATTTCTATTTTAATAGTACCAAATAATTTGGCATGCAATTTCTCTGTATAGATATTGTCAATACAAAACCTTAGCATTTGGATTCACCCTAATCGGAGTTGTAGATATTTTTCTATGATTTAATTACTACTTAATAGAGTTTAAATTATCTAAACATTTTACCATGTCCAAAAATAAATTTAATGCCAGATCTAAAATCTACACAAAATTGTGAATCTAGGGACATATTATTTACAATTTTCTGAATAGTATTTATTTTCTTATGAATTTATTACTCGAAAATACTATTAAAACTATTTAATTAATTCCAGTTAACTGTAGCGCAAAAGTTAAATCTAATCTAATATTAATAAACTACATGCAATTTTCTTCAATTTGATATATTATACATAATTTTTGGACATAGTATGAATTTCTTATGGATTGTACAATTTAGATCTATAACATGTAATTTTAAATTCGAACGGAATATTCCAGGAAATATTCCGCTAACTGGACAAGTTGACTTTGCGTGCTGACTAGGACTAGACGCTGACCTGACTTGATTCGTGGCGAGATCTGGTTGGCTCGTACCCCTTCATCGAGAAGATCTAATCTTGGCCGTCTGGATGAGATGAAGTGGCTAGAAAAGAAATTGGCTCCAAATCGGCTCGATTTTGGCCTAAAATAGATAAGAAAGAGATCTGTGTTAGAGAGACAAATCCGTAGGTCAAATTAAAAAACATACAACATGAAAGTTGTAGAGAATCATTAGAGCTACCTTTTCATCAAAGGAATTTGGATTTGAAGAAACGAGTGCGAGTAAATATTGGAATTATGCCATCAGATCTGAAATATTGCGTTGCGAAATTATCGGGCTGTGATGGATGACAAGAGGTGAGGTTTGTCAGTATTGAAATATTTCAACGAGATCTACAACTTTCGTGTTTTGGACAAAGGAAAACGACAAAGTCTAGATGGGTGAATAAACGAAATAAGATTCGGACATGTGTAGATTCGGGATTTCGAGAAGGAAAACTCATACAACTGTGGCTCCACGGGTTTATATGGAGGTTTAGGTCAGTGGAGAGATAGGTCTTAGAGGAAGAAACAAGTAGAAACAAACGAAAGTTGATTCAGAGTTATAGATAAAAAGATACAAGTGTTTGAATAGAGATAGGTTTAGAAAACTGATTTTTGCACACTTTTTAAAGCAAATCAGAGATCGATCAGTTCCCGTGCCTGGGTGCTCTGGTCGGCTGGCTAGCTGGGCCGCCCGCTGGCTTGGCCGGCCTAGTTAGTTTTTTTCTTTTTCTTTTTCTTTTTCTATTTATTTGTTTTCCTCATAACTTTCACATACAAACTCCAAATGATATGATTCTTGTTTCTAAAATTTTCTAAAATCGAATAGATCATTGTAGGATCATATTTGTAATATTTTTACTAGTTTTCAAGTAGTGAAATTATAAATATTTGTATATTTCATTTATTTATATCTTTATTTGTTTGTATTTATTCCATAACTTTTTCATAATAGCTCCAAATGAGCTCAATTTTGTTTCTAAAATTTTGTAATATTCATTGATCTTCTTAGGCTATAATTTATCAATAATTTCTGCCTTAGCAATATTGAGTTTTTATAAATCCAATTTATTTCCCTTTAGGAACAGAGTGGCATATACTATTTACTTCTTAGGGTTTATATGCAATGATGTTCATGCATGCTTCATGATTTTGAATTTTTGAAGTCTTGCACATAAATTGTATAAATAAATCCATGCCTTTTGCCTCTATGGCTACTTAGTTCATAACAAAATAATATAAGGTTTTGAATTCAAGGTTGAGAGGATTTTCAATTTAAAAAGTTTCTTTTCTTTGAGAATTTTTAACAAAGTCTAACAATCAATCAATCTTATTTTATTTATTTCACATTTCAGAATTAGGAGAATTTTGGGATGTGACAGACTACCACCCTTAAAATAAATCTCATCCCGAAATTTGGGAAGGCTAGAAAGAAAGATGGGAGGATTCACTAGGACGCTACCACCCTTAAATAAAATTGACTAGGTCAGTTCTTGAGGGTTCACTTGGCTCAATTGGTTCTCATTACATATTCTAAATTCCATGATTGATAGTTTCTGAGAAAGCACTTCTTAAACTAGAGAAACTCTCATGGTAGGCAAATAGGGAGCGTTTTCTTCACGATGACCATTAATAATGGTTGGAATCCATCCTTACCATATATTCCTACACTTAGCAATGAATGCTTCTGTAAAGGTGGAACAATGTACCATTCTATAGTCTAGGCTCAACGCCGGCTCTTTGCTAAGGCTAAAAAGACACTCAAGATTCACACATCCAACAATACCAGAGTGAATAATAAGAGTAGTAGGAATGGTGATCAATCCATCCTACACCCAAATAATTACCCTACATGAGGATAGGTGAATCGCGTGACTTATCACTCGGGCATCCTCACTTGCCTTGAAGAAGGTTTCCACGGGCACGAACTAATGCTCGATGTAGACTCCCATGTATTCAATCAACAAGGTACTACAAAACTAAACTATCGATACTTCAACTTTCAGGTTGGGTAATCTACTACAAAACATCATTTCAACACTTCATACTCCCACATCTTTTTTTTCCAATAGATAAAGCATTCTCCTTCCTAAATGCATTGTGTTGTCAAACCTTCCACTTAACACATTATTATATCTCCAAGGGTTCAAGATAGGGAAGAATAGATTCTATAGGAAAGAAACTACTAAGAAAATAATCCTACCCATAACTATATGAAGCAATCAATGTCACAAACAAGGAAACAATCATAGGAGATCAACACACAATCAAACACTTGTATAATAACATTACAGGGGTCTAAATATAGCAGTATATAACCACAATATAGTTTGATAGCATTGGGAACAATACTAGAGTAAAACATAGCAACATATAAGCAATAAACAAAATCTGTCAAAACGGTACAGCAAACTTCACGAATTTTTCTGACCGACTTAAACTCGTCAGGAATTTTAGCCAATTTTTGTGCATATACTACAGGTAATTACGCTCCAGATCCTATTTTTTAGATATTTCTGAGTTACCAATAAAATATGAAAAATCGCGTGGTACTACAAGTCTGGCAGAAAACTGCAGCAATAATCTCACGAATTTCAATCAAATTACACCATTAAAATAATTTTAAAACCACACGAAAACTCCAGCAACTTTAGAGTTTCAAAACAACAGATCCTAAACAAGGAATCACACAATATGGTTCAGTACAAACAAGCAAGCAACCTATATTGTCATACCACATAAGTTGAACAATATGCTAACACGATAGTGATGATCTCCTAAAGAGATAAAACATGGTGGTCTAGACCTAACCAAACTTGATGATATGTTTATGTATGTCATCTTATTTGTTCTATTACTTGTAGGCCAACTCTCATATAGTGATTTGTTTTATAGAAAAATACTAATAACATTTTCCAATTCATGTAGTTTTTATGGTAGATCACTTCTTCTGCTAATCAAATGAATGGACATCTACAAGTTTGAACAAGGAGAGGTGTTGGAAAAAGATAGACAAGGAATATAAGAACTCTAATAAGTATAAAATATGATAGTTCTCCTAATAGAGGTCTCCTATTGCTAATACATTTCTAAGGTCACGGTCCTACAGTCAACACAGAGCTCTGATACCATCCTGTAACACCCTCGCATGATAAGGCTGAGTTCATGTGTATAGTGCCAATACCTAGATTGGTTCCATGGCACACACATTACAAAATGATACCAAATATAACTGTGCATCATAAATAGAACGAATATGATCCATAATTTACATTATTCATTCAAGTACACAGCGGAAAACGAATAAAGGTAGATCTCCATCCTTCAAATGTGCCACAGGCGAACAATTGTTGAGTGGAGTCTCGCGACCTATGAACGATCACTCAGATACGATATAACCTGCAACATAAAACGTAGCAGCCCCAAAGAGTCAATACATGGAATGTATGGCAAGTAGGCTAAATTGGTTAACAACAGATCTATCAACTACATACTTATTTGGCCAAGTGGAGTTCAGGTTCATTTTCATAAAGCAATAGTTTTATCCTAACATTTGTATATAAGTAGTTTTTCAATACGATAAATAGGACACTCTGGTTCACTTCCAGGTGCTCCTACCCAATTATGTTTACCCAACAAGTTTTAAGCATCAAGAAATAAGGATGAGTGAGAAAATTCATAGCATCAGTATCAGGTCACTCAAATTGTCCATAATCGGGGACACGGCTAAGCACTTAGTTTATACACCCTGCAAGGGTTTGTACACTTTACCCATGTGACCTGGCCAACCCAGCTCGGACCACCACACTCATATTGTGTGATGATAGGGAGAAGTCCAAGACGAGACAATTCGGGAAGAGCTTCCCAAACCCATCCACGCACCGTACCAACCTATACTATTCTACATCTCTGGCTATGTAGGGTTCGAGTTGCCACAATCTACTAAGTCCAGCAAACCGCCCATTTCATTATTGGCACATGGTTGTACACGTAAGCTACCAAATTAACAAGCCAATCCTTTCTCAATACCCTGGGCGGCATTCCCCACCATAAATCCACACTCGATGACCCAATCAAAGCCATTCCGCCCAGGTGGTTCATTAAAATCATGTTGGTTTGTCATTTAGCAAAATATAATCCTTTAAAACATATAACTTTTCATGGTGTGATTCCCTTCCTCATCTAAATAGCATAGCTAAGCAATCTACAAATACGATGGCTCATAAACAAGGAATGCTAGGGAATAATATGGGACATAGCATAGCATATACACATCAATTCCTACATATGCAATTCTACAAAAATATCCACAATGCATAGGAAAACAGTAGTATATTTATGACCAAGATAACACCACTTGCCTTTTGTTATAGATGTAGTCGATTAGATAATCCTCACAATCCTCATAGATATAATGGTTTCACTCGTCATAATCGCAATACTTGCAATCATAGTAGTTGCACTCCTCGCAATCTACATTTAAAGCAAGCACAAGAAACACACCATTCAAAACATTGCAACAATGCACAATAAAATAAAACAATGATGAGCAAAATGCATGCATGATGATTTAACAAGTCACAATGGTCGCATTTAGTGTTCTGAACATTATTTATATTACATGATGCATGTGTAAAGTCATTTAATGCACTAAAGCATTTATTATTAAAGTTATATCGATTTAATATGGTTTATCTCAATTTAATTGAACTATTGATGTTTCTGTCGTATTAAATTGTGAATTAAATTTTACTTGATAGGTAATGCAATTTAGAGATAGAAGCAATTTGAATCACCTAAAAAGGAGTTATAGATATTTTCTTATGATTAAAACACTATTTCAATGGGTTTAAAGATTTCTGTACGAATTTCTATTTTAACAGTACCAAATAATTTGGCATGCAATTTCTATGTTTAGATATTATCAATATAAAACCTTAGCATTTGGATTCACCCTAATCGGAGTTATAGATCTTTTTCTATGATTTAATTAGTACTTAATAGAGTTTAAATTATCTAAACAGTTTACCACGTCCAAAAATAAATATAATGCCAGATCTAGAATCTACTCGGAATTGTGAATCTAGGGACATATGATTTACAATTTTCTGAATAGTATTTATTTTCTTATGAATTTATTACTCTAAAATACTATTAAAACTATTTAATTAATTCCAGTTAACTATAGTGCAAAAGTTAAATCTAATCTGTTATTAATAAACTACATGCATTTTTCTTCAATTTGATATATTATACTCAATTTTTGGACATAGTATGAATTTATTATGGATTTTACAACTTAGATCTATAACATGTAATTTTAAATTCGAATGGAATATTCCAGAAAATATTCCGCTGACTGGACAGGTTGACTTTGCATACTGACTAGGACTAGACGCTAACCTGACTTGACACGTGGAGAGATCTGCTTGGCTCGTACACCTTCATCGAGAAGATCTAATCTTGGCCGTCCGGATGAGATCCATTGGCTAGAAAAGAAATTGGCTCCAAATCGGCTCGATTTTGGCCCAAAATAGATAAGAAAGAGGTATGTGTTAGAGAGACAAATCCGTAGGTCAAATCGAAAAACTTACAACATGAAAGTTGTAGACAATCATTAGTGCTACCTTTTTACCAAAGGAATTTGGATTTGAAGAAACGAGTGCGAGTAAATCTTGGAATTACGCCATCATATCTGAAATATTGCGTTGTGAAATTCCCCTGTTGTGATGGATGAAAAGAGGTGAGGTTTTTCGGGACTGAAATATTTCGACGAGATCTACAACTTTCGTGTTTTGGACGAAGGCAAACGACGAAGTCTAGATGGGTGAATAAACGAAATAAGATTCGGACATGTGTAGATTCGGGATTTCGAGAAGGAAAACTATAACACCCTCAGAATCGGACCTATGCAAGTTTTAGCGATTCCCGCCAAACCCGCATAGAAACGATTCAAAGGTGCCCACCAGGCACTTTCGTGCGGGTGGAAAACGAAGTAATAACATTACACAACAGTCCTCGATGGGACCCACAAAACAGATATATATACAACACGACTCCATGAGTCAAGAATACAGAGATACAATACAAAGATCCAAATCACCTTGAAAACGGTAGAGCGTCCAGCTACAGACAAGATGCAAATGGGGATAAGAGCCCTGAAGAATAACCAATGGCGTCCATAACCCTGCCCAGGCCAAGCCGGAAAGGTAACCCCGCTAACGACGTCGATCTCAAAACCTGCTTAAACAAAAGGGGTGCCGACAAAGGGCAAAGGAAAAAGAGGGCGTCGATCTTGAGGCGATGCAGCGAGACTAGAATTCGGCGGTCCTCGCCTACGTAGGTATGGTGGACTGAAGCGGCAACGGCAGCATGCACTGAACAACTTATAGAGACTCGATACAACTGGCGGCTATCAGAGAGGGGTAAGAAAGACCTATTCGGAACCAACCTGATGCTACCACCAAACAAACCCATCCTGGTGTTTCCCCCTCGAGACCAAACGAGGAAGTCAACCGAGGAACTCACACCGTTGGTAGTTTTACTTATTCAGTTATCGTTGCAGCAATTACTAGTCAGGTTTAGGTAATCATCCTGATAAAATAAGCAGTGGGCAATTTTGGTTAACCATTCCGTTGTAGTTGCAATACTTACTAATCAGATACAATTGGCATGAGATATCCCAAACCCAGCAGTTGTTGGTACTTTTATTGAGCCATTCCGTTGTAGTTGCAATACTTACTAGTCAGGTACAATGGTCGCAAGCGACAACTCAATAAAGCAATTGTTGGCAGTTTTATTTAGCCATTCCATTATAGTGAAGCTGATTACTAGTCATTATAAAGTCAAATTTATATCACTAATTTAGTTATGGTTGTCTATGATCGAGATACTGTGCTCCAAGTCGTCCATAACCGCGGACACGGCTTTCAGAAAGTTTTACCCGGCCGGGGTGCACAAATAGCAACACACACTCGATCAACCTCGAAAAAACAAAATCAAAACCCAACGAGGCCTTCACGACAAAGCAATCACAGGATTCAGAAATATTTGAGGGGCCACCCTTGAGTACACCATAGCGAAGTTAGTGACTTGAGACGGACACGAGGTTTGTGGGGCGGTACATGGCAGGAACCCAAAATTGGGCTTGTCGATGCAGCGTAAGCGGTCACAATTCCTAACGATGATGTGCTCCTCCCACAATCGTAAATAAACAGTAACATGGCATAAGTACAGTATAGTAAATAAAACCTCAAACTAGTTTGTGGCCCCAAGAAATAAGACTGAATCAAGCTATGGCTCAGGGGGGTCCCATAAGCCTCCCGGATGTGGATATACGATAAATCAAGGAACAGTATCAAGCACTCGGGGTCCTCACGGGACACAAGTGGATGATTAACAACCAAATAACATCTATTGCCCACTGTGCCTGCCTTACCTACTTCAATTTTAGTTGTTAAACAGGAATTAAAGTGATCGATAAATAAAGCCATGATCATCGCCAACAACAAACATGCGGCAATACACCAACAACTGTGGCACTTGACGACACGCAACAGCACTTGAGAAAGCGACTACGACGCGCAATTCCATCTATCTACCAAACAACAGGTAATAGGATGTGTCCAAGGCAATATAAGGCTGCGAGGGATATCACGGGTACGAAAAACTAGAGCATCGCAACACAGATAGCAATAGATCAACAGGAGGGAATAAATACTATAAAAGTAAGATAGGTATAAAGGGGGAGATGCTCGCCTGAAAAACATTATCGAAGGTTCATCCGAAGGTCAGGGCGAAGCTCACATCAACTCAACGGCCTTATCCGCGAAGAAGCAAGACACTAGAAGAAACACCGGATGCAATATTTAATACTACGGCAAAAGATCGGGCATGATGCATGTATGATGCATGACATGGCAAAGGTGCAATGCAATTAGGCCATATTAAGCGGAACCGGGGTCCCGACAATTAATTAAGCGGTTCAAGTTATTTATCTACCCCGCAAATTAAATGTTGTCTTAACATGGCAGAAGATAGTACCGGTTCGCTACACCAATTTAAATGAGGCTAATATGAGACTAGATTTGCCCGCATATGGGCCCCATATTTAATTAGAGGTGAATCGGCATAAGGCCCCCAAACCACACAAATATGCATGCGAGTATGAAACTTTAATATGCAACAAGTTGGATTATATTATAAAATAGGGTTTCGGGAAGGGGTTCACACATTAGGGTTCGGCAGATCTTGGGGTTCCGGAGTTCGGGGTCGGGTCTCAGGGTTAAGGGTTCGACGGGATCGGTCTCGGACATCAGAAGTAGATCTTGTCGCATCCGCGGTGGTCGGGCCATGTTGTTGGTCTTGACGTCTCACGCGGAGTTCTTGGCGTTTCGGGAGGAAGTACTTGTTGCATCGGGGTCTCGGTGTCCCCGGGTCCGATTGAAGATCTCGGCGTTTGGCAAACTGCGAAGTAGACCTTGGAGTTCCGCGATGGTCTTGTCGATTTCCTGTCGAAGGCCTTGGCGCTTCGGATCGGACTTCGGTTCAGGGCCTCAGGGTCTTGGGGTTCGCGTCCGTGTGGCGATCTTGTCGTTCCGGGTAGGCGTCCGAGGGAAGTACTTGGTGTGTCGGGTTCGGTCTTCGAATCCATGCCGAAAGCCGTGGCGTTGGTGGCAGACTCAGGTTCAACACCGATGGTTCACCGGATCCTTACAATGGTGATGTTGATCGTGGACCCGCACCTCTTTAGTCTTGTGGACGAGAAGGCCTTGACATATTATGGCACACGCGGGCGAGCGGAGATCTTGTCGGGGTCTTGATCCTGTAGGGGTTCTCGGCTTCGTGGTCGGTGGAGAACTCGGGCTAGGGCCACAGCTTGTCGGATAGGTCCTGGTTGTCGTCGCTCTTGGATTGGCGCAGGTGCGAGACGAGAGGATACTCTAGGAGGTGGTTGCCAGGGACGAGGAGGCCGTACTCGAGCGAGAAGGCGAGCGACGGGCGGAACGCGGGGCCGCAGACATCAGGGAGGCGGGTGCGGACGCGCTCGCGTGGGGCCTGACGACGACAGGCTCGCCGGGCGCGAGCTCGCTGGCGGCCGGAAGAGGAGAAAACAGGGCTGGGCGGCTGGAGGCGAGGAGGCGCACGGCGAAGAGGGGCGGCGCGCTCGCTGCAGGGAGCAGCCGGCGGAGGCGACGGGGACCCGAGGGGCGCTGGCGGCGGGCGAGGCGCCGGGAGGGAGGCGGAGGGCGGCGGCGTGGAGGCGGCAGCGGGGCTCATGGCGGGGGCAGCGGCGCAGGCGAGGAGGATGCTCGGCGGTGGTGGGCATGGCAGCAGGAGGAAGAAGGGCGGTGGCGTGGAGAGGCAGAGGAATGCGGGGGGGGAAGGAAGGCGAGGTCGCCCAGGCGGCGGGGGATGAAGAGGAAGCCGTCGGGGAAGGAGGAGGGCCATGCGAGGGGGCGGAGGAGGTCGGCAGCGAAGGAGGTCCGCGGTTGGGGGGCAGGCGCTGGGCAGAGCCGAGGAGAGGCGTGGGGTCGGGGAAGAAGGGGCCGAGCCCGGGGAGGAGCGAGGCGAGGCCGAGAGAGGGAGCGGCGGCGTCCGGCCGGGGTGGCGGGGTCGCGCGCAGAAGAGAGGGGCGCGCCGGCGAGGGTGGCCGGAGGACGGTGGGGGAGAGGACGCGGGGAGGTTGGGGAGAGAGGAGAAGAGAAACAGGGAGAGGGCGGTCGGTAGGTGGGGCCGGGGTGGGACCCAGGGGACAGCGGTAGGTGGGGTGAGTGTCTGGGTGAGGGCAGAGTGGGGTGGGGTGTGGCTGACGCGTGGGCCAGGGGGAGGAGAGAGTTGACCAGGGGAAAGAGAGGGAGAACTGCGGGGTGGGGCCAGCCTGTAAGGCAGAGGGGTAGGAGGGGGCTGGGTGAGAAAGAGAGAGAGGGGGGAAAAAGTGGTGGATTGATGAGGTGGCAGGTGGGTAAGAATTGGGTGAGAGGGGTGAGGTGGCGAGCTGTGAGAGGTGGGTAGATTAGGATTGGGTGGGAGTAGGGATTAGGGTGGGCTGGACCGTTTTATTTCTGGGGTGGTCGACTGGGTCAAATCGGCCCGTTCGATTGCCCCACTAAAATAATTAAATATTTTTATTTGTTTCAAACAGACTTTTTGCAAACCGATAGCAAACAAAACAAAATAATCCGGTGACCCGGGTTTGCGTTTGAATAAAGACGGGGCGTTTAAAAAACACAAACAGGTTTTTCCGCAATAGTTTTATGCAAGCAAATGCAAGATGACGACAATGCTCAAATGCAATGTGGCATGATGACATGAGCATGCGGTCATGATGATGCAATGCACAAAATCAACGCGATTTTCTAGTAGTGGTTTTGCGGGATGCCACAAAAACTCATACAACTATGGATCCATGGGTTTATAAGGAGGTTTAGGTCGGTGGAGAGATAGTTCTTGGAGGAAGAAACAAGTAGAAACAAACGGAAGTCGATTCGGAGTTATAGATAAAAAGATACAAGTGTTTGAATAGAGATAGGTTTAGAAAACTGATTTTTGCACGCTTTTTCAAGCATATTAGAGATCGATCAGTGCCCGTGCCTGGGTGCTCCGGTCGGCTGGCTAGCTGGGCCACCCGCTGGATTGGCCGGCCTAGTTAGTGTTTTTTCTTTTTCTTTTTTCCTTTTCTTTTTCTATTTATTTGTTTTCCTCATAACTTTCACATACAAACTCCAAATATTCTTGTTTCTAAAATTTTCTAAAATCGAATAGATCATTGTAGGATCATATTTGTAATATTTTTACTAGTTTTTAAGTACTGAAATTATAAATCTTTGTATATTTCATTTTATTTATATCTTTATTTTTTTGTATTTATTCCATAACTTTTTCATAATATCTCCAAATGAGCTCAATTTTGTTTCTAAAATTTTGTAATATTCATTGGATCTTTTTAGGCTATAATTTATAAATAATTGTTGCCTTAGCAATAGTGGGTTTTTATAAAGCCAATTTATTTCCCTTTAGGAACAGAGTGGCATATACTATTCACTTCTTAGGGTTTATATGCAATGATGTTCATGCATGCTTCATGATTTTGAATTTTTGAAGTCTTGCACATAAATTCTACAAATCAATCCATGCCTTTTTGCCTCTATGGCTACTTAGGTCATAACTAAAGAATATAAGGTTTTGAATTCAGGGTTGAGAGGATTTTTGATTTAAAATGTTTCTTTTCTTTGATAATTTTTAACAAAGTCTAACAATCAATCAAACTTATTTTATTTATTTCACATTTCAGAATTAGGAGAATTTTGGGATGTGACATGTAAGTATGCTTATTCTGATGATAAAGTTGTTGCCAGTGATAGTTATATTCTCAACTTTATTCAAAGTGCTACTGAAAGTTATTATGAGAGAGGGAAACAAGGTTTTATGCGTCTCAATGATGTTAAGTTTCTTCATTTTATGTTGAAATCTTTGAAGTTGCATCTGTTTTGTCTTCCTATGCTAGTGGCTTTTTGCTTCAACAATTCGTTTTATCATGATACCCCCATGCATAGGAAGTGGGTTAGACTCAATTGTGTTGGTTATTTGCTTCTTGATGCTCTCTTTCATTTCAGATATATATATCCTATGTGAGCATCTTTGGAATATTCAAGCCTAAATTAAAGGCATTAAAGAAAAGTACTTGTTGGGAGAGAACCCAAGAGTTTTGTCGAGTCTTGGAAGTTATTACCCCTGTAATAACCGCTCCTTATCCTTTTTTTTGGTTTTTGTGTCAAGTTCAACTACTTTTGTGAAGTAGAGGAGTTGTGAAAAGTGGTTGTCCTGGGACAGATTTTTGTGCTGCATTGTAAAAATTCGTGAGGAAGCTAAGTACATCAGATGGAGCTGCATTTTTTTGTTCTTGTTCTCCAAGTTGTTACCAAACTTTCATCAGTTCTGCACTTTTTGATTTGACCAACATAAGGTCTTCGATAAAATCAATCTTTACCTGATGGTCTGTTTTGACAGATTTCTGCCATCATTTGCATTTGCCTCTTACAGAAGCTTTTGTTTTGAGGGGTTTTAAGTTTAAGTGTGTACCAAAGGTTTATTGTTTTTGCTTATACAAATGTTGTCACTGAGTTTGTGCAAGGGTTTTGTAAGAAGGAAATTTTCAGGAGAAAGAGAAAAGGATTCTACGGAGTTCGTCTTTGAATAGGTAAAAGTGGTGAAAACAGAAAGTTCATGAAACCCCAATCTTTCTATATTTTTGATGTTTTTAATACATAAGGGAAATAATGAGATGAAATTGAAGAGGAAATGGAGCCCAGGGTGGAAAAACCCACCCTAGGCGCGGGCCCAGCCTGGCCGTGCCTGAGGGGGGTGTTCCCCCCTCGAACTCCGTCTTTGCTTTGTTTTCATGTTAGTACTTTCCTTTTGCCTTGAAACTTCATAATATATAACACCCTAGATCCACCGAAGTTCGTGCATCGTGTTATCGTCATGTTTTCGTTTCGATCTATTCCTGTCAGGAAATCTTCTCAAGTTTAGAGCACCATGGACTCCGCCAACGACAAAGGCAAGGAGCCTGTGGAGATAGAGTTTGAAGAAAAAACCACCGCATGAACGAGGGGAAGAAAACCTACTTTTGTAGGAGCAATTAACACTACGGATGATTTTTCTCATCACATGCAGGGAATCAGAGCCTTCCGTCCAGAACTCAGATACTGCCCTGAGGTAGCGGAAGCCCTTCGAACCACCAACAAGTTTTGTAATAAGTACCGTGCTTTGAGGGTGAAGGTGGATATGCTTCAAGAGGAGAATAACAGGCTTCGTAAGATGCTGGAATATTTTCTGACCCGTGACAAGAGAACACCACCACCATCGAAGGAGTAATTCGTCATCAGGTTTGGCATCCCCTTGGCTTGTTCCAAGCTTGGGGTAGTGACGGGTATCACCACCATTATCTTTTATCTTTTACCTTTTTAGTGGATTCATATATGTGGTAGAGAGGTTAACTTATAGTTTGGTTTGCATGTGGAAGTATCTCTCGTTTAGTTGATTATCTATGTATCCCTTGGTGTGAGTACCTTTATTGGAATATTAATGAGAAGTCTCATATTTTACTTTTTGCACTTATTATTTTAGTTTGCAATCTCTATTATATGATGGATCTTGTTGATCAGTATTAGCACCACTTTGGGATCATCAAGTGGTTCTAAATTGGTTTTTGCAAACCGATTTCTGGTAAGTAGCATTACTATGAAATAGAAAAACAAAAGAAAAAGCTTACAAGTACTTCGTATCATTTGTTTTCTTTCTTGTTGCCTCATAAGCTTAGTATTGTTTATTTAAGATTCTTTTGCGTCTTCAATGAAGATTGCATGTTTGGATTTATTACTTGTATATATGCTTTTTTATTTCAAATCTATTGCTTGCTACCCAGCCTTGCTAGCCAAAAACATGTTTTGAGAAGGCATACTTCTCATGTTTTCAAAATCCTTTGAACCAAAAAAATTTGCCACTTGTGTCCACCATATATACCAAGTAGGTTTTGTTATTCCAATCAAATTCTCAAGCTTCATCTACCTTTCGAATTAAAAAGAATTTTGTTATGTGAAAACTAGTTAGTAAATCTCTCACGAACTTGATGGCACACCTTATTTACTTGGCCCTAATAGACCATAACCATTGTGAACATCGAAGTTGTATATGCTTGCACCTATATATTGGAATTAGCAGAACCGTGCTTTCACGGGGAACGTTTTCAACATTGCACTTGTACTCTGTACATAATTGATATCGTTCTCTTTTGCCTATGGATATAAACGGTGTGAAATAAAGAGGGAACTTGTAAGTCCATGGAGTTTGTATCCTGTGTTAGAGAAACGCTTGGGCCGCTAGCCTAAGCCATGCTTAATCATGGTGGAAACTTGCAGCATCACCATAGTGAGTCATCTATGAAGCATCCTCAATAAAAAGCTATGCACATAGTAAATAAAAAGATCACTGAGATGCTCATTGTCTTCTTGCCTTGTCATTTTGGTTATGGGAAAGCTCATGTACCATGTGCAAGGGGTACCCCGTTGGCGGTTCTCAATGATATGCAAATACTTACAATGACAAGAACTTACCTATGACCAAAGTTGAGTAGCATGAGGAGTGGCCCTCATATTCAAGGGACATGAGATTTCCAACTTATATTTCATGAAGCATATACTCCATCTTTGTTCACTTTAACCTTAGTCATCTCAAGATTCTTATTATAGGGGCAATGAGGGCTCAAAGCTAGTAAGTACCATAATCTTTTGGAAGCTCTTTATGACTTGTAATTCCTGCTACCCTCTATAAAGGGACCTTTCTCCCACTTCCATGTTGAGTCAGTAAACCTACTTCCTCTCTTACTCCAGCAAAAATTTGAGTTGTTGTGTTTCAAGCATTCATATGGTGATTTATTCAATCATGTTCTTCATCTTCCTTGTTTGCACAAAACTCTTATCTATTGAGTATAACTTTGAAAGCCTTCACTTATGAAAAACCTTTTTGAGCAAAGAGTGATCATGTTTTGAAACTTCTACAAAAAGCTTTTGTGAAACCGTTTGCCAGGTGTTCTCTGACCAAGAACAAGTTTTCCAATTCCAATTATGATTTATCTTTATGCATATCTATTGTGACTATTGTACTTTGTTGCAAGATAAGTTATATAGTGGAGAGTTGCTTTCTTCTATGAGTTGTGAAATGGTAAGTATGATGCTTCTTGTTCGTATTCTTTTATCGACACTTCACTCCATAAACCTGTGGACATGTTTACTGATCTCAGTATTCGCTTGGGGAAAAGCAAAGTCTAAGCTTGGGGGAGTTGATATGCCCAATTTGCATCACCTTTCTATATCATAATTTACCTCTATTCATTGATATTGGTTTTATTATGAGGTATTACTTATGGATTTTTCATCTGTTTATGCATGTTGGATGATTCTTGGAGGATGGACTGCCGGAGTCTGGATTCTGATGGAAAACAAGGCGTTTCGGTGCAATTTCGCAAAGATCAGAAAAATACCAGAAAAATATGGAAATATATTATTTCTCCAGAAGAATGAGGGAGCCAGAAGGAGGGATGAAGAAGGGCCCACCTGACCCCGCGCCTAGGGCAGGTGTGGCCCACCTGCACGGCTTCCGACTCCGTCCCTTCGCCTATATCTTCCCTACGAAACCCTAAGCCTAGGGGAGCGACCACAGATAGATTTCCGCCGCCTCTTGGGGCAGAAAACACCGAGAGAGGAAGATCTCTCCGGCAGGCTGATTTCTGCCGGGGGAATTCCTTCCCGGAGAGGGGAGACCGTCGCCATCAACACCTTCATCAAGCTAGGCTTCATAGGGATCATAGTCATCATCATCCACACCATCATCTCCACCAGCACCATCATCACCACTCCGTACCGCTTTAACAATTGTGTTGGATATTTCTTTAGTTCTTAGGGGAAACTTTCCCGGTGTTGATTACTATTGTAGTTGATGCTTGTGAGTGGAACCATTGGATTATTGTTTATGTTCAGATTGTTATCCATTATCATATCATCTTTGATCTTGATCCATATGATGTGTTGTGAGTAGTTCGTCTAGTTCTTGAGGACATGGGAGAATTCATGTTGTCAGTAGTGAATCTGTGATGAGTTATTATTCAATGGTTTAGTATTTAAGTTGTGGTGCTATTCTTCTAGTGGTGTCATGTGAACGTCGACTACATGACACTTCACCATTTATGGGCCTAGGGGGATGCATTGTGTGTTTGGCTACTAATTGTGGGGTTTCCGGAGTGACAGAAACCTGAACTCCCGTTAGGACACCTTTGCATAAGGGAGCGTAGGATCTTAGAGTTTAAGGCTGTGGTTAGATTTATATCATAATTACTTTCCTATAGATACGGATGTGGGCAGGGGGTTTAATCACAAGTATGTATTAGTCCTAGGAAGGGCGGTATGTTAGCACAGGTTCACCCACACAACACTTACAACACCAGAGAAGAGTACTCAGCTATTTGAAGCGAAATCACTTGACAGAATTCCCATGTGTCCTCGAGAACATTTGGTCCTTAAAAGTATTTCCACCGGCTTGTACTTTCCTAAGAAAGGATTGGGCCACTTGCTCCGTTTGTTCGTTACTTTTGTTACTTGCTCATTGTTTTCTTGCCTTGTTAGAAAACCACTAAAAATCTGTTTGCTAAGTATTCACAGGGATTTCCTGCTCCATACCACTGTTCAGCACCTTCTGCTCCTCGTTGGGATCGACACTCATATTTATCGAAAGTACTATGATACACCCCTTATACTTGTGGGTCATCACACTCCCTTGTGCAAAGGTGTCCTAATGGTGGTTCCGGTTTCTGTCACTCCGGCAACCCCAGAATTAGTATCCAAATACACAATGCATTCCCCTAGGCACATAAATGGTGAATTATCATCTAGTCGACGTTCACATGACACCACTAGAATAATAACACCACAACTTAAATACTAAACCATTGAATAATATCTCAACACAAATCCACTACTAACAACATGACTTATCCCATGTCCTCAAGTACTAAAAGAACTAATCACAAGACATCATATGGATCAAGATCAAATCTGATATGGTGATGGATAACAATCTGAACATAAACAATAATCCAATGGTTCCACTCACAAGCATCAACTACAATAGTAATCAACACCGAGAAAGTTTCCCCTAAGAACTATGCAAGTATTCAACATGATTGTTATAGCAGGATGGAGTGGTGATGATGGTGCTAGTGGAGATGATGGTGTGGATGATGATGATGATCCCGATGAAGCCTAGATTGATGATGGTGTTGATGGCGACGATCTCCCCTCTCCGGGAAGGAATTTCCCCGGTAGAAATCTGTCTGCCGGAGAGCTCTTTCTCTCTCGGTGTTTTCCGCCCCGCAGAGGTGGCAAAATCTTTCTCTGGTCGCTCTCCTGGTATTAGGGTTTCGAGAGGAAGATATAGGCGAGAGGGCAGAGTCAGAGGCCAGCCAGGTGGGCCACACCCACCCTAGGTGCGTCCTAGGGGGGCCGCGACTAGGGGGTGTGGGCCCCCTATGGCCCAACTACACCTCCCCTTCTGGCTTCCTTCGTATTTTGGGAAAATATAATTTTACATGATTTTTCTGGTATTTTTCTAACCTTCGCGAAATTGCATCAAAACACCTCTTTTTCCATTAGAATCCTGACTTTGGCAGTCCATCCTCCAAGAATCATCCAACATGCAAAAACAGAGGAAAAGACATAAGTAACACCTCATAATAAGACGCATATCAATGAATAGAGGCAAATTGTGATATAGAATGGTGATGCAAATTGGACGTATCAACTCCCCCCAATCGTAGACCTTCGCCTGTCCCCAAGAAAAAACTGAGCTCAGTAAACATGTCCACAGGTTTATGGAGTGAAGTGTCGATAAAAGAATACGGACAAGAAGCATCACACTTACCATTACACAACTCATAGAAGAAAGCAACTCACCATTATATAACTTAGCTTGCAACAAGTATAGGAGTCACAATAGAGATGCATAAAGATAAATCATAATTGTAATTGGCAAACTCTTGTTCTTGGTCAGAGAACAGCTGGCAAACAGTTTCACAAAAATCTTTTGTAGAAGTCTTCAAAACAGGAGCACTCTTTGCTCAAACAGGTTTTTCACAATGATGGCTTTCAAAGTAATAGTCAATAGATAAGAGTCTTGTGCAAACAAGGAAGATAGAGAACATGAGTGAATAAATCATCATATGAATGCTTGAAACACAACTACTCAAATGCTTGCTAGAGATAGGGAGGAAGTAGGTTCACTGAATCAACTTAGAAATAGGAGAAAGGTCCCTTCATAGAGGGAAGCAGGGATTTCAAGTAATAAAGAGCTTCCAAAAGATTATGGTACTTACTAGCTTTGAGCCCCCATTTCCCCTATCATAGGCATATTGAGATGATTAAGGTTAAAGTGAACAAGGATGGAGTGTATGCTTGACGAAATATAAGTTGGCAATCTCATGTCCCTTGAGTATGAGGGCCGCTCCTCATGCTACTCAACTTTAGTTACCTGTATGTTCTTGTCATTGTAAGTAGAGGTGTATCATAAAGAACCGCCAACAGGGTACCCCTTGCACATGGTACATGAGCTATCCCATAATCAAAATGACAAGGCAAGCAGACAATGAGCATCTCAGCGATCTTTTTATTTACTATTTGCATAGATTTTTATTGAGGATGCTTCAGATATTGCTCGTTATGGTGATGCTGCAAGTTTCCACCATGATTAGGCATGGCTTAGGCTAGCGGCCTAGGCGTTTCTCTAACACACATACATAACTCCATGGACTTACAAGATCCCCTTTTATTTCACACCATTGACATCCACAAACAAAAGAGCATGATATCAACTGGACATGTATCCATAAGTGTTGAAAGAATTCCCCGTGACAGCACGGTTCTGCTAACCCCAACGTATAGATGCAAGCATATACAACTTCGATGACAAAATGGTTCAAGTCTACTAGGGGCAAGAAAATAAGGTGTGCCATCAAGTTCGTGAGAGCTTTACTAACTAGTTTTCACATAACAAAATAGGTTTTAATTCGAAAGATAGATGAAGCTTGAGAATTTTCTTGGAATAGCGATAATGTTAATAGGTAGATATGGTGGACACAAATGGCACAGGTTTGGTTCAAAGGGATTGGAATGCATGAGAATAATGCCTTCTCAAAACAAGTTTTTGGCTAGCAAGGCTAGGTAGCAAGAAAAGAGTTGAAGGAAATAAGCAAACCTACAAGTGATAAATCCAAACATGCAATCTTCCTTGAAGACACAAAAGATCTTAAATAAAGAATACTAAGCTTATGAGCCAATCGAGAAAGAAAATAAATGATACAATCTCTTTTCCTTTCAAACCTCAAAAGGTGTTGCTACTAACCAGATCTCGGCTTGCCAAAACCAATTTAGATCTACTTGATGCTCCCAAAGTGATGCCAATACTGATCAACAAGATCAACCATATAATAGAAATTGCAAACTGAAATAAGAAGTGCAAAAAGTATAAGATGAAACTTCTAATTAATATTCCATAAAGGCACTAACACCAAGGGATACATAGATAATCAACTAAAGGAGAGATACTTCCATAATGAAAAGCAACCTATAAGATAACTTCTCTACCAAAGATACGAATCCACTAAAAAGTTAAAAGATAAAAGATAATGATGTGATACCAGGGCACTCCCCCAAGCTTGGAACAAGCCAAGGGGATGCCAAACCTGATGACGAATTACTCCTTCGGTGGTGGTGGTGTTCTATTGTTTAGGGTAAGGAAACCCTCCAGTATCTTACGAAGCTTGTCATTCTCCTCTTGAAGTATATCCACCTTCATCCTCAAAGGAAGGTACTTGTCACAAAACTCGTCAGTGGTTCGAAGGGCCTCCACTGCCTCAGGGCAGGATCCAAAGTCTGGAACAGAGGCTATAATACCCTACTTGTTACGAGAAAAAGCCCGTCCAGTGTTAAATGCTCCTACAAAAGTAGGTTTCGTTGACCTTGACCCCGCGGCGGTTTGTTCCTCCATCTTTACTTCCTCCTTGAGCTTCTTGCCTTTGTCGTTGGCGGAGGCCATGGTGCTCTAAATTTGAGAAGATTTCCTAACAGAAAGAGATCAAAACGAAAACACGACGAGAACACAATGCACGAACCTCGGGGGATTCAGGGGGTTATATATTACGAAGTTTCAACGCATAAGGAAGGTACTAGTACGAAAACAAGGCGGAGACGGAGCTCGGGAAGCTCACACCTCCTCCAGGCGCAGCCAGCTGGGGCCCACGCCTGGGGTGGTTGTGGCCACCCTGGCCTCCGTTTCCTCCTCTGTTTCATTTCGTAGCCTTCCGTATGTAATAAAAACATCAAAAATATAAAAATATAAGGTTTTCACGAACCTTCTGTTTTCGCCACTTTACCAATTCAAAGACGAACTCTGCAGACTCATTTCCTCCTTCTCCTGGAAATTCCTTTTCTCACAAGGCAATACACAAACTTCAATGGCAACATTAGTGTAAACAAAAACAATAAACCTTTAGGTTCACATTTCAACTAAAATCCATCAAAACAAAGCCTTCTGTAAGAGGCAAATGCAAATGATGACAACAATTTGACAAAACAGACTAGTAGGTAAAGATTGATTTTTTCGAAAACCTTCTGTTGCTCAAATAAAAAAGTGCAAAACTAATGAAAGATGGGTAAAAACTTGGAGAACAAGCACAGAAAAATACAGATCCATCCAAAGTATTTACCTCCTTCATGAATTTTTACAAAGCAGCACAAAAATATGTCCTAGGACAGCCACTTTTCACAACTCCTCCACTTCTCAAAAGTAGTTGAACTTGACACAAAAACCAAAACAAAAAGGATAAGGAGCATTTATTACTGAGGTAATAACTTCCAAGACTCGACAAAACTATTGGTTTATCTCCTAAGAAGTACTTTTCTTTATTGCCTTTAAGTTAGGCTTGAAAGTTTCAAAGATGCTCACAAAGGAGATATATATCTAAAGTGAAAGAGAGCATCAAGAAGCAAATAACCAACACATTTGACTCTAACCCACTTCCTATGCATGGGGGTGTCATGAGAAAACAAATTGTTGAAACAAAAAGCCATTAGCATAGGAAGACAAAACAAATGCAACTTCAAGGCTTTCAACATAAAACGGGGAAACTTAAAATTTTTGAGATGCATGAAACCATGTTTCCCTCTCTCATAATAACTTTCAGTAGCACTTTGAATAAAGTTGAAAATATAACTGTAACTGTCAACAACTTTATCATCAGGATGAGCATACTTACAATCACCAAAACGAGGTCCAAGATCATAAATTGGATCAAAAGCAAGTTGTTCCATCCTGTCGGGGGATCACCCCCGGGTAGGCTAACTGGACAAGATACAAAGTGACACAACCTGCCAGCCGGCTGGGCAGCCGGACGTAATAAACTCAAAGACAGACCACCAAGCTGGCGAACTAGAAAGCCGGATAAAATTCATCACCTAAGGCAGCTAGCCGGCTAGATCATGCCAGCCGAATAGGGCAAGATAGAACAAGACTGAACTAGCAGAACCATGAGCCGGATAAGACGAGCGAAGGAAAAAGACTAGCCGGATGGAACCAACCACCCGGCCTAGACAGATTAGCCGGCTAGGCCACCCTAGCCGGCCACTCAAGACAGGCAAGGTATAAGGTGACGCAAAGCACAGTGCGCAGTACACCCAGGACGGCGGACAAGACAGAAAGGAGACTTAGACACTCGACCCATACCGACGACTTTACTGATGACGGTTGTAACAGTGGACAATAGGTGGTACTGTGCATAACTACCCACATGGCGGCCATGGTAGATGGCGTGGCGGCATGGGCTTTAATGTGGGTACATGCCCTCCATGCCGGCCACTGTAGATGACCTAGCCAGCTAGGGCCCGCCTATGGGACCCACTAGATGGCCAGGTCGTTGCCCACGCTGCCTCGGCCTATATAAGGGGCGACAGGGGCAACATAGCAAGGGTTGGACTCTCATTTATTGCTAGCTAGGCCAGATATAGCTCAAGGAGCCTTGTAGTCCTCTGTGTTCATCCCTATAGTTAGATCGGCAGGAGTAGGAGCTTTACCTCACCCCAAGGGCTCCGAACCTAGGTACTTCTTGTGTCCCCGACGATTTCTTGTGCCCAATCCCGCCTGTGGACGTTGTCGCTCGCTTCCCTGCTTGCTCCCACACCTCTATCTAGACTTCTTATGCTCTGCGACGACGACAGTTGGCGCCCACCATGGGGCAGAGATGGCGGCGACCGGAGTGACATTTCGCACGGACCCCACACTTCGTTCGGCGAGCGTGTGGACTCCAGCCTCGTGCTTACGCTGGGCAAGTTTGACTGTGTTATCGACAACGCTCGCTGCTTCGCCGGAGCCAGTTTTCCGGCTGGCGGCTTCGTCCTGCTGTTTGGCGACCTACCCATCTACGTTACCACCATGCCGGAGAGTTTCCCTCGGGACATTGTCTCCTTCACCGAGCCGTTGCCCGCAGCCGGCAACATGCTCGTCGCGCCCCACACCGTGGAGGTGATGATGGCCGGCTCCAGTCACGGCCGTCGTCCCCCTCTCGAGCGCGGAAGCGACTTAGGCGGCCCGTCCACTCCATTGCGTGAGAAAGGCATGGTGGATGAGGTCATCAAGGAACTCCTCAAGCCGGTGCATCCCGGGGAAAACCCGGAGGAGGCCATGTCCAAGATCGAGGCGGCGCGAGAGCGTCTGCTTCAGCAAGATCAGGGCTTGGCTTCCGCCAAGTACCGGATGGAGAGCAACATCCACGAGTATCACCGCGCCCATGGACTCACCCCGGCTAATGAAGATCCTAGTCGGTTGGGCTCCGTGCAGCGCCAAGGGGGAGAACTGGGCGCCCGATTCGAGCAAGATGTCAAGCCGGCATGCCGCACGTACTTCCCACCGCCCGTGTATGACACCGCGGTCAAGAATGTCCGGGCGGAATGAGCCGTGCGGTGACCCAGCATACCACTGCATGATGTAGTACACTATAGTTGTTGACATAACACCAGTGAAACACCGTTCACTAGTATTACATCCCTCAGAGTGGTACAACAGAAACACAACAGGTCCCAATACATGGCTAAAGGTTACAACTCACTCTATACACAAGATCCAGAGAATACTCTAGGTTAAAGAGAGAGAAAGAACTTCTTACAAAGAAGAATCAAAGATAAATAATCCACCAACCATTATACTTTTAAGACTAGTATTTTAGCTAAGGGGTTGGCATTGCTGCTATTTTAACGCACTATAGAAATATGTTCTTTGGCTAGAGAGTATATCCCTATTTAATCAGTAACTTCGTCTTCACTTGAATTAATGTATATGTTTACTTCCTTGTATTCGTTGAGGACCCTTAGCTTTGGATGATGATTCCTGGAGCATAACTTGATGTAGACATCATCTGTATTCGCTTCAGAATCTAGCAAGGGTTAAGAAGATACTTTGAGTATGAGTGTACTCAACAAGTTCACTAGAAAAGGAGTGTTTGATGCACTATAACTACAGCCACAGACCATAGGTCGTAGGCAATGCAAGTTTTTGTAAACATTTCTTCAAAGGTTGCTTTTATTCTGAAAAACTATTCCCGTCAGCCTTCACGGGTTTACCAGAACTTTCATGGAGTTCCTTTCCCGCCGCGTTCGCAGCTCCTTCCCGGAACAAGGAGTAACAAGTTATAGTTCTTACACTCTGCAGAGGTGCGTTACTTTACCCATGAGAGATCAACTCCTTGTTGCATAACCGGGCAGCTTACCCGTCCACAATTCCATGTTGTGGGGCCCAGTAGATGATCCAAGCCAATCACTGCCCTCTCCGCGACCTCATATGTCTACACGATCCTTCAGGGCTGGCTCACCTTCGCTAAGCCCCCTTTCAGGCAGGCTAAAACCCTGATGAGTTCCCGAAGACTCTATGACCTAGTGATGCATGGAATAGTACCATTTACATGGACTATATCCCTAAACACCGTTCATAGATAATCTAGACACCCAAAGTGTGGGGCGTAAGGGTGCCCACCCATATGTTGGATCTGCACAAGGAATCACAACGTCACGTTAAGTTCGTCTTTCCTCCATACAAGATTCACTGGCGACATTGGTTGTTAAGTCCTAGATGCTATATTCCTTTACCACTGGAACTTTCATAGTAGATTATTACCTCATGGCAAATAACCTATAATCACATTATTATGAAAATAGTGTTTTCGGACCTTTTTCAAATGCAGGTGATGACAACACTGGATTTGTAAAATACTTTACAGAAAATAATCAAAGGACATGAGCAAGTGTGAACTTGCCTTTTGTGATTGCAAGACTATGCACTCACGGTCTTCAAGACAATATAAGATCAAATATCTAAAATTAGCATCATTGGTCCGGTAAGGACTAATGTTTAAAGAAGCAATATGCTCTTATGCATAAGTAATGTGATGCACTTTATGAACGTGAATCCCTCGGATAGCGTTGTTCTAGGGTTTGGATACTAGAAATGATGTCTTTGAAATGTGTTGTATTTTTAGATGAGTTTTACACTTGTGTTTCTTATTGGGGCTTGTGAGTGTGTGTGAAACAATATGTAATTATACTATTATACAACTGTAAGATACAAAATTGTGGAATGCTATTCAAGGATTACTTATATAAGAATTGCCCTCTCTTCCAATCTTGCTTTACAAGTATAGGCATTTATAAGGAGCTTTAAGTATTAATAATCTTGATATACAAGTAAGGTTTAAAGCAATGTGATTATGATTAATTGTCATATGTTTACTATGATGAAAGTTCTTAAGTTTAGTTGTTAAGATTTGGGATATTGTCTTAAGATTTGTTGTTTGAAGTGGCAAAAAGAATAACATTTGAAGAAAAGATTCCTGTTCTAAGGTCTAAACAATCTTTATTGTTAATAGGATGTGTTCAATGTATTTTGGTGTGGGATTGTTTAGTTTGGATTTGAGATGATTTATGTATTAATTGGAATAGACCTAAGTTAACTATAAAAATATATGTAGTTTATTATACATAATGTTTATTAGCCTTGAGACTAAAGTTGACTTAAAAAAACATAGATTGTTTGGAAGTGTAGTATTTATGATATTTGTACCTTTTGTACCTGGTAAGGTTTCTTAAGAATGGTTATATTTTTACTTGGTGTAGTGGTTTCGTGATTTTTATGATGGAATAGTAGCATTTACCTTTTTATAGATGAGTGGTTATAGTTCATAAAAACAGAAATAATATTACTTGACTACTTATGGATTCATAGTGTTGTGATAGTTTTGTAAACTGATGGTTGAAGTATATGGAAAAGAGTGGATTTAGTTACAATTATTCTTGGGGTTTTATAATTGTTTAGGACCCTTTTAGAAAATAATTACTACACATATGATTCGAAATATAATTCAACTAAATTGTATTTATAATGGTTTGAACCATTAGGACTTTATAATATGAATATTTAAGACTAATACTATTTATTAGACTTAATTGACTAATTTTTAGAAATATTAACAAATTTTATTTACCCTTATAAGAATTTTTAACTAAGGAAATAAGTTTAAATTTAAGTTTCTAAGGTGTTGTAATTTTTTATTTACCTCAGGAGTGGATTATTAAACTTTTAACATGTGGGTGTTATTTTTGTGAACATTTTGGTATATTACATTTATTTTTGTGACATATAAATAATAAGATATGATTTTTATAAGATTTACTACTTTATAACTACTTAATAAATAATCACTATTTAATTAAGTGAAATAATAATGCATGATTTTTGGTTTTTTAATTATAGTTCTTATTTTTGTAAGATTTTTGGTATTTTATTTATATTTTTAGGATTTACCAATATTAAGATATGAATTTTCAAAGTATTAATACTTATAAATTCTTTATTAAATAATAATTATTTAATATGTTAACATAATAATGTTTGATAATGGTTTTAAGTTATATATTTTATTTTCCTAAAAAATTTCATATATTACACATATTTTCTGAACTATAAAACAAAAGTTATGGATTTAATAAGATTTAATGATTTTATTTTATTCCAGAAACATTTAAATTTGGATTTGCAATATTTGAGTTATTTCCTAAACAGACACTAGGCTTTTTAAACCGCACCCACACCTAGCCCTAGTCACTGACTAGTGGGCCAGCGGCCAGACCATCTCTCAGGTTAGTAAATACATTTGTTACCGACCCTATTTCTACTCCCAAACAATGAAAGATGGGCCCAAAGCCATGTCACCTGCCACGCGAGACAAAGACCAGGTCAAATAGGCTGGCTAGGCAGAGGGTGACGTTGGCATGACGTCGCTATGGCGTCATCACAACCACCGCCGTCAGTGGGTGGTCGCCGACGACGATCCACGGTGCCCCAGCAAGCGAAACTAGCCCAGTTCGAATAAGCGCAATGTGTTGAATCCTAAAGTGGCGGCGCCGCTCGGAAATGGTCATCGTTGCCTCCGCTCCAACGAGCTCCGACGGTGGACGATGGTGGCATAAGGTGTGACGGTGTTTTATAACGAGAGGAGGCGATTTAGGGATTCTGGAAGGTTCAGGAACTCACCCTGATTGCAGTGGTGGTGTCGACGAGGACTGGTGTGGTCGGAGACAAGCTCTCCGATGAGGATTCCGACGAACTGCCGCAAAGAGGAACGGCAAAATTCGTCCACTCAAGTGCTCCCCTTCATGCAAGATTTCACCTAGAGGATCTACGGAGCACGGGGCTTCTTCATGGCTATTTGGAAGAGAGTGGGGAGGTGCGGCTCAATGGCGAGGCGAGCTCTGGTGAGCTAGGGTTTCGGCTCCATTCGAAACTGAGAGGATAGGGAGGGAATGTGGATAGGGATTTAGGCAGGGCGTCGCGGTGGCCTTCTTATCCCCCTCTGGAACAATGACGAGCATCTCGACGCACGACTGACGACGACGGCATCGAGCGGCGGCGGACTCCTCCAGCGAGCTGCCTGTGTGCGTGAGGATGACGACAACGACGGTTTTGCAGAAAACCCCCTGGCACTTCTTTCCTCTCAACCCGCGATCCTTCTTTGGTCCCACCCGTCAGTCACAGAAGAGGATGAACTGGGCTGGCTATTGGGCCTTTGTGGGTTGCATGTGGGTGACAGATAAGAAGAGGGAAGTTGGGCCACAGCCAGGAAATATTTTATTTATTTTCTTTATTCTTTCTATTTTCTGTTTTGCTTTTTAGATTTAAATTTACTTATTTGATTTGAATTTTCTTTATAGGATTGCTTTGCAGAGTGGTTGTAGCAATAATAAAATGTATTAAGGTTCTTTTATGGGTTGTAATATAGTGGTATTATTTCTTTATGTACTTTATATAAATCCCATTGAATATTTTATTAAAGCCTTTATTATTAATTTTCTTTCCAAATTAAACCATGGATTTAATAAATGATATTTCCTTAATTTTTTAATTTTAGTTAGCTAATAGTTTGGATGGAAATTGATTTATATATAAAGATACTATATTTTTATTTAATACATAAAGTTCTAGGGAACTAATATGGTTAATATTACTCCCATAAATTTAAGAAATAGCAATATACATGTTTTATTATAATTATCCTAGGGTTAAAGTGTGAATTGTAGATATTTAATAGCTAAGCATATTGTCTTTTGTTTGTGATCTTTAATGATATCACCTTTTAAAATAGAAAGTTACATCTAAAATGTTTTATGGAAAATAAATTGATAAAAAATAGCTTCTAACACATATGGTTAAGACAATTTGGAATGATAAAGATGTGCTTATTTGATGGGCTATAGGAAAATATTCCTTTAAAGTGATAGGGAGATAAGACGATGGATCAATAACATGAAATTGATATTATGTTTGGTTTGAGATTTAGATTTGGGTGTTTACCAAGAATGTCTATTTTCCATAATTCACAATCCTGGACTTCTAATTAAGGAATTCCTTTCCTAGATATACTACTTCTTCCTATCAATCATCATGGTTAACATGATGAGCTTTACCTCACAAAAATATTCTTATCCACCTATTATTCTTCTAAACTCATGGATAAATCCAATGAGTTTGACACTAAAACATTTCATGATCTTCACCTATTCATACTTGGCTATATCAACTACTCTTATGCTGATAACCTTCAATCCAACAAGTAGTTCCTTCAAACTCCACTCATAATCTTACTTAAGCATCCATCACTAATATTTATCCATTAGATGTATACATCCAACTACCTTTCTCTAAAGCTTACTATCCTTTAAGAGGAATAACACTACTTCCATAACTCTATGCTATACTAGCTTTAATTTAATCATACTATCCTACATTTACTTTACTCTAATAACTCCTACTTCAACCTCACATTATATTAATGTGACCTATAATAACTACTCTAGGATAACTTACCTATACTAGGGTTTCAATCATGTTCTACCCACCAACGTCACTTATACTTGATATAAGTATACCATCCTGGTGAGCAAGGCATGATATTAAATATCCTTTAATCATTTATAGCTTAGATTTTCAGTTGGCTAATTAAGGCTTTATCAATACAACCTTACAATTGTATTGGAATTATCTTCTTAGTATCTTTTATTGGATTTAAGGCTATTATTCATGGACTATGCCCCCTTGATCCAATAGAATTACTACTGGTAACTATTTTCAAGACTCATCCTAGTAATCTTCTTTACTACCATATAATTATATATCCCAATAACTCTTCTATCATTTCAGGAGTGAGTTTAAGTCCATCAATTATCACATTGATCTTATTCTTCTTAAATCACTCCCATCCTAAAGATGATATCTAAATCTAGCATTACTATTTACCTCTTCTTAGTAGTTTCTTTATAGGCACTTAAGTGTAAGCTATGTTATGGTCAAGAGTTGATAGATTGAGAACTGGTGAATCAATAGTTGATTTCTCAACATTGATGAACAACAGATATTGGAATATAGCTCAATAGAGATGATAAGGATTGATATGGAAAGAAAGATATATGGTGAATGATCTAGACTTAGTTTCTTCCCTTCCCAATCCCACTAAAGAGTTAAAGTTATATTACCATGATACTCATGGTATAAGTAGATTAGATTAAAATAGATCAAAATTTAGTTGTTCCATTCCTATTACTTAAGTTATGTTTATAACTTGGTATTCACAAGTGTATAATGAATACTAGGATATGATTACTTAAGGATCAGATATAAACCATTAAGTAATATGTTAAGGTTAACTTTTATTACATTTGATCTACTCTTAGATCAAATCTCCCTTACCCAAAATAAGGTTTTAGCAAAGGTCAAATTGAAACTTATCGCAGTCAACTTGATGATCTACTTCAAATTCCATCCAGTTGAGAGATGCTCCAATCACTTTGACAAGTTTTGTTTAAAAGCGCGAAAATTATTAGGATTTTCTATGCATGAATGCAATTCACACATCTGGGTTCAGCTTATTTCTAAGCTCTAATGATGGGATGTTACAAGCCGTCGCGGAGGACCTACCTCACCTGGAGGGAGAGGAAATGTTGTGCCAGTTCTAGCGGGTGTAGCACCTACTGCGTGTGGCCGACGAGTAGGAAAAGGCCGCTCGGATCGTGTTTGAGGAAGGAACCGGTTCCCGCGGGAACCTCCTGGCTGGCAACAGCCAGGGAGGACCTCGCCAGACTGAATGCTCTACGTCTCTGGGTCAGCAACCCCCGCGCTCCAAGTGTCGCCAGTCCGGCAGCAGCCAACTTCGCGGCGAGCAAGGTGCCACGAGCCACCCGCCACCGGCTGGCCAGAACCCCCCTCCACCATCCCGCCTCACTAGCCGGGTGGGAACGCCCAATCTGGTTGAGCCGGATGCGCACAACCACACCGACCTCCTGATGGAAGCTCTCCTTACTAAGGAGGAGGATGCAACCGGCCATGTGTGCTTTGGTCCATGCATCCGGAAGGAGCCCTTCCCCGACAAGTTCTCCCTGCCACGAGACACCCCTAAGTATGATAGCAACATGAAGCCAGAGGACTGGCTAACTGACTACGTCACTGCAGTCGGAATCGCCCACGACAACAAGATCATAGTGGTTCTCTACATCCCCTCATGCTGACCGGCTCAGCGAGGACCTGGCTTAATAGCCTAGGGCCCAATAGCATCAACGCCTAGCCAGACTTTGAGAAAGTCTTCATCCGGAACTTCAAAGGCACGTATAGGCGCCTAGGCACGCCCCGCGATCTTTCTCTGTGCATCCAGGGAGACCGCGAGTCAGATTGCGCATATCTCGCCCGTTGGACCGAGCTGCACAACTCCTGCAAAGGGGTGGTGGAGAACCAGGCAATCAGTTTCTTCATCGAGGGGTGCCGCGAAGGCACGATGCTGCGCCACCGGCTGCTGTGCGACGAGCCCAACACTATGGTGGAGCTGATGACCATTGCCGACCAGTATGCCACCGCGGATGCGGCGATGAAGAAACCCCTCCGAGTAAACACGGAGGGATGGCCGGTTCCTACCGAGCCGACTCGAGAGAAGCATGTCGGCCAAGGCGGCGATGCCATCTCATCCAGGCGGCACGACAGTGACAGCCGCTACCAGGGCAAGCGCCCGGTTGAGCAGCAGAGCCCACACTACCACCAGCGACAAGTCAATGCGGTGTAGGGCGCGCCGACTCACAATGAGAAGAGGCAGAGGAATTCCTTCACCTTCGAGCAGATGTTCGACGGGCCGTGCAAGTATCACAGCGGCACCAAGACGGCTACGCACACCACTCGATAATGTAGCTGGACCCGGCAGATCAAGGAGAAAGTGGGCCTACCTCCTCTCCCCCACCCCCTCCTAGCTGTCCCCCATCACCGGCTAGGGCAGCCAGCAACAACCGCGGCAACGGAGGCTACCCCCAGCAGCACGAGAACTACCACATCTTCAAGGCCGAGCTGATCGACAATCGCGGCCGGAAGCAGCGCAGCGCGGAGGTGAACGCTGTCGGTCCCCAGTTCCCCTCCGCTTCAACTAGTTAGAGACGCCCATCACTTGGAGCCAGGCGGACCAGCCGGATCTGCTCCCGAATCCCGGTGGCTACACGATGGTGCTGGACCCCCTCGTCATCTCCAACGTGCGCACTAGTCGGTTCTCGCGTGTGCTGGTCGACGGTGGAAGAAGCCTCAACCTTCTCTACCGGTCCTCCATGGAGAAGTTGGGCATCCGGGAGTGCGACCTGCATCCCTCGACCACTGTGTTCCACGGCGTCACGCCTAGGCCACCGTGTGTCCTGCTAGGCAAGATCCGGATAAATGTCATATTTGGTTTGGAGGAAAACTTCTGGCACGAGCCAATCTGGTTCGAGGTGGTCAACCTCGCCAGCTACGGTGACCCAGCATACCACTGCATGTGTAGTACATTATAGTCGTTGACATGACATCTACAGAACATCGTTCCGTAAATATCACATCCCTCAGAGTGGTGCAACAGAAACATTGCGGGTCCATATTACAAATGTACACACATTATTATTATTACATTACCATAAATTCAAGACTTTCAAAAGATCCAACTTACAAACCAAAATATAACGTGTTCAGCGGAATTTAAAAGTAACAACTCTGACTAGGAGTGGAGCTCAACAGCTTATTCTATAGAGTTCATGCTGCTTGGCTCCGTTAGTTACTACTAACTAGATACTTAATTGCACTCGTTCTCATTGACACCATAGCGGATCTTGTAATCCACTCCTTCAACTCCTCCAGATAGATCAGGTTCCTCGTAGAACACATCTTCTTGACATCCGGCTGCATACATTGGCACATCTTCGGGATCCTCAGAGTCTACACAAGGGATCAAAGGAAAGAATGAGTAACAGCGTTACCCAAAAAGTTCATTATACGCAAGGTGGGAAGTTTGATGCTCTAAATACCACCTCGTATTATAAATCCTTGGCACTATGCAGTTTTTTGTAAATCTTTCTTCAAAGATTGATTTTAGTCCGAAAAACTATGGCAATCAGCCTTCATAGGTTGACCAGAACTTTTATGGAGTTCCTTTCCTGCCGCATTCGTAGCTCCTTCCCGGAACAGGGAGTAACAAGTTACAATTCTTACACTCTACAGAGGTTTGTTACTTTACACATGAGAGATCAACTCCTTGTTGCACAACCGAGCGTACTTTCCCGTCCACAATTCCATGATGTGGGTCCCAGTAGTTGGTCCAAGCCAATCACTGCCCCCTTCGCGACCCCGCATGCCTCCTTGGTGTACACCATGCCCACATAATGAATTACGGCAATGGTTTGTACAAACCGTTAGATGCCAGAACTATCGTGGGACGATGAGGGTTCCCACCCATATGCTGCATATCCTCTACGAATTACCAATTAATATGCACGCTACGAGGATAACAGCCACAACCTGCACATCTAGCTTCATGCGAGAGGAACAAGATACAGCTGACTTCTCTGTCCCATTCCAAATCTCATGGCTAACGCGTAATATACGGCGCTAGAATCACTAATGTCAGGGGTTATTAAGTCCCTACTTAATCATCATTGCTGCAAATAGAACCCTAAGTTCTATTGCTCCATTATATCACCACTTAGGATGATATCTATGATTTCTTTATTTATGAAAATAATATTTTATTTATTTTATAGCATATATGATAACACACAATTTGCAAATACTTTGAGAAATACTCTTCAAAGGACATGAGCAAGTGATGGACTTGCCTTGTGATGGCAAGGTAGTGAAGTCTGATGCTTGCACTGGACCTTGAGCTTCTAGTTCTACAAAAACATCATTATTGCCTCGTAAGGACAATATTTAAAGAAGCAAAATGATTATGCAAGTAATGTAATGCATTATTTGATTCTATATGCATTTTCCCTATATAAGGTGCCTTTTAATAAAGAATTTATAAATATTATTTTGTTATATTTATTGCATATATTGAATTATTTTATTTTACTTCTCTCCTTATTTGACTTTTATTGATTTAATAATTCTTTTAGGAATTATTAATTATACATTAAAATTTATTATTAAATATTTATTTAGAATTTTTCAAAAATACTATAATGTTAATATATAATGAAAGTGATTTTTATTTATCTCTATCATCTTTCAATAATTTTGTAAAATTCCATAAGGAATATATAAATTACAAAGTCTTATAAAATTTAAATGTCCAAAATTTTATATCTTATTTTAATTGGATAGAGTGGATTATTGTGAATCCAGAAATATTTTATTTATAATTTTTGGACTTTTATTTTATTTTCTAGAATTTTATTGAGTTCAGGGGCATTTTGGTCTTTTCCAATTGAATAAAATTTCTTTTTCTTCTTTTTTAAACGACTTGGGCTGGCCCCTTGGGCTTATTGGGCCAGTGTGGCCCAATAGGGCAGTGTCAAAATCACTCCCCCGAGGGGTTTTGGCCCACCCAACTCACACTCTCTGCCTCCCTTCGTTCTCACCCTTCCTCTTCCTCGACCCCGTGGGCTCTGGCGCCGCCACTGGCAATGGCCGCCGTTGAGGCTTCCCCTGGTCGCTGCCGTGGTGCAGGGTGAGGTTTGCGAATATGCTCGTTCATCTAGTCCTACTCGATTTGACTCCGGGGCTTCCCCATGGCCAGATTCACCCCGTTCCCGAACCCTCGGGTTAGGGAAAGGTGCTATTGCCACCACCGCGGTCCCGCCTACGGTGGTGTGCTGGGCTCGTGTGCTGCTGTGGCTACCACCGTGTCTGGTGCAGGTTGCAGCGCCCTCTAGGTTCTCCCTGTGCCGCCGCGGGTTTTTCGGCCAATCTTCTTCCTCTTCAATTCGTCAGCGAGGACCTCGGGTAAGTTGCCTCCGTGGGTCTTGTTCCTGCTACTACCATGAATCTCTCTATGTGTATCTAGTGGCTTCTCGTGCCTAGTGATTATGTTCTGATTAGGGTTCATAACCTCCTATTGATCATATCCATGATGCTTTAGATCTAGTGGTGATCATACTTGAGCATGAAGAATGATTGTTTGATGTGGATCATAGTTTGTAGTGGCCTTCATGATGCTAGTGGCTTGTCAGATTTATTCTAGTGGCAATTCACTATGACCCCATGCTAGTGTTTCTATGGAATACCTGATTTGGAAATGTTATTGATCAAAGAACTTACTCTACTGTCAGAATGCTTATACTGATAGTAGTTCTCTCAATAGTTGCTTTCTGCAATTATAATGGTAGTCTTGCATGAGATTATACATACTGAATATAATCATTACATGTAATGATTTTCTGTGGATGTATAGATGACTATGATATTGATTCCTGGCACTTAGCTTCAGGAAGATGATATTTATTGGTTTGTCCTTTTTATCTGTGGGAACTAAGCAAATATTGGTTTTAGCTCATTAAGAACTTGTCCTTGTGATACCATATGATCTAGCACACAAGTGATTGAGTTGTATTTCTGGGCTTATCTTTGACAATACTTGTGATTAATACTGGCAAGATAAAATGAAAGCTTTTCTTAACTCTCCTGCCTATGATGTTGGTCTGAGGCTCTAAGATTTTAAGTCCTAGTTAGTTGAGCAAATAGTTGGTTGGTAACTTGTAGGATTAGAGGTGCTACTCTTTCTGGGAGATGTGCCCTGATCTGATAAGAACAAATGAAGAATGATTTAAGTTGCATAAATTAACACTAAAATCTGTGATGTTGGTCTGAGAGTTTTAGTGGTTTTGGCTGAGTTTGATTCCTTATCTTTATACTTGAAATCTCTAGGATAGATTCACCTCTCTTGGGTGATTATTGAGAGATTATTTCATAAAGCAACACATGCTTTTGTTTAGATACTATGATTGAAGCATGTGATGGTTTTATGAGACTCACCACAAAATTTTATGATGATGTAGTAGGTTGATGATGATGATCTTGATCTGGTTTTGCTGGACTCCTGTGCTTGCTCTTGAGCTAGCCTGCTCCTCCTAGCTCCTGGGCTTGATCTTGCTGTCCACCTAATTCATCCCCCTCCTTATGTCACCATCCTGGTGATGTTTGGTTGATCTGAGTGGTTTGGTTTATTTGTTGTTCTTGGTTTAGCTGTTGTCTGCACTGGCTGTGCATGTGTGCTGTGTAGTGGAGAGATGCACCGGTGTGCTCCTCCACGGCTGTGCTGTGGTTTTGTGAGATTGGGCTATGCTTGTGAGGTCGACAACACTCCATCTGCATGCTGGTGTGTGTCCAGCTTGTGTGCCTGCTATGCACTTGTGGATATGTTCAAAAAATTTGAACTTACTATGACCAGATTACTTTTACCTGTCTGGTGAATTGGTCCCTCTTGGCTGTCATTTGACTTCTGGCTTTGAATTTATGAAAGATGGAATCTTTCATATTGGTGAAACTTGCCCCTTTTATAACATTTCTCAAGGATGAATTTGTCAAGTGCATTTCACTGACATATCTGAGAGAAATAATACTAACACTAATCTTCTTTTGTTTATATTTAATCTTTGTTTTGCAGTTACAAAGATAAAGATGAAGATTTAGTTCAGATTTAGATATAGGATAGTTAGTAAATATTCCAATGTAATTTTATTATTCTTTTGTAATTTTTCTTTTATTATTCTTGTAATATTTATTTTATTCAATTGTAATAAAGATTGTATTATTATTAATAAATAATATTCTTCTTCTTTATATATTTTATTTTGTGAATTGTATGGATGATTTTACTAAGTTATAATTTTGTAACTTAATTATATATTGATGATATGAAATAAGTTTCATATTCATTATTGTTTTTCTTTGGATAAAATTTAAGTTATAATACTTATTTCTTAATCAAATTAATATTCAAAACTTATATCTAATTCACTTGAATTATAATTCAATCACTCAAGTCTAATATTCAAATTCATTTGAAAACACATAACTCCTTAAGATCATCTAAAAGTTTATAACAACCATCCTTTAAGAATAAACCTAATCTCAAAGTATGAAAGAAACATTGATCACTTAGGTTTTTATTTGGTGAAAAAATTACCCATATTTTCACAGATGAATGCATGCAACAATTCATATTCCTAAATCTACCCTTCGTTAAGGTCCTAAATGCTGGGATGTTACACCAGCACCTACCATGTCCTTCTTGGGCGCCCTTCCCTCGCAAAGTTCATGGCGGTCCCCCACTATGCATACCTCAAAATGAAGTTTCCGGGGCCGAATGGTGTGATCACTGTGCCCGGCTGCTACAGATGGTCCATGGCCTGCGCGAAGGAAGGCACCAAGATAGCCGAGGCCCTGATCATCGCTGAGGAGAAGCGTGAGATGCAATGTGACCATGTTGCAGCAAGAGGTGTCGGCTGACATGAAGTCGTCTGGGGACATGGTGTTCCAGTCGTCCAAGGAGACCAAGCATATCCCGCTCGACCCGGCTGACCCCTCCAAGTGCGTCACCATCGGTGTCGGCTTGGACATCAAATAGGAAAGAATGCTCGTCGACTTCCTCCGTGAGAATTGGGACATCTTTGCATGGTCTCCCAAAGACATGCCGGCTATGCCGAGGGAGTTCGCCGAGAACACACTTCATGTGCATCCTGATGCCAAGCCGATCAAGCAGCCCCTCCGTTGCTTCACGGAGGACAAGTGGAAGGTCATCGGCGATGAGATCGCCCGGCTACTTGCTGTCGGCTTTATCATGGAAGTGTACCACCCAGAATGGCTGGCCAACCCAGCCCTGGTGTTGAAGAAGAACAAGACCTGGCGTATGTCTATCGACTACATGAGTTCGAACAAGGCCTGCCCGAAAGACCCCTTCGCCCTGCCCCATATTGATCAAGTGATTGAATCTATGGCTGGTTGCGATCTGCTTTCCTTGCTTGATTGTTATTCTAGCTATTATCAAATTCGGTTGAATCTGTCGGATCAATTAAAAACGTTGTTCATCACCCCGTACGGGGTTTACTGCTATGTAACCATGCCATTCGGCCTGAAGAATGCAGGTGCTACCTATCAGCGTTGCATGCAAAAATGCTTGCACTCGCAGATCAGCCGTAATGTGCACGCGTACGTGGACAACTTCGTCATTAAGACGAAGGAGAATCAGACCCTGCTGGAAGATCTCGGCGAGACATTCGCAAACCTATGCCGGTACCAAATGAAGCTGAACCCGGAGAAGTGCATGTTCGGCGTGCCAGCCGGACAGCTCCTTGGTTTCCTCATGTCGAGCCGGGGAATCGAGGCCAATCTGGAGAAGATCGCGGAAATTGAGAGGATGCATCCGCCCAAGATCTTCCTCGGTGTCCAGAAGTTCACCGGCTGCTTGGCTTCCCTCAGCCGATTCGTTAGCGGGCTTGGGGAGAAGGCCCTGCCTCTGTACCAGCTGATGAAGAAGACGGATAAGTTCACCTGGATGGCGCAGGCGGATGCTACATTCCACGACCTCAAGCACATGCTATCCACGACACCGGTTCTCGCTATGCCGGCCGCGAAGGAGCCGATGTTGCTCTACATAGCCGCTACCAACCGGGTTGTCAGCGTCGTCATGTCGGTGGAGAGCCACAAGGATGGCAAGGCCCAGGCGATCTAGCGACCCGTCTACTACCTCAGCGAGGTGCTCTCTCTCTCCAAGCAGAACTACCGCCACTACCAGAAGATGTGCTACGGCGAGTACTTGTCTTGGAAGAAGCTCAAGCACTACTTCCAGGAGCATCCGCTCACGATGGTGTCCACCGCGCCGTTGGGTGAAATCTTTGGCAACAAGGACGCTACAGGCCGGGAAGCCAAGTGGGCCATCGATCTGGCCGCCTACTGCATCTGGTACGAGCCACGGATCACCATAAAGTCCAAGGCGGTGGCAGACTTCTTCGTCGACTGGGAAGAGAGCCAGTACCGCCCGCCGGTTCCATATTATCACTACTGGAGGCTGCACTTTGACGGCTCGAAGATGCGCGGGGGCTTGGGAGCCGGCATCATGCTCACCTCTCCCAAAGGAGACCGACTGGAGTACGTGTTGTAGATCCACTTCACCGCGTCGAACAACGTCACTGAGTATGAAGCTCTCGCGCACAGACTCCGGCTCGCGAAAGACATCGGCATCCGCCGGATCCTTTGCTTCAGTGATTTGGATCTGGTGGTGCAACAAGTATCCGACGAGTGGGACGCTCTGGACGCCAACATGGCCTTGTACCGGTTCCACGTGCAGCTTCTCAGTGTTGGCTTCGAGGGATGAGAATTCCATCATGTTCCCCGCACCAACGACGAGGTGGCCAACGCGCTCGCGCGAGTCGGATCAACCAGAGTGGCCATCCCGCCCAGAGTGTCCTTGGAGCATCTTCACAAGCCCAACATCACCCCCTGTCCAAAATATGAGTCCATCATCTGGGTAGGAGACCTGGAGCTGCCGTCTCGAAAGAGCCGGGCCCCGCTGTTGTGCCCTCCGGCTAGAAAGGCCCGGGGGCTGCCAACTCGGGCATCCCACTCGGCCACCCTCCAGATGAGCTGCAGATCGTGCCGGCTAGCGTCTTCACCGTCCGGGAAGTTCCATCCTGTAATACTAAACTTGGATCATCAAACTCTAATCATCAAACTTAGGGTTAACAAAAACTTTTCTAATTAAAAATATGAAAGCATCCATATGTGTGTGTATTAAAATTTGGATTAATTTGAATTGCCATGATTCTATGTTTACTTGCTTGTAAAATGATTCTTAGGTGAAATAAACATCATCTAAACAATCACCAAACTTTTCCCAGAGACAAACAAGTCAAAACAAATAAATAAAGTGAATGGTCACTTTGGCCAATTTAACTCCCATGCCTACTTTGGCTATCTATAACTTTTAGAACTTAACAGAAACATGTATGGATATTTGCACCCCTTGATAGTACTCATAACAAGGTATCAAGGCCCACTTTGTGATCATCCAGAAACATTCAAATGCTTAGTTTAAATGACAGTTTAAAATTGAATCTATCTCATATGGGAAGATCCCACTATTTCAAAAACCACTCAAACCAACTCAATTTTTAAAACCCAAGCATCCACAGACTCCCCAGTACATGCCTAGCACACCCACCAAAAATATTTTCAAAATTCAAAACTTAAGTTCATGCGTCCATTTCATCAAACAGGTTGCAGATGCAAATCAAACAAAATCAAAACACTATGTTGAGCAGTATTTTGGGCCTAACTTGTTCCCTCTCTGTACACAACTAGCCTTAGTAGATCATCTAACAACCTTAACTAATCACTAGCACCACTGTAAGCTGGCCATTGTCATTAATGGTGAGAAGGCCGAGAGCACCATTGCCACCCCATGGTCGACAGCAAGCTACAAGCAACACTAGCCTCGCCAACCTTGTCTGGGAGCAAGCTAGCACCCCACCTCCACTCCCTGTCCCAGCCGCGAGCAATGCCAGCCACTGGACCACACGCCCAGGCTATGCCAACCTTCTCTGCGAGCATGCCGAGAGCGCGCCAGAGTGTCACCCTCGAAACACGCCCACAGGCCGCGCGTCGCCCTCGCTGCTTGCACGCGTGATCACCAACACCCCAGAAACCCCGCAGACACGCCCGTTTGCCGCCGCGCGGACCACGCGCGTTGTGCGCCATCAAAACTTCCGTCGGACCAGCGCAGAGCACCGCAGCGTTCCGACCGATCAGCACTGCCCCACGCCTTTGAGCTATGCTAGGGAGCACAGCACCACCCCATACCGTCGCCCACGCCGATAGCCCTCTGTGCCTTCGACCACGACGAGCTCAGCTTGCGCCCGTCGGTCCCCTCTCGCCACTATAAATAGAGGAATACCCCGCTCGAATTCTTCACACCATTCTACTCCCCTCTCACCCAGAACCACCCCACCTCATTCCCGGAGCAAGGCGAGCAGCGCATCGCCGGAATTTCACCAGAGTTTGCCGCTGCTGGAGAAGAAGGAAGCCATCGATTGGAGCCGCCCCAGGATGATCGCCGTCGTCGACTTCGTCGTTCGCCCGCATCACCGACCCTCACCTGAGCCCCGGTGAGCCTCCCACGACCCCCACTGAGCTGCTAGGGTTCGAGCTCGCCGGTGACTTGTTCATCGTCGACGACGACCCTCAGCCGTCGATCTTCATTCTAATCCAACGCACCACATCGCCCCGTACCGCTTCATGTTTAAAGAGCCACTAACCGGTAGACCCCCCCTGTCAGTTGCACCCCGCGCTGCGGAGTGACACTGGGCCGGCCCGTTAACCTTTCCCACGCAGCCCAGTCGTTTGAATTTAGCTTTTTCCATTTTAATTCAAACATAGTTCTGTACCTAGTTTCAAAAATCAACCCAGCTCGATTCAGTGAACCAAATTACATGAATTCAATTTTCCTAGAAAGGTACTGAAATGCTTAATCCAAGCCCGTTGGATTCAAATCATTTGGATCTATAGATCACCAATGGTAAAAATAACAAGTCAGAAGGTTTTCTGCATTCAAACATTTTTCAAATTTAAACCATAATAGCTTTTGAGTTGATTCCAACTCTCAAAAATCACATTTGAGCATACCTTTCAGAATATAGAAAAACATATGGATTTACATACAGAATTAATATTCAAGTAGTAAAAGAATTCCACATAGGCATTTCTAGTCACTATATTTAATTGAAATAATAGGTTAAACCTTATTAAATTGTGACACTACTTTAAATCACATTCCCATGTACTGAATATGTGGTGATGACATGTGACAACATGATACCATGTTTGGTTTGGAGAATATTAAATATTAAGTAGTTTTTCAATGAGTAGAAATTACTTTTCTCAAATTAAAATAAATAAGACAAATGCTTTAATCTTGAATGTTAGTGATGATGCTAGATCATCTATAGAACCCCTTTGTGTGATGATTGAAAATAGTCAAGTATTGTTTGGTGATTGTGTACCTCGTATTTATTCATAGACTCTAGTACCGACCAAGGGTATGAGGAGGAAGGAGGATACTACGAAGAAGAAGCCGAGGAGAACTTCAACCACTGCTTTGCACAAGGCAAGCCAATACTTCCAAGCTATTAACTTAGCAAGCTGATACTGATACTTATGCAAGCCTTACTAACCAAGTTGACCCATGCAAGCTAGCACTTGCAATTAAGAAAGTTAGATAACCTATGCCATGCACTAAGCATGCTTGGTTGGACACATTTGATGATACCCAATCCTAGTTTTACTTGCAAGCTTTATACTTTATTTCTTTATCAAAGCTTTCTCTTAGAGTTTACTTAAGTGACTTGTAGATTCTAGGAAGATAATTGAAGGTTGCATAAAGAGCATAAATTTTGGCCTAAGCTAGATAATCTTTATGTCATCCTAAGGCATGAGATTAAACTTAGTTAGACTCCACTGGTTTACCACCCCTCATTAGTACTTACCCCACCTGTAGATGCTAGTCCTAAGCATAAAACTTGATCAACTTTAGATGGGAATACTTGGTGGAAAATGGTTATGAAAACCTTAGAATGATAAGTCATTCTACTGAGATGTTTTGACATGTGTTTCCAAACACCAGATGATTTTGATGATGAAAATGTTGAGGCATGAGCCTTAGCCCTTTATAAAAATGATGGTTGTCTGGATGTGATACCATTCCAATTTTACCGTACAACCACAATACCTGAGAATTGGTTAGGGCTTGACTGGAAACTTATATACCTTAGTATGGGTTCCCTCACGGCCAAGGTCTGAGCTGAGGCTACCTTGTGAAGATTGTTAACCTGTGCAGTACCCAAGATGACAGTTGGTCATGGTTGGGATGCCAAACTAACAGGAGAGGTGCCTATACTAGGGCGTGTAATCGTAAGGTTAGGATTGATTATCCGCATACTGAGTATGGTGAATTCAGGATTTGTTCCTAACAGATGTATCGAATGTTGTGGTGAAAGTGTAAAATCTCTGCAGAGTGTCAAACTATTCGAATAGCCGCGTCCGCAGTTATGGACAGTTGGAGTGGCCATACTGTTCCCCCGTCAGATGTTTTCAAAATGACTTATGAAATGAATGGAGATTTTTACCACAACAGAGTTGTGATAAGAAATACAAGTTCCCACTTAGGTGTTATAAAATTTCAACTAGCTTCTCTTACTTCTGAACTTAGTAGAGGTAAATCTGGCTTTTTTGCAAAATAACCCTAGAGCTTAGTGTCCTACTACGAAAAACCCTTCACTTATTAGTATTAGTTTGCAAGTACTTAAAGAGTACTCATGGATTTGTCCCTGGCTATTCCCGTGGCCAAACTATGAAGAGGAGTACCAGGAAGATGTAACCCAGGAAGGTTACGACAACTAGGATCATCTCCCATCGTCAGCATTGCCTGTGACCCCGAAGATGGAGCTTCGCCTACGCTACCTTTATTATTACGTATTTCTACTACTTGAGTTGTATTAAGAACTGGATCATGAGATCCTTATTTGTGTAAGACCTTATATATGGTTGCAATGGATGATGTACTGTGGTATCCAAATCTGTTATGTCTCACCAAAATGATAATCCTGGGATTGCGATGTATGGCATAACTGGCATCTGGGATTAAAAATCCGGGTGTTGACACTGTTGGAATTATGCCCTAGAGGCAATAATAAAGATGTTATTATTATAATTCTTGTTCATGATAAAGTTTATATTCCATGCTAGAATTGTATTAAGCGGAAACATTAATACTTGTGTGGTTTGTGAACAACACCGTGTCCCTGGTACGCCTCTAAGGACTAGCTCATTGATCAATGATGGTTAAGGTTTCCTAACCATAGACATGAGTTGTCAATTGATAATGAGATCATATCATTGGGAGAATGATATGATGGACAGACCCAAACTAAGCGAAGCAATTAGATCGTTTCATCGTGTTCATCTTTGCGAAGCTTTTCCTATGTCAAATACTGTATTCCTTAGACCATGAGATAATGCAACTCCCTGGTATCGGAAGAAATCTTTGAGGTCATCAAACGTCATCCTATGAGAGGGTGATCATAAAGGTGTCTCTCAGGTGATCGGAAAGTATCTGTTGGGTTGTATGTATCGAGATGGAATTTGTCCCTCCCAAGTCGGAGAGATATACTTGGGCCCACTCGTGTCGATATCAACACCGCTTGCAAGCATGTGGTTAAGGAGTTAATCACAAAGTGATATCGGATTACGGAACGAGTAAAGTACTTGCTGTGAACGAGATTGAACTAGGTATGACGATACCGACGATCGAATCTCGGGCAAGTAAAATATCGCGAGACGAAGGGAATATATATATGGGATTGTTTGAATCCTGGCATCGTGTTTCATCCGATATGATCATCGATAAATGTGTGGGAGTCAATATGGGTGCCCAGACCCCGCTGTTGATTATTGATAGAAGATCATGTCTGCATATTCTCGAACCCGCAGGGTCACACACTTAACGTATCTCGACGCTAGGATAGATTGGATAATTGGTTTATGAATTTTTGTTCGGAGTCTAGGATGGGATCCGGGATATCACGAGAGGTTTCGGAATGGTCCGGAGAATAAGATTCATATAAGGCAGTGCAGTTTTGGAGTTCGGAATTGTTAGGGTTAATCGGTATTGTCTGGAAGCTTCTAGAACCTTCGGAAGGGACCAACGTGGCCCCACCTTCCGGGAGGGGCATGGGGCTATGAGTGAGTGTCCTGGCCGCATTGGGCCAGGGGCACAAGGCCCCATAGGGCCCAGCCGATCCGAGATAAGTGTAAACTCGTTTAAACTAGAGATAGGATTTCTAGATAAGGGAGAGTTTAAATCGTTTAAACTAGAGATAGGATTTCTCGCTAAGGGAGAGTTTAAATCGTTTAAACTAGAGATAGGCTTGGAGGAGGGCAGGGCTGGCGCCCCCTCTATATATAGGGGTGGTGCGCCCCCTCCCCCCACACACACCTTCTTCCAAGCCCTAGCAGCCTTGCTACCTTCCTCTCTCCCTTCCGACATTTGTAGGCGAAGCCTGCAGAAATTCTCCACCATATACACCACGCCGTCATGTTGTAGATCCAATCTATCTCTCCACCATACTCGCTGGTCCGAGGAAGGAGGAGATGTCGAGGTGCTGCACGTGTGCATCTCACGGAGGCACCGCCACTTGTGGTGCTAGATCGGATCGGATCGCGAGGAGGAGAAGCGAGTACGACTACATCACCCACGTTCCGACGAACGTTCCGCTGTGCGAATCTTCAAGGGTATGAAGATCTAATCCAATCTCTCTCGTTGTTTGCATCTCCTAGATTAGATATTGGCTTTCGTAGAAAATTTTGATTTACTATGCCGCGAAACCCATCGGTGGTATCGAGCTAGATCTATGCGTAGATGTGTTTCACGAGTAGAACGCAACATGGTTGTTGCGGGCTTTGATGTTTTCTGTGCAAGCCTCTTGTTTGTGTTCTTCTTATGACGCGGATAGTGAGATTGAAGCGTCCAGGCCAACCTTACGCGACGTCGTTCATGACCGCTCCGCACTTGACGTGTGGCTTGTACCACACATGCGGCTGGTGGATGTCGTTTCTCTCACTATAGTTGTCATGGGATTAACACGAGTTTGGCAACCATAATATCACCGTTGTGGCTTTCCGTAGGTAAGAATCGTTCTTAGCATCTACTCCCATAAGCCACGTAAACATGCAACAACAAAGTAGAGGCGTCTAACTTGTTTTTGCAGGAGTGTTTTCTGTGATATGGTATGGCCCAAGATGTGATGTGTATATTGTATGCAATGATCATGTTTTGTAATGTTTCACGACTTGCATGTCGATGAGTACACAACCGGTGAGCCATATGGTTGTCTTTATAATTGTGTATGACCATAGTCAACTTCTTATACGCCATGTAATAGCTTTACTTTATCGCTAAGTAGTTAGCAATAGTTGTAGTTGCTATTCGTGGTGGAGGCAATCATGGTGGAGTGATGGAGATCATGCCGAACGCACAAGATGGAGATCATTCTTGCGAAGATTGGCTATACCATGTCACATAAAGTTATATGCATGTGATGTTTATCCTTTTATGTATCTTATCATGCTTAGATCGCGACGGTAGCATTATAAGATGATTCCTCACTTAAAGATCAAGATAAAACTGTGTTCTCCCCAATTATGCACCGCTATGAAAGTTCGTCTTTCCAAGCATCACGTGATGATCGGGTGCTATAGACTCTACGCCACATACAACGGGTGCAAGCTTTTGCACACGCGGAAATACTTGGGTCTAACTTGACGAGCCTAGCATGTATGCATGGCCTCGAACACAAGAACCGAAAGGTTAAGCATGAGTCATATGAATGATATGATCGACATTTTGTTGTCCACCATTGAAACCACATCTCTTCTCGTGATGATCGGATTAGGTGTGGTGAATTTGGATCGTGTTCACTAAACAACTTGAGGGATGTTGAATTTAGTGGGAGTTCATCTAGTAATTTGATTAAGTTGAACTATTTATCATGAACATAGTCTAAATTGTACTTGCAAATATCGTAGATCCAATGGCCAAGTCCAACTTCAACTTCAACGCTTTTTGCCGAGAAGGAAAAGCTTAGAAACAATGGGTCTAACTTCACCAATTGGTTCCGCAATCTAAGAATCATTCTGTTCGGACAAAAGGACTATGTCCTTGGGAAAGCGTTAGGTGACCCCTGCAAGCAATCTACGCCGATGAGAAAGCTATCTATCAGTCGCGCAAAGATGATTATGGTGTGATTAAGAGCGCCATGTTGTTTACTATGGAACCGGAGCTTCAAAATCGTTTTGAAACCTATCCCGGGCCCTTTGAGATTCTCGAGGAGCTGAAAACCATGTTTCAGACTCAAGCCCGTTCTGAGAGATATGAGATCTCTAAGAAGTTCTTGAACTGCAAGATGGAGGAAGGGAGTTCCGTTAGTGAGCACGCCATAAAGATGTCGGGCTACACTCAACGCCTTGAGCAACTGGAATGCACGATTCCATAGGAGCTCAAGATTGACAGGGATCTGCAATCACTCCCTCCCAGCTACAAAAGTTTTGTAGTGACTCATAATCAGATTGGTCCCACTGATACGATCACCGAGCTCTTCGCAGTCAAGGCTGCGAAGTGGACATCAAGAAGGATAATCATGTGTTGATGGTCAACAAGCCCTCCTTTAAGAAAGGTAAGGAGCAAAGAAGCCCTTCAAGAAGGGCGGCGAAGCGTAATGCCCTCGCCGAGAAGAAGCTCAGTGCGGTCCCAAGCCGACAATCGAGTGCTTCTATTGCAAGGACAAGGGTCATGGAAGCAATCGTCCAAGTACTTAGCGGACAAGAAGGCTGGCACCATCAAAGGTATATTTGATATACATGTTATTGATGTTTTCCTTACTAGCCCTCGTTGTAGTGCCCGGGTATTTGATGCGGTTCGATTACTAATATTTGTAACTCAAACAGAGCTACTGAGAATAGACGGCGGCTTAGGGATGAGGTGACGATGCGCTGGCAACGGATCAAGAGTTTATGTGATGGCCGAGACGCCTCCTTAGTTTTACCTAGGGATTAGTTTTAAACCTTAATAAATGTTATTATGTGCCTGCTGAGCATGAACATCATTTCGGATCGTGTTTATTGCAAGACGGTTATTCATTTAAATCGGAGAATAATGGTTGTTCTATTTATATGAGTAACATCTTTTATGGTCATGCACCTCTTGTGAATGGTTTATTTCTTCTAAATCTAAAGGGATGAAACACACATCCATAACATTGAGGCTAAGAGATGCAAAGTAGATAGTGATAATACTACTTATTTGTGGCACGCTGCGTCTAGGTCATATTGGAGTAAAGCGCATGAAGAAACTCCATTCTGATGGACTTTTGGAGTCTCTTGATTTTGAATCATTTGACACATGCGAACCATGCCTCATGGGCTAGATGATCAAAACCCCGTTCTCCGGTATGATGGAGCGAGCAACGGACTTGTTGGAAATCATACATACCGATGTATGCGGACCGATGAGTGTTTCGACGCGCGGTGGATATCGCTATTTCCTCACTTTTATCGATGACTTAAGTAGATATGGGTATATCTATTTAATAAAACATAAATCTGAAACATTTGAAAAGTTCAAGGAATTTCAGAATGAAGTGGAGAACCATCGTAACAGAAAGATTAAGTTTCTACGATCCGATCGTGGAGGTGAATATTTGAGTTATGATTTTCTCACGCATCTTAAAGCAAGTGGAATCGTTTCACAACTCACGCCACCCGGAACACCACAGCGCAATGGTGTGTCTGAACGCTGGAATCGAACCCTATTAGATATGGTCCGATCAATGATGTCTCTTACTGATTTGCCGTTATCATTTTGGGGTTATGCATTAGAAACCGCTGCATTCACTTTAAATAGGGCTCCATCTAAATCCGTTGAGACGACACCGTATGAACTGTGGTTTGATGCTAAACCTAAGTTGTCGTTTCTTAAAGTTTGGGGATGCGAAGCTTACGTCAAGAAGTTGATGCCGACAAGCTCGAACCCAAAGCGAGAAATGCGTCTTCATAGGATACCCTAAGGAAACTATTGGGTATACCTTCTATCACGTAATCAAGGCAAAGTGTTTGTCGAAGAACAGTTCCTTTCTTGAGAAGGAGTTTCTCTAAAAGAAGTGAGTGGGAGGAAAGTAGAGCTAGACGAGGTTATTGAACCTTCTCTTGAATTGGAGAGTAGCGCAAGACACCTGAAATTGTTCCAAAGGTCACCGCACCAACAATAGAGGAAGCTAATGACAAGGATCATGAAGCTTGGACGATGTCACATCGAATGTCGCAGTCGACAAGGTCGCGTCCCTCCCGAGTGGTACGGCAACCTGTCTTGACTGTCTTGTTGGTAGAAGGCGGTGAACCTACGAACTATGAGGAAGCGATGATGAGCCCAGACTCGAGAAATGGTGGAAGCCATGAACCAATTGGGATCCATGAGCGAAAACCAAGTATGGACTTTGGTGGACCCTCCTAGCGACCGAAAGGCGTTGAGTGCAAATGGATTTTCAAGAAGAAAACGGACGCGATGGTAATGTTACCGTCTATAAAGCACGGCTTGTCGAAAAGGTTTTCGACAAGTTCAAGGTGTTGACTACGAGACTTTCTCTCCGTAGCGATGTTTAAGTCCATTCGGATTTTATTAGCAATTGTTGCTTTCATGATTATGAAATATGGCGATGGATGTCAAGATCGCTTCCTCAATGGCAACATTGATGAAGAGTTGTATATGATGCAACACGAAGGTTTTGTCGATCCTAAGGATGCTAGTAAAGTATGCAAACTTCAGCTCCATTTATGGATGAAGCAAGCATCTCGGAGTTGGAACCTTCGCTTTGATCAAGTGATCAAGAGCTTTGGATTTGTTCCAAATTGCTAGAAGCTTGTATCTACAAGAAAGTGAGTGGGAGCTCGGTGACGTTTCTGGTACTATATGTGGATGACATATTGATTATTGGAAATGACATCAACATGCTTAACGATGTGAAGAGTTATTTGAACAAGTGTTTTTCAATGAAATACCTAGGTGAAGCTGCTTATATATTGGGCATCAAGATCTATATAGATAGACAAAGACGCCTGATAGCTTTAAGCCAGAGTACATACCTAGACAAAGTTCTGAAAAGGTTCAGAATGGATAAGGCAAAGAAAGGTTCGCCTATGTTATCGGTAAGATATTGAGCAAGGCTCGGTGTCCACTACCAGAAATGATAGGAAGCTATGAGCAAAGTGCCTTATGCATCGCCATAGGTTCCATCATGTATGCCATGTGTACTAGACCGGATGTGTCCAATGCTCTTAGTTTGACGAGGATATCAAAGTGATCCAGAGAGGAACATCGACAGCCGTGAAGAACATCCTAAAGTACCTAAATAGAACTAAAGAAATGTTCTTAGTCTATGGGGTGATGAACAACTTGTCGAAAAGGTTACGCCGATGCTAGTTTCGACACCGACAAGGATGATTCCAAATCTCGCATGTGATACGTTTATATTTTGAATGGAGGAGCTGTGAGTCGGAGAAGCTACAAGCAAAGCGTGATCACGGATCTACAAAGGAAGCGAATACATGGCTGCCGCAAGCGTCCAAGTGAAGGAGTTTGGATCAGAAACTTCATCACTGAGCTTGGCGTGGTTCCAAGTGCATTGGACCCACTGGAGATATTGTGTGACAACACTGGCGCCATAGCACTCGCTAAGGAACCAATGTATCATCCAAAGACCAAGCATATCTACCGCAAGTTTCATATAATCCGAGATTATATAGCAGATGGAGATCTGAAGATTAGCAAAGTACATACGGATCTGAATGTCGCAAATCCATTGACTAAACCTCTTCCACGTGTAAAACATGATCAACACCTCAGTGCCATGGGTGTGAGATTATTGCCAAATGTAAACTAGATTATTGACTCTAGTGCAAGTGGGAGACTGTTGGAATTATGCCCTAGAGGCAATAATAAAGATGTTATTATTATAATTCTTGTTCATGATAAAGTTTATATTCCATGCTAGAATTGTATTAAGCGGAAACATTAATACTTGTGTGGTTTGTGAACAACACCGTGTCCCTGGTACGCCTCTAAGGACTAGCTCATTGATCAATGATGGTTAAGGTTTCCTAACCATAGACATGAGTTGTCAATTGATAATGAGATCATATCATTGGGAGAATGATATGATGGACAGACCCAAACTAAGCGAAGCAATTAGATCGTTTCATCGTGTTCATCTTTGTGAAGCTTTTCCTATGTCAAATATTGTATTCCTTAGACCATGAGATAATGCAACTCCCCGGTACCGGAAGAAAGCTTTGAGGTCATCAAACGTCATCCTATGAGAGGGTGATCATAAAGGTGTCTCTCGTGATCGGAAAGTATCATTGGGTTGTATGTATCGAGATGGAATTTGTCCTCCCAAGTCGGAGAGATATACTTGGGCCCACTTAATCGATATCAACACCGCTTGGAAGCATGTGGTTAAGGAGTTAATCACAAAGTGATATCGGATTACGAACAGTAAAGTATTTCGTGAACGAGATTGAACTAGGTATGACGATACCGACGATCGAATCTCGCAAGTAAAATATCGCGAGACGAAGGGAATATATATATGGGATTGATTGAATCGCATCATGGTTCATCCGATATGATCATCGATAAATGTGGGAGTCAATATGGGTTCCCAGACCCCGCTGTTGATTATTGATAGAAGATCATGTCTGCATATTCTCGAACCCGCAGGGTCACACACTTAACGTATCTCGACGCTAGGATAGATTGGATAATTGGTTTATGAATTTTGGTTCGGAGTCTCGGATGGGATCCGGGATATCACGAGAGGTTCCGGAATGGTCCGGAGAATAAGATTCATATAAGGCAGGGCAGTTTTTGGAGTTCGGAATTGTTCCGGGTTAATCGGTATTGTACCGGAAACTTCTAGAACCTTCCGAAAGGGGACCAACGTGGCCCCACCTTCCGGGAGGGGGGCTATGAGGGAGTGTCCTGGCCGCATTGGGCCAGGGGCACAAGGCCCCATAGGGCGCAGCTGATCCTAGATAAGTTTAAACTCGTTTAAACTAGAGATAGGATTTCTAGATAAGGGAGAGTTTAAATCGTTTAAACTAGAGATAGGATTTCTAGAGAAGGGAGAGTTTAAATCGTTTAAACTAGAGATAGGCTTGGAGGAGGGGCAAGGGCTGGCCGCCCCCCCCCCCTCTATATATAGGGGTGGTGCGCCCCCTCCCCCCACACACACCTTCCTCCAAGCCCTAGCAGCCTTGCTACCTTCATCTCTCCCTCCCGACTGTTTGTAGGCGAAGCCCTGCAGCAGAAATTCTCCACCATATACACCACGCCGTCGTGTTGTAGATCCAATCTATCTCTCCACCATACTCGCTGATCCGAGGAAGGAGGAGACGTCGAGGTGCTGCACGTGTGCATCTCACGGAGGCACCGCCACTTGTGGTGCTAGATCGGATCGGATCGCGAGGAGGAGAAGCGAGTACGACTACATCACCCACGTTCCGATGAACGTTCCGCTGTGCGAATCTTCAAGGGTATGAAGATCTAATCCAATCTCTCTCGTTGTTTGCATCTCCTAGATTAGATATTGGCTTTCCCTCTGTTCGCTCCGTAGAAAATTTTGATTTACTATGCCGCGAAACCCATCAGACACATCCTGGGCCCAGCCCTTCATGAACTACCTCCTCAACGATGAGCTCCCGGATGACAAGGTAGAGGCAAGGCAGATCCGGCGCCCCGCTCACACGTACACCATCATCAACAAGGAGTTGTACAAGCGCAGAGCCGCAGGCATATTCCAGCGGTGCGTCGACGTGGATACCGACTACCGGCTGCTGAAGGAAAGCCACCAGGGGGAGTGCGGTCATCACGCCTCATTTCATGCCCTGGTGTCAAAGGAAATGTGCCACGGATTCTACTGGCCCACCGCAGGGGAGGACGCAGATTAGCTGGTTCGCGTGTGCAATGGATGCTAGCGGTTCAGTCGTCTAAGGCACATGCCAACTTCTGCGCTCAAGACCATCCTGATTACGTGGCCCTTCGTGGTTTGGGGATGGACATGGTCGACCCCTTCAAGCAAGCTCGAGCTGGCATGACCCACTTGCTAGTGGCAATGGACAAATTCACCAAGTGGATCGAGGCAAAGCCGATCTGTAAGCTGGATGGTGCCACCATCGTAACTTTCTTTCGCGACATCATCATCCGGTTTGGCTACCCCCATAGGGTCATCACCGACAATGTCACGAACTTCGCCAAGGGGGCCTTTGCTCGGTTCTGCCACAGCAAGGGGATCCGGCTGGACCTTGTATCCGTCGCGCACCCACAATCCAACGGGCAGGTGGAAAGGGCCAACGCCCTGGTGCTAGCCGGAATCAAGCCCCGGATGATCGAGCCAGTAGAGCGATCACCCGGTTGTTAGATCGACTTCTAGGTGTTTTTATATCGTCTCTCGATCCAATTGCATGGGGTGAAACTATTTTAGGAGGCGGAGGCGGCACCAACTATATGGCCGGAGCTATACAGCGGTGACCCGTATAGTTGGTCGTTAACCCTTATGCCTCCTTTTCTCGGGTTTTGTTCTGGTATTACTAAAATTTCCCAAATAAGAAATTTACCAAGATCCTGGTATTTTTGTCTCCTTTTCACTCCAATATAACTGGCCGAAGAATTGTGTCCCTTGTATCCATCATCTGTCCTGATCCTGGTGAAAATAAACATAAAAAAGGCGTGTGAACGCCATAAAATACCAAGATCCTATATCTACAATGTAAAATAATAATCTAAAACATGATGTAGTACACTATAGTTGTTGACATAACACCAATGAAACACCGTTCACTAGTATTACATCCCTCAGAGTGGTACAACATAAATACAGCGGGTCCCAATACATGGCTAAAGGTTGCAACTCACTCTATACACAAGATCAAGAGAATACTCTAGGTTAAAGAGAGAGAAAGAACTTCTTACAAAGAAGAATCAAAGATAAATAATGCACCAACCATTATACTTTTAAGACTAGTATTTTAGCAAAGGGGTTGGCATTGCTGCTATTGCAACGCACTATAGAAATAGGTTCTTTCCCTAGAGAATATATCCCTATTTAATCAGTAACTTCGTCCTTGAGTTAATGTATATGTTGACTTGCTTGTCTTTTTTGAAGACCCTTAGATTTGGATGATGATTCCTTGAGCATAACTTGATGTAGAAATCATATGTATTCGCTTCAGAATCTAGCAAGGGTTAAGAAGATACTTTGAGTACGAGCGTACTCAACAAGTTCACTAGAAAAGGAGTGTTTGATGCATTATAACTACAGCCGCAGACCATAGGTCATAGGCAATGCAAGTTTTTGTAAACATTTCTTCAAAGGTTGATTTTATTCTAAAAAACTATGTCCGTTAGCCTTCATGGGTTTACCAGAACTTTCATGGAGTTCCTTTTCCGCCGCATTCGCAGCTCCTTCCCGGAACAGGGAGTAACAAGTTACAGTTCTTACACTCTACAGAGGTGCTGTCGTGGTGTGGAACACGGCGGTGCCATCGGGGATGGCAAAGAAGGGACACACGGATGCATTCGGTGGCTCACGCAACGGGTTGGGCACGATGCACTGCAAAAATAGGGATGTACCCAGGTTCGGGGCCCTCTTGGCGAGGTAACACCCCTACTACTGCAAGATGAACTATGTATGGGAGTTGATGCTCAGTACAGATGCTCCTTGAGATGTTTCCTTAGCTGCTATCGAAGGCTAGAGGAAGATGGGAACTTGATGCTAACACTTCTATCCTTCTATGTTGCCTACCTAGAACCGTAGCTCTGCCCTCCCTTCTATACTGGTCTGGGGGCAGATTACAGATCGGGTCCTAGGGTTTACTGTTTGGATATGGGTTTACAGGACAGGGCCGGCTGCAGGGCCCAGCCGGTGGGCCAGGACCCTTCTCTTTAGCGGTCACTCGGGCTTCCTTTGGGCGTCATCCTTGCTTTAACGGTCACCCGGACTGCCAGTCTAGCCGACCATCTTGCTTTATCTTCATCGGGTAGCGCTGGTCATGACGGCATGCCAGCTTGCCTGATGACGAGGGAGAGCCAGAAGCGTACCCCGCACGAAGCATCAGCCCTTCTGTGCTCTCCATCAAATCCGAGGTGAGTCGGGTGGAAACGGACACCCTGCTGGTTCTTCTGGCCACCGGCTAGACAGGCCAGCCGGGAAGGTTATAAGCCTAACCGGGCGTGCTATCCAGTCGGCTAGAGTTGTCTTTCCTGGAGGCCAGGCGGCATGCACCTTCTAGAGCCGGACTACTTGTGCCTGGCTTTCCCCACCCGGGGGTTGTCCCCCCGACACTAGTCTCCGAGCACGTATGGGCTTGGACGGTGGGCAAGATCTTTCGTGTTCCTTCTTGTCCTGGGAGAGTTGTTTTATTGCCTCCGGCTGCGGCTTTTGCTTTTGCTTTCCGGCTCGATTTAATCGGCTGCGGAATTGATGGCCGTCCACTAGGTGTAAACAGCGGAGGCAGGTACCGGCTGGCGCAGCTAAATATGAAACGTTTAGCTTGATGACGTTGTTGATGTCGTCACCCACGACTGTGGCTCTAGCACACGTCACGTCAGTTTGACTTTCGCGTCGCTGCGTCAATTTTTGGCGACTGCGCACGCAACTTGCCGCAGCGGTTTCCCGGGGCGAGCGTGCACGCCTCGTCTCCTGGTAACGCCCGCGGATCTTCTGTGGTGATGACGACGGCACAGAGGATCTGGAGACGAAGCGTCGTGTGGCTGTGGTTTCGCAACGCCATGCGGAGATAAATAAGGCTATGAGGGGGATCGGTTCCCACACTTTCCCATCCTCCGGCTCAACTTCTCCTTGTACTCCATCGCCCATTGCCCTTGTGCGCCCTCTCCCTGCCGTCGCCGGCCACTTCTTACCCATCCACCATGGCCACCTCCTCTGTAGAGATGCTGCCGGAGCAACACGGCGGCTGGTGCGGGTCCTTTGTGACCGACGAGCTCGTCAACAAGTACAGGCGGGGGAGGTTTCTTCCATCGTCGATGCTCGTGAAGCACCAGCTCGCGCCGGAGGGGGAGCGTGTGCCAAATCCTCGGTCGGGGGAGCGCGTCGTCTTCCTCGAGAATTTTTCCCGCGGCTTCGGCCTTCCCGACATCCCCTTCCTCCTCAAGATCTTTCTCTTCTTCGATCTCCAGGTTCATCACTTGGGAGCCAACGCCATGGCGCAGCTGTCGCATCACGCGGCCTGATGCGAGTCATATCTTGGGGTGTGTCCCAAGGTGGCGAACTTCCTCAAGTTCTTCCACTTCAAGGCCCAGAACACCACCAAGGGTGGATAGCTGACGCAGACGGGTTGCGGCGCCATCTACCCGCGGACCTCCTCGTCGATGTCGCGGTTCGATCTCCCTGACACCATCAAGCTGTGGCAGCGCTCATATTTCTATGTGACCAATGCCACAGAGATTGATTGGTTTTGCCTTCCACCCTTCTCCAACTTGCCTCGACGTAGAAGGGCTGGACGACGAAGGGCATGGGTGCGGCAGCAGACCTCGACCGGATGGCCACCCGGCTGGAGACGATGGTGGAGTCGGAGAGGCTCACCGCCCGGGACATCACCTTGTCGTGGATGGTGCGTCGCGTGCTTCCGCTGCAGAAGCGGTCGCACAAGATGTGCCACCTCTCGACCGCCAACGATCCAACGAGGACATCGCGGAAGGATGTGCCCTACCAGGACCTGCGGAACTGGGTCTCCATGATCTCCAAGTTCCGCATCGAGGCTACCTGGGCGTACTCCTGCCCTCCATATCACCGCGGCCGCCTGCCGCCTCGGGTATGTTTTTCTCTGGTTATCTTGCGTCTCGCTCCTTGTCATTGCTAGCTTTCCTTGGGTGCTTTATGCTCCCCTTTTTGATTAGTTGTTCACGGCGTAGCTAGATGAGGATGGCATGGGTGACTTCCTTCTTCCGTCCTTTTTGGAGGACAGGAAGCCGAAGAAGTACCCCCAGACGGAGCACGAAGGGTTTCCCGTCCAGGCGGATGACGGTCCCTCGGATCCTCATGGTAAGTTGCTAACCGTAGCTCTTTCCTTCACCTTTTCTCTTGAGGTTGTGGTTTTGATTCCCTGTTTGTGTCGCAGTCGATGTCACCGATGAGGAGGGTGGCTGAGAGAAACCCGCGGCGAGAGACCGGGGAAAGAGGGCGGTGCCTGTTGCCGCTCCCGCTCTAGTTGAAGTGAAAAAGACGCGCCGAGGGCGTCAGGTCATTGCTCCACCGTCCACCGCTGGGTTAGTATCTCCCTTGCCCTTGCTTGCCGCTTTGTAGTTCTGCTGGTTCCTCCATTGACTCTTTCCTCTGCGCAGCGAGGCCATGTTGCTTGGCGATGGTGGTGCCACCGTTGTTGCTCCTCCACCTCCTAAGCCAGTTGAAGAGGTGGCTAGGTCGCTGCGTCGAGGCCGGCCACGGTCCATGCGTCGTCCACGCCTCCGCCTGTGGCTCCCGAGGGCTCCCGACCACGGGCTTCGCAAATGCTGCCACAAGAAGACCTGAGACCCTCCTTTGTCCCAGGGCTAGCGTGAACCCGGCTTGGAGTGATACTCCAAGCAGCTCTGCCAGGCCCGTGATTACGGAGGTGACGAAGGAGGCTGGGGCTGTGCAGGCGGCTGCAGCGGATGGTGGTCAGCCGGCTGGGAGGGAGTTGGTTGTGGTTGCGCCTTCGGGTGTGGCTGCCGATGATGACGAGTTTATCGTCACCGGCTCGAGGCCAGCTCCGACTGTGCTGACGCCGGGTGTGATCCTTGCCTAGCTCTCGGTCTCGACGCCCATCGCACTCAGCCAGGTTCGCTACCTGGTTGAGGGAATGGAAAAGGGCCTTGGCGAGGCCAAAAATTTGTCTGTTTTGATGGAGGTAAGTCGTTTCCCTTCACATGCTTTCCGTTCTTCCATTCGGTTTGCTTCTCTTTTCCTCATTTCTTTTCTTGCTGCAGAGAGATTTTGCGGAGTCTGTGAAGAACACCCGGGATCTTGGCCGTAAGATTGCTTCTTCAGATCTGTCTTGGCGATTGGCTCCCTTTTCCCATTTTTTGTTGACCATCGGGTATCCTCCTACAGCCATGATCCAGTACAAGGAAAGGGAGGTGGACCGCCTCAAAGCTGAGGTCACCCGGCTGGAAGAATCGAACAAGGAGAGACAGGAGTAGTTTGATCAACTTGCCATGGCCAAGCATCAACTTGAGGTTAGCGTGGAGCAGGGCAAGAAGACAGCTGACATCCAAGTGGAGGCACTGAAGAATTTTGAGATGATCTCCACCCAACAAGAGGAGACAATCCAAATTATTCGCGGCAGGGAGGGGGATCTTACTCAGCACCTCCAGAACATCTCGGAGATGGTCATAAGTAAGTTCTTCAGTTTCCCTCTTTTGTTGTGTCGTGACTTTCTCGATCTTGTCCGTTTATTCTGCTATGTGCTTGGCTGCAGCTCATTATCCTGAGGCGACCGAGATGGGCATGGAGAAGCTGCCCGTGGATGAGGTGGGACGCGACCTGACTGCCCTCGACCTGGTCAAGGTGCTGGCGGAGGAGAGAAATGGCCTGCGCGCCGTTGGCAACGATCTCTTCCACTACATCTGGCCGGACGTGGGCGAGGTGCACGACATGGCCAGCCTGGCTGTCGCTCTGTCTAAAGGCATCGACGTGCTGGACATGCACAAGGAGTAGGCTGCTCGAGGCGGAGTGGAGATGGCACTGGCTCTGGTGAAGTCGTGGTATCCGGGTGCCGACCTGAGCGTGCTTACCCGAGGCTTCCGTCTTGGGACGAGCTACGAGGACCTTCGCGCCATCACTCCTATGCTCCAGGCCTGTGGGGTGAAGATTGGCACCTACGTGGACTTGGAGCATGACTTCAGTGCCCCCGGAGACCCACGGTCGTTCCACTGGGCCCCGGCGCCTTGGAATCCCATTGACATCGCCTCCAGCAGCTAGTCTCCTTCCACTAATGCTGGTGTCGTCCCTGTTGATCCAGCTCCTGCTCCTGCTCCTTTCAGTTCTTCAGTTCCAGACTCTTGATCCTCGGAATGCCGGGTGTACTTGTGAAACTTGTTGTTTTGTTGGTGCTACATATCAGCTGACTTTTGTCACCGATCTCTGAATCTGCGTGGAGCCTTCATGCTCCGCTTTATGGCTTGGTGCCTTTTGCTTATCTTTGTTTATATCTCTGCCATTTGCGGTCTTTTATGCTCAGGCCGGCTGGGATAGTCAGCCGGGTTGGAGCTCTTTTGCCGTCCTGACTTGAGTTTGTGAGTGCGCGAGAGCGCGTCCACTTGGTGTAGTCCCCGAGATTCGGGTCGGCTGGGGTAGCCAGCCGGGTCGAAACTCTTTTGGCTACCTTGACTTGAGTTTGTGGGTGCGCGGGAGCGCGTCCACTGGGTGTAGTCCCCGAGGTTCGGGCTGGCTGGGGAAGCCAGCCGGGTTGAATCTCTTTTGGCTACCTTGACTTGAGTTTGTGGGTGCGCGGGAGCGCGTCCACTGGATGTAGTCCCCGAGGTTCGTGCCAGCTGGGCCAGCCGGGTCGAAGCTATTTTGGCTACCTTGACTTGAGTTTGTGGGTGCGCGGTAGCGCGTCCACTGGGTGTAGTCCCCGAGGTTCGGGCCGTCTGGGGTAGTCAGCCGGGTCGAAGCTCTTTTGGCTACCTTGACTTGAGTTTTTAGGTGCGCGAGAGCGCGTCCACTGGGTGTAGTCCCCGAGGTTCGGTCCTGTTGGGGTAGCCAGCCGGGTCGAAGCTCTTTTGGATACCTTGACTTGAGTTTTTGGGTGCGCGGGAGCGCGTCTACTCGATGTAGTACTCGAGGTTCGGGCCGGCTAGGGTAGCCTGCCGGGTCGAAGCGCTTTTGGCTACCTTGACTTGAGTTTGTAGGTGCGCAGGAGCGCATCCACTGTGTGTAGTCCCCGAGGTTCAGGCCGACTGGGGTAGCCAGCCGGGTCGAAGCTCTTTTGGCTACCTTGACTTGAGTTTCTGGGTGCGCGCGAGCGCGTCCACTGGGTGTAGTCCCCGAGGTTCGGGCCGGCTGTGGTAGCTAGCCGGGTCGAAACTCTTTTGGCTACCTTGACTTGAGTTTGTGGATGCGCGGAAGCGCGTCCACTAGGTGTAGTCCCCGAGGTTCTGGCCAGCTGGGGTAGCCAGCCGGATCGAAGCTCTTTTGGCTACCTTGACTTGAGTTTGTGGGTGCGCGGGAGCGTGTCCACTGGGTGTAGTCCCCGAGGTTCGGGCCGGCTGGGCTAGCCAGCCGGGTCGAAGCTCTTTTGCCACCTTGTTTCCTGCCAATTTTTGGCTCGGCTCGTGTGAGACAAAGCGTTGCTTTGGGTTAGTTTTCTTGTGCATATGCTCATTCGTTAGTTGGTACTTATCGTAGAAGGAAAATAGATGCGTGCCCCTTCGAGTTAGTCGTTAGCAACTCCCCTTTTCTCAGCGAGTATTGGCACTTCGAGAAAATTTTCCTTGCCGGCTGACAGCCGGGTTGCGGTCTGCAGCCGGAACCGAAAGATTGGTTGCGTTGGCGTGCCTCGTGATACTTCGGTTCATTGTTGTTGGCTTAACTCACGTAGGGAGCGGCCGATTCTCTTGGACGCCCTTGCTTTCTACGTTGGCATTTTCTTTGCGTGTGCTCTTTGAGTTTTTGCTCTTGCCGGGTCGACAGCCGACATGCGTACTGAAGCCGAAACCGAAGAGGTTACTCTAGACGCCGCGTGCAATATTATGCCGCCTGCAGAAATCGCGGGGCCTAGGCCAGCCGATACGATAATGTAGATGATGTGCGGAATTGGGACAAAGTCCTTAGCGCCGTGCCAAGGCTTTCAATCTTGTTCACTTGTTACATGAAAAGGGAAGATACATACACTTTCCAAAGTGTAAAATGGCTGCAGTAGGTTTGCATTCCATGGGCGCTCTGTCTCCTCGTCTAAGCGATTTGCCTTGTTCTTCATCGGCTGCTGCGTGTTGATCAGATAATATGAATTGTTGAGGAGTGCTCGGATAACGATGAATGGTCCTTCCCATGGCATGGACAGCTTGTGCATTCCTTTGGTGCTCTGGACCAGGCGCAGCACCAGGTCTCCCTCGCGGAAGGAGGTAGGCCGGATCGGCTGGCGTGGTATCGGTGCAAGTATTGCTGGTATATTTCTGATCTGGATAGAGCCAACTCGCGTGCCTCCTCGAGCAAGTCCACGATGTCCTCCCTTGCCTCCTTGGCTTCCTGCTCCGTGTAGATCTGCTTGCGGGGTGTGTCAAACTGGATGTATGTGGGGAGACTGGCCTCTGCCCCATAGACGAGCAAGTACAGCGTGAAGCCGGTTGAGCGATTGGGTGTGGTGCGTAGGATCCAAAGCACTGCTGGTAGCTCCTCTATCTAGCATCTGGGTGATCTGACGAGCGGTTCGATGAGCCTTGCCTTGATTCCGGCTAGAACCAGACCGTTAATGCGCTCGCACTGTCCGTTGGACTGTGCGTGTGCAACTGATGCTAGATCTAGGCGGATCCGTTTTTCCCCGCAGAAGCGAGCGAAAACTCCTTTCGCGAAGTTGGTTCCATTGTCAGTAATGATGTTGTGCAGGTAGCCGAACCGGATGATGATGTCAGTGAAGAACTTGATCACCATCGCTCCATCCAGCTCCTTGATTGGCTTGAGCAGGTGTGTCATACCGGATCAAGCTGTCTTGAATGGCCCAACCATGTCTAGGACCCAGACCGCGAACGACCAGGTGATTGGTATTGTCTTGAGTGCCGCAGACGGTGTGTGCTTCAGCTGGCTGAATCGCTGACAGCTGTTGCATGTCTTGGCTATTTTTTCGGCGTCCTTCAGCGCCGTCGGCCAGTAGAAACCATGCCGAAGGGCCTTGGCTGCTATTGCCCTTGACGAGGCGTGCTGGCCACACTCGCCTTGGTGTATGTCCGTTAGAAGCTTGGCTCCTTCCTCCTGACTGACGCATCATTTATAGATGCCCCCGATGCTGCGCTTGTACAACTCGTTGTTGATGATGTTGTAGGCGCTTGCCCTTCGTCGTACTTGTTGTGCTGCACCTCTTCTGTCAGGAGTTCGCCCTTGGCCAGGAAATCCATGTATGGATTTGTCCAGTCGGGTGCCTCCCTTATGGTGTGCACCGTATGTATGATGAGCTTGATCTCCTCGTGGACGGCCGGCACCGGAACATCGGGAGGCCTGCCAGGAGGAAACGTGCTGATGTCAACCGCAGTCCGCGTCGCGGTAGCTCCCGGATGCAGCGAAGTTGTCCCCGGGTGGGGCACAACAGTCCCCGGGTGGGGCACAACAGCCCCACGGTGGGCTCCAACTTTCGTGGTGTGGAACACGGCAGTGCCATCAGGGATGGCAAAGAAGGGACACACGGATGAATTCGGTGGCTCACGCAACAGGTTGGGAACGATGCACTGCAAACACAGGGACGTACCCAGGTTTGGGGCCCTCTTGGCGAGGTAACACCCCTACTCCTGCAAGTTGAACTATGTATGGGAGTTGATGCTCAGTACAGATGCTCCTTGAGCTGTTTCCTTAGCTACTATCAAAGGCTAGAGGAAGATGGGAACTTGATGATAACACTTCTATCCTTCTATTATTTCCTACCTAGAACCGTAGCTCTGCCCTCCCTTATATGCTGGTCTGGGGGCAGATTACAAATCGGGCCCTAGGGTTTACTCTTTGGATATGGGTTTACAGGACAGGGCTGGCTGCAGGGCCCATCCGGTGGGCCAGGACCCAGTCCGCCCTTCTTTTAGCGTCACCCTTCTCTTTAGCGGTCACTTGGGCTTCCTTTGGGCGTCATCCTTTCTTTAACGGTCACCCGGACTGCTTTCGCCAGTCCAACCGACCATCTTGCTTTATCTTCGTCGGGTAGCGCTGGTCATGACGGCATGCCAGCTTGCCTGATGACGAGGGAGAGCCAGAAGCGTACCTCGCACGAAGCGTCAGCCCTTCCGTGCTCTCCATCGAATCCGAGGTGAGCCGGGTGGAAACGGCCACCCGGCCGGTTCTTCTGGCCACTGGCTAGACGGGCCAGCTGGGAAGGTTATAAGCCTAGCCGGGCGTGCTCGCCAGTCGGCTAGAGTTGTCTTTCCTGGAGGCGAGGCGGCCCGCACCTTCTGGAGCCGGCCTACTTGTGCTTGGCTTTCCCTACCCGGAGTTGTCCCCCCGACAGGTGCGTTACTTTACCCATGAGAGATCAACTCCTTATTGCACAACCGGGCACCTTACCCGTCCACAATTCCATGTTGTGGGGCCCAGTAGATGATCCAAGCCAATCACTGCCCTCTCCGCGACATGATATGTCTACACGATCCTTCGGGGCTAGCTCACCTTTGTTAAGCCCCCTTTCAGGCAGGCTAAACCCTGATGAGTTCCCGAAGACTCTATGACCTAGTTATGCTTGGAATAGTACCATTTACATGGACTATATCCCTAAACATCATTCGTAGATAATATAGACATCAAAAGTGTGGGGCGTAAGGGTTACCACCCATATGTTGGATCCGCACAAGGAATCGCAATGTCACATTAAGGCCGTCTTGCCTCCATACAAGAGGAAAAGGATACAGCTCACTTCTCCGTCCCATTACAAATCTCATGGTTAACGTGTAATATACGGCGCAAAAATCACTGGCGACATTGGTTGTTAAGTCCTAGATGCTATGTTCCTTTACCACCGGAACTTTCAGAGTAGATTATTACCTCATGGCAAATAACCTATAATCACATTATTATGAAAATAGTGTTTTCAGACCTTTTTCAAGTGCAGTTGATGACAACACTGGATTTGTAAAATACTTTACAGAAAATAATCAAAGGACATGAGCAAGTGTGAACTTGCCTTTTTTGATTGCAAGATTATGCACTCACGGTCTTCAAGACAATATAAGATCCAATATCTGAAATTAGCATCATTGGTCCGGTAAGGACTAATGTTTAAAGAAGCAATATGCTCTTATGCATAAGTAATGTGATGCACTTTATGAACGTGAATCCCTGGGATAGCGTTGTTCTAGGGTTTGGATACTAGAAATGATGTCTTTGAAATGTGTTGTATTTTTAGATGAGTTTTACACTTGTGTTTCTTATTGGGGCTTGTGAGTGTGTGTGAAACAATATGTAATTATACTATTATACAATAGTAAGATACAAAATTGTGGAATGCTATTCAAGGATTACTTATATAAGAATTGCCCTCTCTTCCAATCTTTCTTTACAAGTATAGGCATTTATAAGGAGCTTTAACTATTAATAATCTTGATATACAAGTAAGGTTTAAAGCAATGTGATTATGATTAATTGTCATCTATTTACTATGATGAAAGTTTAGTTGTTAAGATTTGGGATATTGTCTTAAGATTTATTGTTTGAAGTGGCAAAAAGAATAAAATTTGAAGAAAAGATTCCTGTTCTAAGGTCTAAACAATCTTTATTGTTAATAGGATGTGTTCAATGTCTTTTGGTGTGGGATTGTTTAGTTTGGACTTGAGATGATTTATGTCTTAATTGGAATAGACCAAAGTTAACTATAAAAACATATGTAGTTTATTATACATAATGTTTATTAGCCTTGAGACTAAAGTTAACTTTAAAAAAACATAGATTGTTTGGAAGTGTAGTATTTATGATATTTGTACCTTTTGTACCTAGTAAGGTTTCCCTAAGGTTTCTTAAGAATGGTTATATTTTTACTTGGTGTAAGGGTTTCGTGATTTTTTGATGGAATAGTAGCATTTAGCTTTTTATAGATGAGTGGTTATAGTTCATACACATAGAAATAATAATACTTGACTACTTATGGATTCACTATAGTGTTGTGATAGTTTTGTAAACTGATGGTTGAAGTATATGGAAAAGATTGGATTTAGTTACAATTATTCTTGGGGTTTTATAATTGTTTAGGACCCTTTTAGAAAATAATTACGACACATATGATTCGAAATATATTTCAATTAAATTGTATTTATAATGGTTTGAACCATTATGACTTTATAAGATGAATATTTAAGACTAATACTATTTATTATACTTAATTGACTATTTTTAGAAATATTAACAAATTTTATTTACCCTTATATGAATTTTTAACTAAGGAAATAAGTTTAAATTTAAGTTGCTAAGGTGTTGTAATTTTTTATTTACCTCAAAAGTGTATTATTATATTTTTAACATGTAGGTATTACTTTTGTGAACATTTTGGTATATTACATTTATTTTTGTGACTTATAAATAATAAGATATGATTTTTATAAGATTTTCTCCTTTATAACTACTTAATAAATAATCACTATTTAATTAAGTGAAATAAGAATGCATGATTATAGATTTTAAATTATAGTTCTTATTTTTCTAAGATTTTTGGTATTTTATTTATATTTTTAGGATTTACCAATATTAAGATATGAATTTTCAAATTATTAATACTTATGAAATCTTTATTAAATAATTATTATTTAAATTGTTAACATAATAATGTGTGATAATGGTTTTAAGTTATAGATTTTATTTTCCTAAAAAAATTCATATATTACACATATTTTTCTGGACTATAAAACAAAAGTTATGGATTTAATAAGATTTAATGATTTTATTTTATTCATGAAACATTTAAATTTGGATTTGCAATATTTGAGTTATTTCCTAAACTGACACTAGTCTTTTTACATCGCACCCACACCTAACCCTAGTCATTGACTAGTGGGCCAGTGGCCACACCATCTCTCAGGTTAGTAAATACATTTGTTATCGACCCTATTTCTACTCCGAGACAATGACAGATGGGCCCAAAGCCATGTCACCTGCCACGCGAGACAAAGACCAGGTCAAATAGGCTGGCTAGGCAGAGGGTGACACTGGCATGACGTCGCTATGGCGTCAGCACAACCACCGACGTCAGTTGGTGGTCGCCGGCGATGATCCACGGCGCCCCAGCAAGCGAAACTAGCCTAGTTCGAATTAGCGCAACATGTTGAAACCTAAAGTGGCGGCGCCGCTCGGAAATGGTGAGGCTCCGACGAGCTCCGACGGTGGCATAAGGTGTGACGGCGGTTTATAACGAGAGGAGGCGATTTAGGGATTCTGGAAGGTTCAAGAACTCACCCTGATTGCAGTGGTGGTGTCAACGAGGACTGGTGCGGTCGGAGACAAGCTCTCCGACGAGGATTCCGACAAACTGCCGCAAAGAGGAACGGCAAAATTCGTCTACTCCAGTGCTCCCCTTGATGCAAGATTTCACCTAGAGGATCTACGGAGCACGGGGCTTCTGCATGGCTATTTAGAAGAGAGTGGGAAGGTGTGGCTCGACGACGAGGCGAGCTCCGGTGAGATAGGGTTTCGGCTCCATTCGAAACAGAGAGGATAAGGAGGGAATGTGGATAGGGATTGAGGCAGGGCATCGCGGTGGTTTCTTATCCCCCTCTAGAACAACGGCAAGAATCTTGACGCACGGCTGACGACGACGGCATCGGGCGGCGGCGGACTCCTCCAGTGAGCTGCCTATGTGCGTGAAGATGACGATGACGACGGTTTTGCAGAAAACCCCCTAGCACTTCTTTCCTCTCAACCCGCGATCCTTCTTTGGTCCCACCCGTCAGTCACAGAAGAGGACGATTTGGGTTGGCTGTTGGGCCTTTGTGGGCTGCACGTGGGTGACAGATAAGAAGAGGGAAGTTGGGCCACAACCAGGAAATGTTTTATTTATTTGCTTTATTCTTTCTATTCTCTGTTTTGCTTTTTAGATTTGAATTTACTTATTTAATTTAATAAATGATATTTCCTTAATTGTTTAATTTTAGTTAGCTAATAGTTTGGATGGAAATTTCTTTATATATAAAGATACTATATTTTTATTTAATCATAAAGTTATAGGGAACTAATATGGTTAATATTACTCCCATAAATTTAAAAAATAGCAATATACATGTTTTATTATAATTATCCTAGGATTAAAGTGTTAATTGTAGATACTTACCCTAGGGTTCAGGGTTCTTACTATACTTATATCCTTTTGTTGAAGTGAGTAAAGATTTAATAGCTAAGCATATTGTCTTCCGTTTGTGATCTTTAGTGATATCACCTTTTAAAATAGAAAGTTACATCTAAAATGTTTTATGGAAAAGAAATTGATAAAAAATAGCTTCTAACACATATGGTTAAGACAATTTGGAATGATAAAGATGTGCTTATGTGATGGGATATAGGAAAATATTCCTTTAAAGTGATATGGAGATAATATGATGGATCAATAACATGAAATGGATATTATGTTTGGTTTGAGAATTAGAGTTGGGTGTTTACCAAGAATGTCTATTTTCCATAATTCACAATCCTGGACTTCTAATTAAGGAATTCCTTTCCTAGATATACTACTTGTTCCTATAAATCATCATGGTTAACATGATGAGCTTTACTTCACAAAAATATTCTTATCCACCTATTATTCTTCTAAACTCATGGATAAATCCAATGAGTTTGACACTAAAACATTTCATGATTTTCACCTATTCATACTTGGCTATATCAAGTACTCTTTTGCTGATAATCTTCAATCCAACAAGTAGTTCCTTCAAACTCCACCCATAATCATCCTTAAGCATCCATCACTAATATTTCTCCATTAGATCTATACATCCAACTACCTTTCTCTAAAGCTTACTATCCTTTAAGAGGAATAACACTACTTCCATAACTCTATGCTATACTAGCTTTAATTTAATCATACTATCCTACATTTACTTTACTCTAGTAACTCCTACTTCAACCTCACATTATATTAATGTGACAAGTAATAACTACTCTAGGATAACTTACCTATACTAGGGTTTCAATCATGTTCTACCCACCAACATCACTTATACTTGATATAAGTATAAAATCCTGGTGAGCAAGGCATGATCTTTATAATCCTTTAATTATTCATAGCTTAGATTTTCAGTTGGCTAATCAAGGCTTTATCAATACAACCTTAAAATTGTATTGGAATTATCTTCTTAGTATCTTTAATTGGATTTAAGGCTGTTATTCATGGACTATGCCCCATTGATCCAATAGAATTACTACTGGTAACTATTTTAAAGACTCATCCTAGTAATCTTCTTTACTACCATATAATTATATATCCCAATAACTCTTCTATCATTTCAGGAGTGAGTTTAACTCCATCAATTATCACATTGATCTTATTCTTCTTCAATCACTCCCATCCTAAAGATGATATCTAAAACTAGCATTACTATTTACTTCTTCTTAGTTGTTTCTTTATAGGCACTTAAGTGTAAGCTATGTTATGGTCAAGAGTTGATAGATTGAGAACTGGTGAATCAATAGTTGATTTCTCAACATTGATGAACAACAGATATTGGAATATAGCTCAATAGAGATGATAAGGATCGATATGGAAAGAAAGATATATGGTGAATTATCTAGACTTAGTTTCTTCCCTTCCCAATCTCACTGAAGAGTTAAAGTTATATTACCATGATACTCATGGTATAAGTAGATTATATTAAAATAGATTTTAGTTGTTCCATTCCTATTACTTAAGTTATGATTATAACTTGGTATTCATGAGTGTATAATGAATACTAGGATATGATTACTTAAGGATCAGATATAAACCATTAAGTAATATGTTAAGGTTAACTTTTATTACATTTGATCTACTCTTAGATCAAATCTCCCTTACCCAAAATAAGGTTTTATCAAAGGTCAAATTGAAACTTATCGCAGTCAACTTGATGATCTACTTCAAATTCCATCAAGTTGAGAGAAGCTCCAATCACTTTGACAAGTTTTGTTTAAAAGCGCGAAAATTATTCGGATTTTCTATGCATGAATGCAATGCACACATCTGGGTTCAGCTTATTTCTAAGCTCTAATGCTGGGATGTTACACTCTTGCTCGTCCTGAGCAAGTTTAGCTTAATGGATGTGATCCTCAAATTCATGAAGCTGAGTCGATAAAATAAATGAGACAGTTGCAGCATGTGTTTATCATAAAGGATACATATAAATAAGTTTATGAATACTACCTTACTAGAACCATCCGAATAATATTAGCAGGCTTCCACACCTTAGCAAGTAATAGTTCATAAAATATTATTCTCAAAATGATGTACAAGTATTCAGTTGAACTGAATGAGTTAGTGAGGTAGTCCCAAGTGTTTTTAGGATTAGCATATTCTCTTGGGATTCAAAATTTCAAACGTCTCTTTGCCTTGCTACAATATAGTGGTATATGCCTACTTGCTCTTTGCACATTTGGTCTTTGTATTCATCTTTATTTTTCTTCTTTTTATATATATATTTGTGCTCACACTTTTGTTTAAGTGTTGCGCAAAGAAGCTAGCCATATATTCAACTTCATATAGGAATTTCAAAGTTTAACGATCTCAATTACCAAATTCCAAATATATATGTAGCATCTTTATAACTTGAGTATTCTACCTCAACTTGTTCTCACTCTATTTGATAGCACTTATAATTTCTCCTTTGTTCAAGGTTTTTATTTTTAATAGATAATCTATCCTTTTTGTAAATCAAACCATTGACCTACAACATATTGATCAAATTATCCTTATATGTTCTGTTAATACCAATGGTGTGGAAGACTCCTATTGCTATCATCAAGTTCAAGTAAAATCATACTCAAGGAATTCATATATCCAATAAGACAAACTCAAACTCAATAATGCTCCATATATTATAATAAACTAAGAATTTCATAAGAGGGGTCAACTATTCCTGAAGGGAATTATAATGATGAAAACTTTATTTATGAAATCGAATTAATGCAAAACTAGAATAGAAATAAAAACTTGTAAGATAGATTACAAGGTCTTAAAGATCTCCCCAAGATTGGAATCAAGCCAGGTGGGATCAAATAATCCCTCACGATTATTTGATACCATGTTTTATTGAAGGTCACTTGGCGCCATGGTATGTAGAACCGCGGTGCATAGCTTCTTGTTGGTATCCTCCAGAGCGGTCATGCGGTTGTAGCACCTGCACAAGTCAGATTCCAGAGTATCCACCCTATCTCTGAGCTTAGTCACCATCAGGAGAATATCATCCTTCTCCTCTATCTCCTTGAGGCGGTGAGGACCTTCAATGTGATGGAGTAGCTCCTGCTTCTGATATATCTCCAGTGCCCGCATGCGATCCTTTGTCCTGTGGACAACCTCTTCTTCCTCATCCATTATTGATGGATCGGGGAAGTAGAAGCTTCTCCTCCACTCCTCTTGAGGTTTCACCATCATACGATCATCGGTGGTAGTCCTCGAGCGGGGCAACGCCGGTCCCTTGCTAGCACCTACACCAATGTTAGTTATTTCATTACGCTTGTGCAACCTTGGATCTGTAGTGATGAACTTGACCATCTCCACATGCCCTTTTCCGTGCGGCTTGCAGCCTTCTCTCTCTTCTTGAGTTATTTTCATCGTCGCCTAGTCGAACCTCGGAGGATCATAAACATCACGACAGATGTAAACGTCGCCCCAGCCTTCATCGCGGTCGCCGTTGTAGAATCTTGGCTCGACGTACTCTTTGTACCCAGGGCTAAACCTCTCCACCTCCTCATCGCCATCCTCCATCGACGAGCTGCTAGAAAGTTCCCCAGGGGCAATGAGCCCCATAGGTTTTCCACGACATGGGACGGGATAGCGCATAACTAGATTTGTTCCTAGTGATTTGGATTAGAGAGAGGAACGATGGCAGTATATAACAAGGGTTAGAGGTCGGTAAAACTTGCGAGAAACGCCAAATTCTCGACCAAAAAAACAATCCTGCTCTGTAACGAGCAACTATCGGTCGTGACCCGTATAGTTCCGGCCGTATAGTTGGTTCCGGGCAGATAATTCCAAATATCTCGAGCCCAGGTCGGTTAGATGACCGATTAGGAACCGACAAAGCATTTTGTTTGATGAATAAAATAAGAATGAAAAAGGGTCGAGGGTACTGAAGCTTTGACGACCAACTATACGGCGATAGAATCTTCTCTGGCCGTATAGTTATGGCCATATATATATAGTACCCCGAAAATTATTTCGCAAGGGGATACAAGCCGTTTAACGACCAACTATACAGCGGGAGAATTTTCTCCGGCCGTATAGTTACGGCCGTATAGATGCTGCATATCAAAAATTATTTCACAGGGGAGATATAGAATGTTTAACGACCAACTATATGGCGGGAGAATTTTCTCCGGCCATATAGTTGCGTCCGTATAGATGTTGCATCCCGAAAATTATTTCACAAGAGGGATACAGAACGTTTAAAAACCAACTATATGGCGGGAGAATTTTCTCCGGCCATATAGTTGCGCCCGTATAGTTACAACAACCCCTCAAAAACTATAGAAAAACAAGAGGAAGACAATGGAAAAAAAATTGGAAGTAGAAACTGTGAAAACAAAGAACTTATTAGAGTTAGAAAACTTACCTTCCACTTAACATTTAATTTAGTATGGAGTGACAAGATCCTCCAACAATAAGGATTTCTTCTTCTTGGGAGGATTTGACCTTAGCTCATATAACAATTCTTGAAAACAAAAATCATCAAGACTAAATTTCCTCTCAATAATATCGGTATCTTGTTGGGCACATAGAGATGCTGCATCCACTATCTTTGCTTATTGTCTCTACATAATCTGCAACTCAAATTCTTGAAGTAAAAGGATCCAACATATCAGTCTTGGCTTATGAATCTTCCCCTCGAGGAGTTATTTTAAACCATCATGATCAGTATGAACTCTTACTTTTGCATCAACAATATAAGAACAAAACATATCACAAAAGAAAAATACATAAAGAGTTCTATTTCTTCCTTAGGATAATTCTTTTGAGAACTATTGAGAGTTCTACTAGCATGATGTATAATATTAATTTTGCGACCTATGTGTTGTCCCAGAGTTACTCCTACAACATCATCACTAGCTTCACATATTAAATCAAAAGTCATATCCCATATAGGTGGTTTAATAATGGGAGCACGAGATAAAGCATATTTAAGTTTATCAAAGGAAATAAGGCACTTATCATCAAAATTGAATTTTACCCCCTTTTGCAACAGATTTTTCAAAGGTTTAGAAATTCCAAAAAAAATCCTAATGAAACTTCGATAAAATCCTACATGACCAAGAAAACTTCTTATACCTTTTATGTTCCTTAGTTGTGGCATTCTCTCTATTGCTTCTACTTTAGCCCTATCTACTTTAATACCCTTACCTGATACTTTGTGTCCAAGCACTATGCCTTTTTTAACCATAAAGTGGCAGTTCTCCTAGTTTAGAACAAGATTTTTTTCTTCTAAAAGCTGCAAAATTATATTGAGAATATCCAAGAAACTAGTAAATAAAGTTCCATAGACAGAAAAATCATCCATAAATACTTCCATTATCAGTTCTATAGAATCTGCGAAAATAGCAGTCATGCATCTTTGAAAAGTAGCCGGAGCATTACATAACCCAAAGGGCATGCATCGGTAAGCATGTAAACCATAAGTACTAATGAAAGTTGTTTTAAGTTGGTCATCAGGATGAACAGCTATTTGGGAAAACCAGAGTATCTGTCCAAGTAGCAAAAATTAGTGTGGTTTGCTAGCCTCTCTAAGGTTTGATCTATGAACGGTAAAGTATAGTTATCTTTCCTAGTCTCCTTATTCAATTTCCTAAAATCTATGCACATCCTATGTCCAACAATAGTTATAGTAGGTATCAATTCATTGTTTTCATTAGGAACAACAGTAAAACCGCATTTATTAGGAACACAATGAATAGGACTTACCCATTCACTTTCTTTTATAGGATAAATTATACCTGCATGCGTACTATTTTTTTTCTTACCACTTTCTTCATTTCAGGCTTTAGTCTTCTATTAAATTCTCAAACTCATTTAGCACCTTCCTCCATGAATATTCGATGGACAGCTATCATGTGACTAACACCCTTCAAGTCGTCCATTAAGTACCCAAAGTCCTTGTGGTGCTCCTTTAGTACCTTCATGAGTTCTTCTTCTTCTCCTGAAAGTTTAGCACTAATAATAACACAGAATTTATTAGTATCATCTAAGAATCTATACTTAAGATTATCTGGTAGAGTTTTTAATTTTGGGAGTGGTAATTCTTCATCCAATCTCTTTTCTGGATTTTCAAAAGCTTCATCAGTTGGAGGTTCTAAAATGGTAAATGAATCAAATTCACTTTCTAATTCTTCTAAAGTTATGTCCTCCATAATTATTTCTTCACAATTTAGGTCTTCCTTTATTTCTTCATCTTGATTATTTAAGAAAAGAGATGCCATCTCCTCGATAGTCTTCTCTTTCTCTTCTTCTTGTATATGTAGAGATTTTTCTTTAAATTTGAAAAAGTTGAATTCTTTTTCCGCTTTCCCAATCTTAAGGGATACAACCTCCTTTTTCAAATTGATTGTGGCACCTATATCACTCAAAAAGTTTCTTCCAAATACGATTGGGAAAAGTGTGTCAATTGGCATATCAACAACTACAAAATCAGTAGGGAAATTTTTTTTGCCAATTGTGACAGTTGAATCTTCAACTACTCCCAATGGAATTCTAAGATTTTTATTGGCTAACATTATTGTCATATCGGTATTTTCTATTGTAGCCGGTGCTATCTCTTCTTTTATTTATAAGTAAAAATCATAATATATAACATTAAATTCGGTGCCAAGATCACATAAACCGTAATGCAAGGTTTCTTTAAATATGTAGGGAAAAATAGCATACCCACATCATTTACCTTAATTTTACCTTCAACCAATATAGAAGTCTCTTCATCAAGTTCAACTATGTTACAATGTGCATACATACCCATGATTGCTTCCTTGGTTACCTCTTCATCTTTGGTTTCATCCAGGTGTGCTTTAATTATTGGCACACTTTTCTCTTCTTTCTCCTCCTGTACTGCCTTCACGTGTTCATATTCCAAAATATGCTTATGTGCAGTGTTAGTGAAAGGTATCTCATACATTGGTTCTAGGGAGGCCAATGTTTCTTTAACTTTACTTTTCTTCTACGATTCGGGTGGTGGATCATACTTGGATAAACCCTCTTTTGGAGCTTTCATGTGTTCTATAAAAGCTTTAACAACTTGAAACATAAGATCTGAATCTAAATAAAGCTCTTTAGATAATTCATTAACATGGCCTTTTTATTATAGTCATGAATACATTCATGATCTATTTATGTGCCTCCTTCACTTCCTATACCAAAATTCCATGAAACTCATTAATCATGAATTCTATTAAGTAAATCCCAAGCTTTAGTTATAGGTAAATCCATAAAAGCTCCTCTCGCACGAGAGTCTAGTTCAATTTTATTAGGTTCAATTAAACCGCCATAAAAGATATGCAATAAATACCATGTAGGCAAATCATGGTGAGGACATTGACTAAGTAAATCTTTAAATCTTATATAAGATCTTACTAGTCCTTCCTTTGGACAGTTCCTCCAAATCATTATAAGACACCTGATTCCAAAATATTTTGATAATGGATAATATTTGGGCAGAAATTCGCAAGCTAAATTATCCCAAGTAGTTGTGGCTTCTGGGGGTAGAGATCTATACCATGAGAGAATTATAGTTGTCAAAGTTTGACTAAAAATTTTAACCCTTACCTCATGGGCGCTATACCCCGTTAGTTGGAACCTGCCACATATATCTTTGAAACATGCTATATGCTCATATGGATCAGGATCTTCTTCATCTCTAGTAAATTGCTTCTTGTGTAAAATATCAAGTAGCAGAGGATTTATTTCAAACCCCCTTGTCTTATTGTTGGAGTTTTCTCTTCTATAAATATCATAGGGCTTCGCAAAGTGGTTGAGTGGGTTAGAACTAGTCATATGCTCAAACTCCATCATGTTTGTGGAAACTGTAACTCAAAACAAAACTTAACAAAACTAAAGTAAATAAGCAAAAAACTAAAAGACCTACAACGCTTAGCTCCTCGACAACGGTGCCAGAAAATAGCTTGATGACTGCAAGTGCACAGATCGGTTGTAGCTAGTTTCAAAATAAATATATCGATCCCATAGGGAACAGGAGTCCGAAGTCTAGGAATTCTTGAAATAAATACTGAAAATAGAATTGCTAAATAAAGTTCTAAGTGGCAAGATAAAATCTGAGTATTGCGTAAAAAGTTGTTTTGGGGTTTTTGGTATAAGAGAGCAATGAGTAAAGTAAAAAAAACTGAATACAGAAAATAAGTATTGTGTATGTGAAAGATATTTGAAACTTGAGTGCAAAAAAGAGTTCTCAGGGATTAGCGGATACACCACTATCAATATAAAGGGCTAAGGTAAATATTATTATCATGAACATTCTCAACTATAAATGTGTGGGAGGAACTCCGTATTTGGACAAAGAGGTAGCAACCACTGCTCAAATCATCCTCATAACCACAGCAGACATCAATCAACATCAATTGAATTACTATGGAGGTTTGGGGGTGCTTGACCTTAATGTTCAAAACTCAGCACTTCTTTTGAATAATTTGGATAAATTCTACAATCACAAGGATATCCCATGGGTTCATCTTGTCTGGAACACTTATTATTGCAATGGTAAACTGCCTGGACGAAGTCTGGTGGGAACTTTTGGTGGAAAGCTCATCTGAAATTGGTTGACATATTTAAAGGAATAGCAAAGTGCTCAGTGGGTGATGGAAAATACACTCTTCTCTGGACTGATATGTGGAATGATGGATGTCTACAGCATAAGCTTCCTCATCTTATTTCTTATGCAAAAAATACTCACATCTCAGTTTATGAGTTCTTACAGACGGCCAACATGCAAGATAACTTTTTTCTCCCTCTGTCACAACAAGCTTACCATGAATATCAAAGCCTTGAGAAAATTCTCAGCGATGGAATGCAGAGAGAAGCAGACAACTGGTGCTATATTTGCGGCAGTGCTATTTTCTCAGTCCAAAAGGCTTATTGTTCATTATCTGGTTACTAGTCTGTGCAACCACATTTTTCCTGGTTGTGGAAGTCCTCTTGCCAGCAAAAACATAAGTTCTTCTTCTGGCTTTTGCTCCTTGATAGGCTAAACACCAGGAATCTTCTGAAAAGGAAAAGATTTGCTCTGGCTTCATATGACTGTGTGTTTCATGGTTGCACAAGTGAGGAAACTAATCTACACTTATTTTGGGGCTGTCCTTTTGCAAAAGCATGCTGGGCTGAAATTTTCCCTGTCCAAGATTTTGATGACAATCTTTTCGAAGCTTTGGACAGTATTAAAAAAAGGCCTAAAAGTACCGTTTGCAATGGAAATTATTATCCTAGGAGCTTGGGGCATATGGATGTGCAGAAACAATGAAATCTTCAACAACAAGCATGCTTCCCTTGAGGAATGGAGGGCTATTGTTTCTCAGGAATTAAGATGGGTCCTGTGTAGAATTAAGAAAAAGAATTACCAGGGCCTCAAAGATTGGATTATCAATAATTTAGACAGGAGATAGTTGATCATAGTGTTATCCCTCTTTTGAGGTGGCTTGAAACTTGTAAATATTTGCTTGTAACTCTATATGATTTATAAAAATTGCAGTGGGGTTCTTTACCCTACTGTTTTACCCTCAAAAAAATTGAATTACTATGTTATTAAGGGACATAATCCTGCAGGACATATCCCATGGCATTGATAGTGTTTTGTGAGTTTCCTAGATTCCCATGTTGATACGTAAGGAGTTCCAACAGCTTTATAGTCACTGTAAGTGCTAACATCCCTCTGTCTACCAACAAGTAGTTCTCTCCATCAAGTCCCCACAAGAGGCTAATATTGAGAGGTTGACTTCTCCCAACATCAAGATGTAGACAATATAACATATGGTCACAGCGATGAATATCATAATAAACTTTATCTTATTTCAATCTCATGCTTGGGTTTCTCCATCTCCCCAAAAACTAATGATATACTCAGACATGTAGGAAATCAAAATCATGGAAAAAGTAATGGAATCTGTCATAGATGAATAGTATTTTTATAAATCTACAACGAGTAGGGGAATTATAACAAGATCTAGACAAGATGTAGATGGGATAGATGGAGATGGTGGTGATGTAGCGGTTGATGATGAAGATAGATGCCTTAGTCTCCCGGATCTGCATAGGGCGAAGATGGATCCCCGGTGGATGAGTTCCCCCTCCGGTTGCCTTCCGGAGGTTATGTTTTGTAGATTTCTGGGTGTTCAGTATGTCATCTCCCGATCCAGTGGCACGGGGTGAAACTATTTGAGGAGGCGGAGGCAGCGCCAACTATACGGCGGAAGCTACACGGCAGCTGCACGTATAGTTGGTCGTTAACCCTTCTGCCTCCTCTTCTCACTGATGACCCACAAGTATAGGGGGTGTATCGTAGTACTTTTGATAAAAAAGAGTGTCCAACCCAACGAGGAGCAGAAGGTTTTGACGAGCAGTTTGGATCAAGGATTCACTATAAATACTAGCAAACGAACTTTTAGGGGTTTCTGGTAATGCAGATAAACAAAGTGCGAGTAAATAAAAGAAAATAATAATAATTGCAGCGAGTGGCCCAATACTTTCTTCAGCAAAGGACAATCCGGTTGTATTACTTATAATTACCATTCGTTCTCGAGGACACATGGGAATATTGTCAAGTGCTTTCGCTTCATATAGTCGATTAATCTTCATTGGTTAGATAAGTGTTATGTGGGTGAACCTATGCTAATGTACTGCCCTAAGTTGGACTAATACATACTTGCGATTATACACCTTGCCAGCATTCGTAACTACAAGAAAGTAATTAACATAAAAACCTAACCACAGCATTAAACTATGAGATCCTACACTCCCTTATGCAATGGTTTCCTAACGGGGGTTTAGGTTTCTGTCACTCCGGCAACCCCATAATTAGTAGCCAAATACACAATGCATTCCCATAGGCCCATAAAGGTGAAGTATCATGTAGTCAACGTTCACATTACACCACTAGAAGAATAGAACAACTTAAATATCAAACCATTAAATATTATTCAACATAATTCCACTACTAACAACATGACTTCTCCATGTCCTCAAGAACTAAACAAACTACTCACGAGACATCATATGGATCAAGATCACAGATGAAATAATGACAAGTAACAATCTAAACATGAACAATAATCCAATGGTCCCACTCAATAGAATCAACTACATCAAGTAATCAACACCGGGAAAGTTTCCCCTATGAACTATGTAACATTCAACCCAATTGTTATAGCGGTATGGCATGGTGGTGATGGTGCTGGTGGAGATGATGATGAGGATGATGATCCCGATGAAGTCTAGCTTGATGAAGGTGTCGATGTCGATGATCTCCCCTCTATGGGAAGGAATTTCCCTAGCAGATTTCTGCCTGCCGGGGAGTTCTCTCTTTGTAGTTTTCCGCCCCGCAGAGGCGGAGGAATATTTCTATGATGGTTTCCCCAAGTCTTAGGTTTTCAGGGGGTAGATATACGCGAAAGGGCAGCTCCAGAGGTGGACCAGGGTGGCCACACCACCTGGTGGCGCGGCCTAGGGGGACCCGCGCCTAGGGGTGGTGTGGGACTCCTGTGGCCCATCTCCAATCCATCTTCTAGCTTTTTTCGTCTTCTAGAAAAATATGAATTTCCGTATATTTTCTGGGATTTTTTGATCTTCAGAAATATTGCATCTGGACAGCGCTTTTACCATCAGAATCCTGACTCTGGTAGTTAATTCTCCAAGAATCATCAAACATGCAAAATAGATCAAATAACATAAGTATCATCTCTAAATATGAAATATATTAATGAATAATAGTAAATTATGATATAAAATAGTGATGCAAAATGGACATATCAACTCCCCCAAGCTTAGACCTCGCTTGTCCACATACTACTACAAAATAGGCTATCAGTGACATGCTAAAAACTCTCATTAGTGACGGGCAAAGCGCCTGTCACTGATCACTAGTCACTAATATAAGGGTACTAGTGACAGGCAAGTGCCTGTCACTAGTATGTGTACTAGTGACAGTCATTTATGTGTAGTGACAGGCAAAAGAGATGCATATCACAAGAGGCGATCAAAAGCCATAACACTATGAGTTTTCTAGTGATAGGACATTATCTTGCCCGTCACTAGTTTTAATTTCAATAATAAAAATATTAAATGTGTTTCCCATGAATATTCCATACTTGACAATAAGATGTTACAAGAATAAATATAATGCATTTTCCATGAATATTTCTGATAGCATAATAAAATGATATACCAACTGTGCTCGCATAAACCAATATGTAATATTTACACAGTTAACACACACTGCATAAGAACTTACAATCTATCATAGACTAAGAAAGAATAGTTTCTTGATGAGTTATCTAGCTAGTTTGAAATCCAAAGAACAACACCCAGAACTTTACATCTATCATAGACCAAGAAAGAATAGTTTTCTTGATGAGTTATCTAGGTAGTTTGAACTCCAAAGAACAACACCATCCAGTACATGTACTATCTTCATATACATCGTTGCAACTTTCTTTAACTATTCTACATTTCCATCATCTTATTGAGTTGCTAATTCTTTTATTATGTCTTTCTCATATGTCTTCCTTGTATAGACATGATTCGCGTAGGATATTGATGACGTGCTTAACATGATATAAACAATAAAATGAGCATACAATAGTGAGGACTTCATGTTGGTATAATAGATGAACGGCTGCCATTATTATACTATACTAGGAAACGTCACGCCTGTGTGGCGATACCAATGCATGCAATAAAATGTGTAATAATTTATGGCTTTAGGGAGAAGAAAATTGTTGCACTTGGCAAAAATTCCAAATAAATGGAAGCAAAAAGGACAGAAGAGACCATCCAGTTGCATTGAAGTCATATAGATCAGTAGTCATATAGATCAGTTACCCATTATCCTCGCACAGTGTATTCTAACTGTTATTGGGTACCAATATATCATGCACCTAGCTCTGTTTGTCCTTTCTTCATAGAAGATTTGGCCAATATAAAGTAAACAACAATGTTCGTTAGAAGATCATTGCAACACCTGTATCTGGTGTCAAGCATAAGAAACCGTACGATCATTTATTTTTCCCTGATTAAAATCCAATGTAACAATATCACGGTGGAAGACTTGATATTACAAAAGAATGCAGCTGAAAATCTGTATTATCAAGCCTACATAATATTTCACCACACACTAGAAAACAAATAACAAATTTGATCTGCATTCAACGATCCATCCAAATAACCTACTCTTGTAGTGTGGATGCTACATGTTCTTAAGTCTTAGTCGCTCCGAATCTTGCGAGCAGCTCCCGTTTTGGATCTATTAAGCTGAAACTTACTGAACAACATAAGAACAACACGAGTTGTAACAGTGAGAAAAATAGCAAGTTTCAGAAAATTCAAAAACCTCAAACAAAAAACCCAATTGCTAAAAAATGCTTGGAGGCCACGTTGTCTTTTCCAGCCTCCGTTTTGTGACCGTTGGATCACACCTGTCACGTACCACGTCCAGACAGATTCTATCTGAAACGGTAGCCTCCCCGACTTCTCCACACCTGCGACACCTGCGCATTCAAACCGCCCATCCATGTCTCTCTCCGCCCGTCCCGTCCCTTCTCCCAATTCTCTCTGCTCGTCTGTGGGGTGGCATCGTCGCAGGCGAGTTCAGCGCGGCAGAGGGAGACGAGCTTGGTCCGAGGCTGAGGGCGGCGAGGTCGGTCCACGGCTGAGGGGTAGGGGATCGGGTGGGGTGGATCTTCATCCTCAAGCTCGCGGCGACACCGTCTGTCCTCGCGACCCCATTTTTCTCCCGCGGCGTCTGCTCGAATCGGAGGTGAAGTAGGGTAGAGCGGGGAAGAGCGCCGCGAGCTCGATCCGTGGCGGGGGGTGGGGTGTAGGTGCATCCGCGGCGGGTGGATCTGCACCCTGTAGCCTGGTGGTGGGGGCGACAACCTCGTCGGTGAAAGGACCGGCGAGATCTGCGTCAAAGGAAGCTTCACGTCGAGGTCGTCGAGATCCGCGACAAGGCAGGTTCACGGCGAGGTCGGCTACCCGTGGTGGCATCGATCTGGCGGCGAGTTTCCTCGAGCACGGAGTTCGTTTTTGCTCGAAGACGAAGATTCTACAGGGATTTTGACTTCATCAAGCAACCAGAGGTAATCATACTGCCTCCCCCCCTAAATGCCATGGCTAAATCCATCTGAGGATGTGGGATTTTTGTGTTTAAGTTGAAGCAATAATAAATGAAAATCTTAACCAAATAAAAAATGCAGCACGATGATGGTTAAGTTGTTACTACTCAAGTACTGGGATAATTCCAATTCATCGGGAAATTTATCTGTCATGTGTATGTTCTAGGGGTGTGTATGTTGTAGGGTGTGTATTTTCTAGGGGTGTATGTTCTAGGGGGGTGTGTATGTTCTGAGGATGATGATTTTCCCCTTGTTAGTGCATGCCATGTGTATGATTTCACATATACTCAGTTACTCGTGATCTATCTGCCATGCGTATGTTCTAAGTGGGTGTATGTTTTTCTATGATTTTTGTCCTTTTTGTTAGTGCGTGCCGATGTATTTTTTCTACTGCCCTACTCTGTTCTGGTAATCCAAATTCAAATCAAAATGCAGCATGATTACGCACTAAGTTGTTACTTTAAGTATAGGATGTTTTTTTGCATTTTCACGGCCCATGATCTATCATGCGCTTTTTGTTTAGTGTGTGCCGATGGATTTGTTAGTGCCCCTACTCTTGTGTTTGGTAGTAGTATATATCTTTGTTCTTTCTCTAGCATGGTTTTTTAAGTTGGGATTTTAAATTCAGTATGCTTACGCTTTTCTTTTTAGTTGCTTTTTTGTTCATGATGTATAGTTTGTTTTTCTCCCAACTTGCTTAAATTGGTTTCAAAATCATGCTTAGTTGGTTCCAAAATACTACAGAGTTGGTTCTGAAACACCACCTACTTGCTTTTTGCTCGTGATGGATAAATTGTTTCTGCCAACTTGTTTAAATAGGTTCAAAATCCTGCTTAGTTGGTTCTAAAATACCACCTATTTGCTTTTGCTCATGATTCCAACTTTCTTAATTTGGTTCAAAATCCTACTTAGTTATGAATGCTTGATTTTTCAGTTGCTTTGTTTTTTTGTGATGGTTAAGTTGTGTGTTCCATCATGCTTAAGTTGGTTCCAAAATACTACCTAGGTGGTTCATGTGTTTTTAGAACCTTTTTGATTTTTCATGTTTTTAAAAGTTGCTTGCCCATGAAATAGCTAAGTTGGTGTTTGCACCTTGCCCTTGCTGGTGTAGGCAAAGTCACTATTTTGTATACTGCATATCTTCATACATGTGATCTATCTGTCATGCGTATGTTCTAGGGGGTGTATGTTTTTTCGATAATTTTTGTCCTTTTGTTAGTGCGTGCTGATGTATTACTGCCCTACTCTGTTTTGGTAATCCAAATTCCAATCAAAATGCAGCATGATTACGCGCTAAGTTTTTACTTTAAGTACATGATGGTTTTTTGCATTTTCATGACCCATGATCTATCACGCGCTTTTTGTTTAGTGTGTGCCAATAAATTTGTTAGTGCCCCTACTCTTGTGTTTGGCAGTAGTATATATCTGAGTTGTTTCTCTAGTATGGGTTTTTAAGTTGGGCTTTTAAATTCAGTATGCTTATGCTTTTCTTTTTAGTTTCTTTTTTGTACATGATGTATAGTTTGTTTTTCTCCCAACTTTCTTAAATTGGTTTCAAAATCCTGCATAGTTGGTTCCAAAATACTACAGAGTTGGTTCCAAAATACCACCTACTTGCTTTTTGCTCATGATGGATAAATTGTTTCTCCCAACTTGTTTAAATTGGTTCAAAATCCTGCTTAGTTGGTTCCAAAATACCACCTACTTGCTTTTGCTTATGTTTCCAAATTTCTTAATTTGGTTCAAAATCCTACTTAGTTCTAAATGCTTTTTGAATGCTTAATTTTTGAGTTTATTTGTTTTTTTTGTGATGGTTAAGTTGTGTGTTCCATCATGCTTAAGTTGGTTCCAAAATACTACCTAGGTGGTTCATGTGTTTTTAGAACCTTTTTGATTTTCCATGTGTTTAAAAGTTGCTTGCCCATGAAATAGCTAAGTTGGTGTTTGTAGCATGTTTAAGTTGGTTCTAAAAAGTATTCTTAAAAGTTTTCTAAATTGCATTCTGGGTATATACAAAGTTGTTTTATATACTTTAGCTTTTTGTATACTGCATATCTGTTTATTCAGGAAGAACATAGTGCTAAGCTGAGTTACTTTTGGGCTTTTTTACAGGGTAGAATATCACTAGGGGCACATGGCTAAAGACAATACCAAACGCGCCCGCCTGCGCTTACCGGAAGATAATACAGCAGGGGGGCAAGCAAGTCCCTCATGATGTAGGCAAAGGGAAATCTGTTGCGGTGAAGCCTACTCGGAAAAGACAGACTGTGGTAGCCTTGCTGCTTTTTTTCTTCCCTGTTAATAGAGGTTAAACATTTTAACATTTTTTTAAGGATCCACACTGAATTTTCTTTTTTGCTGAAAATTTCAATAACTTGGAAGGAACCGCGCTTCGCCCGCGAGGTTGTTTAAGTTGAACCAAATTTTGTCTCCAGAACAGAAAACTCTAATAGAAGAATGGGGATGGGGAGGTATGATAAAGGTGCAGGCTAAGGAGATGCTAGTGGATCTAAGCATGTGGGTTCTGTCTTGCTTTGACCCCATACGGAATGAGCTTGCCATCCCAGGGATGGGAACAATCCCAGTGAATGCAGATTCATACACGAAAGTGTTTGGGATCCTGAACGAGGGGCAGCCTGTTTGTTATGAGATGGAGGCAGAAGATATTGAGTTCTTCAACAAAGAATACAACATAGAGAGTGGTTCAGCACCCGAGTGGGCCGACTGGTGCAAAATGATAAAAAACATGGGTGGGGTGGCAGACTTGAAGTTCCTTCGTGCATATTTTGCCGGTGCAATAAGATGTTTTGTATGCCCGACTATCGCTTCTAGTATCAGTCCAAGGTGCTACAGGTCCCTTGTTTATCCCAACCTATTTCGAAGGACCAATTTTTCCCAATTTGTTGTTGACCAAATTTCCACACAAGTAAAGAAGATGGGAGCAAACAAAAGTCTGTGTGATGTTGCCTCCATCACCTCGTGGTAAAGTTGCTGAAAAAAATTCCCCTCTTTCCTATTATTTTTTTATGTGACAAATCAAATTTGTAATAGAGATAGTCATCCCCTCTTTTCCAATGCAAATCCTCTACCTTGATTCTCTAGAGGTTGACGAGGTGGTGCAATCTAAACAAAAAGGTTCAGTCCGGGCTGAAGCATGGAATCATAAACTAATACAAGCTGTCGCGCGCAAGGATTCTAAAGGCAATAGAGACTTTGGGAATCTAAGAGTAAGCATTTACTCCTTTTCATTTTTTGTGCTTGATTTTTTTTCATTCTTTTTTATCTCTAATGATGCGTGGGTAGCCATGGACCATCTAACAAGTTTTATTTATGTGTTTTGATGACATGAAAACATAGCTGAAAGAAGGTGTCGACGCAAACATAACTGATGGGATTTTTGTGGGGATGACAAGGACTGAAGATTTTGTTTCTTCAAAGTTGCCGCGGAGCTTTCCATATGAGGTGATCCTAGATTATTTTGCATTCACTAGTTTTTGCCCTCCAAATGTATGTTGTATACTACTGCAAAAAATTAGAGACACTAACAATCGACTAAGTTGTTTTCCTATTACACCTAAGTTGGTTTAAAAAACTGCCTAACTTGGTTACTAAGTTCATTACTAAGTTTCTGACATAAGCTGCATAACTTGGTTTTAGCTGCTTGATTTTTCTTAGTTTAAAAAATTTTCTTGCTCATGATGGGTATGTTGTTGTATGCAGCATTCTTAAGTTGGATCTAAGTACTACTTTGTTAGTTCCTAATGTTTTATCAGAATGCTTTTTGATTTGAATTTTCTTTTTAAAAAAGTTGCTTGCTCATGACGGGTATGTTGTTGTATGCAGCATGCTTATGTTGTATCTAAGTAGTACTAAGTTGGTTCCTAATGTTTTATCAGAATGCTTTTTTATTTGAATTTTCTTTTAAAAAAGTTTCTTGCTCATGATGGGTATGTTTTTGTATGCAGCATGCTTAAGTTGGATCTAAGTAGTACTAAGTTGGTACCTTGGATGTTGGTTTTTAAAGTATATTTTTTGTGTTTTTTCCTTTTTGTAACTGGTTTTATATTTTTTTCTCATAAGTTGCAACCAATAGTGATTTTATTTGTTTTCTCTTTTTTTTTTGGGAGAACAAAAGGAAGATTGTTGTTATGCTTGGGAAGTTATGCACGGACATATCAAACAGGCTTGGTGTTTTTGTGGAAGATATTGGAACTATGGAAAGCGCAGAAAGTTCTAGCCATGCTCAGGCAAGAAGGAAGAGACAAAGGATTGATAGAGGCGACGGTGACGATGGGGATGACGAAGACAACAGCGACAACAATGAAGATGATGAGTCTGAAGACAGCAGCGACGGTGACGATGGGGAAGATGGAAATGATAAGGAGGATGAAGATGATGAGGATAGGAATAACAAAAATGGATTAGATAGGGAAGATGATCATGTGGGAGAACAGGGCGGTGACTTGCACAAGACACCGAGAAGATCTGCTAGGCTAACACCAACAAAGGGACATGATGGTCCTGCTAGTAACCTAAGGAAGAGATGAAGTGATTCTGAAATCCATGCAGATGCCGGTGCAAACAGAAGCGCTGATTCACCTTCATTCTCCACGTGGAGTCCGTTTGCAGACCCGGGAGTAATGGCAGCTCCATCCCTTGCAAGTGTGCCTCCACTACAAACAGATCAGGTTGGAGGAGAGGAAGAAATACAGAAGCTAACAACAGAGTGCTTCAAACTACAGAATTTGGACATAAGAGGTGATGTGCAGCAACAGAGAAGGAGGATACATAAAGTTGCGGTGCACCGTGGCCGCCCAGACCAGCCATGGTCACTAAACACCCCTGTCCGTGGCTCAACAAGCAATACAGCAAGCGCATTCCCTCCCGAGGTTGGAGAAACATGGCTAAAGCAAACTGTAACTACACCACTGGCACGAGCAGGTACTCTAGATGGAGGAGCAACCAGCATCAGGAAGCAGGAGGCCACGCGTGAAACTTGTCCACCACTGTAACATCCCAAAAATACCAAACTTAGATCATCAAACACTAATCATCAAGATTAGGATTAACAAAAACTTTTCTAAATAAACTCATGAATGCATGCATATGTGTATGCATGGATTTTTAATTTCTTTAAAAACCACCTTGTTTGTGTGATCCATTGCTTGTAAAATGTTTCTTAGGTGAAATGAACATCATCTAAAACATTTCCCACACTTTTCCTAAATACAAGTAAATCAAAACAAATATATTAAGTGAATGGTCATTTTGACCAATTTAACTCCCATGCCTACTTTGGCTGTCTCAAACTTTCAAAACCTAACAGAAACTTTTCTGGATCTTTGCACCCCTTGAATGTACTCATAACAAGGTATCAAGGCCCACTTTGTGATCATCCAGAAACTTTCAAATGCATAGTTTAAATGACAATTCAAAATTGAATCTTCTTCATATGGGAAGATCCCACTTTTCCAAAACCCACTCCAACAAGCTCAACTTTCAAAACCCAAGCATCTGCAGACTCACTAGCACCAATCTAGCAAACCCACCAAAATTCATTTCAAAATTCAAAACTTGATTTCATGTGGCCATTTCATCAAACAGGTTGCAGACACAAATCAAACAAAACATCAAACACTATAGTGTGCAGTGATTCTTGCCTAACTTGTTCCCTAGTTAGCTCACACACAACTCATTAGATCATCTAGAAAGATTAGCCCAACACTAGCACCCCTGTGAGCTTCCCATTGTCATTAATGGTGAACAGCCGAGCACCCCCAATGTCACCCCATTGTGGACAGCAGGCTAGAGGAAGAACTAGCCGTGCCAACCTTGTCTGGGAGGCAGCCCACCGTCCACCGCCACTCCGCTCCCAGCGCGGCGTCGCCAAGCCACGGGCACGCGCAAGCACACCAGACCATGCCGGCGTGCGCGGAGCGCCACCCTCGACCAGCGTCCACAGACCGCGCGCCGCCCTCACCGCGTGCACACACGATCACCACCGACCCGGGAGACCGCCAGACATCCCCGTTTGCCGCCCCGTGCCATACAGCCACCGCCCGCCGTCGAAGACGCCGCCTCTGCCGCGCAGAGCACCGGCCGTTCCAGACCAAACCACACCGCCCCATGCCTCGCGACCATGTCATTGAGCATCGCCAGGAGACACAACACCGTCCCCTGGCTCACCGTGCGCCCCGACGGTCCCCTCGCTCGACTATAAATAGAGGCCACCCCCGCATGATTTCATCACACCATCTCACTCCCCTCTCCTCACTGACCGTGCCACACCGTCCTCAGAGCAAGGCGAGCACCACCTCACCGGTATTTCACCGGAGCCCGCCGCCTCTGGAGAACAAGGGAGCCAGCGATTGGATCCGCCCCAGGAGAAGCCACCGGTACCAGGAGGTTCGCCGTCATCGACTTCGTCGTTCGCCCGCCTCGCTGACCCTCGCCCGTACCCCGGTGAGCCCCCAGCACCCCTCACTGGCCGTGCTAGGTTTCGTTCTCGCCGGAGTTGTCCCGCGTCGACGATGACCCTCAGTCGTTGGATTAGAACTAGATCGAACGATCCACGTTACCCCATACCGCTTCGCCCAGCCCCGTGTAACTGACGAGTGGGGACACCCACTTAAGCAGCCCGCGGGAGCACTGCGCTTAGCAGGCCGGCCCGTTAGAATTTCCCGCGCAACCCAACAATTCAAATTAAATCTTTTCTATTTCAATTCAAACACACTTCAGCACCCAACTTCAAAAATCAACCTAGATCGATTCAGTGCACCAAATTGAATGAAACCAATTTTTCTGGAAAGTTCTGTGAATGCTTAATCCAAGACCGTTGGATTCAAGTCATTTGGATCTGTAGATCAACCATAGTAAAAATAACAAGGCAGAAGCTTTTCTGCATTCAAACATTTTTCAAATTTAAACCATAAAAGCTTTTGAGTTGATTCTAACTCTCAAAAATCACATTTAACTATACCTTTCAGAATATATAAAAAATATATAGGTTTACTTGCAGAAATAATGTTCAAGTAATAAAAGAATGCTACATAAGCATTTCTAGCCATTTTAATTAATTAAAATAAAAGGGTAAAACCTTATTAAATTGTGACACCACTTTAAATCACATTTCCATGGACTACAATATGTGGTGATGACATGTGTCAACATGATCCCATGTTTAGTTTGGATAATATTAAATGTTAAGTAATTTTTCAATGAGTAGAAATTACTTTTCTAAAAAAAGATTTAAACCAAGCTTTAACCTTGTAATGTTAGAGATGATGCTAGATCATCTATAGGACCCTTGTGTGTGATGATTGCAAGTAGTTAAGTATTGTTTGGTGATTGTGTACCTCGTATTTATTCATAGACGCTAGTACCGACCAAGGATACGAGGAGGAAGGAGGATACTACGAAGAGGAAGCCGAGGAGAACTTCAACCACTGCTCTGCACAAGGCAAGCTGATACTATACAATCCAAGCCTAATACTACTAGTGAATGTGCAAGATAACACTTGCAAGATACCCTACTGATGCCACAAACCCCTACTTGTGATCCTACCTACTTGTTAAACCAATCCTAGTTTTATGGCAAGCTTCTTACTTTATTTTATTTATCAAAGCTTACTTAGAGTCTACCTAAGAGTTTGGTAGATACTAGACAGTTGTGCTGAAGGTTGCATAAAGAGCATAAAATTTGGCCTAAGCTAGAAGCCTTGATATCAGCCTAAGATATAAGGTTGGACTTAGTGAAACTCCACTAGTTACCACCCCTCATTAGTATTACCCCCACCTGTAGATGCTAGTGCTAAGCATAAAACTTGATCAACTTTTAGATGGGAATACTTGGTGGAAAAATGGTTATGAAAACCTTGGAATGATGGATCATTCTATTGAAATGTTTTGGACATGTGTTTCCAAACACTTGATGATTTTGGTGATGAAAATGTTGAGGCATGAGCCTTAGCCCTTTATAAAACTGATGGTTATGCGGATGCGATACCATTCCAATTTTAGCGTACAACCACAATACCGAATATTGGGTAGGGCTTGTTGAAACTTATATTCCTTAGTATTAGTTACCTCACGGCCAAGGTCCAGCTGAGGCTACCTTGTGAAGATTGTCCACATGCGGTACCAAGATGATAGTGGTCATGGTTGGGAGGCCAAACTGACAGGAGAGGTGCTTATACTAGGGCGTGTAATTGAAAGGTTAGGATTGATTATCCGCATACTGAGTATGGTGAATTCAGGATTTGTTCCTGACGGATGTATCGAATGTTGTGGTGAAAGTGTACAATCTCTGCAGAGTGTCAAACTATTCGAATAGCCGTGTCCACGGTTATGGACAGTTGGAGTGGCCATACTGTTCCCCCGTCAGACTTTTCAAAATGACTTCTGAAATGAATTGAGACTTTGACTTGACCACAATAGAGTTGTGACCTGAATTACAAGATCCCACTTATGAGTTATAAAATTGTGACTAGCTTTGGAACTTAGTAGAGATAAACCTGGCTTTTGCAAAACAACCCTAGAGCCTAGTGTCCTATTATCCAAAAAACCCTTTACTTGTTAGTATTAGTTTGCGAGTACTTAAAGAGTACTCATTGCTTTGTCCCTGGATATTCCCATGGCCAGACTATGAAGAGGAGTACCTGGAAGATGGACCCCAGGAAGGTTACGACAACTAGGATCATCTCCCATCGCCGCAAGATTGCTGTGACCCCGAAGATGGAGCTTCGCCTACGCTAACGTTATTATTACGTATTCCGCTGCTTGATGTTGTATTAAGAACTGGATCATGAGATCCCCATTTGTGTAAGAACTTATGTATCGTTTGTAATGGATGAAGTACTATGGTATCCAATTCTGTTATGTCTCGCAAAAATGGTAATCCTGGGATTGCGATGTATGGCATAACACGCATCTAGGATTGAAAAATCCGGGTGTTGACAAGTTGGTATCAGCGCCATCCTGACCATAGGAGACCCTAGTTAGATTGGACGTTGAACCAAAAATTAGTTTCAAAACCAAAGAACAAAAATATTTACGAAAACTTATTCTCATTCTTACCTCTTTAATTCTTTAATAAAACTTCATGTTCCTCAAAAAATCTTGTAAAATAGATAAAATTTTGACACACTTGATCACTCTGCTAATCTACTCATCCTCTATTTTTATAGATGGACGTGAGGTACAACAAGTTTTACCAACTCGGGAATGGAGGAGACCTTATCTTTGAGAGGGATCTGGATCAGCTTTCGGAACTTCTGGAGCGTCCGCATCCCGAGTTCTTCAGAGCTCAGCTCAATGATCTAGGAGGAGAAGATCTGCAGTGGCTAATTGTTGCAAGTCTCCGAGGAAAGATTGAACCTCCCACTGCGGAGGGAATTCAGTTTACCTCGAGGGAAAACAACTGGCTCGATGGACTTGCCAGAGCAATGCAGGAAGCTCTTTCTCGTCTGTGTGGGCAGAGCATCAATTAGATCAAGGGTACTCGCTTCGAGTTTTGCCCAAGGCGTGATGCAAATGGCCAACCACTGGAATCCCCATACCACCCCGAGCTGAAGACTCAATTGGACCACCTTAGCTTCATGATGTATGATCGTCAGCAGGAATTGGACAACTGCCGTGATTATTGCAACCACAAGTCTGCCATCATCAAGACGAAGGATCAGACCATCGCCATGCTAGCAAAGGATCGCAAGTATCGCCGCCGTCAGCTCGACAAGAAGGAGCGCATTATTGCCCGTCTTCTCCATCGCATCTCATATCTGGAAGAGACCATCCACGAGAGAGACATGCAGTTAGAGGAAATGGAAAATGCAGGAGAGGATCTTCGTGGAGACCCTTACTCCTATCTCAGCGATGACGATGATTTTCTGGAGGATCAGGCCATGGACTTCTTCACCGATGAGGATGATTTCGCCTTCATCGATGATGCTGAAGATGATGAAGCCACAGACTCCGAGGAGTAGTAGCACTGAGCACTAGCGTAGTGAGTAGTAGTCGGTCCCACTGTATCGTAGTTTCCAGAATGGTTCTTAAAACCATCCGTTTTCCCTTGTTGTGGTGTGCGTTGTATCGAGTGATTGAATGAATCAAAAAGCAAGTTGCTAGAAAAACCTGAGTCAAACTCTAAAAACTTTTCAAAAAACCCAAAACCTTAGAAATTTCCCTCTTTTCTCATGATCTATATCAATCTTCAGATGCCACGTGGAGGAAGTGGTTCAGCCCCGGACCCGGTGTTGCAGATCCTGCAAATGTTGACTTCTGACCGCGAAGCTGAAAGAGCGGAACGTCAAGCCAACCTAGCCACTCTGCAACATATAGCCCAGCTAGCCCACAACAAACAAGGCCACGGAAATCAGGACAACCATGGATCTAAGCTCAAGAATTTCCAGAATACCAACCCACCCGTTTTCACCAAGTCAGAAGAACCCCTAGACGCCGATGATTGGCTACAAACCATGGAAAACAACCTATAAGTCGCCGGAGTGCAAGACAACGAGAAAGTCTTGTTCACCACCCATTATCTAGCCGGAGATGCCAGGGCATGGTGGAACAGTGTTCATGCAATGACCGGAGGCCAGATGATGACCTGGGAGGAATTCAAGGTCAAGTTTAGCAGAACCCATGTGCCACCAGGTTTGATCAAGAGAATGAGAGACGAGTTCAGAGAATTGAAGCAAGGAAGGATGACTGTAGTGGAATACCGTGACAAATTTTTGTCATTAGCTAGGTATGCCCCGGACCAGATAGACACTGAAGCCAAGAAGAAAGAAAGATTCCTGAATGGTCTGCATGATGAGATGCACACAGTGTTAGTCAATATCCCCTTTGTTGATATTGAAGCCCTTGTCGACTCTGCTATCCAGATGGAAGGAAAGATCAACCAGGCCAATGAGAACCACAAGCGTCGCATGATGCATCAACCAGGAACCCATCAGACCCCAAAGTATCGCCCCAACCCATCTCCAGGATTTGCCCCAAGAACCAACAGACCCCCTATGACCCGTCCAACCTATCCCAACCGTGGACACCCTAGACCCGGAGGAAATCACAACAACCCCGGCAACTCTAGCAATTTCACCCATGCCCCACCCAAGTTCCACACCAACAATGCTACCGCCAACCCCAACACTGCCCCGAGGACTGGAAGCAATGTTGTGCCTGTCGCAGCCAAGGACAAGTCACAAGTGACCTGTTATGACTGTGGAAATAAAGGCCACTATTCCAACGAGTGCCCCAACAAGAAGAATGCTATAGCCCCCAACGCCAATGTCCCAGCTCAGCAGCAGCGTCGTGTCCAGCCAGGGAGAAGATTTTCCCTAGGGAATTCACTCAACCGCAATGGCCGTCTTTTTATCATGCATGCTGAAGAAGCTCAGGAAGAGCCAGACGTCGTGCTGGGTATGTTTTCTGTTAATTCAGTAATTGCAAGAGTGTTGTTTGATTCTGGAGCATCGCATTCATTTGTCACCGAAGAATTTTCCTGCACTAGTAAAATTCAACCAACCAAATTGAAGCATGTGATGATTGTACAAATTCCCAGATCAACCACCAAGGCTAGGCAAATTTGCAAGGCCGTCCCTATCCGAATCCATGGCATAGATTTTTATGCTAACCTAATAGTAGTAGGAACTAAAGGTTTGGAAGTAGTACTAGGAATGGATTGGATGTCCAAACATAAAGGATTGATTGACTGTGCCAAGAAAGCCATCACCATGACCAGTACCGCCGGATTATCAGTCGAGCATATATCTGAAACCTTACCTCGCCAATTCAAGTGTAACAAGAGTCTAGCCCAACCTACCATTGACCAAGTTCGGATAGTCTGTGAATACCCGGATGTATTTCCAGATATTTTGCCCGGTATGCCCCCAGATCGGGATATCGAGTTTATCATCGAACTAATCCCCGGAACCGGACCCATAGCCCAGAGACCCTATAGTATGAACCCGTCAGAACTAGAAGAACTGAAGAATCAACTGGATTCCATGTTAGAAATCGGATTGATTCAACCGAGTGCGTCCCCATGGAGATCACCTGTCTTGTTTGTGGACAAGAAGGATGGAGGTAACCGTTTGTGTATGGATTATCGGAAGTTGAATGATGTCACCATCAAGAATAAGTACCCCTTGCCTAAGATAGAAGATTTGTTTGATCAGTTGACCGGTGCCCAGGTGTTTTCTAAGATTGATCTTAGGACTGGCTATCATCAACTCAAGATTCGTGCAGAAGATATTCCAAATACTGCCTTTACCACCAGATATGGATTGTATGAGTATACAGTCATGTCTTTTGGATTAACCAATGCCCCCGCTTATTTCATGAACCTCATGAATAAGATTTTTATGGACTTCCTAGATAAGTTTGTCGTTGTTTTCATCGATGACATTCTGATTTATTCCAAATCAGAAGAAGAACATGAGCTACACCTAAGGACCATTCTTGGAACCCTTAGAGAGCATCAGTTGTATGCAAAGTTTAGCAAATGTGAATTCTGGTTACAGGAAGTAGGATTCCTCGGTCACATTGTATCAGCCGGAGGAATTTCCGTTGACCCTGCCAAAGTGAAAGATGTAGAAGATTGGCAAGCCCCAACGACTCAAACCCAAGTTTGTGCTTTTCTCGGATTGGCGGGATATTACCGCAAATTTGTAGAAGGATTCTCTAGTATCGCCCGACCCATGACCCAATTTCTGAAGAAGGACAAGAAGTTTGAATGGACCGACAAATGTGAAGCGAGTTTTCAAGAACTCAAAAGGAGATTGATTTTAGCCCCAATCTTGATCATGAAGGATATCACGAAGCCCTTCGATGTGTATTGTGACGCATCCAAGATTGGTCTCGGATGTGTGTTAATGCAAGAAGGCAAAGTTATATCTTATCTATCGCGACAATTGAAGCAACATGAACAAAATTACCCAACCCATGACCTCGAACTCGCAGCCGTAGTTCTAGCCCTGAAGACATGGAGACATTACCTGATGGGAAACCGTTGTGAGGTTTATTCGGATCACAAGAGCCTAAAGTATATATTCACTCAGAAGGAGCTGAATATGAGGCAGAGAAGATGGATTGAGCTAATCAAGGATTACGACCTGGACATTCACTATCACCCTGGTAAAGCCAACGTGGTATCCGATGCCCTTAGCAGATTGCCGTGCCACTTGAACTCCATGATTTTGAAGGAGCAACCAAGTTTGCACAAGGAGATGGAAGATTTTCGAATGGAATTAGTAAGTGAAGGATTTTTGTCTAGCATAGAACTTCAGCCCACTTTGATCAGTCAGATTAAAGAGGCGCAGAAAGGAAATGCCAGTATCGACGGAATCAAGCGTCGTATCGGTACAGGTAAAGTACCCGGATTCACCGAGGACGAAGAAGGAGTTTTGTGGTACAAAGGACGCCTTTGTGTACCATCAGATTCTGAGATAAAAGAAGTTATCTTGAAGGAGGATCATGATACTCTTTATTCTATCCATCCCGGAGGAACTAAGATGTATCAAGATTAGAAAGAGCAATTTTGGTGGCATAAGATGAAGAGAGAAATCGGAAGCTATATCGCCAAGTGTGATATATGTCAGCGAGTCAAGGCCGGACATCAAAGACCCGCTGGATTGTTGCAACCTTTGCAAATTCCGTAATGGAAATGGGATTCTGAAGGAATGGACTTTATCACTGGACTACCTACTTCTAGTAGGGGAAATGACTCTATTTGGGTCATAGTGGACAGATTGTCCAAAGTCGCCCATTTCTTGCCCGTCAAAACCACCTATCAGAGCTCAAAGCTAGCAGAGTTGTACATCGCTAGAATCGTTAGTTTGCATGGAGTCCCCAAGAACATAGTATCGGATCGAGGAACTCAGTTTACCTCGAGATTCTGGAAGAAAGTCCAAGAAGGTTTAGGAACTCGCCTAGATTTCAGTACCGTGTATCACCCTCAGACCGATGGACAAACGGAGCGAGTAAACCAAATACTCGAAGATATGCTTAGAGCATGTGAGCTAGAATATGGATCCAAGTGGGAAGACTGTCTGCCATTTGCAGAATTTTCATACAACAACAGTTACCAATTCAGTTTGCAAATGGACCCATTTGAATTCATGTACGTAAGAAAGTTCCGCACCCCTTTGAACTGGTCGGAAGTAGGAGAGAGTCAGATTTTCGGACCCGACATCCTACGAGAAGCAGAAGAGAAGGTTCACAAGATTCGTGAGCACCTCAAGACAGCCCAATCCCGAAAGAAGAGTTACGCCGACAGGAGACGTCGAGACCTCGCCTTCAACATCGGAGATTTTGTTTATCTGAAAGTGTCGCCATTGAAGGGAATGCAGCGTTTCCAACTCAAAGGAAAGTTAGCCCCCAGATATATCGGACCTTTCAAAATTTTGAACCTTCGAGGAGAAGTATCTTATCAACTGGAACTACCTGAAGAGATGTCAGTTGTGCACAATGTGTTCCATATCTCGTTACTTCGCAAGTGTCTCGAAGTCCCGGAGAAGACCAAAGTGTTCAAGAATATCGACCACCGGACCATAGAGATCAACGATGACCTAACCTATCCCAAAGTACCCATCTGTATATTGGAAGAAGCCTTTCGAACTACCAGAACCCGAAGCATCAAGTTTCTCAAGATTCAGTGGAGCAACCAAACAGAAGAGGAAGCTACCTGGGACAGCGAAGATCACATCAGGACGGAGTTTCCCGATCTCTTCAAATCCTAGGTAATCTTTTCGTCCTTTTTCAAATCTCGGGACGAGATTTTGTGTAAGGGGGGAAGGTTTGTAACATCCCAAAAATACCAAACTTAGATCATCAAACACTAATCATCAAGATTAGGATTAACAAAAACTTTTCTAAAAAAACTCATGAATGCATGCATATGTGTGTGCATGGATTTTGAATTTCTTTAAAAACCACCTTGTTTGTGTGATCCATTGCTTGTAAAATGTTTCTTAGGTGAAATGAAGATCATCTAAAACATTTCCCACACTTTTCCTAAAGACAAGTAAATCAAAACAAATATATTAAGTGAATGGTCATTTTGACCAATTTAACTCCTATGCCTACTTTGGCTGTCTCAAACTTTCAAAACCTTACAGAAACTTTTCTGGATCTTTGCACCCCTTGAATGTACTCATAACAAGGTATCAAGGCCCACTTTATGATCATCCATAAACTTTCAAATGCATAGTTTAAATGACAATTCAAAATTGAATCTTCTTCATATGGGAAGATCCCACTTTTCCAAAACCCACTCAAACAAGCTCAACTTTCAAAACCCAAGCATCTGCAGACTCACCAGCACCAATCTAGCAAACCCACCAAAATTCATTTCAAAATTCAAAACTTGATTTCATGCGGCCATTTCATCAAACAGGTTGCAGACACAAATCAAACAAAACATCAAACACTATAGTGTGCAGTGATTCTTGCCTAACTTGTTCCCTAGTTAGCTCACACACAACTCAGTAGATCATCTAGAAAGATTAGCCCAACACTAGCACCCCTGTGAGCTTGCCATTGTCATTAATGGTGAACAGCCGAGCACCCCCAATGTCACCCCATTGTGGACAGCAGGCTAGAGGAAGAACTAGTCGTGCCAACCTTGTCTGGGAGGCAGCCCACCGTCCACCGCCACTCCCTATCCCAAACGCGAGCGTTGCCAAGCCCTGGACCACGCGCACAAGCCACGCCCAGACCATGCCGAGCGTGCGCCAGAGCGCCACCCTCGACCAGCGTCCACAGACCACGCGCCTCCCTCACCGCGTGCACACACGATCACCACCGACCCAGGAGACCGCCAGACATCCCCGTTTGCCGCCCCGTGCCATACAACCACCGCCCGTCGTCGAAGACGCCGCCTCTGCCGCGCAGAGCACCGGCCGTTCCAGACCAAACAACACCGCCCCATGCCTCGCGACCATGTCGTTGAGCATCGCCAGGAGACACAGCACCGTCCCCTACCCTTGCCCATGCCATTAGCCGCATGTAACGTCGCCCCCGACGAGCTCACCGTGCGCCTCGACGGTCCCCTCGCTCGACTATAAATAGAGGCCACCCCCGCACGATTTCTTCACACCATCTCACTCCCCTCTCCTCACTGACCGTGCCACACCTCGAGCAAGGCGAGCACCACCGCCGAATTTCACCGGATCCCGCCGCCTGGAGAAGAAGGGAGCCAGCGATTGAGCCGCCCGGGAGAAGCCACCGGTACGGAGGTTCGGTCGTCGACTTCGCTGCGCCTCGCCGACCCTCGCCCGTACCCCGGTGAGCCCCCAGCACCCCTCACTAGCCGCGCTAGGTTAAGTTCTCGCCGGAGTTGTCCCGCGTCGACGATGACCCTCAGTCGTTGGATTAGAACTAGATCGAACGATCCACGTTGCCCCATACCGCTTCGCCCAGCCCCGTGTCACTAACGAGTGGGGACACCCACTTAAGCAGCCCGCGGGAGCACTACGCTTAGCAGGCCGGCCCGTTAGAATTTCCCGCGCAGATTAGCAATTCAAATTAAATCTTTTCTATTTCAATTCAAACACACTTCAGCACCCAACTTCAAAAATCAACCCAGATCGATTCAGTGCACCAAATTGAATGAAACCAATTTGGTTGGAAAGGTCTGTGAATGCTTAATCCAAGACCGTCGGATTCAAGTCATTTGGATCTATAGGTCAACATAGTAAAAATAACAAGGCAGAAGCTTTTCTGCATTCAAACATTTTTCAAATTTAAACCATAAAAGCTTTTGAGATGATTCCAACTCTCAAAAATCACATTTAACCATACCTTTCAGAATATATATAAATATATAGGTTTACTTGCAGAATTAATGTTCAAGTAATAAAATAATGCTACATAAGCATTTCTAGACATTTTAATTAATTAAAATAAAAGGGTAAAACCTTATTAAATTGTGACACCACTTTAAATCACATTCCCATGGACTACAATATGTGGTGATGACATGTGTCAACATGATCCCATGTTTAGTTTGGAGAATATTAAATCTTAAGTAATTTTTCAGTGAGTAGAAATTACTTTTCTAAAAAAAATTTAAACCAAGCTTTAACCTTGTAATGTTAGAGCTGATGCTAGATCATCTATAGGACCCTTGTGTGTGATGATTGCAAGTAGTTAAGTATTGTTTGGTGATTGTGTACCTCGTATTTATTCATAGACGCTAGTACCGACCAAGGATACGAGGAGGAAGGAGGATACTACGAAGAGGAAGCCGAGGAGAACTTCAACCACTGCTCTGCACAAGGCAAGCTGATACTATACCAATGCAAGCCTAATACTACTAGTGAATGTGCAAGCTAACACTTGCAAGATACCCTACTGATGCAACAAACCCCTACTTGTGATCCTACCTACTTGTTAAACCAATCCTAGTTTTATGGCAAGCTTCTTACTTTATTTTCTTTATCAAAGCTTACTTAGAGTCTACCTAAGAGTTTGGTAGATACTAGACAGTTGTGCTAAAGGTTGCATAAAGAGCATAAAATTTGGCCTAAGCTAGAAGCCTTGATATCAGCCTAAGATATAAGGTTGGACTTAGTGAAACTCCACTAGTTACCACCCCTCATTAGTATTACCCCCACCTGTCGATGCTAGTGCTAAGCATAAAACTTGATCAACTTTTAGATGGGAATACTTGGTGGAAAATGGTTATGAAAACCTTGGAATGATGGATCATTCTATTGAAATGTTTTGGACATGTGTTTCCAAACACTTGATGATTTTGGTGATGAAAATGTTGAGGCATGAGCCTTAGCCCTTTATAAAACTGATGGTTGTCTGGATGCGATACCATTCCAATTTTAGCGTACAACCACAATACCCGAATATTGGGTAGGGCTTGACTGGAAACTTATATTCCTTAGTATTAGTTCCCTCCCGGCCAAGGTATGAGCTGAGGGTACCTTGTGAAGATTGTCCACTGCAGCACTCCAAGATGACGGTGGTCATGGTTGGGAGGCCAAACTCACGTGAGAGGTGCTTATACTAGGGCGTAATTGAAAGGTTAGGATTGATTATCCGCATCCGAGTATGGTGAATTCAGGATTTGTTCACGGATGTATCGAATGTTGTGGTGAAAGTGTACAATCTCGCAGAGTGTCAAACTATTCGAATAGCGTCTGCGTCTGTGATTATGGACGCTGATGGCCATACTGTTCCCCCGTTAGACTTTTCAAAATGACTTCTGAAATGAATTGAGACTTTGACTTGACCACAACAGAGTTGTGACCTGAATTACAAGATCCCACTTAGGAGTTATAAAATTGTGACTAGCTTTGGAACTTAGTAGAGATAAACCTGGCTTTTGCAAAACAACCCTAGAGCCTAGTGTCCTATTATCCAAAAAACCCCTTTACTTGTTAGTATTAGTTTGCGAGTACTTAAAGTGTACTCATGGCTTTGTCCCTGGCTATTTACATGGCCAGACTATGAAGAGGAGTACCTGGAAGATGGACCCCAGGAAGGTTACGACAACTAGGATCATCTCCCATCGTTAGCATTTCCTGTGACCCCGAAGCTGGAGCTTCGCCTACGCTACCGTTATTATTACGTATTCCGCTGCTTGATGTTGTATTAAGAACTGGATCATGAGATCCCCATTTGTGTAAGAACTTATGTATCGTTTGTAATGGATGAAGTACTATGGTATCCAATTCTGTTATGTCTCGCAAAAATGGTAATCCTGGGATTGCGATGTATGGCATAACAGGCATCTAGGATTGAAATATCCGGGTGTTGACAACCACCGGCACCTAAATCAGATCCATTGGTTGAAAAGAGATTATGGCAGGAAAGATTGGATCAAGCTTGCGATGCACCATCTTTTGATCTTTGTTTGGATAGCCCAGAGAAGGATGAAAACATGGGACTCAACAATGCTTCAAACCTCCCACAGTCAGTTATAACCCCTGTAACTTGGAGTCTGAAAGGTTCAATTATGACGATGATTGGAGAGAAGCTGTATCTGCTATTGAAAGAGTAGAAAGGGAGAAAGGCATCCAAGAAATAGACACTGTGGTTAGTAAGCAAGCTGACACTGGTTTTGACACACAAGCAGATACAGGAACTGAAGCTGCAGTAAACTCTGATGCATCTGCCAGTATTGCACCAACAGAGCATCCGCAAGTTCAGAGAACCAGTCCTGTGGTTAGAGAGCATCCTGATGCTGGTTTGAACACACCAGCAAGGGCAGGGACTATGGCCACATTCAACACTGATGCATCTGGCAGTACTACAGCAGCAGAGCGTCCGCAAGTACAGGGAAGGAGGATTGTTAGGCAGGGTCCTTGCATGAAATCCCCTTACTTCTCATATGTTGACAAAAGGGTTTTTACGTGCTCTGCCGATGTGAAAGAGACATACAACGCAGTTACTGCACATGGAAAAAGAGCTGGGAGGGGGCAAGATGTTGACAAGACCCCAATTATTGTCAGCTATGACAAGTTTTTCGTTTCTCTAAGAGATCTAGCCAACTCAATGTTGCCAGGCAGGTGGGTGTCGAACACTGTAATGGAACTCGGAATCGAATCCATAATGCTACGAAAACTTAAGAAGATAAAGAAGCTCGTCATGCCTCTGAGGGTTTCGGTAAATATACTCCACACAACTTCTTTCTAGTTTAACTTGCTTACATTGGTTCATTAAGTTGTAATTTTTTTCAGAATTCATTTAAGTTTTGCACTTTTTTCCTTAGTAAGTTGTATACTTGAATGCATCAAGTTGGTTTCTTAACTTTGTTAGATTTGTTCAAAATCCTACTTAGTTGGTTCATGAATGTTTTTTGAATGCTTGATTTTTTCATCCTATTGATACTTGCTTGTTTTACGATGGTAAGTTGTTGCTTGCGACATGCTTAAGTTTGTTCTAAATTCTACCTAATTGGTTTCTGATATTTTTAGAATGCTTCAGATTTGTCTTTTTATTTTTTTAGTTGCTTATAAGTTTATAAGTTGGTTTTATGATGGTTCTAAGTTGGTTATTGAAACTACCTAAGTTGGTTATTCAAACTGCCAAAGTTGGTTTTGTTGTTTTTGTTTATTTTGGTTTTTTTCCTTACCTTCAAGATGGCTAAGTTTGGTTACTGCTTCTTTTTTGCAATCTCTTCTGAAAGATCTGGATTATAAGAAAAGAGAGCTAAAAAGCATTTTCGAAAGTTCATGCCCATCTTGACAGGAAAGACAGTGTAAGTACTTATTCTCCATTTTTTAGATCGTATTCGCAACTTTCATTTTTTTAACAACCAACTTTTTTAACTTTGCAAAAAACAGGTTCTTCTCCCTGTGCTTGAAAATTTGGCACCCGATGCGCCAGTCCCCGTCAATCACTACTGACTTTTTGTCATTAACTTAAGGGACAAAAGATTTGAGGTGCTCGATTCCATAAGGTCCTTAGAAGATAAGAAGCTCGCAGCACAAGTTGAGGAAATAGTCGCTCCCATCAAGACTTTATGGCAAGAGAACTATTCAAGCTCAGCAATACAGATCGCAACATTCAAAGTTGAAGATATCAACCCTCCAAAGGAGTCATCAAAGTGAGAACAGCAACATAATTTCTGGTTATGTAGTAACTTTTTTATTTTTTTGAATTATGTTTTGCCTTTATGTTTTTTTGCACACTGAATATACTGTTTTCTTAATAAATTTTGGTTACTGAAATATGCTAAAGTTGTGTACTGTTTTTGGCTCTATACTAAAGTTGCTCTTGTACAGCTACTGGGTTTTTCCTAAAGTTGGTTACTGCATATACTAAAGTTGTGCATACTGTTGGATATAAGTTGGTTATTAAAATAGACTAAGTTGTGTATTGTTACTAATGTTTTTTTACTTAAGTTTTTATACCGAAAGTAGCTTGCAAAAGGTTCTGTTTTCACATAAAAATAAACTTGAATCCTAAAAACCATTATGTTGGATCCTAGGATCCATTAAGTTGGTTTAACACAATGCTTAAGTTGCTTTTTATACTGAACATGTAAATGGATACTCATGGATAATTAGGTTTCTTATGGATTTTTATGTACAACAACATGGTTAGAGTTTCCTTGATTCTCTAGTGTTTAAGTAGTTGTTCTCAAAACATAGTAAAGTTGTTTTCCAGTTTACAAGAAACAACTTAACTAACACATTTTTTGTTAATTTCTCTATTCATTGCAGCAACGAATGCGGAATTTGTGCCTTATTCAACGCTGAGCACTGGAATGGTAGGAGTCTTCCCAAATATGATTCATCACATGTGCCAAACATTAGGAAGCTACAGACTCATACATGGGTCTCTTCTACAAAGAACACTAGCAACTGGAAAACCATCCTCAAACTGAAATTAGGTATATAATAAAAAACAAATCAAATTACATATTTGCACTACTTTTGGTCCAACCTAAAAGTACAAGTCGCAGCGTTATGGCCAGGCTGATTGCACACGGTACATAGAATTCTTTTTTTCGCTTGCAACTCAATACCAGATGGTATTCTCCCTTTCTTTCGACCTTTAGTGTTATACCTGGGAGGATTTAGAAATACAAATTCTTCTCTATTTGGTGCAACCACATAACCTGCTTCGGGATGGGGACCTACTGTTGGTGCACGGCGCACATTAGGAGCCGAGGAAGTTGCACGTTGCACTTTAGGAGCTGTTGTTTGCTGCTGCACATTAAGAGCTGGTGTTTGCTGCTGCACAATTGGAGCTGGTGTTTCTTGCTGCACACTAGGAGCTGCTGTTTGCTGCTGCACATTTGGAGCTTGTGTTTGTTGTTGCACATTGGGAATTGTTATTTGGTGCTGCACATTAGAGTTAACATTTGTTTGGTTGCTTTCTTCTTCCGAACTTTGTTCAGTTATGCAAACTCTGTTTTCATCTCCCTAATGTGTCTACGGGCAATGGCTTCCGCTTGATCTGATTCACTAAGGACCTTAGCCATTTGCACAAATGATTTTGACAAGTTTGCAAATCGTAGTTTCTGCCGGGACACTTCAGGCATCACATCATCTTGTACTGGATCTGTAGGAAACGGTGCATCCTCAATTGCTTGTTGAGTCCACCCTTTTTAGTATGAACCTATATGGTATTGCATCAATCCCTATGTGAGTAGAAACTTTTAGTAATGGCAGCAAAGAATACCATCGCGTTTGATCTTGCAACAATTGCAGTTGAAATGTCCACCATTAGCATTTACCATGTAGTTCCTAGACCCATAAGGATAGCACTTGACATTGTTAGGAACCAACAAGTACATGTTCTGGCATGGTGTTTGCACGTTGTAACGGCCAATAAGTTCAAATTCTAGTCTGAACCGTAGGTAGATGTCCCGAGTATAAACAGCCAACGCATGCTTCTCTATTGGGAATGGGGACCATGGCTTCACCTCTAGATCATCCGTCCGATAATCATTGTTGCCTTCCCTTCCCAAAATCTTCCCATGGATCTTCTCATATTGCCTAACAAAGTGCTTAATTGAATTCTGGGGGTTTATGTAATGCTTTAGAACTGCATTGAAACCTTCACTCCTCTGAGTTAACTGCAGAAATGGGAAGAAGCGCTCCCTGAAGTAGCATGGAACTCATGTATGAGCATTCTTCTTTAACAAAACAAAAGTATCATTTTCCGAAAATTCCCACTTCGCGATCAGTTCAGTCCAACTTGCTTCAAACTCGTCAACAGATATGCACTCATCAATGCATTCATTGAAATCATCAGCTAGACCAGGATGCCGCCCTAGGAACGAATCCAACTTCTCATTAGCGTTTTTCATGACGTGCCAACGACAGTTTCTGTGCCAACTCTCAGGGAAGATGTCCAAATCGCTCGCCATAGCCAGTCGATCTGTGATAATATTGTCTGGCTGTACACCATGCATGGCTTCAAGGAACTCCCTAAGTAGCCACTTAAAACTTTCTTCCCTCTCATCTCTAATGAAACCGCAGCCAAGCATAAATGTTTTCCCATGTCTGTTTATTCCAATGAACGGAGCAAAGGGCATGTTGAAGCGATTTGTACAGAAAGTTGTGTCGAACGATACACAATCATGGTACGCCTCTACATAAGCTTTCATTGAAACACTGTCAACCTAGAATATATTTTCTATTCTGTTCTCTGCATCAAAAGAGAATTTGAAGTAAAAATCCAAGTCTTTTTGCTGCAACTCCTTGAAGTATTCGAGAGTTTCACCAATGTCAACCTCCCTATTTTCATTCCTGAATTCGGACCGCATGTTTGATATTGTCTTGGGTCCATATGGGACAAAAGCATCTTCGCCATTCAATTCAGACATAACCTCCATCATGCGCCCTACACACATGCAAAAACAAAAAAACTAGGCATCATGAGTAATCAAAAGTAATCATTAGGAACCAACTAAAGTAGTTTTCAGAACCAACTTAAGCATGATGCAGACACCAACTTAAGCATCATTGGAAGCAACTAGAAAATAAAATAAAATAAAACATTCAAAAAACATTAGGAAACCACCTTAGTACTTTTTAAAATTCAACTTAAACATGTGCAAGTACCAACTTTGCCATCACTATTAAGCAACTTAAAATCCCCGAACACACAAGCAGCATCATGTGTCAGTTAGCTTCTTTTTTTAAAAAGCAATTGGGTTTAAAAACACACACCTGTTTCTAAGTTTAAGTTATGTAGGCACCTCAGGAATTCCTTTTCATCACTGGGAATGCCCCTGTGTGATCTCAAGTACTTTGTGAGAGATGGCTTCACAATCATGGGATGGTTATGCTCAGCAACAAAATAGGTCACCTCCCACTTGTTATTAATCAATTTGACAAACATCCTAGCTGGGCATTTCGTTTGCTTGATCATTTCCCTCTTGCGCTTAATTCCAAGCCTGCTACTACTTTTCGATCTTGATGGTACACCTTCTCCATCTTCTGCACCGTCACCATCTAGCTGAATAGGGATGACATCTTTAACCACAGTCATTTTTTCTCTTTGCTCTTCTTCTTCTAATTTTGGCCTACGATACTTGTTACACACAAATTGTTGTTTCTCAAGTGTGTTTGTGTTCTTATCTATCTTCGAAGTATTAGCCTTTATTGAGAAACCAAGCTTCAGAGAATAAGCATTGTAATGATCTCTTGCCATCAAAATCGACTCGAACCTCATCCCAAGGAAGGGTTCCTGCGGGCTGGATGCAACTTCCTCATTCATACCAGCAGCACCTTTCGCTAAGTCAGGATAAGTGGTTGATTATGTATGAAGAGCAGCTGCATCCAAGCTGTGGTTGGCAGCAGCGGGCGGTGGACCATTGTGATGCGGGCCCCTGCCACTGTGTTCAAAAGAATCACCACCCACCAAACCTTTCTCATGCACCATTGGGTCTGGAGATTGTCCAACAACATCGGGAACAAAATCTGCTGGGGGAGGATGAGTACAAAACTGTGGCTCATTAACATTGTCATCTTCTACAGGGAGGCATTCAGATCCAAACCAGACATCCTGCAAAAACATAACAAAAAAACTATTTTTGGGTTACGTTTTGATTTATCTAAAACCAAAATTACTATGATTTTTGCATGCACAAAGAACCAACTTAGAAAAGTTTCCATGATCAACATAGGTATGTAAAAAAGAAGCAAATTAGGGAGTTTGTTTGATCAATTTTTTAAGTATATTTTGCTGAATTAAAAACCATGATTTTTTTTGCACAACAAAAGCAACTTAGGCAGTTTTAAGTAATAAACATAGGTGTATTTTTGCTGAAAGCAACTACAGAATTAATGTTTTTCTTTTGTCATCTGTACTGATATGTTTCCATATTTTTTTCCCAGATCGAGTTTCCACCGCAAACAAGAACAGGACATCCACACGACAAAGGGCATCAACACATAAAAATGTCCTTTTTTTCTTTTGACCATGGTGTTTTTTTCTTCTTGTCTACTGAATCGAAACATATTGTTTCTACCCGCAACTACTTTGTTGTCTAAGATTTTGCTGGGGAAGACTTTTTGGAACTACCCCCTGGGGTTTCTATGGGCAGGCTTTGTTTGTGTACTGGAATTGTTGTCTAAGGTTTTACTGTGTTACTGTGTGGTACTACTAGTAACTATTTTGTTTCTAAGTTGCAGAGCACATCATCTTTGCACTGATCTAGTCTGAGACTTTGCTGGACAAGATTTTTTATCTGTGCAAGTTGTTTTTGCTGCTAGCTGGGTTTGTTCACATCATCTCTGCAAATATTTTGTCTTTTTTCCTGATCTAATCTGTAACATCTGGATCTACATGCTAGAGGTAAGAGCATAGAGGTGTAGGTTTTTATCTTTCTTTTTGATTAGTGTCCTTCTCCTTGGGGTTCTGTGGGGGAGCTCACTATGGCTTCTAGCCTAGAAAAATCTGGAAGCAATTTCTTCTGTTGCTATTCTTATCCATGGAGATCTGGAGAAAGAAGACAAGGGAGGAGAGAAGGAGGAGGGAGGGAGGAGTCGTGGGAGGTGGGGTGTGGGTTCCTGTGTTGTCTTGCAGAAGAAGAAGATACCAGGTGGAGGGGGTTAAGAGGTGGGGGTCGGGGGGCAGCGTGTCGGGATTCCCGGGATTTCCGCGTTGCCCCGTTTTGTTCCCGCGTTGTCAAAAACATGCCGGGGGATGCTTTGTCCTATCGAGCACCCGGAGGCTCCCTAGCCGCGTCCAACAAAAAAAGTGAATCACGATAGAGAAGAAAATAAAGCACAGCTACAACCGCAATAAAAAAATAGAGAGAGATAGGGTGTCCACGAACTCCGTGCTGCTACGGCCTGGCTGCCAAACGGTGGCGCGTACCCACGTATTGCACAGAACGGTCTAATCCTCCACCATCTCCAATCCGTCCTGCTTAAAAAATCTTCTCTACTATAATTTTTGTTGAGGTGGTTTTCGTCCCCTCAACGTACGATAATATTTGGACGGTTTTGCCCCTTCACCAGCTAAGCAATTGCATACTGGTTCGTTCTTTTTAGTAGAGACAAATACGAGCGGGATAGCGACCAGGAGGGTAGTGGGCCGTGGTCGAGGTCGGACGGGAGCTCTGCGACCAGGAGATCCAGGCGGCAGTGTCCTTAACACAGGCGAGGTCAATTCGAGGCCACGCGTGGGACGGCTCGAGCTAGAGAGCGGGATGCGGCGGCGGTCGGGACTGGCAGAGATCAAGCAGATTAGAGAGGGGTGTCATCCTCGATCTTCCAAGCATGGCCGGCTTTCCATCGAGCCGCCTCCACCTCCATCCTCTCCGCATCTTATCACACATGCATATGTGGTTCTTAGCTGCCGGCCAGCGGTGATGGGCAGGTCACGGGAGGATGGGTCCGTGCTTGGTTTGCCGCCATCGATGAGAGCCAGGAGGACCAGATGGAAGCGGAGAAGGAGAGAGAGAGGATCCGGAGGAAGAAGAGGACGCTCGCGACGCAACGGCCGGTACAGGCAGATTAGCGCCGCATCTGCAGCGTTGTTTGCATCGCAGCGGCCATTACAGGAGGATCGGCAACGCACGCGTTGAGTTGTCCACACATCGTGTCGCCTTCACTGTCGTTGCATGTTGGCATGGTGCTCCCATCGAGGAGGTCAATATATTTCACTGCTTCTCGCGGGGAACGCTTCTACAACTTCCTTCCTCGACGCGCCCGCTCTAGCTCCGCCCTATTCTGCTACTCCTACTCATACGGCATCTCTCCTTGCTGCATATGCGTCCTCTGCTGGACGCGGTCAAGTCGTCAGGCCTGAAGACGTACACGACTTGGGCTTGCTCTCTGTAACACCCTCAGAATCGGACCTATGCAAGTTTGAGCAAAATTCGCCAAACCCGCATAGAAACGATTCAAAGGTGCCCACCAGGCACTTTCGTGCAGGTGGAAAACGAAGTAATAACATTACACAACAGTCCTCGATGGGACCCACAGAACAGATATATATAACAGCGACTCCATGAGTCAAGAATACAGATATAATATACAAAGATCCAAATCACCTTGAAAACGGCAGAGCGTCCGACTACGGACAAGATGCAAATGGGGCTAAGAGCCACAAGAATAACCAATGGCGCAATAACCCCGCCGGCCAAGCCGAAGGGTAACCACGCTAACGGCGCCGATCTCAAAACCTGCTTAAACAAAAGGGGTGCGAAGGCAAAGGAAAAAGAGGAGCCAAGATCGAGGCCAAGACACGGCGAGGCTAGAATTCGCGGTCCTCGCCACATAGGTATGGTGGATCAAGCGGCAAAGCATGCACTAAACAACCTATAGAGACTCGATACAACCGGGCGGATATCAGAGAGGGATGAGAATGACCTAACCGGTTCCAACCTGAAGCTAGCACCTAACAAACCCATCCTGGTGTTTCCCCCTCGAGACCAAACGAGGAAGTCAACCGAGGAACTCACCACGTTGGCGTTTACTTATTCAGTTATCATTGCAGCAATTACTAGTCAGGTGTAGATAATCTTCCTGATAAAATAAGCAGTGGGCACTTTTAATTAACCATTCCGTTTTAGTTGCGTCAATTACTAATCAGATACAGGTAGCATGAGATAAACCCATAACCCAAATAGCTTGTTGGTACTTTTATTCAGCCATTCCGCTAGAAGTTGCCATACTTACTAGTCAGTACAATGGTCGCAAGCGACACACAAAACAAGCAATTGTGGGCGTATTATTTAGCCATTCCATTATAGTGGAGCTGATTACTAGTCATTATAAGTCAAATTTATAGCAAATAAACTTTAGTTATGCTTGTCTATGATCGAGATATCGTGCTCCAAGTCGTCCATATCCGCGGACACGGCTTTGAAAGTTTTACCCGCCGGGTGCACCAATAGCAACACACGCCGATCAACCTCGAAAACCAAAACAAAACCCAACGAGGCTTTCACGATTGAACAATCACAGGATTCAGAAATATTTCAGGGGCCACCCTTAAGTAGAATCCGCAACTAAGCCGCCGGCCGAGACGGGCTTAAGGTTGTGGGGACGGCCGTGAACGATCGGGAACCCAAAGTGTGGCTGGGCTTGTCGACACCGCGGAATCGTGCACGATCCTAACAAGACAAAGGTGCTCTCGCACAAATGTAAATACAGAAAGTAGCATGGCATAAGTACAGGATCGTAAATAAAACCTCAAACTAGTTTGTGGCCCCAAGAAATAAGATGAATCAAGCTCGCTCGTGGGGTCCCATATACCTCCCGGATGTGGATAGCGCGATAAATCAAGGAACAGGTATCAAGTACTCGGGGTCTTACGGGACACAAGTGGGCGTTCGGAAACCAAATATTTTCTATCACCCACCGATGCCTCTGCTTATTTCAATTTTTGTTGTTAAACAGAAATTAAAGTGACGATAAGTAAAACTAGAATCATCTCCAACATCAACATGCGATAATACATCAACAACTGTGGCATTTGACGACACGCAACAGCACTTGAGCAAGCGACTACGACGCGCAAGTCCAACTTTGTACCAATCAACAAGTAATAGGAGGTGTCCAAGGCAATATATGGCTGCAAGGGATATCACAGGTACGGAATCTAAAGCATCGCAACTCTGATAGCAATAGATCAACAGGAGGGAATAAAGACTATAAAAGTAAGATAGGTAGAAAGGGGGAGATGCTCGCCTGAAAACATTGCCGAAAGGTTCATCCGAAGATCGGGGCGGAGCTCACATCAACTCAACGGCCTTATCCGCGAAGAAGCAAAACACTAGAAAGAACACCGGATGCAATATTTAATACAACGGCAGAAGATCGGCATGATGCATGTATGATGCATGACATGGCCAAGGTGCAATGCAATTAGGTCATATTAAGCGGAACCGGGGTCCCGACAATTAATTACATGGTTCAAGTTATTTAGGTACCCCGCAAATTAAATGTTGTTTAGCAAGACAACAGATGGATCCGGTTCGCTACACATGTTTAAATGAGGCCAATATGAGACTAGATTTGCCCGCATATGGGCCCCATATTTAATTATTAGGTGGATCGGCATAAGGCCCCCAAACCACATAATATGGATGCATGCATGAACAATTTATATGCAACAGTTATATAGGTGACATTTGTAAAATAGGGTTCTCGGATAAGGGGTTCACACATTAGGGGTCTCGGCGATCTTGGGGTTTCCGGGGTTCGGGGTTCGACAGGGTCCAGGGTCCGGATCTGGGGTTCGACGATCTTGGTGTTCCGGGATTCGGGGTCGACAGGGTCCGGATCTGGGGTTCGACGATCTTGGTGTTCCGGGATTCGGGGTAGGTCTCGGCGAACTTGGCTGTCCCGAGGGTCTTGGCGCTTCGGTTTGATGTCGTCCTCCAGGTACCGTGGATTCTCGATGTAGTTCTCTTTAGATTATCTTACAGGGACAGGGCACCTGACGGAGTCGACCTTGGTTTGTCTTGTTACCATCTGAAGGCCTTGTCGAAGCTCCTCGTGTAGCAGTTCTCAAGCACGGGAGACCCTGAAGATTTGGTTAACCCCAAAGTCGATCTGGTCGCGAAACCACGCGAGGACAGGAGCGAGCGACATCCACTTCACACCAAGGAGATGCCATGGCGTGCGGCGATCCTGTCCCTAGGCCGCGGATGTTGAGGACGGCTGGCATGGAGGAAGGAGGCCGACGGAGCCTGGACGCGGCAGCCGGGCGACGCCGTGGTGGTGGAGCGGCTGAGCTGGCTCGGCAGCAGAGAGGCGAACGCCAGGGCGGTGATTTAACGGACGGCCATGGGCAGATGGGCCGGCGATGGCGGTGCAGGTGGGGGACCGCGGGGACCTGGCGAGCTCGGAGGCGGTTGAAGGAGAGGCGGTGGCCTGGGGCCGGGCTTGGGGCGCAGGGCGGCGGAGGCCCGAGGCCGGCGAGCCGCAATGAGGCGAGGACGGGCGACGCGAAGAGAGCACGGGCGCGAGAGGACCGGAGAGGGGAAGCGGGCTGGGGATCCGGCGAGGCCGCAGGCGAGGTTGTGGGCGGGCGAGGTGCTGGAGGCGGGTCGGGAAGACGCGGCGCGGGCGAAGGGACGGTTGGAGGGAGAAGCGGGCCGAGCGGGCGGAGCTGCGGGCCGGACGCGGAGGGGCGGGCGAGGTGGCGCGAGGCGGGCGGGCGACGGGCGCGCGGAGGCGAGGGGCGCTGGCGACGGAGGAGGGGTCGCCGGGCGCTGGGCTGGGAGGCGGTGATGGCGAGCGGGTGCGTGGCCGACCGCGACTAGGGAGGCGGGCCTGGAGGCGGAGCCGCTGGGGGACGGAGGGGAGCGGCGGGCAAGGGGTAGCAAGCGGCGAGGCGTGGAGGTGGCGGCGGAAGGCGAGGCGGCCGCCGGTGACGGGGGAAGGCGGGCGCTGCCGGGGGTTGGTGGCTCCGACGTGGGGAGAGAGAAGGAAGAGAGGCAGGGGCCGGTGGGACGCGTGGTGGGGCCCGGGGGAAGCGGGGTCCACGCGGAAAGGTGGGAACTGGGGAGGGAGATGCGGGTGAGCGGGAAGGAGGTGGGGCCAGGGGCGTGGGCCCGGGGAAACAGAGAGAGGAGGGAAGGGTGGCTGGGTGAGGACAGAGTGGAAGTGGGTCAAGGCTGGTTGGTGGGGTGTGGGTGTGTGCGGGGTGGGGCAGGGTGGGAAGTGGTGGAGAGGGTGGCCAAGTGGCGAGCTGTGAGAGGTGGGGGAAGAGAGAAGAGGTGAGGTGGCAGATGGTGATAGGTGGGGGTGATGTGGATGGGGTGGCTGGGGTAGGTTAGCTGGTAGCTCTAGGAAAAAGGGGTGGGACTGGTTGGACCGTTTTGAAATTTCAAGGCTGCTCGGGTCAATCGCCCGCTCGACGCCCGCTAAAATAATTCATATTTTTATTTGATTAACGACTTTGTAAATAGTTTTGAACAAACAAAATATCCGGAACATCCGGGGGTTTGGCGTTTAAATAAAAGATGGGTCGTTTGGAAAACGAATCGGGGTTTGCAAAATAGTTTTATGCAAACTATGCACGATGATGACGATGCAATTGCACAAATTCAACGCGATTTTCTAGTAGTGGTTTTGCGGGATGCCACAATTCGACACCACTAACAATGGATCTCGCCCTCGAGATCCGCCTCATGGTACCGGAAGGAAAGGTCGGCGATCTGCGTCTTCTCGCTTCGTTTAGTTCCTCGCGACACCACTAACAAGAGGTCGTTGTCCGTGATCGTCGAGGGAACACTCCGGGGACAAAAGGTCGAAGGTAGAGGTATCAACAAATAAAGCCACCTCTAACTTCGGTGGGAAGAGGGAATCGATGCATTCTCGCCCACTTCAATGTACAAAAGCGAATAGAAGGGGTAGTCGGCATGGGGGCCAATCCATCACGCACCCAAACTATTACTCCGCACAATCAGTAGAAAAGAGTGCAACCATTCTCGGAATCAGACTGAAGATCTCGACAAGCGAGGTTCGGAAACAAAGGAGCGATGCAGACTCTGCATCGGGTCTGACGTAGATGATGTCGTCACGTCAGAGAACTCCGGAAGGAGCACACAAGGAACAAAGAATGGTACCACAGACGAAGGATTCCTCGGATAGCATGAAGACCATATGTAGCATCACCGTTATCAGAGGGGGAAACGAAACCCTGAAGGTACGACGGAAACCCAACCACGAGAATTCCTGGACTCGAAGAAAGAGACGAGAGCGGATTCAAAACACGTAGGGGTAAGAGGGGAACAACAGAGGGGTAAGGAGTAAAATCAGACCTAGCCAGAACTATCCAACCGATTTTGCAAAATAGTTTTGACACTCTACTTCGGCCGTTAGCTAGGTTATCCCACAGTTGGACTTAGGGGTATCGCAACCGCTGAGCTCGATACCACTGTAACACCTCGAATCGGACCTATGCAAGTTTGAGCAAAATTCGCCAAACCCGCATAGAAACGATTCAAAGGTGCTCACCAGCACTTTCGCGGGTGGAAACGGCAATAATAACATTACACAACAGTCCTCGATGGGACCCACAGAGAGATATAACAAACGACTCCATGAGTCAAGAATACAGATATAATATACAAAGATCCAAATCACCTTGAAAACGGGCAGAGCGTCCGACTACGGACAAGATGCAAATGGGGCTAAGAGCCCCAAGAATAAACAATGGCCCATAACCCTGCCCAAAGCCGGAAGGGTAACCCGCTAACGCGCCGATCTCAAAACCTGCTTAACAAAAAAGGGGTGCCGACAAAGGGCAAAGGAAAAGAGGAGCGCCAAGATCGAGGCCAAGACACGGCGAGGCTAGAATGGCGGTCCTCGCCACATAGGTATGGTGGATCAGGCAACGCAAGATGCACTAAACAACCTATAGAGACTCGATACAACTGGCGGATATCAGAGAGGGATGAGAATGACCTAACCGGTTCCAACCTGAAGCTAGCACCTAACAAACCCATCCTGGTGTTTCCCCCTCGAGACCAAACGAGGAAGTCAACCGAGGAACTCACACAGTTGGCAGTTTTACTTATTCAGTTATCGTTGCAGCAATTACTAGTCAGGTGTAGATAATCTTCCTGATAAAATAAGCAGTGGGCACTTTTAATTAACCATTCCGCTTTAGTTGCGTCAATTACTAATCGACATGTAGCATGAGATAAACCCATAACCCAAATAGCAGTTGTTGGTACTTTTATTCAGACATTCCGCTAGTTGCCATACTTACTAGTCAGTACAATGGTCAGCTTACACACAAAACAAGCAATTGTGGGCGTATTATTTAGCCATTCCATTATAGTGGAGCTGATTACTAGTCATTATAAGTCAAATTTATAGCAAATAAACTTTAGTTATGCTTGTCTATGATCGAGATATCAGGCTCCAAGTCGTCCATATCCGGACACACGGCTTGTGAAAGTTTTACCCGCCGGGTGCACCAATAGCAACACACGCCGATCAACCTCGAAAAACCAAAACAAAACCCAACGAGGCTTTCACGATGAACAATCACAGATTCAGAATATTTCAGGCCACCCTTATAGAACTCCGCAACGGCCGGCCGCTCCGAGACGGGCTTAAGGTTGTGGGGACGGTCAGAACGATCGGGAACCCGAAGTGTGGCTGGGCTTGTCGACACATGGAATCGTGCTACGATCCTAACAAAGCTGTGCTCCTCGCACAAATGTAAATACGTAAAGTAGTAGCATGGCATAAGTACAGATCGTAATAAAACCTCAAACTAGTTTGTGGCCCCAAGAAATAAGATGAATCAAGCTCGCTGGGGGTCCCATATACCTCCCGGATGTGGATAGCGATAAATCAAGGAATGTATCAAGTACTCGGGGTCTTACGGGACACAAGTGGGCGTTCGGAAACCAAATATTTTCTATCACCCACCGATGCCTCTGCTTATTTCAATTTTTGTTGTTAAACAGAAATTAAAGTGACGATAAGTAAAACTAGAATCATCTCCAACATCAACATGCGACAATACATCAACAACTGTGGCATTTGACGACACGCAACAGCACTTGAGCAAGCGACTACGACGCGCAAGTCCAACTTTGTACCAATCAACAAGTAATAGGAGGTGTCCAAGGCAATATATGGCTGCAAGGGATATCACAGGTACGGAATCTAAAGCATCGCAACTCTGATAGCAATAGATCAACAGGAGGGAATAAAGACTATAAAAGTAAGATAGGTAGAAAGGGGGAGATGCTCGCCTGAAAACATTGCCGAAAGGTTCATCCGAAGATCGGGGCGGAGCTCACATCAACTCAACGGCCTTATCCGCGAAGAAGCAAAACACTGGAAAGAACACCGGATGCAATATTTAATACAACGGCAGAAGATCGGTGTAGCATCCCAGTTGTCTAACCCCTGTAATGCTACTGGTTATAATAATAAAATGGGCCACTTCCAACATATAATTGTTGCATCATCATCATATCATGCTCATGTCATCATGTCCCCTTGCATTTGAGCATCATATAAAACCTTTTCTTGTTTGGTTCTTATCTCATGTGCATGATTAATTGTAGTTGCCTCTTGATATTGTATTTGGTTCTTAATATATTGTTAAATGCCCAAGTTGAGTTGCGGGCATCTCTCTTATTGACTCCACCACCTTATCTTTCACCACCTTTTAATTCCACCATCCAACGAATCTGAGCTTGGCATTTTGTTGATTTTATCTCTAGATCATGATTGGTTGTTTGGATTACACCCATCATCTTTGGCTTGGCCTTTGCCCACCTTTTGGGAATGCAGATGAATAATGCCATATGAATATTATTGTTTTCACAAGGATAAATGTGGCCTTAATTATCTTGCATGGGCCATGCAAGTGCCACCTTTCAATTATTTGGTTTTTGCTTGCATCCTAAGTGGATCTTTTTCCTTTGCTTAAATCTTGTTTTGGGCTTGTAGTTCTTCATCAACCATCTCCCTCTCTTTCCCCTTTAGCTTAACCCCTACCCCCATGCCCCATGCACACACATGTGCTCATGAGGCATGCACCAATCCTTCTAACCACCATCCCTTTCTTGGATCTTGCTTGGCCATTTATGGGTCATGCATGGACCAAAGAAGCACCCCTCCATCACATGGTAATCCCTCTCTCCCTCTCTTTCTTTTCTTGCCTTTTCTTGATCTTGTGTGCTTGTACATGAAGCTGGCTTGATCAACCTAAAGTACCACCATCTCTTTCTTAACCCTCTTAGCAAACCCTAATCCTACCCTTGCCATCCATCCTTTCTAGATAAACCTAAACCCTAAACTACCCTTTTCTCTAAACAAAACCTTTCTACCCCTCCCCTCCTAGCTTCCTTGCTTGATCACCTATACCCCACCCTAGCTCGCCCCTTCTCTCTTCCATGCAGGCCCCACCCCAGCACCCACCTAGCTACCCCCCCACACGCCCAAGGAACCCCAAACCTAGCCCTAGCCCGAGTCGGCCCCTCTCCCCTCCTTTCTCCCCTCTCACACTGCCCACGCCCAGTCCACACCTGCCCCCTGGCCATCTACCCCACCTGGAAGACCCCCTCTAGTTCCCTGCCTTGCCTGGCCTGACCGACCCGAGCACGTGAAAGGGAAAGGAGGCACCTGCCTTCCCTCCCCACGCAACCACCGCCCCTCTCTTCTTATCCTCCTCGCCTCACAAGGCCCTCAGATCCGCCAGGACCCTGCCCCACTCCTCCTCTTCCTCCTTCTCCACCACCCCAACTCCCGCCACACACCGCCTGCTCACCACCCCCCGTCGTTCTAGCCGGTGGCGTGTTGTCGCAAGGTGTCGAGGAAGCCCCAGAGCCGCCATGACGCCCGGACCAGACGCGAGGAGGAGACGCCCCAAAGAGCCCTGCCTGCCACGACGCAACGCCGAACCCTAGCTCAACGGTCCGCCTTCTCACGGTTGATCGCTCGCACCGCGCCTCGCCACCGCCACCGACAATTTCGCGGTGAGCCTACCTACCCCAGACAACCTCGTCGCCGGTCTTGCCTCAGACGAGCAGATCATTGCGTCGAGCGCTCTCAGGCGACGGCGAAGTTTCTGCTATAGCTCCTGACGCGCCCACCATATCTAGCACGCGCCCGTCTCGCTGACAGCTAACCTAAACCACCCCAGTGGCAACAGACCCCGCTAGCGCTCGAGGGCGTGGTTGAACGCATCACACACAAGGCTGCCGTCAGCTGCCGCCACGCGCCAGCTCCAGGAAGAAATACAGTACCAGTGGGTCGCTTTTACATTACCCTCCCTTTGTCACGCCAACCCGCGGTCCAGCTCCGCCCATTTGTCTGCAGGTTCGAGTAGTTTTGCAAAAAGGCTCCTGGCGATGCCAAGAATAAACCCGCGGTCCTGCTTTTTTCCTGCACCACCGGGCGTGTGGGTCGAGAACCCCGGCCCACCTGCTCATGACCAGGCTGGATTAGGCTGTGTATAAAACGTCCCAGAGCCTGTTTAAAATTCAAATATAGTTTAAATTATTTAAAAAATTCAATTTCAAATCAGATTCAAATAACTTTTTATTTGTAAATCCAAATTGGACAAGTAATATATGTTTGGATATCAGAAAAATGAGAGGATTCCAAATATGCCATCCTTATTGTCTTTTGCACAATTAAAATTCCAAGTTTATTTAAATTACACCAATTGCCACTAGAATTTAATAATTTAATAACTTTTGTTTTATAGTTCCAAATTAAGCAAATGATATGTCTAAAATGATCAGCTCGATGAGACCTTTCTGTTTATGATATCCATGACTTCAATTGCAGCATGCATCATATAAAAATATAATGAACAGCAACTATTATGACAACAAATGTGATTCCAAAACCCCATTAAAATGTTGTTACTTGCCTTCCACACCTCACCATGCCATGCTACCTTCTTGCCATGTAAATTGTGCATCATTCATCATGGCATGATTGTTTGCTTGACGCATCTTATTCATATGCTTGTGCTCTATATTCATGTTGGCCTTGTTTGTTTGGTTTTTCTCGGATAGACACTGAGCAGGGGTTATATCAAGAGAACCAGGAGCACTACCCAGATCCGTCCCTCGCTTCAACTGAGTTAACAGGCAAGCACTTCCACATGCTTGAATACATACAGTACCTATTGCCTCTATCTTATTCTTGCATCATTGAGTCGCGATTGCATTAAAATGAATCCCAAGTATGCATAGCCTTTACTTTCAAACTCCACCAAGCTTGTTTCCCCATCCCATGAGCCATTACTATAGGAGTTGTTTGAGCCATGCGAGTCGTAGAACAGCATGTGTAGGGTATGTGAGAGTCTGTTGGATAACGAGGTACCTAAACAACTTAACCTGAGTAGTTCTGGGATAACTAAAGAAAGTGGCACCGTGAGCAACATCTGCTATTTGGTTTTTCCGCTCACTTGTGTCCCGTGAAGACCCCGAGTACTTGATTCCTGCTTCCTTGATTTATCGCGTTATCCACATCCGGAGGTATATGGGACCCCCGGCCGAGCTTGATTCCGTCTTATTTCTTGGGGCCACAAACTAGTTTGAGGTTTTATTTACTATCCTGCCTATGCCATGCTATTTTCAGTATTTAAATTGTGCGAGGAGCACACTGCATCTTTAGGTAAGCGGATTGATTACGCTGCATCGACAAGCCCAGCCACACTTTCGGGTTCCCCGCATACCATTGTCGCAAACCTTGAGTCCGTCTCGGGCTTGCTTACTCTGCTATGGATCTACTCAATGGGGTGGCCCCCTGAAATATTTCTGAATCTTGTGATTGTTCAGTCGTGAAAGCCTCGTTGGGTTTTGATTTGGTTTTTCCGAGGTTGATCGAGCGTGTGTTTCTATTGGTGCACCCCGGCCGGGTAAAACTTTCTGAAAGCCGTGTCCGCGGATATGGACGACTTGGAGCACAGTTTCTCGATCATAGACAAGCATAACTAAAGTACCGCCTTAATCTGACTAAGTAAATTGACTAGTAAATAGTGCAACATTCATGGAATGGATGATAAAATTGCCAACGGATGGGGGTTGTTCGTCCGCTTCCTTGTTGGTAAGCAGGGAGGAGGATGGATCGGATGAGATTACCAAATATAACTGTTGTACTTAATTCACGGACATCCGTCTATCATTGGTTAGGCGGATGGTTAGCGTTTATCTGTAGAACTGCTAGGGTTTATCTTTCGCTGCAATTGCGTCACCCCAGGTTGTGTCCCCTTTAGAGGCATTAAGACTTGCTGAGTACCCTTAGGGTCTCACACGATAAATTCTTGATTCAGATGAACAGGTACCTTCACAGGACGGATACTGGGTGGAAGAAGCCGAAGATGTGGGCAACGATCGTTCGGTGTAGAGATTCCGGGAACGGGGATCCGTGAGACCTGTAGTTGGGATGTGCTTATTTCCATGGCATCTTATGCCGATTTGCTTCTTATCCGTACTCGGATTCTGTTTGCCGCTTCCGCATGATACTCTGATGTGTGTTGTATGAGGAAGTATCCTAAAATATAGATCTATCTAGGTCATTTGAATCTTGCCGTATGGCGTTGCTATATTTCCTTTCTTTCTAGATGGTATGGCTCTGATGTACTCTTGTATGGTGGCTTGCGTACATACCCACTTGTGTACGTAGTTGATCCCTTCGCCGACCACGCCTTGCAGACAGTCCCGTTGAGAGGGTAGTGGTTGGGACGTCTGAAAGGACTACCATGGAGTGGCTTTTGGGGCCCCACTGCACTATTTCAACCACTACCACTCATCCAGGCTTGTATCTAGGAGCGTAGTTCACCGAGGTAGTTACAATTGGTATCGAGCCATCCCGACCTTCGTGGTTTCACCAAACGGTCGTTGTCGGCCTAGCAAATATTTTGGTAGTTATGTATATTAGGGAAAACAAAACGCGAGAGTAGGACTGCTTCCACTTTTCTTCTTACCTCCCACCCACCCTATTCGGTAAGGAAGTGCAACGCTTTTAATCCTCTTCTCAAAGTTCAAACTAGGATCCACGTGTTCGGGTTTCCGTAGTACCATAGGTTGTGTGTGTGTGTGTAATCCTTGTCTATCTATTGCATCCAAGTTGTTATCCCATGCGCCTTTGGTTATCAACTGTTGGTACATTCCATACCGATGTGCTTTTGTAAACCGACGCAATCTATCTTCCTCTTCGTATCCGACGCTATCTTGTTTGGGGTGTTCGCTCGTAGTTACCAATCTTTAGGTTTCGCCGTGAGAAGAAGGGGTTAGGATATGTGTTCCACTTGTTCATGTGCGGAGTAATGATTTGAGTGCGGATGGAGTCGACCATACCACTACTTTTATCATTCGCTTTTGTATATTGAATCTAGAGAGTCACTAATCTTGATTCGTTAAGTAATTTTGCATCTATTGGTATTTTAATGCGAAATTTGTGGAAAATTTTCTTTGATATATTTGTACCACACCTTTTCAAATGTGCGATATGCTTAATATCTTTTAGGTGCTATGAACTTTGTTGATATTTTAATATCATCTCAAGAAATTGTATCCTTTAATCTTGGTTAATTCCATCTTGGTACTATTTTGGATTATTATCATTCTCCATCATAGTCTTGACTTGAGTTTTATATCAATGACAGGATGGCTCCCCACCGGATCGAGGAGGACATTCCTCCGAATCGGGCTCATTGTCAAACATTGCAAATGCTTTGGCAGCCATGCAAGAGAACCAGGCGCTTTGAGGAGAGCGTCGAAGAAATGAGTTTGCTCCACTTCCTCCACCTCCCAAGCGTGGTGACATCAAGAGCTTCCTCAAGTTCAACCTCGCGGTTTGATGTGTCCGACCGACCTCTGACGCTGGATGATTGGCTGCGAGATCTCAAGGTTGCTCGAGACCGATGTTCCAAAACAGGAGTGGGTCAAGTGTGCGACTCACCTTCTCAAGGGAGATGCTCTTTGGTGGGAAAACTACTTGAAGGCAAGCCACTGGGTTCCAGCCAACTTGGGAGAGGTTCACTGCAGCTTTCAAAGAACAGCCTCCTCAGAGATTGTGATGGAAAGGATGAAGGAGGCTTTCCTCAACTCAAGCAGGAAATGATAACGCCAACACCTACATCAGAACTTCATGAACCTGTCTCGCTATGGTGGTGATGAGGTATCCGATGACAAGAAAAAGCAAAAAGATTCGTGCAAGGGCTCAATGCGTCGATCAAGTATGCAATCACACATGCAAGACCGCAACCTTCCGAACTACAAAGACACAAAGACTGCAAGAGGAGGCAAGCAGCAAATGTTCGAGGAGTCCAAGAAACATAACAGGATGCATCAAGCTCTGCGATTATGGCAGCTCCTTCTAAGCGGCGTGTCCGGGTTCCTAACACCCCACCGCTCCACCAAGACCTGCGAGTTACGCGCCAAGGCCATCAAACTTCACCACTGCGGCTCCTAGGGGCTACAACAACCATTACCCTGGAGCGCCTGGCGGAGTCCCTGGCTACTCTGCTCCACGTCCTCACGGTGCTTGTTACACATGTGGAGATCATGGACATCCCAACTGGAACTTCCCAGTGAAGAACAAAGCTCTCCCTCCACCCCCGCCAAGATCTGCAACAAGCTCTCCTTCGGTTCGTGCACCACCGCCTCGGGCTCTCAACATCAACACTAAGCCCGGGTCATGTTGTTCGCGCCAATCGCTAACGCCGAAAGTGAGCTCGCACTGAGTTGTAATGGGTATGCTATCCGTTAACTCACCCCACACGAAGTTCTCTTTGATTCGTGCATCGCATTCGTTTGTTTCTATGAAGTTTGCAAGTGAGAATGGGTTAGCGTCCGATCCTCTTCCCAAGCGGTTAATGGTTCTTTCTCCGAGCAACAATGGCAGCTTCAAAATCAGCCATGGCAACCAAGTTGAGATTGGTGGTTCTTCATTCTTGGCTTCTTTGATTGTTACGCGATTCGACATTGATGTCATCTTGGGCATGGATTGGTGACAAGAAATGCACTGTGATTGATTGTGCTGAACGCCGGTGTCTCTCAAGATTCCTCAAGGCCATATAGTCTTTTCTCCAAGTCCGACTCCCGCTTGGCTCTATTCCTTGGCTGCTCAATAATGATGCTATGGAAGCTATTCAGTGTACCAGTGGTCCGTGAGTTCCGGATGTCTTTCCAAGAGTTGCTGTATGCCTCCAGATCGCGAGGTTGAATTCGTGATTGAACTTGAACCTGGAACGACTCCTATCTCCAAGAGGCCATACAAAATGGGTCCTTCTGAGTTGGCTGAACTCAAACGACAACTTGATGAACAAGAAAAGTTGGGTTTCATTCAACACAAGACTTCTTCTTGGGGTAGTCCAACAATCTTTGTGAAGAAGCGGATGTAACCGATAGGCTATGTGTCGACTACCGGGCTCTAAATGCTAAAACCATCAAGAACAAATATCCTCTCCCACGGATAAATGATCTATTTGATCACTAGGTGAGTTGTGGTGTTCTCTAAGCTGGACTTGAGAAGTGGTTATCACCAAATCAAAATTCGCAAAGAAGATGTGCCCAAACAGCTTTCACCACCCGCTATGGCCTGTATGAGTACACGGTCATGTCTTTCGCCTCACCAACGCACCGCTACCTTCTCGAGGCTGATGAACTCCGCTTTCATGGAGTACCTTGATAAGTTTGTCGTGGTATATCCGGATGACATTCTGGTCTATTCCAAGTCTAAGGAGGAGCATGAAGAACACCTGCGGTGTGTCCTGAACAAGCTTCGTGAGAACCGCTTGTATGCAAAGTTCTCTAAGTGTGAGTTTTGGCTGCTCAAGTAACATACTTGGGTCATGTTATCTCCGCCAAGGGCATTGCAACAACCCGAAACCGTGAAGACAATAGTTGAATGGCTTCCTGCTAATGTCAAGGAAGTGCGGAGTTTTCTCGGCTTGGCTAGCTATTGTCGTCGCTTTGTGCAGAACTTCTCGAAGATAGCAAAGCCTCTTACCGATCTCCTCAAGAAAGGCAAGAAGTACCTGTGGACTCCTGCTTGTCAAGAAAGTTTCGAGACACTCAAAGAGAAGCTCACTTCCACACCAGTCTTGGTTCCTCCGGATACATCTAAGCCTTTCCAGATATTCTGTGACGCCTCTTTGCAAGGATTGGGTGCGGTCCTTATGCAAGAGAGACAGGTGGTTGCTTATGCCTCTCGTCAGTTGAAGACGCATGAGATCAACTATCCCACACATGACCTTGAGCTAGCAGCAGTTGTCTTTGCTTTGAAGCTATGGAGGCACTACTTGCTTGGTAACCGCTAGAGATCTTCTCGGACCACAAGAGTTTGAAGTATATCTTCACTCAACCGGATCTCAACCTTCGCAGAGGAGATGGATCAAGCAATCAATGACTTTGATGTGACCATCAACTACACCTGTGCAAAGCAAATGTCATGGCATGCGCTTAGCCGTAAAGCTTATGTCAACAACCTCATGGTAGAAGAGCAAGACCTCTTGTGCGAGGAATTCCGTCACCGAACTCGAAATTGTGGAACAAGGGCATCTCCGAACCTTCCGCTACTCCTCTCTTGGAAGAACAGATTCGCTCGTCACCTGGGTGATCCGCGACACCAAAAAGATAATCGCTAAGCTTGACCTTAAGAAGTATGAGTCCTTTCATGTTGATGATCAAGGCACGCTCTTCTTTGAACATCGGATGTTTGTTCCAAACTACCCGGGTCTGAGAGACCAAGTTCTCAAGGAGGCACATGATTCGATTCTTTCTATCCATCCTGGCAGCACAAAGATGTACATGGACTTGAAAACACAATCGTGGCCTGGTTGAAACGGTATTGTGCTAAGTACGTCTCAGAATGTGATGTCTGTCGCAGAGTCAAGGCTGTCCATCAGAAACCATTTGGTCTTCTACAGCCATTGAAACCTCCGGAATGGAAATGGGAGAAAGTTGAGATGGACTTCATCACTGGCTTTCCAAGGTCGCAGAAGGGCAACAATGCAATCTTTGTTGTCATCGACAGTGCTTTCTAAAGTGGCTCATTTCTTCCCACCAAAGAAACAATTTCGGAATTCATTGGCTGAGCTCTATATCAACAGGATTGTCTCTTTGTATGGGGTTCCACTTGAAATCAGTTCGCACTGGGAGCATCTTCACCTCAAAGTTCGGGAGAGCTTCCAAAAGCTTTGGGAACAAAGTTGAACTTCAAAGATCTACCACCCTCACCGCAAGGACAAGTGGAGAGGATCAATCGATTCTCGAGGACATGCTTAGAGCTTGCGTCATCTCGCTTTGGCATGAAGTGGGAGGAATGTCTTCCATATGCTGAATTCTCCTACAACAACAGCCTTCGAAGAGTCTCAAGATGGCACCATTCGAGGCTCTCTATGGTCGCAAGTGCGTAACTCCAATTGGTTGGTCGGTGCGGAGAAAGAATGGTTTGGCCCCGACATCGTAACCCAAGCAGAGGAGAAGGTGCATATCATTCGAGAACTCGAAGATTGCTCAAAGTCGTCAAGAGCAACTATGACAGAAGCACACGGATATGGTATATGCCCTCGGTGATCTCGCTTACCTTCGTGTCACTCCCATGAGAGGAACACACCGCTTCGGTATCAAAGGAAAATTGGCTCCTAGATACATCGGTCCTTTCAAGATACGTGGTAGAAGAGGAGAAGTTGCTTATGCAATCGGAGCTCCGAAAAACTCAAAGTCCATGATGTTTTCCACATCTCTCAGCTCAAGAAGTGCTTCAAAGACCCCGGCAAGACTGTGGATCATGAGCTAATCGACCTCCAAGAAGATCTGTCTTATCAAGAACACCCCACCAAAATCCTTGAGACCGCAGAACGAAGGACTCGCAACAAGTCCATCAAGTTTTGCAAGGTGCAGTGGTCACACCATTCTGTTGATGAAGAAACATGGGAGCGTGAAGATGAACTCCGTGTCAACCATCCTTCTCTCTTTGTATCTTCTTCTTCGTCCTAGAATCTCGGGGCGAGATTCCTGTTTAGTGGGGGAGAGTTGTAGCATCCCAGTTGTCTAACCCCTGTAATGCTACTGGTTATAATAATAAAATGGGCCACTTCCAACATATAATTGTTGCATCATCATCATATCATGCTCATGTCATCATGTCCCCTTGCATTTGAGCATCATATAAAACCTTTTCTTGTTTGGTTCTTATCTCATGTGCATGATTAATTGTAGTTGCCTCTTGATATTGTATTTGGTTCTTAATATATTGTTAAATGCCCAAGTTGAGTTGAGGCATCTCTTATTGACTCCACCACCTTATCTTTCACCACCTTTTAATTCCACCATCCAATAACTGAGCTTGGCATTTTGTTGATTTTATCTCTAGCTCATGATTGGTTGTTTGGATTACACCCATCATCTTTGGCTTGGCCTTTGCCCACCTTTTGGGAATGCAGATGAATAATGCCATATGAATATTATTGTTTTCACAAGGATAAATGTGGCCTTAATTATCTTGCATGGGCCATGCAAGTGCCACCTTTCTATTATTTGGTTTTTTCTTGCATCCTAAGTGGATCTTTTTCCTTTGCTTAAATCTTGTTTTGGGCTTGTAGTTCTTCATCAATCATCTCCCTCTCTTTCCCCTTTAGCTTAACCCCTACCCCCATGCCCCATGCACACACATGTGCTCATGAGGCATGCACCAATCCTTCTAACCACCATACCTTTCTTGGATCTTGCTTGGCCATTTATGGGTCATGCATGGACCAAAGAAGCACCCCTCCATCACATGGTAATCCCTCTCTCCCTCTCTTTCTTTTCTTGCCTTTTCTTGATCTTGTGTGCTTGTACATGAAGCTGGCTTGATCAACCTAAAGTACCACCATCTCTTTCTTAACCCTCTTAGCAAACCCTAATCCTACCCTTGCCATCCATCCTTTCTAGCTAAACCTAAACCCTAAACTACCCTTTTCTCTAAACAAAACCTTTCTACCCCTCCCCTCCTAGCTTCCTTGCTTGATCACCTATACCCCGCCCTAGCTCGCCCCTTCTCTCTTCCATGCAGGCCCCACCCCAGCACCCACCTAGCTACCCCCCACACGCCCAAGGAACCCCAAACCTAGCCCTAGCCCGAGCCGGCCCCTCTCCCCTCCTTTCTCCCCTCTCTGCCTCACCTGCCCACGCCCCAGGTCCACCTGCCTGCCCCCTGGCCATCTACCCCACCTGGAAGACCCCCTCTAGTTCCCTGCCTTGCCTGGCCTGACCGACCCGAGCACGTGAAAGGGAAAGGAGGCACCCTGCCAGCTTCCCCTCCCCCACGCAACCACCGGCCCCCTCTCTCTTCTTATCCTCCCTTGGCCTCACAGCGCGTCCCCAGATCCGCCCCAGGGACCCTGCCCCGCTCCCCTCCTCTGCCCTCCTTCTCCACCACCCCAACTCCCCCTCGCCACACACCGCCCGTCTACCACCTGCCCCCGTCGTTCTAGCCGGTGGCGTGTTGCTGCAAGGTGTCGAGGAAGCCTCGAGCCGCGACGCCTCGACCCAGACGCGGAGGAGACGGCCCAGAGCAGCCTGCCGACGCCACGCCGAAACCCTAGCTCAACGGTCCGCCTCGCGGTTGATCGCTCGCACCGCGCCTCGCCACCGACAACCTCGCGGTGAGCCTACCTACCCCAGACAACCTCGTTGCCGCTGCCTTGCCTGACGAAGCAGATCATTGCGTCGGCGCTCTCGACGGCGGCGAAGTTTGTTCTGCTAGCTCCGACGCTGCCACCATATCTAGCACGCCCGTCTCACGACAGCTAACCTAAACCACCCTGGCAACAGACCGCTAAGCGCGCTGGCGTGGGTTCAACGCCCATCGCTGCGCCCGGCCAGGCCGTCAAGCTTCGAGGAAGAAATATGATCAGTGGGTCGCTTTGCGATTACCCTCCCTTTTGTCACGCCAACCCGCGGTCCAGCTGGCCCATTTGTGCGTATGCGAGTAGTTTTGCAAAAGGCTCTGGCGATGCCGAGAATAAACTCATGTCCTGTTTTTCCCAGACCACTGGCGTGTGGGTCAGAGAACCCCCTGGCCCCACCTGTCTGCGACCCAGGCTGGATTAGGCTGTGTATAAAACGTCCCAGAGCCTGTTTAAAATTCAAATATAGTTTAAATTATTTAAAAAATTCAATTTCAAATCAGATTCAAATAACTTTTTATTTGTAAATCCAAATTGGACAAGTAATATATGTTTGGATATCATAAAAATGAGAGGATTCCAAATATGCCATCCTTATTGTCTTTTGCACAATTAAAATTCCAAGTTTATTTAAATTACACCAATTGCCACTAGAATTTAATAATTTAATAACTTTTGTTTTATAGTTCCAAATTAAGCAAATGATATGTCTAAAATGATCAGCTCGATGAGACCTTTCTGTTTATGATATCCATGACTTCAATTGCAGCATGCATCATATAGAAATATAATGAACAGCAACTATTATGACAACAAATGTGATTCCAAAACCCCATTAAAATGTTGTTACTTGCCTTCCACACCTCACCATGCCATGCTACCTTCTTGCCATGTAAATTGTGCATCATTCATCATGGCATGATTGTTTGCTTGACGCATATTATTCATATGCTTGTGCTCTATATTCACGTTGGCCTTGTTTGTTTGGTTTTTCTCGGATAGACACTGAGCAGGGGTTATATCAAGAGAACCAGGAGCACTACCCAGATCCGTCCCTCGCTTCAACTGAGTTAACAGGCAAGCACTTCCACATGCTTGCATACATACAGTACCTATTGCCTCTATCTTATTCTTGCATCATTGAGTCGCGATTGCATTAAAATGAATCCCAAGTATGCATAGCCTTTACTTTCAAACTCCACCAAGCTTGTTTCCCCATCCCATGAGCCATTACTATAGGAGTTGTTTGAGCCATGCGAGTCGTAGAACAGCATGTGTAGGGTATGTGAGAGTCTGTTGGATAACGAGGTACCTAAACAACTTAACCTGAGTAGTTCTGGGATAACTAAAGAAAGTGGCACCGGTGAGCAACATCTGCTATTTGGTTTTTCCTGCTCACTTGTGTCCCGTAAGACCCCGAGTACTTGATTCCTGTTCCTTGATTTATCGCGTTATCCACATCCGGGAGGTATATGGGACCCCCAGGCCGAGCTTGATTCCGTCTTTATTTCTTGGGGCCACAAACTAGTTTGAGGTTTTATTTACTATCCTGTACCTATGCCATGCTATTTTTCAGATTTAAATTGTGCGAGGAGCACACTATCGCTTTAGGTAAGCGAATTGATTACTGCATCGACAAGCCCAGCCACACTTTCGGTTCCCGCTACGTACCATTGTCGCAAACCTTGAGTCCGTCTCGGGCTTGCTTACTCCGCTATGGATCTACTCAATGGGGTGGCCCTGAAATATTTCTCAATCTTGTGATTGTTCACCGTGAAAGCCTCGTTGGTTTTGATTTGGTTTTTCCGAGGTTGATCGAGCGTGTTTCTATTGGTGCACCCCGCCGGTAAAACTTTCAAAGCCGTGTCCATGGATATGGACGACTTGGAGCACGTTTCGATCATAGACAAGCATAACTAAAGTACCGCCTTAATCGACTAAGTAAATTGACTAGTAAATAGTGCAACATTCATGGAATGGATAATAAAATTGCCAACGGATGGGGTTGTTCGTCCGCCTTGTTGGTAAGGTGGAGGAGGATGGATCGGATGAGATTACCAAATATAATCATTGTACTTAATTCACGGACATCCGCTATCATTGGTTAGGCGGATGGTTAGCTTATCTCAGAGAACGCTAGGGTTTGTCTTTCGCCGCAATTGCGCGTCACCCTGTGTTGTGTCCCTTTAGAGGCATTAAGACTTGCCGAGTACCCTTAGGGTCTCACACGATAAATTCTTGATTCGATGAACAGTACCTTCACGGATCTGACATCGGGTGGAAGAAGTCAAGATGTGGGCAACGATCGCTCGTGTAGAGATTCCGGAACGTGGATCCGTGAGACCTGTAGTTGGGATGTGCTTATTTCTATGGCATCTTATGCCGATTTGCTTCTTATCCGTACTCGGATTTTGTTTGCCGCCCGCATGATACTCTGATGTGTGTTGTATGAGGAAGTATCCTAAAATATAGATCTATCTAGGTCATTTGAATCTTGCCGTATGGCGTTGGTATATTTCCTTTCTTTCTAGATGGTATGGCTCTGATGTACTCTTGTATGGTGGCTTGCGTACATACCCACTTGTAATGTAGTTGATCCTTCGCCGCCGCCTACGCCAGACAGTGTCCCGTTGAGAGGGTAGTGGTTGGGACGTCTGAAAGGACTACCAGTGAGTGGCTTTTGGGGCCCCACCGTACTATTTCAACCACTACCACTCATCCAGGCTTGTATCTAGGAGCGTAGTTCACCGAGGTAGTTACAATCGGCATGATGCATGTATGATGCATGACATGGCCAAGGTGCAATGCAATTAGGTCATATTAAGCGGAGCCGGGGTCCCGACAATTAATTAGATGGTTCAAGTTATATAGGTACCCCGCAAATTAAATGTTGTTTAGCAAGACAACAGATGGATCCGGTTCGCTACACATGTTTAAATGAGGCCAATATGAGACTAGATTTGCCCGCATATGGGCCCCATATTTAATTATTAGGTGGATCGGCATAAGGCCCCCAAACCACATAATATGGATGCATGCATGAACAATTTATATGCAACAGTTATATAGGTGACATTTGTAAAATAGGGTTCTTGGATAAGGGGTTCACACATTAGGGGTCTCAGCGATCTTGGGGTTTCCGGGGTTCGGGGTTCGACAGGGTCCAGGGTCCGGATCTGGGGTTCGACGATCTTGGTGTTCCGGGATTTGGGGTCGACAGGGTCCGGATCTGGGGTTCGACGATCTTGGTGTTCCGGGATTCGGGGTAGGTCTCGGCGAACTTGGCGGTCCCGAGGGTCTTGGCGCTTCGGTTTGATGTCGTCCTCCAGGTACCGTGGATTCTCGATGTAGTTCTCTTTAGATTATCTTACAGGATGTGGCACCGATTTGAGTCGACCTTGGTTTGTCTTGTTACCATCTGAAGGCCTTGTCGAAGCTCCTCGTGTAGCAGTTCTCAAGCACGGGAGACCCTGAAGATTTGGTTAACCCCAAAGTCGATCTGGTCGGGAAACCACGCGAGGACAGGAGCGGGCGACATCCACTTCACACCAAGGAGATGCCATGGCGTGCGGCGATCCTGTCCCTAGGTCGCGGATGTTGAGGACCTGGCATGGAGGAAGGAGGCCGACGAGCTGGACGCGGGCACCGGCGACGCCGTGGTGGAGCGGCCAGGCGCGGGCTCGACGCAGAGAGGCGAACGCCACAGGCGGTGACGAACGGACGGCTCATGGGGCGAGATGGGCCATGGCGATGCGGTGGTGGGGACCGCGAGCCTGGAGGCGGTTGAAGGAGAGGCGGTGGCCTAGGGCCGGGCTTGGGGCGCAGGCGGCGGAGGCCCGAGGCAGCGCCGCAGCCAGGCGAGGACGGGGCGACGCGGCGAGAGCACGGGCGAGAGGACCGGAGAGGGGGAAGCGGCGCTGGGGAGCGGGCGAGGCCGCAGCGAGGTTGCAAGGGGCGGCGAGGTGCCGGAGCTGCGGGGAAGATGCGGCAAGCGGACGGAGCCGGAGGGAGAAAGCCGGGCGCGCTGCCAAAGCGGGCGGGCGAGCTGCGACGGAGCGGGCGAGGTGGCGCGCGAGTGGCGGCGGGCGCGCGTGGAGGCGAGGGTGGGCGCCAGCGACGGAGGAGGGTCGCCGGGCGCTACTGGGCTGGGAGGCGGTGATGGCGAAGCGGTGGCCGACCGCGACTAGGAGGCGGGCACCGGGCGGCGGAGCCGGTTCGCTGGGACGCGGAGGGGAGCACATGGGTAGCCGCGGGCGGGCGGTGCCGTGACGGGGAAGCAAGGCTGCCGGGGGTTGGTGGCTCCGACGTGGGGAGAGAGAAGGAAGAGAGGCAGGGGCCGGTGGGACGCGTGGTGGGGCCCGGGGGAAGCGGGGTCCACGCGGAAAGGTGGGAACTGGGGAGGGAGATGCGGGTGAGCGGGAAGGAGGTGGGGCCAGGGGCGTGGGCCCGGGGAAACAGAGAGAGGAGGGAAGGGTGGCTGGGTGAGGACAGAGTGGAAGTGGGGCTGCGCGCGGCTGGTTGGTGGGGGTGTGGGTGTGTGCTGCCGGGTGGGGCCGGCCGGCAGGGGTGGGAAGTGGTGGAGAGGGTGGCCAAGTGGCGAGCTGTGAGAGGTGGGGGAAGAGAGAAGAGGTGAGGTGGCAGATGGTGATAGGTGGGGGTGATGTGGATGGGGTGGCTGGGGTAGGTTAGCTGGTAGCTCTAGGAAAAAGGGGTGGGACTGGTTGGACCGTTTTGAAATTCTGGGGCGGTCGTTCGGGTCAATCGGCCCGTTCGACTGCCCCGCTAAAATAATTCATATTTTTATTTGATTGCGACGACTTTGTAAATAGTTTTGAACAAACAAAATATCCGGAACATCCGGGGGTTTGGCGTTTAAATAAAAGATGGGTCGTTTGGAAAACGAATCGGGGTTTGCAAAATAGTTTTATGCAAACTATGCACGATGATGACGATGCAATTGCACAAATTCAACGCGATTTTCTAGTAGTGGTTTTGCGGGATGCCACACTCTCTATCCATGCCATGGACTTCTGCAGCGATGTTTGCGTTGGCGTGTCACATATTTGTGGCAAGCCTTTCAAGGGGAACATTCAAACGAGCACCCTAATATATGAGCAAGTCTTTAACGTTTAGAAGACAAAAAATATCGGCTGCTAATTCTTCAGTAAGTTGTGTAGATTGGTACATCCTGAATCACAAAGAATTTACTTTGTCATACATCCACGTCTGATGGTGTATTGATTGAGTCAAGCGGAATGACTCAATCGTGCATGTAATGTAATGTTCCGCTCTTGAGGAGGTTTTTGTTTGCGATTACATAAGAAGCAAGAATAAACTCAAAATAGGCCGTAGCAACGCACGGGCATTCAACTACTACCTAATAATAAAGGACGAAGTGTTTCTTCCGGTCTAACACTTTTTTAGACGATTTAGCCCCTGCAATTTAAAAAAAACCACCCACCATTGCCACCCGCAAGTCTATACCTAATAATAATAAAGGACGAGGTGTTTCTTCCGGTCCAACACTTTTTTTAGACGATTTAGCCCCTGCAATTTAAAAAAAACTACCCACCATTGCCACCAGCAAGCAAAAAAAAAAACCGATTCACTTCCTCTTCGTCGCATTCTGTTCGGGTTGGTCTAACTGAAATGCGTCCATCAGCGAGGCGCAGCTACCGCTCAGCACAAGCGGAATATGAGTTTCTGTTCATGTTCACGGAGGAGACCGAGGGGTTGCTGCAGGTGGGTCTTTGCTGCCGGCGATGAGAAGCATCTGGGTCGGCTCGCGAGGACGAAGCCTGGCGTGGAGGCGCAGTCAAGAAGGATGGAGGCCGGCGCTTAAATTCTCGCTTGTGCTACAGGTGAAGGAGCATGTTCACACACATAAGCCGCGCGCGCTGGATTCGTTAGGACCAGGAGATCGTGTGCGTACGACGACGCCATGGTGACCATGCCACGGAATGATGTCGCTGCGTCTGCATGCTCCTCCTCCGTCTTACCTTCTCGCCATGAACACAACGCCATAGACCGTTCATGGCCGGCGCAGCAAGCTAATCCTCTTCTCCTCCCTTCTTGTTCAACTTCGATTTTGGTGTTCTGCGCGTTGGACGGTAGCCTAGGACTGGTCAGAAAAATGCTGAAAGAAGCTTCAATGCATCGCGTCGTTCTTTCCCGTCGTCTCTCTGTCGTATCAATTGATCTGAATTAGATTAACGAGCCATGCCTATACATGGTTGCCTGATTACGTGAGCCTATGTTGGTGGTTGGCTACTGGCTGAGCTGAATTCTGCATTGGATTGTGGATGATTAAAGGACCGACAAGAGAACCATACGGGTGAGTGAACTGGTTTTGGGCAAATTTTTGAGTCGCTAATAGGATTCTTAGAACTTCACGAAACATTTAGGTTGGCAAGATGCACACGAAAGGAATTTTTGTTCAACTAATAATAATCATTCAATATAACAGTTTTACTCCTCCTACTTTTTGTTGGGAAGAACAGCCATCACACATAGATGTGCCCACGCCAACGCCGCCGAACGACTAAGATTGAAAGTTGCCACTGAATATATGTGGTGGGCCCTTACAATTTTCACGTGACATAAAAAGTGACAAAAAGGAAATTGTCATCGCCCAGAAAAGAAAGATGATTTAATGTTTTCTTGTGTTTATGAATTTTCTCGTCCGTTGCAACGCACGGACACGCTTCCTAGTAAGAATAATAAGAAATAGAAGAAAAGAAAAAAACTAGAAAGAAAGACGGCGGACACAGGAGAAACAGCTTCATCTGGCAATAGAACTGACAAACCTAGGACGCGTTGATGGCGGGAAGGCCTGGCGGGATGTCTAGGACGCTGCGGCAGCAGGAAGCCTGACGGTATAGTGGAGGAAGGAGCGCAGCTTCGGGTAGCGACGTCCTCGCGTCGTGGGAAGGCGTCACTCGCGGAAACATTGGTGTTGATGGCATTTGGAGGGGCGGAGGCTGTTGGAAACTTGGGAATCAGGGACGGGGAGCAGGGCGGCGGCGGCTGTTGGGGACTCGGGAGTTCGGGACGGGGGACGGGAAGCAGGGCTGGCGGTGGCGGCATCGACTTGGGACTTGGAGTCCCTGCAAAAAAAAGGGACTTGGGAGTCTGTGACGGGGACAGGGAGCAAGGCGGCAGCGATTAGGTACGGGAAGGTATCTTTCAGTGAGATCCTTCTTTTATGGGAGAAAAATTATATACTCCTTCTGTTAAAAAATAGATGTCATATGTTTATTAAATTTAGATGAATCTATAATTTTATCCGACCATATTAGTTGATTTGGATTTGTCTAGATTCAGATGTATTTATACATATTTTAATGTTAGATATATCCAAATTTAAACAAATTTGAGTCAAATAATATGAGTCGGAGAAAATACTAAATAATAACTATATTCAACTAAATTTTGACAAATATATGACATCTATTTTGAACGGAGAAAGTACAACTGATCGCCGTCTGGTACAGTGCTTGACCATATGGCCTAGTCCTAACCTCAGTAGGTGTCAACCGTCGTTGATTCGATCGTCCAACCAGCATGCTGTCCGTGCGCTGCCGTTGATGCTGCGTGTGTCACCAGAATGGCCGTATCATCGTACATATACTGCATATGAATAGATTAGCTGTAGCATGTGCATAATTAGAGTAAGTTACACGGTCGGACAGTTATTATCCAATACCTATCTCTTTTCCACTCTCTGAAGAATCTGATAGCAGGTATACATACATATTGATTAGGGATTAATATCGCTTGTGTCGTCTACATTTGCTTCATGGCATATAGCAAAAGTGAGGCGTGGCACCGACCGGGTCGGGTCTGCTGGCAGAAAAAAATTACCTATTACCAGTTATAGATTTTAGAGATGTCTGTCGCTAACAAATTGTCCCTTCCTGACATATTTTAGGTCCATCACTACTCATAGTATCCTCAGTGACAGGCATTTATAGATGCCCGTCACTAAATATTTTTTTTCATTTGGCTCGTCTTCCCAAAAATTACTAGTGACAGTCAATTTTATGTACCTATCACTAGTGTTTTGTACTAGTGACAGACATATCCTTGACTGTAGTGGCAAGCACCATTTTACCTGTCACTAACCACCTGGAGGTTATAAGCCTTTCTGCAGTAGTGCCAAGCCAAAACTGAACGCAGTAAACATGACTGCAGGTTTATAAAGTAAAGTGTCGATAAAGAGAATACAGACAAGAAGCATCACATTTATCAATATACAAATCATAATGGAAAGCAACTTACTCTTATATAACTTGACTTGCAATGAGTAAGGGAGTCACAATAAAAATGCACAAATAAAATCATAATTGGTGATGGCAAACTTTGTTCTTGGTCAGAGAACAATTAACAAATTATTCTTATTTTTGAGCAAAGCTTTTATAATGATTCTCATATTGCATGAGTCTTTTGCTTAAATATAACGATTTCTTCTCCAACAATGATAGCTTTCAAAGTTATATTCATTTGGATAAGAGCATTGTGCAAAATAAGAAACATAAGAAACAAGATTGAATAAATGCTTGTTTGAGATAGAGAGGAATAGTTTTACAGACTCAACATGAAAGTAAAAGATACGCCCTTGGTAGAGGGAAGTAGGGATTTCAAGTTTCATAAAGAGCTTTCAAAAATTATGGTACTGACTAGCTTTGATCTCTCATTGCCATTATCATAAGAATATTGAAGTGATTAATGTTAAAGTGAGACAAATATGAGTTATATGCTTGACAAATCACAAGTTGAAAATCTTATTCCCCTTGAGTACGAGAACCGTTTCTCATGCTACTCAACTTTAGTCAGAAGCAAGTTCTTTTCATGGGCAACGAGGTACCCCTTGTTCCATGACACAGGAGCTATCCCATATCAATATGACAAGGCAACGGACAATGAGCATCTCAGCGATCTTTTTATTTACCATGAGCATGGTTTTTTTCTTTTTTCTCTTTTTTTCTATTTTTTCTGAAGATGCTTCATAGAATGCTCATTATGGTTATGCTGCAAGCTTCCACCATGATTAGGAATGGCTTAGGCTAGTTGTCCAGGTGTTTCTCTAACACATATACAAACTCCATAGACTTATAATCTCCCCTTTTATTTCACATAGTCGGCATCTATAAATAAAAGAACATGATATCAACTGAATAGATATGTACAAATGTTGAAAGTGTTCCCCATGACAGCATGGTTCTGCTAACTCCCAACTTATAATTTGCAAGCATATAAGCAGCATAAATGGGCACAATGGTTCAAGTTTATTAAGTGCAAGAAAATAAATTGTGCCATCAAGTTCGTGAGAGCTTTAATCACTAATTTTCACATAACAAATATTTAATTTGGAAGATAGATAAAAACATGAATATACTTGGAATATCAATTATGGTAGTAGGTAGATATGGTGGACGCATATGGCATAGGTTTTGGTTCAAGGTTTTGATGCACGAGAAGCATTCTCTCTCTGTACAGTTTTTGGCTAGCAAGGTTGGGTAGCAAGCGTAAGATTCGAGTGAAACAAACAAACAAACATACATATGATAGAAACAATCATGCAATCTTACTTGGAAGCACAAACGATCCTAACTTGAGAATACTAAGCTTATGAGCCAATCAAGAAAGAAAGGTAATGAAATATATCTATAAGTACTTTTCCTCTTTTCTTCTCAAACCTCAAAATATTGTTGCTACTGGCCAAATCTAAGTTTGCCAAAACCAACTAAATTTACTTGATGCTCCCAAAGTGATACCAATACTAATCAAAAAGATCAATAATATAATAGAAATTGCAAACTAAAATAAGATGTGCAAAAAGTAAATGATAGAACTTCTCATTAATATTCTATAACGACACTCACACCAAGGGATACATAGATAACCAAATAGAGGAGAGACACTTCCACATTGCAAACCATCCTATATGATAACTTCTCTACTCATGATATGACTCTACTAAGAAGTTAAAAAGATAAAAAATAATGATGTGATACCATGGCACTCCCCCAAGCTTGGAACAAACCAAGGGGAGGGAAAAACCTGATGATGAATTACTCCTTCGGTGGTGATGGTGTTTTCTCGATAATCTTTTCAATCAATTTCTTCAAATCCTCAATCTCGACGGTGAGATTAAGAATCATCTCCGAATTATGCTCAATACGGTTCATGATCATGTCGTATTGTGAGTCCCAGCTCTTGTGATTCTTTCCCCACTCTTACTTCTTAAAGTATTCTTTCCCTGCATGGTTAGAACGAGGCATATCCCAATTGGAGGGTAACTTTTCCTTAGGCATATTTTGGAATTGCTGCTCATGTATAAGAGTAGGGAAGGAGTTCTTGATGCGTGGAGGAAGTGACCGTGGAGCTATACAATGACGCGGAGCTTTTCCTCCAGTGGAAATCCGTGCACTCCTCTTGAGATTGATAGGGTTTGCCACCACTCCAATGCTTGCAATGGTGGCGTGGGTGTGCAGACGCTGATCTTCCTCCACTTCTTCTTATACTTCAACCCCGACCTCCTCCTCCTGCTTGGAGTCTTGGAGATCGTCTTTCACAAGATTCTTTCCCTTGTCGTCGTTGGCGGAGAACATGGTGCTTCTAAACTTGAGAATAGATCCTGACAGAAACAGATCGAAACGAAAACACGACGAGAAAACAATATACGGACCTTGGGAGATCCGGGTGATTATATATCACAAAGTTTAATGACAAAAGGGAGGTACTGGGAGAAAACGGGTCGGAAATGATCTCTAAGGCGGCCACACCACCTGGTGGCGCGGCCAGGCTGGACCGCGCCTAGGGATGGTGTGAGCTCCCTGGACTCCGTTTCCATCCCTCTTTCGACTCATTATCTTCCTTATTAAATAAAAACTACAAAAATATAAGATGGAAAGTTTTTCGCAAACTTTTTCTTATCAGAACTGTTTCCTATTCGAAAAAGGGCTCTGAGATTCCCGAATTTGGTCTTTAATAAATTATTATGGAGTCACCATTTGAATAACATCAATATCTTCATTATAAGAATCTCAAGAGATATAATGTTTGAGCCTTTGACCATTCACCACTTGTTTAGTGTTGTCTCTTAATGGAGAAATTTTTATTGCACCTGAACGATACACCTCTTCAATAATAAAGGGCCCTTCCCATTTTGAGAGTACTTTTCCTGCAAAAAATCTGAGACGATACCTATACAATAGAACTTTCTCACCAACATGTAACTCTCTCTTAAGAATTCTCCTATCATGCCATCTTTTAACTTTTTCTTTAAAGACTCTAGCATTTTCATAAGCTTCACTTCTCCACTCATCTAAAGAACTCAAGTCAAGAAACCTTTTCTTACCAGAAAGTTTAAAATCTCTATTAAGTTCTTTCACTGCCCAATAATCTTTGTGTTCTAATTCTAAAGGCAAGTGACATGCTTTTCCATAAACCATTTTGTAAGGAGACATTCCCATAGGATTTTTATAATAAGTTCCATAAGCCCATAAAGCATCATTCAAATTTTTAGCCCAATTTTTTCTTGATCTATTAACAGTCTTTTGCAAGATAGATTTAATTTCTCTATTTGATAGTTCTACTTTGCCACTGGTTTGGGGATGATAAGATGAAGAAATTCTATGATTAACATGATATTTAGCAAGGGTCTTCCTAAAACCACCATGAATCTAATGAGAACCTCCATTTGTCATAAGATATCTAGGCACTCCAAACCTAGGAAAAATAACATCCTTAAGCATTTTTAAAGAGGTCCCACCATCAGCACTTTTTGTAGGTATGGATTCTACCCACTTAGTAACATAATCAAAAGCAACAAGAATAAGAGTATAACCTTTTGAAGGAGGAAAAGGACCCATAAAGTCAAATCCCCAATAGTCAAATGGTTCAATAATAAGAGAATAACTCGTAGGTGTTTCATTGCATCTATAAATATTACCAACTCTTTGACATTCATCACATGATAAAATAAACTTTATTGCACCTTTGAAAAGAGTATGCCAATAAAAACCTGATTGTAGAACCTTTTGTGCGGTTATATCTCCAGCATGATGCCCTCCATAAGCACTACCATGACATTTTCTCAATATCTCTCGTTGTTCATATTCCGGAACACCTATTCGCATAATACCATCCACTCCTTTATATAAATGTGGGTCATCCCAAAAATAATGCCTCAAATCATAAAAGAACTTCCTTCTTTGCTGGGTTGTAAAGGTTGGAGGAGAATACTTGGAAACAATAAAGTTAGGATAATCAGCATACCAATGACTCTCTTGCGAGCTCACCTTTAGTGTAGGCAACTGTTCATTTGGAAAACTATCATTAACATGCATAGGATCAAATAAATGTTTTCCAATCAAAACAAATTATCAGCAACAGGATTTTCAACACCTTTCCTATCTACAATATCTAAATTGAACTCTTGTAGAAGTAACACCCATCTAATAAGCCTAGGCTTAGCATCATTTTTTTCATAAGGTATTTAATTGCAGCATGATCAGTATGAATAGTAAATTTTGAATCAACAATATAAGGTCTAAACTTATCACAATCAAAGACTACATCTAAGAACTCTTTTTCAGTTGTAGCATAATTATTTTGAGCAAGAGTCTTACTAGCATAATGAATAACATTCATCTTCTTATCTATTCGATTTCCAAGAACAACACCTATAGTAAAATCACTAGTGTCACAAATAATTACGAAAGGTAAATTCCAATCAGGTGGTTGGGCAATAGGAGCAATAGTTAAAGCTTTATTTAGGGTTTTAAAAGCTTCTTTACAATCATCATCAAAAACAAAAGGTACATATTTTTGGAGAAGAATAGTAAGAGGCTTTGATATCTTGGAGAAATCTTTAATAAACCTCCTATAGAAACCATATTGACCAAGGATACTACGAATACCTTTAACATCCCTAGGAAAGCGCATTTTCTCAATTGCTTCAACTTTGGCTCTGTCAACTTCAATACCTCTTTCAGAAATTTTATGTCCAAGGACAATTCCTTCATTAACCATAAAGTAGCATTTCTCCCAATTAAGAATAAGATTAGTTTCTTCACATCTCTGCAAAACTTTATCAAGATTGTGCAAACAATTATCAAAATAAATTCCATAGACTAAGAAATCATCCATGAAAACTTCCACAATTTATTCACAAAAACCATGAAAGATAGCAAACATACATCTGTTAAAAGTAGCAGGAACATTACACAAACCAAAAGGCATACGCCTATAAGCATAAGTTCCATAAGGACACGTAAAAGTGGTTTTATCTTGGTCTTTCGTTCTAACAGCAATTTGAGAAAACCCAGAATAACCATCAAGAAAACAAAAATGAGTCTTCTTAGACAACCTTTCTAGCATTTGATCAATAAAAGGTAGAGGATAATTATCTTTCTTAGTAACTTTGTTAACCTTTCTAAAATCAATTCACATCCTATAACCAACTACTACTCTTTGAGAAATAAGCTCATTATTTTCATTAGGAACAACAATAATTCCTCCTTTCTTAGGGACACAATGAACAAGAATAACCCATTGACTATCAAAAATAGTAAAAATAATGCCAGCATCAAGAAGTTTTAGTACATCATTTCTTACCACTTCCTTCATCTTAGGATTTAAACGGCATTGATGTTCAACAACTGGTTTTGCATCAGGTTCTATATTAATAGCATGCTGACATATAGTAGGACAAATCCCTTTTAAATCATCAAGAGTATAACCCATAGCTCCTCGGTGTTTCTTCAATACTTCCAATAATCTTTCTTCTTCCTTTCCTGAAAGTTTATAACTAATAATAACAAGATATATTTTCTTATCATCAATGTAAGCATATTTAAGATCATCCGGTAGAGGTTTTAGATCAAAAACCGGATCCTTTTTAGGTGGTAATGTGGTACCCAAATCTTCCACAGGTAGATTATGCTTAAGAATCTTTGGCTGACAAAGAAGAATCTCGTCAGTCTCATTTCTTTCCTCCATGAAGATCTCACTTTCGTGATCTTCCATATATTGCTGCAAAGCATTGTTAGGAGCAAGAGCAATAGAAGCAAGTTGTTCAACTCTAAAATCCTCATTAGGCAATTCATTTTCACAAGGAGTTTTAGCAAATTTGTAAAAATTAAAATCCTAAGATTTTCTGTCAAATTTAGTTAAAATTTTATCCTTCTTACTATCTATAATAGTCCACAAGTGTTCAAGAAAGTTCTAAAAAAAATGATAGGACAAGTTTTACTAGGAGCTAAACAAGTACTAGAAAATCAGCTGGATATTTAGTCTTACCACAATGAACTTCCACATCTCTTACAATACCAATTGGAGAGATGGTCTCTCTATTAGCAAGCTGAATAACCACATCAATTTCTTCAAGTTCACAAGAAACAATTTCATGCATAATTTCTTTGTAAAGCTCATAAGGAATAGCACTTGAACTTACACCAATATCACATAAACCATAATAGCAATGATCGCCTATTCTAACAGAAATCGCAGGGACACTAGATTTCCTAGTTCTAATAGGATGTGAAACAATATTAGAAGCATCTTCACAAAAGATAATGTGCCCATCTTCTACATTTTTAGTGACAAGGTTTTTCACAATTGCTACCGTAGGTTCAACATTTATTTATTCATCAGGTTCTACAACTTTCTTTGTACTTTTGTTAACCACACTAGTTATCATAGAATGTTCCTTTACTTTAGCAGGGAAAGGTATTTTCTCAATATAAGGTTTAGGAAAAATACGATCAACAATACAAACTTATGTATTTCTAGCAGGAACACAATTAACAATATCTTTGTATGGCGCATGATACTTGTTCCATTCCTTCTTTGGAATTTCAATATAAGAGGAAAAGGCCTTAAAACAATTTGCAAGAATTTGAGAATCAAGACTATAAACAACACTAATATTATGAAAGTCATCAGTTCCTATAAAATATTTAATGCATTCATAATCATAGTTTATACCTGACTTTCTTCCTTTGTCATTCTCCCATGCTTCCGTATTTTCTTGAATATGGTCAAGAAGATCCCATTTAGCTTCTTCTTTCATACGTGTAAATGATCCAGAACAAGAAGCATCCAATAAATCCTTGTCATGAAGAGGAAGCCTTGCATAGAAGTTATTAATAATAATATTATTGGGGAGCTCATGAATGGGACATTTGAGCATTAGTAACTTCAATCTTCCCCAAGCTTGGGCAATACTCTCTCCATCATGAGGCCAAAAGTTATATATTTGATTCCGATCTTTATGAATCTCACTAGGACGATAGAATTTAGAATAAAAGAGAGGTACAATTTCCTCCCATTCAATAGATTGTCCATTCTTTAGCAGCTTATACCATTCCTCTGCTCTGCCTTTCAATGATAAAGAGAATAGCTTTTTCTTAACTTGATCCATTGTAACACCTGCACACTTGAACAACTTGCATAATTCATGTATAAAGAGCAAATGATCACCAAGATTGACACTTCCATCTCCAAAATAGCAGTTATCCATAACACGATCAACAATTTTCGGAGGTATTTTAAAAGGATCCAATTCAGCAGGTGGGGGTTCATCTACTACCTTAGAAGGGGTAATAGTTTTCCCAAATAGGAAACCAAATGTGTTATCCATAACGAAAATAAAATAACAAACAGAAATAAAAAAATACTCACAGTAGAGTTTCCTTTACCAATTCCCACTCTTCAATTGCGCTACACTCCCCGGCAACGGCGCCAGAAAATATTCTTGATGACCCACAAGGATAGCGGGCGTATCGTAGTATTTTCGATAAATAAGAGTGTCCAACCCAACGAGGAGCAGAAGGTATTGACAAGCGATTTGGATCAAGGATTCACTGTAATACTAGCAAACTGATTTTTAGGGTTTTTTGGTAATGCAGATAAATAAAGTGCGAGTAAATAAAAGACAATAATAATAATTGCAGCGAGTGGACCAATACTTTCTCCAGCAAAGGACAAGCCGGTTGTATTACTTATGATGACCAACAGTTCTCGAGGACACATGGGAATATTGTCAAGTGCTTTCACTTCATATAGTCGATTAATCTTCATTGGTTAGATAATTTTTATGTGGGTGAACCTATGATAATGTACTGCCCTAACCTGGACTAATACATACTTGTGATTATATCCCATGCAAGAACCCACAACTACAAGAAAGTAATAAAGATAAAAACCTAACCACAACATTTATCTCTAAGATCCTACACTCCCTTATGCAATGGTTTCCTAACGGGGGTTTGGGATTCTATCACTCCGTCAACCCCACAATTAGTAGCCAAATACACAATGCATTCCCCTAGGCCCATAAAGGTGAAATATCATGTACTCGACGTTCACATGACACCACTAGTAGAATAGAACCACAACTTAAATATCAATCCATTAAATATTACTCAACATAATTCCACTACTAACAACATGACTTCTCCCATGTCCTCAAGAACTAAACGAACTACTCACGAGACATCATATGGATCAAGATCACAGATAAAATAATGACAAGTAACAATCTGAACATGTACAATAATCCAATGGTTCCACTCAATAGCATCAACTACAACAAGTAATGAACCCTGAGAAAGTTTCCCCTATGAACTATGCAAGATTCAACCCAATTGTTATAGCGGTATGGCGTAGGGGTGATGGTGTAGGTAGAGATGATGATGATCCCGATGAAGTCTATCTTGATGATGGTATCGATGGCGTTGATCTCCCCTCTTTGGGAAGGAATTTCCCCGACAGATTTCTGCCTCCCGGAGAGATCTTTCTCTCTCTGTAGTTTTCCGTCCCGCAGAGGTGGCAGAATATTTCTCTGATGGTTCCCCCGAGTCTTAGGTTTTCGGGGGGGGGGGGGGGTAGATATACTCAAAAGGGTGGCGCCATAGGTGGACAAGGGTGGCCACACCACCTGGTGGCGCGGCCTAGGGGGACCCACGCCTAGGGGTGGTGTGGGCCCCTTGTGGCCCATCTCCACTCCATCTTCTGGATTTCTTCGTCTTCTGGAAAAATAGGAATTTCCATATATTTTTTGCGATCTTATGATCTTCGGAAATATTGCATCTGGACAGCGCCTTTTCCATCAGAATCCTGACTCCAGTAGTTAATTATCCAAGAATCATCAAACATGCAAAATAGATCAAATAACATAAGTGTAACATCCCAAAAATATTAAACTAGAATCGTCAAACTCTAATCATCAAATTTAGGGTTAACAAAAACTTTTCTAAAATAAAATGAGAAAGCATTCATGTGTCTATGCATTCCATTTTGAATTCTTTTGAATTGCCTTATTTATGTGTTTCTTTGCTTGTAAAAGGATTCTTAGGTGAAATAAACATCATCTAAACAATTCCCAAACTTTTCCCAAAGACAAATAAATCAAAACAAACAAAATAAGGGAATGGTCATTTTGACCAATTTAACTCCCATGCGTACTTTGGCTGTCTCTAACTTTCAGAACTTAACAGAAACTTGTTTGGATCTTTGCACCCCTTGATAGTACTCATAACAAAGTATCAAGGCCCACTTTGTGATCATCCAGAAACATTCAAATGCATAGTTTAAAGGACAGTTTAAAATTGAATCTATATCATATGGGAAGATCCCACTTTTTCAAAAACCACTCAAACAAGCTCAACTTTCAAAACCCAAGCATCTGCAGACTCACCAGCACATGCCTAGCACACCCACCAAAAATCTTTTCAAAATTTCAAAACTTGAGGTCTTGCGGCCATTTCATCAAACACTTGGAGGCAACAAATCAAACTGGCCTAACTCCACTGTTTTGAGCAGTAATTTGCCTAAGCAATGTTCACCGTTGATCACCCTTGTCTCCCTCAGTGCCAACCAGTGCTTGGACAAACCCTAGCCCCTACCCTTTGCCCCATGCCATGCCAACCCGAGCACCCCCTTGCTAGCCGACAATGGCTAGCTAGCCAGAGCAAGCACCAAGCCTAAACAGCATGTCTAGGACACAGCCCACCGTCCACCGCCACCCCCTGTCCAGCGGTTGAACCTTGCCAGCCAATGGACCACACGCACAGACCATGCCAAGCTCACCAGCAACCATGCCGAGAGCGCGCCCCGTGCGCCACGCTCGACAGACGCCCACAGACCGTGCGCCGCCCTCGCCACGTGCATACATGATCACCACCGTCCCAGGAGACCGCCAGACATCCCCGTTCGCCGCCCCATGCCCCGTAGCCACCGCTCGCCATCAAGTTCGCCGCCTTTGCCTCGCAGAGCATCGTACATTTCCGACCGTTTGCCACTGCCCCTACATGTGCATTAAAGCCATAGAGCATCGCTAGGAGACCACCGATCGATCGCCACCGCCGGCCATGCCTCTAGCAGCCCGTAGCCATGTCGCCACCGTCGCCTGCCCATCTCGTTCGGTCTCATCGTCGAGACTATAAATAGAGGCCTCCCTCGCTCAAACTCTTCACACCATCTCACTCCCCTCTCCTCATTGATCGTTCCACCCTGTTCCCGGAGCAAGGCGAGCAGCGCATCGTCAGAATTGTGCCGGAGCAAGCCACCTCGGGAGAAGAAGGCCGCCATCGATTTATTCCACCCCAGGAGAAGCTGTCGGTACCAGGAGGTTCGCCGTCATTGACTTCGTCGTTCGCCCGCCTCGCCGACCCTCGCATGAGCCCTGGTGAGCCTCCCACGACCCCCACTGCGCCGCTAGGGTTCAAGCTCGTCGGTGACTAGTTCATCGTCGACGACGACCTTCACCCATTGATCTTACTTCTAATCCAACCCACTGTCTCACTGACACGTGGGGACAGCCACTTAACCATCCCGCGTAAGCGCTGTGCTTAGCAGGCCGGCCTAGTATCGTTTCTCGCGCAGCCAGTCATTTGAATTTAACTTTTTTCCATTTAAGTTCAAACATAGTTCTGTACACATTTTCAAAAATCAACCCAGCTCGATTCAGTGAACCAAATTTAATGAAACCAATTTTGTTAGAAAGGTCTTGAAATGCTGAATCCAAGCCTGTTGGATTTAAATCATTTGAATCTATAGATCAACCTTGGTAAAAATAAAAAGGCAAAACCTTTTCTGCATTCAAACATTTTTTCAAATTTAAAACATAAAAGCTTTTGAGTTGATTCCAACTCTCAAAAATCACATTTGATCATACCTTTCAGAATATATCAAAACATTTGGGTTTACTTACAGAAATATTGTTCAAGTAATAAAAGAATGCCACATAGGCATTTCTAGTCACTTTAGTTAATTAAAATAAAAAGGTTAAACCTTATTAAATTGTGACACCACTTTAAATCACATTCCCATGGACTAAAATATGTGGTGATGACATGTGTCAACATGATCCCATGTTTGGTTTGGAGAATATTAAATCTTAAGTAGTTTTTCAATGAGTAGAAATTACTTTTCTAAAAATAAAAGGAATTAAACCAAGCTTTAATCTTGTAATGTCAGTGATGATGCTAGATCATCTATAGGACCCTTTTTTGTGATGATTGGAATTAGTTAAGTATTGTTTGGTGATTTTGCACCTCGTATTTATTTATAGACGCTAGTACCGACCAAGGATACGAGGAAGAAGGAGGATACTACGAAGAGGAAGCCGATGAGAACTTCAACCACTGCTCTGCACAAGGCAAGCCAATACTTGCAAGCTATTTAGTTAGCAAGCTTATACTGATACTTGTGCAAGCTAACACTTGCAAGATACTATACCTATGCTAGCAAATACTTGCTTGTTACCATGCCAACTATATGCCTTAGGCATATATGATCGTAACCACTTGATAAACCAATCCTAGTTTTAATTGCAAGTTTTATACTTTATTTCTTTATCAAATCTCTTACTTAGAGTTTACTTAAGTGAATTGTAGATACTAGAAAGATAATTGAAGGTTGCATAAAGAGCATAAAATTTGGCCTAAGCTAGATAATATTTATGTCATCCTAAGGCATGAGATTGAACTTAGTTAAACTCCACTAGTTTACCAACCCTCATTAGTACATACCCCCACTTGTAGATGCTAGTGCTAAGCATAAAACCTGATCAACTTAGATGGGAATACTTGGTGGAAAAATGGTTATGAAAACATTGGAATGATGGATCATTCTACTGAGATGTCTTGGACATGTGTTTCCGAACACCAGATGATTTATGGTGATAAAAATGTTGAGGCATGAGCCTTAGCCCTTTATAAAACTGATGGTTGTCTGGATGCGATACCATTCCAATTTTACCGTACAACCATAATACCCGAGAATTGGGTAGGGCTTGACTGGAAACTTATATACCTTAGTATTAGTTCCCTCACGGCCAAGGTCTGAGCTGAGGATACCTTGTGAAGATTGTCCACCTGTGCAGTACCCAAGATGACAGTTGGTCATGGTTGGGAGGCCAAACTCACAGGAGAGGTTCCACTACTGGAAAAACCATTTTCGGTTCGATCAGAACAAGCCCAGCAGTCTCGGACCGTCACGAACCGCGACTAGTTCTAGCACTAGTCCCGGTCCGTGAGGCCTCCAACGGCTAGAAATGGACATAAGCATTAGTCCCGGGCCGGACCAGAGCATTAGTCCCGGCCCGTAATACAGCCCGGGACTAATAAGCTGGAGCGTGGCAATAGCTCTTTTCGGGGACTATTAGTCCCGGGTCGTATCACGGCCCGGGACTAATTGTCCATCACTATATATACAGCTCCCTACCCAGCTGCCCTAAAGCATATGGTGGCCATTTTTCTCAAAGAAAGCAAGAGAGTTCATGCCATTTTTTTTCTCAAGATTTGTCAAGATTTAGTTTGCAACACCTAAATCCAAAGCTTTAAAAGGTTAGAACTTCATTCTTTCATCTCTTATTGCTACTTTAGCTCTATATAATGCTCTAGAAGTATAGAGATATGGATAAAATGCATGCATGCTCTAGAAGTAGCTAGAAGGATTTTGATATATATGTGTAACAAATTTTGATTAGGCACATAGTTACTGAAAATTGAAATGTATAATTTTGGAGTTTCAGAGCTTAGAATGGAATGAGGTTTTCACTGATGGAACAATAATAAAAAACTCCACATTTATCATGTTGATTGTTTTCTCCAATTCACAAATTGGTGCATGTAAATTTTTAAAAATTCAAAATTAGTGCTTTAGAAGCTCTCAATATAACTTGTAATAATTTTATCATGTTGTGTAATGGTTTTTGATATACTTTTACTATAATGCAGATGGTCCGGGAATGGATGTACAGATCGACCGATGCTCTGGCGAGTTCATTAATGGCGTGCATGAATTCATCCGTGTTGATGCAAACAAGCATAATGGTTTTGTACATTCCATGTAATGGATGTAGGAATCGAAGGATTACTCGACTCAAAAACCCTTCACGACCACTGTTGAAGTCTGTCTTCATGCCCGCTATAATTGTTGGACCAAGCACGAGAGAGAGGGGTTATAATGGAAGACAATGAAGAAGAGGAGGAGGATGACAACTATCATGGTTTCCGAGTGCGGAGATACTTCCATGGGGATCTTTGAAGGGAGGATGAAGAAGAGACACATGATGAATGCGCTGATGATCTTGGTCGGACCATTGCCGATGTACGAAGAGATTGTGAACCTGAAAAGGATAGGGAGAAGTTCAATCGCATGCTAGAGGATCACAAAAAGTTGTTGTACCCAAATTGCGAAAATGGTCTAAAAAGTCAAGACATCGGAATTGCTGCGATGGAAGGCTGAGTGTGCTATACCTGACTCCTCATTTGAAAAGTTGCTGAAAATGATGAAGAATATGCTTCCAAAAGATAATGTATTGCCCGCCAGTACATACAAAGCAAAAAAGGTTGTCTGCCCTCTAGGTTTAGAGGTTCAGAAGATACATGCATGCCCTAATGACTGCATCCTGTACCGCGGTGAGGAGTATGAGAATTTAGATGCATGCCCGGTATGCACTTCACTTCGGTATAAGATTAGACGAGATGACCCTGGTGACATTGAGGGCGAGCCCCCCGGAAGAGGGTTCCTGCGAAGGTGATGTGGTATGCTCCTATAATACCATGGTTGAAACGCTTATTCAGAAACAAAGAGCACGCCAAGTTGTTGCGATGGCATAAAGAGGAATGTAAGTCAGACGGGATGTTGAGACACCCCGCTGATGGGTCGCAATGGAGAAAAATCGATAGAAAGTACCCGGACTTTGCAGATGACGCGAGGAGTTTAAGGTTTGGTCTAAGTACAGATGGCATGAATCCCTTTGGGGAGCAGAGCTCCAGTCACAACACCTGGCCCGTGACTCTATGCATCTATAACCTTCCTCCTTGGTTGTGCATGAAGCGGAAGTTCATTATGATGCCAGTGTTGATCCAAGGTCCGAAGCAACCCGGCAACGACATTGATGTGTACCTAAGGCCATTAGTGGAAGAACTTTTACAGTTGTGGCACGAACCCGGGATACGCGTGTGGGATGAGCACAAGAAGGAAGAATTTAACCTCTGAGCATTGTTTTTCGTAACAATCAATGATTGGCCTTCTCTTAGTAACCTTTCAGGACAGTCAAACAAGGGATACAATGCATGCACACACTGTTTAGATGAGACTGCAAGTATATATTTGGAACATTGTAAGAAGAATGTATACAATGAGCATCGTCGATTTCTTTTGGCCAAGCATCCCTTAAGAAAGAAAGGCAAGCATTTCAACGGTCTGGCATGTCACCAGACGAAGCCTAAGGAGCGTACTGGTGCTGATATATTTGATATGGTCAAAGATTTGGATCAACTGGTAACCTTTGGAAAGGGTCCTGGAGGAAAATCTTTTTTGAAAGACGCTGAAGGACACGCACCCATGTGGAAGAAGAAATCTATATTTTGGGAGCTACCATATTGGAAATTCTTAGAGGTCCGCTCTGCAATTGATGTGATGCATGTGACAAAGAATATTTGCGTGAACCTGCTAGGCTTCTTGGGCTTGTATGGGAAGACAAAAGATACACCAGAAGCACGAAAGGACCATCAACGTATGAAATACCAAGATGGCCTGCATACAGAATGGTTTCAAGGTCATGCCAGCTATGCTCTTACCAAACAAGAGAAGGAAATATTTTTTGAATGCCTAAGCAGTATTAAGGTCCCGTCTGGCTTCTCGTCGAATATAAAGGGGATAATAAATATGGCAGAAAAAAGTTCCAAAACCTAAAGTCTCATGACTGCCACGTGATTATGACGCAAATGCTTCCGATTGCATTGAGGGGGCTTCTACCAGATAATGTTCGAGTACCCATTGTGAAGCTATGTGCATTTCTCAATGCAATCTCTCAGAAGATAATCAATCCTGAAGATCTACCACGGTTACAGAATGATGTGGTCCAATGTCTTGTCAGTTTTGAGTTGGTGTTCCCACCATCCTTCTTCAATATTATGACGCACCTGCTGGTTCACCTAGTCGAAGAGATTTCCATTCTCGGTCCTGTATTTCTACACAATATGTTTCCCTTTGAGAGGTTCATGGGAATCTTAAAGAAATATGTTCAGAAATGCAAGTAGCCGAAGGAAGCATCTCCAAGGGCTATGGAACAGAGGAGGTCATTGAATTTTGTGTTGACTTCGTTCCTGACCTGAAGCCGATTGGTCTTCCTCAATCGCGGTATGAGGGGAGACTGAGTGGAAAGGGTACTCTAGGAAGGAAATCAATAATATGTAGAGACGGACATTCTTACACCGAAGCACGTTACACCGTTCTACAGAATTCTATCTTGGCAGCCCCATATATCGAGGAACACAAGAAAATCATATGCTCCAACAACCCTGGAAAGTATGACTCTTGGATTAGAGATGAACACATGAAGAGTTTTGGCGGTTGGTTGCAACATCTCATCAAAAACAACACTCTTGGAGATCAGCTATACTTGTTGTCTAGGTCACCATCTTCGACTATATCGACTTTCCAAGGGTACGAGATAAATGGGTATACATTTTACACGATAGCCCAAGATAAAAAGAGCACCAACCAAAACAGTGGTGTCCGCTTTGATGCAACAGACAACAAGGGGTCAAAGACCACATATTATGGTTACATAGAGGAGATATGGGAACTTGACTATGGACCTACTTTTAAGGTCCCCTTGTTTCAGTGCAAATGGGTCAAGCTGACGGGAGGAGGGGTTGAGGTAGACAAGAAATACGGAATGACATCGTTGGATCTCAACAATCTTGGGTACTTAGAAGAACCATTCGTCCTAGCCAATGATGTGGCCCAGGTTTTCTATGTGAAGGACATGTCTACCAAACCTAGAAAACGGAAAAATAAGAAAAGTAATACATCAGACAATGAGCCAAAGCGCCACATAGTTCTTTCAGGAAAAAGAAACATCGTGGGAGTGGAGGACAAGACAGACATGTCAGAAGATTGTGATAAGTTCCATGAAATTCCGCCCTTCGCGGTGAAGGATGACCCAACCATCATGTTAATGAATGAAGATTCTCCATGGATACGACGGGATCAGAAAGGAACACGCGCGAAGAAATGATATGTAATAATTGTAACATTTTATGAGTGAAGATGTTCCATGCATGTGTCCATTTTTATAGTGTTGTCTGCAAACAATCTTGAGTGTGTTTGTCCCGTTTTTTGGCTGGACCGGGACTAAAGGAGGGCCTTTAGTACCGATTCATACTTACCATTAAGATCTGATCTCCAAACGTGTGATGTCACATATTAGGGAGTGCCTCTATGACCAGTTTCTCGAAGATGCCGGAGGACTGGGCTCCGTCGGCATCTCCCTGAAACTGGCCGTAGTGGTGTCCCTGCTCTCGAAAGCCATCTTGCATCTTGTAACTTCTCTAACTACATCAATACGCCTGGGATCTAACTAATTTCACATATTAGGGAGTGCCTCTATGACCAGTTTCTCGGAGATGCCGGAGGACTGGGATCCGTCGGCATCTCCCTAAAACTAGTCGTAGTGGTGTCCGTGCTCTCTAAAACCATCTTGGAGATGCCTCAAACTGGCTGGAGGACTGGACTCACAAGGATGCCTATTTATAGTACAAGCAGCTCGGCATAATATCGACACTCACGACATAATGTCGACACTCACCCCTATTATTAGTGCTGACTCATCTTTAGTCCCGGTTGGTGTCTCCAACCGGGACTAAAGGTTCATCTTTAGTCCCGGTTGGTGACACCATCCGGGACAAGGTACAAGCCGCACGACATAATGTCGACACTCACCCCTATTATTAGTGTTTCCTGGCCTAGTCTGCTGCAATCCCTTTAGTCGCGGTTGGTTTCTCCAACTGGGACTAAAGATGAACCCTCTCTTTATATAGGCATTTCCCTCTATTTATTAGGTAACACTCAAGACATTTATTAATATTAAAAACTGGGAAAAACCGGGACTAGCTAACACTCAGGACTAAAGCCGCCCCCTTTAGTCATAATCATGCATAGTCCTATAGTACGCAGCTTCAGGGTCTTTATCGTCATCGTCATCGTCACCTGCCACTCCGGGGATCCTCAGCCCATCCATGGCATATACCAGGGGCTATTCCAGCCTCGGATTCACGGCGGGCGGGAGAGGGGTCTATTGGAAGACGATGTCGCTACCACCGGGACGATGTGGGGCCTGTGGCGGGTGGACTCGTGGGCACCGTAGGCGAGGATGGTCTCCTCCGGCGATGTAGCGCATCACTCCGATGATAGTACGGTTCGCCCACCACAGACGACGACCGGCTTCGTTGTGGTTCACTGGTGGCGGGCCATCACCCTCGTACCTGGCGAGCTTCCTTTCCCGCCTATTAGCGAAGAAGGCATTCCAGGTGTCGTAGTTGTCGGGATCCCACTGGGGATCCATCCGCTGCTCCGGCGTGAGCTCGTGGTAGAAGTGGTTTGTGATGGCCGCCTGGCGTGCGGAACCTTGAGGACAGGAGGGACAGGGAACCCTCCGGCAGCGATCCATCCGGGCGACCGGTAGCCCGGCGGACAAGGGTAGTTGGAGGAGCATAGCGCCTCGGTCTCCTCGAGGGTCAGAATGGCCCAGTAGGCGTTGTCCACTGTTCTAAGAGAGGAAGGTGTGGATGTATGGATAGCCATGGCACGATCACCCTAAATATAGAGGGAAAGGGCGGGAAAACTTGGCGTGAAGCTTTGGGAAATGGAGGGAAATATCTTTAGTCCCGGTTAGTGACTACATCCGGGACTAAAAGCTCTCGTAGAAAAGAAAGGGCGGGAAAACTTGGCGGGAAGAGGTGGGAAATGGCGGAACATATCTTTAGTCCCGGTTTGTGACTACATTCGGGACTAAATGGATATTATGTTAAGATTCACTATATTTTTCTAATAATAATAGACATATTATTTGTGTTATTTGGATTATTACAATAAAAGATATGATTTTCCAAAGTTTTTATATTTGATTTGAATTAAAAAAAGAAAATTTACAAATGAAATAATATGTAAATGATGCAAACATATAAATGGATATTATATTAAGATTCATTATATTTTTCTGATAATAATAGACATATTATTTGTGTTATTTGGATTATTACAATAAAAGATATGATTTTCCAAAGTTTTTATATTTGATTTGAATTAAAAAAAGAAAATTTACAAATGAAATAATTTATAAATGATGCAAACAGATAAATGGATATTATATTAAAATTCTTTATATTTTTCTGATAATAATAGACATATTATTTGTCTTATTTGGATTATTACAATAAAAGATATGATTTTTCAAAGTTTTTATATTAGTTTTGAATTAAAAAAGAAAATTTACAAATGAAATAATTTATAAATGATGCAAACAGATAAATGGATATTATATTAAGATTAATTATATTTTTCTGATAATAATAGACATATTATTTCTGTTATTTGGATTATTACAATAAAAGATATGATTTTTCAAAGTTTTTATATTAGTTTTGAATTAAAAAAGAAAATTTACAAATGAAATAATTTATAAATGATGAAACAGATAAATGGATATTATATTAAAATTCTTTATATTTTTCTGATAATAATAGACATATTATTTGTTTTATTTGGATTATTACAATAAACGATATGATTTTTCAAAGTTTTTATATTAGTTTTGAATTAAAAAAGAAAAATTACAAAAAAACAAACAGTCGCGGGTCGTGGCTAGACCCGGGACTAAAGGGTGAGTACGCGCGCGAAAATGAAGCGGCCGAAAAATACCTTTAGTCCCGGGCCGTGGCTTAGCCTGCGACTAAAGGGGGGTCTTTAGTCGCAGGTTAAGCCACGGCCCGCGACTAAAGACCCTTTAGTCGCGGGCGGTGGCTTAGCCCGGGACTAAAGGGGTGGGGGTATAAATAACTTGTGCCCACCCCTGGCCTCCCCCACCCAGCACTTTGTGAAATCAACGAGGAGACGCGCGCAGACGACGGCGAGAGCTTGATCGACGCAGGGGAGGTGCTGCCGGATTCCACCACGCCGCCGCCCTCGTCTCCGGCCACCACCCCGCCATGCCGCCACGTGTCGTACCATAGAGCCTCACCGGGAATCAAGCCCGCCCCAGGCCGAGCTCCCTGCCTCCGCCGCCAGTCACACCGATTCGCCACCTCGACCTCCCTCGGCCTTGCTGACCTCAGGCACCCTCCTGCTTCCTTCCTCTTCCCAGTTCGCCATCCCGCACCGCCATCAATCGTCATCCAAGGCCGCCAATCAAGCTCGTGAAAATAACCAGCCCCTGGTCCCTCTTGCTTATGGCATGCCGAGGTGTGATGCCAATCGGTCACCATAGTGGCTAGGCTTAGTAGCGGTACAAAAAGTTTAACCCCCTCTGCTGATGTCATAATGATGAAATAACCCTTTTTAGTAATTCTAGAATTTGATTAAATATTGTAAATTCAATAACTTTTAATTTATAAGTCAGAAAAATACAAATAATATATCAAAATGTTCAGAAAATTGAAACCTAGCTATCTTTATAATCATGCATTATTAATCAACTTTCATGATAGCAAGTTTAATTAGAAGAACAAATGCACCCCTCTCATATGTTCTGGAGTTTTCCTGAGTTAGGGTTTTCACCCCTCGAAACCCCGATTAATTTGCCGAGCATGTTTTAGGGTTTCAATTCAATGCAATTCAACTTGTCATATCATCATACTTGCTTGAGCATTGCATCGATGCCATGTGTTGATTGTTTCCCCTTTATTTTTTTCTGGTGTTTGGTGCTTCTCGGTAGAATACGATATCGAGATCGAGATCGAAGCCCTTTAGGATTAGGGTTATTTTTTTGTTTAAGTTATTATAATTAGGATTATATTGTTTTATTTATTAGGATTATTGTTTTTTCTAACCTGTTTAACTCTCTTTTTTTTATAGATAATTAAGTCATGGATCCATCCAAGATCACAGTGCATAGGTGATAGGTGAAGGATTTCTTCAGGGCATGATAAGAGGTGAAATTCCTCTTATTACGGGCACGGCCGAATATATTTTGCTCGGGGAAGAGATATCCTCATATCTGAATCCATCTGGTGATGGACTAGAGGAAAACCAAGGGGAATACCAGATGGACGAAGGGCAAACAAATAACAACAATAATGATGGCCCCTCGATAGGATCCGGCGAGGTACATATATATATATATATATATAAAGTCTCATGTTAACTCTATTCATTAACTGATCTAGATATATATTAATCACTCTCTGTTCTTCTTTTATCCCACCGGATCGAATCAATCGACAGCTCGAACGAAACGAGGGCCGAACAAAAAGTTGGATGGTAATCAGAGGTTCACCATCGAAGAAATAGATGATGATGGTGAACCGATTGCTCCAGAGAAGCAGCGGAGGATGTTTATAAATCAATGCGGGGTGCTTGTTAGGGACAACCTTCCGATCACCATACAAGAATGGAATAAGTCAAAGAAACCCGGTGAAGAATCCAACAGCTATGTCACCGATGATGCCAAAGATGACCTTTGGCAGAAGCTCCTAGAGCATTTCATACTACCTCCAGAGTATGAGGAATTTGAGGTAGATGGTATTACCCCAAGGCCGGGTGGGCTTGAAAATAGAGCGAAAGTCAAGGAGTGGGCACTAAGCAAGATGGCTGAACTGTACAGAAACCACAAGAAAAATTTATACGCGAAATATGTCGCGAAAAAGAAAACTCCAGACTTCAAAGGAGTAAACGATAAGTTGAGAGAACAGTGGCCCGATTTTGTACAGTACAAGCAATCTGATAAAGCAAAGGCAAAGTCGGCAAAGAACGCGTTAAATGTTGCCAACAAGAAATACCATCATAAAATGGGGACAGGTGGCTACAAGAGTGCCATCCCTAAGTGGGAAACTATGGAGAAGGATATGAGGGCTAGAGGCGTCACTCCTGGTACAGATGGATTGTCCGAGAAGTCAAAGCACTGGTGGTACGGGCATGGGGGATCCTTGGACCCAGAAACAGGGAAGACATTATTTCATGATAAAATTCTAAAACCCTCCCAAGACCTTATTCAAGCAATGAACGATGATCAATTGGGATTGTTCCGTCCCGAGAGAGAGAACGACGAGCTGACACGCGCCCTAGGGAATCACGAAAGGGAGGGCGAACACGAGGCAAAGGCCGTGTCTCGTGGAAGAAAGGGTTTCCTCTATCGATGTCGATTCTGAAGCCGTCAGAGAAAGAAGGACCGGGAGGCAGACCGGATCTCCAGGGTAGAGCAGGACCTAGCTGATCTGAAGAACCTCATGCATGAAATTAGCCAAAGGCCGCCGTCGTCAACTCACCCACGGTCTGATGATCCTGCATTGGATCTTAGCCAATGGAGAAGCAGCGTGGCTTCCACGGAGGTCCGTGCTGATGATCAAGCACTGCTGGATGATGCACCGGCTCCTCACTACCCCATGGATGATGTCAGAGAGATGGCATAATGTGAGCTACATCAGCCAATGAACAGCCTTTCCTTCAAGGTGGCGATCGGCACTGCTTTACCTTGTCTACCTGGAGCAGTCCACCATTCACTTCCGATTCCACCAGGCTATGCTCATGTCACGGTGGATGACATAGTGGAGGATTTTGCAGACCTAGAGATTGAAATCGCTATGCCTGAAGTCCTTACGAAACTAGGAGATGTCAAGCGCAACATCATTCTATGGAATAAGAAGTACATCAAGTTTCCAGGCTCGGCGCCAAGGCCACCGACTCCAAGGAATCCAAATCCACCCCGCATCGAATATCGTCAACCTGCAAGTCCACCCCAACCCGATTATCGCCAACCTCCAAGTCCACCCCAACCCGATTATCGCCAACCTCCAAGTCCACCCCGCCCCGCTGACGATCGCCGCAGCAGGAGTACATCAACTCGATCTTCGCCTCCGCCTCCGTGCAATACTACTACCTCGTTGAAGAAACGGAAGTTCGACGGTCCCCCGCGCCCCACATCGAAGAAAGGTCAAACGCCGAAGATAGTCGATATCCCGCCGGCTCTTCCAAAGAGACCTTATGACAAGACCGACGAGGAAACTAACGCGGATGTGGCTGCCCAAGTTAAGGCGCATTTGCACCCAAAAGCCTGAGCCAAAGCCGATATAACGAAAAACAAAAAGTGGGCTAAGTCCTTTCTTGAGCAACCATCCCGGATATCGATGAATCTGGAATCGACTATGACCGGAGATTATTAAGCAAGCAAGAAGAAAAAAATCACAAGTGCAAAAGAGGAAGCAAGTTGCCCAGCTCGAACACGGAAGAATCAATCGGTCGCCTCACAAGAAAGTCATTTCAGACCTCGACAAGGCCTTCAGAGCTGAAATGGATATGGACATGCAAATAATGGACCCTAGAGCCCGTAATAATGCTGCACTTATGGGAATCACTGTATCGGAGGCCAAAGCACTTGCTAACGAAGCAAATATGTCTCTTGGTCAATATATAGGCTATGAACATACGCCAGTGGGTCAGATAGTACAGCAGTATGTCCAAGGGCAGCCTCTAGTTAGTAATAAGGAGCTCGCGCGTCTATCCACACATATGTGAAATCTGCATGAATGGTACATGTCGCAAGCAGAAAAAAGCATCATAAAGATTGGTTTCCGGTGGACGTTAGAAAGGAGCATCACTTCAAACCATACTCGATACAGGTTCAAATGACCGAACTGTTTCAGTTATACAACCAGCGCGCCCTCGACAAATCTATCATTGGTTGCTACTGTATGGAAGTTATTTATTTCTATAACTAATTTTGTAGCTTTAGCTCGTTCATTGCATTTAATATATTATCCTAACTATATATCCTTTTGTATGATGATATTATATTCCGCAGAATGAAGATGCTTGAATGCAAAAGAGCTAGAAGATACGACGTTGGGTTCATTGACCCATATATCATTAATGAATATACGTTAAAGAATCACCCCAAAGACGTGGAGGAAGACCTGTCCAGGTTCTTAACCGAGCATAATTTTGTTAGGGAAATACTATTTCCTTACAACTTCAAGTGAGTGTTTATATCTTGTACACATTTTATTTTTGCTTACTGGATGAGCTATGCATGAATGCTTATGTAAATGTCCGCAGATTCCACTGGATCTTGCTAAACATTCAAGTTGACAACTCCCTAGTTGAAGTCCACGACTCATTAAGTTGGGACCAATAGAAGTGGAGCGACATGAAATCAATGCTCCATAAGTAATTTCAATCATTATCGCATCATATCGTCCTCTTTCATTCATTTTCTGATATCATGTAACTAATAATAACTCCTTTGTTCATTTTCTTTGCCGAGCAGGTGTTGGACACAGTTCAGACAGAAAATACCAGGTCCATTCAAAGAGGAGCTAACTTATAAAATGGCGAAGAGTTTACAACAGCCACCAGGAACTCATTTATGCAGATACTACGTCTGCGAGTACATCCGAGAGTTGACCAGTGAGCGGAAAGTTGACTCACATTATATTTATGATTTGCGAGAGAAACTAGAGCCAAACCAGCGCATAAGAGCAATTCAAGAGGAGCTGGCGGGATTTATGATGAAGGAAGTCCTTGATGTACATGGAGAGCATTATGCGGATGACGTGGAACTCGATTTGCCTTAGTCATCTCCATGTAGCTCATATGATATATATATTCATCAATGACCATGTAATTTCAAAACATTTCTTCCTTTTGATATGATTGATTATATGTATGCTTGCAAGGGATCGATCTTATATAAATGCATCGACGTGTAGTGTGTATGTAGTAGCGTATAATATGTCTACTAAAATATATGTTTGTTATAGTGAAACACAAAACGAAAAAGGAACAAAATGGCAAAAAAAAGGAAATACACAATCTCTGCCATGCAGAAATGTGGTGTTTCTGCTGCAGAAACCTTTTAGTCCCGGGTGGTGTTGCTGCCCGGGACTAAAGGGTTTCCGCCCCCTGCGCCGCTGAAACATCCACGTGGCTGTTATCAGTCGCGGGCCGTTGCGAGCCGGGACTAGAGGGGGGGCTCTAGTCCCGTTTTCGCAGTCCTAGGCCCAAAACCGGGACTAGAGCCCATTGCGACCCGGGACTGGAGGCCCTTTTTCCACCAGTGTGCTTATACTAGGGCGTGTAATTGAAAGGTTAGGATTAATTATCCACATACTGAGTATGGTGAATTCAGGATTTGTTCCTGACGGATGTATCGAATGTTGTGGTTAAAGTGTACAATCTCTGCAGAGTGTCAAACTATTCGAATAGCCGCGTCCGCGGTTATGGACAGTTGGAGTGGCCATACTTTTCCCCCGTCAGATGTTTTCAAAATGACTTGTGAAATGAGTTGAGACTTTGACTTGACCACAACAGAGTTGTGAAATGAAATACAAGTTCCCACTTAGGTGTTATAAAATTTCAACTAGCATTCGTTGTTTCTGAACTTAATAGATGTAAATATGGCTTTTTGCAAAACAACCCTAGAGCTTAGTGTCCTACTACAAAAAAAAACCCTTCACTTGTTAGTATTAGTTTGCGAGTACTTAAAGAGTACTCATGGCTTTGTCCCTAGCTATTCCCGTGGCCAGACTATGAAGAGGAGTACCTGGAGGATGGACCCCAGGAAGGTTACGACAACTAGGATCATCTTCCATCGCCATTGTCGTGACCTCAAGATGGAGCTTCGCCAACGCTACCGTTATTATTACGTATTCCGCTGCTTGAGTTGTATTAAGAACTGGATCATGAGATCCTTATTTGTGTAAGACCGTATGAATGGTTTGTAATGGATGATGTACTATGGCATCCAATTCTGTTATGTCTCGCAAAAATGGTAATCCTGGGATTGCGATGTATGGCATAACAGGCATCTGGGATTAAAAATCCGGGTGTTGACAAGTTGGTATCAGAGCCATCCTGACCATAGGAGACCCTAGTTAGACTGGACGTTTGGAATCAAAAACTTAGTTTTAAAACCAAAGAAAGCAAATATTTACAAAAACTTATTCCCATTCTTTTCACTTTGATTATTTCATGAAAATTCATGTTCCTCAAAAACTCTTGCAAAATACATAAAATTTGACACACTTGATCACTCTACTAACTTACTCATCTTATATTCTTTTAGATGGACGTGAAGTACATCAAGTTTTACCAGTTGGGAAATGGAGGAGACCTTATCTTTGAGAGGGATTTGGACCAGCTTTCGGAACTTCTGGAGCGTCTGCACCCCGAGTTCTTCGGAGCTCAGCTCAATGATCAAGGAGGAGAAGATCTGTAGTGGCTAATTGTTGCAAGTCTTAGAGGAAAGATTGAACCTCCCACTACTGAGGGAATTCAGTTTACCTTAAGAGAGAACAACTGGCTCGATGGACTTGCCAGGGCCATGCATGAAGCTCTTGCCCGTCTGTGTGGGCAGAGTATCAACCAGATCAAGGGTACCCGCTTTGAGTTTTGTCCAAGGCGTGATGCTAATGGACAGCCACTGGAAGCCCCATACCACCACGAGCTGAAGACTCAGTTGGACCACCTTAGCTTCATGATGTACGATCGTCAGCAGAAGTTGGATAATTGCCATCATCAATACGAAGGATCAGACCATCGCCCTGTTAGCAAAGGATCGCAAGTCTCGCCGCCGTCAGCTCGACAAGAAGGAGCGCATCATTGCCCATCTTCGCCACCTTATCTCATCTTTGGAGGAGACCATCCACGAGAGAGACATGCAGTTGGAAGAAAGGGACAATGCCGGAGAGGATCTTCGTGGAGACCCCTACTCCTATCTCAGCGATGATGATGATTTTCTGGAAGATCAGGATATGGATTTCTTCACTGATGAGGAGGATTTCGCCTTCATCAATGACGACGATGATGATGAGGATGAAGACTACACCGACTCTGAGGAGTAGTAGCACTTGAGCACTAGCGTAGTAAGTAGTATTCGGTCCCACTGTATCGTAGTTTCTAGAATGGTTCTTAAAATCATCTGTTTTTATTGTTTTGTGGTGTGTGTTTGTATCGTGTGCTATGAATGAATGAATGAAAAGTAAGTTGCTAGAAAATCTGAGTCAAACTTTAAAAACTTTTCAATGTCCCAAAACCTTAGAAATTTCTCTCTTTTCTCATGATCTATCTCAATCTTCAGATGCCACGTGGAGGAAGTGGTTCATCCCCGGACCCAATGTTGCAGATCCCGCAAATGTTGGTTTCTGACCACTAAGCTAAAAGAGCGGAACATCAAGCCAACCTAGCCACCCTCCAACAGATAGCTCAGCTAGCCCACAAAAATCAAGGCCACGGAAACCAGGACAACCATGGATCTAAACTCAAGAATTTATAGAACACCAACCCGCCTATTTTCACTAAGTCGGAAGAGCCCTTAGACGCCGATGATTGGCTGCAAACCATGGAAAATAACCTAGAATTCGCCAGAGTGTAAGCTAACGAGAAAGTTCTGTTCGCCACCCATTATCTAGCCGGAGATGCCAAAGCATGGTGGAACAGTGTTCATGCCATGACCGGAGCACAGATGATGACCTGGGAGGAATTCAAAGTCAAGTTTAGCAGAACCTATGTGCCACCAGGTTTGATCAATAGGATGAGAGATGAGTTCAGAGAACTGAAGCAAGGAAGGATGATCGTAGTGGAATACCGCGACAAATTTTTTTCATTAGCTAGGTATGCCCCGGATGAGATCGACACCGAAGCCAAGAAGAAAGAAAGATTCCTGAATGGTCTGCACGACAAGATGCAGACAGTGTTAGTCAATATCCCCTTTGCTGATATTGAAGCTCTTGTCGACTCTACCATCCAGATGGAAGGAAAGATCAACCAAGCCAATGAGAACCGCAAGCGTCGCATGATGCATCAACCAGGAACCCATCAGACCCTAAAGTATCGCCCTAACCCATCTCCAGGATTTGTCCCAAGAACCAGTAGACCCCCGATGAACCGTCCGACCTATCCCAACTGTGGAAACCCTAGGCCCGGAGGAAATCACAACAACCCCAGCAACTCTAGAAATTTCAACCATGCCCCACCTAAGTTCAACAACAACAATGCTACTGCCAACACGAACACTGCCCCGAGGACTGGAAGCAATGATGTGCCTGTTGCAGCAAAGGACAAGTCGCAAGTGACTTGTTATGACTGTGGAAATAAGGGTCACTACTCCAACGAGTGCCCCAACAAGAAGAATGCCGCAGCCCCCAATGCAAATGCCTCAGCTCAGCAGCAGCGTCGTGTTCAGCCAGGAAGAAGATTTTCCCCAGGGAACTCGCTCAACCGCAACGGCCGTATTTCTCTCATGCATGCTGAAGAAGCTCAGGAAGCGCCAGACGTCGTGCTGGGTATGTTTTCTGTTAATTCAGTACTTGCTCGAGTGTTGTTTGATTCTGGTGCATCGCACTCATTTGTCACCGAAGAATTGGCATGCACTAGTAAAATCCAACCAACCAAACTGAAGCATGTTATGATCGTCCAAATTCCCGGTTCAACCACCAAGGCTAGGCAAATTTGCAAAGCCGTCCCTATCCAAATCCATGGCATAGATTTTTATGCTAACCTGATAGTACTCGGAACTAAAGGTTTGGAATTAGTACTAGGAATGGATTGGATGTCCAAACATAAAGGATTGATTGACTGTGCCAAGAAAGCCATAACCATGACCAGTACAGCCGGAATATCAATCGAGCATATATCTGAAACCTTACCTCGTCAATTCAAGTGCAACAAGAGTATAGCCCAACCTACCATTGAAGAAGTCCAGATAGTATGTGAATACCCTGATGTATTTCCAGATGTTTTGCCTGGTATGCCCCCAGATCGGGATATCGAGTTTATCATCGAACTAATCACCAGAACGGGACCCATAGCCCAGAGACCATATAGTATGAACCCGTCTTAACTATAAGAACTGAAGAAGCAACTGGATGCCATGCTGGTAATTGGATTGATTCAACCAAGTGCGTCACCATGGAGATCACCTGTTTTGTTTGTGGACAAGAAAGATGGAGGTAACCGTTTGTGTACGGATTATCGGAAGTTGAATGATGTCACCATCAAAAACAAGTACACCTTCCCAATATAGAAGATTTGTTTGATCAGTTGACCGGTGCCAAAGTGTTTTCTAAGATTGATCTTAGGACTGGCTATCATCAACTCAAAATTCGTGCAGAGGATATTCCAAAGACTGCCTTTACCACCAGATATGGATTATACGAGTATACCGTTATGTCCTTTGGATTAACCAATGCCCCCGCTTATTTCATGAATCTCATGAATAAGATTTTTATGGACTTCCTGGATAAGTTTGTCGTTGTTTTCATTGATGACATTCTGATTTATTCCAAATCGGAAGAAGAACATGAGCTACACCTAAGGACCATTCTTGGAACCCTTAGCGAGCATCAGTTGTATGCCAAGTTTAGCAAATCTGAATTCTGGTTACAGGAGGTAGGATTCCTCTGTTACATTGTACCAGCCGGAGGAATTGCCGTTGACCCTGCAAAAGTGAAAGATGTCGAAGATTGGCAAGCCCCAACCACTCAAACCCAAGTTCGTGCATTTCTCGGATTGGCGGGATACTGCCGCAAGTTCGTAGAAGGATTCTCGAGTATCGCCAGACCCATGACCCAATTGCTGAAGAAGGACAAGAAGTTTGAATGGACAGACAAATGTGAAGCGAGTTTTCAAGAACTCAAGAGGAGATTGATTTCAGCCCCAATCTTAATCATGCTAGATATCACAAAGCCCTTCAACATGTATTGTGATGCATCCAAGATCGGTCTCGGATGTGTGCTAATGCAAGAAGGCAAAGTTATCTCTTATCTATCTCGACAACTAAAACAACATGAGAAAAATTACCCAACCCATGACCTCGAACTCGCAGCCGTAGTTCTAGACCTGAAGACATGGAGGCATTACCTGATGGGAAATCGTTGTGAGATTTATTCAGATCACAAGAGCCTGAAGTATATATTCACGCAGAAGGAGTTGAATATGAGGCAGAGAAAATGGATTGAGTTAATCAAAGATTACGATCTGGGCATTCACTATCACCCCGGTAAATCCAACGTGGTAGCAGATGCCCTTAGCAGATTGCCGTGCCGCTTGAACTCCATGATTTTGAAGGAGCAACCAAGTTTGCACAAAGAGATGGAAGATTTTCGAATGGAATTAGTAAGTGAAGGATTTTTGGCTAGCATAGAAATTCAACCCACTTTGATCAGCCAGATCAAAGAGGAGCAGAAAGGAAATGCTAGTATTGACGGAATCAAGCGTCGTATCGGTACAGGCAAAGTACCCGGATTAACCAAAGACGAAGAAGGGGTTCTGTGGTACAAAGGACGCCTTTGTGTACCAGCAGATTCTGAGTTGAAAGAAGTTATTCTCAAGGAAGCTCATGATACTCTTTATTCTATCCATCCGGAGGAACTAAGATGTATCAAGATTTGAAAGAGCAATTTTGGTGGCATAAGATGAAGAGAGAAATCGGAAGCTATATCGCCAAGTGTGATATATGTCAGCGAGTCAAGGCAGGACATCAAAGACCCGCTGGATTGTTGCGACCCTTGAAGATTCCGGAATGGAAATGGGATTCCGTTGGAATGGACTTTATCACCGGATTGCCTACTTCTAGTAGGGGAAATGACTCTATCTGGGTCATAGTGGACAGATTGTCCAAAGTCGCCCATTTCTTACCCGTCAAGACCACATATCAGAGTTCGAAGCTAGCGGTGTTATACATCGCTAGAATCGTCAGTTTGCATGGAGTCCCCAAGAACATCGTATCAGATCGAGGAACTCAGTTTACCTCGAGATTCTGGAAGAAAGTTCAAAAAGGTTTAGGAACCCGCCTAGATTCCAGTACCGCGTATCACCCTCAGACCGATGGACAAACAGAGCGAGTAAATCAAATACTCGAAGATATGTTGAGAGCATGTGTGTTAGAATATGGATCAAAGTGGGAAGACTGTCTGCCGTTTGCAAAATTTTCGTACAACAATAGCTATCAAGCTAGTTTGCAAATGGCCCCATTTGAATTCATGTATGGAAGGAAGTGTCGCACCCCTTCGAACTGGTCGGAAGTAAGAGAGAGTCAGATTTTCGGACCTGATATCCTACGAGAAGCAGAAGAGAAGGTTCAGAAGATTCGTGAGCACCTCAAGACAGCCCAGTCCAGACAGAAGAGTGTAGCATCCCAGTTGTCTAACATCTGTAATGCTACTTGGTCTAGTAATAAAATGGCCACTTCCTGCAAATAATTGTTGCATCATCATTCATGTCATGTTCATGTCATCATGCCACCTTGCATTTGACCATCATACAAAAACCCTTTTGTTTTGGTTCTTATCTCATATGCATTAATATTTATATTTGTCTCTTGATATTGTATTTGGTTCTTGATATATTGTTAAATGCCCAAGTTGAGTTGGGGGCATATCTCTTATTGACTCCACCACCTTGTCTTCACCACCTTATAATTCCACCATCCAATTAATATGAGCTGGCATTTAATTGAGTTTACCTAGCTCATGTGGGTTGGGTGGATCCAATGCTTGTCCCTTTTTGCTTGGCCTTATTCCACCTTTTGGGAATGCATGGAATAATGCCATATGATTTTATGTTGTTTTCACAATATGAATACATGGCATTTATTATTTGCATGGACCATGCAAAACCACCACATCTAGGTCTTTTGGTTTTTGTTTGGAATTCTTGGAGTGGGTCATACTCTATCTCTCTCTCCTTCTTTTGCTTGATCTAGCTAGAGCCATGCAAGTATCACCTTTTACTTGACTTTTGAATTTTATTTGTTTTGCTTGCATGGATCATCTCTTTTCCTTGCTTGATCTTGCTTTGTCTTTGTCCAACACTCAACCTCACCCCTCCTCTCTCTATCTCTCTTGCTAACTCTAAAACCTAACCCTAAACACCATACCCCATCTAAACCTTTATCACCACCCCCCCTCTTAGCTAAACCCTATCCCTCTCTCATGACCTTCTCCCTAAACCTACCTCTAATCACCTTACCCCATCTAACCCGAGCCATCACCTCTCTAGCTAAACCCTAATCATCCCATCTAAACTAGTTCTAATTACTTTCTCCCTCTCATCTCATCCTCTCTTCTAACCCTAAACCCTACCTCCCTCTCTAAACCATCCCCACCCATGTGTGTGTTGTTTGCATGCTTTAGCCTATCCCCCTCTCTCTCGGCCTCCCTCTCCCTCCTAGCTGGCCCCCACCATGCCCCCTAGATACCTCTCTCCCTTCCAACCCTAGCCCCACCCGAGTACCTCCTCTCTTCTCCCCCTCTCATTTCTTGCTCTCCCTCTGCCTGCCCTGCCCCACCACGAGCTCCTTACCCCCAGGCCCACCTGGCAGTATCTCCCCTCAGCTCTCCCTGCCTAGCTACCCCCTCCCTGGCCCATGTCGTGCACGTGAAGGAGAGGCAAAAAGGTGGCCGAAGCCACCTTCCCCTCCCCCACGCCAACCACCTCACCCCCTCGCTCTTATCTACCTATCTCCCCACCTCTGGCCTCTCCCAGATCTCCCCAGAGGCCCTGCCTCGTTCCCCTCTGCCCCCTCTTTTCTCCACCGCCGCCATACCCCGACGCCGGCCAAACCATCGGCTCACTCTAGCACACTTCGATCCAGGAGGCGGGCGAGGAGTTAGGGTTGTCGAGGAAGCCTGCAGCATCCCTCTGCGTCTCCCTGCATGATCCAGCGAGGAGGAGGAGCCCTGGACCCGGAGGACACCGCTACCACCCGACGCAAACCCTAGCCGCCGGTGCGCCAGCCTCGCCGCCGATCGTGACCTCCCCGAGCCTCGTCGACCACACCATCGGCCTCGCGGTAAGCCCCTGATCCTCACAGACATGCTCCTGCCCGTTCGTGCTTCCTGTCGGCGGTAGGCGATCCGTCGAGCACACCGCGTGCACCGGCGAGCGCTACCGCCTGCTCGCCATGGAGGCCTTAGCTAGCCGCTGCTTCTCCCTGTCACCAAGTGCACACGCATGATGGTAGCCGCCGTCGCTAGCACGCCGAGGGCACGGTTCGAGCCCCCGCAGCGCTGTCATGGACGCTGCGAGTCCGATTTACAAGTTCGAGAAGAGAAACGATCGCGTGGTACTTTACCCCCAACCCCCCCACCTTTTTTGCCTACGCAACCGCGGTCCTGTCTACCCCGCATGTCAGCCGCCTAGCGTTTTGAAGATAGGACCCTCTGTTCCCTCGGGCCTTAACCCGCGCTCCCTTTCCAAGCCACGTGGCCGACCCGCCCTTCCTCTGCCCCGTGGGACCCCGTGGTCGTTGGCCCCACACGTTGGTCTCGGTGGCTAGCTCAGGCCGCGGTGAGGAAAGCTTTCACCACGCCAGCTATCCAGTCAGCATATGGCCCACCGTCAGCGACTGGGTCTGGATCTGCCTAAGTATAAAAAGTTTCTGTTTTATATTTGGTTTAATTTAAACCTTTTCCAATTAATTCAAATTCAAATATAAATCTGTTTTCAAATAACTATTAAATTATAAATTCAAATAATGCAAATAATATATGAATTTGAATCAGAAAAATGTGAGGATTTCAAATATGCCATTCAAAATACTATTTGGACACTTTAAATTTCAAGTTGAATTAAATTACAACCAAAATGCCCCTGTACCTTAATAAATTAATAACTTTTGTTTTATAACTCCGAATTTGACAAATGATATGTCTAAAATGATCAGCTCGACGAGACCTTTCTGTTTATGCTATCCATGGCTTCAATTGCAGCATGCATCATATAAATATATAATATACAGAAACTAATATGACAATAAAAGGGGACCAAAACTCAATAAAAATTTTATTTCTTGTATTCTACACCTCACCCATGCCATGCTACATTATTGCCATGCAACTTGTGCATCATTCATCATGGCATGATTGTTTGCTTGACGCATTTTATTCCTATGCTTGTGCACTTTATTTATGTTGGCCCTTATTTGTTTGGTTCTTCTTCGAATAGACACTGAGCAGGGGATATATCAAGAGAACCAGGAGCACTACCTAGATCCGTCTCTCGCTTCAACTGAGTTGCTAGGCAAGCACTACCACATGCTTGCATACATACAGTACCTATTGCCTCTATCTTAGTCTTGCATCATTGAGTCGCGATTGCATTAAATTGAATCCCAAGTATTGCATAGCCTTTACTTTTAAACCCCACCAAGCTTGTTCCTCCATCCCATGAGCCATTACTACAGGAGTTGTTTGGGCCATGCGAGTCGTAGAACAGCATGTGTAGGGTTTGTGAGTGTCTGATGGATAATGAGGTATCTAAACAACTTAACCTGAGTAGTAATGGGATAACTAATGAAAGTGGCACCGGTGAGCAATATCTGCTATTTGGTTTTTCCTGCTCACTTGTGTCCCGTAAGACCCCGAGCACTTGATTCCTGTTCCAAGATTATTCGCGCTATCCACATCCGGGAGGCTTATGGGACCCCCCTGATCCAGAGCTTGATTCCGTCTTATTTCTTGGGGCCACAAACTAGTTTGAGGTTTTGTTTACTATCCTGTACTTATGCCATGCTTTACCGCTTTATTATGTTTGTGCGAGGAGCACCTGTAATGTTTAGGATCGTGGCACGATTCCGCGGTATCGACAAGCCCAGTTTTGGGTTCCCAGTCGTTTACAGCCGTCCCCACAACCTTGACTCCGTCTCGGAGCCGGCCGGTTTAGTTGCGGGTCTACTTTAAGGGGTGGCCCCCTGAAATAATTCTGAATCCTGTGATTGCTTTGTCGTGAAGGCCTCGTTGGGTTTTGATTTGGTTTTTCCGAGGTTGATCGAGTGTGTGTTGCTATTTGTGCACCCCTGCAGGGTAAAACTTTCTGAAAGCCGTGTCCGCGGTTATGGACGACTTGGAGCACAGTTTCTCGATCATAGACAAGCATAACTAAAGTACCGCTTTAATCTGACCGAGTAAATGACTACTAAATAGTGCAACACCCATGGAATGGTTAATAAAATTGCCAACGGATGGGGGGTTGTTCGTCCGCTTCCTCGTTGGTAAGCGAGGAGGAGGATGGATCTGTGGATATTACTGTTATAACTGTTGCCTTTAATTCACGGACATCCGTCTATCTTTGGTTAGGCGGATGGTTAGCGAGTATCTATAGAACTGTTAGGGTTTATCTTTTGCTGCAATTGCGTCACCCCAGGTTGTGTCCCCTTTAGAGGCATTAAGACTTGCTGAGTACCCTTAGGGTCTCACACGATAAATTATTGGTTCAGATGAATAGGTACACTCGCAGGACGGATACTGGGTGGAAGAGGCTGATGATGTGGGCAACGATCGTTCGGTGTAGAGATTCCGGGAACGGGGATCCGTGAGATCTGTGGGCGGGATGTGCTTATTTCGATGGCATCTTATGCCGATTTGCTTCTTATCCGTACTCGGACTTTGTTGCCTCTTCTGCCTGATGCTCTGATGTGTGATGTATGAGGAAATATCCTAAAATATTATATCTATCTAGGTCATTTGAATCTTGCCGTATGGCGTTGCTATATTTCCTTTCTTTCTAGATGGAATGGCTCTGATGTACTTTTGTATGGTGGCTTGCATACATACTCATTTGTGTATGTAGTTGATCCCTTCGCCTGCCGATTACGCCGCCCGTACCGGTCCCGATGAATTGGAAGTGGTTGGGACGGCCGAAAGGTCTACCCGTGAGTGGATTTTGGGCCCCACCGTACTATTTCAACCACTACCGTTCATCCAGGCTTGTATCTAGGAGCGTAATTCACCGAGGTAGTTACAAAGAGTTACACCGACAAGAGACTTCGAGACCTCATCTTCAACATAGGAGATTTTGTATATCTGAAAGTGTCACCATTGAAGGGAATGCAACGTTTCCAACTCAAAGGAAAGTTAGCCCCCAGATATATCGGACCCTTGAAAATTCTGAACCGTCGAGGAGAAGTGTCGTATCAATTGGAACTACCCGGAGATATGTCAGCCGTGCACAATGTGTTCCATATCTCATTACTTCGCAAGTGCCTCGAAGTTCCGGAGAAGACGGAAGTGTTCAAGAATATCGATCACCGGACCATAGAGATCAACGATGACCTGACCTATCCCGAAGTACCCATCCGTATTTTGGAAGAAGCTTTCTGAATCACCAGAACCCGAAGCATCAAGTTTCTCAAAATTCAGTGGAGCAACCACACAGAAGAGGAAGCTACCTGGGAGCGCGAAGATCACATCAGGACGGGGTTTCCCAATCTCTTCAAATCCTAGGTAATCTTTTCGTCCTTTTTCAAATCTCGGAACGAGATTTTGTTTAACGGGGGAAGGTTTGTAACATCCCAAAAATATTAAACTAGAATCATCAAACTCTAATCATCAAATTTAGGGTTAACAAAAACTTTTCTAAAATAAAATGAGAAAGCATTCATGTGTCTATGCATTCCATTTTCAATTCTTTTGAATTGCCTTGTTTATGTGTTTATTTGCTTGTAAAAGGATTCTTAGGTGAAATAAACATCATCTAAACAATTCCCAAACTTTTCCCAAAGACAAATAAATCAAAACAAACAAAATAAGGGAATGGTCATTTTGACCAATTTAACTCCCATGCCTACTTTGGTTGTCTCTAATTTCAGAACTTAACAGAAACTTGTTTGGATCTTTGCACCCCTTGATAGTACTCATAACAAAGTATCAAGGCCCACTTTGTGATCATCCAGAAACATTCAAATGCATAGTTTAAAGGACAGTTTAAAATTGAATCTATATCATATGGGAAGATCCCACTTTTTCAAAAACCACTCAAACAAGCTCAACTTTCAAAACCCAAGCATCTGTAGACTCACCAGCACATGCCTAGCACACCCATCAAAAATCTTTTCAAAATTCAAAACTTGAGTTCTTGCGGCCATTTCATCAAACACTTGGAGGCAACAAATCAAACTGGCCTAACTTCACTGTTTTGAGCAGTATTTTTGCTAAGCAATGTTCACCATTGATCACCCTTGTCTCCCTCAGTGCCAACCAGTGCTTGGACAAACCCTAGCCCCTACCCTTTGACCCATTCCATGCCAACCTGAGCACCACCTTGCCAGCTGACAATGGCTAGCTAGCCAGAGCAAGCACCAAGCCTAAACAGCATGTCTAGGACACAGCCCACCGTCCACCGCCACCCCCTGTCCAGCGCTTGAACCTTGCCATCCAATGGACCACACGCACAGAGGTTGCCAAGCTCGCCAGCAACCATGCCGAGAGCGCGCCCCGTGCGCCACGCTTGACAGACGCCCACAGACCGCGCGCCACCCTCGCCGCGTGCATACACGATCACCACCGTCCCAGGAGACCGACAGACATCCCCGTTCGCCGCCCCATGCCCCGTAGCCACCGCTCGCCGTCAAGTTTGTCGCCTTTTCCTCGCAGAGCATCGTGCATTCCCGACCGTTTGCCACCGCCCCTACATGCGCATTAAAGCCATAGAGCATCGCCAGGAGACCACCGATCGATCGCCACCGCCGGCCATGCCTCTAGCAGCCCGTAGCCATGTCGCCACTGTCGCCTGCCCATCCCGTTCGGTCTCATCGTCGAGACTATAAATAGAGGCCTACCTCGCTCAAACTCTTCACACCATCTCACTCCCCTCTCCTTACCGATCGTTCCACCATGTTCCCGGAGCAAGGCGAGCAGCGCATCGTCGGAATTGCGCCGGAGCAAGTGTAACACCCTCAGAATCGGCCCTATGCAAGTTTCAGCGCTTTCCGCCAAAACCCGCATAGAAACGATTCAAAGGTGCCCACCAGGCACTTGCGTGCAGGTGGAAAACGAAGTAATAACATTACACAACAGTCCTCGATGGGACCCACAGAACAGATATATATACAACACGACTCCATGAGTCAAGAATACAGATATACAGAACAAAGATCCAAATCACCTTGAAAATGATACAACGTCCGACTATGGACAAGATGCAAATTGAGCTAAGAGCCCTGAATAATAACCAATGGCGTCCATAACCCTGCCCAGGCCAAGCCGGAAGGGTAACCCTGCTAACGACGTCGATCTCAAAACCTGCTTAAACAAAAAGGGGTGCCGACAAAGGGCAAAGGAAAAAGAGAGAGCGGTCAAGATCGAGGCCAAGACACGGCGAGGCTAGAATTCGGTCCTCGCCTACATAGGTATGGTGGATCGAAGCGAAAGCATGCACTAAACAACCTATAGAGACTCGAGATAACTGTCGGCTACCAGAGAGGGATAAGAAAGACCTATTCGGAACCAACCTGATACTACCACCAAACATACCCATCCTGGTATTTCCCCCTCGAGACCAAACGAGGAAGTCAACCGAGGAACTCACACAGTTGGCAGTTTTATTTATTCAGTTATCGTTGCAGCAATTACTAGTCAGGTATAGATAGTCATCCTGATATAATAAGTAGTGGGCACTTTTAGTTAACCATTCCATTGTAGTTGCAACACTTACTAGTCAAATACCATTAGCATGAGATATCCCAAAGCCCAGCAGTTGTTGGTACTTTTATTTAGCCATTCCGTTATAGTTGCAATACTTACTAGTCATATACAATGGTAGCAAGCATTAACCCAAACAAGCAACTGTTGGCAATTTTATTTAGCCATTCCATTATAGTGAAGCTGATTACTAGTCATTATAAAGTCAAATTTATAGCACTACTTTAGTTATAGTTGTCTATGATCGAGATACTGTGCTCCAAGTCGTCCATAACATGACTGACTTTTCAGAAGTTTTACCTGAGGGTGCACAAATAGCAACACACACTCGATCAACCTCGGAAAAACCAAATCAAAACCCAACGAGGCATTCACAATAAAGCAACCACAAGATTCAGAAATATTTCAGGGGGCCACCCCATTAAGCTACCATAACAAAGTTAGTGACTCAAACGGACTCAAGGTTTGCGTCAATGGTCAGAAACGATGGGAACCCGAAAATGTGAGGCTTGTCGATACAAAAAACACTCCGCTTCCCTAAACAGACAGTGTAGTACATCGCACAATTTAAATTAAGCAAGAAAGCATGGCATAAGTACAGGATAGTAAATAAAACCTCAAACTAGTTTGTGGCCCCAAGAAATAAGAATGAATCAAGCTCGCTCGGGGTCCCATAATCCTCCCGGATGTGGATATCGCGAATATTCAAGGAACAGGTATCAAGTACTCGGGGTCCTACGGGACACAAGTGGACGGTTAACAACCAAATAACATCTATTGCCCACCTGTGCCTCTGCATTTACCTACTTCAGTTTTAGTTGTTAAACAGTAATTAAAGTCTTGATCATCTCCAACAATAAACACACGGCAATACTCCAACAACTGTGGTACTTGACGACACGCAACAACACTTGAGCAAGCGACTACGACGCGCATGTCCAACTAACTACCAAACAACAGGTAATAGGAGGTGTCCAAGGCAATATAATTCTGCAAGGGATATCACGGGTACGAAAACTAGAGCATCGCAACACAGATAGCAATAGATCAACAGGAAGGAATAAATACTATAAAAGTAAGATAGGTAGAAAGGGGGATATGCTCGCCAGAAAACATTGCCGAAGGTTCATCCGAAGATCGGGTCGACACTCGCATCAACTCAACGGCCTTATCCGCGAAGAAGCAAAACGCTAGAATAAACACCGGATGCACTATTTAATACTACGGCAAAAGATCGGGCATGATGCATGTATGATGTATGACATGGCAAAGATGCGATGCAATTAGGCAATATTAAGCGGAACCGGGGTCCCGACAAATATTTAGGTGGTTCATGTTGTTTAGCTACCGTGCATTTTAAATGTTGTATTAACAAGGCAAAACATAGCACCGGTTCGCTACACAAATTTAAATGGAGCCAATATTAGACTAGATAAGCCCGCATATGGCCCCATATTTAATTATGAAGTGAATCGGCATAATGCTCCCAAACCACACAATATGCATGCGCGTATGACAATTTAATATGCATCAGTTGTTAATGTCATATTATAAAATAATGGGGTCTTGGATAGGGAATCACATTAGGGTTCGGCGAACTTGGGCTCCGAGGGGTTCGGGGTCTGTCTCAGGGTTCGACGGGGGAATGGCTCAACGAGATCGGTCTCGGACAACGGAAGTCGACCTTGTCGCATCCGAGAAGAAGAACTTGGTTGGCGTCGGGGGCACATCGGATCCGCCTGGGTCGGTGTTGATCTTGTCGTCGTGAAGATCTTGTCGTGTCCTCGTATCGGGTCGGTCTTGGCGTTCGGGAAGAAGAACTTGATGCCTGTGACGAAGAACTCGGGTTCGGAAGAAGGGCTTGGCGTTCCGAGGGATCAGTTTCCGTGTGGCCGGCCTTGGCGTTCCAAGATGGAGAACTCTGGCATCGTCGCCTCCAGGTCCAATACCGAAGTACTTGAGGACCCCACTTGGATGGTCTATGTCGATCTTGGTCCGCGCTGGGTCTTCGGAAGGTCTTGTCGAATGCAACAACAGGAACACAGTCATTGGATAGCTGCCAGGGCGGAACAGATCGCCACACAAGAGCATAGAGACGGTCTTGGGCGTCGAGTCACACCGTCATAGGGGACATCAACAGGGACCAGGGACACCATGCAGAGCATGGACCTGGCCAGGGTCATGCACCCGCCCAGATATTGGACGCACAAACACGCACGCGGTGCTGGGGACGCGTGCAGGGCGACACGGGGGAGCACCGGTGGCGAGGGAGGCGAGGTAGACGACGGGGGGAAAGGCCGAGGAGGAGGCGGTCAACGGCGGCGAGGGGAGCTCTTGGCGGTGACGTAGTAGAGGCGCGCGGGGCTGGACGGGGGGGCCGGAGGTTGGAAGAGGGCGCGGCCATGGCCGTCAAGGACGCGGCCTGCGGCAGGAGGCGAGGAGGCCGGCGACCTGGGAGGAGGCCCACTGGCGGCGGTTGGAGGAGGAGCAGCGGACGAGGGCGGTGCTGGCGTCCGCGGCCGAGGATAGGAAGCGGCGGCGTGTCCTGGGCGGGCCCTGGCCACAGGCGGCGGTGGCTCGGGGCCTGGAGGAGGAGGTGTCCACGACGGCTCGTAGCGGCGGCATGGCGGCGCAGAGGTGGGTGGCGGCGCAGAGGAGGCCCAGGTCGACGGAGGTTGGCAAGGAGGGCCGTGGTGGCGGCGGGACGCGAGAGGGGAGCGGCGCCGAGATCGTCCCGGCGGCGGCCTGTGGTGGGTGAGCGGGGCCGACGGGGAGCAGAGGGCAGCCTCGGCGGGATCTGCGAGGGGCGAGAGGAGCGGGTGGCGCCAGGGGCGAGCTCGGCGGCGGCAGGACTCGAGCAGAGGGGGTCGATGCGGGGAGATAGGAAGGGTGGTGGGTCCGGGCGGGACTGATGGGTGTGGGTCGGTGGGACCGGGGAAGAGAGAGAGGGGAACGGGATCGAGGCCAGGGTGGTCAGGGTGGTTCTAGGGGCGTGGGCGTGCGTGAGGGGTGAGGGAGTCTCGATGCGGGGGAGGTGGGAACGGGTCCAAGGCCGGGGGAAACACGCCCAGGAGGGGCTGGGGCGTGCAGGTGGAGACCAGGGTGGTGGGATGGTTCTGGTGGGGGCTGTCGGTGGTGGGGCCAGGCGGTGTGGTGCCAGGTTTGACCGCATGATGCGGAGTGAGAGCTGGCAGCACCAAGGGAGCCTGCGTGTGTTTTCGGGTGGGGATCGCGCCCAGGTGGCGGCATGGGAGTGGAGGGAGGATAGGCCAGGGTGAGGTGGCGACCGGTGATTGGCTGGGATGAGGTGGCTGGGTATGGGTAGATTAGGACTGGGTAGGAAAGATCTGGGTAGTCTGGTTTGTACTGGGGGTGGCCGACTAGGTCGGATCGGCCCGGTACGGCTGCCCCCTAAAAATAATTAAACATTTTATTCATTTACAACGGGGATTTTGCAAACCGTGGGTAGACAAAACAAAATATTCCGGAGACCCGGGTTTTAATTTGAAAACAAGACGGGGCGTTTAGAAAACAAAAACAGGTTTTTCGAAAATAGTTTTATTCAAACAAACGCAAGATGATGGCGATGCTCAAATGCAATGTGGCATGATGACATGAGCATGCGGTCGTGATGATGCAATGCACAAAAACAACGCGATTTTCTAGTAGTGGTTTTTGCGGGGGGCCACAGCAAGCCGCCTCTGGAGAAGAAGGGCGCCATCGATTTCGTCCACCCCAGGAGAAGCTGCCAGTACCAGGAGGTTCGCCGTCGTCGACTTCGTTGTTCGCCCGCCTCGCCGACCCTCGCCTGAGCCCCGGTGAGCCTCCCACGACCCCCATTGCGCCGCTAGGGTTCAAGCTCTCCGGTGACTAGTTCATCGTCGACGACGACCTTCACCCGTTGATCTTATTTCTAATCCAACGCACCACGTTGCCCGTCTGCACCGCTTACTGTCTCACCGACGTGGGGACATCAACAACCAGCCCGTAAGCCAGGCTTAGCAGAGCCGCCGATGATCGTTCCTTGATGAGTCGTTTGAATTTAACTTTTTTTCCATTTAAGTTCAAACATAGTTCTGTACCCATTTTCAAAAATCAACCCAGCTCGATTCAGTGAACCAAATTGAATGAAACCAATTTTGTTAGAAAGGTCTTGAAATGCTGAATCCAATCCCGTTGGATTTAAATCATTTGAATCTATAGATCAACATTGGTAAAAATAACAAGGCAAAACCTTTTCTGCATTCAAACATTTTTTCAAATTTAAACCATAAAAGCTTTTCAGTTGATTCCAACTCTCAAAAATCACATTTGATCATACCTTTTAGAATATATAAAAACATTTGGGTTTACTTATAGAAATATTGTTCAAGTAATAAAAGAATGCCACATAGGCATTTCTAGTCACTTTAGTTAATTAAAATAAAAAAGGTTAAACCTTATTAAATTGTGACACCACTTTAAATCACATTCCCATGGAGTAAAATATGTGGTGATGACATGTGTCAACATGATCCCATGTTTGGTTTGGAGAATATTAAATCTTAAGTACTTTTTCAATGAGTAGAAATTACTTTTTAAAAATAAAAGGAATTAAACCAAGCTTTAATCTTGTAATGTTAGTGATGATGCTAGATCATCTATAGGACCCTTTTGTGTGATGATTGAAATTAGTTAAGTATTGTTTGGTGATTGTGCACCTCGTATTTATTTATAGACGCTAGTACCGACCAAGGATACGAGGAAGAAGGAGGATACTACGAAGAAGAAGTCGAGGAGAACTTTAACCACTGCTCTGCACAAGGCAAGCCAATACTTGCAAGCTATTTAGTTAGCAAGCTTATACTGATACTTGTGCAAGCTAACACTTGCAAGATACTATACCTATGCTAGCAAATACTTGCTTGTTACCATGCCAACTATATGCCTTAGGCATATATGATCGTAACCACTTGATAAACCAATCCTAGTTTTAATTGCAAGTTTTATACTTTATTTCTTTATCAAAGCTCTTACTTAGAGTTTACTTAAGTGAATTTTAGATACTAGAAAGATAATTGAAGGTTGCATAAAGAGCATAAAATTTGGCCTAAGCTAGATAATCTTTATGTCATCCTAAGGCATGAGATTGAACTTAGTTAAACTACACTAGTTTACCACCCCTCATTAGTACTTACCCCCACTTGTAGATGCTAGTTCTAAGCATAAAACCTGATCAACTTAGATGGGAATACTTGGTGGAAAAATGGTTATGAAAACCTTGGAATGATGGATCATTCTATTGAGATGTTTTGGACATGTGTTTTCGAACACCATATGATTTATGGTGATAAAAATGTTGAGGCATGAGCCTTAGCCCTTTATAAAACTGATGGTTGTCTGGATGCGATACCATTCCAATTTTACCGTATAACCACAATACCCGAGAATTGGGTAGGGCTTGACTAGAAACTTATATACCTTAGTATTAGTTCCCTCACGGCCAAGGTCTGAGCTGAGGCTACCTTTTGAAGATTGTCCACCTGTGTAGTACCCAAGATGACAGTTGGTCATGGTTGGGAGGCCAAACTCACAGGAGAGGTGCTTATACTAGGGCATGTAATTGAAAGGTTAGGATTGATTTTCCGCATAATGAGTATGGTGAATTCAGGATTTGTTCCTAACGGATGTATCGAATGTTGTGGTGAAAGTGTACAATCTCTACAGAGTGTCAAACTATTCGAATAGCCGCGTCCGCGGTTATGGACAGTTGGAGTGGCCATACTGTTCCCCCGTCAGATGTTTTCAAAATGACTTGTGAAATAAGTTGAGACTTTGACTTGACCACAACAGAGTTGTGATATGAAATACAAGTTCCCACTAGGTGTTATAAAATTTCAACTAGCATTCGTTGTTTCTGAACTTAGTAGATGTAAATCTGGCTTTTTGAAAGACAACCCTAGAGCTTAGTGTCCTACTACAAAAAAAACCCTTCACTTGTTAGTATTAGTTTGCGAGTACTTACAGAGTACTCATGGCTTTGTCCCTGGCTATTCCCGTGGCCAGACTATGAAGAGGAGTACCTGGAAGATGGACCACAGGAAGGTTACGACAACTCGGATCATCTCCCATAGTCAGCATTGCATGTGACCCCGAAGATGGAGCTTCACCTACGCTACCGTTATTATTACGTATTCCGCTGCTTGAGTTGTATTAAGAACTGGATCATGAGATCCTTATTGTGTAAGACCGTATTAATGGTTTGTAATGGATGATGTACTGTGGTATCCAATTCTGTTATGTCTCGCAAAAATGGTAATCGTGGGATTGCGATGTATGGCATAACAGGCATCTGGGATTAAAAATCCGGGTGTTGACAATAAGTAACATCTCTAAATATGAAATATATCAATGAATAAAAGTAAATTATGATATAAAATAGTGATGCAAACTCGACGTATCACTCTCTTCGAATTTTCTTCTGGTATTATTAATATTTCCCAAATAAGCAATTTATGTAGTTTTTGACTGCTTTTCACTCCAATATAACCGGTCCAAGAATTGTGTCCATTGGATCCATCATATATCCTAATCCTGGTGAAAATAAACATAAAAAGTGCGTGTAAACGCCATAAAATACCAAGATCCTACATCTACAATGAAAAATAATAATCTAAAACATGATGCAAATATGCACTCATTAGTGACCGACCGAGAAGTGCTTACCGGGTGAGCAAGAGTGAACACAAAGTGCACAGAAAAGACTAGTGTTGGTCTGTGGGGTTAGTCTAGAGATCCTATTGAACTGCCAGGAGTGATAGAGGCTGGTCCGGAGAGGCCAAGGTGTTACAAGTGGTACATGGTCAATCCTCATGGTTACATGGGAGTGTGCGGGTCAGTGGCAGACATGTGGCCCAAAGTGGACATGACATGGAACATGTGCCGGTAATTGACGCAAATACATATGCCAAGAGGGGACGTTCCTGGCTTGAGGTTGATCAACGAGGGCATAGATCTTCTAAGGGTGGGTGTGTGTGAGATCCTGGCACTTGGCTTAATAGGATTTATAGGATACTCATACCAATATGTTGTAACTAATTTCCGGAAGCTCATCAAAAAAGAACTCTGGTGTTAAGCGTGCTTGGCATGGAGCAATTTCAGGATGGGTGACCGACCGGGAAGTGGCTAAAATGTGCGCACGAGTGAGGACAAAGTGCACAAGAAAGACTAGTGTTGGTGTGTGGGGTTAGTCTAGAGATCCTATTGAGTAGCCAGGAGTGACAGCTGCTGGTTTGGAGAGGCCGGAGTGTTACAAAAGTCAAGCAGCGCACTTAAAGGAAACAATATACAAGCTACTCATGTGGCAATGTCGAAGAGGTCGAATATCTATGCCTTCTTCTGCTTCTTGGCCTGCGTCTCAGGAGCCACAACACGAATTGGCCCTGAAGTGTGTAATACCTGGGGCACTATGCTCTAAGTAACAAGCCAGGAATGAACCCAAAGTGCATAAGGTGTCCTACCGAGAAGGCCCAAGGGCCACCCACGTGTAGGTCCCGTCTGAGCAGAACAGGGCACGGTACCGGCCAACACCCTATCCACTTGGCAAGAACATCGGGACAAGTATGAGCGGCATAGTCGACAGGCATGCGGATAGACATACACAAGTGTGTATGTCCACGACATACAAAAGTACATCAGAGACAAACCATCTAAAAGAAATAAAAATATTCAACGCCATATGGCAAGATCCAAATTATTAGATAGCTAATAGTTTAGGATACATCCTCATACATCACACATCAGAGTATCAAGCGGAAGCGGAAGACAAGATCTGAGTACGAATAAGAAGCAAATTGCCATAAGATGCCCTAAAAATAAGCACATCCAGCGCACAGATCTCACGGATCTTCATCCCCGGAATCTCTACACTAGACGTTCGTTGCCACCATCATCGGTCTCCTCGACCCAGAAGCATTCATGTGGATATACCTGTCCATCTAAACCAAAATTTTATCGTGTGAGACCCTAAGGGACCCAGCAAGTCCTTATGCATCTAAAGGAAACAACCTGAGGGTGACACAATTATAGTGAAAATAAAGCCTAGAAGTTCTATAGAGACACACTACAACATCTGCCTAACCAATGATAGAAGGACGCTCGTTAAATAAATAACAGTACATTACCCAACATATATATATCAACATAAATAAACATCGCTCGCCTACCTCCCTGTTCCCAAACGAGAAGGAGGAAGAACATCCCATCTGTTGGCAGTGTTATTAATCATTCCATGATTATTGCACTATTATTAGTCAAGGTTTAGTCGATTTAGAAGTGGCACTTTAGTTATGCTTGTCTATGATCGAGAAACTGTGCTCAAAGTCATCCATAATTACAGACACGACTTTTAGAAAGATTTACCCTGCAGGGATGCACAAATAGCAACACACGCACGCTCAACCCCGGGACGAACCAAAACAAAGGCAACGAGGCATCATGATGAAGCATTCACAAGATTCAAAAATGATTTCAGGGGGCCACCCCAATAAGCTAACAGCTACGAAGTCGGCCCAGCTTCGAAGACGAACCTAGTGGTTGCGAGATCCGCCAAGAGATCATAGGCCATAGGTATAATCCTCAACATAACGACCCACATCCTAAACAATACAGTAGTAAAATCTCATCGTGCAATAGATAATAAACATGGCATAACATGGCATTAAAACCCCAACTAGTTTATGGCCCCGCGAAATAAGATGTGAATCTAGCTCGGGCAAAGGGAATTCATGGTCCCACATGTGGATAGTGCGATAGTCAAGGAACATGAATCAAGTACTCAAGGTCCTACGGGACACCAGTGAGCATAAAGAACCAAATAGCAGATATTGCTCACCGGTGCCTCTTTCTTTAGTTATCCCATTACTACCCAGGTTTATTTGTTTAAGTACCTCATTGCCAAGACTCTCACAAACCATACACATGAAGTTCTACGACTCGCATGGCCCAAACAAATCCTGTGGTAATGGCTCATAGGATTGAGGAAACAAGCTTCGTGGGGTTTAAACGTAAATGTTGTGCAATACTTGGGATTTCAATTTATTTTGGATCGCGACACATGATGCAAGAATAAGATAGATGCAGTAGGTACTATATGTAGTGCAAGCATGGGGAGATGCTTGCCTGTAAGTTCAGTTGCAGAAAAAGATGGATCTGGGTAATACTCTTGAGGCTCCTGATATTCTCCTCGTTCAGCGTCTATCCGGATAAAAACCAAACACATAAGGGTCCGAAATAAATACATTGAACAATCGTATAAATCATATTCAAAAACAAAACAAGTATGCCATCATGGAATGATGCACAATTTACATGGTATAATAGCATAACATGAGTGAGGTGTGGGGTACAAAAATAAAGCAATTTATTAAGTTTTTAGTCATGTTTGGCTTCCATAAACATTTCTGCCCCATTAATATTGATAAGATGCATGCTTCGATTCATATCATGGAATGCATACATAGAACGGCTGGTCGCGCTAATCGATTAGACGTATCATTTGTCGAATTCGGAGTTACGGATTTAAAGTTATACAATATTTAAGAAATGACATTTATGAATATTTAATAATTCAAAAAATTTAAATTACTCAAATGATGTTATAAATAGCATAAAGATATTCCTCGCCCTTTTCTGATTCAAAAACATATATTACTTGCATTATTTGAAATTGTGAATTTAAAATATTATTTAAGTCAAAATTATTAAAGAGGGGTCAAAGTTAAAGGTTGGACTAGTTTCACCCACATTTAGAAATATTTGATTATGCATTTGAATTCCTATTGAAAAACTAAACATATTTCATATAAAACTTGTATTCAAATTTTTATTTATATAAAAGTTATAAATGAGTTTGTATTTAAACAGATTATAAATCAAATTTCTTTTGAATTCTAAAAAGCTCTAGATTTTTTGTTACTCGGCGTGAGTGTACCCACAGTCGCTGGCGCGTGGGCCCAGGGACCTGCGGGGCCACGCACACGCGCTGGGAACTGGGGTGATGCCACGTGTCCAGGAGTACTGCGGGTTCGGGAAGGCAAGAGCTCAGGTTCCTTTTTGCAAGAATGCCAGGCGGAGAGGGGCCGCAGTTTCAGGAGTAGAGACAGCAGGGGTCTTTTTAGAAAAAGGGTCGGCGAGGTCTGAACTGACGAACGCGTCTCGATTGCAAAAACAACTAGCTGGCCAGTTTGGATTAAAGATGGAAAGCGAACGGAAGGGAACTTTTCGACACCGCAAAAACGAAAGTTGTTCATCTCACCAAGATCTACAACTTCTCAGAAGTGAATTTCTTCAAAGGAAGCTTGTAAGCGCCGGAAAAAAGCGAGATTCAGAGACGTCGTACCGGTACAGAAACTGAAACAACAGTAGAGGGAAAGACATAGCTTCAGAGGAAGATGTCGAATGATCTACCGCGAATTAGAATTTGATGCAAAAACAAAAGATGGAGGAGAACGTTATATCTACAACTTCCGTTTTTTGGGTACCACTGGTGGGGGACTTTACCGATCAGAATCTTGCGATGAACAGTAGCGCTGAGAAGAAAACTTTATGGACGAAACTGAATCGGTTACCAGATGCAAAGGCCGCGACTTTGGTTGATGATGGCGAGGTATTGAGTGCGTTACGGGAGGATATGAAAAAACGTAACTCAAAGGTGGATCCCAGCTCTATATTTTTGGCGAAGGATGTTTTTCCGGAGGGGCCACGGATCTGCTGCTGCGGGGCGTCGAACAGAGCCAGGAACGGGCAGGGAAAACTACTCCTGGCGTCGCGCAGCGTCACGGGCGTGGCGAGCGACAATGATGCAGGTGAGACCAGAGAGGTGGGCAAGCAGGGGCTCACCGAAGGGAAGTCGTAGGCGAGGTTGTCGCGGTGAGCAGCGCGAGGACGGCGACGAGATGAGGCGGCAATGACGACGCGACATGCGCTGGAACGGCAGGCCATGGCGTCGGGTTACTCCCGGCTTTGGCACCAACGGCGACGGTGGCGGCAGAGCCAGGCGGCGGCAAGGAGGAAGGTGGGAATAAGGAGAGGGACGGGGAAGGAGTGGTTGGACCAGGCTGTTGCCATGGCTTGCTTTAAGCAAAAGAGAGAGGGAAGCACGCGCGACGCATGCTCTGCTGTCGCGGCTCGGCGATCACGTGCGCAAGCGGAAAGATCAATAGGAGTAGCGTTGGCTCGGCGTGGAGACTCACGGTCTGGCTGCACCAGAGTCCAGGATTGGCGAGAGGGAAGTGCCAAGGCCAGATCGGTGCACTAGGGATTTGCGCCAGGGGAGGGTTTCTTTCAGTTGGCTGTTTGGTCGAGCTAGAGGGAAAAAACCAGGGCTCCAGGTGGTGGCGATGGGGATAAGTTAGGCAGGGTGGGATTAGGGTAGATGGAGGCATGGTAGGGGTTTAGGTTAGATGGGAAGGGTAGATTAGGTTTCTTTGATTCTACTCCCTCCGTTTGAAAATATAAGATGTTTTAGGTTTATGAAGGAGATGTATTTAAACATATTTTAGTGTATAGGTTCACTAGACACCTTTTAGTGTATAGGTATACATCTCTTTCACAAACCTAAAACATCTTATATTTCTAAACGGAGGGAATATTTGTTTGGTTTTATTTTATTTCTTTACTAGGTTTGTTTGAAACCAAACCATATCACTAGCACACCCATGTCTCCACATAGAGAGGGAAAACAGAGCTAGATGGTAGCTTGCTTATTTGGTTTCAAGAATAATCAAAGTTTGAATTGGAAACAAAGCCAAATAAATAAGGCAACCCAAAAAGAAGGGAGTGAGGCCTCTTGCATGTGCCATGCATGCACTATAAATGCATGCTCTAGTTGTGAAAACAACTAGAGTTGAACACATTCGATGAATTCAAAAGAGGCCTCCAAAGATGAATGAAGATTCGACAAGAAGGGGCATATGGAAGCTTCCCAACTTATGTGTCTTAACAAAACTCATGGGCATGCATGGATAGTAAGGTGGCCATGCTAGTGTGTATGTTCCACTATTAAATGATATAACCACAATATATCCAAAGATGACCTTGATTCACATAAGAACATATGGAAGGATAAAAGATAATATTTCTACTCATATGGCATGCAAAGGTGGCCATGTAGCTCTCCACATATCAATATTGTGAAAACAAAATGAATCATATATGGGAGCATGTAGAAATAGAAGTGGATCCATTTTATTATATATGAGTTAGACAAAATTAAAAAGAAATGCAAGTGCCCATATATAGTTTGGATGGAGGGATTATAAGGTGGTGACAAGAAAAGGTGATGGAGTTGCAAAAGAGATATGCCCCAACTCAACTTGGGCATGAAGCCATATATCAAGAACCAACTACAATTCATCAAGAAGCAAATACAACTATTACAATATATAATGCATATGGGATAAGAACCAAATTGAGGGGTTTTATATGATGCTCAAATGTAAGGTGGAAATGGTGACATTAGCATGATATAATGATGATGCAATGAATGACATGTAGGAAGTAGAAATATATATATAATAAACCAAGTAGCATTACAATTTTTAGACAATTGGGATGCTACAAAGCGCCCATGGCAGGAGCAGGCTCCACTCCCACTCCTCCATGTCCCCAGCATTAGGAGCAGCCTTGAACTCCTCTGGTAATGGAGGCATCATATCCTCCACATTCATATCCTACAAGTACAAGGATGCCACATCAGTCATGACCTCAAAATACAATCACGGAATGATAATAGAAAAAGCATAGCACAAGTTTGGTCATGCTGAATGGCGCGGTCAACGTTTTCGTCGGAAGAGAATCGTCATCTGTCGATCTTGTCAAAGGCCCGATCCTCCTGTCAAGCTCTATTAACGATAAATCTTCAGTCGAAACCCTCGTCAGATCACTGGAGCCAGCATACAAAAACATCGGGTACGCCCTGTCTTGTAGGGGTTGCACCCGACTCTTCAAGAAGATGCGAATGATGCCAAGGCCGGTGACCTCCTGACCGCGCCTCAGTTGAAGGCCCTTCACTCGCTCGTATAGCACTTCAACCACTTCGGTGTCACCTAAAAGAACTTCATTCTTCCAGGACTGCTTCCTCTCCGTCTCTCCACTCGCTTCGAAGGGAGGCAACCCATAAACTTGGTTTGACAACTTCTTCTCGCAGATGTAGAACCACTTGGTCCTCCACCCTTGAGATGACTCGACGAGGTTGAAGTTGATATATTGTTTGTTGGGGCGGATGTAGATGCCGCACCAGCCAACATGGTAGACAGCGCCACCAGCACCTGACTACTGAAAGAGCATTTTTCTAATCCCTCTAATTTTGATGTTTGATAACAATACATTTATCGATTTAACCGTGTACTAAGTTTATCACATGATTGACAAAAGAAGGCACAAGTCATGGCATAGCAGTTTTCCCCTTGCAAAACTTCTGTGTCAACCAGAGTATCTGACCGCAACTACATTACCGCCGACACCCAGATTACCGGTTCTAGTACCGGTTGGCACCGATCAAAAGAGAGAAGGGTGAGTACTAGTCAGTACCAACCGGTACCACGGAGCGGCACTACCGGTCCAACCGGTAGTACCGCTCATCGGTACCGCTGCATACTGAATAGCACCCTCCCCTCTCCATTTTGGTCAGTACCAAGCGGTACTTGGGACCGGTACTACCGCTCGAACCGGTAGTACCGCTGACAATGTCCGGTACTACCGCTTGGGGGTAGTACCGCAAGGGGGTACCGCCCAAGACTGAAGATTTCTGCAAGGACAAGGTTGTTGGAGATATGCCCTAGAGGCAATAATAAATATAGTTATTATTATATCTTTGTGTTTATGATAAATGTTTATATTCATGCTATAATAGTATTAACAAGGAAACATTAATACTTGTGTGATTTGTAAACTTAATTTGAAGTCCCTAGTATAGCCTATATACTTCACTAGCTTGTTGGTTGATTAAATGATTGTGGTTTCCATATCATGAACATTGAGATGTTATCAACAACAAGATCATATCGTTAGGAGAATGATATGGTGGACATACTCCTATTGATAAGTGTAGCATAAAGATCAAGTCATTTCAATAGTTCAATTGCTATATGCTTTCTGATACATAGTAACCTAATTCCTTCGACCATGAGATCATGCATATCACCTTTACCGGATGGATGCTTTGATGACATCAAACACCACACCGTAACTGGGTGGCTATAAAGGTGGCATTAAGTGTTCGGAAAGTATTGGTTGAAACACATGGATCAAGAGTGGGATTTGTCCATCCACATGACGGATAGATATACTATGGGCCCTCTCGGTGGAATGTCATCCAATTGGCTTGCAAGCATGTGACTTGGTCACAAGGGATCACATATCACGAACGAGAAAAGAGTACTTATCTCAACGAGGTTGAACTAGGTATGCGGAGATACCGACGATCATAACCTCGGATAAGTAAACTGTCGTGAGACAAAGGGAAATTGGTATCGTATGTAAGTGGTTCATTCGATCGCAAAGAAATCGTCGAAATATGCGAGCCATATGAATTTCAGATTCCTCTATTGGTTATTGTTCGGAGAAGTGTCTCGATCATGTCCGCATAATTCACGAACCGTAGGGAGACACACTTAAGGATTCGACGTTGTTTTGAGTAGTTATGGTATTATGAGAAAGAGACCGAATGTTGTTCGAGTCTCGGATGGGATCCGGATATCACGAGGTGATCCGAATGGTCAGGAGAATAAGATTCATATAAGGAAAGTCCGTTTGAGTTCGGGAATGATTCGGTGTTTTCATCGGGAATGTTCTAGAAGGTTCCGGATTGTCCCAAGCACCGGGGGGAGGGTACATGAGTGTGTCATTGAATTATTGCATCATGTACTAAGTGTTCTTGCTGTTTCAAAAACATGAAAGTCAAATTGCCAGTTTGAAAGTCAAACGGCTAAAACAGGAAACTATGGGAAACAGGAAACTGTGGGAAACAAGCAAAAGGAGTTGGAACCAACCTGGAGGAGGAGTCCCACTCCTCCAGGCCGGCGCCCAGCCCTACGCCGAGTTGGGGAGGGACTCCCTCCCTCCCCTGGCGTGCCTAGCCCCTCCACCCATAAAAGGAGGGGCAGGGCTCCTCCTTGAGACACACAAGTTTCCACCTCTAATCTCAGGTTTAGAGCTTCTAATTGCTTTAGCCTGCGGTTTAGAGCCTTCTAATTGGTGTGTCTAATATCTAGACCTCTAATAGCCCTCTCTCATAATCCACCATACTCTCTCCGGCTTAAGGCGAAGCCCTGCGGGATCTCCCCTCTACTTCCGGTACCACGCCGTTGTGCTGCCGGAATCGCGAGGAGAGTGCTACAACCTCCATTTTCTTTGGAACAAGGGAGAGGAAGGTCTTCGTCGATCCGAACGATGTGACCGATCATGAAGCGCCAGGAACGCAGCGCAGGAAGGATCGTACACACGATCTTGAGATCGGAAAGAGAACGAATACATCACCCACAAGAATCCGCTCTCGTTAAACTCTTTGGAATCTTCGAGGGTAAGTTATTCCATCGACTCGTTGCTACAATCTAGTAGATAGATCTTGGCTTGTTTGTTTGTATGCGATAGAAATTTTTGTTTTCCATGCTACGAACCCCTACAAAGGGTATCGAGCCGTGTCTATATGTAGATCTCACAGACGAGTAGAACACAATGGTCATTGTGGGCGTTGATGCTTTTATTGTTGATTGCTTTTTGTACTTTGCATCTTGCGGTATGTTGGGATGAAGCGGCCGGCTAACCTTACATGACATCGTTCATGAGACTTGCTCCACGCTTGACATGCAACTTGTATTGCATAAGTGGCTTTATGGGTGCTGTTTCTCCTAGCATAGTTAAGATCCAATTTACAACGGGTAATCAACAATGCTAGTATCAATGTTGTGGTTCTTGTTCGTAAGTTAGAACGACACTTATTGAAAGCCCCAAACCACGTAAAATATGCAAAGAAAGTAGAAGCGTCTAACATTGTTTTGCAGGGGTGTGCAGTGATGTGATATGGCCATGATTGTGATTATATTTGATGTATGGAATGTTCCTTATTGTAAGTTGGCAACCGGCAGGAGCCATATGGTTGTCTTTAATTTATGTTAAGACCTGCGTGTCTATTCAAAGTAGTTGTAATAGTTGAAGCCGGTGGACGACAACCATGGTGAAGCGTCATTGACCTTGATGCAATGCCGGTGATGATGGAGATCATGTTCGTGTTTGAAGATGGAGATCGGAAGCACAAAGAAGAAAGGCCATATCATATCACATATTATGAATTGCATGTGATGTTAATCCTTTATGCATCTTGTATTGCTTAGTAGACGACGGTAGCATTATAAGATGATCCCTCATGCACATAAATTTCAAATCATAAAGTGTTCGCCCTTAGTTAGCACCGTTGCTAAAGCTTGTTGTTTGAAGCACCACGTGATGATCGGGTGTGTTAGATTACGCAAGTGTATACAACATGAGCAAGCAGTTGCTCATGCGAAACTAAGGTTTGATCTTGATGAGCCTAGCATGCGGACATGGTCTCGGAACACGGATTACCAAAGGTAAAGCATGAATCATATAGTAGATATGATGAACATGATGATTGTTCGCCATTGAAACTATATCAACTCTCGTGATGATCGGTGTTGATGTAGTGGATTTGGTTCGTGTGATCACTAAAACAATGTGAGGGATGTTGTTTTGAGTGGGAGTTCACCTAGTTTAATTTCATTAATTAATTTGAACTCAATTTGTCATAAACTTAGTCTAAACTATTGCAAATATGTTGTAGATCAATGGCAGCCCCTACCATCAATTTTAATGCGTTCCTAGAGAAAGAAAAGTTGAAAAACAATGGAAGCAACTTCACGGATTGGTTCCGCAATTTGAGGATTGTCCTCACAGCTGGTAATTTGACCTATGTGCTGGATGCACCGCTGGGTGACCCACCTGCAGCTGATGCTTCCGATGAAGTAAAGAATGTTTACCTCGCTCGGAAGAATCAGTACTCCATAGTTTAGTGTGCTATCTTGTATGGTTTAGAATCGGATCTTCAGAAAAGGTTTGAAGAGTCAGACCCATATGATATTGTCGAGGATCTCAAATTGATTTTTGAGACTCATGCGGCAATTGAAAGCTATGAGGCTTCTGAAAAGTTCTTTAACTGCAAGATGGAAGAGGGCTCGTCGGTGAGCATGTGCTTAAGATGTGCAGGCATAAAACAAACTTCAAAGCTTGGGTATAGTGATTCCTAATGCTTTGGGGATTTACCGCGTCCTCAGTCACTACCACCAAGTTACAGAACTTTGTGATGAACTACAACATGCGAGAACATGAACAAAGAGTTGCGAGGCTGTTTGCTATGTTAAAATCTGCGAAGTGGAGATCAAGAAAGAGCACCAAGTGTTGATGGTCAATAAGACCACCAAACTCAAGAAAGGCAAGTCTAAGCAAAGGACACTTCAAGAAGGGTGGTAAAAAGGTTACCGCCGACGAAGAAAACCAAGGCTGGACAAAAGCACAAACCGAGTGCTTTTCTGCAAGGAGAAGGTCCTTTGGGCGAAATTGCCCAAAGTACTTGGCGGATTTGAAGAACGGCAACATCAAGAAGAAAGGTATATCGATATACATGTTATTGATGTGTATCTCACTAGTACTCGTAGTAGTGCACAGGTATTTAATCTTGGTTAGGTTGCTCATATTTGTAACTCGAAGCGGTGATGCGAATAAGCGGAAGCTAGCGAAGAAAGAGGTGACGATGCGTGGGAAAGCGGATCAAAGGTTGATGTGATCGATCGGCACGCTACCTCTTCATCTACCATCGGGATTAGTTTTATACTTAAATAATTGTTATTTAGTGCCTGCGTTGAGCATGAACATTATATCGGGATCTTGTTTATTGCGAGACGGTTACTTGTTTAAGTCCGAGAATAATGGTTGTTCGATTTATATGAGTAATATGTTTTACGCACATGCACCTTTGATAGATGGTCTATTCTTATTGAATCTCGATAGTGGAAATACACATATCAACAATATTGAGGCTAAGCGTTTGAAATCAGCGATAATTTGACCTATATGTGGCCTTTGTCGTCTTGGTCACATTGGAGTGAAGCGTATGAAGAAACTCCATTCCGATGGACTTCTTGAATCTCTTGATTTTGAATCACTTGAAAGATGCGAAGCATGTCTGATGGGAAAAATGACTAAGACTCCATTTTCTGGTATGATGGAGCGAGCTACGGACTTATTGGAAATCATACATACCGATATGTGTGGTCCAATGAGTGTAGCATCGCGCGGTGGTTATCGTTATGTTCTTACCTTCACAGATGATTTGAGTAGATATGGGTATATCTATTTCATGAAACATAAGTCCGAAACTTTCGAGAAGTTTAAGGAATTTCAAAGTGAGGTAGAGAATCAACGTAACAAGGAGATTAAATTTCTACGTTCTGATCGTGGAGGTGAATATCTAAGTTACGAGTTTGGCGAGCATTTAAAGAAGTGCGGAATACTTTCACAATTGACACCGCCGGGAACACCACAGCGTAATGGTGTGTCCGAACATCGTAATCGAACTCTCTTAGATATGGTTCGTTCTATGATGTCACTTACAGATTTACCGCTATCATTTTGGGGTTATGCATTAGAAACAGCCGCATTCACTTTAAATAGGGCACCATCTAAATCTGTTGAAATGACACCGTATGAATTATGGTTTGGCAAGAAACCTAAATTGTCGTTCCTTAAAGTTTGGGGATGCGAAGCCTATGTAAAGAAGTTCTGAGGACAAGCTTGAACCCAAAGCGGAAAAATGCGTCTTCATAGGATACCCGAAGGAAACTATTGGGTATACCTTCTATCATAGATCCGAAGGCAAAATCTTCGTTGCCAAGAATGGATCCTTTCTAGAGAAGGAATTTCTCTCGAAAGAAGTGACTGGAAGGAAAGTAGAACTCGACGAGGTTGTCGAAACTTCTCTCGAAATTGCGAGTAGCGCAGCACCGGAAGAAGTTCCTGTGGTGCCTGCACCAATTAGAGAGGAAGCTAATGATGATGATCATGAAACTTCGGTTGAAGTTTCTACAGAGCCTCGGAGGTCAAAGAGAACTCGTACCACTCCAGATTGGTATGATTCCGTTATGACTGTCATGTTGGTGGACAACACCGATGACACCGAGACATATGAGGAAGCGATGATGAGCCCAGATTCCAATAAATGGCAAGAAGCCATGAAATCCGAGATTGGATCCATGTACGAAAACCAAGTATGGACTTTGGTGGACTTACCGGATGGCCGGAAGGCTGTCGAGAACAAATGGATTTTCAAGAAGAAAACAAATCTTGATGGTAATGTTCATCTATAAAGCTCGACTTGTCGCAAAAGGGTTTCGACAAATTCAAGGAGTTGACTACGATGAGACTTTCTCACCAGTAGCGAAGCTGAAATATGTGAGGATTATGTTAGCAATCGCTGCATATTACGATTATGAGATATGGCAGATGGATGTCAAAACAGCATTCCTCAATGGAGATATTGATGAAGAGTTGTATATGATGCAACCCAAAGGTTTTGTCGATCCTAAAGATGCTAACAAGGTATGCAAACTTCAAAGTTCCATCTATGGATTGAAGCAAGCATCCCGAAGTTGGAATCAACGTTTTGATAAGGTGATCAAAAGTTTTGGTTTTATACAAACTTATGGAGAAGCTTGTATTTACAAGAAAGTGAGTGGGAGCTCTGTAGCATTCTTAATACTATATGTGGATGACATATTGTTGATTGGGAATGATGTAGACCTTCTTAATAGTGTCAAGGAATATTTGAATAATAGTTTTTCAATAAAGGATCTTGGCGAAGCAGCTTACATATTAGGCATAAAGATTTATAGAGATAGATCGAAACGCCAAATATCATTGTCTCAGAGTACATATTTGTACAAAGTTCTAAAGAGGTTTGGAATGGAAGAAAGCAAGAAAGGGTTCTTGCCCATGTTGCCCAATACGACCTTGAGTAAAACTCAAAGTCCGACATCGGCAGAAGATAGAGAAAGGATGAGTAGGATTCCCTATGCCTCAGCAATAGCATCTCTAATGTATGCCATGCTATGTACTAGACCCGACATTGCATATGCTGTTAGTTTAACTAGCAGATATCAAAGTGATCCAGGAGTGGATCATTGGACTGCGGTCAAAAAGATCCTTAAGTACTTGAGAAGAACTAAGGATATGGTTCTTTCTTATGGAGGTGATGAACAGCTCGTTGTTAATGGTTACACCGATGCTAGTTGGAACACCGATCCGGATGATTCTAAATGACAATCTGGATACGTATTTATTTTGAATGGTGCGTGATTAGTCTGGAGGAGTTCAAAGCAAAAGCGTTGTGGCGAGATCTTCAAGCGAATCGAATACATGGCTGCCGGAGGATTCACAAGAAGCGATATGGATGAAAGAGTTCATTACAGCTGGGTGTGGTTCCAAGTCTTTGGACCCAATGTCTATCTCTGTGATAACATGGGCCATAGCCAATGCGCAAGAACCAAGGTCACACAAGAAGCTGAAGCATATCAAGTTGCGTTTTCACGCTATTCGAGAACATATCCAGGATGGGGATATAAAGATTTGCAAAGTACACACAGATCTGAATGTGGCGGATCCGTTGACTAAACCTCTCCCGAGGGCAAACCATGACCAACACCAAACTGCCATGGGTGTTCGGTATATTACCATGTAATCTAGATTAGATGACTCTAGTGCAAGTGGGAGACTGTTGGAGATATGCCCTAGAGGCAATAATAAATATAGTTATTATTATATCTTTGTGTTTATGATAAATGTTTATATTCATGCTATAATAGTATTAACAAGGAAACATTAATACTTGTGTGATTTGTAAACTTAATTTGAAGTCCCTAGTATAGCCTCTATACTTCACTAGCTTGTTGGTTGATTAAATGATTGTGGTTTCCATATCATGAACATTGTGATGTTATCAACAACAAGATCATATCGTTAGGAGAATGATATGGTGGACATACTCCTATTGATAAGCGTAGCATAAAGATCAAGTCATTTCAATAGTTCAATTTCTATATGCTTTTTGATACATAGTAACCTAATTCCTTCGACCATGAGATCATGCATATCACCTTTACCGGATGGATGCTTTGATGACATCAAACACCACACCGTAACTGGGTGGCTATAAAGGTGGCATTAAGTGTTCGGAAAGTATTGGTTGAAACACATGGATCAAGAGTGGGATTTGTCCATCCACATGACGGATAGATATACTCTGGGCCCTCTCGGTGGAATGTCATCCAATTGGCTTGCAAGCATGTGACTTGGTCACAAGGGATCACATATCACGGAGCGAGAAAAGAGTACTTATCATAACGAGGTTGAACTAGGTATGGAGATCACAAGCGATCATAACCTCGGATAAGTAAACTATCGTGAGACAAAGGAAATTGGTATCGTATGTAAGTGGTTCATTCGATCAAAGTAATCGTAGAAATATGTGGGAGCCATATGAATTTCCAGATTCCTCTATTGGTTATTGTTAGGAGAAGTGTCTCGATCATGTCGCATAATTCACGAACCGTAGGGAGACACACTTAAGGATTGACGTTGTTTTGAGTAGTTATGGTATTATGAAAGAGACGAATGTTGTTGGTCTCGGATGGGATCCGGGATATCACGAGGTGATCCGGAATGGTCCGGAGAATAAGATTCATATAAGGAAAGTCCGTTTGAGTTCGGAATGATTAGGTGTTTTCATCGAATGTTCTAGAAGGTTCGGATTGTCCAAGCACTCCGGCGGGAGGGTACATGAGTGTGTCATTGAATGATTGCATCATGTACTAAGTGTTCTTGCTGTTCCAAAAACATGAAAGTCAAATTGCAGTTTGAAAGTCAAGCGGCTAAAGCAGAAACTGGGAAGCAGAAGCTGTGGGAAATAAGCAAGAGGAGTTGGAACCAACACGGAGGAGGAGTCCCACTCCTCCGGCGCCCAGCCCTAGGCGAGTTGGGGAGGACTCCCTCCTCCTGGCCGCCTAGCCCCTCCACCCATAAAAGGAGGGCAGGGCTCCTCCTTGAGACACACAAGTTTCCACCTCTAATCTCGGGTTTAGAGCCGTTTGGTTTAGAGCTTCTAATTGCTTTAGCCTGCGGTTTAGAGCCTTCTAATTGGTGTGTATAATCTCTAGACCTCTAATATCCTCTCTCATAATCCACCATACTCGCTCGGCTTAAGCGAAGCCTGCGGATCTCCCTCTACTTAGGTACCACGCCGTTGTCTTTTAGGAATCGCGAGGAGTGATACAACCTCCATTTTCTTTGGAACAAGGAGAGGAAGGTCTTCGTCGAACCGAGCGTGTGACCGATTGGAGCGCTGCAGGAACTTGGCCAGGAAGGATCGTCCACACGATCTTGAGATCGGAAAGAGTACGACTACATCACCCACGAGAATCCGCTCTCGTTAAACACTTTGGAATCTTCGAGGGTAAGTTATTCCATCGACTCGTTGCTACAATCTAGTAGATAGATCTTGGCTTGTTTGTTTGTATGCGATAGAAAATTTTTGTTTTCCATGCTACGAACCCCTACAAAGGTCTCCACCGGTACTTGGTCCGGTACTGGACCGGTAGTACCGCTTGCAAGCGGTACTACCGCTTGAGTACCGGTACTACCGGTCATTTAATGCTCCAACGGCCACCTATTTCGTGGAGGGGTATAAATACCCCTCCACCTACCTTGGGACAAATCGCTCAGTACATTAAAGTCATTGACCACCATTGAAGTCCATTGGAGCCACTCAAATTCGCAAGATCTCATCATCCAACCACCCAAAGTCCTTGATATTTTGGGATTCGAAGGAGGAGTCCCCGATCTACTACTTCACCAAAAGAGATCTTCATTTCCCCCTCATTTCATTGAGGCCCTCCTTTGCTCTAGTGTTTTGTTGGAAACCCTAGCTCGTGTTTTTGTTCTTACAAGCTTGTATTTGATTGCTTTGACAGCTTGCTTGTACTTGGGAGCCTCCGATTAAGTTGTGGATGTGTGCCCCAAACTTGTAACGGTGCCGGCTTCCACCTTGAAGGTTGCCGATATAGTGGAAGGTGAATCGATCCCATTGGGGTGAGATTCATCGGAGAACAAGGGAGGCCTCTTGTGGTGTTGGTGGTTTGAAACCACCCCCTCTCCAAACGTAGATGTACTTCCCCTCAAAAGGAAGGAAATACGGGAAACAAATCCTTGTGTCTCTGCGTCCACTTTTCGGTTACCTCTATCCTTTACCGCACCTTACTTGTTACCTCTTTGTGTTGTGGTAGCTCTTGCATTTTGTCATATAGGTAAATTCACCGTAGTTGCATTATCTAGAGAATTTACCTTATTGTCAAACCTTAATTTGAAAAAGAAGAAAATTTGAAGTAGCACCTATTCACCCCCCCTCTAGGTGCCCATACGATCCTTTCATTTGGTATCAGAGCCTCGGCTCTTTATTCGGGCTTTACCGCCTAAGAGAATATGGGTAGCCAAGAAGGGGAAGGTGGTAGTGAGTCAACTCCGGTGACCATGGAAGATCTTAGAAACTTGGAAACAAGATTGAGCTCTTCCTTGGTCAACAAAGTCAAGAAGATGCTTGAGAAACTTCTTAAAGACAAATATGGCTCATCACCCCCTTCCCCTCAAGAGGAACTACCATCCGCACCTAAAGGGAATACTCTGGTATCCCCCGAAGGTATGGTGGTAGGGGATAAACTAGACACTACTATTTCCTCCACACGACCTGATGGGGGGGAAGGGCGAGCACCGTGACCCTTGGTACTCTCCCGATCCTCCCATCCCTCAACCTCATGTGTACAATAGAGGTGACCCACCTAAGCTTGAAGATTCTGCTACTTTTGCTCAATGGAAATCACTAATGAGAACTCATATGTGCAGCTCTTGCATTGAACTATGGAACATCATCGAGCATGGACTCTTTATTGGGGATCCAAACAACTTGACAAGAAGAGAGGTTTTCAACAGTCAACTCAATGCCATTGCTTTGCATATGATTCAACAAGGATTGGGAACAAAGGATTATCCACACATTGAGCACTTTAGCATTGCCAAGGAAGCCTGAGATGCTCTCACTGTGTTGTTTGTTGGAAATGAGAGTATGAGGAGGAACAGATATGATGCTCTAAGCAATGAAGCCGAAGGTTTCTACATGAAAGAAGGTGAAGATCACGAAGACATGTATCGAAGGCTCAAGACCACCGCCACCGCTTTTAGAAATGTGGGTGCCTCACATGTGGATGATGCATGGATAAAAAGGAAATATTTGAGTGCACTCATGCCTTTTGAGCCCACCGACTTGAAGAGCCTACAAGGAAGACACAACTACCATCTCATGACCTCAAACGAAGTTATGCAAGAGATGACCGCTTTCAAGGTAGCCAAGAACGCATAAAGATGCCCGTGCTCGTGCCCTCGGTATGAGCAATGTGGTCAATGTTGCTTTAAAGGCCAAAGTTGTGAACTTTGAAGATGAAGATGATAGTGATGAAGGCCTCTCCTTGGACCATCCCGATGATGTCAAGATTGCTCATAGTCAATATATGGCTTTCTATGCAAAGAACTTTTGGAAGAATCCCGCCAAGGCCAAGATGGAATTGCAACGGAGAAGCAATCCAAATGGGAAAAGAGAGAATGCCACTAGATTGAGAACTTGCTTCAATTGTGGTGACCGCTACCACTTTGTGGAAAGCTTCCCCTATGAGAAGAGAGAAGATAATGGTGGGAATATTGTGTTGAAGAAGTCTCTCAAGGCACCCTACAAGAAACCTTTCGTCAAAAAGAACCCCATCAACAAGAAATCGGGAGAAATTATCTTGATCACTCATGAAGAATACTCCTCCGATATTGATGATGATGAAGATGAGGAAGAAGAAGAAACCTCACATGGTATGGCTTCTCTAGCCACCACCTCTACTCCGACACTCTCACTCTTCGACTCTCCAAATGAGAACTCTTCCTCCAAGGACGTCACTTGCCTTATGGCAAGAGGAACGGAGACATCCTCATCATCCCACTCTACTCAATTAGATAATGATGAAATTGATGATGAAATGTCTCTTGATGTTAAAAAGGAATTAATTGCCTTTGATGAGTTCATGACTAACCTAGAAGGTGATGCTAAACTACATTTTGGGAACATCTTAGATCAACTCTCCCACACTCAAGAGCTTCTAGATGTTAGATGTAAACTTGGGCATGAACATATGATTGAACTAGAGGCGTTAAGTAATGCTCTAGAAGAAGAACAAGAGACTAGGTTGTCCCTTGAGTCAAAACTTGAAGGGCTTGATGAGGCCAATGACATTATTATTAACAAACTCATTAAAGAGCGTGATCATGCTATTGCCAAATACAAAAGAGCTAAAAAGGACAAGGTTGAGTTTGGTGTGGTTCATGAAAAACTTGCCGAGGACTTTAGCTTGCTTAACAAGGCCCACAAAGCCTTGGAGAGTGAACTCTTGTCTCTCGCAAAGTCCCATGAAACGCTTCAAACTCACTTGGCCAATATTCCTTCACCTAGTAACTTCATTCCATCGAGTAGCACGACTATCCTTGAAGAGAATGCTAGGTTGAAGGGGGAGCTTGCAAAGACCACATTTCCACAAGGTAACAAGTCTATTGATGATCTTTTGAGCAAGCAAAGGCGTAGTGGAGATAAAGGGGGCATTGGTTTTGTCTCCAAAACAAAGAAGAAGAAGGACAAGCCCGCACAAGAGACCAACAAGACCATTGTGGGAAGTAAGACCACAATTGGCAAAACTATGTCTCATGACGATTTTGCGGGAAGTGCTAACCCTCACTATGTTCTAATGCGTGATTACTATGGTGATGTGTATGCACAATATGTTGGTCCGTATGATGGTTATATTGCTTGGTCTATTTGGGTTCCCAAGACCCTTGTTGCTAACAAAAGAGGACCCATTGAAAAATGGGTACCTAAAAACTAGCTTGATCTTTTGTAGACCTATGCTTCCGGAGGTTCAAAATGGGTGCTTGATAGTGGCTGCACTTGTCATATGACCAGAAGCTCGTCTATTGCCAAGGACTTGGTGTCAAATGAAGATCAAATCACCGTCACATATGCCGACAAGTCAAAATCTACGGTAATGGGTTTCGACAAGGTAGTGGTGACTCACGACATTACACTCGTGAACGTCATGCTTGTTGAAACCCTTGGTTACAATTTACTTTCTGTCCGTGCACTTGGAAAGATGGGCTTTGCCGTCTTTATTGATAATGATATTGTGGTCCTCTTGTGGAGCAAGTCTCTCAAGGTCGCTTTCGTTGGGTACGTCGAAAATGACTTGTATGTGGTGGACTTTTCGGGGCAAGCCACTGCAGGTCCGATGTGCTTATACGGAAAGGCCGATGTGGGCTGGCTATGACACCGCCGACTAGCCCATGTCAATATGAGAACTTTGCAAAGTCTCCATAAAGAGGGCCATATTGTTGGACTAAAAGAAAATGTTTCTTTTGCCAAATATCGTGTTTGCAGGGCATGTGTTCTAGGGAAGATGCATGACGCTCCTCATAAGCCCACGAACCAAATCAAGTCTAACAATATCTTGGAACTTCTTCATGTGGACCTATTTGGTCCTCCATCTCATGCAAGCCTTGGTGGGAAGAAATATTGTTTGGTGATTATTGACGACTTTTCAAGATACTCTTGGGTTTATTTCTTCAAGTTGAAGAGTGAAACTCAAAGGACTTTTATCGACTTCATCAACTTGGTTCAATGGCAACACAATGTTCCTGTGTTGATTATAAGAAGTGACAATGGCACCGAGTTCAAAAACTACACCTTGAATGACTTTCTTAGTGATGAGGGGATTAAGCATCAGTATTCCGCCGCATACACCCCTCAACAAAATGGTGTGGCCGAAAGGAAGAACCGGAATCTTATTGAGATGGCTAGGACCATGTTGGCGGAGTTTAAATCTCCATACAACTTCTGGGCCGAAGCCGTCTCCACCGCTTGCCATGCTTCAAACCGGATCTACCTCCGCAAGAAAATCAACAAGACTCCATATGAGATACTTACCGGTAACAAGCCCAACATACCTTATTTCCGGGTGTTCGGTTGTAAGTGTTTCTATCTCATCAAAGGTGTTCGTTTGTCCAAATTCGAATCTAAAGCATTAGAGGGTATTTTTGTTGGCTATGGTCTCGAATCTCACACTTATAGAATCTATGACAAGCTCTCCGGAGTTGTCATAGAATCTTGTAGTGTGACCTTCGAAGAATATGATGGTCCCCAAGGGGGGCGTGTTGATGCTTGTGATGCAGATGTTGAAATGCCTCAGGATGCCATAGGAAGAATGGGTGTGGGTTATATCCGCCCCATTGAGGAACCCCTTATGGCGGATCGAGAAGAACTATGCTCCACTCGACTGGAGCCCTCATCTTCACAACCTCAACATGCTCCATCTACCGAGGAGGATGTTGACTGAAGCCATAGACAAGATGTGGACCCTCAACATAGTGATCATTGTGTGAAATCTAGTCAAAGGGAACGTGATCCATCTGATGGGGTGTCAAGTGGAGTCAAGTCAATTTGCCAAGTAAGATCCATCCAAGCTGTTTTGAGGGATACTCAAGTTGAGGCTAGAAGAACACTTGATCAAGACCAAGGTCAATCCGTGCCTCCCAATATAGAGAATGAATCCAATAATGATCAAGGTCAAGTTGATGGTCAAGACGAGGATCAAAATGATGAAGAGGGTCCTCCAAGAAACAACAAGGAGATCCACGCTCGTCGCGAAGCTAGAAAGGAAAGAATGTTGGAAATAAGAGACCACTCCCTCCAAAATGTTGTTGGAGATTTAAGGAAAGGTATTTCCACACGAGCACAATTGAAGAGGTTCAGTGAACATCAAGCTCACATTTCCATGATTGAACCAAAGAAAGTGTGGGAAGCTCTTGAAGATTCGGATTGGTTAGAAGCTATGCACAAAGAGCTCAACAACTTTGAGAGAAACAAAGTGTGGAAGTTAGTGGAGAAGCCAAAGGATTGCCGCAATGTTATTGGAACAAAGTGGATATTCAAGAACAAGCAAGATGAGCATGGGATTATTGTAAGGAACAAGGCTAGATTGGTTGCACAAGGTTATTCCCAAATTGAAGGCATTGATTATGGAGAGACTTATGCACCCGTGGCTCGCCTTGAGTCCATCTGTATCCTTCTTGCTTTTGCGGCACACCATAACTTTAAGTTGCAACAAATGGATGTAGAAAGTGCATTCCTTTATGGTCCTTTGAATGAATTGGTATATGTTAAGCAACCCCCGGGATTTGAGGACCCCAACTTCCCAAACCATGTCTACAAACTTGATAAGGCGCTCTATGGGCTCAAGCAAGCCCCACGCACGTGGTATGAGCACCTTAGAGAGTTATTGTTTGACCGTGGCTTTGAGGTTGGGAAAATTGATCCCACTCTTTTTACTAAGAGAGTTAATGGGGAGCTTTTCGTATGCCAAATCTATGTTGATGATATTATCTTTGGCTCTTCTAACAAAGCTTTTAATGATGAATTCTCAAAGCTTATGACTAGTAGGTTCCGGATGTCCTTGATGGGGGAGTTGAAAGTATTCCTTGGGTTTGAGATCAAGCAAGTTAGAGGAGGAACATTCTTCAATCAAGCCAAGTATACCCAAGATATGCTCAAGAGATTCAAAATGCAAGATTTGAATGGAGCCCCAACTCCCATGGCAACAAAGACTCATCTAGAACAAAATCCAAATGGTAAAGATGTGGATCAAAAGGTATACTGGTCTATGATTGGTTCTTTGCTTTACCTTTGTGCATCTAGACCCGATATTGTGTTGAGTGTAGGTGTGTGTGCAAGATATCAAGCGGCTCCTAAGGAAAGCCATTTAATGGTGGTCAAGAGAATATTTCGATATTTAGTTCATACCCCATTTTATGGTCTTTGGTACCCTCAAGGCTCAACATTCGCTCTTTGTGGATACGGACTCGGATTAGGCGGGAGACAAGGATGATAGAAAATCAACATCGGGCTTGCCAATTCCTTGGTAGGTCCTTGGTATGTTGGTCTTCTAAGAAGCAAAATTGTATTTCTCTCTCCATTGCTTGAAGAGTATGTTCTTCTTGCTAGTCGTGCACCCAATTGCTATGGATGAGGCAAACTTTAAAGGAATACGGTGTCCATTGTGACAAAGTGCCTCTTCTATGTGACAATGAAAGTGCCATCAAGATTGCATACAACCCGATTGGATCACACAAGGACAAAGCATATTGAGATTCGACATCACTTTATTAGAGATCATGTTGCTAGAGGTGATATTGATCTATCCTATGTATCAACCAAAGATCAACTTGCCGATATCTTCACGAAGCCACTTGATGAAGCAAGGTTACGCTACTTGAGGAATGAACTAAATATCGTAGATTCTAGGAGTTTGACTTGATTATCTTGCACTCTCACCTAATTCTCGACCCATGTTTGGTTTAGGTGTAGGCATGGAAATAGAAGTGCGGTCCTAATTGATTGGACTATCCCTCCCCATTATGCTAAATTAAACAAAATCATTCCTCTTAATATCATTTTGTGATATGTGAGCTCAATGATGAGTTTCGGTAATGGACCCAAGATATATCTTCGTGGTGCCAAGCCGAGTATACTCAAATATGGTGGCCTAGGACACCGCCCCCTCTCAATCGAGAGGTTGGATGTGCTTACTCATGTTTGTCACTTGGTTGTTTTGGTCTTCACTCTTATTTGCCATCTATTTGAAGTGTCTTCGTCCTTCTTAGTCTCGTGCACTCTAGTTTGGTATTTAGTTGTTTCCTCCATTTGGTTTTAGAGTGCATGTGCTTCTCAGCTCTCTTGTCTTAACCCAAGCCTCCGTACTCCCTCATGAAAACCCTCTCTCTTCCCGCACAAGAATCATCCTTGATCCCTGGCTTTGGACTCAGATGGAACCGGTACTACCGGATGTGAGAGCGGTACTACCGCACCTGGGAAGTTCCCAGGTCATGTCCTGGCAAACTTCTCCAGGAACGGTACTACCGCCCGCGTGTCCGGCCCTACCGGTAACCGGTACTACCGGTCGTAGAACCGGTACTACCGCTTCCAAGCGGTAGTACCGCTCCAACAACCGGTACTACCGGTTGACGGTTCCAGGTATATAAGGGGCGCGTGGGGAGAGGCACCCCTCAGTGCCTCATTATTTCCCACGTCCCCCTGTCTTATCTTGCCGCCATAGGAGATCTTAAAGGCCGGGATCTCTGCGCCTCCTCCCTCCAGTTCCCTTGGATTCGGCCTCCGGGCAAGCTCCCACTCCCTTCCACCGCCATGGATCCCGGTACAACCGCCCCTCCTCTTCTTGTTTAATTTCCCCATTAGATCTAGGTTTTGGCTTAGATCCGTGGAGAAATTGACTACTTGCAAGGTTGTACTACCATATTATTCCTTGTTACCGCGTAGAATCTTCAATTTAACAGTATACATTGTCAATTTGGGCCGTTCCCATCAGATCTGACAACCTGTGTGCCGCTCAACCGGTAGTACCGAAACTTTTCGGTACTCTGCTACCTGTGATACTACCGGTTATCAGGTCCGGTAGTACCGGTCCACTCTGGCCGCTGTGTTCTGCTCAAACTTGTAGATTCTCTCGGTATTGCCTTCTTGATTCTTGTGTCCTTATCTCCGTGCTTTCCTCCCTCGTGCTTTCACAGATGCAGGTGGTTCTCGGGGTGCAGGCGCTCAAGTCGACCGTGAGATTGTTGAGGAAGAGGAGTCGAGGAAGAAGTTATGCCTCGGCCTGACGCGTTCAAGTTGCCTACCACTCGAGGTGGTCGTGGGGGTCATGAAGGGCTGCAAGCGCTCGGTGGGCGTGGCGAGCCTCCCTCGCCCCCTTCCACTGGGCGTACCAAGAGTCTCAGCTCTGGGCCATCTGGGCCAAAGACACTCTCTGACATCTCTAAGGCAGAGTTTAGGGCTCTCCGTCTGGACAATGCATACTCTCACAGCAGGAGCGCGTTAAGGGCGGACAGTCTTTTCTATGATGACTTCCAAGAGCGTGTGTACCATGAGGTTCTTATGACCAATACCCAGCTGGTGGTGCCTCAGCAGTGGATTGACTTGGGCCACATTGACAAGAACTCTGACTACTTTGGTGAAGCTAAGGAAATCTTCTCAAACCTTGGTATGCTCCCCATTATGCAGTTTCAGCATGACTATGATCCCCTGCTCATCTGCCAGTTTTATGCCACTGCTCACTTCCACACTGGCCGCAATCGGAAGATTACATGGATGACTCAAGGTGCTGTCAAGGAGGCTACGCTTGCGGAGTTTGCTGCCATATTGGGGTATGAGGATCGCGGTCGGGACGTTTCTTGTGGTGTCCGCTGCCACATGCGGGAGAATCCCTCCAAAAAGGATGTTCTCCGACCTTTGTATATTCGAGGCCGTGGGATTGCTGGTAAAATCAAGGATCTCCTCCCCACTTATGACATTCTCCATCACATTTTCCGTGAGACTGTGGCTCCTCGTGCGGGCAACAAGGACGAGATACATGGCTTCTTCGTTGACTTGCTGTTCAACACCTTCCTCAACAGAGAAACCGGTCAACCTCTTGATGTGACAGACTACATTTGGAATGAGATAGTTGCCGCTGCACACACTCGGAGGGTTCCACCTTTTGCGCCTTACATTATGTCCCTCATTGTGTCCAAGTGCCCCGTCGTTACTCGGACGCTCTCCACTCGCTCTCTTGTTGTGCACAAGCCAAAGGCACTCAAGATCAAGGTTCATGCCAAACCTCGCGCTGCACCAGGTGAGGAGGATGAGGATGAGGATGACTCGGGCATCTTGTGATGGTCATGACAATGACTTTGAGATCTCTCGCCCTTAGCACGCCAAGCCCTCTTGGGCCAAAAGGATGGAGGTCAAGCTCAAGAAGATCTTCTGCTTCCAGGTTGACAACCAGAAGCGTATGTATGAGGCGCACGTGTCTACAAAGAAAGCCTGTGCTCGTCAGAAGGAGCTCATGTCTGCTCAAGGGTTGACCATCTCCGAGGGATCCTAGAACAATATCACTCCAGAGGATCAGTGGATTTCTCAGCACAGCCGTTGGGACGATGATGTCTCTTCCTCGCACCGCGCCCCACCTACATATGAAGATGAGGAGGATCTTGAGGATGAGGAGGAGGAGGAGGAGGAGTTTGATGATTGATCTTTGGGGCGTTAGCTCTGCACTTGTCCCTTTTTGGAATCTTGATGCCAAAGGGGGAGAAGTTGCACTTTAGGCACGGGTGTTGCATGGGAAGTCACAAGCTCGCTCTTCTCTTTGATCCTTTTATTGCTTGTGAACTTCGATTTCTCTCTATTCTATGTGTGAGATTACTATGTGTTTATGTCGTGTGAAACTTTGTGGTTGGATCCATCTTATGCGACTATGTGATTTATTTCTGTGGATCCATCTTGTGATGTTATGCAATACCTATTGTCTATTTATTCCTCATCACATGTTTTGGGCAAAGGTAAGTCTTCAAATGCTAGTTTCCATACTTGTGCACCTATGTTGGGTTTGTAAAATAGAGGGGGAGATTTGTATCTACACATCTAGCGGGAGTATCTTCTCTAGTTTACAAATCTCAGTTTCCTATTGTTAAAATCATCCTACAAAAGTGTATTGTCATCAAACACCAAAAAGGGGGAGATTGAAAGAGCATTTTTCTAATCCCTCTGATTTTGATGTTTGATAACAATACATTTATCGATTTAACCGTGTACTAAGTTTATCATAGGATTGACAAAAGAAGGCACAAGTCATGGCATAGCAGTTTTCCCCTTGCAAAACTTCTGTGTCAACCGGTAGTACCGGACCTGCAACCGGTACTACCGCTCGACACCGGTACTACCGGTTCTAGTACCGGTTGGCACCGATCAAAAGAGAGAAGGGTGAGTACTAGTCAGTACCAACCGGTACCACGGAGCGGCACTACCGGTCCAACCGGTAGTACCGGTATACAAGCGGTACTTGAGGCGGTCGTCTGGCTCATCGGTTCATGCATCGACTAGCACCTCCCTCTCCATTTTGGTCAGTACCAAGCGGTACTTGGGACCGATACTACCGCTCGAACCGGTAGTACTGCTGATAATGTCCGGTACTACCGCTTGGGGGTAGTACCGCAAGGGGGTACCGCCCAAGACTGAAGATTTCTGCAAGGACAAGGTCTCCACCGGTACTTGGTCCGGTACTGGACCGGTAGTATGTGGCATCCCGCAAACCACTACTAGAAAATCGCGTTGTTTTTGGTGCATTGCATCATCATTATCGCATGGCTTGTCTCTGCGCATCATCATATCATCAGCATGCATCCATTCGTTAAAACCATTTTTGCTAAAAACCCTATTTTGGTTTTCTATATTACTCGCCCCGTCTTTCTTCAAATCAATCCGGGCCTCCGGAATATTTTATTTCGTCTGGCAATATTTTGCAAACGCCCGGTTTTAATTAAATAAATTATTTAGTTAATTAGTGGGGGCAGTCGAACGGGCCAACCCGACCCGAACGACCACCCTCAGATATACAAACGGTCCACCTGCCAGCCCTACCAAATCCTAAAGCTACCCACTATCCTACCCACACCCCACCTCACCCCACCCAACCCCCTGCTGACACCTCACCTCTCCTTCCTTCCCCCTCCAATCACCCCCGCCACGGCCTCTCTCCTCACCCTCTCTCTCACCTCCCACCACACACACAACTCACACCGCCGCTGCAGACTCTGGCCTGGCCCCACCGCTGGGACCCACCAAGCGCGCCCCACGCTGGGCGCTCCCCTGCTCTTCAACCTCCTCTCCCTCTGCCCAGATGCACCCCCGCTTAGCTCTCTCTCGCGGTGAGCCCCGCCGCTCCCTCTTCCTCTCTCCTTCGCCAGGCCCACCCCACCGCCTCCTCCGCTGGCCTCCTCCAGTCCGCCCTCTCCCATGGCCTTCGCCTCCCTGCCTCTCAGGCCGTGCCTTGCCCATGGCCTCCTCCTGCGCCGCCCACCTGGCTGCTCGCGCCCTCGACCGCCTCAGGCCGCGCCTCTCCTCTCTGGCTCTCTCCTGCGCCGCCGCTCCCGCCTCATCCTTCCTCCCCGCCGCCCTCGTGAGCTTGCCGCCTGAGCTCGGCCTCGCCGGGCGTGACCCTCCCGCCACGCCGCCTTCCAGCGCCACCTCCGCCGAGCTCGGCGGCTGCTCAACCGCCCGTGGCGCTCCTGCCCACTCGCCCTCCGCCGGCCTCCTCGAGCCCTCCGCCGAAGCTTCCTTGGACCCTTCCCATTGGAGCCACACGTCGAGGCCCTGCCCACGCGGCCATAGCGACTCCCATGTCCGCCTGCCCGCGTCCGACGACGAGTCCCGTCGTGTCCCTGCAGGGGCCGCTGCCTCCTGCTGCCTGTGCCCGTCCGCCTTGTCTCCCGGTGCCTTGAGCGGCCGCCGGCGTCGGTCTCGCCATCACCCGAGGCCACCGTGTATTGCACGTATGAGAAGATCCCATCCTCTTGGTTTCCATCGGGATCTCGGCTAGTTTTACATCAAGTTAAACCAGACGGCGTCATGCTCGGCGCCCGGATGCGACAAGAGGAGGTGACCGAGCCAACCAAACCCGCGACCAGAACTCCGACATGGAACAGATGATTGATGAACCCAAGATCTTCCTCTCGACACGCCAAGACCTCCGCCACGGGTTTCGAGCACTTGGACATGGACACCGGAGACCTTCGGCTAGGGCGCCAAGTTCATTCACGGACAATGAAGCCGAACTCCAAGATCTCCGCCACAAACCTCAAGATCATCGAGAGGAACCGACGACCGGAATCGAGGATCCGATGCGACGCCAAGACCGATACCCGAATACCGAACCTGGCGTACAAGTCCTTCGACCGAAGGTCACAGATGCAACAAGTACTTCTTCCGGACGCTAAGGTCACGGACACGCTTACACTTCGCCATGGACGCCAAGTTCTGCATCCCGAACGCCAAGACCGACCCGATACACGGACCCGACAAGGTCTTCGCGACGACAAGATCGACCGCGCGGAACCAAGATCTTCGGCACGTCACGACAAGTTCTTCTCTCGTATCCGGACCTCGCCGATCCCGTCGAACCTGAGACCCGACCCCGAACCCCTCGGAGCCAAGTTCGCCGAATCCTATGTGTGACCCCTTTCTCGAGCCCTATTTTATAAATGTAATATCAATTGTTGCATATTAAGTCGTCATGCTTGCATGCATATTCATGTGGGTTTGGGGGCATTATGCCGATTCACCTAATAAGTAAATATGGGGCCCATATGCGGGCAAATCTAGTCTTATATTGGCCTCATTTAAACATGTGTAGCGAACCGGTTCCATCTGTTGCATTGCTAAACAACATTTAATTTCCGGGGAATCCAAATAACTTGAACCATCTAATTAATTGTCGGGACCCCGGTTCCACTTAATATGACCTAATTGCATCGCACCTTTGCCATGTCATCCATCATGCATGCATCATGCCGATCTTCTGCCGGGTATTAAATATTGCATCCGGTGTTTCTTCTAGTGTTTTGCTTCTTCGCGGATAAGGCCGTTGAGTTGATGTGAGCTTCGTCCCGATCTTCGGTTGAACCTTCGACAATGTTTTCAAAGCAGCATCTCCCCTTTCTACCTATCTCGACTTTTATAGTATTTACTTCCCTCCTGTTGATCTATTGCTATACGTGTTTGCGTTGCTCTAGTTTTCGTACTTTGATATCCCTTGCAGCCTTATATTGCCTTGGACACATCCTATTGCCATTGTTTGGTAGATAGTTGGACTTGGCGTCGTATTGCTTGATCAAGTCGATGTGTGTCATATGCCACAGTTGCTGATGTATTGCCGCATGTTGATGTTGGAGATGATTCTAGTTTTACTTATCATTCACTTTAATTTCTGTTTAACAACTAAAATTGAAATAAGCAGAGGCATCGGTGGGTGATAGAAAATATTTGGTTTCCGCCACTTGTGTCCGTAAGACCCAGTACTTGATACTTCCTTGATTTATCGCGCTATCCACATCCGGAGGTATATGGGACCCCCGAGCGAGCTTGATTCATTCTTATTTCTTGGGGCCACAAACTAGTTTGAGGTTTTATTTACGATCCTGTACTTATGCCATGCTACTTTCTGTATTTAAATTGTGCGAGGTACTGCACACTGTACTGTTTAGGATCATGGCACGATTCCGCGGTGTCGACAAGCCCAGCCACACTTTCGGGTTCCCATGCTCACACCGTCCCATAACCTTGAGGCCGTCTGAGCTTGCTTACTCCGCTATGGATTCTACTTAAGGGGTGGCCCCCTGAAATATTTCTGAATCCTGTGATTATTCAGTCGTGAAAGCCTCGTTGGGTTTTGATTTGGTTTTTCCGAGGTTGATCGAGCGTGTGTTGCTATTGGTGCACCCCGGCCGGGTAAAACTTTCTGAAAGCCGTGTCCGCGGATATGGACGACTTGGAGCACAGTATCTCGATCATAGACAAGCATAACTAAAGTTTATTGTTATAAATTTGACTTATAATGACTAGTAATCAGCTTCACTATAACGGAATGGATAATTAATACTGTCCACAATTGCTTGTTTGGTTGTCGCTTGCGACCATTGTACCTGACTAGTAAGTATGGCAACTACAACGGAATGGCTGAATAAAAGTACCAACAACTGCTGGGTTTATGGGTTATCTCATGTTAAATGTATCTGACTAGTAAGTGCTGCCACTATAACGGAATGGTTAACTAAAAGTATCCACTGCTTACTTTATCAAGATGATTATCTAAACCTGACTAGTAAAGTACCGCAACTATAACTGAATAAATAAAACTGCCAACTGTGTGAGTTCCTCGGTTGACTTCCTCGTTTGGTCTCGAGGGGGAAACACCAGGATGGGTTTGTTTGGTGTTAGCTGTGTTGGATCCGGATAGGTCTATCTTACCCTCTCGACGCCGCCAGGTTGTATCGAGTCTCTATAGGTTGTTTAGTGCATCTTGCCGCCGCTTGATCCACCATACCTATGTAGGCGAGGACCGCCGAATTCTAGCCTCGCTGCAATCGCCTCAAGATCGACGCCTCCTTTTTTTTCCTTTGCCCTTCGGCACCCTTTGTTTAAGCAGGTTTTGAGATCGACGTCGTTAGCGTGGTTACCCTTCCGGCTTGGCCTCGGGCAGTTATGGACGCCATTGGTTATTCTTCGGCTCTTAGCCCCATTTGCATCTTGTCCGTAGTCGGACGCTCTATCATTCTCAAGGTGATTTGGATCTTTGTATATTATAACTGTATTCCTGACTCTTTGAGTCATTATTATATATCTGCTGTGGGTCCCATCGAGGACTGTGTAATGTTATTACTTCGCTTTCCACCCGCGAAAGTGCTGGTGGCACCTTTGAATCGTTTCTATGCGGGTTTGGCGAATTTTGCTCAAACTTGCATAGGTCCGATTCTGGGTGTTACAGAGTGGTATCGAGCTCAGCGTTGCGATACCCCACAAGTCCAAATCAGAGATAACACAGCTAACGGCCGAAGTAGAGTGTCAAAACTATTTTGCAAAATCGGTTGGATAGTTCTGATCAGGTCTGATTTTACTCCTTACCCCTCTTCTATTCTTTTCTTATCTCGACGTGTTTTGAATCTGCTCTCTTATCTTTTCTTCGAGTCCAGGATTTCTCGTGGTTGGTTTTCCGTCGTACCTTCAGGGTTTCGCTTCCTTCTTTGATAACGGTGTTCTACCGTCCGGTGTTCAAGCTGCCTGATGAATCCGTCTGCGGTGGTATCATTCTTTGTTCCTTGTTTGTGCTATCCGGTGTTTTTCCGACGCGACGACATCCTCTATGCCAGATCCGAATCAGAGTCTGCATCACTCCTTTGTTTTCCGAACCTCGCTTGTCGAGATCTTCAGTCTAATTCCAAGAATGGCTGCACGCTTTTCCACTGATTGTGCGGAGTAATAGTTTGGGTGTGTGATGGATTGGCCCCCATGCCGACTACCCCTTCTATTCGCTTTTGTACATTGAAGTGGATGAGAATGCATCGGTTCCCTCTTTCTACCGGAGTTAGAGGTGGCTTTATTTGTTGATACCTCTACCTTCGACCTTTTGTTTCCGGAGTGTTCTCTCGACGATCAGGAGCAACGACCCTTTGTTGGTGGTGTCGCCGTTTTTCCAGATGAAGAAGGAACCCTCGTTAGTGGCGTCGCGAGGGTCTATACGATGCGAGAAGATGCAGATCGCCGACCTTCCTTCCGGTACCATGAGGCGGATCTCGAGGGCGAGATCCATTGTTAGTGGTGTCGAATTGTGGCATCCCGCAAACCACTACTAGAAAATCGCGTTGTTTTTGGTGCATTGCATCATCATTATCGCATGGCTTGTCTCTGCGCATCATCATATCATCAGCATGCATCCATTCGTTAAAACCATTTTTGCTAAAAACCCTATTTTGGTTTTCTATATTACTCGCCCCGTCTTTCTTCAAATCAATCCGGGCCTCCGGAATATTTTATTTCGTCTGGCAATATTTTGCAAACGCCCGGTTTTAATTAAATAAATTATTTAGTTAATTAGTGGGGGCAGTCGAACGGGCCAACCCGACCCGAACGACCACCCCCGTATAACACAAACGGTCCACCCTGCCAGCCCTACCGAAATCCTAAAGCTACCCACTATCCTACCCACACCCCCTGGCCACCTCACCCCACCCAACCCCCTGCTGACACCTCACCTCTCCTTCCTTCCCCCTCCAATCACCCCCTGCCACGTCAGCCTCTCTCCCTCACCCCTCTCTCTCACCTCCCCACCACACAACACACACAACTCACACCGCACGCGCCTGCACCCCCTGGCCTGGCCCCACCGCCTGGGACCCACCCCGCAAGCGCGCCCCACGCCTGGCGCCGCTCCCCCTGTTCCTCTTCAACCTCCTCTCCCTCTGCCCGCGTGCACCCCCGCCTCCTCTTCCTCTCTCCTTCACGGCGCTCCACCCCACCGCTCCAGCCTCCTCCGCCGAGCGCGCCTCCACCAGTCCGCCCTCTCCCAGCCGAGCCGCCTCCCGCCTCCCTTGCAGGCGCCCAGCTCCTCTGCCTCCCGCCGCCACGCCGCCTGGCTCGCCCCTCGACCGCGACTGCGCCTCTCTCCTCTCGCTCTCTCCCCGCGCCCGCCGCCTCATCCTTCCTCCCCGCCGCCCTCGCGAGCTTGCTCCGCCCCAGAGCCTCGGCTCCCTCGCCGGCGGACCCTCCCGCCACGAGCCGGCCTTCCAGCGCCACCCCTCCGTCGAGCTCGGCCGCTGCTCAACCGCCCCGCCGTGGCCGCTCCTGGCCCACCTCGCCCTCGGTCGCCGGCCTCCCTCGAGCCCTCCGCCGCAGAAGCTTCCCTTGGACCCCTTCCCACTGGAGCTCACGCCGAGGCCCTGCCACTGCCATAGCGACCTCCCATGTCCGCCTGCCCGGCTCCGACGACCGAGTCCCGCCGTGTCCCTGCAGGGGCCGTCTCCTGCTGCCTGTTGCCCGTCCGCCTTGTCTCCGGTGCCTTGGTCGCACCGGCGCCGGGTCCCCGCCATCACCCGAGGCCACCGTGTCTTGTCATGAGAAGATCCCATCCTCTTGGTTTCCATCGGGGATCTCTCGGCTAGTTTTACATCAAGTTAAAACCAGACCGACGTCATGCTCTGACGCCCCGGATGCGACAAGAGGAGGTGACCGAGCCAAATCCGAAACCCGCGACCAGAACTCCGACATGGAACAGATGATTGACAGAACCCAAGATCTTCCTCTCGACACGCCAAGACCTCCGCCACGGTTTCGAGCACTTGACATGGACACCGGAGACCTTGGCTAGGACGCCAAGTTCGCCACGGACAACTGAAGCCGGAACTCCAAGATCTCCGCCACAAACCTCAAGATCATCGAGAGGGAACCGACGACCCCGGAATCGAGGATCCGATGCCCGGACGCCAAGACCGTATACCCCGAATACCGAACCCTGGCGTACCAAGTCCTTCGACCCGAAGGTCACAGATGCAACAAGTACTTCTTCCGACGCTAAGGTCGCCGACACGGATACGCTTAACGCCATGGACGCCAAGTTACGCATCGAACGCCAAGACGACCCGATACACGGACCCGACAAGGTCTTCGCGACGACAAGATCGACCGCGCGGAACCAAGATCTTCGGCACGTCACGACAAGTTCTTCTCTCGTATCCGGACCTCGCCGATCCCGTCGAACCTGAGACCCGACCCCGAACCCCTCGGAGCCAAGTTCGCTGAATCCTATGTGTGACCCCTTTCTCGAGCCCTATTTTATAAATGTAATATCAATTGTTGCATATTAAGTCGTCATGCTTGCATGCATATTCATGTGGGTTTGGGGGCATTATGCCAATTCACCTAATAAGTAAATATGGGGCCCATATGCGGGCAAATCTAGTCTTATATTGGCCTCATTTAAACATGTGTAGCGAACCGGTTCCATCTGTTGCATTGCTAAACAACATTTAATTTGCGGGGAATCCAAATAACTTGAACCATCTAATTAATTGTCGGGACCCCGGTTCCACTTAATATGACCTAATTGCATCGCACCTTTGCCATGTCATCCATCATGCATGCATCATGCCGATCTTCTGCCGGGTATTAAATATTGCATCCGGTGTTTCTTCTAGTGTTTTGCTTCTTCGCGGATAAGGCCGTTGAGTTGATGTGAGCTTCGTCCCGATCTTCGGTTGAACCTTCGACAATGTTTTCAGGCGAGCATCTCCCCCTTTCTACCTATCTGACTTTTATAGTATTTACTTCCCTCCTGTTGATCTATTGCTATATGTGTTGTGTTGCTCTAGTTTTCGTACCCTTGATATCCCTTGCAGCCTTATATTGCCTTGGACACATCCTATTGCCTGTTGTTTGGTAGATAGTTGGACTTGCGCGTCGTAGTTGCTTTCTCAAGTGCTGATGTGTGTCGTCATATGCCACAGTTGCTGATGTATTGCCGCATGTTGATGTTGGAGATGATTCTAGTTTTACTTATCATTCACTTTAATTTCTGTTTAACAACTAAAATTGAAATAAGCAGAGGCATCGGTGGGTGATAGAAAATATTTGGTTTCCGAACGCCCACTTGTGTCCCGTAAGACCCCGAGTACTTGATACCTGTTCCTTGATTTATCGCGCTATCCACATCCGGGAGGTATATGGGACCCCCGAGCGAGCTTGATTCAGTCTTATTTCTTGGGGCCACAAACTAGTTTGAGGTTTTATTTACGATCCTGTACTTATGCCATGCTACTTTCAGTATTTAAATTGTGCGAGAGCACACTTATCTTGTTAGGATCATGGCACGATTCATGGTGTCGACAAGCCCAGCCACACTTTCGGGTTCCCGATCGTTCACAGCCGTCCCCATAACCTTGAGGCCGTCTGAGCTTGCTTACTCGTTGAGGATTCTACTTAAGGGTGGCCTGAAATATTTCTGAATCCTGTGATTGTTCATCGTGAAAGCCTCGTTGGGTTTTGATTTGGTTTTTCCGAGGTTGATCGGCGTGTTGCTATTGGTGCACCCCGGCCGGGTAAAACTTTCTGAAAGCCGTGTCCGCGGATATGGACGACTTGGAGCACAGTATCTCGATCATAGACAAGCATAACTAAAGTTTATTGTTATAAATTTGACTTATAATGACTAGTAATCAGCTTCACTATAACGGAATGGATAATTAATACTGTCCATAATTGCTTGTTTGGTTGTCGCTTGCGACCATTGTACCTGACTAGTAAGTATGGCAACTACAACGGAATGGCTGAATAAAAGTACCAACAACTGCTAGGTTTATGGGTTATCTCATGTTAAATGTATCTGACTAGTAAGTGCTGCCACTATAACGGAATGGTTAACTAAAAGTGTCCACTGCTTACTTTATCAAGATGATTATCTAAACCTAACTAGTAAAGTACCGCAACTATAACTGAATAAATAAAACTGCCAACTGTGTGAGTTCCTCGGTTGACTTCCTCGTTTGGTCTCGAGGGGGAAACACCAGGATGGGTTTGTTTGGTGTTAGCTTCAGGTTGGATCCGGATAGGTCTATCTTACCCTCTCGCAATGCCGCCATTGTATCGAGTCTCTATAGGTTGTTTAGTGCATGCCTTTGCCGCTTGATCCACCATACCTATGTAGGCGAGGACCGCCGAATTCTAACCTCGCCGTGTACTGGCCTCAGTACTGACGCTTCCCTTTTTTTTTCCTTTGCCCTTTGTCGGCACCCCTTTTGTTTAAGCAGGTTTTGAGATCGACGTCGTTAGCAGGGTTACCCTTCCGGCTTGGCCTGGGCAGGGTTATGGACGCCATTGGTTATTCTTCAGGGCTCTTAGCCCCATTTGCATCTTGTCCGTAGTCGGACGCTCTATCATTCTCAAGGTGATTTGGATCTTTGTATATTATATCTGTATTCTTGACTCTTTGAGTCGCTGTTATATATATATCTGTTCTATGGGTCCCATCGAGGACTGTTGTGTAATGTTATTACTTCGTTTTCCACCCGAACGAAATTGCCTGGTGGGCACCTTTGAATCGTTTCTATGCGGGTTTGGCGAATTTTGCTCAAACTTGCATAGGTCCGATTCTGAGGGTGTTACATAGTACCGCTTGAGTACCGGTACTACCGGTCATTTAATGCTCCAATGGCCACCTATTTCGTGGAGGGGTATAAATACCCCTCCACCTACCTTGGGACAAATCGCTCAGTACATTAAAGTCATTGACCACCATTGAAGTCCATTGGAGCCACTCAAATTCGCAAGATCTCATCATCCAACCACCCAAAGTCCTTGATCTTTTGGGATTCGAAGGAGGAGTCCCCGATCTACTACTTCACCAAAAGAGATCTTCATTTCCCCCTCATTTCATTGAGGCCCTCCTTTGCTCTAGTGTTTTGTTGGAAACCCTAGCTCGTGTTTTTGTTCTTACAAGCTTGTCTTTGATTGCTTTGACATCTTGCTTGTACTTGGGAGCCTCCGATTAAGTTGTGGATGTGTGCCCCAAACTTGTAACGGTGCCGACTTCCACCTTGAAGGTTGCCGATATAGTGGAAGGTGAATCGATCCCATTGGGGTGAGATTCATCGGAGAACAAGGGAGGCCTCTTGTGGCGTTGGTGGTTTGAAACCACCCCCTCTCCAAACGTAGACGTACTTCCCCTCAAAAGGAAGGAACTACGGGAAACAAATCCTTGTGTCTCCGCGTCCACTTTTCGGTTACCTCTATCCTTTACCGCACCTTACTTACTTGTTACCTCTTTGTGTTGTGGTAGCTCTTGCATTTTTTCATATAGGTAAATTCACCGTAGTTGCATTATCTAGAGAATTTACCTTATTGTCAAACCTTAATTTGAAAAAGAAGAAAATTTGAAGTAGCACCTATTCACCCCCCCTCTAGGTGCCCATACGATCCTTTCAACTACCTCTTCAGGTTGTATAGCTTCTTGAAGATGCCGAAGTGTGGCCTAATGGCGAGTCAACACTCATGCAGGGTAACGAAGCAAGAAAGGTGGAAGATAGAATTGGTGGACAACTGATGTAGTTGAAATCATGGAGAGGAAGAGAGAGGTCCCAAAGGACGAATGCCAAAAAACGACACAAAACTTGGTAGGAGGATTAGGAAATACATCCAGGCCCGGGAGGACGCAATCATCCTCTTTCTGCGAAATCGTCCCAGCCTGGCAGAGTTGTTGAACGTCTGCAATCTTCATGATGGACCACTGCCACCCACCATTAGTGACACGGACGCCGATAAATTTATTCTTTGTGGTGTTAGCCGCGCTCGATCTAGCATCAGCGGATTTCGGTGTCTTCCCCATCTTGGCAAGGCGACTCTTACGTTTTGCATGAATAACGGAGGAGGTAAAGATTCGGAAGCCTTCCAGCATGAGGCGAGAACTATGGGAGCGAGAGACGACACGTAAGAAGAACAAGGAAGATGAAACAGACGAACAATGAAGAATAGAAGAGGAAAATTACTTGGGCCCTTAGTGTATTAATTGATGGAAGAAGACGAAGGAGAGCCATCGATTTATAGCGTGTTATGTGTGTTGATCATTGCAGCAACCACGTGGCATCGGCCACACCGAACCATCGCTGTTATACTCTCCACTACTTGCGAAAATCGAGGAGGCACAGTTAAAATTCCTTAATTTATGCGTGACTAGTCAAATACTATTCAGATTATGGGGCCCGTAGCCATCTAGTCCCATCGATGCTGCTCTCACTGGCGAAAGTGCTCACTAATCGCATCCCAGACGTTATCCTCATTCACACCTACAGTAAAAGGTGGGTAAAGGGAACTACTCTCTCGTTCGAGTGACTAAGATTTGGTCGAGTCTACGACTCGACCAAATACTCGGGGGCTACTCCTAACAGGAGTGTTGGTCACGCACCCGAAGCACTTCCTGGTCCAGCAATTCCCCAGTTATGGCAAATACTAAGGTTGCATACCTCGACTCCTCCTTGGAATATACGATTCAACTATGGACTCGGGGGCTACTACCATAGGGAGCGCTGGCTATCATCTGATAAAGTAAGGCTACCAACTATATCTGCAAGATGAGCATCATTAAGTCTCTGCTTGAGTCTATGACTCGAACAAACACTAGGGGGATACTCCCATAGGGAGCACTGGTCGCGAACCTTATGATAAATTTATCACGATCCTTGGAATCCTTTTTGACAACATCATAAGAACTAATACTCAATCGAACAACATGGCCACTCCGCCCATCATATAAGTTGATAAGAGACAACTGCTGAGATTCCGGGGCAGAAAACAAAAAATTTCCTACTTGTAATGCCCTAACTTCCAAAGCTTTATCTAGGAGTAATGCAATAACGACTGAGTTTTCGGATGCATACACTTGTAGTCCAAAAGCGATTAATGTTCCGAGGGGAATGTGATTTATGTAGTCGTGCTCGTAGCCAACCTCAAGGTCGTGAAGCTCCTCGTAAGTCTCCTTTTCCTCCATCGTGCATCAGTTCGGCTCACGACATCCAAGATGCCCCAAATGTGGCTCCTAGAGGTTTCGTACACCTATGGTGTACTATGACAACCTGCAGCTCCCCGATCCCTGCCAGGAGTGTGGAAGTAGATCTTTGTCTTGGAATCCCTGCAGCGCAATGGCTAGCTAAAAGATGTCATCTCTTGCGTGTACAGTTCTTATGGGAATCGCACCAGCTCAACAACGATAAGGAAGAGATCGCAATCCCCATGTGCAGTTCGAAACAATGGGAACCACACACGAGGGAGAGAGAGTGAGATAATTCCCTTAGGAGACACCTCAGAAAATTAATGAATTAAATTTGTGTTTATTCCTCCCATGGGCACCCCTTTATATAGGAAGAGGGAGGCGTACCTTCCCCTTTGGGTTTCCCATGTGGGACTAAACAAGGGTGAGGTGGAGCCATAGGCCGGCCGGCCGGCCGGCCAGGGGCATCCCCACCACATGCACAGCTCAAGGCTGGCCGGGTGGACCCCTTGTGGCGGATAGGCCTTGGTCCTTGGCCCTTCCCTCTTGTGGTTTCCCTCATGGGCCATTTTCCTTTGTAAGTTTGGACTATTAGTGGAATACCCTTTCAAATTATATTTTAATATTATATTTAATATTAATTTCATTAATTAATATGTAAATACATATTACAAAATCTGATTTGACCAGAAACACCTTTTGGTTCCCTTTCAATTTCCTCCAAACGACTTCAGAACTTCCTGGAACGATTCTGGTTCTCTCAAAAAACTTTTCCAGTTTCCTTTTCTCCTTTTTAGTGATTCTAACTTACAGAGGATCTCTAGATCATCGTACCCTTAAGCGTATTTCCCCATGGCTCAAGAATGATCTACATGATCAATAGCAGGACTGGGATGCCCATAGTGACACATGTGCATTCTAATACGTAGGAAACGTATCTATAATTTTTGATGCTCCATGCTTGTTTAGTATCTACTTTGATTTTCTTTGTCTACACTTTGAGGTGATTTTTACATGTTTTCTGGTACTAACCTATTAACAAGGTGCCACAATGTCAGTTGTCTGTTTTCTGCAGTTTTTGGTTTCAAAAAAGTTAGTAAAGAAATATTCTCGGAATTGGACGGGACAAACGTCAAAGTCATTTACTTTCCGTGGGGAACAAGAAGTCCAGAGGGGAGCCGGAGAGGTGGGCTAGGGCGCCCAGATCCCCCTAGGCGCGGGTGGGCCCTGCCCCGCGCCTAGGAGGGGTGTGGGGCCCCTGGCCGCCGCCTCGGCCTCCCCCTTCACCTATAAGAAGTCCTCGATGCAGAAACCCTAAGCACCCGATCAAATCTCCACGAAACCGTCTGTAGCCGCCGCCACCATCGTCCCTAGATCGGGGGGATCTGAAGTTCTTCCCGGCACCCTGCCGGAGGGGAGATCATCCCAGAGGCCTTCTCTCCGGTATGATGCGTGAGTAGTTCCACCTTGGACTATGGGTCCATGTAGTAGCAAGATGGTTGTATCTCCTCCTTGTGCTTTCATGTATAGATCTTGTGAGCTCCGTTCATGATCAAGATCTGATCTATTTGTAATCATGCATGTTGTGTTTGCGGGGATCCGATGGATATTGAGATTATTATGTTGGTTTGATTAATGGTTTTGTCTTTATGATTCTATCATGTCTATGTTGTTTGTGATCTTGCATGCTCTCCGTTGTTAGTAGCTATCTTGGCCAAGTAGTTGCTAGTGACTCCAAGAAGGAGTATTTATGCTCGATAGTGGGTTCATGCCTCTAGTTTCCAAGGGAAGTGACAATAATCTCTTCGGTGTAGATGTGTTGTTGATACTAGGGAGAAAACAATGGTCTCTTGTTCATGGAACATGTGGACTGTTTACCTTAGACACTTTTCTTAAAGAAGTTTTCTGTTGCTTGCAACTTAATATTGGAGGGGGTTCGGATGATAACCTGAAGGTGGACTTCTAGTCATAGATGAAGTTGGATGGCGGTCTATGTATCTTGTTGTATTGCCCAATCGAACCTCATAGGATATTTTTGACTAGTAATTGCATTGTTATGCCTTGCTCAGTTCCTGTCAATTGCCCTGCTGTAATTTGTTTACCCTTCATTCCATGTTGTTTATCTAAGGAGAGCACCTCTAGTGAACTCTGGACCCCGGTTCAATCTTTACTATTGATACATCTTCCACTACTACTTGTTTACTTGCTACAAACCATTACCTTCCACGCTATATGTTTAATCCTTTGTTACAGCAAACCGGTGAGCTTGACAACCTCACTGATTCATTGGGACAAAGTCTTGAGTTTGTGTTGTGCAGGTTTCCACGTTGCTTGCAACACCTTTGGGACGTTTCCTTCCTCCTTCAGGTTCGATAACCTCGGTCTCTACTGAGGGAAACTTGATGTTGTGCTCATCACACCTTGCTCTTGGGGTTCCAACGAAGTGTCCCACGTCAACACTGGGTGCACGCATCAAGATTTCTGGCACCATTGCCGGGGAGGCTAAGGACGTCTTCACAAGGGGAGTCCTCCACTTACTTTCTCTTTACTTTGTTTTTAGTTTGCTTTGTTTCTTTTGCTTGGTTTTGTTTGCCTCTTTCCAAAAAACCCCAAAAAATTAGTCTAGTTTGGTTTGCTTTCTTTATTCAAAAATACAAAAAAATTAGTTCCTGCTCTAGCTGTTGCTCTTGTTTTTGGCTTGCCCACCTTTGCCAAAATGAACTCTGCTGAGAACACCAAGTTGTGTGACTTCACTAGCACCAACAACAATGATTTCCTTAGCACTCCTATTGCTCCACCTTCTCCTGATGCTACCTTTTATGAAATTAAGCCTGCTTTGTTGAATCTTGTGATGAGAGAGCAATTTTCTAGTGCTGGTTCTGATGATCCTGCTACCCATCTCAATAGCTTTTTTGAACTTTGTGAGAAGCAAAAATATAAGGATGTAGATGGAGATATTATTAAGCTCAAGATTTTTCCATTTCTCCTTGAGAGGAAAAGCTAAAGAATGGTTGCTTTCTTTGCCTAAAAATAGTATTGATTCTTGGACTAAGTGCAAAGATGCTTTTATTGGAAAATACTATCCTCCTGCTAAGATTATATCTATTAGAAGTGACATTATGAAATTTAAACAACTTGATAGTGAACATGTTGCTCCAGCTTGGGAAAGAATGAAGTCTTTGGTTAAGAATTGCCCTACTCATGGACTCAGTGCTTGGATGATTATCTAGACTCTTTATGCAGGTTTGAACTTCTCCTCAAGAAATCTGTTGGATTCAGCTGCTGGATTTACTTTTATGGGCCTCACTTTGGGTGCTACAACAAGGCTCCTTGATAATATGATGGTTAACTACTCTGAATGGCATGCTGAGAGAGCTCCACATGGTAAGAAGGTAAATTCTGTTGAGGAAACTTCCTCTTTGAGTGATAAGATTGATGTTATTATGGCTATGCTTGTTAATGGGAAACCTCCTCTAGATCCTAATAGTGTTTACTTAGTCTCTTTGGTTGCTCAAGAAGAGCAAGTTGATGTGAACTTCATTAGAAACAACAATTTCAACAACAATGCCTATAGGAATAATTTTGGTAGCAACAACAATTATAGGCCTTATCCGCCTAATAATGGCAATTCCTATGAAAGCTCTTACAATAATGCTAGAAGTGCCCCCTCTGGACTTGAAGTCATTCTCAAGGACTTTATTAGCAAACAAACCACTTTCAATAAGACTATAGAGGAAAAGCTTTTAACTGTTGAGAAAAATATATCCTCTTTGTCTGAAGCTCAGTCTTCCTTGGTTAATAAAATGGCTGCTAAACCTGAAACTATGGAAAATACCTTTGCTACTTCTCATGCCATACAAATTACTATTGATGAAAATGTTAGGCTGTTAGCTCAACTTCATGCTAGGTGGGAAATGGAAGCTTAAATTGATAGAAACAATAGTGTGTGCACCATCACCACTAAACCACAAGTAGTCCCTATTCCTCCTCCTACTATACCTAATCCTATTGAGCCTACTACTAGTGATGCTAAGTTTTATTTTGATATAGATGGTTGCAATTACTCTGAAGTGATTATGTTTCTACAAAATCTTGCTAGAAGTCCTGATGCTAGTGATATGCATGTTTCTTTCACTAAACACATTACAGATGCTCTTGTTAAGATTAAGGAAGAGAAGATAAAACACAAAGCTTATATTCCTAGGAAAATAGAAGATAGTTGGGAACCCATTATTAATATACAAGTGAATGACTTTGATCTCAAAGCTTCATGTGATCTTGGTTCTAGTGTCTCTATTATGCCTAGGAATATTTATGAAATGCTAGATTTGCCACCATTAGAAGATTGTTATTTGGATGTCGCACTCAATGATAATGCTAAGAAGAAACTCATGGGGAGTATTAATGATGTTCTCATTATGGTTAACAATGCTTATGTCCCTGTTGATTTCTATGTTTTGGATGTTAAATACAATACTTCTTGTCCTATTACTTTGGGAAGACCTTTTCTTAGAACAGTTGGTGCCATCATTGATATGAAAGAAGGTACCATTAAATATCATTTTCCATTCAAGAAAGGTATTGAACACTTCCCTATGAGGAGAGATAAGTTCCTTTTTGCTCCTCCTTTGAAAGGAAGATTTTATGTTAATGCTTCTTCATTTGAAAATACTTGATTCTTCTTGTTTCTTGTGCCTAACTTAAAGGCGTTAAAGAAAAGTACTTGTTGGGAGATAACCCAAGAGTTTCCTTGAGTCTTGGAAGTTATTACTTCAATAACTACTTCTTCTTATCCTTTTTTGTTTGCTTTTTGTGCCAAGAATGACCTCTAATGAGAGGGAAGTAAGATTTGGAGAGTTGCTGTCCCGAAACAGATTTCTGTCCTCCACCAAAAATATTCGTGATGAGTCTCTGTAACCCTAATTGATATCAAAATTTACGAATAAATCCCCCAGTATGTTATATAACTTTAGTTAGTACAACACTTTTGGATTTGAGCAACAGAAGGTCTTCTAAAAAATCGGTTTCTACCTACTGGTCTGTTTTGACAGATTTCTGCCATTATTTGCATTTGCTTCTTATTGATTCCTTTTTGAGTTCTCTTTAGGTGAATTGAGCTTTTTGAAGGATTTAATACAGTAGATTGTGTTTTTGTTGAAAATCCTTGCTGTTTCAAAGCTTTTCCAGAGGTCTAATATCTTTTGAATACACTAATGTTGCTAATGAAGATTGTGTGAAGTTTTGTATGAAGAAAAAAAATTCAGGTGTAGAGAGAGAATGATGAAATGAGATGAAGAATGGAAAGAAGCTAAAGCTTGGGGATGCCACCATGGTGTCACCCCAAGAAATATCTAAGAGGTACAAGCGTCAAAGCTTGGGGATGCCCAAGGCAACCCCTTCTTCATCAATAAAAAGCTCAGGTCTGTGTAGACACTTTGTTTTTATTGTTTCATGCATAGCTGTGTTGTTCTTGGAGCGTCTTAGTTTTCATTTTTGGTTTTCGGTTGATTATTTTGCTTGAGTAAGTAGGTTGATCACAACACACTTCTTTTGGAGGGATACACACTCTGTTTTCTTTACCTAGAACACTCTAGTTTTCATTTTTATTGTTTTATGAGTGTTCTCTTTTGCTAGCACTGCATTTAGCCTTAGTTTTCTTGTGCTTTCATCTTAGAACTTTTTAGTTGTTCTTTGTGGATTTTTGAGACAATCTCACTGATCTTTATTGAGTATTATCTTTCTGAGTTGTTTCAAATAAGTTGTTTGGTGTTGGAAAGAGTAGAAATCTTCATGCTTAAGTGGTACAAAAGGGAGCTTGCATTGACTGTGACTTAGAATTTAGCATAACATGCTTAGTGTTTTTTTGACCTTATGCTTAGTGATTATTGCTGTAGCATGTCTTGTTCCAAGCAATTGGGATTGCTTAGTGTGCCTTGAAAGAATTATGCGTTGTTTTAGCATACAAAAGCATAGTATTGTGGTATTCTCCTTTGATGCTTCGCTTGGGTTGACTTGCACATGCTCACACCATGTTATGACTATCAACAAGTCACCATAGCCTCTATGATCATTTAGTACTTGACTTGTAGTACCACTCTATGCTTTGATTAGTAATGTTTTGTTGCTTTGCATGATTATGGCCATTATTGCTCTCTTAGTTGGTTGCTCCCAGTCTTTTGCTAGCCTCCACTTGTATGAGTAAGCTCTACTCATGATTCCAACTCCCAAGAAACCAAGTTATTCCAAAGTGTCCACTATAAATTCCTATGCATGGTGTGTTACACCATTCCAAGTATATTCTTGTTTTCAGCTATCTTCCAATTAAAAAATATTTTGTTATGTGAGAACTTAGTGATTAAAGCCCTCACAAACTTGATGGCACACTTTATATTACTTTCCCCTAATAAACTTGAACCATTGTGTCATCTATTTTGTATATGCTTGCACTTATACTTTGGAATTAGCAGAATCGTGCTGTCACGAGGAACGTTTTCAACATTGCACTTGTACTCTGTACTTAGTTGATATCATGCTCTTTTGTCTATGGATGTCACCGGTGTGAAATAAAAAGGAAACTTGTAAGTCCATGGAGTTTGTATCCTGTGTTAGAGAAACGCCTGGACCGCTAGCCTAAGCCATGCCTAATTGATGACCCACAAGTGTAGGGGATCGCAACAGTCTTCGCGATTAGTATTACCCAGTTTATTGATTCGACACAAGGGGAGCCAAAGAATACTTGTAAGCCTTAACAATTGAGTTGTCAGTTCAGCTGCACCTGGAAATAGTTCTTGCTCACAGAAGTTTATCAGTAGCAATAGTTTGTAGTAGCAACAACAAAGCAACAGTAACAGTGAAACAGTAGCAATAGTAATAGTAATGGTAACAGTAGGATTCGAGTGTAGTAGGCATAGGGATGGATGGATGGGCGTTGCATGGACGAGTCTAAACATGTAACTTCAAGATCTAGGACATTGCAGATAAATAATAACAAGCATCCAATTAATAAACAATTCTAGGCATGTGCTCCAAATATAGTCATACGTGCTCGCAATGAGAACTTGCACAACATCTTCTGTCCAGCCAGCCCGTGGCAGCAGGGCCTCTAGGGAACTACTGGCAATTAAGGTGCTCCTTTTAATAGAGCACCGAAGCAAAGAATTAACACTCCGTGAAAACATGTGATCCTCACACCACAGCCATCCCCTCCGGTTGTCCCAATTATTGTCACTTTGGGGCCTTTGGATCTAAACAATGATATGTGTACACAACTTGTAGATAAGATCAAAAAAATACTATCATAATGATTCAATAATAAGTTCAGATCTGAGATCATGGCTCTCGGGCCCTAATGACAAGAATTAAGCAGAACAAGTTTTAACACAGTCAAATAGCACAAGAGATACTAGGCACTATGCCCTAACAATCTTATTCAATTACATGATAGAACTCATCCAATCCCTACCATCCCCAAGCCTACATCGGGGGATTACTCACTCTTGGATGAGGGAAACATCGATGGTTGATGGAGATGCGTTTGGTGATAACGATGGCGATGATCCTCTCCAAATTCCCCGTCCCGGCAGGGTGCCAGAACAAAGTTTCTAGATCCGAATCTTGGTTTCTCGTGGCGGCGGCGGAGAGGAACTCTTTCTGGAAAACTATCAAACCCCCCCTGAGTTTTTAGGTTAGAAGGCAACTTATAGGCGTGGAGGGAGGCCGAGGAGATGCCTGGGGTGGCTAAACCCCCTCCAGGCGTGGGGTTAGGTGGGCCCGTGCCTGGGGTGGGTCTGGGCCCCCCAGGCCACCTCTCTGTCTCCCCTTCTGGCTCTGTGGATCTTCTGGTGAGAAATAGTTTTTGGCATATTTTTCAGGATTTTTCCTGATAGTTGATTTTCTGTACAAAAACAAGACACCAAGGTAATTCTGCTAAAAACAGCGTTAGTCCGTGTTAGTTGTATCCAAATCACACAAGTATAGAGGAAAAACAATAGCAAAGTGTTTGATAAAGTAGATACGTTTTGGACGTATCAACTCCCCCCAAGATTAGCTTATTGCTTGTCCTCAAGCAATTTAGTTGAAAACTGAGTGCGATAAAAGATATTTCACGAACACTTTGCTTCATATGATGTAAATATTCTCAGCACAGGAGTAGATGCTTAGACAATTCATAATAAAGAGTATGCAACTAAGTCTACTCAATAGTCATTGCAAGCTATGAATAGGAACCACCTCAATAATAATAAGTAGCATGAAACATAAGCATAAGCAACATTGGAATGCTCATAATAAGGTATGATAGAGTGATATCTCGCTTGCCTTTGTTTGAAGAGCACAATATAAATGCCAAGGAACCTCTGAAGTTCACATGAATACTAGAAGTAAGGATATCAGAGATACAAGCATCAAAGTCATGACATAATTAACCAAGTTTTGGAACAAACACTATAATGACAACTATGCTCTCAAGAAGGTGCTCATAGAATAAGTGGTGACTCAACAAAGTTGTGAAAACTGTTTTTGTGAAGGTTTGAAAGGCTTCCTAATGCTGAAAGGAAGGTACTCATTAGCTTTGAGCTCTCATTGCCCTTATCATAGGAATCTTCATGTGGTTAAGGTGAAAGTGAGGTCCACTCTGAATCATATGCTTGACAGACCATAGACTGGAAATCCCAAGTCCCTTGAGTACGAGGGTTGCTCCGCATGCTACTCAACTTTGGTCACCTGAAAGTTCTTGTCATTGTAAATACATGCATATCATCGAGAACCGCCAAAGGGGTACCCCTTGCACATGGTACATGAGCTTTCCCATAACCAAAATGACAAGGCAAGCAGACAATGAGCATCTCAGCAATCTTTTTATTTACCATATGCATAGCTTTTTATTGAGGATGCTTCATAGATGCTCATTATAGTGATGCTTCAAGTTTCCACCATGATTAAGCATGGCTTAGGCTAGTGGCCCAGGCGTTTCTCTAACACAATGTATAAACTCCATGAACTAACAACTTCCCCTTTTATTTCACATTGTCGACATCCGTAAACAAAAGAGCAAAGTATCAACTGGATGAGATATCCAACAGGTGTTGAAAGCGTTCCCCGTGACAACATGTTTCTGCTGACTCCCAGCATATAATAAGCAAGCATATAACTTTCATGGACTAGTCACAATGGTTCAGAATTATTAAGCGCAAGGAATAAAGTGTGCCATCAAGTTCGTGATAGCTTTACTAACTAACTTTCTCAAAACAGACAAACATTTTATTTTGGAAGAAAACACGGCATATGGAATATGCACTGAAATAGAAAATGATGTTAATAGGTAGGTATGGTGGACACAGTTGGCAATATTGGTTTGGGGAGTTGGAAGCACATGTAGAGCAGATACTCAGTGCAAGTGAAGGCTAGCAATAGAGAGGGAGCGACAAACGAGAGAGCAATAGCTGTCATAATCATGCTTGCAGCAAAACAGGACTAACTATGGCATGAAAGTGATACAAGAGCTCTGAGGCGAAATAAATCATCGAGGCTTACTGACTATTGATTAATCATATGCATGCGTGAGCATGTGCCCAGTCGATTCACATGAATAGTCAGAGGAGGATACCACAATATCATACCAAAGTATGAATAAAACAATGCAAGCAAACATTCATATGACATGCTACAAACTATTAGCAAGCTGGAGCTAATCACAGACAAGAAAGAACTACTAAGCATACATAATGACATACACCTTACACAAACAGGCTAAGCATGCTCACAATGATGAGTATATGTATAAAAATGAAACAAATAGAGTTCGTTACCAACCTCTTACCACACCTCGAGTTGTCTTAATCTTCATTATTGCCCTTCACTTGTGTGACTTGAATAATTAACATGAAACCAAAACCACTAAGGACGACTGAACCCTGCAAAGAACTCACAAAACCAAAGAAGAACAACAAATATTTTTGGTGTTTTCATTTTTTTCGAAACAAGCAAACAAAGAAAAATCAAACAAAAACAAAGCAAACCAAACAAAGCAAAATATTTTTGGATTTTTATTTTAAGGCAAACCGAAGCAAAGAAACAAAGAAACAAACCAAGAGAAACAACGGAAATATTTTTGGTATTTTTGGGTTTTCGAGAAAGAAGCAACAAGAACCAAAAAGAAAGCGAAACAATGGATATACAAAGAACCGACCGAACATGATATATATATGAGTGTGATGTCGGTATACCTCCCCCCAAGCTTAGGCTTTTGGCCTAAGTGGGGCTTAATCCCATGGTGCCCAAGTACATGCACCTCCATAGTATGTCGAGGAAGCTCCCTCGTCCTGGTACGAGCTTGAGGCCTCCCCTGTATAATGTAACACGGGGTCATATGCGGGCGCTTCCTCCTGATTGTGCCCGTGGAAGTTGAGAGAGCGCAGCTTGTCATCCATTCCGCCTTCGTGCGTGACCAAGGACCTTGAGAAATACTGAACAAAGTGGTTTGGGGTAGAGGGATCTCTCTCTCTTCCCCGTCAGTAAACAACATTCTATAAACCAAGTTCTCAAGAGTAGAGCTAGACGTGAAAAAGTGGTGCGCCTTCATGGCAGCAAGACCAAGCCTCAGAGGATCCAAAATTGTATCATGTGGATCAACAGCAATGTCCAAGGCAACAGCGATACGAGTAGCAATAATTCCCCCATAAATGGGTCCCTTAGAAGCTAAACGACGAGCAATGAGGGAACCGAGATTATACTTATCCTCACCATAGAGCGCAGCATCTAAGAAGGCCAATTGATTGGAGATATTACTAGTGTTCTCCGTACCAAGAACACCGGTGGTAAGATAGTAGGCAAAGTACTTGATGGCTGGAAGTTGAATATCCTTTATCTTTCCTCGTTGATCTTTGCGGTCATCATCATTAGTTATTCCCAGGTATAGTTCCAACAAATCAGCGGGTAGAGCTATAATCTTCTTTGATGACCCAGTTGTACCAAGTCCCAGTGCCTTGCAAAATTTCTTCAATGTCATAGAATGAGCCCTGCCATAAAGTCTGAAGGACACATAAGGATTGAACAAACTATTGGTAAAGGAGAAACTCTCCACAAATGTTTTAGTAAGTAAAGCATATTGTGCACTCTCATCCTGCATGAAACTTGTTAGACCAGCCCTCTCAATCAAAGCCATGAAATCATTAAGAATCCCAGCAGCTCGCAAGAAAGTTTGACAAGGAAAGGTGGAGGGGTGTGCATCCCCTTCATCTCCCTTGTCACCAAACCATGGAGTGATGAGATCCTCATTGTATGAGGGTCTAGAACTGGTGGATGACCTTGGAAGCCTTGCCCTTCTAGGTGCATCACTCTCAAATATGTCACCAAAGGTGTGGTGGTCCATGACTTCCCTATTCTGAATTTTTTAAACAACCATCAAACCAAGTGATTTCTAAGTTGATAAATGATGAGCAACTACTATAGGAACTTGCTATAGGACTACACATGCATCAAAACAAAGTTTCTAAGCGAAGAACAAGCATGCAGGCTCAAACAACCTGTCACCTATAGCAGTAAAATACTCAAGATACAATCTACCAATCACAAATCTAATTGGACAAGTGGAGAAGGCACATACCAAGGAGCAAACCCTCCAAAAATCAGCACTTGAGATGGGCTGAAAAAGTAGATCAAAAATCGTGAGCAAGAACAGCAAGAAATCGACCTTGAGCAGGTTTTCTTGTGTTTTTCGGGAGAGAGAAAGAAGGTGGCTTTGAGGTGGCAGCCTGGAGGGGCCCAGGTGGGCCAGACCCCCCTAGGCGCCACTAGTGGTGGGCCCGTGCCTACCACAGGTGTGGTGGCCTGGGGTGGCCCCCTAGGTCACCTCTAGTGCCTCTCTACCCCTTTTTTCAAGGAAAATTTTATTTTGAATTTTCTGGGATTTTTCAGGAAACTTTATTTTTGGCCAATTTTCAGGGTATGAAAATTGATTTTCTCGCAGAAACAGTTTTTTCAGAAGAAGCAAAAGAAAACCAAAATCCAAACTATAGGAGCTCTAAGAAACTCAAATAATCAGACAACTAGAAAAACTAAAGCTAAAGCAAAGACTATGAAGGAGAAAGGAAAAAGAAAACAAGTATAACCACAATGGAAACATTATTTTGTTTATAAAAATCCTTTTGTTAACAAGGTTGATCAAGTCTTGTTACCAAAACAATCTTATATGAAACAAAAAATTTCATTCCACAAGGTGATTATGTTACCTCATACTTGATAGCAATGGTCCCAATCATAATAGTTTCAAAATTTTCTTATGGAATGGGACAATATATTTCTCCAACCTTGATGCCTTCCATATTTCAATAGAATTCAGGCAATAGATCTTAACAAACTTCTTGGGGAAATAAACATTATGCTCTTTGTCATTAATATTGAATGTTAATTTTCCTTGATTACAATTGATGACAACACCTGCAGTATTAAGAAAAGGTCTCCCAAGAATAATAGACATATTATCATCTTCAGGCATTTCAAGCACAACAAAATCAGTTAAGACCATGCAATTATGAGCAACTTGAATAGGAACATCCTCACATATACCAATAGGAATAGTAGTTGACTTATCAGCCATTTGCAAAGATATATCATTTGGTATCAACTTTTCTAGCTGGAGTCTCTTGTAGAGAGAAAAAGGCATAACACTAACTCTAGCTCCCAAATCACACAAAGTAGTTCTAACATAATTATTCTTAATGGAGCAAGGAATAGTTGGTATACTTGGATCACCAAGTTTCTTTGGAACCTTACCATTGAAGGAGTAATTAGCAAGTAGAGTAGAAATCTCTTCATTAGAAATCTTCCTTTTATTAGAGACAATATCCTTCATATAATTTGAATAAGGAGGCAATTTAATAGCACCAGTCAAAGCAATTTGCAAGAATAAAGGCTTCATCCACTCACAAAACTTGTTGTAGTGTTCTTCCTCCATTGACTTGTGTTTCTTACCTGGAAAAGGCATAGGTTTCTGCACCCAAGGTTCTCTCTCTTTACCATGTTTATTAGCAATAAAATCTTCCTTTGTGTACCTAGTGTTCATAGTGTGCTTCTCAGGTTCTTCCTCACCTTCCTCCTTATCAGGAGCATCATTATTATTACCACTCTCAGTTTCAGCATCAGAGACAGATATACTATTAGGATCTACAGCAGGTTCAAGTGGTTCCACAACTACTTTATGTTTCTTTTTCTTCCTCTTACGAGGACTACCACTATCTTCACCTTGTTGGGAATCCTGCTCTATTCTTTTAGGGTGTCCTTCAGGATATAAAGGATCTTGAGTAGCTGCACCACTCCTAGTTCTAATTCCATAAGCATGTTTATTTCCCGAAGCATTAACTAGCATATCCTTTTGTACCTTAGCAAGTTGATCAAGTTGAGTTTGAACCATTTTAAAGTGTTTACAAAGCATTTTAATATCATTAGAAGTTCTCTCCACAATATCTTTCAACTCATGGATAGCTCTAGAGTTTTCCAATAAATGATTCTAAACTTGTTTATTAAAATTACCTTGTTGAACAATAAATGTGCCAAGTTCCTCTAAGCATTGATCAGGAGGCTTACCATAAGGAATATCACCTTCATTAAATTGGAGAGAGTGTACCTCAATAGTAGATGAGTGGGTAATTGTCTTACATAATTCTTCTATAAGAGGTAGATTCTTCACATCTTCAGCTCTAATACCTTTCTCCTTTAGACACTTCTTAGCTTCCTTCATTACTTCATCATTTAATGCAATAACTCCCCTCTTCTTTGTTGTTGGTGTTGGAAGTGGTTCAGGAACATCTGGTTCAGGAGTAATAGGCTCAGGTGTATTCAACTCAGTTGAAGTCCAATCATCATAATTCTTGCTTATCTTGGTCATTAATTCTTCAGCATCTGTAGGAGTCATTTTCCTAAAAACACAATCAGCAAAGCTATCTAGGTATGTCCTAGAATCATTAATTAGTCCATTATAATAAATATCAAGAAGCTCATTCTTAGGCAATGGACATCCAGGATGTGCATGAATCAAGGAACATAATCTTTTCCATGACTCAGGCAATTTCTCTCCTTCTCCCTGTTTAAAATCAAAAAGTCTCTACAAAGCAACATGTCTAGCACTGGGAGGAAAATATTTATGGAAGAAAGAAGCAATCAAGCAATCAGGGCTATCAATGGAACCAAGAGGTAATCTATTAAACCAAGCCCTAGCTTCTCCTTTTAGTGAAAAAGGGAAGATCTTAGCAACAAAGTACTTGCGCATCTTAAAATCATCAGAGAACAAAGAACTCATAGTAGTAAGCTCATTCATATGAGCCACAACACTCCCATTTTCAGTCCAACAAAAAGGTTCTTTCTCAACAATATCTAAATAAGACAAATCAAGATAGAAATCATAATCTTCATCTTTAATATCTATGGGAGAAGTGAAAAACTTAGGATTAGAGGATAACTTAGGCATAATAGTACGTCTAGCAAGGAGACTCTTCATAGCACTAGTACCATGTGTGTTTTGGCACTCTTCAACAAATTCATCAGTGAACTCAATGTAACCATCATTAATATCATAACTCTCACTAGCCTTAGGTGAGCTAACAGGTGTAACAGTGTATTCACTAGGAGTTTCGGTATTTCCTAGACTAGCCATAGTAGCATCTAGAAAAGGACATAATGAACCACTCGCATCAAGCACAGTAGAAGTAACATCATGAGAATCAAAAGCAGTTTCAGATTCAGCAGTAGTAGCAGTGTGTGTAGCATGAGTATGTGGTGGTGGTGTGACAAGCTTACTTATAACAGATGGTGAATCAAGAGCAACAAAGGTGTTTAGGACTGTACCTCTTCTTGTAGTGGATGGTAAAATAGGGAACTTTCCATCACGAGACTTCCCCATGATGAAAGGAGTAGCAGTGAACAATAATAGATCCAAGTGAACTTACAAATAAAGATATGCTCTCCGGCAATGGCGCTAGAAAATAGTCTTGATGACCCACAAGTGTAGGGGATTGCAACAGTCTTCGCAGGTAGTATTACCCAATTTATTGATTCGACACAAGGGGAGACAAAGAATACTTGTAAGCCTTAACAACTGAGTTGTCAGTTCAGCTGCACCTGGAAATAGTCCTTGCTCATAGAAGTTTATCAGTAGCAATAGTTTGTAGTAGCAACAGCAACAATGAAACAGTAGCAATAGTAATAGTAATAGTACTAGTAGGATTCCAGTGCGGTAGGCATAGGGATGGATGGATAGGCGTTGGATGGACGAGTCTAAACATGTAACTTCAAGATCTAGGGCATTGCAGATAAATAATAACAAGCATCCAAGTACTAAACAATCCTAGGCATGTGCTCCAAATATAGTCATACGTGCTCGCAATGAGAACTTGCACAACATCTTCTGTCCAGCCAACCCGTGGCAGACTACTGGCAATTAAGGTGCTCCTTTTAATAGAGCACCGGAGCAAACCATTAACACTCCATGAACACATGTGATCCTCACACCACAGCCATCCCCTCCGATTGTCCCAATTATTTTCACTTTGGGGCCTTTGGATCCGGACAATGATATGTGTACACAACTTGCAGATAAGATCACAAAAAAATACTATCATAATGATTCAATAATAAGTTCAGATCTGAGATCATGGCACTCGGGCCCTAGTGACAAACATTAAGCACAACAAGTTGCAACAAAGTCAAATAGCACAAGAGATACTAGGCACTATGCCCTAACAATCTTATTAGATTATATGATAGAACTCATCCAATCCCTACCAACCCCAAGCGTACAGCGGGGGATTAATCACTCATGGATGAGGGAAACATCGGTGGTTGATGGATATGCGTTTGGTGATGACGATGGCGATGATCCTCTCCAAATTCCCCGTCCCGGCAGGGTACCATAACGGAGTTTCTGGATCCGAATCTTGGTTTCTCGTGGCAGCGGAGCGGAACTCTTTATGGAAAACTATCGACCCCCCCTGAGTTTTTAGGTCAGAAGGCAACTTATAGGCGCGGAGGGAGGCCAAGGAACTGCCTGGTGTGGCCAAACCCCTTCCAGGCGCGGGGTCAGGTTGGCCCGCGCCTAGGGTGGCTCTAGGCCCCCCAGGCCTCCTCTGTGTCTCCCCTTCTGGCTCCGTGGATCTTCTGGTGAGAAATAGTTTTAGGCATATTTTACGGGATTTTTCCAGATAATTGATTTTCTGCAAAAAACAAGACACCAAGGTAATTCTGCTGAAAACAGCGTCAGTCCATGCTAGTTGTATCCAATTCACACCAGTATAGAGGAAAAACAATAGCAAAGTGTTTGAGAAAGTATATACGTTTTGGACGTATCACTAATCATGGTGGAAACTTGCAGCATCACCATAGTGAGCTATCTATGAAGCATCCTCAATAAAAAGCAATGCATATGGTAAATAAAAAGATTGCTGAGATGCTCACTGTCTGCTTGCCTTGTCATTTTGGTTATGGGAAAGCCCTTTACCGTGTGCAAGGGGTACCCCGTTGGCGGATCTCAATGATATGCAAATACTTAAAATGACAAGAACTTACAGGTGACTGAAGTTGAGTAGCATGAGGTGTTGTCATTGTATTCAAGGGACTTGAGATTGCCAACTTATACTTCGTCAAGCATATACTCCATCTTTGTTCACTATTACCTTAATCACTTCAAGATGCTTATGATAGGGGCAATGAGGGCTGAAAGATAACAAGTACCATAACTTTTGGAAGCTCTTTTTGAAACTTGAAATCCCTGATTCCCTTTACGAAGGGCCTTTCTTCCACTATATTAAGTCTCCACCTTCTACCTTTAGGCACCATTAAGAGAGCATAGTTGTCATTCTGTGTGCAGTGTCCCAAAACTTATTGATTGATGCATATTGTGATATTATTTGTTGTTGTGCTACTTGTTTCTAGTCACCCTTGTGAACTTTGAAGGTGTCCTATGCATCTATTTGATACTCTATGAGGGACAAGCTGAATGCCACTATGCCAGTTTTTCTGTATGTGAAACAAACAAACGTTTTTCAATGCATGTTATTCATGATCTTTGTTTGTAGCCTTTCATGTTGTATGCATAGTTACTATGTCCTATTGTTAGAACTCCATCTTTCATGCACATGTTTAGAGTTCTTTGATCCCAGCTTTCAATGCTTGCAAATGGTTTGATCTTGGTTTTGATGGTGCATGTCACCTCAAAAATTATTCTTTTTATCACTTACCTACTCGAGGAAGAGTAGGAGTTAAGCTTGGGGATGCTTGTGTCGGAAATGTATCTATAAATTTTGATGCTCCATGATTGTTTAGTATCTACTCTGCTTTTCTTTGTCTACACTTTGAGGTGTTTTTATATATTTTCTAGAACTAACCTATTAACAAGTTGCCACAGTGCCCGTTGCTTGTTTTCTTCTATTTTTGGTTCTAGAAAGGAAGAAAATCAATATTCTCGGAATTGGACGGGACAAAAGCCAAAGTCAATATTTTACCGTGGGCGTCACGAAGTCCGGAGGGGAGACGGAGAGGCGAGTGAAAGGATACGGATGTCGCCTAGAGGGGGGTGAATAGGCGATTAAAACTTTTCCTAGAGTGGCTCAACAAAGGCGGAATAAAACTAGTGTTTACTTTGTTAAGCACAACCTAGAACAACTAAGGTTCACCTATGTGCACCAACAAATTATTCTAAGCAATACAAGCAACAAAGTGATAGCAAGATATATATTACTTCAAGAACGAAGGCTATCACAATGTAAAGTGCATAAGTAAAGATCTCGGGTATAGAGATAACCGAGGCACGCGGGGACACCAATATTTTTCCGAGTTCCTCCCAACATGGAGTACGTCTCGTTTGGATAGGGGGTGGTATCAAACCACCAACGCCACAAAAGGCCTCCCTTATTCTCCGGTGAATCTCACCCCAACGGGATCGATCCATGCTTCCACTATCGGTGCACTTGTCGGTGGCAGCCGGAACCTCTCACAAGGTTGGGGCACTTCTCCACAACTTAATTGGAGGCTCCCAACAAATGCCACAAAAGGCCTCAACAAATGCCACCAAGGCCACAATGCCACCAAGGCCACAATGCCACCATGGCCACAAAAACGTCTAGGGTTCCAAGAACCCAAGAGGGACAAGCTCCATTGAGCAACTCAAACCGATGCACCAAATGCAAATGGCAAGAACACCACAAAGGTGTTCAAATCCTTCTCTCCCAAATTCCACCAAAGATACAAAAGCTTATGGGGGAATAAGAGAGGAAGAACAATGGAGGAAATCCACAAAAGACTCCAAGATCTAGATCCCAATATGTTCCCCTCACTTAGAGGAGAGATTGATTGGTGGGATTGTATATCTAGATCTCCTCTTTCAAATCCCTCAAGAATATGCAAGAATCATCGGAGGGATTGAGAAAAAGCAAGCTCAAGAAGGTCAACAATGGAGGGGAAAACTTGCAAGAATGGTTAAGGAACCATTGGGGAAGAAGGCCCCTTATATAGGTCCCTCGAAAATCCAACCGTTGTAGCCCAAAAACGCGATTCCCGGTACTACCGGACTTTCCCGGCACTATCGGACATTTCCTGGGGTTCCTGGGGCTCCAAACGCATTTTTTCTCTGCGCTCCCCGGTACCAAAATGCGGTACTACCGGACCCCAGTACTACCGGATCCTGGTCCAGTACTACCAGACATCACAGAACGAAAACAGCCAAAACTTTTGCATCCGGACTCCGATTTCGATGATCTTGGGCTCGTTTAGAAGGGGACAACAACCTCTACAAGATCATGCAAAGAACATCATAGTACAGCAAGGGAGGATAGATCCAAATTACGTAGTAAAAAACCTTCTGCCGTGCTAGGTACTAAAATGCGGTAATAGCGCTTTTTGGTACCTAGCCCGGCAGTGGATTTTGGCAACTTTCAAAAACCTTCTGCCTCGCTAGGTACTAAAATATGGTACTACCGCATTTTGGTACCTAGGAGACCAGCAGATATTCAAACGGCTATAACTTTTGATTGGTAACTTCGATCGACCCGATTCCAATTGCGTTGGAAAGAGGATGACATGAGCTTCCCTATAAAAGGTGAAAATATTGGTTATCACCAAGTGAGAATGTATCAATTATAATAATGTGAGATACCTCACTTGGTGAGAAACCTAAAAACCACATAGATCAAAATCGCAATAAGATATAAAAGAGGGATCCGATTTTGATGAACAAGAGCTTGTTATGGAGATTACCACAAGCTCTAAATCCTCACATGGATAAGACCAAATAACAACCAAATACGATGATGAAAGTATGCAAAGGTTTGATCTCTCTCCGAACGATGTGATCGAGTTACTCATTCGAGAGCCCCTCTTGATAGTACGGTTATCTATCCTAAACCCGGTCTTCCACTAACAATATAAGACCGGCAAAAGGGAAAACCTATCAAGATTATACCTTTGCCTTGAGCATTCCACTTGAGCTCGATGTAGACGATCTTTCCCTTCTCAAGATGGAACGCCTTTCTTGATTCCTCATCATCGATCCATGATCACCGAGGATGGCAAGCATCAAACATGAGATCTTCTAAAGATTGCGCATTTTGAGCTTGCACAACATATCTTCTTCTCATTTCATCGACCTTGAAGCCGACACAAGCTCCAAGCGATGCCAATGGACAATTCCTACAAGTATAACTTAATACACACATTAATCCATAAAGATTGTCATTAATTACCAAAACCACACATGGGGGCCCACATGTTCTTTCAATCTCCCCCATTTTGGTAATTGATAACAATCCCTTTAAGAGGGTTTATATAAGGAATTTTAATGAATAAGATGGTAATACCAATATCAAATACTACAAAAGTATGTGATATTGGTACCACCACCATATATAGAGCAAACTCCCCCACAATCTATGCATGTGTGATGAACTTGAATTTCATTGCATATATTGCCAATCATTATCATTGGTGGAGTTTCCTCTATATATAACACATGCTAAGAAACAATAAATATGCAAGAGCATGAAAGGAAAATGCTTAAGAAAAACTCAATGCATCAACCAACTTCCCTTAAACCCTCTAAAACTTCTCCCCCATTGGCATCGATTGCCGAAATGGGTGACAAGTTCTAGAAGACAAATATAGTAATAATTCCTCCAAAGGTGTGCCTTCGCACATATCCAATGATGAATACTTGGGAGGTAGTAGGACTATATCGAGGACCCGAAGATTGCCAAAATAAAGCCAAATGATGCAAGCAATTACAAGGTCCGACAACCAATTGAAAATAACAAATGAGTCCAAATGGAAACAACAAGATGTTATGATATGAGCAAAAGAGTATTTGAAATAGAAAATAGAGAAGCTCCCCAAGATTTGTGCATACTTTAAAATCGGTATATTTCAATACAAAAAATGCACAAATATGGAATCCTCACTCATCCATAAACATTTAAAACACATCAAATGAAAGATCAAATAAATGCTTAAATAAAATAGAGAAGTTACCCAAGATTTGTGCATACTTTAGAATCGTTGTATTTCAATACAAAAATGCACAAATATGGAATCCACACTTCTCCATAAACATTTAAGGCACAATAAATGAGAAATAAGACAAATGAGCATTATTAAATGAATTAGATGAGCTCCCCAAATATAATGCACCAATTATGATAATTGTATTTGGGAACAAGGTGCATAATCATGGAATCCTCACTCATCCAAGTTTATTTAACAATGCAAGGCATGAGAGAACAAATATGAGTGCCCAAATATGCAAACAAGAGGAACTAACACTCATAGGAAATTAAATTTGGAATCCGCTGAAGAATCAAAAGGAATAGAAAGGTGGTCTCCAAGGATTAAAAATCAACTAAAATTATCTTGTCATATGTGTATATGTCTATAAGTTGAAAACATCACAAAGACATATGCCAACAAAGAAATATGCACACATAAAGAAGATATACAAGAAGCACATGGAATCAAAAATGAAGTCATAACATATACCAATAAGATTTTTGCTTCAAAGCACGACCAAAGGCTCAAATATATCTTATTGTAGATTAATGAGCTTAAAACACTAACACACTACATATATTACAACTATCACCAAGGGAAAAGGAGAAAGTTGGAATATATGGAGAAAGGCAACAAGTATCATAAGAGAAAATGGACTAGCAAAATCTCACTATTGCACATGAGAGAAATTGAGGAAATAATAGGCAATAAAATTGCTAGATTGACATATTTGGGATTGGAGGATCATATGCATGATTTTGTATAGTCCCAATTATATGCACTCATCTCAACTTATACACATATACAATAGAGAGTCCTCTTAATAGCATGGCTAGAGATACAACAATAAATACAAAATCAAAGAAACCATGCCAAGATGCAACCTTCAAAAGATTGGAAGCAATATAAATATGCATGATCAAGAGATACTTGTTACCGAGATATAATTGGTAGGATGTAGAGGATATGAATTCATTGATCATCCTATAGCTTGCCTCCAATTGTCATTAACGCACCACTTCTTCAAGATTGAGAGACAAGCATCCAATCTATCTCCAATGTACCTAAAACACATTTAAGTACAAAATGGTCCCCAAACTTATTGGGTCCAATGTAGTTAGTGCAACTACAATACATACGAGAGACTCCACATAAATATGTGCATATTGATATGAAATTGAATTTCATGCACAACTTAGCCGATGGGATTTGGTGGAGTTTCCCCTATATATTGGATCAAAGAAAGCAACCATGCCATAATATAGATATGTAGTAAATATGCATGCACAAGGCTTTCAAGAACCAAAAATGAAATACAATTTGAACAAAAACACCAAGTAAACCAAGATGGCACACACAAGAGTGTGACAAGACAAGCGGTGTCCAAATTGTATCAAAGACCCAATTCAACACATGAAAGATCACAAGTTCAACAAATGAACTAGGCTAAGGCCAAAAGAGCAAAAATAGATAGAAATAAAAATGATCAAGGATTTATCTGATTCTAAAATTGTCAAATCAAGAAACAAGGAATGAGACACAACCAACTCCCCAAAAGAGCAAGGTTCCAACAAGAAACCAAACTCCCCAAACTTCACATGATGGCACAAAATACCAAAATGAAAAGATTGAGGTTCCAAGCACATAAAAACCGATATGGATCAAACAAAGAAGCATAAATATGAATGTTCTAAATAATATAGGAGAGCTCCCCCATGGATAGTGCATTATGTAGGATTTTCCTTTAGATTGCAAACTGCACACAAATGGGATCATCACTACTACCTACATTAACTAAAACACAAGAGGATATCAATAAAATAAGAAGATCCAAAAGAAGCAAGGAAGCTTGGGAGACAACATAAAACATTTTCTTGGCCAAAGATAGGATAAAATTAAACAAAGGCCAAAGTGAATATGATCAATAAATTCTACCTTAAGTTGAGTACTCATTGTCCAAGGACAAGAAATATTGGGAATAATTTTCCCTAGGTATTTCATACGGATATCCAAGATCATATACACACAAAAAGAAGCATATAACTAAATATAAGAATTGAGCATGATACTTCAAACAAGATTCTTAGTAGCTTCCAATAGTCACACAATCACTAGTGATTAGAGTAACTTGAAGCAAATGGTTTCCATGCGAATATATATATCTAAATATGAGGAAACACATACCAAGAACCACTCTCATATACAAGATCCAAAATAAGATCAATAAAGCCATTCAAGCAAATTGGAAATTTTATGAGAAAATGTGTCACATAGGTGCTAGATAATTATCAATATCAATTCTAAGTGACACAACCTCGAATATCCACATTTTCTAGGATTTGTAATATGCACTAAGCATATGACTCCCCCATAATGTGATACTACCATAAAACCAACACGAGGCAAAATGATACAAATAGCCATAATTAATGGACATTATAAAACTTAAATTTCTCATGAGAATTGTACCACATAGAGGCTAGACAATAATCCAATATAAATACTAGGTGGTATTCCTCATGTACAGACAATTTTAGGATTGTGGAATGCCCAAGCATAACACTCCCCCAAAATGGGGTAATCCATTAATCTCTCAAAAAGAGCCATATAAGATACCAAATATAATCAAGAAAGGCTCAAACACAATAAACACACATACATGTTGTGCCACTTAATCATACACACATATGATTGATACCTCAAGATAATTAGGTGGAAAGCACAACTTGTACAAAAGCATGGAAGATACAAAACCAACACATGCACAAGGGGTCGAGTAACTTTCAATGAAATGCGTTAAGCATATGTTACCGCAAGGAGGAACATTGGAAATATAATAATAATAGGAGCAATATAAACCACATGACTTGGCTTGACAAATATAATAATGAAGATCCCTTAATTCTTCATGATGTAGCCAAGTCTCCAATGCCCTCCAAAACACACCTATTGATCAAGTTTTGGCTTGTTGGTCCCCAACCAAGTTGGGTCCTAAGAGGTTAGTCACAATAGGTTTGGCAACCCAAATGGTTCTTTTCTTGACACCACATTGAGCACCAACAAACTTGGAAAACACATTGCCAACCTCATCCTTACAAAGAGAATAAGAATCATCAATCAAGATAGGATGGGATGAGGAGTTACCAATAGTGCATGTGGAAGAAATGTGCCCCTTCTCACGGCATATGTAGCAAGTTCTTCTCTTGCCATCTTTATTTTTCGATGAAGCAACAACTTGAAGAAGAGATTGAGTCTTCTTGGGAGGAGGCCCATCTCTAACAAGATGCAGAGCTTGAGGCCGCTTCCCTTGTTGCTTCTTGCCAAGGAACTTCTTCTTTAATGGGCAATGTTTGACATGATGCCCTTCTTCCTTGCACTTGAAGCAAACAATGTTGGCCGGATACTTGACTTGATCTTGGCCATTCTTCTTGTTGTCCTTGTGCTTCAACTTGATAGTGGACTTGTTCTTGACATTGGAGTTGAATCCAAGTCCACTCTTTTCATTGGGGGATTTTTGCACACTCAAGATTTTGTTGAGTGTGGACTTCCCTTGATGACCCTTTTTCAAGTCATTCTTCAAAGAAGTGACTTGAGCCTTGAGCTCTTTTATTTCCTCTACATGGTTAGTTTCAACAAAAGCACTAGAGGAAGTAGATGCTACATTGTTAGAGAAACAAGGCACGGAATGTAATTCATCATGAGATATAGCATAGTTGTGAGAGGATGAATTACAAGGACTAGCACATGTAAATATAACATTTGGAGTAGATATAGTGCTAATGTCCACATGAGGCCCACTATATGTTACCTTTGACACGATGGCCTCATGAGCTAACTTTAGTGTACCATGGGAGACTAGAAGATCCTCATGTGAGCTAGAGAGCTTAACATGACTTTCTTCTAATTTCACATAGTTGCTAGTTAGTGTGGCATCCCGCAAAACCACTACTAGAAAATCGCGTTGAATTTGTGCATTGCATCGTCATCGTCATGCAGTGTTTGCCAAAAACTAATTTTGCAAAGCCCGATTTATTTTCCCAAACGCCCCATCTTTATTCAAACGCCAAACCCCGGGGCTCCGGAGTATTTTTGTTTTGTCGCTATCGGTTTGCGAATGGTCCAATTAACGCAAATAAAATTTATAATTATTTTAGTAGGGGCAGTCGAACGGGCCAACCCGACCCGCACGACCGCCCCAGATTTTAAAACGGTCCACCTACACCTGCCCTCTAATCCTAAACCTACCAGATATTCTACCCCACCCCTTGGCCACATCACTCCCACCTATCCCGTCGCGACACCTCACCCCTCCCTCTCCCTCACCCAATCCTTGCCCTCCACCTCCCCCTCTCTCTCTCTCCTCTCTCACCCACCCTCTCTCCACCACACAGCTAACCCCCAGCCGGCCCCCCCCTCTCTCAGGCCAGACACCACCTGAACCGACGCACCACGACCGGTCCAACCTCTCCTTTTCCCGCGTGGACCCCACCAACCGGCCCCATCCCGCGCTGCCCCCTCTCTCCCTGTTCTTCTTCCTGCCGACCCCGCGCAGCACCTCCTCTCCCCTCACCTACCACGCCGCACCCGCTCGCCCCATCTTCCTCTCTTCCCCGCCGCTCTCTCTCTGGGCGCGTCGCTCCCCCACCGGCGGCCTCCTCATGACCACCGCCCGCCCGGCGACAACCATGAGCTCCTGGCCCTGCCCTCTTCTCCTCCAAGCGCCACACCCACCCCTCTTCCGCCGGCCAGCGCCTCACCGACCCCCCCAAGCCTCGGCGCCTCCGTTCGCGCGTCCTCCTCCCCATGGCCCTCTGCCCGCCCAGCGCCCCTCTTCCCCACCCGCCTGCTCCGGCCCCTCGGCGTCGCGTCGCCCGGAGGCCGCCGCCTCCTCCCCGTCCTCGCCGCCTCCCGAAGACCCGCCGCCATGAGCCACATCCGCCGCCCCGACCCGGCGCCCGCCACCCCCTCGCGTCCTCGCCGCGCCGCACCTCCCCGACCCCCGCAGCTCCTCCACCGCGAGCCCCTCCCCGCCTCTCTCCCCAGGTCCCGCCGGAGCTCCCCGTCCACGCCGCCGTCGCCCACCTCCCTGCAAGCTCGCCGGCGCTCCCAGGCCTCCCCCAACCCCGCGTCGCCGCCCGCGGCCGCTACCCTCGGCCCTGCTCCGCGAGCCTTCCCCGAGCTCGTCGCCGGCCTGCCCTGCCACCTCGTTGGACCGCTGCGGTTGGCCTCTGGCCGTCCCTGTCGGTGTGCTCGCGTCCCGTGCGCGCGTGCCGTATTTGTCCGCGTCGTGTGCTCCGCAGCCAGCGGGTTGAAGGACGCTCCTTCCAGGTGTCAGACAAGAAGGAGGTTAGGTTGGTGTTTGATCCATGTTGGCGGTAGTCTGCTGCCTAGGAACCTCACGGTGAACAAGAGCTCCAAGTGGAACATGTACCCAGGAAGCCACCCCGAACCCGAGCGCCAAGGCCCGACCCTGAAGATCGCCAAGGACGCCCCGGTACCGAACAAGTTCGCTGGATCCTCGAGTTCTCCCTCACGGACTCCAAGAACTGCCTCGAACGCCAAGACCGACAACTGGCCCGAAGACCCCGGATGAGCCGAGACCCCGAACCCGATCCGAAGACCGAGAGCCGCGACACTCCAAGATCTCCTTCACGGACGTTTCCGGACCCGATGACCGCCGAGAACGCCACCGGTTCAACAAGCACTTCGCCGCGAAGCGCCAAGTTCTCCCTCCCGGATACCGAGACCGCCTTGATGGCGCGGGCCCGACCAGACCTTCGCGATGATGAGAACGGCACCGACACAAGTTCTGCCCTCGGACATCGAGACCCCGATGCGACAAGATCTGCCCCGTGACCGAGAACGCTTCCGCCGAACCCTGGATCCCGATCCGTCGAACCCTGGCCCCCGAGACCGACCCCGAACCCCGGAACCCCAAGATCGTCGAGCCCCCTCATATGTGTGAACCCCTTCCCGGAACCCTATTTTACAACATAATAACAATTGTTGCATATTTAATTGTCATCTCGCATGCATAGCATTGGTTTGGGGGCCTTATGCCGATTCACCTAATAATTAAATATGGGGCCCATATGCGGGCAAATCTAGTCTCATATTGGCCTCATTTAAACTTGTGTAGCGAACCGGTATTTTATCTTGCCTTGTTATAACAACATTTAAATTGCGGGGTAGTTAAACAACTGGAACCATCTGATAATTGTCGGGACCCCGGTTCCGCATAATATGACCTAATTGCATCGCACCTTCGCCATGCCATGCATCATACATGCATCATGCCGATCTTCTGCCGTGTATTGAATATTGCATCCGGTGTTTCTTCTAGTGTTTTGCTTCTTCGCGGATAAGGCCGTTGAGTTGATGTGAGCTTCGCCCCGGTCTTCGGTTGAACGCTTCGACAATGTTTTCAGGCGAGCATCTCCCTCTTTTCTACCTATCTTACTTTATAGTAATTTACTCCTTCCTGTTGATCTATTGCTATCTGTGTTGCGATGCTCTAGTTTTCGTACCCGTGAAATCCCTTGCAGCCCTATATTGCCTTGGACACACCCTATTACCTGTTGTTTGGTAGATAGTTGGACTTGCGTGTCGTAGTCGCTTGCTCTAGTGCTGAGGTGTGTCGTCATATGCCACAGTTGTTGCTGTAATGCCGCATGTTGATGTTGGAGATGATTCTAGTTTTACTTATCGTCACTTTAATTTCATTTAACAACTAAAATTGAATAAGCGAGGCATCGGTGGGTGATAGATAATATTTGGTTTCGACGCCCACTTGTGTCCCGTAAGACCCCGAGTACTTGATACTGTTCCTTGATTTTGCGCTATCCACATCCGGAGGTATATGGGACCCCACGAGCGAGCTTGATTCGGACTTATTTCTTGGGGCCACAAACTAGTTTGAGGTTTTATTTACGATCCTGCTTACTTATGCCATGCTTTACTGCTTTATTTACGATTGTGCGAGGTGCACCTGTCTTGTTAGGATATAATGGCCCGTTTCGCGGTGTCGACAAGCCCAGCCACACTTTGGGTTCCCGATCGTTCCTGGCCGTCCCCATAACCTTGAGGCCGTCTGAGCTTGCTTACTCCGCTATGGATTCTACTCTAAGGGTGGCCCCTGAAATATTTCGAATCCTGTGATTGTTCATCGTGAAAGCCTCGTTGGGTTTTGATTTGGTTTTTCCGAGGTTGATCGGCGTGTGTTGCTATTGGTGCACCCGGCGGTAAAACTTTCTGAAAGCCGTGTCCGCGGATATGGACGACTTGGAGCACAGTATCTCGATCATAGACAAGCATAACTAAAGTTTACTGTCATAAATTTGACTTATAATGACTAGTAATCAGCTTTACTATAATGGAATGGCTAATTAATACTGCCCACAATTGCTTGTTTGATGGTCGCTTGCGACCATTGTACCTGACTAGTAAGAATGGCAACTATAACGGAATGGCTGAATAAAAGTACCAACAACTGCTGGGTTTTGGGTTTATCTCATGCTATCTGCACCTGATTAGTAAGAGTTGCAACTATCACGGAATGGTTAACTAAAAGTGCCCACTGCTTACCTTATCAGGACGATTATTTAAACCTGACTAGTAAAGTGCCGCAACTATAACTGAATAAGTAAAACTGCCAACTGCGTGAGTTCCTCGGTTGACTTCCTCGTTTGGTCTCGAGGGGGAAACACCAGGATGGGTTTGTTTGGTGATAGCTTCAGGTTGGATCCGGATAGGTCATTCTCACCCCTCTCTGATAACCGCCAGTTGTATCGAGTCTTTATAGGTTGTTTAGTGCATGCTGCCGCTTCGATCCACCATACCTATGTAGGCGAGGACCGCCAATTCTAGCCTCGCTGTCTTGGCCTCGATCGACGCTCCTTCTTTGTTTTCTGCTTTGCCCTTTCGGGCACACCCTTTTGTTAAGCAGGTTTTGAGATCGACGCCGTTAGCGGGGTTACCCTTCCGCTTGGCACAAGGGTTATGGGCCATTGGTTATTCTTGGGCTCTTAGCCCCATTTGCTTCTTGTCCGTAGTCGGACGCTCTCTTTTTCAAGGTGATTTGGATCTTGTATATTATATCGTATTCTTGACTCTTTGAGTCATTGTTATATATATCTACATGGGTCCCATCGAGGACTGTTGTGTAATGTTATTACCGTTTTCCACCCGTTAAAATGCTGGTGGGCACCTTTGAATCGTTCTATGCGGGTTTGGTGAATTTTGCCCAAACTTGCATAGGTCCGATTCGAGGTGTTCTGAGTGGTATCGAGCACGTTGCGATACCCACAAGTCCAGCTGTCAGAGGATAACCTAGCTAACGGCAAGTAGAGTGTCAAAACTATTTTAAAAATCGGTTGGATAGTTACGAATAGGTCTGATTTTACTCCTTACCCTTTGCTATTCCTCTCTTACCTCTCGTGTTTTGAATCCGCTCTTCTCTTTCTTGAGTCCGAATTCTCGTGGTTGGGTTTTAAATGTACCTTTAGGGTTTCGCTTCCTCCTTTGGTAACGGTGTTCTACCATCCGGTGTTCAAGCTGCCAGATGAATCCGTCTACGGTGTTACCATCCTGTATTCCTTGTTTGTTCCTTCCGGAGTTTTCCGACGCGACGACATCATCTACGCCAGATCCGATGCAGAGTCCGCATCACTCCTTTGTTTCCGAACCTCGCTTGTCGAGATCTTCAGTCTGAATTCGAGGGTTGGTTGCATAATCTGTCTATTCGTGTACATAGTAATGTTTTGAGTGCGGGATGGAGTCGCGACCATACCACTACTCTTAACATTCGCTTCTGTACATTGAATGGTGGATCGATGCAATTGTACTCCTTCCATGGAAGTTAGAGGTGGCCTTGCCTGTGACTTCGTCCGTTGTCTATCCGGAGTGCTCTCTCGACGATCAGGAACAACGACCCTTTTGCTGGTGGTGTCGCCAATTTCAAGATAAAGGAGAAACCCTCGTTAGTGGTGTCGCGAGGATCTACACGAAGCCAGAAGACGCAGATCGCCGGCCCTTCCTCCCGGTACCATGAGGCGGATCTCGAGGGCGAGATCCCTTGTTAGTGGTGTCGAATTGTGGCATCCCGCAAAACCACTACTAGAAAATCGCGTTGAATTTGTGCATTGCATCGTCATCGTCATGCAGTGTTTGCCAAAAACTAATTTTGCAAAGCCCGATTTATTTTCCCAAACGCCCCATCTTTATTCAAGCCAAACCGGGGCTCGGAGTATTTTTGTTTTGTCGCTATCGGTTTGCGAATGGTCCAATTAACGCAAATAAAATTTATAATTATTTTAGTAGGGCAGTCAGCAGGCCAACCCGACCGCCCCAGATTTTAAAACGGTCCACCTACACCTGCCCTCTAATCCTAAACCTACCAGATATTCTACCCCACCCCTTGGCCACATCACTCCCACCTATCCCGTCGCGACACCTCACCCCTCCCTCTCCCTCACCCAATCCTTGCCCTCCACCTCACCCTCTCTCTCTCTCCTCTCTCACCCACCCTCTCTCCACCACACAGCTAACCCCCAGCCGGCCACACCCTCTCTCAGGCCGCACACCACACACAGAACCGCACGCACACGACCCGGTCCAACCTCTCCTTTTCCCGCGTGGACCCCACCAACCGGCCCCATCCCGCGCTGCCCCCTCTCTCCCTGTTCTTCTTCCTGCCGACCCCGCGCAGCACCTCCTCTCCCCTCACCTACCACGCCGCACCCGCTCGCCCCATCTTCCTCTCTTCCCCGCCGCTCTCTCTCTGGGCGCGTCGCTCCCCCACCGGCGACGGCCTCCCTCCTCAGCCACCGCCATGACAACACTTGGCCATGAGCTCAGCCCTGCCCTCTTCTCCTCCAAGCGCCACACCCACCCCTCTTCCGCCGGCCAGCGCCTCTCCCCCCCCAAGCCTCGGCGCCTCCGTTCGCGCGTCCTCCTCCCCCGCGGCCCTCTCGCCGCCGCGCCAGGCGCCCCTCTTCCCCACCCCCGGCACCGCCCTGCTCCGGCCCCCTCGGCGTCGCCGTCGCCATGAGCCCGCCTCCTCCTGCCCGTCCTCGCCTCCCATGAGCCACATCCGCCCCGGCCCGACGCGCGCGCCACCCTCACGTCCTCGCGCCGCACCTACCCGACCCCGCAGCTCCTCCACATGAGCCCCTCCCGCCTCTCCCAGGTCCGCCGAGCTCCCGTCCACGCCCGTCGCCCCACCTCCTGCAAGCTCGCCCGGGCTCAGGCCTCCCCAACCCCGCGCCGCCGCCCGCTGCCACCCTCGCCCTGCTCGCGAGCCTTCCCGAGCTTCGTCGCCCGGCCTGCCACCTCGTTGGACCGCTGCGGTTGGCCTCTGGCCGTCCCTGTCGGTGTGCTCGCGTCCCGTGCGCGCGTGCCGTATTTGTCCGCGTCGTGTGCTCCGCAGCCAGCGGGTTGAAGGACGCTCCTTCCAGGTGTCAGACAAGAAGGAGGTTAGGTTGGTGTTTGATCCATGTTGGCAGCGAGGTACTGCTGCCTAGGAACCTCACGGTGAACAAGAGCTCCAAGTGGAACATGTACCCAGGAAGCCACCCCGAACCCGAGCGCCAAGGCCCGACCCTGAAGATCGCCAAGGACGCCCCGGTACCGAACAAGTTCGCTGGATCCTCGAGTTCTCCCTCACGGACTCCAAGAACTGCCTCGAACGCCAAGACCGACAACTGGCCCGAAGACCCCGGATGAGCCGAGACCCCGAACCCGATCCGAAGACCGAGAGCCGCGACACTCCAAGATCTCCTTCACGGACGTTTCCGGACCCGATGACCGCCGAGAACGCCACCGGTTCAACAAGCACTTCGCCGCGAAGCGCCAAGTTCTCCCTCCCGGATACCGAGACCGCCTTGATGGCGCGGGCCCGACCAGACCTTCGCGATGATGAGAACGGCACCGACACAAGTTCTGCCCTCGGACATCGAGACCCCGATGCGACAAGATCTGCCCCGTGAAAGAACGCTTCGAACCACGGATCCCGATCCGTCGAACCCTGGCCCGAGACCGACCCGAACCGGAACCCCAAGATCGTGAGCCCCTCATATGTGTGAACCCCGGAACCCTCTTTTACACCATAATAACAATTGTTGCATATTCAATTGTCATCCCGCATGCATAGCACTGGTTTGGGGCCTTATGCCGATTCACCTAATAATTAAATATGGGGCCCATATGCGGGCAAATCTAGTCTCATATTGGCCTCATTTAAACTTGTGTAGCGAAACCGGTATTTTATCTTGCCTTGTTATAACAACATTTAAATTGCGGGGTAGTTAAACAACTGGAACCATCTGATAATTGTCGGGACCCCGGTTCCGCATAATATGACCTAATTGCATCGCACCTTCGCCATGCCATGCATCATACATGCATCATGCCGATCTTCTGCCGTGTATTGAATATTGCATCCGGTGTTTCTTCTAGTGTTTTGCTTCTTCGCGGATAAGGCCGTTGAGTTGATGTGAGCTTCGCCCCGGTCTTCGGTTGAACGCTTCGACAATGTTTTCAGGCGAGCATCTCCCTCTTTTCTACCTATCTTACTTTATAGTAATTTACTCCTTCCTGTTGATCTATTGCTATCTGTGTTGCGATGCTCTAGTTTTCGTACCCGTGAAATCCCTTGCAGCCCTATATTGCCTTGGACACACCCTATTACCTGTTGTTTGGTAGATAGTTGGACTTGCGTGTCGTAGTCGCTTGCTCTAGTGCTGAGGTGTGTCGTCATATGCCACAGTTGTTGCTGTAATGCCGCATGTTGATGTTGGAGATGATTCTAGTTTTACTTATCGTCACTTTAATTTCTGTTTAACAACTAAAATTGAATAAGCAGAGGCATCGGTGGGTGATAGATAATATTTGGTTTCCGAACGCCCACTTGTGTCCCGTAAGACCCCGAGTACTTGATACCTGTTCCTTGATTTTGCGCGCTATCCACATCCGGGAGGTATATGGGACCCCACAGCGAGCTTGATTCAGACTTATTTCTTGGGGCCACAAACTAGTTTGAGGTTTTATTTACGATCCTGTACTTATGCCATGCTTTCTTGCTTTATTTACGATTGTGCGAGGTGCACATCTTTATTTAGGATATAATGGCCCGTTTCCGGTGTCGACAAGCCCAGCCACACTTCGGGTTCCCGATCGTTCACGGCCGTCCCCATAACCTTGAGGCCATCTCGAGCTTGCTTACTCCGTTATGGATTCTACTCTAAGGGTGGCCCCTGAAATATTTCGAATCTGTGATTGTTCATCGTGAAAGCCTCGTTGGGTTTTGATTTGGTTTTCCGAGGTTGATCGGCGTGTGTTGCTATTGGTGCACCGGTAGGGTAAAACTTTCTGAAGCCGTGTCATGGATATGGACGACTTGGAGCACAGTATCTCGATCATAGACAAGCATAACTAAAGTTTACTGTCATAAATTTGACTTATAATGACTAGTAATCAGCTTTACTATAATGGAATGGCTAATTAATACTGCCCACAATTGCTTGTTTGATGGTCGCTTGCGACCATTGTACCTGACTAGTAAGAATGGCAACTATAACGGAATGGCTGAATAAAAGTACCAACAACTGCTGGGTTTTGGGTTTATCTCATGCTATCGCACTTTGATTAGTAAGAGTTGCAACTATCACGGAATGGTTAACTAAAAGTGCCCACTGCTTACCTTATCAGGACGATTATTTAAACCTGACTAGTAAAGTGCCGCAACTATAACTGAATAAGTAAAACTGCCAACTGCGTGAGTTCCTCGGTTGACTTCCTCGTTTGGTCTCGAGAAACACCGAGATGGGTTTGTTTGGTGATAGCTTGAGTTGGATCCGGATAGGTCATTCTCACCCTCTCGATAACCGCCAGTTGTATCGAGTCTTTATAGGTTGTTTAGTGCATCTTTGCCGCTCGATCCACCATACCTATGTGGCGAGGACCGAATTCTAGCCTCGCCGTGTCTTGGCCTCGATCTTGACGCTCCTTCTTTGTTTTTGCTTTGCCCTTTGTCGGCACCTTTGTTAAGCAGGTTTTGAGATCGACGTTAGCGGGGTTACCCTTCCGCTTGGCACGGGCAGGGTTATGGGCGCCATTGGTTATTCTTGGGGCTCTTAGCCCCATTTGCTTCTTGTCCGTAGTCGGACGCTCTACTGTTTTCAAGGTGATTTGGATCTTGTATATTATATCTGTATTCTTGACTCTTTGAGTCGCTGTTATATATCTGTTCTGTGGGTCCCATCGAGGACTGTTGTGTAATGTTATTACTTCGTTTTCCACCCGCACGAAAATGCCTGGTGGGCACCTTTGAATCGTTTCTATGCGGGTTTGGTGAATTTTGCCCAAACTTGCATAGGTCCGATTCTGAGGGTGTTACAGTTAGCAAAGCAAGTTGATCCTTTAGCTCAACATTCTCCTTCAAAATAGATGCTTCACAAGATATAGAGTTAGTAGCACAAGCATCATTATTATTAGAAAGAGGTGAGGGCAACTTGGCAAGCTCTTTTGAATATGAAGCTTTAAGTTGCTCATGTGACTCGGTGAGTTTGATGATCTCCCTCTTTACGACCCGAGAGCCATTTTCGAGGTGCTTAAAATCCTCAACAAGTTTAGCATAAGCAACGTCCAGTTCACCATTATTAATCTTGAAGGAGTTTTCCACCGCAAGTTCTCTATAAGATCCCTCCTTTGTAAAGGAAAAGGATCCCTGTGATTGCAATGCTAGTACCTGGATCATTGCTAGCATCCATAGTTTAAGATGAAGTACACATATACAAATGTCATTCATTACATCCATTCCAGAGTTTAAACATAGTCTTTACAACTCAAGGCCATAGGCCTAATACAAGATTTTGCATAAGTAAATAAATATAAGTCTTCATCTTCATGTGCCACAGGCAAACATGTTGAGTGTAGACTCATGACACCTAATCCTCATCAGAGTAACCTGCAACATCACAAGTTATAGCCACAGTGGGTCAATACTTTGGAATAGTATTGGCAAGTGATACCTTAGTAAATTTTAAGTGGACTATATTACTATATGCAATTTGGCTAAGTGTAGCTTGGCTTGCTTTGCTCAAAATAGATTTTTCCTATTAGTTGAAATAACTAAGTTTTTCTTTGTCAAAACTTTTCCCAAGGAACCATCAATAGACATTGAGGTCCTTCACCCTTGTTCACCCACAAGTTTTTACTTAGAAGTTGGAGTGTTGAGATTCTTGATAGCTTCCATGTCTTGATGCTCAAGTTTTCCATTGCCATGGACTTGGCTAAGTACTTAGATTTTCCATCTGCAGAGGTTGTGCACTTTCCCCACCAGACTTGGTTTCACCAAGACAGGACCTTTCAGAAGCCTTTCCTTAGACCAAATGGACGCGTTCCAACCTATCATTCCCACTACCACCAACTGTCCAAATGGCTAAGTTCTAGCAACTTATGCTATCCAGGTAGAGCCCATATTGCCAAGTGGCTGCACTAGAAGCTTCTTAACACTTGGCCTCTAAAATCTCTTTGTTCCTGGGTGGCTTTCCACAAGTGAGATACACAAGGTAAACCATAGCGTAGGAGCCTCAACCTGATAAGGTAGATTCCTCCTGTGTTTTACAATGCTAGTCCCTGGATCAATAGCTAGCATCCACAGTTAAGATGTAATATCAAGAAACAAAGGTCATAATATAACTTTATAACCAGGAATAACATAATTTTATTACATCACACATAGCTCATATGGCTATTACATTACATTGCAGCGGAATAACAATAAGCATGGGTCCTTCATCTTCAAAGTGCCACAGGCAGATGTTGGTTGTAGACTTTGTAATCCTAATCAATCATTCTTCACTAAAAACAATCAAACCTGCAACATACAAGTTACAGCCACAAAGGGTCAATACATTTGAATTGTATTGGCAAGTGATACTATAATGGTATAGTGGAGTCTATCATCTGTATGCATTTGGCTAAGTGGAGTTGAGGCTTGCATTGCTCAAAATAGATTTTTCTTATCATTTTGAAAATACTAAGTTTTTGTTTGACAAGATCATTTTTCTCAATCAAAGATTTCAAGATCCTTGTACCAAGCCATCTCTCCATCAATGATTGAAGAATTCAAACAACCCTTGTTCAAACCACAAGTTTTAACTTTAGAAATTTGAATGATGAGATTCTTGATTGCTTCCATGTCTTGATGCTCAAATTGTCCTTTACCAGGGACATGGCTAAGTACTTAGATTTTTACACTCTGCAGAGGTGGTGCACTTTACCCACAAGACTTGGTTTCCCAAGACAAAATCTTTCAGAAGCCTTCCCTTAGACCAAAATGGACGCGTTCCAACGTATCAAACACTACCACCCTCTGTCCATTTGGCTAAGTTCTTGCAACCTATATGATCATGGCAGAGCCCATATTGCCAAGTGGTTGCACTTGAAGCTTCTCAACATTTGACATCTCAAATCCCTTTGTTTCCTGGATGGCCATCCACAAGTGAGATACACAATCCAAGTCCATGGCCTTGTGAACCACTCAACCATTCTCCACCAAGCTATTCCATTCCACCCAGGTGATTCATTAACTTAGTTGTTTTATTAGACCAAATCAAAAGTCCTTAGACTTAGAATATTTTTCCATAGTGTGAATATATATTCCACCCATGTTTTCTATTAGCTAGGCTAAGCTTGGTAGTAGTAGGAATCTTAACTTAGGAAAATCCTACTAAGGATTCATCTACTAGGTTTCCTATAGCAAGGTTTATATTTAGCAAAATTCATGCAAGTTTTACTTAGCAAAATCACTAATGCATAGTAAAAGTAATGGGATAGAAAGTATGAAGCATCACTTGCCTTTTTGGTAGGGAATGGTAGTTCAATCCTTGGTCTTGCTAGTCTCACACTTCACTACAAGTCAATCAAGCAAACACCAATTCAATTTACATTCCAAACCAATAATCACTCAAACAAATTCACACACACAAGACAATGGAAACCAATTCATGCATGGGAGCATGCACAAGATAGTTTTATTTTACAAGGGGTCACTATGGGGTTTCTAAACTTTGTAAGATCCAAATTGGTCATTTACCAAAGTGGCAAAGTCATTAGCAAGAGGGTTTTGTCCAAAAACTATTTTTAAATCCATTCATCATTTCATGTGGTGAAAAATGTTTTTATCAAGGCAAAACTATTAAGTTGTTCACCAAATGAGTTGCTAATTTGCAATACTTGGTGTTTTGGGTCAGTAGGTTTGGTCCAAACTATTTCCTTAAAGTTTTCTTTCCATAAACATTTTTATAACAAAAACGATTCTTTTCATTTGGCTAGAAAATGGCTAAGTTAAGTAATCCAATCTAAATTTTACCAAAATCATTTTCAACACTAAGGGTTGGTTCCTAGGGTCAGTAAGGTCACAACAAACCATTTTGCAAAAGTTTTACCCCTAAATTCAATTTTAAACATTTTTTATACTCTAAACAAGCATACAAAAGTTTCTGCAAATTCAACCAAGTTAAAAGTTACTATTTACTAAACCAAGGCCATGGTTGGCTAGGTCTTGTTCTCCTGAATCCAACGACATAAAATTTGTCAAATTTGGACGTGTGGTTTGAAAGTTACAAAGGTTTGAAGTTTGCAAATAATTCTGATTCAAATCTGTTTTTAGTTTTAATCCTGGCCACGTGTCGAGCCGTGATTGGCCGATACCGGTTCGTCTGGATCGCGTGCTGCGGAGCGTTGGATTTAAGTTGGATCGTGCGGCACAGAACGCGTACCTCTTCGCGGTAAGTGATCTAATCGCAGCGTTTGGATCTACATCCTACGGCTGCGAGCATGCTTGCCAAGGATCGGCGGCGCTGGCGGCAGCGTCTGGTGGCGGAGCGGCCAGACGGTGGAGAAGTCGATGCTACAGGAAGCGAGGAAGGAGGAGAGGGGGCTCACTGTGATCGTCGTGGCACGGGGATGCTCAACCTGTCCCTGGTTGATGAAGGGGCGCACGGGGTTGGGCGGAATTCCTCGTCGGAGTGGCGTTTGACGACGGCCACGCTCAGTCGTCGTCGTGGACGGCGCTAGGGATCGCCCGGGGACAAACGAAACACACGGTCAGGAGCGCAAGGACACGGCTAAGTTGTAAACGTGAATGAGAGGGGTCGGGGCAGTCTTGTTTACCATAGAGATTCCGCCGGAGTTGCAGTAGACGCGGTGGTGCTCAGAAGAGGTCAGAGTCGACGGTTTGGGGCGTCCGCAGGTGAATGGGTGGTATGAGCATGAGTCGGATGCGTGAGTATGTGTGCTAGGTCGACGAGGTAAGGGGCGGCGTGTGGAAGCCGGAATCGGCTGGGGAAGTTGTCGGAGACAGGGGTGTTGTCGCAAGCAATTTGCGCAGCCTGGGGGCTCCGGTGAGGTGTGGTCTGCGGGAGAAGGAAGAGGAGACCAGGGGGATTAAGACAGCAGGGTCTAGGGGGAGAATTAACCACACATTTAAACGAATTCATCCGAGTTTATTTGGCTAGAAACGGCGAGGCGAGTAAAGGGGAGGAACAGGTCGCTGCGGGGAGGACGAAGAACAGTAGGGTGTGGGGTCCGCTGGCAGTGAAAGAAAGGGAGAAGGGGAGGGTCCACATGTCTGTTGCTCCGCGGGTTCCTTCTACGGTGAGAAAACGTTTCGCTGCGGTGGGGTGGGGATTGGGCTAGGTGGGCTGTTTGAGCTGGCTCAGTTGGGTCAGTCCATTTCCATATTTTTTTCTGTCTGATTCCTTTTCTTTTTCTATTTCTATTTTCCTGTTTTGGTTTTCAAACAAACAAACAAGTTTCAATTCAATTCAAACCAACACCAAAATTTTGGAATTTTGACTTGGTTCTGTTCAGTAGCCTGAACCTAAATCTAAAATCCATAATTTTTAAATAATAAAGTCCATTATTAATTAAATAATTGTCCATTGCTAATTAATCAAATTAGGATTTGATTTATTTCAAACTCTATTTAAATCCATATATTTTCCAAAACCAAAATAGTGGGTTGTATTTGAAATAAGGTATATTTAGAAAGCTTGTTTAAAATAAATAACAATTTTGTTAAAGGTTCCATTTATAATTTAAATAAATGGATCATGGTTTATTAATCAAATAGGGTTTGATATAATTAAATAAATTCCCCATTTGAAATCCAAATATCTTCAAAATCAAATCAGTAGGTTTTATTTGGAATTAAATAATACTTGGTTACTTGTTTTAAAACAAATAACATTTTATTTAGAGTTCATTATTTAATTAAATTTAATAGACTTCCATTATTAAATCAAATAGGATTTGTTTTATTAAAATATTTATTTTGAACTCTAAAATAAAACCAAAACACTTTAGTAGGTTTTATTTGTGAATATCAAACATTTGGAAAACTTATTTTAAACAATTTAATAAGTCTTTGATGGTTTATTAATAACAAAACTTTTATTTAATAAAACTTGGATATTAAATCCTTATTACTTTATTTAAGCAATCCTTTATTATTTTTAAATAAATCTTTGCTATTTTACCTAAAATAGAATGTTTTAATTCAAAAGCTTGGCCATGGTTTTAATTGGCTTTATATAATAATCTTTACTTATAAAACTTCTATTTCATTTGAAATCAAATCCTTTCATTTATAAGTTTCAAAATAGTATTTCCAAAAATGTTTTTATTTTCCTTTATTAAATGTTTATCTTTTTTAATCCCTTTAGGTTTTATTTAATTCAAATGGGTTTGGAGTTCCAATTGAATTCAAAAAAGTTTCTTCTGGCTCTGAAAATCAAACAAAGTTTTATTTTATTCATTTATTTTCACATTACAAGATTTAGAAAGTTTATATTCCATGCTAGAATTGTATTAAGCGGAAACATTAATACTTGTGTGGTTTGTGAACAACACCGTGTCCCTGGTACGCCTCTAAGGACTAGCTCATTGATCAATGATGGTTAAGGTTTCCTAACCATAGACATGAGTTGTCAATTGATAATGAGATCATATCATTGGGAGAATGATATGATGGATGGACCAAACTAAGCGAAGCAATTAGATCGTTTCATCGTGTTCATCTTTGCGAAGCTTTTCCTATGTCAAATATTGTATTCCTTAGACCATGAGATAATGCAACTCCTGGTACGGAAGAAGAAAGCTTTGAGGTCATCAAACGTCATCCTATGAGAGGGTGATCATAAAGGTGTCTCTCGGTGATCGGAAAGTATCTGTTGGTTGTATGTATCGAGATGGAATTTGTCCCTCCCAAGTCGAGAGAGATATACTTGGGCCCACTCGTAATCGATATCAACACCGCTTGCAAGCATGTGGTTAAGGAGTTAATCACAAAGTGATATTGGATTACGAACGAGTAAAGTACTTGCGTGAACGAGATTGAACTAGGTATGACCACCGACGATCGAATCTCGGGCAAGTAAAATATCGTGACGAAGGGAATATATATATGGGATTGATTGAATCTGGCATCGTGGTTCATCCGATATGATCATCGATGAATGTGTGGAGTCAATATGGGTGCCTGGACCCGCTATTGATTATTGATAGAAGATCATATGCGCATATTCTCGAACCCAGGTCACACACTTAACGTATCTCGACGCTAGGATAGATTGGATAATTGGTTTATGAATTTTTGTTCGAGTCTCGGATGGGATCCGGATATCACGAGAGGTTCGAATGGTGCGGAGAATAAGATTCATATAAGGCGGTGCAGTTTTTGGAGTTGAATTGTTCCGTTAATCGGTATTGTACCGAAGCTTCTAGAACCTTCCGGAAGGCGACCAACGTGGCCCCACCTTACGGGAGGGGCATGGGCCTATGAGGGAGTGTCCTGGCGCATTGGGCGGGGGCACAAGGCCCCATAGGGCCCAGCCGATTCTAGAGAGATTTGACTCGTTTAAATCTCGGATAGAATTTCTAGATAAGGGAGAGTTTAAATCGTTTAAACTAGAGATAGGATTTATAGATAAGGGAGAGTTTAAATTGTTTAAACTAGAGATAGGCTTGGAGGAGGGAGGGCTGCCCCCTCTATATATAGAGGGTGGTGCGCCTCCCCTACACACACACCTTCCTCCAAGCCCTAGCAGCCTTGCTACCTTCCTCTCTCCCTCCCGATGTTTGTAGTGAAGCCTGCAGAAATTCTCCACCATATACACCACGCCGTGTGTGTTGTAGATCCAATCTATCTCTCCACCATACTCGCTGGTCCGAGGAAGGAGGAGACGTCGAGGTGCTGCGTGTGCATCTCACGGAGGCACCGCCACTTGTGGTGCTAGATCGATTGGATCACGAGGAGGATAAGCATGCGACTACAACACCCACGTTCCGATTTAACGTTCACTGCTTGAATCTTCAAGGGTATGAAGATCTAATCCAATCTCTCTCGTTGATTGCATCTCCTAGATTAGATCTTGGCTTTACCTCTGTTCGCATCCATAGAAAATTTTGATTTACTATGCCGCGAAACCCTTCAGTGGTATCAGAGCTAGATCTATGCGTAGATGTGTTTCACGAGTAGAACACAACATGGTTGTTGCGGGCATTGATGTTTTCTGTTGCAAGACTCTTGTTTGTGTTCTTCTTATGACGCGGGATAGTGAGATTGAAGCGGTCCAGGCCAACCTTACACGACGTCGTTCGCGAGACCGGCTCCGCACTTGACGTGTGCCTTGTACCACACATGCGGCTGGTGGATGTCAGTTTCTCTCACTATAATTGTCATGGGATTAACACCGGAGTTTGGCAACCATAATATCACCGTTGTGGCTTTCCGTAGGTAAGAATCGTTCTTAGCATCTACTCCCATAAGCCACGTAAAACATGCAACAACAAAGTAGAGGCGTCTAACTTGTTTTTGCAGGGACTGTTTTCTGTGATATGGTATGGCCCAAGATGTGATGTGTATATTGTATGCGATGATCATGTTTTATAATGTTTCACGACTTGCATGTCGATGAGTACACAACCGGCAGGAGCCATATGGTTGTCTTTATAATTGTGTATGACCTGCGAGTCAACTTCTTATACGCCATGTAATAGCTTTACTTTATCGCTAAGTAGTTAGCAATAGTTGTAGTTGCTATTCGTGGTGGAGGCAATCATGGTGGAGTGATGGAGATCATGCCGGAACGCACAAGATGGAGATCATTGCGTGAGGATTGTCTATACCATGTCACATAAATTTATATGCATGTGATGTTTATCCCTTTATGTATCTTATTATACTTAGATCGCGACGGTAGCATTATAAGATGATTCCTCACTTAAAGATCAAGATAAAAACTGTGTTCTCCCCAAGTATGCACCGTTGCGAAAGTTCGTCATTTCCAAGCATCACGTGATGATCGGGTGCTATAGACTCTACGTTCACATACAACGGGTGCAAGCCAGTTTTGCACACGCGGAAATACTTGGGTCTAACTTGACAAGCCTAGCATGTACATACATGGCCTCGGAACACAAGAACCAAAAGGTTAAGCATGAGTCATATGAATGATATGATCGACACTTCGTTGTCCACCATTGAAACCACATCTCTTCTCGTGATGATCGGATTAGGTGTGGTGAATTTGGATCATGTTCACTAAACAACTTGAGGGATGTTGAATTTAGTGGGAGTTCATCTAGTAATTTGATTAAGTTGAACTATTTATCATGAACATAGTCTAAATTGTACTTGCAAATACTGTAGATCACATGGCCAAATCCAACTTCAACTTCAACGTTTTTGCTGAGAAGGAAAAGCTTAGAAACAATGGGTCTAACTTCACCAATTGGTTCCGCAATCTAAGAATCATTCTGTCTGGCGGACAAAAGGACTATGTCCTTGGTAAAGCGTTAGGTGACCCCTCTGCTGCAACTGCGCCGGCTGATGAGAAAGCTGTCTATCAGTCGCGCAAAGATGATTATGGTGTGATTAAGAGCACCATGTTGATTGCTATGGAACCGGAGCTTCAAAATCGTTTTGAAGAGTATCCCGGGCCCTTCGAGATTCTCGAGGAGCTGAAAACCATGTTTCAGACTCAGGCCCATTCTGAGAGATATGAGATCTCCGAGAAGTTCTTTAACTGTAAGATGGAGGAAGGGAGTTCCGTTAGTGAGCACGCCATAAAGATGTCGGGCTACACTCAACGTCTTGAGAAACTGGAATGCACGATTCCAGAGGAGCTCAAGATTGACAGGGTTCTGCAATCACTCCCTCCCAGCTACAAAAGTTTCGTAGTGACTCATAATCAGATTGGTTCCACTGATACGATCACCGAGCTCTTCGCAAAGATGAAGGCTGCGGAGGTGGACATCAAGAAGGATAATCATGTGTTGATGGTCAACAAGCCCTCCTTTAAGAAAGGTAAGGGAGCAAAGAAGCCCTTCAAGAAGGGCGGCGGCAAGCGCAATGCTCCTGCTGAGAAGAAGCTCAAGTCTGGTCCTAAGCCCGACACTGAGTGCTTCTATTGCAAGGACAAGGGTCCTTTGGGCGCAATCGTCCGAAGTACTTAGCGGACAAGAAGGCTGGCACCATCAAAGGTATATTTGATATACATGTTATTGATGTTTTCCTTACTAGCCCTCGTTGTAGTGCTGGGTATTTGATACGGTTCAGTTGCTAATATTTTTAACTCGAAGCAGAGCTACGGAATAGGCGGACTTGCGAGGATGAGGTGACGATCTTGGCGTTAGCGGATCAAGAGTTGATGTGATGGCCGTCGGCACGCTCTCCTTAGTTTTACCTTCAGGATTAGTTTTAAACCTTAATAAATGTTATTATGTGCCTGCGTTGAGCATGAACATCATTTCCGGATCGTGTTTATTGCAAGACGGTTATTCATTTAAATCGGAGAATAATGGTTGTTCTATTTATATGAGTAACATCTTTTATGGTCATGCACCTCTTGTGAATGGTTTATTTCTTCTAAATCTCGAAAGGGATGAAACACACATCCATAACATTGAGGCTAAGAGATGCAAAGTAGATAGTGATAATACTACTTATTTGTGGCACTGTCGTCTAGGTCATATTGGAGTAAAGCGCATGAAGAAACTCCATTCTGATGGACTTTTGGAGTCTCTTGATTTTGAATCATTTGACACATGCGAACCATGCCTCATGGGCAAGATGATCAAAACCCCGTTCTCCGGTATGATGGAGTGAGCAACGGACTTGTTGGAAATCATACATACCGATGTATGCGGACCGATGAGTGTTTCGACACGCGGTGGATATCGCTATTTCCTCACTTTTACCGATGACTTAAGTAGATATGGGTATATCTATTTAATGAAACATAAATCTGAAACATTTGAAAAGTTCAAGGAATTTCATAATGAAGTGGAGAACCATCGTAACAGAAAGATTAAGTTTCTACGATCCGATCATGGGGGCGAATATTTGAGTTATGATTTTCTCACGCATCTTAAAGCAAGCGGAATTGTTTCGCAACTCACGCCACCCGGAACACCACAGCGCAATGGTGTGTCTGAACGCCGGAATCGAACCCTATTAGATATGGTCCGATCAATGATGTCTCTTACTGATTTGCCGTTATCATTTTCGGGTTATTGTTATCGCCATATTTTGGCCAAAGAAGGAGATGGGCCGTGATCAAGATGGGCTTGGAAGATACGTATATTCAACATATTGTTGAATCGGCCTTGTGCGTGGATTTGGGCTAAATTGCCCGTGTATCTTGTATCGTAGTAGGTTCCGTTTCAGTTTAGGTAAAGATAGAGTTGTAGAGTTATTCCAAAGATAGAAAGTCTCCGGACTATAAATATGTACCTAGGGTTATCAAGAAAAGAGGACAATCACGTTCACAACAAACATAATCTCGGCGCATCGCCACCCCTTGTTTCTAGGGTTTCTTTCGGGTAAGTGTCATGCTGCCTAGATCGCATCTTGCGATCTAGGCAGTATTACTATCGTTGTTTGGTGTTACTCGTACTGAAGCCTTGTTGATGGCGAGTAACACTACTATCATAGATTTGTTGAGGCTAGCATCGGTGATGTTTGTTATAATTGTTTAAGTTATGCTGCCTCTAGTTACCCCGCTACCTTTGCACCTTTTCCCAAGTGCAAGGGTAGCATCTTGCTTGATCTTTATTTAGCTGATTCGATCTGTTATGGTTATGCCTTGTTCACCAAGGTTTAGTTTGATATCTACGTAGTCAGGCCTTGCAAACGGGTTGAACGATCCAGTAGTACGTAAGGACATGGTTTACTAGTTCTAGAGAAGTTGTTCCGGTAATTGAATTTACGTCGGTTGTTAGGCCTCCTCTAGGGTTAGTTTTCTATCATCTTTTGTATCTACGGGCTCAATTACGTGTAGGACGTTCGATTACGTGGTGAAAACGTTAAACCGTAGATCGATTTAACTTGTGATGATAAAGCAAAACCCCATGTTATAGTAAATCTAATGCAGAACCATGGGATAATCGGCTCTAGGAGCGATTCACGAGAAAACACAGAGCGGTCACGGCTCGAAATTTTCGTATTCTTGTTTACCATGCAGAAATCAATGAGCAATCCTTCACCTTCGACCAGGTATAGGTCAGGTGGCATCTCGAACCAAGCCGGGGCGTGTCGGAGTTTTGCGGGCGTTGCGAGGACCAGGGCCCACCAGCAGTTCTGGGAGCCTCCCGGCTCTTCGTGTTGCTCGTCGCTGCTCGCCGGTGGGTTTTGGCAGGCAACACATTCTGGCACGCCCGGTGGGACATTCAACAACATCTACATCAACATCCGACGCTAAGATGGGGGACAGACCAGTTACGTACGACGAACTGCCTGAAGAGCACAAGGCGAAGTATGACGAGATCAAAACTCTCTTCGAAGCCGACCTCATCGGCTCTTTTGAGAGGACCCGTAAGCATGGCATAAAGTGGAGGGGGTTCTCACCCGAGGGTGCTCTTGATGAGGTGGATCTGTCTGTTCCTTCAAAGGAGCGCACCAGAGCTCTGCGATAGGAGGTCAACTACATGGTGGCTCATTCTCTTCACCGCCATTCTGAGAGCCTGGTGAACGCTTTCGAGCGGATCGCAGTTAGCGTAGTTCAGGAGATCATGAAACATCAGTATTCTCCGTCGGGGCCTACTCTGGGGACTCACCAGGGAGAAAGACCGCTCCAGGCCAGGCCACCGCTGCCATTCACACTTGCAGCTCCGGATCCGCCAGGGGCAGCGGCGTACGTCGTCTGCAAGGTCGGAGGCGACCCAGGCGATTGCCAGTTCCTGTTTGAACCACCTAAAGAGATCCCACATGGATATGTGTGCACTTACGTACCGGACTGCAATAACCTGACACGCACCAACCAGATTGCAACCGCAAGGATTTCTGCGGCAGGAGTTCCTGGAGCAGGGGTTTCAGCAGGCGTTTCTGGAGCAGCGATGTCTGGGATGGACGCCGACAAACAGGCGTGGCTAGCCAAGTATGCCACTGGAACGAGTCATGAGAATCTAGCCCCTGCAGCTCAAACAGTGGAGAAAATCCGTACCATCTTGAGAGACCAGTTAAACCGTGCGAAGAAGTACAATCGGCTATTCAAAGCCGTACCCCAACGAGTTTGATCTGATCCCGCTGCCTCCCAAGTATCGGCTCCCTGAGTTCTCAAGGTTCAGCGGATCAGAAGGATCGAGCTCAATCGAGCACGTGAGCCGATACCTAGCACAGTTGGGCATGATTTCAGCATCGGATCAGCTGCGCGTAAGGTTCTTTGCGCAATCTCTGACAGGACCAGCTTTTGGGTTGTACACCTTGCTGCCACCTGATTCGATTCAGACCTGGAAGCAACTGGAAGAGCAGTTCCACATTCAGTATCATTCAGAGGCTACCGAGGCTGGCATTGCAGACCTGGCGGCAGTGCTGAAGCGGTACATCCAGTACATCCGGGGCTGTCAAGAACCGATGTTACTCAGCTCGTTTAACTGAGAAAGAAGCAGTCGAGCTAGCAGTGTTGGGTCTCTCAGCACCCATCAAGGATCTGGCTTTCCAAGTAGAGTACAACTCATTGGCGCACATGGCCCATAAGCTGACAATGTATGAACAGCGCCACCCTGAGTTGTACCAAGACAAGTTCAGACGTCCGATAGGCCTGTCGTCTGAAGAAGATGATCCTACACAAGACCAGGAGGTGGCCGTAGCTGAATGGGCTCGGGGGGCAGATCCTGTATCCTGCAAATGGGTGAAACAGCAAGGGCCTGCAAAAGGGTTCGACTTCGATGTGAGCAAAGTCGAGAAGATATTCGATTCTTCTTTGAAGGAGAAGCGGTGAGGTTACCGAAGGCCACAAAATCCCTACGGCTCGAAATGAGCAGGAGACCATCTTGCAAGTGGCATCACTCGTTCACCCACACCACCAATGATTGCAAAGAGCTACGTCGCCAGATCCAAACAGCAATAGAGCAAGGCCGTCTGATCCTGGGGCAGTTCGCCATGAAAGTAGACACAAACCCATTTCCTGGCGTCAACATGGTAGAACACAGTCACTCCACGAGGCGTCAGCTGGAGTTCTCGTTCGATGTTAATATGGCAGGATCTGGGTACCACCATGGCACACACAAGGAGGAAGGCGGTCGCTCTTGGGGCAAAGAAAGAGAGGAGGCTGGTCCACGCGACCGGCCCAGCCGCAGTGACAGGCGGTATTTAACAGAGGAACATGTGAGGAGAGTGCGATATCAGAAGCCACATTCCACACATCTCCTTAACAAGTATGAGCGTGCCAAGATGAGCGTCGCCAGCGCGATGGAGACGATGAAGGATATGAGCACCTCGCTAGGGGACCATCAAAAGAAAAGGAAGGCGCAGACAAACATTGGGATTGTCCTTTCTTCAAGTATTGCTGGGACGCGGGAATGAGCCGATTGCCTACAGTCGGCAACTGCCCGGAATGTGGACAGCGGAGGGAGGACACGGGGCCAGTTTCAGTGTTCAAGCGTCTAGGGCCTCTCCACCTCGAGCCGTTTAGGAGTCCGCTCGAGCAAAAGACCTCGAGAAGCCAAGGGATGACAAAGAAGAAGCAGATATCACCGTCCAAGGTGGTGTCCCGGACTCGAGACATACCCAAAAGCGTAGAGTGCAGCTGCGTAACTTGGAGGAAGTCAAGCCTTGATATCTCCATGCTTTAAAGAAAGCACGACACGGCCGTTAAAATTAGCAGACCTTGGAAGCGGAAGACCGCCTAAAAGGAAAGAGTGGCGCCCCAAACCGGTAAAAGCCGATGCAAAGACATCGGCTGGCACAAACATGGTGTTCATACTTGAGTAATTCTGCGCCAAGAACCAATGAGCTACGGTGGCACGATTCATTGCGGCCTGACGGTTATCTTTGAGAAGCCACGTGAGAAGGGTTACAAACATCCGAAAGCCTGTACCTCTGAGGTTACATCAATGGGCAACTGTCAGCAAGATGTTGGTGGACACCGGAGCGGCAGTCAATATAATGCCATACTCCATGTTACGGCGTTTGGGACGCTCCACTGCAGATTTGATCAAAACCAACGTCACGTTAAGCGACTTCAACGGTCAGACTTGAAGCAAAGGCGTCTTGAGCGTGGATCGGCCGTGGAAAACCATACCCACGTCATTTTTCGTCGTGGACAGCAAAAGCACCTACGCTGTCTTGCTAGGGAGAGATTGGATTCACGCTAACTGCTGCATTCCGTCCACGATGCACCAGTGCCTAATACAGTGGGATGGAGATGAAGTGGAGGTCATCCATGCAGATGATTCTATCGAGATCTCCATAGCTGGCATGAACGTCTGGGAAGCAGAAGACCAAGAGCCGATCTCTGGAATCAGTCTAGACGGCTGTGAGCGCATTGAAGCTACAAAAAACGGGGTGAGGCTGGTCTTATCCACTGGCCTGACAGAGTAGAAAAGTCCACGATCATGCGTGGTACGGCCGATCCTTGTGATCGGCCACAAAAAATAAAAGGCAGCAATCATACGACAAGCAGATCACGTAGTCGTAGCAGGGAGATGCCCTGCCATTGTAAAACAATAAGGTGTAAACCGTCCTCGACTAATGCAATCAAAAGGGGCGATTGGGCAATCGGCCCAAATTATTTTGTTATCCTCACCTCTTTGTTTGCCACTGCTTAGCATCGATTTGACAGTGTGAAAGCTAGGGTATGGGTTTACATCCGTGATGAACTAGAAGAAATCGACATTGGTCACGGGATAAGCCGACTAACATTTATCGGCAAAAGTTAGATCCGAGTCTGCGGGGTCCGATGATAGCCATTGAAAAAATATCCGTTGCCGCTTTGGGACTATCTGAGATGCAGGTTAGACAGAGCATCATTGAGCATCGACTCCGCTTAAAGGATTTCGCCATTCCGGTGAGCACGACGGATGAAGGCGAAATTCGGAAGAAGTCAAGAAGGAGGTCAAGAAAATGTTGACCACAAGTTAATCAGGGGCCATGCGGTATCTTTGAGTGGATTTCTAGTATCGCACTGTGAGAGAAAAGGATGGCCGTTGGCGTGTTGCCATAGATTTTGGGATCTCAACAGAGCTACCCCAAAGGATGAGTATCCGATGCGGTGGCGTAAGCGTTAATCAATGCAGTGACTGGTCATAAGATCTTGAGCTTCATGGATGGCAATGCGGTTACAACCAAATTTTATGGCTCCGAAGACATACACAAGACGCATTGAGTCCTGTGGTCGGTGGGGTTGTTTGAGTATGTAGTCATGGCGTTTGGATGAAGAATGCCGCGCCACGTACCAAAGGGCCATGAATTATATTTTCCATGATCGATCGGCAGCTGGTGGAAATTTACATCGATGACGTGGTGGTCAAGTCTTCGATGCAAGGACACTTGGACGATCGCAGCGTGTCTGGACCGAACAAGAAAATTCAGACTACGGATGAATCAAAGAAGTGTGCCTTGAGGTGTGGCGGTCAGTTCTTGGGTTTTTGGTCCATGAGCGGATTGAGATCGGCTGAAAAGTCGAGGCGGTCGAACAATGAAGCCACCACCACAAAGAAAGAACTGCGATCTCATCGCCAAGATCAACTTCGCGTAAGATTCATCTCAATCTGTCGGGAAGGATAGAGTCGTTCATGGGACTAGTGAAAATTAAATCGACGAGGAATTCCGGCGGGGCAACAACGAGCCTTGACGAGATCAAAGAATATCGTGAAGCCGATGTTGGTTCCACCCCAGACGGACCGTTCTACATTTACTTGTCGATGGACACGTCCATCGCCTCGGTGGTGGTGCAAGTTTATGATGGGCTGGAGCGAGTCGTATTTTACATAAGCGAAGGATCTTTGGGCCTTGAGACAAGGTATCCTGATATCGATAAGTTGTGCCTCTGCCTGTTTTTCACCTGCACCAAGCTGCGCCACATTTTGCTATCAGCGGAGATTATCATCATATGCAAATCAGACGTCATAAAGCACATGCTGTCGGCTCCTATGTTGAAAGGCCGACTAGGCAAATGGATGTTTGCATTATCGGAGTTTGACATCCGGTATCAACCAGCGAAAGTAGTTAAGGGACAGGCGTTGGCCGACCTTATCGCTGAAAGGATCAACACTAATATAGCAGCATTGTCTATACGTGTGTGGGCTATGTTTTTCGACGGATCGGTTTGTGATGATGGGTGTGGCATCGGCATGCTACTTGTGTCGCCCCGGGGGGGCAACATTTTCCTTCTCTTTCAGGTTATCTGCCCCTCGCACCAACAACGTCGCTGAGTACGAGGCGATACGCAAGGGAATGGAATTGCTCATCGAAGCTGGAGCAGAAGCAGTGGAAATTTTTGGAGACTCCAAGTTGGTGATTTCCCAACTCACGGAGGAATACAAGTGTGAGAGCGAGTCCCTCTTCCCATTATGGCTACACTGCCGAGGTGATGGCGCGATTCGATACATAAACTTCACTGGATCCATGGTATCACCGAGGCGAATGATCTTGCCCAAATGGCTTGGGCTACAAGGATGTAGAGGGAGCCGATGTTCAGTCTGTTCACGCCGACGACTGGAGAGCCGATATCTTCAATTACTTGAAGGATTCGGCTCGGGGGGCACCTAAACGGATAAGGTACAAGGCCATTAAGTATGTGCTTATTGGGGATGACATGTTTTACAGGACTCTGGAGGGGTTATTGCTCAAATGCCTGGGGACAGCCGAGGCCAATCGGCTCCTACACGAGGTACACGAAGGTGCCTGTGGAACTCACCAATCAGCTCACAAGATGAAATGGTTGATCAGGCGATCAGGGTTTTATTGGCCCACCATGCTCGAGGACTGTTTCAAGTACTACAAAGGGTGTCAAGCATGTCAGAAATTTGGGAAAATTCAGATGGTACCCGCGTCAGCGATGAACCCCATCATCAAGCCTTGGCCATTCCGAGGTTGGGGCATGGATATGATCGGCAAAATCAATCCTCCATCAAGAAAAGGCCACATGTGGATTTTGGCCATCACTGATTATTTCACTAAATGGGTGGAGGCTGTCCCGATGAAATCAGTAAACTCAAAGGATGTTGTCAACTTTGTGAAAGAACATGTCATCCATAGATTCGGGATTCCCCAAACTATCACGACCGATGGAGGTTCGGTCTTCATTTCTCACGAGTTTAGAAAGTTCTGTGAGGACACGGGGATTAAGCTGATCAGATCATCTCCATACTATGCTCAGGCAAATGGGCAAGCTGAAGCATCCAACCAGAGCCTCATCAAGCTGATCAAGAGAAAAGTCGATGAGCACCCTAGGCGTTGGCACGAGGTTTTGTCAGAGGCGTTATGGGATTATCGCATGTCATGCCATGGAGCGATAAAAACCTCGCCATACCATCTAGTATATGGACAAGAAGCCGTATTGCCCTGGGAAATTACGGCTGGATCGAGACGTGTCACTTTTCAGGACAATCTAACAACTGAAGAATATGCAACCCTGATGAGTGACAGTGTTGAGGATTTAACTGAGCTCAGGCTGTGGTCGCTTGATAAAATCAAAGAGAACAAGGCCAAGGTGGCTCGTGCATATAACAAGAAAGTGAGGCCAAAGGAGTTCCACGTTGGTGATCTGGTGTGGGAAGGTGTTGCCATTAGGGACTAAGGATGCAACATATGGTAAATGGTCTCCAAATTGGCACGGGCCGTGCAGTCGATCAAGTTTTAAGGAAGCATACATGCTTGAGGAGCTGGGCGTAAAATTCCCGATGGCGGTCAACGTCAACATCTCAAGAAATATTTCCCAAGCATGTGGGATGATGGGCGATAAAATATGGGGGCGATACATGAAATCGGCCAAGTAAAAAGCACGTGAGGCGATGGACGGAAAATGTGGGGCGATACATGAAATCGGCCAAATAAAACAAAATATATAGCCAATGAGCGGTCATCGACTCTAGAGGTTCACATATGTTACAACAGTGCGGTTTACGTGCAGACTCTTGAAGAAATGCTCAAGGCGTGGAGGCGTCGGCCAGACACGATCCACCTCGGCGATCTCGGCCGTCATCTTCATCCTTGCCCGTCACTAGCTGCTTGTTCGAGGCACGTATTTCGCGGATCGGTCTTCATTTGAGCTTTGAGGCTTTCGCCCGTCTTGAGAGCGATGGATTCTTCCTTGTCACGAATGGGCTGTTTAGTCGCGGACCTTCTCTTCAAGATCTTCCAACTCCTTTTCAAGGATGCGAGCTCGTGATGCGACAGAGGTGTCGGTTTGGCATCGAGCGCCTTTTCTCGTTGAGCTGCTGGCATCTGTCTGCGATATTGGCTTTCAATGGGAGTTGGGCGCGGCGCAGACTGATCCTCTCACGAGCTAGCTTCACCCTTGGCCCGTAGAAAGACAGAGTTACAACTGGCCAAAGCTTCACCTGCAATGCTACTGGGAGTTGGTCTTTTATTTCAGCCAGGACGCTCTTCACCTCCTCAGAACCCTCGATCAGCTCTTCGATCGGGGAGGACCGCAGGGCTTTAAGACGCTGGAATTGAGGTGGAACAACCCTGGCTCGTGGTTCATCAGCAGCAACGGAGGGAGTTGGTTCAACGGATTCAAGGTCGAACGTCAGCCAACCTGAAATATCACAACTCTGGCAGCCCGAAAAGCGTCAGTATGCGTCCAAACGTGTAAGGATGAGCCGAAAGAACCTAAACGTACCTCTCCTAAGATCGAGGGGATAGCCGATGAGGAGACGATCGGTTTGTGTGTGGTCGCTGGGGGCTTGGCCAGAGTGGTAGCCGTTTCATCTGCACCTTCGGGGATTGCCAGATCCGGTATCGGCACTGCCCCGGCTTTCCCACTGGAAACGTCAGTCGTCTGCATGAAAGGTGTTTTAGCCGATGTAAATAATGATAAATCGGCAGACAAAAGGAAACAAGTAGTAAGAGCATGAAGGGTGGTGATTTTCGAAACCTCCTGGCTCGACGAAGAAGCTTGTAGTCCTTTGCGAGCTCTCTTGGGACCCGCAGCTGGCCCCGCCTCGACTGGTGCTCGGGGGGCAGTAGGTTCAGGAGCCGACCTTTTCCTGGAAGCCGATGGTGGTGAATCTGGCTGGTTCGGTGTGATGGTCCTCTCAGAATCCGTTGGGCCTAGTTCTCCTCGATTGGTCTGGGTATCCTCACTGGAGGTGTCTTCGACGGAAGCTCGTAAAAGGGAGAACCGAATCGCGAGCATGTCGCAAGAATGGAAGAATGACAAGGATCGACCAAGGCCTGAATCAGCTTACATGCGTGTATGCGGAGAAGGGCTCCGCGCCTCAAGGTCTTCTGGCAGCTACCTTCCTCACCATCGTTCGGTTTTAGTGGAACTCGAGGCGGTGACTTAGGAGTTGCTGGGTTCTTGGAAGCCGATTGTGGTGTTATCGGCTGTTTCTGCATTATGACCTTTTTCAGAGGTGGCGAGTTTTTGCAGAAAAGAACCGCAGGAGCTGGCGGAAAGAACTCGAAGGGGGAGCCATCACTGTGTGTGGGCTCAGGGCCATTTTGCTGCTGCAGAGAGAAAGAGTGGATTAGTAGAAGGACCATTTGTGAGATGCATCAAGAAAATTTGCAAGTAGTGGTACCTGTTCCACGGGGATGTCATAGTCAGCATCGAGCTGTTTCAGCAATGGTCCTAGAGCTTTCCTGAAAGCGTGGGTCTTCCACATCGACCACCAGTCTTCAAAGCCATCGGTTGATGAGGCAAAGGTGAGGTCGTTGGGAATTGGGATGGTCAGAGCATCAAAGAAGGAATAACACCTTTGGCTGGTGAGAGGATCAGGCAGGTCGGCTCTGCTCTCTGTAAGGTGATGGAGAAAGAAGTGGGGAGGTACTTGTCCAAGGCCAAATTGGCGAGCCACTACGACTGGCTGGTAGAATTCATACCCAGGTTTGATTATTCTGTTGGACGTACTCATGCCAACTGGAAGGAAACAGGGACGAATCACGGTGGAAAAGAGCTGCCGAGTGCTAGTGTCATCGGCAAAATTGTCCAGCCTGAAGGAGAGTGGATTTTCAAAGTGTTCCGATTCCTCCATGTAAGGGAAGAAGGTAGGGTTGTCCAGGCCTTGGAAGAAAGTGCTGAACCACTTGGAGGCCTCCTGAGGGGTCAGTTTACTGCCTAGCAGTCTATACAAAGCTTGGCCATAGCTGGTGCATCGGATCTGCTTCCCTTTTACATCTGGAAAGGTGCAGCTCGCCAAAAGGGGGAAGTTTGGGATGTGAGTTTGGAAATATAGCTGAGACCATAGCTGAATGAACCACCAAGGACCACCTGTTTTGACTGCTATGCCTGAGAACAGCTTGACAGATATCAACTGTAGATATCGATAGACCTCTCCAAGGAACAGTTTGCCGATGCCAAGTTGGGTGCCTTTGGCCAGTTCGTGGGCTAGGGAGAGATAGTTTTTGGTTGGAGCAAGGGAAGGGCCACAGAATATGAAATGCTCCAGCCAGAAGTTGAGAAAGGCTGTATGTTCTTTCTCTGAGACAGGGCCCTTTGTTTTCATGTGGCGTTGGAGGTAGGCACCCCAGTTTGTGCAGTCTGTTTTAGAAGACAGTTTGTAGGGGACTTTGGTCAGTTTAAAGGCAGAAGGGCTGGGTGATGTAACATCCAGACCAGTGATCATCACCACGTCTAACAAGGTTGGTGACATAGGGCCATGACCGAACATAAAACAGTTCAGAGCGTCAGACCAGAAGTAGCCGATGGTTTTCAGAAGGTTCTCATGTTTCTCAAGAGGAGACAATGATAAATGCAAGGCATCGGCTATTCCTGTGGTTTCCCATTGGGATTGGTAAGCTCTAGCTACTCTGCTGAACCAAGAGACCCAGTGTTCGGGGGGATTAGGCCAGGCTCATGACGATCGGCCCAAGAGTTCGATCTAGGTCTTGGCTTCTGAAGGATTCTGTTTGCTTCAAGAAATCAGGCGGGACTAGAATCATGACGAGGACCAAGACAGAGGAATTTGGGAGAGAAGGATGCGGCAGAATAACGAAACCTAGAAAGTTTAATGGTGGAATAAAGGCATTAATTCAGGTGTTCGCCATTAAAATCCAACATCGTTGCATTGCGAGGAGTAGGTGTACCTTCAGACCGGAGACCTCTGGATTGGTGTTGGACGATTCCGCCATCTAGTTTGCCGGCGGAGTTGGATCTATGCAGTTGAGGATTGAGGGTTCTTGTCGCTGTGAGCTCAATCTGGTCGGTGGGTAATCGGAGATCTAGGTCGCCCTTTTTGAAGAGAGTCGCAGGTTACCGTTTGAAACTGAAAAGCAGTCGCTTAGATTTGCCTAAATATGCGACCAAGTTTTGACCTTGTCAACGTTTTTGGGAAAGCCGATGTGCATCGGCTCTTTGAGCTTTGATTTGGTTGACGGAATGAGTGCAGTGTGGTGAAAGCCGATGCAGCGTTATCGGCTTCTGGAGCATCGATCTATTTTGGCTATCGGCAAAATTGGGGCGAAAAAAGCAATCTTCGAGAAACAGATTTTCATTCATTCATTCAAAAGCTGATTGCTTACAAAAGGCTGATTGATTACAAAAGGGAGCTTACTACTACTACTACTGGTTCCTAATCTAGAGGCCGAGGTCGTCGCCGCTGTCGTCGCCGCCGTCTTGTTCGCTGTCCTCAGCGCTGCTGCCGGCGTCGTCTTCGCTGCTGCTGCTGAAGAAGCCAGCGGGGGCCTCCTCGTCCTCGTCGTCGTCTTCGGTGTCCTCGCTGGACCCGGCGCGGAAGTACTTCACCGGCTGGTACTCCTCGGAGGAGGTGTCCTCCTCTTCCTCCTCCTCGTCGGAGGAGTCGACGCCGTCCCAGGACATGGCGTCGTCGGTGCTGTCTGCCTCCAGTTCTCCATCGGCAAGGAACTACAGGTCCTCCTCGCCATCAGTCAAGGAAGCATCGTCCTCCGACCAAGCGGCGAAATCCCAATCCCTCTCGTCCCACCATTGTGGGGCGAGAGTGTTGTACGCCGCCGTCGGCGGGTGCTCTGGCGTCGGCTCTCGGTCGCTCATTGAGTTGGAGGCTTGGGAGGACAGGCCAGATGAAGCAGAGGAGGCCATGGCGGAGAAAGAGGGTTTTTTCGGCGGAGGAATAAGGGTTTTTTGGCTGCTGGAGGAAGATGGGGACTGCAAACTGCTTAGATGAATTTAAATAAGGGGAATAGTATGAATCGGTTTAATGCTATAGCGGTTTCCCAGAATGTACTGCCGAAGTTGTCAAATCATGCACTGCGGAGAAGTGGAGAAGACAAGGCATCACGATGGGGGGTGGCGTGACGATCCTGTTCTGCAACGCATTCTGTCAACGCGCAACCCGATACAAAAAAAAAGGGGAGAAGGAAAAACAGATTGGTTTTGGAATTATTATTGCCAAAACCAGGGGGCATGTGTTATCGCCATATTTTGGCAAAAGAAGGAGATGGGACGTGATCAAGACGGGCTTGGAAGATACGTATATTCAACATATTGTTGAATCGGCCTTGTGCGTGGATTTGGGCTAAATTGCCCGTGTATCTTGTATCGTAGTAGGTTCCGTTTCAGTTTAGGTAAAGATAGAGTTGTAGAGTTATTCCAAAGATAGAAAGTCTCCGGACTATAAATATGTACCTAGGGTTATCAAGAAAAGAGGACAATCACGTTCACAACAAACATGATCTCGGCGCATCGCCACCCCTTATTTCTAGGGTTTCTTTCGGGTAAGTGTCATGCTGCCTAGATCGCATCTTGCGATCTAGGCAGTATTTTTACTTATGCGTTGTTTGGTGTTACTCGTACTGAAGCCTTGTTGATGGCGAGTAACACTACTATCATAGATTTGTTGAGGCTAGCATCGGTGCTGTTTGTTATAATTGTTTAAGTTATGCTGCCTCTAGTTACCCCGCTACCTTTGCACCTTTTCCCAAGTGCAAGGGTAGCATCTTGCTTGATCTTTATTTAGCTGATTCGATATGTTATGGTTATGCCTTGTTCACCAAGGTTTAGTTTGATATCTACGTAGTCAGGCCTTGCAAATGGGTTGAACGATCCAATGTAAATACGTGGGGCGTGGTTTACTAGTTCTAGAGAAGTTGTTCCGTAATTGACTTTACGTCGGTTGTTAGGCCTCCTCTAGGGTTAGTTTTCTATCATCTTTTGTATCTACCGGGCTCAATTACGTGTAGGACGCGTTCGATTCGTGGTGAAAGCGTTAAACCGTAGAGATCGATTTAACTTGTGATGATAAAGCAAAACCCATGTTATAGTAAATCTAATGCAGAACCATGGGATAATCGGCTCTAGGAGCGATTCACGAAAACTCGAGCCGGTCACGGCTCGAATTTTACGTATACTTGTTTACCATGCAGAAATCAATCGAGCAATCCTTCACCTTCGACCAGGTATAGGTCAGGTGGCGCATCTCGAACCAAGCCGGGGCGTGTGCGGAGTTTTGCGGGCCGTTGCAGGGACCAGGCCCACCAGCGATTCAGGAGCCTCCGGCTCTTCGTGTTGCTCGTCGCTGCTCGCGGTGGGTTTTGGCGAACAGATTATGCATTAGAAACCGCTGCATTCACTTTAAATAGGGCTCCATCTAAATCCGTTGAGACGACACCGTATGAACTGTGGTTTGGTGCTAAACCTAAGTTGTCGTTTCTTAAAGTTTGGGGATGCTGAAGCTTCGTCAAGAAGTTGATGCGGACAAGCTCAAACCCAAAGCGGAGAAATGCGTCTTCATAGGATACCCTAAGGAAACTATTGGGTATACCTTCTATCACGAACCGAAGGCAAAGTGTTTGTCATGAAACAGTTCCTTTCTTGAGAAGGAGTTTCTCTCGAAGAAGTGATTTGGAGGAAAGTAGAGCAGCGAGGTTATTGAACCTTCTCTTGAATTGGAGAGTAGCGCAGCACCTGAAATTGTTCGATGCGCTTTGCACCAACAATAGAGGAAGCTAATGACAAGGATCATGAAGCTTCGGACGATCTCTTGAACGTCGCAGTCGACAAGGTCGCGTGCCCCTCCCGAGTGTACGCAGCAACCTGTCTTGTTGTCTTGTTGGTAGAAGACAGTGAACCTACGAACTATGAGGAAGCGATGATGAGCCCAGACTCTGAGAAATGGCTAGAAGCCATGAAATCCGAATTGGGATCCATGAGAGAAAACCAAGTATGGACTTTGGTGGATCCTCCTAGCGACCGAAAGGCCGTTGAGTGCAAATGGATATTCAAGAAGAAAACGGACGCGGATGGTAATGTTACCGTCTATAAAGCACGCCTTGTCGCAAAAGGTTTTCGACAAGTTCAAGGTGTTGACTACGATGAGACTTTCTCTCCTATAGCGATGTTTAAGTCCATTCGGATTTTATTAGCAATTGCTGCGTTTCATGATTATGAAATATGGCAGATGGATGTCAAGACTGCTTTCCTCAATGGCAACATTGATGAAGAGTTGTATATGATGCAACCCGAAGGTTTTGTCGATCCTAAGGATGCTGATAAAGTATGCAAACTTCAGCGTTCCATTTATGGACTGAAGCAAGCATCTCGGAGTTGGAACCTTCGTTTTGATCAAGTGATCAAGAGCTTTGGATTTGTTCCAAATTGCTACGAAGCTTGTATCTACAAGAAAGTGAGTGGGAGCTCGGTGACGTTTCTGGTACTATATGTGGATGACATATTGATTATCAGAAATGACATCAACATGCTTAACGATGTGAAGAGTTATTTGAACAAGTGTTTTTCAATGAAAGTCCTAGGTGAAGCTGCTTATATATTTGGCATCAAAATCTATAGAGATAGACAAAGACGCCTGATAGCTTTAAGCCAGAGTACATACCTAGACAAAGTTCTGAAAAGGTTCAGAATGGATAAGGCAAAGAAAGGTTCAGTGCCTATGTTGTCAGGTAAGATATTGAGCAAGGCTCAGTGTCCAGCTATGGTAAATGATAGGGAAGCTATGAGCAAAGTGCCTTATGCCTCGGCCATAGGTTCCATCATGTATGCCATGCTGTGTACTAGACCGGATGTGTCCAATGCTCTTAGTTAGACGAGATATCAAAGTGATCGAGTGGAACCTTTGGACAGCCGTGAAGAACATCCTAAAGTACCTAAATAGAAGTAAAGAAATGTTCTTAGTCTATGGGGGTGATGAACACTTGTCGAAAAGGTTACGTCGATGCTAGTTTCGACACCGACAAGGATGATTCCAAATCTCAGACATGATACGTTTATATTTTGAATGGAGGAGCTGTGAGCTGGAGAAGCTGCAAGCAAAGCGTGATCGCGGGATCTACAGTAGAAGCGGAATACATGGCTGCTGCAGAAGCGTCAAGTGAAGGAGTTTGGATCAGAAACTTCATCACTGAGCTTGGTGTGGTTCCAAGTGCATTGGACCCACTGGAGATATTGTGTGACAACACTGGCGCCATATCACTCGCTAAGGAACCAAGATATCATCCAAAGACCAAGCATATCAACCGCTAGTTTCATATAATACGAGATTATATAGCAGATGGAGATCTGAAGATTAGCAAAGTACATACGGATCTGAATATCGCAGATCCATTGACTAAACCTCTTCCACGTCTAAAACATGATCAACACCTCAGTGCCATGGGTGTGATATTGTTGCCAGATGTAAACTAGATTATTGACTCTAGTGCAAGTGGGAGACTGTTGGAATTATGCCCTAGAGGAAATAATAAAGATGTTATTATTATAATTCTTGTTCATGATAAAGTTTATATTCCATGCTAGAATTGTATTAAGCGGAAACATTAATACTTGTGTGGTTTGTGAACAACACCGTGTCCCTGGTACGCCTCTAAGGACTAGCTCATTGATCAATGATGGTTAAGGTTTCCTAACCATAGACATGAGTTGTCAATTGATAATGAGATCATATCATTGGGAGAATGATATGATGGACAGACCAAACTAAGCGAAGCAATTAGATCGTTTCATCGTGTTCATCTTTGCGAAGTTTTTCCTATGTCAAATAGTTTATGCCTTAGACCATGAGATAATGCAACTCCCTGGTACGGAAGAAAGCTTTGAGGTCATCAAACGTCATCCTATGAGAGGGTGATCATAAAGGTGTCTCTCGGTGATCGGAAAGTATCATTGGGTTGTATGTATCGAGATGGAATTTGTCCCTCCCAAGTCGAGAGATATACTTGGGCCCACTCGTGTCGATATCAACACCGCTTGCAAGCATGTGGTTAAGGAGTTAATCACAAAGTGATATCGGATTCTGGAACAAGTAAAGTACTTGCTGTGAGCGAGATTGAACTAGGTATGGCATGCAACGATCGAATCTCGGGCAAGTAAAATATCGCGACGAAGGGAATATATATGGGATTGATTGAATCACGGCATCGTGGTTCATCCGATATGATCATCGATGAATGTGTGAGTCAATATGGGTGCCTGCACCCGCTATTGATTATTGATAGAAGATCATGTCTGCATATTCTCGAACCCGTAGGGTCACACACTTAACGATATCTCGGCTAGGATAGATTGGATAATTGGTTTATGAATTTTTGTTCAGTCTCGGATGGGATCCGGGATATCACGAGAGGTTCGAATGGTCCGGAGAATAAGATTCATATAAGGCAGTTTTTGGAGTTGGAATTGTTCGGGTTAATCGGTATTGTGGGAAGCTTCTAGAACCTTCGGAAGGGACCAACGTGGCCCCACCTTACGGGGAGGGCATGGGCTTATGAGGGAGTGTCCTGACTCATTGGGCCAGGGGCACAAGGCCCATAGGGCCCAGCCGATTCTAGAGAGATTTGACTCGTTTAAATCTCGGGATAGAATTTCTAGATAAGGAGAGTTTAAATCGTTTAAACTAGAGATAGGATTTCTAGATAAGGAGAGTTTAAATTGTTTAAACTAGAGATAGGCTTGGAGGAGGGCAGGGCTGGCCGCCCCCCTCTATATAGAGTGGTGGTGCGCCTCCCTACACACACACCTTCCTCCAAGCCCTAGCAGCCTTGCTACCTTCCTCTCTCCCTCCCATTGTTTGTAGGCGAAGCCTGCAGTGAAATTCTCCACCATATACACCACCCCGTCGTGTTGTAGATCCAATATATCTCTCCACCATACTTTGGTCCGAGGAAGGAGGAGACGTCGAGTCTTTGCGTGTGCATCTCACGGAGGCACCGCCACTTGTGGTGCTAGATCGGATCGGATCACGAGGAGGATAAGCGAGTACGACTACATCACCCACGTTACGAGCGTTCATGTCTTGAATCTTCAAGGGTATGAAGATCTAATCCAATCTCTCTCGTTGATTGCATCTCCTAGATTAGATCTTGGCTTTCCCTCTGTTCTCATCTGTAGAAAATTTTGATTTACTATGCCGCGAAACCCTTTAAATTCAATTTACATTCCAAACCAATAATCACTCAAACAAATTCACACACACAAGACAATGGAAACCAATTCATGCATGGGAGCATGCACAAGATAGTTTTATTTTGCAAGGGGTCACTATGGGGTTTATAAACTTTGTAAGATCCAAATTGGTCATTTACCAAAGTGGCAAAGTCATTAGCAAGAGGGTTTTGTCCAAAAACTATTTTTAAATCCATTCATCATTTCATGTGGTGAAAAATGTTTTTATCAAGGCAAAACTATTAAGTTGTTCACCAAATGAGTTGCTAATTTGCAATACTTGGTGTTTTGGGTCAGTAGGTTTGGTCCAAACTATTTCCTTAAAGTTTTCTTTCCATAAACATTTTTATAACAAAAACCATTCTTTTCATTTGGCTAGAAAATGGCTAAGTTAAGTAATCCAATCTAAATTTTACCAAAATCATTTTCAACACTAAGGGTTGGTTCCTAGGGTCAGTAAGGTCACAACAAACCATTTTGCAAAAGTTTCACCCCTAAATTCAATTTTAAACAATTTTTATACTCTAAACAAGCATACAAAAGTTTCTGCAAATTCAACCAAGTTAACAGTTACTATTTACTAAACCAAGGGCATGGTTGGCTAGGTCTTGTTCTCCTGAATCCAACGACATAAAATTTGTAAAATTTGGACGTGTGGTTTGAAAGTTACAAAGGTTTGAAGTTTGCAAATAATTCTGATTCAAATCTGTTTTTAGTTTTAATCCTGGCCACGCGTCGAGCCGTGATTGGCCGATACCGGTTCGTCTGGATCGCATGCTGCGGAGCGTTGGATTTAAGTTGGATCGTGCACGCAGCGGCACCTCTTCGCGGTAAGTGATCTAATCATGGCTTAGATCTACATCCCTGACTCTGAGCATGCTTGCCAAGGATCGGCGGCGCTGGCGGCGGCGTCTGGTGGCGGAGCGGCCAGACGGTGGCGAAGTCGATGCTACAGGAAGCGAGGAAGGAGGAGAGGGGGCTCACTATGATCATCGTGTCACGGGGATGCTCAACCTGTCCCTGGTTGATGAAGGGGCGCACGGGGTTGGGCGGAATTCCTCGTCGGAGTGGCGTTTGACGACGGCCACGCTCAGTCGTCATCGTGGACGGCGCTAGGGATCGCCCGGGGACAAACGAAACACACGGTCAGGAGCGCAAGGACACGGCTAAGTTGTAAACGTGAATGAGAGGGGTCGGGGCAGTCTTGTTTACCAGAGAGATTCCGCCGGAGATACAGTAGACGCGGTGGTGCTCAGAAGAGGTCAGAGTCGACGGTTTGGGGCGTCCGCAGGTGAATGGGTGGTATGAACAGATGCGTCTGGATGCGTGGAGTATGTGTGCTAGGTCGACGAGGTAAGGGGCGGCGTGTGGCAGCCGGAATCGGCTGGGGAAGTTGTCGGAGACAGGGGTGTTGTCGCAAGCAATTTGCGCAGCCTGGGGGCTCCGGTGAGGTGTGGTCTGCGGGAGAAGGAAGAGGAGACCAGGCGATTAAGACAGCAGGGTCTAGGGGGAGAATTAACCACGCATTTAAACGAATTCATCCGAGTTTATTTGGCCAAAAACGGCGAGGCGAGTAAAGGGGAGGAACAGGTATTTGTGGGGAGAAGAAACGATGGGGTGGGGTCATTGGCGCAGTGAAAGAAAGGGAGAAGGGGAGGGTCCACATGTCTGTTGCTCCGCGGGTTCCTTCTACGGTGAGAAAACGTTTCGCTGCGGTGGGGTGGGGATTGGGCTAGGTGGGCTGTTTGGGCTGGCTCAGTTGGGTCAGTCCATTTCCATATTTTTTCTGTCTGATTCCTTTTCTTTTTCTATTTCTATTTTCCTGTTTTGGTTTTCAAACAAACAAACAAGTTTCAATTCAATTCAAACCAACACCAAAACTTTGGAAGTTTGACTTGGTTCTGTTCAGTATCCTGAACCTAAATCTAAAATCCATAATTTTTAAATAATAAAGTCCATTATTAATTAAATAATTGTCCATTGCTAATTAATCAAATTAGGATTTGATTTATTTCAAACTCTATTTAAATCCATATATTTTCCAAAACCAAAATAGTGGGTTGTATTTGAAATAAGGTATATTTAGAAAGCTTGTTTAAAATAAATAACAATTTTGTTAAAGGTTCCATTTATAATTTAAATAAATTGATCATGGTTTATTAATCAAATAGGGTTTGATATAATTAAATAAATTCCCCATTTGAAATCCAAATATCTTCAAAATAAAATTAGTAGGTTTTATTTGGAAGTAAATAATACTTGGTTACTTGTTTTAAAACAAATAACATTTTATTTAGAGTTCATTATTTAATTAAATTTAATAGACTTCCATTATTAAATCAAATAGGATTTGTTTTATTAAAATATTTATTTTGAACTCTAAAATAAAACCAAAACACTTTAGTAGGTTTTATTTGTGAATATCAAACATTTGGAAAACTTATTTTAAACAATTTAATAAGTCTTTGATGGTTTATTAATAACAAAACTTTTATTTAATAAAACTTGGATATTAAATCCTTATTACTTTATTTAAGCAATCCTTTATTATTTTTAAATAAATCTTTGCTATTTTACCTAAAATAGAATGTTTTAATTCAAAAGCTTGGCCATGGTTTTAATTGGCTTTATATAATAATCTTTACTTATAAAACTTCTATTTCATTTGAAATCAAATCCTTTCATTTATAAGTTTCAAAATAGTATTTCCAAAAATGTTTTTATTTTCCTTTATTAAATGTTTATCTTTTTTAATCCCTTTAGGTTTTATTTAATTCAAATGGGTTTGGAGTTCCAATTGAATTCAAAAAAGTTTCTTCTGGATCTGAAAATCAAATAAAGTTTTATTTTATTCATTTATTTTCACATTACAAGATTTAGAAAATCTTGGGATGTGACACATAGCCATGGGCCTTGTGTAACCACTCAACCAAAAACCACCAAGCAATTACCATTCCACCCAGGTGATTCATTGACTTAGTTGTTTTATTAAGTAAAACAAGTCCAAAGACATAGAAATGTTTTCATCATAGCATGTATAATTTTACCAACCCTTTTTTGCTACTAGCTAGGCTAAGCATGGAATAGATAGTAACTTAGCTTAGAAATTCCTTAGCAATTCTACAACTACTTAGGATTTCCCAACATGGCATTTGGCAAAATAGTAACATGCAAGACTTAGCAAAATATTTCTAATGCTTGTATGAAAATATAGGGATAGTAATATTCATGAAGTACCACTTGCCTTGGTAGTTGGGAGAGTAGCACTCTTCAGAATCAGAATCACTAGCACCAAAGTCTACACAAAGAATGGTAGCACAAAATTACAAACAATTCATATACAAACATAAATATATGCATGCATGCAAAATGCTAAGTGATGATTTTTAAAACCCAACCAAGCAAGTGCATAGTACTGAATCATAAACAAGTCAAAAACTTGCTAAACCAAGTTTATTTGACACTAAAACAATTTCCCAAATAATTCATATACTCAAAATAGTCCTAAACAAGTTTCTGCAAATAAAGTCATTTTAACAGAAACTAAACACTAAACACATTTCATAAACATAAAGGGCTTGTATTCCTGATTCCAACGGTATAAAATTTGCTAAAATCTAACGTGGGAATCAAAAGTTACAAGCAAATCAAATTTGGATATAAATCTGATTCAAATTCTGTTTTTAAACTAAACCCTAGCCACGCGGCGCTATCCTATTGGTCGATACCGCTTCGCTCAGGATCACCCTTCCACGCCGTCAGATCAAGTCAGATCCAACGCGCCAGATTCAAAGAAAACGATTCACTCGGAGCTAATCTAAACCGCCAGATCTACATCTAACGGCTGCTGTTGCCTCGACCATAGACCAGCGGTGCTAGCGGCGGCGACTGGCGGCGGCGCGTCTGTCAGCGGCGGCGCTGGCGTTCTAGGTCGTCCTAGGGGGGAAGAGGGTGCTTACCAGAACCGCAGGGTCGAGGCGAAGCTCAACGTGGAGGTGGCTTGGCAAGGCGCCTGGCGAGCTCTTGGAGCTCGTCGGAGTCGTGCACGGCGTCGGGTGGTTGCTGTCGAAGTTGTTGCCGATGTTTCGCGTCGCCCTATCATGAACCAGATGGATTAGGAGACGTGCAAGATAGTGGCGAACATCCTCGTATGCAAGAGGGGGCAAGGGGCACGCTCTGCTTACCGTAATTGGTCGCCGGAGTTGTGCGTCGGCTCGGTCGGTTGCGGGCACGAACGGGGACGGCGTCCTGGGTCACGAGTAGGAAAGCGAAGAGTATCAGGAGATGCACGGGATTACGCTGGGCACATTCGTTTGAATCAGAGGCATAGGGGCGGTCGGAACACACCGGAATTTTCTGCCGGAGATCGTCGGGACAGCAGCGGCGTCAAGTGAGTTGCGAGCAGCCTAGTGGCGTGGAGATGAAATTGAGTGAGGGGAATGGAGCGGAGTGGGGAGGTGATTAAGTAGGAGGAGGCTCAACAATAAACGCTCAGCGAATCAATGGCAATTACACCGAGAAATCAACGCAGCAACGGCCAGCGGCGACGGCGTCTGCGCGCGAGATTTGGGGAAGAAGGAGTGACGTGGAGGGGGCCCGCTTGTCAGCGAAATAAGCAGAGAGGAAGTGGGGTCCGAGCGTCAGTGACTGCGTGGGTGCGTCTGCACGTGCGAGAGAGAGAGAGAGAGAGGACCCGGATGGGCTAGTTGGGCTGCTTCTGTTGATGGGCCAGATTGGTAGCGCCGGCCCTTTTTCTTTTCTTTATTCCTTTTCTTTTTCTAATTTGATTTTCTGGAATGATTTTCAAATGAATTCAAACTATATTTGAATTCAAATCTTTTCTGGATTTTTGTAGTGTGCAACAGTCACAAAACTTGGCATCAAACCATGTGGTCACTTTGAGTTGGCTTGGTCATTTTTGGAAAAACAAAATAACAGGGACAAGGCACTTGGTTTGCAAATGTTTGAAAATGGTTTTTGAAACCATTTCTATTTTGTAAAATTTTGTTCAAATTCCACACTCAATACAATCAACAAGGAAGTAAACAAACTTGGTTTTAAAACACTAAGATCTCAAATGAGGATGGTCATTTGATTTAAGTTTGCTCACATAAAATGATAGCACTATGTGCTTCTGTTTTCTTGAAATGAGTTTGAAATTGATCTCAAAACTATATGCATGCATGAATGATATGCAATCTTTGAAATCATGATTTTAGGGATGTTACAAATCTAACCCCCTTAAGGTGATTCTCGCCCTCGAGATTCAGATTGGCTAGCAAATAGGTGAGGGTGATCTTTCCGAAGATCATCTTCTCTTTCCCATGTTGCTTCCTCTTCGGAATGATGATTCCACTGTACTTTGCAAAACTTGATAGTCTTTGTCCTTGTGACTCTTTCTGCAGTCTCAAGAATCTTGAAAGGTTTCTCTTCATAAGTGAGATCACTTTCTAGTTGAACTTCCTCCAAAGGTATAGTATCCTTCAAAGAAGTTGCTTCCATTTCTGGATGACATTTCTTAAGCTGACTCACATGAAACACATTATGGACAGCTGACAGAGATTCAGGTAGTTCAATTTCATAGGCAACTTCTCCTTTGCGACTCAGAATCTTGAATGGCCCAACATATCTTGGTGCCAATTTTCCTTTGACTCCGAATCTTTTCACTCCACGAAGTGGTGACACTCTAAGATAGGCTCTATCACCAACTTCGTAGGTAACTTCTCTACGCTTAGGATCTACGTAGGTTTTCTGTCGGGACTGTGCTATCTTCAATCTGTCCTTAACCAATTTGACATTCTCTTCGGCTTCTTTGATAAGATCTGGCCCGAATAAACTTCTTTCTCCCACACCATTCCATAACAATGGGGTGGTACACTTTCTTCCGTAGAGAAACTCAAACGGTGCCATCTCAATGCTGGCTTGATAGCTGTTGTTATAAGAAAATTCTGCGTAAGGCAGACTTTCATCCCTACTGGCTCCATAGTCTAGGGCACATGCCCTCAACATGTCTTCAAGAATTTGATTTGTTCTTTCTGTTTGTCCATCGGTTTGAGGATGAAAAGCAGTACTGAATTCCAACCTCATTCCCAATGACTCATCTAGATGTCTCCAAAAATGGGAAGTGAATTGAGTTCCCCTATCCGACACAATACTCTTGGGAACTCCATGTAGACATACAATTCTACCCATGTAGATTTTGGCTAACTTAGCACTTGTATAGGTTGTCTTCACGGGTATGAAATGAGCCACTTTAGTTAGGCGATCCACTACTACCCATATGGAATCATATCCTGACCTGGTCCTTGGTAATCTGGTAATGAAATCCATACCAATTTTGTCCCACTTCCAATCAGGAACAGGTAGTGGTTGAAGCAAACCTGCTGGTTTCTGGTGCTCCACTTTCACTCTACTACACACATCACACAAAGCAATATGTTCGGCGATGTCCTTCTTGAGATTATTCCACCAAAATCTTTCTTTCATGTCCATGTACATTTTGGTGTTACCCGGATGAATGGAATACAGAGAGTTATGTGCTTCTTGCAAAATTAGTTTCCGCAACTCCGGGTCTTGTGGAACACAAATACGTTTCCCATGACATAAAGTACCCTGTTCATCTTCATGGAACCCTTTGGCTTTTCCTTTGCCAATCTTTTCTTTAATCTCTTCAATTTTCTTTATCAATCTTCTGGGCTTCTTTGATCCTGTCCAACAAAGTGGGTTGAACATCCAAAGACATGAGATGTCCTTTAGGCACAATCTCCAATCTGAGTTTCCTAAATTGGGTACACAGATCATCTGTCAATTCTCCCTTGGTAAGGCCATTCACAAATACCTTACGACTTAGAGCATCTGCTACAACATTCTCTTTACCGGGGTGGTATTGCAAACTTAAGTCATAGTCCTTGAGGAGTTCTATCCATCTCCTTTGTCTCATATTAATTTCCTTCTGAGTGAAGATATACTTCAAACTTTTGTGATCTGTGAACACTTCACAACGCTTTCCCAAAAGATAGTGTCTCCATGTTTTGAGTGCATGGACGACAGAGGCTAACTCTAAATCATGAGTAGGATAGTTTACTTCATGAGTTTTGAGTTGTCTTGAGGCATAAGCCACAACTTTACCGTCTTGCATAAGTACTGCACCCAAACCTTGATGAGATGCATCACACAAGACTGGTGCTGTCACAAGTCTCTTCTTCAATTCCTGAAAGCTGAGTTCACAACCTTTAGACCAAGAAAACTTCTTGTCTTTCTTTAACAATTCAGTCATGGGCTTAGCAACCTTTGAGAAATTCTCAATGAACCTTCTGTAGTAACCTGCTAAGCCAAGGAAACTACGAACTTCTTTCACGGACTTGGGAGATTCCCATTCAGTCACAGCTGAAACCTTAGCAGGATCAACTGCTACACAATCCTTCGTCATAACATGACCAAGAAAACCAACTTCCTCCAACCAGAACTCACACTTGCTGAATTTGGCATAAAGCTTATGCTCCCGTAACTTCTCAAGTATCAAACGCAAGTGTCCTTCATGTTCTTCTTTGCTCTTGGAGTAGACTAAGATGTCATCAATGAAAACGACAACAAACTTGTCAACAAATTCCATGAACACCTTGTTCATCATATTCATGAAGTATGCTGGAGCATTGGTCAAGCCAAAAGGCATTACGGTATACTGATACAATCCATACCTTGTGGTGAACGTTGTTTTAGGTATGTCTTGTTCTCTTATCTTGAGTTGAAAATAGCCTGACCTTAGATCAATCTTTGAGAACACACATGCTCCTTCAAGCTGATCAAACAAGTCATTGATTCTAGGAAAAGGATATTTGTTCTTGATAGTTACCTCGTTGAGTGAACGGTAATCTATGCATAACCTTTGACTTCTATCTTTCTTCTCCACAAACAAGACTGGGGCTCCCCAAGATGAAGAACTTGGTTGAATAAATCCTTTCTGCAACTGTTCTCCTAGTTGTTTCTTGAGTTCTTTCAGTTCATCAACTGACATTTTATAAGGTCTCTTTGCTATAGGTCCAGACCCTGGTACTAAATCTATAAGAAATTCCACATCTCTATCTGGTGGCATTCCCGGTAATTCTTCCGGAAACACATCCGGATACTCCCTCACAATTGGCACACTGTCCATGCTAACCCCCTTAAGAGAATTAAGCATACTCCTTTTTGCTTCAAAACTGGTCTTGAATCTGATCCTTTTGTTTTCTGGAGTTGTAAGTGAGACAGTATGGTTGGCACAATCTATCACTCCTTTGTACTTAGTCATCCAGTCCATTCCCAGAATGACATCCAATCCTTGGGAGTTTAGAATTATCAAGTTAACGGGAAACTTATACTTCCCAAATTCTATGACTAGATCATGACATCCCGAATTCACTATCATTTCTCCACCAGGAGAACTTACTTTTATAGGACACCCAATAGTTTCTACCGGTAGTTCATTTCTTTCAACAAATGCTCTTGATATGAATGAATGAGATGCACCAGTATCAAAGAGTACAAATGCTGGAATAGAATTGAGTCTGAACTTACCAGCAACAGCATCAGGCTCCTCATAGACCTCCTCCACATTGATGTGGTTCACCTGTCCTTTCTGGAAAGGATTGGGCTTGATAGGTCCTTCAACTTTCTTTTTAGGGCACTCATTTGCGTAATTCCCCATCTTCTTACATTTGAAGCATTCAACCTGACTGATGTCTCTCTTAACAGGCTGACTTCCACTTCCACTTCCATTACCACTATGGTGGCTCTTATGTCCACTCTTGTGGTTCTTATACTTGTCATTGTCATGACTACGGTGATGCTTGTTGTCATGACGGTTGTGGTTGTGGTGTTTGTTGAATTTCCCATGCTTGTGGGATCCTGAGCTTCCGCTGTCATCATAATGAGATCGTTTGTGAGACGATCCCGAGCTGTGCTTGTCGGAGTGCTTCCTCTTTCTACTCTCAACTTGCTTCATTTTGTTCTCCAAAATAGCAGCCTTGTCACAGAGCGACTGATAAGTGGGAACATATGCCACAGCCAACTACAGATTCAGCTCATCATTCAAGCCTTCAAGAAATTTTTCCTTTCTCTTGGCATCAGTGTCAACTTCATCCGGTGCATAACACGCCATATTGTTGAACTCCTCAATGTATTCAGCCACGCTGCGGTGGCGCTGCTTCAGATTGTGGAACTCTTTCTTTTTCAGGCTCATCATTCCTGATGAGATATGAGCAGTGCGAAAGCCATCCTCAAAGATAGCCCATGTCACTTCATCTATGGGAGTGGTGATCTGGAAGTTGTCCCACCAAGTGGCGGCTGGCCCTTCCAGCAGATGTGCTGCAAATCTAACCTTTTCAGCATCCGTGCAGCCCACGGTTACCAAGTCCTTGTTTACTGAGCGTAGCAAATCATTGGCCACCATGGGATCAGTCGTTCCTGAGAACTTTGCTGGCCTCAATCTCAAGAACCTGGTGAGCATATAAAAGCCTGGAGGGTTGTTGTTGTTGTTGTTATTGTTGTTATTATTGTTATTGTTTTGGTTTTGGATGAATGTTGTCATCATCTGCATCAGTTGTGTTTGAGCAGTCATCATTTGCTGCATTTCTGGAGTGATGTTGTTGTTGTTGTTGGGGTTGGGGTTTGCACGACGGGGAGGCATCTGTGGTTTGTTCAAATAGAGATAAGAATGAGATACCCATAGATGCTTTCATGCACATTACATCACATAAGCAAACACAAGCATGCAACACAAGATAAAAGTTCAACAGCAAGATAACAAGTTCATAAGGTAAAACACACAAGTAGCAAGCCATCCACATGTCGGATGGTCCAATAACAAGTTCTCAAATAACAAGTATGATAATAAAAGATAAACGAGTAGTCAAGTCTACTCATCGGCATCAATCTCCTCCTCGACAAAGGTAAGACCGGCGTTCTCCATCGCGGTCTTGTTCTCCTCAATGCTAGTGGTCAAAGACTCTATCTTGGCCTTGAGATCCCTCTTCTGGGAACGAAGCCTCTCGATCACCAACTGCTGCTGCTCTAGCTCGAAGTCCTTGGACTGCAGTTCTTCAGTCATGTCCCGGATGTTCTTGTTCCTATCCTGGACACGCTTCTCCTGACTCTTGAACTTCCTGTCCTGGGTCTCGAACTTCGCCTCCATTTCCTTGACTATCTCATCTTGCTGCGCGAAGAGCTTGTCCTTCTCGCGAAGCTGCACCTGGAGCTCATTGTTGCTGAGCATGACATTGGTCCTGTCTGTGTCCACGTGCCTAATGAGAGACTCTAAGTCCTGAAGGTACAGGCGTATCGGCTCTGCTGCGTCCCTCGAATCATCCTCGAAGTCGATGGACTCTCCATCCTCATCACGTCTTCCGAAGACGTGGAAGTGGGTGCCTCTAACCTATCGGGAGTGTCCCCAGCGACGTCCCATCGGATCTGCATCACTACCTCAAGGCCTCTCTCCCTGTCATCGTGCATAAGCTTGAAGACGATGGCCTCCGTAGTAGGCTCTATCTGGCGTCCGGGCTGGTTCACCTTGAAGCCCCAGAGATCCTTCCTCTCAAACTTGGTGAGGGGATGCACCATGATGGTGGGAAGAGGGAGATTGAGCAAAGTGGTAAGCTCAACGATACGAGGACCAACGCGGGTAACCTGGAACTCCTCAACAGTGCTGATGGTAATAGGCATATATTTATAAGATAGAAAAGTTAGATCAACACAATTCAAGATAAAACAAAAGTCAAAACACTACATACATAACCTTGGGAAGCAAAACACACAAGTCATGCATACATGAAACCATTACATCAACCAAGGTTCGTTCTTATTTTAAAGAAACATTTTGGAAAATAGGGTGATAGGTGGTGGTCCAACTAACGAAGTATGTTTACAATCCTATCTCATTGGATTTGTTGGCTAACACAATGTTTCTAGAAGCAATAAGCCTATCTTGCTCACATGATTCCATCACTAAGTCTATAATGTCTCCTCTTAAGGTTTGGTTGGTAGCTTCCAATTCTTGGGTATGTTCCTTCTCTTTCCTTAGTTCATTTTGGAGGTTGAGCATTCTGCACTTGACTCTATCCCCAAGTTCTTTTATGGTCTACCAAGCTACATCCCTTGCTGATTCAAAGAATGTAGGGTGCACCACTGAATTGGTGAACATGCAGAATCCTTTTTCCTGATGGTTGTCTTCCTTGTTTTTATCCACCCCAGTATTCCAATCCTTCATCCATCACTGGAAAACCCTTGTACACAGATGCACCTTGTATCTCTAATGCAACCATGAGGTCCTTGAGAGCTTTGGGGAATTCTGTCTCACACTCCAAAGTCATTGTCATGAGTGGTCCTTTCCTTACGGCTATGTTGATGGAGTTCATCTACAAATAGAGATGAGAGAGAAGATTAGAAAAGTTTACGAGAAGAACAGACAAGTGTAGAAGTAGTTGAAAATTTTTCCTTAGTGGTTTCCAATCCTAGGGTCATAATCCTACAGGCAACACAGTGCTCCGATACCATCTATAAGATCCCTCCTTTGTAAAGGAAAAGGATCCCTGTGATTGCAATGCTAGTCCCTGGATCATTGCTAGCATCCACAATTTAAGATGAAGTACACAGATACAAAGGTCATTCATTACATCTATTCCAGAGTTTAAACATAGTCTTTACAACTCAAGGCCATAGGCCTAATACAAGAGTTTGCATAAGTAAATAAATATAAGTCTTCATCTTCATGTGCCACAGGCAAACATGTTGAGTGTAGACTCATGACACCTAATCCTCATCAGAGTAACCTGCAACATCACAAGTTACATACGATTGGGTCAATACTTTGGAATAGTATTGGCAAGTGATACCTTAGTAAATTTTAAGTGGACTATATTACTATATGCAATTTGGCTAAGTGTAGCTTGGCTTGCTTTGCTCAAAATAGATTTTTCCTATTAGTCGAAATCACTAAGTTTTTCTTTGTCAAAACTTTTCTCAAGAAACCATCAATAGACATTGAGGTCCTTCACCCTTGTTCACCCACAAGTTTTTACTTAGAAGTTGGAGTGTTGAGATTCTTGATAGCTTCCATGTCTTGATGCTCAAGTTGTCCATTGCCATGGACTTGTCTAAGTACTTAGATTTTCCATCTGCAGAGGTTGTGCACTTTCCCCACTAGACTTGGTTTCACCAAGACAGGAACTTTCAGAAGCCTTTCCTTAGACCAAATGGACGCGTTCCAACCTATCATTCCCACTACCACCAACTGTCCAAATGGCTAAGTTCTAGCAACTTATGTGATCCAGGCAGAGCCCATATTGCCAAGTGGCTGCACTAGAAGCTTCTTAACACTTGGCCTCTAAAATCTATTTGTTCCTGGGTGGCTTTCCACAAGTGAGATACACAAGGTAAACCATATCCATGGGCCTTGTGTAACCACTCAACCAAAAACCACCATGCAATTACCATTCCACCCAGGTGATTCATTGACTTAGTTGTTTTATTAAGTAAAACAAGTCCAAAGACTTAGAAATATTTTCATCATAGCATGTATAATTTTACCAACCCTTGTTTGCTACTAGCTAGGATAAGCATGGCATAGAGAGTAACTTAGCTTAGAAATTCCCTAGCAATTCTACAACTACTTAGGATTTCCCAACATGGCATTTGGCAAAATAGTAACATGCAAGACTTAGCAAAATATTTCTAATGCTTGTATGAAAATATAGGGATAGTAATATTCATGAAGTACCACTTGCCTTGGTAGTTGGGAGAGTAGCACTCTTCACAATCACAATCACTAGCACCAAAGTCTACACAAAGAATGGTAGCACAAAATTACACACAATTCATATACAAACATCAATATATGCATGCATGCAAAATGCTAAGTGAAGATTTCTAAAACCCAACCAAGCAAGTGCATATTACTAAATCATAAACAAGTCAAAAACTTGCTAAACCAAGTTTATTTGACACTAAAACAATTTCCCAAACAATTCATATACTCAAAATAGTCCTAAACAAGTTTCTGCAAATAAAGTCATTTTAACAGAAACTAAACACTAAACACATTTCATAAACAGAAAGGGCTTGTCTTCCTGATTCCAACGGTATAAAATTTGCTAAAATCTAACGTGGGAATCAAAAGTTACAAGCAAATCAAATTTGGATATAAATCTGATTCAAATTCTGTTTTTAAACTAAACCCTAGCCACGCGGCGCTATCCTATTGGTCGATACCGCTTCGCTCAGGATCACCCTTCCGCGCCGTCGGATCAAGTAAGATCCAACACGCCAGATTCAAAGAAAACGATTTGCTCGGATCTAATCTAAACTGCCAGATTCAAAGAAAACGATTCGCTCGGATCTAGTCTAAACCGCCAGATCTACATCTAACGGTTGTTGTTGCCTCGACCATAGACAAGCGGTGCTAGCGGCGGCGCATCTGTCAGCGGCGGCGCTGGCATTCTAGGTCGTCCGAGGGGGGAAGAGGGTGCTTACCATAACCGCAGGGTCGAGGCGAAGCTCAACGTGGAGATGGCTTGGCAAGGGGCGCACGGCAGGGGCTTCTAGAGCTCGTCGGAGTCATGCACGGCATCGGGTGGTTGCTGTCGAAGTTGTTGCCGAGGTTTCGCGTCGCCCTAGCATGAACCAGATGGATTAGGAGACGCGCAAGACAATGGCGAACATCCTCGTATGCAAGAGGGGGAAAGGGGCGCGCTCTGCTTACCATAATTGGTCGCCGGAGTTGAGCGGCGGCTCGGTCGGTTGCGGGCACGAACGGGGATGGCGTCCGGGTCACGAGCAGGAAATCAAAGAGTATAAGGATATGCACGAGATCACGCTGGGCACATTCGTTTGAATCAGAGGCATAGGGGCTGTCGGAACTCACCGGAATTTGCTGCCGGAGATCGTCGGGATAGCGGCGGCGTCGAGCGAGTTGCGAGCAGCCTGGTGGCGTGGAGATGAAATTGAGTGAGGGGAATGGAGCGCTGCTGGGGAGGTGCTTAAGTAGGCGGAGGCTCGACAAGAAACGCTCAGCGAATCAATGGCAATTACGCCGAGAAATCAACGCAGCAACGGCCAGCGGCTGTGGCGTCTGCGCACGAGATTTGGGTAAGAAGGAGTGACGTGGAGAGGGCCCGCTTGTCAGCGAAATAAGCAGAGAGGAAGTGGGGTCCGAGCGTCAGTGACTGCGTGGGTGTGTCTGCGCGTGCGAGAGAGAGAGAGAGGACCCGGGTGGGCTAGTTGGGCTGCTTCTGTTGATGGGCCAGATTGGTAGCGCCGACCCTTTTTCTTTTCTTTATTCCTTTCCTTTTTCTAATTTGATTTTCTAGAATGATTTTAAAATGAATTCAAACTCTATTTGAATTCAAATCATTTCTGGATTTTTGTAGTGTGCAACAGTCACAAAACTTGGCATAAAACCATGTGGTCACTTTGAGTTGGCTTGGTCATTTTTGGAAAAACAAAATAACAGGGACAAGGCACTTGGTTTGCAAATGTTTGAAAATGGTTTTTGAAACCATTTCTATTTTGTAAAATTTTGTTCAAATTCCACACTCAATCCAATCAACAAGGAAGTAAACAAACTTGGTTTTAAAACACTAAGCTCTCAAATGAGGATGGTCATTTGATTTAAGTTTGCTCACATAAAATGATAGCACTATGTGCTTCTATTTTCTTGAAATGAGTTTGAAATTGATCTCAAAACTATATGCATGCATGAATGATATGCAATCTTTGAAATCATGATTTTAGGGATGTTATATTCTCTATCATGGTATTCCTTTACACTAGATAATTCTAGAGTAAAAGTCTCCTCAAGAGATTCTTTGGTGGTTTGTTCTTCTTCAAGGGAGTCCTTTAGTTGTGCAATTTCATTAGAATACTCACGCTCAAGTGCAAACTTTTGAGAGATAATATTTTCTTGTTCCTCAATAAGTTTCTTGCCTTCAATAGAACAAGTCAAGATTTCAACAAATTTGGAGGACGCAATTTTATTTATATGAAGTGCAGAAAAGACAATCTCTCCCATATCTAGAATAGAGGCAATATCATAATAAACTAGTGGATCATCATCATTATCATTCTCAACCTCATCATCATTATGAGATACAATGGGATACAAAGAGGATACCTTCGTTCCTTTAGCCATAAGGCATAGGTGAGAACCGGGGGAAGGTGATGATGAGATTTCTCTTGTAGCTCTATTCAAAAACTTGTCTTGTCCCATAAAATCTTCATTTTCCTCTACATGGTTAGCAACACAAGCAATAGAGAAAGTATAAGCATTTTTTTCATGTCAACAAGACAACCAAAGCATATCATCACAAGATTTATCCAAGTTAATTCTACATGATATGCAAGGACTATTAACACAAGCATGTAAGGAGTTTTGAGTGCTAGAAGTGTTAAGGTCCAAAAATAGATCATTGCAACTAGATAGAGATGAAGGATCACCCATAGTAAGCACACTATCCGAATTGCAATTTCTATCACCACTCACCATATCATTACCTTGTGAAAAATCACATGTTGGTGAAGTGGTAGAGGATGAGAACTAATCTCGACCGGAAGTGGAAGCAACACAATCATCCTCAATAATGTTGGACACAACATATTTATCTTGAAGTTTTGTCCGTAACTCATGAGCACTCCAAAAAGGAATGATTGAAGATGTAACTACATGGCTCAAAGCATTAACAAGAACATTAGAAGCTTCAGCATCGAGATATAGGTTTTTCTCATCCTCAAAAGATAGATTTTTAAAATCCATAGGAGGAGAAAAACCTATATCTACAATACGCTCCAAATTTGGGTCCATGTCCCGAAAATGAATAAGCATATGAGTTTTCCATATATCATAATTTGTTCCATCGAATATGAACATGTCACTGTGCACTAATCCTCTAGCTGACATCTTTACTCTCAAGGCGGTGAAGCCTAAAATGAGAGACCGGGCTCTGATACCAATTGAAATGTTACGGATGTCGCCTAGAGGGGGAGGGTGAATAGGAGATTAAAACTTTTCCTAGAGTGGCTCAACACAGGCGGAATAAAACTAGTGTTTACTTTGTTAAGCACAACCTAGAACAACTAAGGTTCACCTATGTGCACCAACAACTTATGCTAAGCAATACAAGAAACAAAGTGATAGCAAGATATATATTACTTCAAGCATGAAGGCTATCACAATGTAAAGTGCATAAGTAAAGATCTCGGGTATAGAGATAACCGAGGCACGCAGGGACACCGATATTTTACCGAGTTCCTCCCAACATGGAGTACGTCTCGTTTGGATAGGGGGTGGTATCAAACCACCAACGCCACAAAAGGCCTCCCTTATTCTGCGTTGAATCTCACCCCAACGGGATCGATCCATGCTTCCACTATCGGTGCACTTGTCGGTGGCAACCGGAACCTCTCACAAGATTGGGGTACTTCTCCACAACTTAATTGGAGTCTCCCAACAAATGCCACCAAGGACACAATGCCACCAAGGACACAAAACCGTCTAGGGTTCCAAGAACCCAAGAGGGACAAGCTCCAATGAGCAACTCAAACCAAATCCTCCGAGGAGAACTCAAACCGATGCACCAAATGCAAATGGCAAGAACACCACAAAGGTGTTCAAATCCTTCTCTCCCAAATTCCACCAAAGCTACAAAAGCTTATGGGGGAATAAGAGAGGAAGAACAATGGAGGAAATCCACAAAAGACTCCAAGATCTAGATCCCAATATGTTCCCCTCACTTAGAGGAGAGATTGATTGGTGGGATTGTAGATCTAGATCTCCTCTTTCAAATCCCTCAAGAATATGCAAGAATCATCGGAGGGATTGAGAGAAATCAAGCTAAAGAAGGTCAACAATGGAGGGGAAAACTTGCAAGAATGGTTAAGGAACCATTGGGGAAGAAGGCCCCTTATATAGGTCCCTCCAAAATCCAACCGTTGTAGCCCAAAAACGCGATTCCCGGTACTACCGGACTTTTTCCCGATACTACCGGACTTTCTCGGCACTACCGGACATTTCCTGGGGTTCCTGGGGCTCCAAACACATTTTTTCTCTGCGCTTCCCGGTAACAAAATGCGGTACTACCGGACCCTGGTACTACCGGATCCTGGTCCAGTACTATCGGACATCACAGAACGAAAACAGCCATAACTTTTGCATCCGGACTCCGATTTCAATGATCTTGGGCTCGTTTCGAAGAGGACAACAACCTCTACAAGATCATGCAAATAAACATCATAGTCCAGCAAGGGAGGATAGATCCAAATTACGAAGTAAAAAACCTTCTGCCGCGCTAGGTACTAAAATGCGGTACTACCGCTTTTTGGTACCTAGCCCGGCAGTGGATTTTGGCAACTTTCCAAAACCTTCTGCCTCGCTAGGTACTAAAATGCGGTACTACCGCATTTTGGTACCTAGGAGACCAGCAGATATTCAAACGGCTATAACTTTTGATTGGTAACTTCGATCGACCCGATTCCAATTGCGTTGGAAAGAGGACGACATGAGCTTCCCTATAAAAGGTGAAAATATTGGTTATCACCAAGTGAGAATGTATCAAGTATAATAATGTGAGATACCTCACTTGGTGAGAAACCGAAAAACCGCATAGATCAAAATCGCAATAAGATATAAAAGAGGGATCCGATTTTGATGAACAAGAGCTTGTTATGGAGATTACCACAAGCTCTATATCCTCACATGGATAAGACCAAATAACAACCAAATACGATGATGCAATTATGCAAAGGTTTGATCTCTCTCCGAACGATGTGATCGAGTTACTCATTCGAGAGCCCCTCTTGATAGTACGGTTATCTATCCTAAACCCGGTCTTTCACTAACAATATAAGACCGGCAAAAGGGAAAACCTATCAAGATTATACCTTTTCCTTGAGCATTCCACTTGAGCTCGATGTAGACGATCTTTCCCTTCTCAAGATGGAACGCCTTTCTTGATTCCTCATCATCGATCCATGATCACCGAGGATGGCAAGCATCAAACATGATATCTTCTAAAGATTGCGCATTTTGAGCTTGCACAACATATCTTCTTCTCATTTCATTGACCTTGAAGCCGACACAAGCTCCAACCAATGCCAATGGACAATTCCTACAAGTATAACTTAATACACACATTAGTCCATAAAGATTGTCATTAATTACCAAAACCACACATGGGGCCCACATGTTCTTTCAGCGAGCCAGGGCCACCACACCCCCTAGGCGTGGGTGGGACCTACCTTGCGCCTAGGTAGGGTGTGGGCCCTCTGGCCGCCTCCCAGCCTCGCCTCCTGTGCCTATAAGAAGCCCCCAGGGAGAAAATCCTTAATAATCTATCATACTTCCAGAAAAAGTTCCGCTACGCTACTGCCACCGAAGGGGAGATTCGGGGGACAGAAAGTATCTGTTCCAGCACCATGCTGGGACGGGGAAGTGCACCCGGAGCCATCTCCATCGATCTCCCTCGCCATCTTCATCACCGTTGCTGATTACCATGATGAGGAGGGAGTGGTTCTCCCTCGAGGCTAAGGGCTCTACCGGTAGCTATGTGTTCATCTCTCTCTCTCTCTATGCATGATCTTGTTGTGTCATGAGCTTTGTAATCAAGTAGATCTACCTTGCTACTCAAGTGCTTCAATAGATCTCTGCTCTCCCCATGTGTGTGAAAGTGATAGCGTGCACGCCATGGTGGCACTTAGGTTTGAGTCTACATAAATACTCTTTGTGCTTTAATAGATCTATGCTTTTCCCCACGTGTGTGAAAGTGACACGTGCATACCGTGTGTGGCACTTTGCCTATATTGAATATTTTTTGTGAGTTATATTTGGAGATGGATGTCTCTATGAAATTGTGGTGTTTGTTGGAACCATCTAGCGCTCAAGATGACAGTGTGGGGTTATCTAGATTGGGGAAGGCGGGCTTTGAGGAGTGCTGTTATAGCCCTACTGATGATTAGAGTGTCCAACCGGAGAGTAGTTAAGAGTAGTATCATGAAGAGGGGATATTTATATGAGAGAGTGTTCACTAGTGAAAGTATGATCCCTAGGCCTTGTTTCTAAACATTGAAACACCATTTGCATCTAGATCTGTTGCATGTTTGCTTGATTTAGTCTTTACCTCACCGTCAAGCTCTTTTCTAGCACCGTTACCACTTGTATTTCACTATCTCTTCGCCGAACTAGTGCACCTATACACCTGATAAGTGTATTGGGTGTGTTGGGGACACAAGAGACTTCTTGTATCTTCATTGCAGGGTTGCTTGAGAGGGAATAGCTTTGACCACTTCCTCCCTGAGTTTGATAAACCTTGGGTAATCTACTTAAGGGAAACTTGGTGCTGTTCTACAAACCTCTGCACTTGGAGGCCCAACAACTGTCTACAAGAATAGAAGTGCGTAGACATCACTCCCCATGCCATACCACTCGACCAGAAACCACTCCCCATCACCCATAGTAACCTCCCCTCGTCTGTACCTCTCTCCCTTGCCTCTCCATGTACCTATTCTACCCCAAGCCTTCCCTTCAGTTTAGAAAGCCACAGGCCACCACAGCCCTCCCTTTCTTTGCTCTTTTGCATCCCCTGGCTCTCACTTACCTCCCCTAGGCTCCATCCCTCTCCCCTTTCTCTGGTTTAGCCGAGAGAGGAATGAAAAGAGCTCCTCGGCCATGACAAAACCTTGAGCGTAGCTCCTCTTTCCTTTCTCCTCCCTCTCTACATGTCACATTTTTGAACTCTCTTTGCTCTTATGAAGCTAACCCTGCACGTATCTTTGTCATGCAACAACACCAGGAGATATCCCCAACGAGCTGAATCTTGTGCTGCCGTGGATCTTGTGCGGACGTCTTACCCGGAGTTAGGAGCACCGCCTCCGCCCATCGTTCCTCTTCCCGCACCGAGCCTCGTCGACCTGTACCCTCTCCAACACCTCCCGAGCTCTCTAGTGTGCTCCCCTGCACATCCCTACATCCCCTAGGGTTTCTGCCCCGCTGCCCAGTCGCTGCGAAGACGACCACCTGGGGCCGTCGATTCTGATTAGATCGAACGGCCCAGGGCTCCCCTTACCGATTGTGACATCCCAAGGTTTCAATTCCCCAATTTGATCTTGATTGTGCATTTTCTTGTTTTCATCATGAATGCATCATATTTGTTTGTGGGCATTTGATCTAGTTCTTGATAAAATTGTATTTGTCTTTTATTAAATTTTCCATAATGCCCAACTTGAGTTGAGGGCATCTCTCTTTATTTCCTTCCTACCACTAACCTCTTGAAAATCTCATTGTATTCTCCGTTTATTGCACCTCTAATATGTGGGCCTCTATTTGAGTCTTGTTTGTATTTAATTCCTAGCCTACTTATATTTTCCCATAATCCATAGCTCTATTTTATTTGTATTTCTCTTTGGTGTCAATATCCTTTACTTGATCCCTCTCTATCCTTGATCAACCCCTTCATTTTCTATATGTATATGTGTATGCATATACAAACATACCCCCACCTCCTTTTGATCATGAGAACTCCCTCTATTTTACTTAATCTTCTTTTATCTTCTATCTAAACCCATCCTTTTTCGCCCACCATAAAACACCCATATGTATATCTAGAGCCTCTCTTTTAATTCCTACAACTATTTCTACCCCTTTTGTCTACCCCCTTAATCTTTCAAAATCCCCATTTTAATTTCTATCCTAAATCTTTTCTAAATCCCATCTAAAATCCTAAATCCTAATATATTCTACACCTAATCCTATCTGAACAATACCAACACACTCAACTAGCAGCAGCCACAAACCAACACACACGCTGAACCATAGCTTGGCCTTGCACGCATGCACACAACAGCGCATCAAACGACCCAACAGTCCTCCAGCGACGCGTTGCCGCTCACGCATGCCTCGACCACTCTCTCACGTGCCCGTAAACCTCATGCGTCTCGCGTGACCCCTGTTTTCCCTCTCCCTCTATAAAAACAAGAAAGAACAGGCATCGATGTCCTTCACTCGCCTTCCCCTTCACCAAGAAAAACCCAGGCCACTACTGCCGGCATGACTGCGTCGCCGCCCCTTTCCCTCAAAACCACATCACAAGCCTCGCCAAGATGCAACTTGCCGCCTCACCATCCCATCACTATTGTTGCAGTCATTGTCGTCGCCACACTCACCTCCGCCTCGCCGTCCCGCCTTGGCTACCTCCACCGGCACCCCCCTCGGTGAGCATCCGCCTTCCTCTTCCCCTGACCTCTTGCACTCCGCCACTCCGCTCTCGCCGCTGACGCCTGGAATGCAACAAACAGCAGCAGCCGTCAACATGCATAACTCCTAGGTCCCTCTTCCTCGATTTTTGTCGGTGTCCCAGTCTCTCCTATAGCACCCCTCAGGATTAGGGTTAAGCTCACCTCAGATCACATCTAAGATAAGTTCAAATACAATCATAGAAGATCACAGTATGATTCAGTAACATTATAGAACTCATGGATTTAACATCATAAGTTTAAACTCTTAGCAGAGTAAGATATTAGAGTTATTACAAACCAGGGGTCATAGACCCAACATTACACCACACAGCGAAAGAAAATATGTTGTTCTACATAACAACTTAGAAGGCCTAAGAGTCCATAAACAGAAGCGACGTCCATCCCATAGTCCTCAGGCTGCTACCTGGGAGCCCCAACTACTCGTCGATGTCAACTTAGAAGCCACCTTCAGTTGCAACTAGATCATCTGTAGAAAAACAACAATGGCGCAAGGCTGAGTACGAGAATGTACTTTGCAAGACTTAGATAACCTAGTATCTATATGCTCTGGTTAGAAAGGCTTTCTCTGGATTTACTTTTGCAAAAAGAAATCTTTATTTGTAAACAAGAGAGAGAAGAGGCTCGTCTACACAGAATCTTTTTAAAAGGGATACGATAGCTACTTCTTCATCTTGTTCGTCATATCTTGATAACCACCTGATTCATCAGAACCTACTATCTAGGATCACCCCCTCGACCCGGAGGAATCATCCTTAAGCACACGTGGATCAACAAGTTTTATAGTGATTAATGTTATCTATGATCTTAAGTCCGGTCGCCAAGCGTTCATGACCGTGAACACGACTTTTTGAAAAGATTTAACCCTACAGGGGTGTACAACTTTACCCACACGTACCTACCGACTCTTAATGCTAAATTATTAGCCCTCTTCCCCTGGAAGGCCGGCAAAGGGTGGTTGACCACGACCTTTACCTTGCTTTCGTCGAGACCATGAGTCACGCCATAGGGATGGTTTCTTCGTAACGGGTCAAGTCCCGAAGCCGGTACCTAAAGATGTGAGGCGAGGTTGGTTCACCAGGGGCGCCGTCGACCCCAAGCAACCCGGTCCAAGCTTCCCTACCTATTATGATGCACCTCCTTCACCCCCTATTTCGAAAACATTTTCAATGCGTATGCCAAATGGAAAGCCTGAACTATGTGACTCATGGAATCTACTAGGCAATTTAGTTAGTCGAGGGGTTGTCCTGGCCCCGTGTGGCTGTATGATCGTCTTGGTTCCAACGGTAAGAACTCAGTTCCTAGTGGTGGCGAGCATGGGACTACAAATACCACATCCAACGTGGCCTCCCATACAAGCCTTAGCATGATTAGTTAACTCCTTCGATGATATCACCGTCTCCTACCTTTCTAGACTCACCGGCATTTCCGATTCATCATTCGGATAGATCAGATGTTGTTACTATGCATGGGTAAGCTGTCGATCACAAAATCTCTAGCAACGCTCAAAAGCCAGACCTAGGTATGCTAGGAGAAGTGGATCAGGAGTTTAAGGTTACAAAAGGGAAAATGTGTAGCAGATAGGTAACTCTATCTATTGACAAAAGACCACATTCGAATCGTGTGCATCATAGCGATAAAGTAATATACTTTTGTAAAAGTAGGTTCAGAATGAGAGTCTACGCTTGCCTTGTCTGTCAGTAGACAAGTATGGATATTCGGTGTTGTTGACTTCAGCTTAGGGTTCGGTTCCTATTCACGAAGAACCAAATACCGGAAAAGGGAAACCAACATTCAATACATGGCATGTGCATTGCCCATAAAATATGGATGATATGACAAGTTAAATGGTGTTGAAATGAACCCTAGAACATGCTTGGTCACTTTAAGCGGGGTCCGAGAGGTCCAAAACCTAGAATAGGGGGATCCTCGGAATTGCCTATGGGGTTCAATTGGTTCCTCTAATTAAACTTGTCATGAAAGTTGGTTAACCACGTATGATTATATTGCTATTGCATAGCTCTTATTTTTCTGAACATTTTGATATATTATTTGTATTTTCTGATTAAAATGAATTAGTTATGAAATTCTCCAATTTTAATTCATTTTAAATCATTTCTGGAATATTTAAATTAATTTTCCAACTTGGGCCCACATGTCGGGCTATTATTAATTTCATAAATGATTTACAAAAAGATTAAAACCCTGATAGACAGGGCCCACCTGTCAGCATTTTCGAGGTTCGAGAATGGTTCCAGTGTTTTCATCAGGAATGTTCTAGAAGGTTCCGGAATGTCCGGCACTCCGAAGGGGAAGGGTGCATGAATGTGTTATATCAAGTTGGTATGATTGCATCATGTACTAGGTGTCATCGCTGAACAAAATAAAAGGTTTAATCAAATCCTAGTTTGAAAAGTCAAACGCCAATTTGAAAAGTCAAACGGCTATTTTGGGAAGTGGAGCGGAAGTGGGAAACTGAGTTGGGGAGGAGTCCCTCCTCCACCGCCGGCCCACTTGGGATCCGAGTTGGGGAGGGATTCCCCTCCCCTTGGCCAGCTCCTCCCTCCTATAAGAGGAGGGGCAGGGCTCCCCTCCTAGCACACAAGATTTCCCCCTCTAAACCTAACCCTAGCCGCCGGCCTCTACCCAAGTCGCCGCCGCCCTAGGGTTTGCCCAAGCCGACGACTTGGGGCAATCCCTTTGCCCTAGCCACCGGCCTAGATCCCTCAACTTGGTGCCTCTAAACCCTAGATCGCCAAGCTTCTCTCATAGTCCACCATACTCGCTCCGGCTTAAGGCGAAGCCCTGCGAGATCTCCCCTCTACTTCCGGTACCACGCCGTCGTGCTGCCGGAATCACGAGGAGAGTGCTACAACCTCCGCTGCCTGCTGGAACAAGGGAGAGGAAGGTATTCATCGAGTACCAAATGTGTGACCGATCATGAAGCGTTGCGGAACGCATCTTGGGAAGGATCGTCTACGCGATCTTGAGATCGGAAGTGTACGACTACATCACCCACGAGAATCTGCTCTCGTTAACCGCTTTGGAATCTTAGAGGGTGAGTTCCTCTATCGACTTGTTGCTACAATCTAGTAGATAGATCTTGGCTTGTTGTTTGTATGCGGTAGAAATTTTTTGTTTTCCATGCTACGAACCCCTACAGTGGTATCAGAGCCGTGTCTATATGTAGATCTGTTGCACGAGCAGAACACAATGGTCATTGTGGGCGTTGATGCTTTTGTTGTCGATTGCTTCTTGTGTACTTTGCATCTTGCAGGATGGTGGGATGAAGCGGCCCGGGCTAACCTTACATGACATCGTTCATGAGACTTGCTCCACACTTGACATGCAACTTGTATTGCATAAGTGGCTTTGCGGGTGCCTGTTTCTCCCAACATAGTTAAGATTCAATTTACAACGGGTGATTGACAATACTAGTATCAATGTTGTGGTTCTTGTTCGTAAGTTAGAACGACACTTATTGAAAGCCCCAAACCACGTAAAACATGCAAAGAAAGTAGAAGCGTCTAACTTTGTTTTGCAGGGGTGTGCTGTGATGTGATATGGCCATGATTGTGATTATATTTGATGTATGCAATGTTCCTTATTGTAAGTTGGCAACCGGCAGGATCCATATGGTTGTCTTTAAATTCTGTTAAGACCCGCGTGTCTATTCAAAGTAGTTGTAATAGTTGAAGCTGGTGGACGACAACCATGCAGAAGCGTCATTGACCTTGATGCAATGCCGGTGATGATGGAGATCATGTTCGTTCTTGAAGATGGAGATCGGAAGCACAAACAAGAAAGACCATATCATATCAAATATTATGAATTGCATGTGATGTTAATCCTTTTATGCATCTTGTATTGCTTAGTTCACGACGGTAGCATTATAATATGATCCCTCAAGCACACAATTTCAAGTTTAAAGTGTTCATCCTTAGTAAGCATCGTTGCTAAAGCTCGTTGTTTCGAAGCACCACGTGATGATCGGGTGTGTTAGATTCTGCGAGTGTATACAACGTGAGCAAGCCAGATTTGCTCATGCAGAAGCTAAGGTTTGATCTTGACGAGCCTAGCATGTATGGACATGGTCTCGAACACGATCACCGAAAGGTAAAGCATGAGTCATATAGTAGATATGATGAACATGTTGATTGTTCGCCATTGAAGCTACATCAACTCTCGTGATGATCGGTTTTGATGTGGTGGATTTGGTTCGTGTGATCACTAAAACAATGTGAGGGATATTGTTTTGAGTGGGCGTTCAATGGCGATATGATTAAAAGTTGAACACTATTTATCATAAATTAAATCAAAGTGAATTTGCATAGTTGTTGTAGTCATTGGCATCCGTTTACCACCTTGCGCTTAGTTATAATTGAGATGATAGAACTATAGAATTCTGGTTAGTTACTTTACGAACTGGTATCATATTGAAGTGTTAATCTAAAGTTTAAAACTCCTATTGCAAACTTTCAGTAAGTTCCGGTTACTCCATGAAGTTTAATAATTGGTATTAAAACAAGAGTGACAATTCCAAGAGTTAGTGTATGAGTATCATGTTTGTCTCCATGATTCTTGATATTCAAAGGATTGTATTAATTAAAGGTTATCTAGGATCTGAAAGAGTTGTTTCAGAAACCATGATGTGTGGAAGATATTGTGATATCTGAAACAAAATTTTGGTTGCAACATGATAGAGTATAATATGGCAAAAGACATGTTCTCATATTTGATGAGAATTTGCAAAAGGTTGGAGACACTAGTTGTCCGAATCCTCCAACAGGTTTTGGAGAGCAACATTATACTCACGATTCATCTTTATAAGCTAAAAGTAGCTTGATCATGAATAATTCCATGATAAGGGTGAATATTTGATGTAGGTAAAATATTTACCACACCAAGAGATTACTAAAGAATGGAATTTGAAAGCACACCAAACATTTGATGATGGTGATCTACTTCAAAGTGCAAGTCCAAAGACATTGGTATTTAATTATACACGCTTTGGACTATGTGTCATATGTATGACTCCACTATTGATGTTGATAGATTCTACTGAAAGAGAATCTCATAAATACATGGCAGAAAAGAAAAGACTAGAATTGTTCATTTTAAGTATATAGATGATATACATGTTATGGCTATATTCTTTTCTTATTAAACAATGTGGTTCTTAAGTATTTGATACTGAATTTGTTGGTGTGAATCGTCATATGAAACAACACAATTCATGAACTACAATTTCCTAAGTAACTAGCAAAAGAATATGTGATGATGTTCATCCAAAACAAATAAAGGGTTATTGTGTTGCTCGTTAAACATCAAAGCTTGCCTTCAAGATTTATTTTATCAGGTATTATGAGAACAAAAGGGTTGTTCAAATAATTGCCGTAATCCATAAAAAATGGATGATTCACAAATCTCGTTGGAGAAATCACATCCATATTTAAATTAGGAAGTGACATCGCCATTTAAATTATATTGGAAAGAAAACATGAAGAAACTCCATGTGGATGGAATTTTGGAGTCTTTTGATTTTTGATGACATGACGCTTGTGAAACTTTCCTAGAGATAATTAAAACTTCGTTCATAGGCCAAAAGGGAACGAATGACTAGCTTACTGGAACTTGTACATATTGTTGTACAAAGTCCATTATGTGTAGTCAAGAGCGATGGATTTCAACTTCATATGCTTTCTCCGAAAATTTGAGTGAATATATGAATATTTACTTAATAAGGATGAAGTATGAAACATTTGAAAAGTTCAAGGACTTTCAAGATGAAGTGCAAAATCATTGTAACAAGAATATAAATAGTTTATGATAAGATCATAAAGGAAGATATTTGAGTTACAAGTTTAGCATAATACCTAAGATTTAAGGAATCGTTCCGTGGATTTGCATTTTTACCGAAACACCATAAGAGTATGGAGCGTTCGAGATATGTAATTAAACATTGTTTGACATGGTAAGATCGAAGGTGTAAATCATAAAACTGCCATTATATTTTAAAGATTAAAAGCTATAGAGACTACCGTTTTTCCACTAAAAAGAGATCCATCATAATCCGTTGAAATGACACCATATAAATTTATGGTTTGGGATAAAACCAAAGTTGTACTTTCTTAAACATTGGTATGCTATGCATAAGAAAGATGTTTGCAACCAAAGTCGGATGAACCTGTCTTTGTATGATTGTCACATCCCAAGATTTTCCAAATCTTGTAATGTGAAAGATAAATGAATAAAATAAAACTTTGTTTAAATTTCAGAGCCAGAAGAAACTTTTTGAATTCAATTGGAACTTCAAACCCTTTTGAATTAAATAAAATCTAAAGGGATCTAAAAAGATAAACATTTAATAAAGGAAAATTAAAAACATTTGGAAATACTATTTTTGAAACCCTTAAGTGAAAAGATTTATTTACAAATGAAATAGAAGTATAAATAAAGAATGTTTTATAAAGCCAAATTAAACCTTAGCCAAGCTTCGAAAATTAAAACATTTTATTATTTAAATTAGCAAAAGTTTATTTAAATAATTAATAAGGATTTAACATCCAATCTTATTTAAATAAAAGGTATTACCAATTTAAATGAGACATCAAAACTTCTTAGATTAATTAAAATAAGACTTTCAAATATTTTATATTCACAAATAAAGCCTACTGAAGTTTTGGTTTTATTTTAGATTGCAAAATAAAGCTTCTAATAAAACAAATCTTAATTGATTTAATAATGAAGGTCTATTGTATTTAATTATTAATGGACCCTAAATCAAAAAGTTATTTTATTTTATTTTAGACAAGCTTCCAAATATTCCTTACTTCCAAATAAAACCTACTGAACTGGTTTTTAAAATAATTGGGTTTTAAATAAAGATTTTATTAATTAAACCAAACCCTATTTTATTAATAAACCATGGTTCATTTTTAATTAATAAAAAGGAGCATAAAAGTACTTAAAAATATTATTTTATTTTGGAACTTGATTTATGCTGATAAACAGAACCAAGTTCAATTTGTGAAGAGTGGTGTTTGAATTAATTTGGTTGATATTTATTTGGTTAAAAATTTGAAACAGAAATTAGATTCAGAAAAAGAAAAAGATTACAGGAAGAAAAAAAAATGTAGTCGGACCTGACCCAATCGCTGCCAAGCCCAACAGTTTCACCTAAACCAGTTCTCTCCTCCCCGCAGAAAACGATTCGAACCAACTACGACCAAGACAGAGACGACCGTGGACCTCCCTCGCTTTTTTTTCCATCGATGGTAGGCCCGCTATCACTGTTCATCGTCTCCTTCACCCATCCCGCAGCGACCAGTTCTTCTCCCCCGTTCTGCCGTTGATTGCTCCAGCTTAATTCGCTTTAACGCGATAGACGTTACCAGCCTTGATCACGCAGATAGAAACGCAAGAGCATCCTCTATATTTCCCCTCTGACACCTCGCGCTCGCACGCCCCAGACCGCCTCCAATTTCTTCCCGAGCACCCTCTGGTCCGACGAGGACCAGTATCGATTCCAGCCAAACCACATCACCCCGAACCTCCCTGAGCACGCTGACAGCCTTCCCACTCACAGACAATCCTCCCTGTGCCTTTCGTTCGACCGCGGGCGCCCCAGAACACCGTCCTCGACAAACTCCGAACACCACCGCGTCTGCCTCCAGATCCGACGAGCCCCACAGGTAGATTCCGACCGCCCCGCGCCCTCTCGTTCACACTCACAGTTTTGCCTTGATCGTACGCTTCTAACCGTGCCCTCGTTTTGCTTCGGGATGATCTACAGCGTCGCCCTCGACCGCGGACAGAGCCACCCGACGCCGACCTCCACTCCGGCGAGGAATTACTGCAGACCCTGAGCGCCCCGAGACCAACCGACCGCGCCCCAAGCATCACCTCGTCCTCGCGATCACGGTGAGCGTTCTCACCTTGTACTTTGCTTCCTAGAACCGCCAATAGCCGCAGCCAGACCGTCGCTGCCGCGCGCAGCCACCGAGCGCCGCCGGAATTTGGCAAGCATGCTAGTGACCGTTAGATTTAGATCTAACGTATAGGAAAGAAAGTGGGCGAAGGGGTATCGAGCAACCAGCGCCGTGCGATCCCACTTAGATCCAACGATCCAGAGATATCGATCCACCCGAACCGGTACCGTCCAGTTAAAACACGCCGCGTGTCACCTATTTCGTTTTAAAAGAAATTTGAAAACAGATTTATTTGCAAACTTCAAACCCTTGTAACTTTCAAACCACACGTCCAAAAATTGCAAATTTTATGTCATTGGATTCAGGAGAACAAGCCCTAGCCAACCATGCCCTTGGTTTTACAGATAGTATCTATTAGTTTGGTTGAATTTGCAGAAACTTTTGTATGCTTGTCTAGAGTATAAAAAATTGTTTAAAATTAGTTTTAGGATTAAATCTTTAGCAAAATGGATTTATGTGACCTTACTGACCCTAGGAACCAACCCTTGGTATTAAAAATTATTTTGGTATAATTTAGGTTGAATTATTTAACTTAACCATATTCTAGCCAAATAAAATTATGGATTTTACTATGGAAATGTTTTTACAAGAAAACTTTGAGAAAATGTTTGGATCAAAACCTACTGACCCAAAAACACCAAGTTTTGCAATGACAACTCACTTGGCGAAAAACATAAGGTTTTGCTTCAATAAAGAAAATATTTTTCACCACATAAAATAATGAGTGGTTTGGATATGGTTTAAGGATAAAACACATTTGCAAATGACTTTGCCATTTTGGTAAATGACCAATTTGGACTTTACAAATTTATAAACCTAGTAGAGACCTTCCTTGTAAATAAAACCATCTTAAGCATGTTCCCATACATGACCTAGAATCCATGCTTGTGTATGTGAAATGTTGTTTGTATATTGGTTTGGAATGCTACTTGATACTATGATTGTTTGATTGACTTGTAGTGAATTTAGCAAAGTGTGGGACTAGCAAGATCAGGGACTAAACCCTCATTCCTTACCAAAAAGTCAAGTGACACTATCATCTAAAGTCCTACTATTTCATTATACTTAGTGGATTATGAAAACATGCAAGAAAAGAGATTTATTTATACTTATGATATGCTAAATCCTAATAGGATTCCCTATACACTCCTTAGTGAAAATATTGAAGTTGTACATGCTTAGACATGCTTTATTTTGACAAGAGATACATGTTGAGATTTTACAAAGGATTGAGAAAAGGACTTATGTTTTACATAATAATAAAACAAGGACTCAATGAACCACCTAGGTGGTGGACACTTTAAATTTTGGAGAAGGTGGCAACAAAAGGGACCATGTCTATGGGGATCACTTTGTGTTGTGCTCCAAAATAAAACCACCTAGGAAACTTAGATATTGAACATGTTTGTCCAATTGTGGCTTTCGTGTACAACCACATGCTATTATGGCTCTGGCTTAGTCAACTACATTAGGAAGACCCATACATTGTCTTTAGTTACCGGACATGGGGATCTGGAATGCTTCATGGGGGCTGAAGACAAGCTAGCAATGATGTATGGGAGGACCTTTTGGAAAGACTTCGTCACATTCTCAGTCTGCCGGTACTCCAACTTGGTGAGCACTAATCCAGTAGGCCACTGGTGGCAACAAGATGGGATTGTGTCATATGGGTAAAGTGTACTCCTTCTGCAGAAGCTAAATAAATCTAAGTACTTAGCCATGTCCCCGGTTATGGACAATACTGAGCAACTAAAGTTTGAACTATGGGAGATCTCGACATTCCAACTTCTAATATAAAAACTTGATGCACTTGGGGGTACCAAGGAATTCAAAGAGATTTGTTAAGCTTGTTGCACTTGGGGAGTTACCAAGGTGCTCAAGAGCATGATGTACTTGGGGTTACCAAGTAGCTCAAGAGATTTTGACAAGGACTTGAACACTTACCAAGGGTTCAAGGGATTCTTGGAAAGAGATTTGACAAAGGACTTAATTTTTTTTTGAAAAGATAGGATAAAATAATGCTTTATACAAAGAAGCCTTAAACTCTACTTAGCCAAACATGCATATAATGATAGGATCCACTCTTATTACAAATAGAAGTGAAGCTTGCCAATACAATTCAAATGTATTGACCCTTGTGGCTGTAACTTGTAATGTTGCAGGTTGATTGTTTTTTTAAATGAAGATTGTTTGATTGACTAGGACTACAAAGTCTACAACCAACATCTGCCTGTGGCACTTTGAAGATGAAGGACCCATGACTATAGTTATTCCGCTGCAATGTAATGTAATAGCCAAATGAGCTATGTTTGATGTAATAAACTTATGTTATTCCTGGTTTTATATTTATGTTATGACCCTTGTATCTTGATATTACATCTTAACTGTGGATGCTAGCTAATGATCCAGGGACTAGCATTGTAAAACACAGGAGGAACCTACCTTATTGGGTTGGGACCTCTACAGATGGTATCAGAGCACTGTGTTGCCTGTAGGGTTTGTAACCCTAGGATTGGACAAGAACCCGTAGAAAAATAGGAGTTGTATTTTGTTCCAAAAACTTATTTACAAAAACACTTGTAACCTCTTTCCCTTAACCATTTTGGTTACAACTCTACATCTCTTCTACTTCAACTTGATGGAAAAACCTACACCATGGCCAAAGACTACACCATGTGCAAGGGACTTCTTCAACATCTTCAACTCTATTGACTTCAACATCTTCAGCATGTTCACCAAGGACTTCCAACTTGGATATCACTAAGGACCACAAGTGAAACAAGGAAATCCTACTCAAGATTTAGAGACTGAGGGAATGCAAAATAAGAAGGAGCCATCAACAACTTTGAAGTATTGTGACCAAGAGTTTTTCTCAAGGAAACCATGATCTCAAGTAAGAAGAATCATGAAGGAAGGAAAGATCACAAGTGAACCATATAGATAGACCACCATATTTTAGCTAAGTCAAAAACACACCAACTTATGTGATGTAACAAAAATATTTTGTTGCCTAAGTATGTGCTTGAACCTTGTTTGAGTGAAAAGTTGATTTGTGATTGCATGCACATTGCTTGTGTGAATTGTGATGTGTGTGATTAGAAATATTTCCTTAGAAATATCTTGCCTATTCTAATCTTCCTTCAACCCAAACAGATGACTACTCCAAAGCACTCCAAGGTTGATGACATCAGCACCAACCAAGCTGACAGCATGAGAGAGCTCATAGCAACCCAACATCAATTGAACCAACTGGCAGCTCAGTTCCTAGCCAACAATAGTGATAAAGATCCAGCACTACAAAAGTTTTTGGAGGAATAATCCCAATTGATGCTTAAGGTGACTAATCAAATGATTAGCATAGAAGAAAGCTATCCTAGAAGTGTGTATGATAACAAGGATGACAAGAATGTTATTCTAGATGGATCCCCAGCTTGCATTATTTGTGGAGACAAGGATCATACTTCCAAGGAGCATGAAGGACAATGCCCCAATTGTGAAGAAGACCATCCTGTTGGACAATGCCCCACCTCTCAAGCTACTTGCTACCTTTGTGAAGGAAGTGATCATACTCCTGACCAATGTCCCATCTATGCCATGGTAGAACAAAGGAAACAAGAAGGATCCAAGTCTACCAAAGGAAAAGGACCACTCATACCTCCAAACAAGACAACCCAATTCAAAGGATCAAAGAAAACCAAGAAACCCAAGCAAGACATGAGCCTTGCACAATGTCGTAAATGTAAGGAAATGGGACACTACTCGTGGATGCCCAGAGAACAAGAAGAATAAAGAGATTGACCAAGTGTGGTGCAACAACTGCAAAGAACCAGTTCACTATGTAGCAACTTGCCCACAAGAGCCACGTAAAGAACTCAAGGACATTCATTGTTTCAATTAAGAACCGGGACACTATGCGAGCAAGCTGTAGAAGGATGAAGAACAAATTGAACAAGCCTATGGAGAAGCTCAATCTTGGCCCATGAGTCAAGTATGGAAACCAAGGAAACCATGCAAATGTTTGCCATGAAGAATTTTTCCCAGGATCCCAAGAAGGACAATATGTAATTTTGTTTGAAACTTTTTAAGGGTGGTAGTACCCTAGTTGTTTTGAACTTGCTTTTAACCCTAGCCTTTCCAAATCTCGGGACGAGATTTATTTTAAGAGTGGTAGCCTGTCACATCCCAAGATTTTCCAAATCTTGTAATGTGAAAGATAAATGAATAAAATAAAACTTTGTTTAAATTTCAGAGCCAGAAGAAACTTTTTGAATTCAATTGGAACTTCAAACCCTTTTGAATTAAATAAAACCTAAAGGGATCTAAAAAGATAAACATTTAATAAAGGAAAAATAAAAACATTTGGAAATACTATTTTTGAAACCCTTAAGTGAAAATATTTATTTACAAATGAAATAGAAGTATAAATAAAGAATGTTTTATAAAGCCAAATTAAACCTTTGCCAAGCTTCGAAAATTAAAACATTTTATTATTTAAATTAGCAAAAGTTTATTTAAATAATTAATAAGGATTTAACATCCAATCTTATTTAAATAAAAGGTATTACCAATTTAAATGAGACATCAAAACTTCTTAGATTAATTAAAATAAGACTTTCAAATATTTTATATTCACAAATAAAGCCTACTGAAGTTTTGGTTTTATTTTAGATTGCAAAATAAAGCTTCTAATAAAACAAATCTTAATTGATTTAATAATGAAGGTCTATTGTATTTAATTATTAATGGACCCTAAATCAAAAAGTTATTTTATTTTATTTTAGACAAGCTTCCAAATATTCCTTACTTCCAAATAAAACCTACTGAACTGGTTTTGAAAATAATTGGGTTTTAAATAAAGATTTTATTAATTAAACCAAACCCTATTTTATTAATAAACCATGGTTCATTTTTAATTAATAAAAAGGAGCATAAAAGTACTTAAAAATATTATTCTATTTTGGACCTTGATTTATGCTGATAAACAGAACCAAGTTCAATTTGTGAAGAGTGGTGTTTTAATTAATTTGGTTGATATTTATTTGGTTAAAATTTTGAAACAGAAATTAGATTCAGAAAAAGAAAAAGATTACAGGAAGAAAAAAAAATGTAGTCGGACCTGACCCAACTGGCCAAGCCCAATAGCAGCCCACTTAAACCAGTTCTCTCCTCCCCGCAGAAAACGATTCGAACCAACTACGACCACAGAGACCGACCGTGGACCTCCCTCGCTTTTTTTCCACTGACTGGTAGGCCCGCTATCACTGTTCATCGTCTCCTTCACCCATCCCGCAGCGACCAGTTCTTCTCCCCCGTTCTGCCGTTGATTGCTCCAGCTTAATTCGCTTTAACGCGACAGACGTTACCAGCCTTGATCACGCAGATGGAAACGCCAGAGCATCCTCTATATTTCCCCTCTGACACCTCGCGCTCGCACGCCCCAGACCGCCTCCAATTTCTTCCCGAGCACCCTCTGCTCCGACGAGGACCAGTATCGATTCCGGCCAAACCACATCACCCCGAACCTCCCTGAGCACGCTGACAGCCTTCCCACTCACAGACAATCCTCCCTGTGCCTTCCGTTCGACCGCGGGCGCCCCAGAACACCGTCCTCGACAAACTCCGAACACCACCGCGTCTGCCTCCAACTCCGACGAGCCCCACAGGTAGATTCCGACCGCCCCGCGCCCTCTCGTTCACACTCACAGTTCTGCCTTGATCGTACGCTTCTAACCGTGCCCTCGTTTTGCTTCGGGATGATCTACAGCGTCGCCCTCGACCGCGGACAGAGCCACCCGACGCCGACCTCCACTCCGGCGAGGAATTACTGCAGACCCTGAGCGCCCCGAGACCAACCGACCGCGCCCCAAGCATCACCTCGTCCTCGCGATCACGGTGAGCGTTCTCACCTCGTACTTTGCTTCCTAGAACCGCCAATAGCCGCAGCCAGACCGTCGCCGCCGCGCGCAGCCACCGAGCGCCGCCGGAATTTGGCAAACATGCTAGTGACCGTTAGATTTAGATCTAACGTATAGGAAAGAAAGTGGGCGAAGGGGTATCGAGCAACCAGCGCCGTGCGATCCCACTTAGATCCAACGATCCAGAGATATCGATCCACCCGAACCGGTACCGTCCAGTTAAAACACGCCGCGTGTCACCTATTTCGTTTTAAAAGAAATTTGAAAACAGATTTATTTGCAAACTTCAAACCCTTGTAACTTTCAAACCACACGTCCAAAAATTGCAAATTTTATGTCATTGGATTCAGGAGAACAAGCCCTAGCCAACCATGCCCTTGGTTTTACAGATAGTATCTGTTAGTTTGGTTGAATTTGCAGAAACTTTTGTATGCTTGTCTAGAGTATAAAAAAATTGTTTAAAATTAGTTTTAGGATTAAATCTTTAGAAAAATGGATTTATGTGACCTTACTGACCCTAGGAACCAACCCTTGGTATTAAAAATTATTTTGGTATAATTTAGGTTGAATTATTTAACTTAACCATATTCTAGCCAAATAAAATTATGGATTTTACTATGGAAATGTTTTTACAAGAAAACGTTGAGAAAATGTTTGGATCAAAACCTACTGACCCAAAAACACCAAGTTTTGCAATGATAACTCACTTGGTGAAAAACATAAGGTTTTGCTTCAATAAAGAAAATATTTTTCACCACATAAAATAATGAGTGGTTTGGATATGGTTTAAGGATAAAACACATTTGCAAATGACTTTGCCATTTTGGTAAATGACCAATTTGGACTTTACAAAGTTATAAACCTAGTAGAGACCTTCCTTGTAAATAAAACCATCTTAAGCATGTTCCCATACATGACTTAGAATCCATGCTTGTGTATGTGAAATGTTGTTTGTATATTGGTTTGGAATGCTACTTGATACTATGATTGTTTGATTGACTTGTAGTGAATTTAGCAAAGTGTGGGACTAGCAAGATCAGGGAGTAAACCCTCATTCCTTACCAAAAAGGCAAGTGACACTATCATCTAAAGTCCTACTATTTCATTATATTTAGTGGATTATGAAAACATGCAAGAAAAGAGATTTCTTTATACTTATGATATGCTAAATCCTAATAGGATTCCCTATACACTCCTTAGTGAAAATATTGAAGTTGTACATGCTTAGCCATGCTTTATTTTGACAAGAGATACATGTTGAGATTTTACAAAGGATTGAGAAAAGGACTTATGTTTTACATAATAATAAAACAAGGACTCAATGAACCACCTAGGTGGTGGACACTTTAAATTTTGGAGAAGGTGGCCACAAAAGGGACCATGTCTATGGGGATCACTTTGTGTTGTGCTCCAAAAGAAAACCACCTAGGAAACTTAGAGATTGAACATGTTTCTCCAATTGTGGCTTTCGTGTACAACCACATGCTATTATGGCTCTGGCTTAGTCAACTACATTAGGAAGACCCATACATTGTCTTTAGTTACCGGACATGGGGATCTGGAATGCTTCATGGGGGCTGAAGACAAGCTAGCAATGATGTATGGGAGGACCTTTTGGAAAGACTTCGTCACATTCTCAGTCTGCCGGTACTCCAACTTGGTGAGCACTAATCCAGTAGGCCACTGGTGGCAACAAGATGGGATTGTGTCATGTGGGTAAAGTGTACTCCTTCTGCAGAAGCTAAATAAATCTAAGTACTTAGCCGTGTCCCCGGTTATGGACAATACTGAGCAACTAAAGTTTGAACTATGGGAGATCTCGACATTCCAACTTCTAATATAAAAACTTGATGCACTTGGGGGTACCAAGGAATTCAAAGAGATTTGTTAAGCTTGTTGCACTTGGGGAGTTACCAAGGTGCTCAAGAGCATGATGTACTTGGGGTTACCAAGTAGCTCAAGAGATTTTGACAAGGACTTGAACACTTACCAAGGGTTCAAGGGATTCTTGGAAAGAGATTTGACAAAGGACTTATTTTTTTTGAAAAGATAGGATAAAATAATGCTTTATACAAAGAAGCCTTAAACTCTACTTAGCCAAACATGCATATAATGATAGGATCCACTCTTATTACAAATAGAAGTGAAGCTTGCCAATACAATTCAAATGTATTGACCCTTGTGGCTGTAAATTGTAATGTTGCTGGTTGATTGTTTTTTTAAATGAAGATTGTTTGATTGACTAGGACTACAAAGTCTACAACCAACATCTGCCTGTGGCACTTTGAAGATGAAGGACCCATGACTATAGTTATTCCGCTGCAATGTAATGTAATAGCCAAATGAGCTATGTTTGATGTAATAAACTTATGTTATTCCTGGTTTTATATTTATGTTATGACCCTTGTATCTTGATATTACATCTTAACTGTGGATGCTAGCTAATGATCCAGGGACTAGCATTGTAAAACACAGGAGGAACCTACCTTATTGGGTTGGCACCTCTACAATGATATTTCGAATAACTGTTCCTCCATAACATCGGAGACAAAAGTGTTTGTCACTTAGAACGTCAAGTTTCTTTGAGAAGGAATTTTTCGTAAAAAGTTAAGTGGGAGGACAATAGAACTTTGACAAGGTTTAAAGAACCTTAGCTATATATGATCAAAGTTGCGCAGCGCCGAAAAGTGTTCCGGAGGTAGCAATAATGCTCATGGCTCACGTGCCTCAAAGGTTGTGGTCACGGAGGTCTAAGTTCCTATTGAAACAAGTAGGTCGGGTAAACAATCAAATACCAAGATTTGAGGGTTGAATCATTATTTGAGAATAATGAACCGACTACATGCAAAGAAGCGATGATGGGCCCTGACTTCATCAAATGGCTTGAAGCCATAAAATCCGTGATAGTTCCATATACAAGAAATCAAGCTTTGATCTTGAAGGACCCTCGATAAAGGTGTAAGACCTTACAGTTGCGTTTGGATCTATAAAGAAATAGACATGGATGTTTCGCATCTATGAAATAGTCATCATGTTGGGAAAGAGTTCACAACAATGTTCAAAGGTTGACTATGACAAGATTTGATCTTTCATAGCGATATTTAGTCTAGACGGATTAATGTAGCAACCGCTACATATAAATTTGTTATGTGGTAGTTGAATAAACAAAACAAGTCCTTCTAATAGAATTGTTACCTAGGACATGTGCGTAACACGGTCCATAGGGTTTTGTTAATTCAAAGGATGCTAAAAGCATATGCAAACTTCAATGGTTAAAGTAAGCATTGCGGAGTTGGAATCTTCACCATGATGAAACTGTTAAAGGAGTTTAAATTCGTCGGAGACGATGAAGATGCTTGCATTTGCAAGAAATTAAGTGGGAGAGCTAAGACATGTTTCTAATACATTATGTGGAAGACATATTGTTGATTGGAAATGATGTATCTTTCATTAACACATATTAAGAATTTCATCCCGATGAAAGACTTAGGCAAAACCCAAATATTTGGCATCAATAGACGCTAATATGGTTGTGCCTAAAGTACATAGATGATGTATTGAATGAGTTCAATATAGAAACTACAAGAAAGGTTCTTGTCACACAGAAAGGATTGAATGAGTTCAATATTGATGATATATTCAAGTGTATTGACACTGGGTAAGTGAAACAAATATTCAAGTATAGATTGATACTTTATGTATGAAATCACAAAGAGTATTTATATCAATCATACTATGATATGTACAAATCCAGATATGTCCTATACTCTAAATGTTATGAGCATATACCAGAATGATTCATAAGTTGATCATTGGACAATAGTAAGGATATTCTTATGATCATTTGGAAGAACTAAGAGTTTATTATTTGTAGAAGTGACAAATAGATAGTTAGTTCATTGTAAAAGTACTACATTGATAATAGTTTTGTCACAAAGTACAAATTAAGTTTATCTCAATCTAAACTAAGGGTGGCACAATATAATGGAAAGTAAGTTCCATAATGGATTTGGATGAGTTCCAAAGTTAAGACATTGTGACATATACTACAACAAAAGGCTAAGTATATGACTGCTATTATAGCAGTTAAAGAGGGCATTTGTGTCAAGTAGTTTGTTATCAAACTAGGTGTAGTTCACATCGGGATAGTACTATGAAGATATATTGTACGACAATATTGTCAACATGTTTTAACCCCAAAGAACTAAAGGGCACACCAAAGGACCAAATTTGTACGAAGCCATCTCATTAGAGAATGAGTAATGCGTAGAGACGCAAAGACATGCAATTACACACGGACCTGGAAGTGTCAGATCCGGAGATCAGTTGACCACTAGCAATCGTGTACATACAACACCGGAAAGCCATAGGTGTTGAATACACAAAGGTTTGAAACTAGATTATTGACTCTAGTGCAAGTGGGAGACTGCTGGAGATATGCCCAAGAGGCAATAATAAAGTGGTTATTATCATATCTTCATACTTATGATAAATGTTTACATACCATGCTATAATTGTATTAATAGGAAACATTAATAGTTGTGTGATTTGTAAACATAAAAGAGTCCCTAGTAAAGCCTCTTGTTAAACTAGCTTGTTGTTTAATATATGATCATTGTTTCCTGATCATGAACATAGAGATGTTATTAACAACAGGGTCATATCAATAGATGAATGATGTGATGGACATACTCCTATAGTTAAGCGTAGTATAAATATCAAGTCATTTAATATAGTTCATTTGCTATAAGATTTCTGAATCATAGTAACCTAATTCCTTCGACCATGAGATCATACTTATCACCGTCACCGGAAGGATGCTTTGATGACATCAAACACCACACCGTAACTGGGTGGCTATAAAGGTGGCATTGAGTGTTCGGAAAGTATGGGTTGAAACACATGGATCAAGAGTGGGATTTGTCCATCCATATGACGGATAGATATACTCTGGGCCCTCTCGGTGGAATGTCATCCAATTAGCTTGCAAGCATGTGACTGGCTCACAAGGGATCACATACCACGGGAACGAGAAAAGAGTACTTATCGGTAACGAGGTTGAACTAGGTATGTAGAGATACCGACGATCAAAACCTCGGATAAGTAAACTATTGTGAGACAAAGGGAAATTGGTATCGTATGTAAGTGGTTCATTCGATCGCAAAGTAATCGTAGAAATATGTGGGAGCCATATGAATTTCCAGATTCCTCTATTGGTTATTGTAACATCCCAAAAAGCATAGTTTCAAAACTCATTCATATCATCTTTTGCATTTAGGGTTTTCTCAAAAATTATTTAGAGACAGATGTCTGAGCTATGATTTCATGTGAACAATTTATCTCAAATGGCCATCACCCTTTGAAATTTGAATGTTTAGGTACTGGTTTACTTGCCTCCATTGATGAATAGATTAGGTGAAGCTTTTAACCCAAGTTTCCAAATTTGGAAATGGTTTCAAAATCCTTTTTCAAATATTTGCAAACTAGAGCAAGCCTCTCATTACTTTGAAACCCAAGCTTGACCAAGCCTTGCAAAGTAACCACTTAGTTAATATGACTGTTTTTGAATCCACAAAACCCTGCAAAAATTCCCAAGGCAGATTGGTTTCAAAAGGATTTGAATTCATATCAAAATTCATACCAGAAAATGATTTTAGAAAAAGAAAAGGGCACTTCAATAGAAAAAGGCCGCGCGGCCAGAATCTGGCCCAGCAGAAAAACGAGCCCAGCAAGCCCACCCGGGGTCTTCTTATTCTACTCCCACGCGCAAGCGCACGCACCGAGCCGCTGACAGGCAGACCCCACCTAAACTCCGCGCGCCTCGCTGACAAGCGGGCCATCTCCACGTCGGGCTGTCTCCACCAAGACGACCTGCTCGTCCCCAAATCAACACGAAGCGTTTACGGTTTTAATTCGGCGTCAATTCGAGTTATTGGAAGAGTGATTCTCGCCGCGACCAGGCTATAAGAATCCCTCTCCCCTCTCTTCTCCCCAAACCCCGAACCGAGCGCCACCAGTCGCGAGCATTACCCTCTGCAACCCCCGCCGTCTTCGATCGCTCCGCAAATTACGGTGAGTTCTGAGCTTCGCTCTGCCTCTCGTTCTTGCAAACTAGTTCAGTGAGCCTCTGCGCTTCTTTTGACACCTTTCGTTTACCCTCGCATGTACCGTAGCTCCGGCAGCATCGTCAACTGGCCGCCACCGTCTTCAGTACAAACTCCGGCGAGCTCTAGTGGTAAGCCCCGACCGCCCCGTGACTTCTAGTTCAAACACACGACCCTACCTTGACTCTGTGAATCTAACCGTGTCCTCGCCTTGCCTTGGGGTGGTTCACAGCGACGTCCACGATGACCACCTGACACAACCGACGCCGTCCTCCACTCCGGCGAGAAATCGCAACGTGCGAGCGCCTTGACCAACCGCGAGTACGACGAGCCGCCAAGACCTCCGAGCACGGTGAGCTACTCCTCGTTCTCACTTACCCCTGTAGCACCGCCTCCGACATGGGCCGCCAAGAGCCACCGCCCGCCGCCAGATCTTGGTCAAGACAATAGCAGTCGCCGATCTTTATCGTGGCGCTAGGATAGATTCACTTACTCAAGCGGTACGATCCGAGCCACCAGATTTCAGTTAGATCCTATGGCTGTGAGTTCGATCCGGCGAAACGGTATGGGCGAATAAGAACATGACGTGGCTAGGTTAGATCTGAAAACAGATTTAAAACCGTAATTTTGATCCAAATTCAAATGCTCATAACTTTCAAATGCCACGTTAGATTTTTGCAAACTTTATACCGTTGGATTCAGTGAAACAAGGCCTTTCTGAATATCCAATTTATTTAGCATATAGTAACCGTTAAAATGGTTTATTTTGTAGAACAAGTTTAAGGCTAATTTTAGATATAGATTTATTTGGAAAAACTATTTTGGGGCCAAATAAGTTTAGTTAGCAAACTTGTGTCATGTTAAGTTTCTGTAGTCATGAGCATACTTGGTAGAATTTTCAAAAATTCAACACTTAGTAAATTCTTGCATGCATGCATTCATATTATTTTTTGGTTGTATATAATTGTGTGTAATTGTATGCTTTAAATTCTTGTGTAGATTTTGCTAGTGATTGTGATTGTGAAGAGTTCTACTCTCCCCACTACCAAGGCAAGTGATATTTTCATGAATATTCCTATCCTAAGTTTTTGTACTAGCATTAGATATTTTTGCTAAGTTATTGCATGATATTTTGCCTAGTGTTAAGATGGGAAATCCTTAGTAGAGTGAAATAGTAGAATTGCTAGGGAAGTTATCCTAAGTTAAGTTATCATATTCTGCTTAGCCTAGCTACTTAGCAAACAAGGGTGGTGAACATCTATATGGTTTATGATAAAAATATTCTAAGTCAAGAGACTTATATTTTCTTAATAAAACAACTAAGACAAATGAACCTCCTGGGTGGAATGGAATGATTGGGTTATGTTGAGTGGTTACACAAGGCCATGGACTTGGGTTGTGTATCTCACTTGTGGTATGCCACCCAGGCACAAAGGGATTTGGAGGCCAAATGTGGAGAAAGCTTACAGTGCAACCACTTGGCAATATGGGCTCTGCCATGATCATATAAGTAGCTAGAACTTAGTCATTTGGACAGTTGGTGGTAGATGGGATAATAGGTTGGAACGCGTCCATTTGACTAAGGAAAGGCTTCTGAAAGGTCCTGTCTTGCGAAACCAAGTCTGGTGGGGAAAGTGCACAACCTCTGCAGATGGAAAACCTAAGTACTTAGCCTTGTCCAAGGCAATGGACACTTTTTGAGCATCAAGACATGGAAGCTACAAGAATCTCATCACTCCAACTTCTAAATAAAATTTGTGGGTGAACAAGGGTGAAGGACCCCAATGTCTATTGGTGGTTTCCTTGGGAATGTTTTGACAAAGAAAAACTTAGTGATTTCAACTAATAGGAAAAACTTATCTTCAAGCAAAGCAAGCCAAGCTACACTTAGCCAAAATGCATATAGTATTATAGTCCACTTAAAATATACTAAGGTATCACTTGCCAATACTATTCCAAAGTATTGACCCTCTATGGCTGTAACTTGTGATGTTGCAGGTTACTCCGATGATGAATAGGAGTCATGAGTCTACACTCAACATGTTTGTCTGTGGCACATGAAGATGAAGACTTGTGTTTATTTACTTATTCCTTAAACTCTTGTATTAGGCCTATGGCCCTGAGTTGTAAAAGACTATGTTATATCTCTGGAATGAATGTAATAAACGACCTTTGTATCTGTGTACTTCATCTTAAACTGTGGATGCTAGCATTGATCCAGGGACTAGCATTGCAATCACAGGGATCCTTTCCTTTATAAAGGAGGGGTCTAACAGTTATTGATCGGAGAAGTGTCTCGATCATGTCCGCATAATTCACGAACCGTAGGGAGACACACTTAAGGATTCAATGTTGTTGAGTAGTTATAGAATTATGAGTAAGAGACCGAATGTTGTTCGGAGTCTCAGATAGGATCCGGGATATCACGAGGAGATCCGGAATGGTCTGGAGAATAAAGATTCATATAAGGAAACTCCTGTTTCGGGGTTGGAGAATGGTTCCGGTGTTTTCATCAGGAATGTTCCAGAAGGTTCCGGAATGTCCCAGACCAAGGAAGGGCATGAATGTGTTATATCAAGTTGGTATGATTGCATCATGTACTAGGTGTCATCGCTGAACAAAATAAAGGGTTTAATCAAATCCTAGTTTGAAAAGTCAAACGCCAATTTGAAAAGTCAAACGGCTATTTTGGGAAGTGGAGGGGAAGTGGGAAACCGAGTTGGGGAGGAGTCCCTCCTCCACCGCCGGCCCACTTGGGATCCGAGTTGGGGAGGGATTCCCCTCCCCTTGGCTAGCGCCTCCCTCCTATAAGAGGAGGGGCAGGGCTCCCCTCCTAGCACACAAGATTGCCCCTCTAAACCTAACCCTAGCCGCCGGCCTCTACCCAAGTCGCCGCCGCCCTAGGGTTTGCCCAAGCCGTCGAATTGGGGCAATACCTTTGCCCTAGCCGCCGGCCTAGCTCCCTCAACTTGGTGCCTCTAAACCCTAGATCTCCAAGCCTCTCTCATAGTCTACCATACTCGCTCCGTCTTAAGGCGAAGCCCTGCGAGATCTCCCCTCTACTTCCGGTACCACGCCGTCGTGCTGCCGGAATCACGAGGAGAGTGCTACAACCTCCGCTGCCTGCTAGAACAAGGGAGAGGAAGGTCTTCATCGAGTACCTAACGTGTGACTGACTGCGGAAGCGCTGCCAGAACGCAGCGCCGGAAGGATCGTCTACGCGATCTTGAGATCGGAAGTGTACGACTACATCACCCACGAGAATCTGCTCTCGTTAACCGCTTTGGAATCTTAGAGGGTGAGTTCCTCTATCGACTTGTTTCTACAATCTAGTAGATAGATCTTGGCTTGTTTGTTTGTATGCGGTAGAAATTTTTTGTTTTCCATGCTACGAACCCCTACAGACGTCACTGTGACGTCATCAATGGCTGATCTTCTCAGACCGAGAGTGGAGAGAGCGATTGGCGGCGTCTGAGGATGCGCGGGTGGTCTTGTTCTAAAGAGGAGGCCATGGCGAGCAATATAGTGGCGGCGCCGCCTCGGTATGGTCACCGGAGCGATGACGGCGGCGGCAGTTGTTTGTCGGGGCATCGATACAGTGCGAGAGGGAAGGAACAGAGGGGACTGGGATGACCGTGAGCTCACCCTGGTGCTGATAGACAGATCGGGAAGGACATGCGAGGCCGGAATCAACGACGAAGACGGTGACCGGCGTCGGGTGGGTGGTGTCTATTACGGCGAAGGAGAAGGCTTCAGCGAGCGCTCGCCAGGGCAATTGACCCGGTCGACCACGGCGGTCACCCCAGCGAGCTCGGAACAACGAGGTGAGTGGGGAATAACGGCAACCCAGAGCTCCGATGAGCTAGGGTTTGGTGGAGGGGAAGAAATGGGGAAGAGATAAGATATAGGGTTCGTCCTGGCGGCGAGAAGGTGTCTTATAGATGACGACATCATCGGTAGCACGAATCTCCTTGCGGCGGTCATCGCGGCAAAGTAGGGACGGCCGCGCCAATGACGGTGAGCAGCTTCCGCGGCGGCGTCCTTCTGACGAGGAAGAAGAAAGGGGAAAAGAGGTGAAGGAGTACCGGGCTGGCCCCGGGCCGACTGACTGGCTGCTGCTCACCAGACGAGAGAAGGGAGATGGGCCACGGCCCATCTGCGGCTGCTGCTGTTTTATTTTTCCAGAAATGGTTTTCTTTTTCTGATTTTGTTTCCTCTTTTATAATTCATTTTCAAATCTGTTTTTGATCATTTCAAAAATACCAAAACACTTGTAAAATATGTAAAATATTGTGGGACCCTTTTATTCATTTTGGGATCCAATAATTTTGTAGTTTTTCAAAATTCAAACACCATTTGAATGTTGCTCAAAGAGAGGGGTGGAGGACTAGGGTTTAGGGTTTTGTACTTGTATTTTAATTCACACACTTGATCTCATGCATGAATTTTATTGAGTTAAACAGATGCATGCAATGCTTAAGTACTAATTACATATATTACAAACTTGGGATATTACAACTCTACCCCCCTTACAAGAATCTCTCCCCGAGATTCCTAAGTTTTAGAAAATAAGGTAGGGTACTCAGATCGAAGACGATCTTCTTGTTCCCAGGTTGCTTCATCCTCTGAGTGATGAGACCACTAAACTTTCAGGAATTTGATGTTTTGACGATGAGTCTTGCGCTCAGTTTCATCAAGGATACGAACAGGCTACTCACGATAAGTCAGATCCTTCTGGAGATCAAGAGTTTGGTGATCAACACCACGGACAGGATCTTTGAAGCAACACTTGAGTTGAGACACATGAAATTCGTCATGTACCTCAGGGAAATTTGCAGGCAACTCCAATTTGTATGCGAGATTACCTTGCCTGGACAGAACAAGAAAAGGACCAACGTAGCGAGGAGCTAGTTTTCCTTTGATGCCGAAATGATGGACACCCTTTAAAGGAGTGTCCCGAAGATAAGCCTGATCACCAACTTCATATTCAACATGTTGATGGTGATGATCATGATAGCTTTTCTGGCAATACCGAGTAATTTTCAAACGATCTTGGATAATACAAACTTGATCTTCTGCTTCCTGGATCATATCGGGTCCAAAGAACTTTCTTTCACCGGTTTCTGACCAGTTCAAAGGAGTACGACACGTTCTTCCATATAAGAACTGGAAAGGTGCCATTTCTATACTGGACTGGTAGCTGTTGTTGTAGGAGAACTCAACAAAAGGAAGGCATTTCTCCCAGTCCTTACCAAATTATATGACACACGCTCTTAGCATGTCTTCAAGGACAAATGATATGACACACGCTCTTAGCATGTCTTCAAGGATTTGGTTCACTCTTTCGGTCTGGCCACTGGTGCTAGGATGGTAAGCTGTACTGAAAGAGAGGAGATTTCCCATAGCAATTTGTAAACTTGTCCAGAACCTTGAGGTGAACAAACTCCCTCGGTTAGAGACAATTTTCTTCGTAATTCCATGAAGGACAATTATTCGAGAGATATATAGATTTGCAAACTAACTAGCATTAATACTCTCGCGAACAGGTAGGAAGTGAGCAACCTTGGACAGATAGTCAACGATTACCCAGATGGCATCATTTCCTTTCTGAGTCTTAGGGAGACTAGTGATGAAATCCATACCAACCTCATCCCATTTCCACTCGGGTATTTTATGTGGTTGCAGGAGACCAGCGGGTCTTTGTCGATCAGCTTCGACGCAACGGCAAACGTCACATTCAACAATAAAACGAGCGATATCCTTCTTCATACCATACCACCAGAATCTTTGACGAAGACCCCGATACATCTTGGTACCACCAGGGTGTTGGGGATGTGCTATATGGGTATCCTCATAGCATGTCTCCTATCCGGATAACCCGGGTGGCCCACAGTTGGTAGCATGGCCCATGGCCTGCTGGGTGGCCCAGTTAGATGGATCCAGAAGGGAGGCCCATGACGGATAAAGGAAGGCTACGGTGGAGTCACCAGCATACCCGGAGCCTTGGAGTACAAGACAAGCTAGACTAGTCATAGTCAGTGTAGGACTCTATAACTTGTCCGGCTAGGAATTTTCCCTGTAACCATAGGACCTGCGACTATATAAGTCGGGCCTATGTGAGCCTTTAGGGAATCGATTCATACAACCTCGCACAGCGAACCTATCTCTATAACTCAGCGTATTGCCATTATAGTGATTTATAGAAGGAGTAGGATTCCGCCACCATTGTGGGATCTGAACCTGGGTAAGCTGTGTCTCTAAACACGCACTGTGAGGACCCCTCCATGGCGTACTCGTCGGCAATACCATGACAGTTGGCGCCCACCGTGGGGCAAGAGGCGCTTCAGGCTCTTCAGCGGGCAAGGACCAAGATCTTCACGGGAATCGGCAAAACAGTAGCCATCGGTCGCGTTCTCTTCTCCGGGAATGTTCCGATCGTCCCTCTCAACGAGTTCTAGATCCCGGAGAACATGAACCCTTCGCGGTGTTCGATCATTCCTATCGGAGACACCCACCTCTTCATTGGCAAAACCGACTCGGGCACTAGTTCCCTGGGAGTCGGAGGAGCATCAAGGACCGAACGGATCGCCTAGGGGAAGGATACGTTCGCAGAAGGATCGATGTCGGATCTCTCTTTGGAGTTTGCTGGAAAAGATCGGAAAAATTCAAGGCCCACCCAAACCTCCCCTTTGCAGGATATAACGGTGGAAGGTCACTGCAAGTCCGCCGGCTTCGTCTGCAAGGCCCGGACATCGAGATCCAAGTTCGTTGCGTGGTTACCATCTTCGATCTGGCGCGTTGTATTCAGAGAGAGGGCGAAAACCCCCGCGATTACCTAGCCAGGTGGCTCCGTATACGATCCGATCTGGCCCACTACCCCAGTGATGATGCTATGTATCACTTTGTGGAAGGACTGGACCATGGCATGCTTCACGACATTCTCTAAGATGGCAGGATTCAGGCGTCACCTTGAAAGCATGGTGAACACCGTCAACAGCTACGCAGAGGTGATGGGGCAGCTCGGATCTTGCGCTCATTGGCGGAGCTGCCGCCTCAAGAATCGCCACCACCGCCTCCGGCCGCCATAGTCGCAGCTGCGCCACCACCTCCAGTAATTGTCGCTGCTATTGCACCTCCACCCCCCATCATGGAGGAAGTTCTGGCACCTTCCGACTCTGTGATTGACACGCTTTATGCCGACTTCAGTGCAGATTCAGAGGAGATAGATTTCAGTCCAGAAGATCTAGACTCCGCTATGCAGGAGATGGAGAAGGAGTACATGCATGACGAGCAAGCCAACAACGTCTTCGCGTCTCGAGAGGTGTTCATAACCATTGGGACAGCGATGAAGATCAACCCGGACGAGCTCCGCCTACAGTGCTGGAAAAGGGGAAGGGGCCACTCATTGTTGCTGACGATGATCGCGCAAAGGTCATGCCTCCTCCGCCTAACCTAGCGCAGAAGCCGCAGGAACTCGTCACCAGACCGAGCAACAACAACACCGCAAACTTGCTGCCTCCGGCATCTACCTCTGCTGCTGCCCAAGTTACTCCAGCTGATAGAGTGATGTACCGCAATCTCCTCGTTGGGCCACTGACCGTAGCTCATATCCAGAACATGACCCAGCTTGACGACAAGCGCCAGCAGCTGCTGGAGGAAGCGCATGCCATCGCGGAGAAAGGCGCTAAGCTAGATCGAGATCTGGTCAACACACAGAAATCCATAGAAAAAGCTAGAGCAATGGAGGCCGAGTAAAAGACTCTGCTGCAACAGCAGAAGGCCAATAAACCTAGGATGGGCTCCCTCGAAGCCGGCATAGGCCAAGCCCTACATTGACAGTGTAGAGGTCTCAACCTAATAAGGTAGATTCCTCCTGTGTTTACAATGCTAGTCCCTGGATCAATAGCTAGCATCCACAGTTAAGATGTAATATCAAGAAACAAAGGTCATAGTATAACTTTATAACCAGGAATAGCATAATTTTATTACATCTTACATAGCTCATTTGGCTAGTACATTACATTGCAGCGGAATAACTATAAGCATGGGTCCTTCATCTTCAAGGTGCCACAGGCAGATGTTGGTTGTAGAATTTGTAATCCTAAACAATCGTTCTTCACTAAAATCAATCAAACCTGCAACATACAAGTTACAGCCACAAAGGGTCAATACATTTGAATTGTATTGGCAAGTGATACTATGATAGTATAGTGGAGTCTATCATCTATATGTATTTGGCTAAGTGGAGTTGAGGCTTGCATTGATCAAAATAGATTTTTTCTTAACATTTGAAAATACTAAGTTTTTGTTTTGACAAAATCATTTTTCTCAATCAAAGAATGAAGATCCTTTACAAGGCATCTCTCAATCAAAGATTGAAGTCTTCAAACAACCCTTGTTCAAACCACAAGTTTTTAACTTAGAAATTTGAATGATGAGATTCTTGATTTCTTCCATGTCTTGATGCTCAAATTGTCCTTTACTAGGGACATGGCTAAGCACTTAGATTTTACACTCTGCAGAGGTGGTGCACTTTCCCCACAAGACTTGGTTTCCCAAGACAAGATCTTTCAGAAGCTTTCCCTTAGACCAAAATGGACGCGCTCCAACCTATCAAACACTACCACCCTCTGTCCATATGGCTAAGTTCTTGCAACCTATATGATCATGGCAGAGCCCATATTGCCAAGTGGTTGCACTTGAAGCTTCTCAACATTTGACATCTCAAATCTCTTTGTTCCTGGGTGGCCATCCACAAGTGAGATACACAAGGTAAACCATAAACATGGGCCTTGTGAACCACTCAACCAAAAACCACCAAGCAAGTCCCATTCCACCCAGGTGATTCATTAACTTAGTTGTTTTATTAAACAAAATCACAAGTGCTCAGACTTAGAAATTCTTTTCCATAGTGTGAATATATTTCCACCCTTGTTTTCTACTAGCTAGGCTAAGCTTGATAGTAATAGGAATCTTAACGTAGGAATATTTCCACTAAGGTTTCATCTACTAGGTTTTCCTATAGCAAGGTCTATACTTAGCAAAATCCATGCAAGTTTTACTTAGAGAAAATCACTAATGCATAGTGAAAGTAATGGGACAAAAAGTATGAAGCATCACTTGCCTTTTTGGTAGAGTATGGGTTCACTCCTTGTCCTTGCAACAATCACACTCTTCAAGTCACTACAAATCAACCAAGCAAGGCACATACTCAATCTACCAATCAAGCAAAACAACACATAAAATGACAGAATCAAAGTAATGCATGCAAGCATGCCAAGCTTTGTTTTGTTTTGAGAAAGTGGTTCCTAATGGTCATAAACATTTGAAAACACCTAATGGTCATTTTGTAAAGTGGCAAAGTCATTTGCAAAAGGTTTCACTTTATAAACCATTTTTAAAACAAAGTATCATTTTATGTGGTGTAGAAATATTTTTATTAAGGCATTAATCTCTAAGGTTCACCAAATTCATTTTCAACTCATAAAACTTGGTGTTTGGGGTAAGAGAGTTTAAAACAAATCATTTTCCAAAGGTTTTCTTCCAAAACCAATTTTAATAAATAAACCACATTTCTATTTGACTAGAAATGGTTTTAAATCAAAGAATCATTATTTTGTTTTACCAAATACATTTTTGAGTCCACAAAGTGATTCTTATGGTCAGTAGGTTCAAATCACACCATTTTCCAAAGATTTTATCCCCAAATTCATTTTTAAACAATTTTTACATCCTTAACAAGCAATCAAAAGTTTCTGCAAAAACCAACAAGCTAACAGATACTATTTGCTAAAATAAAGGCTTGGTTGGCTAGGGTTTGTTCCACTGATTCAAATGATACCAAATTTGCAATTTTTGGACGTGTGGTTTAAAAGTTGTGCAATTTACAAAATTGGTATCCTAATAGATCAATTCAGTCTTTTAAATCATCTACAGGCCACGTGTCTGTCTCTGATTGGACGAAAACGGTTCGTGTGGATCGAGCGATACAGACCACAGGATTAAAAGGGGCATGTGCGGCTCAGATCAACGCTTACCCTTTCGTTTAAGTGAACTATCCTATCGCTCCGATCTAGATCTAACGGCTCTCAGTGCCCCGACCAGAACCGCGGCGCCGACTCTGGCGGCGGCGGCGGCTTGTCAGTGGCGTCGCCGGCGTTACAGGAAGCGAGAAGGAGGGAGAGAGTGCTCACCTGGTTCGCTGAACGATGCTGATGCTCAACGTGGTACTGGTTGGTGAAGGGGCGCACGGGTTCGTCTTCAATTGCTCGCCGGAGTTGTTCTGGGCCTCGGTGCGGTCAGACGTCGACGGGGGGCGAGGCTAGGGGGCACCCTAGGACAAACGGGAGGCACTGTTAGATTCGCAAGAGCATGGAGATCGTCACCGTGTCCACGAGGAAGAGAGGGGAGGTCTGGTTTACCGGGGAGACGTCGCCGTAGTTGGAGCAGACGGTGGCGCTGGCTCGGGAAGACGTTCTTGGCCTTTCGAGGATGCGCGTGGAGCTGCGGTCAGAGAAGGGTCCGCTGGGGAATGCTGATCACAGCTGCGTGCTCGAGGGGGCAAGTGGTGGCGTGTGCTGGCCGGAATTGGCAAGGGAGGTCGTCGGAGACAGAGGTGCTCGGGGAGGAATTGGGGCGGCCTGGGGGCGTGCTACTGCGGGGTGACAGAGGGAAACGGAGAGGAGGGGCAAGCGCTTTAAGGTGCATGGTCAAGGGGCCGAGTAATGGTGTGGTTAACGCGTATTACGCCGCGCTTAATTCGCCTCCAACGGCCGGCGAGGGGGAGGGCGTAGTCTGTGGGTGGGGAAGAAGGGGGCGTGGCGGTGGGGTCCTCTGGTAGTGAGAGAAGGAAGAGGAAACGTGGGTCCACTAGTCAGCTGCTTAGCAGTGAGTGAGAAAAGAATGCTTCAGGAGAGAGAGGCTGGTATTGGGCCTTGTTGGGCTTGGCATTTGGGCTAGTCCAGATCCTATTTTTTTCCGTCAAACATTTTTCTTTTCTAAATCAATTTACATTTTGAATTTCAATCAACTATTCAAACATTCAAACAATTCAAACAATCACCATACTTGTGTTGAATTTGGTTATGTTTATCAACATAAACCAAAATTCAAAAATAAAATAATATTTTTTTTATTCTTTTAGGATCCATTCATTAATTAAATAAAATGGACCTTTAGTTATTTAATCAAATAGGGTTTGATTTATTTAATAAAATCTTCATTTGAAATCCAAATATTTTCAAAACCAAATCAGTAGGTTTTATTTGGAAATAAAAGGTATTTGTAAAACTTGTTTAAAACAAAATAACATCTTTATTTTAGGATCCATTTAATAATTAAATAAAATGGTCCTTAGTTATTAAATCAAATAGGATTTGTTTTATCAAAATATTTATTTTGAAATCTAAAATAAAACCAAAACACTTCAGTAGGTTTTAATTAAGAAAATAAAATACTTAGAAAAATTATTTAAAATAATTTAATAAGTTTGATATTTTAATTAAAATGATAAAACCTTTTATTTAAATAAAGTTGGATATCAAATCCTTATTAATTAATTTAAATAAAACCTTTGTTATTTTTATTCAAAACAAAATGTTTAGTTCAAAAGCTTGGCCAAGGTTTAATTTGGCTTTATAAAATAATCCTTCTTTGTAAAAATTCTATTTCATTTGAAAATAAATCTTTTCACTAAAGAGTTTCAAAATAATATTTCCAAATGTTTTTATTTTTCCTTTTATTAAATGTTTATCTTTTTAGATCCCTTTAGGTTTTATTTAATTCCAATGGGTTTGGAGTTCCAATTGAATTCAAAAAGTTTCTTCTGGCTTTGAAAATCAAACAAAGTTTTATTTTATTCATTTATTTTCACATTACAAGATTTGGAAAATCTTGGGATGTGACAGACAGTGAAGGCAAACAGGTGATGCCCACCCCACTCCTTAACCTCGCTGTCGCCAAGACCCTTCTGGAGCAGGATAGATCGCCCGAGGCAGTGGAACAGGTTTATGACCTAGTGGCCAAGGCGGTGAAGCAGCAGGAAAAGGACACCTCTCAGAGGCTTGAGTCTGACCCAGCGTTTTGCCAGTCTAGCCAGCATAAGCCGCCAAAGGACAGATCTCCTCTTGATGTCGGGTCCCAGACGGGTTCATCAGAACGAAGACGGAGGGATGCACGCAACAGTAAGGATGCTATCCCCATATCCTCCGACCATGGAGAAAAGGCCCGACCTTGTTGCCCATCGCCACCGCCCCGATCACCCCGACATCGTGAAGATCCCAAGGCTCACCATAGTACGGATATGCCCCCGCCAAGGCAGTGTGACATCGTCATACGCGACAACACGGAGCAGACCCTTCATGACGGAGAGCGCAACCAAGGACACAAGAGCAGGTCGCGCCATGACCCTCCGCGTCCGACAAGCAACCGTGACAGGCATGAGGCGTCGCACGAGGGTAATAGCAAGAAGGCTAACCCACTGCCACCTCCGCCTCTGTCGCCACCTAGCAGTCACCATGGCGGAGGAGGCCTGCGTCATTCACGCAGCCCATCCCCTGTCGACAAGAAGAAGAAGAACCCGGAGTCGTACGAGGCACGTTCTCGGATCGATAAGATCCACGAGGCTCGGGAAGGAGCATACCTAGGACCACGTTGCTTTGGACCTGCAATACGGTCTGCAACTTACCCCAAAGGATTCCGGATTGACAAGACCATCAAGCCCTATGACGGCACCGCCAAGCCAGCCACATGGTTGTAGGACTACGACAACGCGGTGGAGATTGCCGGAGGTAACCCCAACATTGTCGTCAAGTACCTCCCTTTGATGTTGGCAGGCACGGCCCATCAATGTATCAACGACTTGCCGGAGAAATCCATCTGCAATTGGTTGGACATGCAAGAAGCGTTCACCAAGAACTTCGAGGGTACGTACAAGCGTCCCTACACTGTTGGCGATCTACAGCAGTGCGTGCAAGAGAAAGACGAGACATCTCGTGCCTACCTCTCCCGCTGGCTGGACATGAAGAATTCCTGCACAGGAGTGCACGCTCAGACCTCCATGTACGCCTTCATCGATGGGTTGGAAAGGGGCACGTTTCTCCGACATAAGCTGAAGCGCTTGCAGGACAATCACCAGCTTGACTTGAACCAGATGATTTAGTTGGCTAGTGAGTTCGCAGCTGCCAATGACGATGCTCGCGGCTCTCTGCCGGCGACAACCGTTCCAACTCAAGCTCGGAGGAAGAACAACACAAAGCGGAAAACCGCTAAAGAAGAAAAGCAATCTACCGACATTGTCGCCATGAGTTTTCCAGGACGAGGTGATGGCGGATAGTGTGGCCGAGGACGGGGAGCTGGCCATGGGCAGCAATGAGGAAGTGCAACTACCTCGGTGCCGCTCCGCATTCCCCAAACCTACAAAGAGTACCGCCACCCATACCAATCGACACTACAAGTTCGTCAACGGCCTCAAGGAAGACCCTGAGTCCGGCTACAAGCAAAGTTAGAAGAATGCACTGAGGCAAGGGCAAGGGGAAGAAGAAGGAGGAGTAGTCCAAGGATTCAAGTGACATGGACGAGGATGTTGACCCCAAGCACGCCACCAAGAGCGAAGACAAAGGCAAGAACCCCTTCGTGAAGAAGGCGCCAGTCTACCACACTTTCCTTGGCACCCCCACCGTCCGACAACAGAAGACCTCTCTGCGGATCCTGATGGCTACCCTACCCCCAGTTACCCAGTACCTGCACTGGTCAGAGGTTCCAATTACTTGGGATAGGACAGATCACCCAGACCTTATTACTATGGAGAACCAATACGCCATGGTCATCAACCCTTTGATTGACGGCGTGGAGTTCACCAAGTGTATGGTGGATAGTGGAAGCAGCATCAACATCATGTACCTGGATACACTGCAGAAGATGAACTTGACGGAAGCAAACCTAAGGCGGACCAACACCATCTTCCACGACGTAGTTCCTGGTCGGGAGGCTCGGTCCCTTGGGTGCATCAAACTTCAGGTTGCCTTTGGCGATGTTAATAATTACCGCCAAGAATGCATGACCTTTGAGGTGGTCCCCTTCAAGATCATGTACCACGTCATATTCGGCCGTGGCATATTCCACATGTTCATGGACAAGCCATACTTCATCTACAACAAACTCAAGATACCCGGACCAAACGGTGTCATCACCGTATCCGGAAGCTTTACCAAAGCAAGGGACTGCGAGATCAATGAAGCAGCCTTCGCTGAAGCTGTCCTCTACAGCGAAGAATTCAAAGAGATCCAGAGCAAGGTCGATGACTCAGAGATGCCCGCGTCGAAGAAGAAGATCTCCGACTCCGCTCCTCCATTCAAGGCCGCCATCGAGACCAAGCCGGTGGAACTTGTGGTAGGCGATGCCTCCAAGGTCATCGCCATTGGGACGAACCTGGATCCCAAATAGGAAAGCGCACTCGTCGAGTTCCTCCATGAGAACAGGGACATCTTTGCCTGGCAGCCTACCGACATGAAAGGTGTACCTAGGGAACTTGCCGAGCACAGCTTAAACATTGATCCAACATGCAAACCAGTGAAACAACCTCTACGATGATTCGGAGACGAGAAGAGACGCGGCATTAGCAAAGAGATAGCTAGTTTACTTAAGGCTAGATTTATCCGAGAAGTCCTTCACACCCGATGGGTGGCCAATCCTGTACTTTTCCCCAAAAAGGGAACCAAAGAATTAAGAATGTGCGTTGATTACACCGGCTTGAACAAGGCTTGCCACAAAGATACATTTTCTTTGCCTCACATTGACCAAGTCATTGACTCGACGGCTGGCTTGGAACTTTTGTGTTTTCTTGATGCATACTCAGGATACAACCATATCAAGATGAGGAAGTCGGACCAGTTGGCCACTTCGTTCACTACCCCATACGACACATTTTGCTATGTTACGATGCCCTTTGGGCTGAAAAATGCAGGTGCTACATACCAGCGGACATTGCAACGTTGCCTTCATGACCAAATTGGTCAAAAAGTTCACGCCTATGTGGACGATATCGCGGTGATGTCTAAAAAGTCAAACGACTTAATCTCCGACTTAAAAGAAACCTTTGATAATCTCCGGAAATACAACATGATTCTTAACCCTAAGAAGTGCGTCTTCGGGGTTCCTGTCGGCAAATTTTTGGGCTTCATCGTTTCCCAGCGTGGAATCGAGGTCAACCCGGAGAAAATTAAAGCCATCTTAAACATAAACCGTCCGACATGCCTAAAGGACATTCAACGACTAACAGGTTGTGTTGCAGCAGTTAGTCAGTTCGTCAGCCGACTTGGAGAGAAGGCTCTTCCACTGTACAAGTTGCCGAAGAAGGCAGACAAATTCATGTGGACGGACGAAGCAGATGCAACATTGAAGCATCTCAAGGAGATTCTTTCCTCAGCGCCCATCCTTGCAGCACCCGAGCCTGGAGAGCCCTTGTTAATCTACATGGTGGCAACCAACCGGGTAATCAACATCGTCGTTGTGGTAGAGCGGAAGGAACCAAGCTATGAGAACAGAGTTCAACGACCAATTTACTATGTGAGTGAGGTCTTGACGGAGTCCAAGAAACGTTACCCGCACTACCAGAAGATAGCTTATGGAGTATTACTTGCTTCTCGGAAGCTGAGGCATTACTTTCAGGAGCACCCAATCACAATGGTGAGCAAGACTCCACTGTCCGACATTATCAACAACAACGACGCTACGGGAAGGGTCGCGAAGTGGGGAATTGAACTTGCCTCCTTTAAGATCACCTACAAGAGACACGACGCTATCAAGTCACAAGCCTTGGCGGATTTTATCGCAGATTGGACGGAGATGCCACATGCTACTCCATTGTCGGAACGAGAGTACTGGGTGATGCACTTTTACAGATCAAAGCTGCTCAATGGCTCAGGGGCTAGTGTATTTCTACAGTCACCAACAGGAGACAAGCTACACTACGTTCTGCAGATTCAGTTCGAGGCTACGAACAACATGGCGGAGTATGAATGACTCATTCACGGATTACGCGTAGCCAAGGATATTGGCATCAAGCGCATAGTTTGCTGTGGAGATTCCGACTTGGTTGCCCAGCAGGTGGCTGGCACCTGGAATGCGCGGAACCCTATGATGGCGTCATATAGAGACGAAGTGGACGAGATAGCCAAGATCTTCTTGAGCTACGAAGTCAAGTATGTGCCTAGGGATCAAAACGAGGCGGCTGATCTGCTATCTAAGCTTGGATCAGGGCGCAAACGTGTTCCTTCAGGAGTTTTCCTAGAGCATCTATGAACACCATCCGTGAAGGGAGCCGACATCGACAATCCGGATAGATATGACTCTTTCGTCCACATGGTGGCAAAGGTCCCTCCGGCTTGGACAAAACCGTTCATGGAATATCTTGAACACGAAACTTTGCCCGACGACGAGGTCAAAGTACGGCAAATAGTACGATGAGCAAAGGGTTATACCATAATCAATGGACAACTCTACAAAAGGATCACTAATGGTGTATACCTAAAGTGTGTTTCCCAGCTAGAAGGTATTGAAATCCTATGCGAAATCCATCTCGGAGATTGCGGGCATCACGTCGCTCCTTGATCGTTGGTCGTGAAAGCTTTTCGGCAAGGATTCTACTGGCTGACTGTGAAGGCGGACGCCGACAAGCTAGTTGAGATGTGCATGGGATGCCAATATTATGCCCGACAACCACATGTTCCTGCTGAAGAATTGCGAACAATACCAATAACTTGGCCGTTTGCAGTCTGGGGGCTAGACATGGTGAGACAATTACAGACGACACCATGTGGGTTTACACATCTGCTAGTAGTAGTTGATAAATTCACTAAATGGATAGAAGCTAAACCCATTAGAAAGCTTGATGGGGAAACTGCCCTCAGGTTTGTCCGGGATCTAGTGGTGAGATTTGGTCTCCCACATAGCATTATCACCGACAACGGCAATAATTTGTCACTCATAGAAGTGGAGGCTTATTGTTGGGAGAAGGGCATCCGACTTGACCTTGCATCTGTGGCACATCCACAATCCAATGGTAAGGTTGAGCGAGCCAATGGATTAGTTCTACAGGAAATCAAGCCACGTCTTGAGGCACCGCTACATAGAATAGCTGGAGCCTAGGCGGAAGAATTTCCATCTGTGCTGTGGAGTTTACGAACTACACCCAACAGATCCACCGGCTACACCCCTTATTTCATCCTATATGGAGCAGAAGCCATCCTACCTTCCGACATACTTCACGATGCACCAAGAGTCGCCGCCTACGACGAAGATGACACTGAAGAATACAGAGGCCTAGATGTGGACCTTCTCGAGGAGGAGCACGTTTTGGCATGCCAAAGATCCGCCATTTACCAGCAGAAGCTACGCAGCTACCATAGTCGCCGTGTTCGGCATCGCTCGTTTAAAGAGGGGGATTTGATGCTCCGACTTAAGTAGAAGAAGTCACACAAATTATCCCCGCCATGGGAAGGACCGTTCATCATAAGCAAGGCGCTACTCAATGGGTGTTACTACCACGTTGACAATCGTGAACTGAAGGATAGACCCAACGAGGATCATAAGCGTAAGCGACGTGACCCAGATGATGACTACCCGAAGCTACGTCCTTTTTACACTTAGCATTTTTATCTAATTGTGTACCTCTTATATGATCAATGAAATAAAGCTCTTTGGTTCACTCATATTTCTGAGTCTTTTACCTCCTTTAGTGTTCATTTTTGGATCATGTAAAACCTTTATGCACAAGTTTTGCGATTGCACTTGTGAAAAATTCTGCCTACGGGCGTTAGCTTAAGTTTTCTGGTCTACACGTTCTTTGTCGTTTTTATGTGGATTCTGGAGTAGTGACTTTTGGCACTTATTTTCGGCGATTTTGTGCTTAGGTTATTGATGGTTCCATTGGGCATCATCACCGAAAGATGGTTCGACAATGAGTCTTCCGACTCACGAAAAGTCAAGCATAAGAACCAAAGTAATGGATAAGCCAGCACTTGCTTAAAAAATATATACATGCTGGAAACTAGTTCTTAAGTAGTAGGACATACAACATTGTTTTCCGCCTTAATTTAATACATAGTTTTTCCTACATACGCATCAAAGGTGAAACAAATATTACAAGTTGTTTTTTATTCCTTTGGAGCAGGCGACTTGGAAGCAGCGTCATCGGCAGCAGGAGAATCACCCTCAAAGTCGGCAGTGTGAAGAGACTCGGAGGAGCTTTGGTTGCCGCCATCGACGGTATTCATCGTCACGAAGACGTTGACATCGACTAACTCGGCAACTCTGGTGTCATAGCCCGCGAGTGACGACAAGATGGATTCGTGATTAATCTCTTTGCCATCGTCATCTACATCGAGAATTCCAAAGGTCACCGTGTCGATGTCGGCATCTTCGTAATGTGCCTTCACCATTGACAGCGCCATCCTTGCACCGACCCGTGCACATGAAGCTTTCCATCCTGTGATACGCTCGGGGGCTTGGCGCAGGATCTCCGAGAACTTCGCCACAGAGTCTGATGCCTTGATGTTGATTTGGAGGGGCTTGGCAATATCTTTGGCTTGCGCGATGGGGGTGTTGAAGAAGTTTCCGGAAAGAACCATGCACTCCTTTGCCGGAGGAGGTGACCGGGTTAAACCCATAGATGCTGCAATTTCCAACAAGGAGCACATGAGTTCAAAAATTCAGAGTATCTAGACAAAGAAATCCAAAACGGAGAATCACTTACTGAAGATGCTAGCCTCAGCTTGCCAGAGGGTATCCTCCAAGGAGTCCCGTTCTTTTTGGAGGAGCTTGTACGCCTCATGATGGCATTGATTATGCTCATCGACAGCTTTCTTCTGAACTCTTAAGATCGATATATCCTCCTTCAAGCGGTTCATTTCCTCGGTGGCGGAGTCCTGCAAGGCTTTCATTGACTCCTCATGCATCTTCAGCATGTCCTTCCTCTCCTGCTTCAGGATCTTGTTCTCGCTATCCAGCTCTTGAATGTGCTTGGATTGCTCGACAATGTCCTTAGCCTTGGCAATGGTTTCTGCAAGTCGGAGAAAGCAAAGTACACAGTGAGTACTCGGAGAATACACAAGTTCAAGTCGGAATACGAAAAAGAAAGGAAAAAAGACGCTTGGTCTTGATGATCTGTTCCTTCAAGAAGGCAGTTTTACCCTTTTCGGCTTCCAAGTCCGTGCGCATCTTCTGGTACTTGTCGTTGGCCATGCCCCTCCGAGCATTATCGTTCTGTGGAAAAAAGGAAAAATTTAAACATTGTTTGGTCTACTTGGATCATCTAGCCGGAAAATTTCCACCTAGATGCTCGGGGGCTACAGCAGGAGTTTTTAACTTAGCAATATGCTTAGTATTTCTTTAAGCATCTAGTCGGAACTAATTCAGTTTTCGATTAGAATCTTAGGGGCTACAGTATATTTTTTTAACTCGGATATATGCTTAGCTTCTCTTTTAAGCATCTAGTTGGAACTAATTCAGTTACAACTAGAGGCATGGGGGCTACAGTATTGAAATTTATAAACACTGCGTATGCTACTCTTAAAGCATCTAGTCGGAATAATTCATTACACCTATATGCTTGGGGGCTACAGTGAGAAGTTTTCTAGCTTAGTCACTCTTATAGCATCTAGACGCAAAGACCTATCGTTTTCCGTCTAAATCCTCGCGGGCTACTGTGGGATATTCATATAAAATGCAAAAGGCAAATAAAACTTACAAGTGCAATGATCTTGAGGTTGGTAGCACTCTCGGACAACAGCTTGCCAAAGGATACGCTGTTTCCATACAAGATCTCTGCTTGTCGGAGGAGCTCCTCTAGACCTTGCGTCGGAGATGTCGGCCGCACAGTGAACCAAGGCGTTACCCGGTGTAAGTACCAGATAGACTATCTTTGGATACTCTATGGTTTTCTTGGGTGCGGAGGCGCCGCCTATGGAAGAAGTACCAGCTTCCACCACCGCCTTACCGCTACCGATGGCATCCTTAGACGGAGCTTCGGCCATTGGGTGTGCGGAACTCTCCTGCGTCGCCTGCTCGCTGACGATAGCAATCTCGGTAGAGGCACCTGAGTCCACTTCCATGGTGGAAGGGCCATATGCCTCCTTAGCTTGTGAGCTTGTCGGGGAAGACGAGGGCTTGACGGATGGAGTGACAGGGGCAATGGCGGGATATGCGTCGCGATCCAGCATATCCTTAATGGTTCTAGAAGCCCCCGATGTTTTGGAGGTCTTCTTCAAGCTGGTCGTGGCTTTCTTCCTGAAACGTGCAAAATGCATAAGTACGGGAATAAGACAGAAAAATGGACAATGTCGGAGAGAAAGAAGCTAACACAAGAGGGGGTGCTTTGGCAAAAGGGATCCCAGTAGTCTTTCTTTTCTCCGCCTCCAGGGCGGCGGTAGTCTTTATGGAGGCTCCACCCTCCGTGTTCTTCTTCTTGCCTCTGTCGGCAGCGTCAGAGGTGGAGCTCTTCCGCTTTCGCGCCAACGGAGCATCGTCGTCGGACACGACAGTGACTTCCTTCATCTTTGGATCATAGATTTGAGGAGCCATGTTGTCCTCATCTATGTCGCTAAGCTGTAAGGTGAAGAACCACCGTGTTAGATGAGATGAATATAGCTAGATGGAAGAACTGGAGTATTTGTCATACATAGAAGATAAACAGTTACCTTTGGGCACTTGCTGTTTACGAACATGTAGTAGGTGATGGTGAAGCCATGCTTCTTGTCCTTCACCTTGACGATGTCTTTAAGACGGAGCTTCACGGAGTTGCTCGAGAAATTGTCCACGGAGATGCGAAGTCTATCCCTTCTATCGCTGGTATACTCGTGCATCAGCTTCGAGCGGTGCTGCAGAGGTTGGATTCTCCTGACGAACCAGCACATGGCTAGGTCCAACCGGGTCAAACCTGTCTCTACGAAACACTCTATCCACCTTATGGCGCGGGAAGCGTCGATGTTGGAGGGAAGGGAGGCCTGGGATCTCCATGTCGAAGTTTCGGCGGCGGCTCCATCGATGAAGTCCGGGTACGTTACTTCTCGGCCGGACAGAGGAATATCTGGGCCATAGAAGTAAGTACGCTGCCAGTTCTTGTAGGACACGTGGACGACGATTTCGGGGAACCGCCGGCCAGGACGGATCTTGAAGCTTATGGTGCCACAATTTCTAAGTTCTTCCTTGCTGGATCCGGCTTCACGCTTGACGGTGAAGAAATACACGAAGAGATATAGCCTAGGCTTAATCCCTAAGTAACCCTCACAGAGAGCCGTGTAATTGCTGAGCGCTAGGATACTATTGGGAGAAAGGTTCTGGGGCTGGACTCGGTAGTGGTTCAAGACGGAAAGGAATAAGTTAGACATGGGCAGGGAGACGCCGTGTACCAATTGTGCTTTGAGGTACACCTTTTCTCCGGCTTGGGGAGAAGGTGTGACCTCGCCGGCCGGCGCCGCCCACCAGGCGAGCCCCTTCATCGCGGGAAGATAGCCCTCGATGATCAGCTCCTTGATGTCGCGGTCCGTGATGTCCGAACCGCGCCAATCACCCTTGTGGGAGTCGTTGTCCTCCTCCAGCAGCTCTAGCGCCACCGGATTATGGTCGCCGCTGGTGGTCTCAACCACCGCAGAGACAGGGATGACCAGGCCCTCTAGGGGATGACGACGGAGCTCGCCGGCTTCGCCGCGGCTTCGCTCGACGCCGCCATCGAGGGAGTACAGCTGCTGCTGAGCATTGCGCGAGTTTGGAAGTGACTGGCGAGATTGGGAGTTAGGGTTTTTCGCAAGGTTGCGCAGAGAGATCAAGGAGGCGCTCGCTGGAGGAAGAAGACGATGCGAGGAGAGAATGAGGTGAAAAGTAAAAATTCCACCGCAGTTACTATTTATGATCTCCAACATCAAGATTCGTGCAGCTTGATTGGATGGTTGTCGCGTAGACGACGTGTGCGCAAACATGCGCGGAAATTTTGCCACGTCCCAACCGTCGCTGCCAACGGTTCATATCGCTCGCGCGGGAAAATTGGACATGATTGCGTTCTCTGCATGTGTGAGTTATGAGGCGTCGCTGACCTACGTCTACGTCGCCCTAGCTAACATAGGCAGATGAGCCATCACATCGGAAGATTCCGGCATGGACGGATCCGGTCCGGCTACGGAAGAGTATGATGGAAGATTTAGCATTTCTCTGACTTACAAGTTGAAGACGGAGAAAACCTTGCAGGGTTCTTTGGGAGGACTACAAGATATTGCTTGACGATTTACCGACATCCATCTAGACGGAGCATTCGATGTGAAGAGGCAAGACGGCGCAAGATCTCGGAGTTCTCCGGGGGCTACTGTTGGGGATATGCTATATGGGTATCCTCATAGCATGTCTCCTATCCGAATAACCCGGGTGGCCCACAGTTGGTAGCATGGCCCTTGGCCTACTGGGCAGCCTAGTTAGATGGATCCAGAAGGGAGGCCCATGCCGGATAAACGAAGGCTACGGTGGAGCACCAGCGTACCCAGAGCCTTGGAGTACAAGACAAGCTAGACTAGGCATAGTCAGTGTAGGACTCTGTAACCTGTCTGGCTAGGACTTTTCCCTATAACCCTAGGACCTGGAGACTATATAAGTCGGGCCTATGGGAGCCTTTAGGGCATCGATTCATTGAACCTCACACAGCGAACCTATCTCTGTAAATCAGCGTATTGCCATTATAGTGATTTATAGTAGGAGTAGGATTCCTCCACTGTTGTGGGATCTGAACCTGGGTAAGCTGTGTTACCTCGTACCCGTCCATCGTCCGCCTTCCCCCACGTCTCTAAACACGCATTGTGAGGACCCCTCCATGGTGTGGATAGAAAGAGGTGATTCATGAGCTTCTCGAAGGATTAAATCCCTCAACTTTGTCCTTTTCGGCACTACCAGAAGGTAACCAAAGTATACAACACCTTGTTTATCAACAGAGAAACACTTAGCAACCCGCTAGCAATGTTACCTTTGATCTCAACAATTTCAGAATCATATTTCCGAGAAAGCTTGATTTCATCCTCTAAAGAAGACTTCACTTCAAGGGTAGAAAGGAATCCACGAGGAACTACTTCAAGATTCAATCGAGCAAATTCCTCATGAAGAGAAGGTTGTGCCTATTTGATCATCAGATTGTTGCAATAAGACTTACAACTTAGCGCATTAGCAATGACATTGGCTTTGCCAGGTTGGTAGTTGAGACCCAAATCATAGTCTTTGATGAGTTCCAACCATCTTCTTTGCCTAAGGTTCAGATCAGGTTGTGTGAAAAGATACTTCAGACTCTGATGATCCGAGTATAACTCGCAAGGACTACCGAGAAGGTAGTGTCACCATTTCTTAAGAGCATGAACAATAGCTGCAAGCTCAAGATCATGAGTTGGGTAGTTGTTCTCATGTGCTTTTAGCTGATGGTAGGCATAAGCTACCACATGCACATATTGCATTAACACACATCTAAGACCTTGGTGAGAAGCATCACAGAAGACGACAAAGTCTTTGCTAGTGTCTGGGAGAACCAGCACCGGAGAAGTTGTTAACTTGGTTTTCAACATCTGGAAGCTTTCTTCAGCCTTATCAGACCATTCTAACTTCTTATCCTTCTTAAGAAGATTAGTCATCGGCTTTGCAATCATGGAGAAGTTCTCGATGAATCGATGGTAATATCAAGCCATCCCGAGAAAACTTTGGACATCCTTAATGGATTTGGGAGACTCCCAGTCGAGGACAGTTTGAACTTTGTCGGGGATAACAACAACACCTTTGGCGGAAACAACATGACTAAGGAATACGAGCTCTTGTAACCAAAACTCACATTTGGAAAACTTGGCATAGAGACGATGTTCTCGAAGTTTTGTCAACACCAAACGAAGATATTCAGCGTGCTCTTCTTCAGTTTTGGAATAGACCAGAATATCATCGATATAGACCATGACGAACTTGTCAAGATAATCCATGAAGACAGAGTTCATAAGCCGCATAAAAGTGGCTGGAGCATTTGTAAGACCAAAATACATGATGGTGTACTCGTAAAGACCATAACGAGTGGTGAAAGCAGTCTTTGGATTATCTTCCTTACGGATCTTTATCTGGTGATACCCTGACCTCAAATCCATTTTGGAAAAGACAGTGGCACCACTTAACTGATCAAAGAGATCGTTGATCCTAGGGAGAGGATACTTGTTCTTGATAGACACAACATTGAGTGGGCGATAGTCCACCACCAGACGCGGTATATTGGTATCCCGCTTCTTAACAAAGATGGTGGGACATCCCCAAGAAGATGTGCTGGGCTGAATGTATCCTTTTCCTTCTAACTCCTCCAATTTCTTCTTCAACACTACAAGCTCATGAGGAGGCATACAATAGGGTCTTTTAGAAACCGGAGCAGTTCCAGGAACTAAATCTATGACAAACTCCACACTTCGATCAGGTGGGATGCCAGGCAACTCCTCAGGAAAGACATCCGAGAATTCACATACCACGGAAACATCTTGAATCTCTAATTGAGGTAGAACTTCAAGAGCATACAACTCTCTTTCATGGATAGAAACAGCTGAAGGAGATAGTGACCCTACGGTCCAGTACTTGACTGTTATGCCAGCAGGACTAGTCAGAGTCACAGACTTGGTTGTACAATCGAGGATAGCTTGGTAACATGTCAACCAATCCATGCCCAAGATGATGTCAATGTCAATTGACTTGAGGGCAATGAAAGAAGTGGGGGAAAAGTTGAAATGCAACTTCTATTAGATTCCCATGACCAACCATGGTGGAACACCATCTAGAACCAGGAGACTGAACTAGCAGAGGAACAGATAACCCCTCAAAACTTATCCCATGCATTTGAGAAAAATCTTGTTACAGGAATGAATGTGATGCTCCAGAATAAAACAAAACTTTAGCTAGAATTTGATTGATACGAAGCGTACCCATGATGACGCTTGGATCTTCCTGAGCCTCCTCAACAGAGATATGGTTCAGGCGACCTCTTTCCGCACGTTGGTACTGATCATTCTTCTTGGGTGGTTGTGCCTTCTCAGCGGCATTATTTTGGGGACACTCCTTTGCATAGTGACCAGGCTGGCGACAATTGAAACATATAAAACTAGATGTATTGCCAGCATAAGGATAGTTTGATCCACCATCATTGTTTGGAGTAGCATTTGGACGAGGAGCATATCCAGAAGACCTTGGGGTGTAAGGAGTATGTGGCACATCACTGTAAGGCACAAAGACACATCGCTTCTTACTTCTTGAACCAGCCTTGTTATACCCCTCCTGAGGACACTTACGGGTTTCTTCATACTCCACCTTTCCACTCTCGGCCTTCATAGCCTTGTTGACCAGACCTTGGAAGTTACCAAAGTCTATGAGGTGGATATCACGACGAACCTCAGGATCCAGTCCCTTGCGGAACAGAGCTTGCTTGTGAACATCAGTGGAGACCTCTTCAGTAGCATAGCAGGCAAGACGATTGAAGTTGTGTTGGTAATCACACACCGAACTGGTGCCCTGCTTAAGCTTGAGGAACTCCTCCCTCTTCTGATCCATCAGACCCTCCGGAATATGATAAGCTCGGAAGGCTTCAGTGAACTCTTTCCATGTAACAACATGTTGAGCTTCTTGCATAGCCAAGAAATTTTCCCACCAGGAGTTAGCTGCTCCCTCCAGATGATAGGCAGCAAAAGTCACCAAATCAGCTTGAGAGACATGACCAACCTGAAGTTTGCACTCCATAGTGCGAAGCCAGTAGTCCGCATCAAGTGGCTCAGTGGAATAGCTGAAAACTGGCGGAGTGAGACGTGTAAAGGCCTTGATACCAACTTGATTGTTATGGCGTAGAGCAGTGTTGCGCTCAATCCTCTCAAGGAGCCTCATGTTGTCAGCACGGTTGGTTTCGTACATGGCCATGAGTTGAACCATGGACGGTGGTGGAGGAAGGTTGGAAGATTCACCCTCATTTGCAGCACCACGTGCATGAGCACGGGTACGGGCATGTGAGGTGTCGCCCATCCTGAAAGAACAAAAAAGGTTAGACACAGGATTCAAAGGAACAAGACGGAAAGATGAACAAAGAGTACTTGATATAAACATATCATCTTATCAAGCATGGTAGTATCAAATCATACTAATGTATATACTAACCAGCTGGCTTACAAACCATGACAATGGAATGCTAAGATGTTACACACCAAGAAAAACTGAGATATCTTGGAACTCTGAGAATAGCAACCAAGTACGGAGTACTTCAAAAAAACAACCCCAAAACCACGATCCTAAAAGTTTTGAGATATAAGATAAGGAATGAAAACCTTTTCAAACCAAATAGGGTAAGAAAAGCTCCAGCATCAGAAACACACCAGATAAGGAGTAAAAAGAATCCTAGTCAGAGTTTCTGCAAATAATTTTTAACTTTCAAATAGTTTTTTCAACTACTATTCTCAATATTGACCAATAAAAGGGTTTCCTACAACAGTCCTTCTCTGATACCAAAACCTGTAGCACCCCCCGGGATTAGGGTTAAGCTCACCTCATATCACATCTAAGATAAGTTCAACTCCAATCATAGAAGATCATAGTATGATTCGGCTCATGGATTCAACATCATAAGTTTAAACTCTTAGCAGAGTAAGATATTAGAGTTATTACAAACCAGGGGTCATAGACCCAACATTACATCAAATAACGAAAGAAAATATGTTGTTCTACACAACAACTTAGCAAAAGGACTAAGAAGCCATAAACAGAAGCTACGTCCATCCCATAGTCCTCAGGCTGCTACCCGGGACCCCCAACTACTCGTCGATGTCAACATAGAAGCCACCTTCAGTTGCAACTAGATCATCTGTAGAAAAACAACAATGGCGCAAGGCTAAGTACGAGAATGTAATCCGCAAGACATAGATAACCTAGTATCTAGATGCTCTGGTTAGAAAGGCTTTCTCTGGATTTACTTTTGCGAAAAACAATCTTTATTTGTAAAAAAGAGAGAGAAGAGGCTCACTCGCTCAGAATCTTTTTAAAAGGGATATGATAGCTACTTCTTCATCTTGTTCATCATATCTTGATAACCAACTGCTTCATCAGAACTTCCTATATAGGATCACCCCCTCGACCTGGAGGAAGCATCCTTAAGCACACATGGATCAGCAAGTTTTATAGTGATTAATGTTATCTATGATCTTAAGTACGGTCGCCAAGCTTTCATAACAGTGAACATAGCTTTTCGAAAAGATTTAACCCTGCAGGGGTGTACAACTTTACCCACACATACCAACCGCTCTTAATGCCAAATTATTAGCCCTCTTCCCTGGAAGGCCGGCAGAGGGTGGTTGACCACGACCTTTACCTTGATTTCCCCGAGACCATGAGTCACACCCTAGGTATGGTTCCGCCGTAACGGGTCAAGTCCCGAAGCCGGTCCCTAAAGATGTGAGGCGAGGTTGGTTTACCAGGGGCTCCATCGACCCCACGCAACCCGGTCCATGCTTCCCTACCTGTTATGATGCACCTCCTTCACCTCCTCTTTCGAAAACATTTTCAATGCGTATGCCAAATGGAAAGCCCGAACTATGTGACTCATGGAATCTACTAGGAAAGTTAGTTAGTCGAGGGGTTGTATAGGCCCCGTGTGGCTGTACGCTCGTCTTGGTTCCAAAGGTAAGAACTCAGTTGCTAGTGGTGGCGAGCATGGGACTACAAATACCACACCCAACGTGGCCTCCCATACAATCCTTAACATGTTTAGTTAACTCCTTCTATGATGTCAGTCTATCCTACCTTTCTAGACTCACCGGCATTTCTGATTCATCATTCAGATATATCAGATGTTGTTACTATGCATGGCTAAGCTTTCGATCACAAAAGCTCTAGCAACGCTCAAAATCCAGACCTAGGTATGCTAGGAGCAGTGGATCAGGAGTTTAAGGTTACAAAAGGGAAACTGTGCAGCAGATAGGTAACTCTATCTACTGACAAAAGACCACATTGGAATCGTCTGCATCATAGTGAGAAAATAATATACTTTTGTAAAAGTTGGTTTAGAATGATAGGCTACGCTTGCCTTTTCCACAAGAGACAAGTATGGATCTTGTGTTTTGACTTCAGCTGGGTTCGGTTCCTATTCGAAGAACCAAATACCGAAAAAGGGAAACCAACATTCAATACATGGCATGTGCAATGCTCATACAATATGGATGATATGACAAGTTAAATGGTGTTGAAATGAATCCTAGAACATGCTTGGTTACTTTAAGCGGGTTCCGACACGTCCAAACCTTAGAACGGGGGATCCTCGGAATCGCCTATGGGGTTCAATTGGTTCTTCTAATTAAACTTGTCATGAAAGTTGGTTAACAATGTAAGATTATATTGCCATTGCATAGCTCTTATTTTTCTGAACATTTTGATATATTATTTGTATTTTTCTAATTTAAAATGAATTAGTTATGATTTTCTCCAATTTTAATTCATTTTAAATTATTTTTGGAATATTTAAATTATTTTTCCAACTTGGGACCACATGTCGGACTTTTATTAATTTCAGAAATGATTTACAAAAAGATTAAAACCCTGACATACATGGCCCACCTGTCAGCATTTTACTTATTACAGAAAATATTTACTGAAAACATTTAAATAAATAGAAAATGATTTATTGCATCATGGTGACGTCACTATGACGTCATGAATGGGTGATCTTCTCAGATCGAGAGTGGATCAAGCGATTGGCGGCGTCTGGGGATGTGTGGGTGGGCTTGTTCAAAAGAGGAGGCTGCGGCGAGCCATATAGTGGCGGCGCCTGTATGGTCAATGAGCGATGACAATGAACAATGGAGATGGCGTCAGGTGTTCGTCGGGGCATCGATACAGCACGAGAGGGAAGGAACTGAGGGGACTGGGATGACTGTGAGCTCACCCTGGTGCTGATAGATGGCACGGGAAGGACAGGCGAGGACGGAAACGACGGCGAAGACGGCGACCGGCGTCGGGCGGGTGGTGTCAATTACGGCGAAGGAGAAGGCTTCGGCGAGCACTAGCCAGGGCAATCGAACCAGTTGACCACGGCGGTCACCCCAGCAAGCTCGGAACGGTGAGGGGATGTGGGAACGATGGCAACCCGGAGCTTCGACGAGCTAGGGTTTGGTGGAGGGGAAGAAATGGGGAAGAGATAAAATTTAGGGTTCGTCCTGGCGGCGTGGAGGGGTCTTATAGACGACGACAGCGTCGGTAGCACGAATCTCCTCGCGGCGCTCATCGCGGCGAAGCAGGGACGGCCGCGCCGGTGACAACGAGCAGCTTCCGTGGTGGCGTCCTTGTGGCTAGGAAGAAGAAAGGGGAAAAGAGGTGAAGGGCACGAGTCTCCCCGGCCTGTGGGCCGACTGGCTGCTGGCTGCTGCTCACAGAGGAGAGAGAGAGAGAGCGAAGGGAGATGGGCCACGGCCCATTTGCAGCTGCTGTTGTTTTATTTTTCTGATTTTGTTTCCTCTTTTATAATTCATTTTCAAATCTGCTTTTGATCATTTCAAAAATACCAAAACACTTGTAAAATATGTAAAATATTGTGGGACCCTTTTATTCATTTTGGGATCCAATAATTATGTAGTTTTTCAAAATTTACACAGCATTTGAATGTAGCTCAAAGAGAGGGGTGGAGGAGTAGGGTTTAGGGTTTTGTACTTGTATTTTAATTCACACACTTGATCTCATGCATGAATTGTTACCTAGGACATGTGCGTAACACGGTCCATAGGGTTTTGTTAATTCAAAGGATGCTAAAAGCATATGCAAACTTCAATGGTTAAAGTAAGCATTGCGGAGTTGGAATCTTCACCATGATGAAACTGTTAAAGGAGTTTAAATTCGTCGGAGACGATGAAGATGCTTGCATTTGCAAGAAATTAAGTGGGAGCGCTAAGACATGTTTCTAATACATTATGTGGAAGACATATTGTTGATTGGAAATGATGTATCTTTCATTAACACATATTAAGAATTTCATCCCGATGAAAGACTTAGGCAAAACCCAAATATTTGGCATCAATAGACGCTAATATGGTTGTGCCTTAAGTACATAGATGATGTATTGAATGAGTTCAATATAGAAACTACAAGAAAGGTTCTTGTCACACAGAAAGGATTGAATGAGTTCAATATTGATGATATATTCAAGTGTATTGACACTGGGTAAGTGAAACAAATATTCAAGTATAGATTGATACTTTATGTATGAAATCACAAAGAGTATTTATATCAATCATACTATGATATGTACAAATCTAGATATGTCCTATACTCTAAATGTTATGAGCATATACCAGAATGATTCATAAGTTGATCATTGGACAATAGTAAGGATATTCTTATGATCATTTGGAAGAACTAAGAGTTTATTATTTGTAGAAGTGACAAATAGATAGTTAGTTCATTGTAAAAGTACTACATTGATAATAGTTTTGTCACAAAGTACAAATTAAGTTTATCTCAATCTAAACTAAGGGTGGCACAATATAATGGAAAGTAAGTTCCATAATGGATTTGGATGAGTTCCAAAGTTAAGACATTGTGACATATACTACAACAAAAGGCTAAGTATATGACTGCTATTATAGCAGTTAAAGAGGGCATTTGTGTCAAGTAGTTTGTTAACAAACTAGGTGTAGTTCACATCGGGATAGTACTATGAAGATATATTGTACGACAATATTGTCAACATGTTTTAACCCCAAAGAACTAAAGGGCACACCAAAGGACCAAATTTGTACGAAGCCATCTCATTAGAGAATGAGTAATGCGTAGAGACGCAAAGACATGCAATTACACACGGACCTGGAAGTGTCAGATCCGGAGATCAGTTGACCACTAGCAATCGTGTACATACAACACCGGAAAGCCATAGGTGTTGAATACACAAAGGGTCGAAACTAGATTATTGACTCTAGTGCAAGTGGGAGACTGCTGGAGATATGCCCAAGAGGCAATAATAAAGTGGTTATTATCATATCTTCATACTTATGATAAATGTTTACATACCATGCTATAATTGTATTAATAGGAAACATTAATACTTGTGTGATTTGTAAACATAAAAGAGTCCCTAGTAAAGCCTCTTGTTAAACTAGCTTGTTGTTTAATATATGATCATTGTTTCCTGATCATGAACATAGAGATGTTATTAACAACAGGGTCATATCAATAGATGAATGATGTGATGGACATACTCCTATAGTTAAGCGTAGTATAAATATCAAGTCATTTAATATAGTTCATTTGCTATAAGCTTTCTGAATCATAGTAACCTAATTCCTTCGACCATGAGATCATACTTATCACCATCACCGGAAGGATGCTTTGATGACATCAAACACCACACCGTAACTGGGTGGCTATAAAGGTGGCATTGAGTGTTCGGAAAGTATGGGTTGAAACACATGGATCAAGAGTGGGATTTGTCCATCCATATGACGGATAGATATACTCTGGGCCCTCTCGGTGGAATGTCATCCAATTAGCTTGCAAGCATGTGACTGGCTCACAAGGGATCACATACCACGGGAACGAGAAAAGAGTACTTATCGGTAACGAGGTTGAACTAGGTATGTAGAGATACCGACGATCAAAACCTCGGATAAGTAAACTATTGTGAGACAAAGGGAAATTGGTATCGTATGTAAGTGGTTCATTCGATCGCAAAGTAATCGTAGAAATATGTGGGAGCCATATGAATTTCCAGATTCCTCTATTGGTTATTGTAACATCCCAAAAAGCATAGTTTCAAAACTCATTCATATCATCTTTTGCATTTAGGGTTTTCTCAAAAATTATTTAGAGACAGATGTCTGAGCTATGATTTCATGTGAACAATTTATCTCAAATGGCCATCACCCTTTGAAATTTGAATGTTTAGGTACAGGTTTACTTGCCTCCATTGATGAATAGATTAGGTGAAGCTTTTAACCCAAGTTTCCAAATTTGGAAATGGTTTCAAAATCCTTTTTCAAATATTTGCAAACTAGAGCAAGCCTCTGATTACTTTGAAACCCAAGCTTGACCAAGCCTTGCAAAGTAACCACTTAGTTAATATGACTGTTTTTGAATCCACAAAACCCTGCAAAAATTCCCAAGGCAGATTGGTTTCAAAAGGATTTGAATTCATATCAAAATTCATACCAGAAAATGATTTTAGAAAAAGAAAAGGGCACTTCAATAGAAAGGTCAGGGCGTAATCTGCCCAAAAACGAGCCCAGCAAGCCCACCTGGGGTCTTCTTATTCTACTCCCACGCGCAAGCGCACGCACCGAGCCCCTGACAGGCAGACCCCACCTAAACTCCGCGCGCCTCGCTGACAAGCGGGCCATCTCCACGTCGGCGTCGTCTCCACCCGCACGACCCGTTCGTCCCCAAATCAACACGAGCGTTTCTGGTTTTAATTCGCGGCGTCAATTCGAGTTATTGGAAGAGTGATTCTCGCTCGCGACCAGGCTATAAGAATCCCCTCTGTCCCCTCTCTCTTCTCCCCCAAACCCCGAACCCAGAGCGCCACCAGGCTGCGAGCATTACCCTCTGCAACCCCGCCGTCTTCGGCGACTGCTCCGGCAAAATTACGGTGAGTTCGAGCTTCGCTCGCCTCGTTTCTGCAAACTAGTTCAGTGAGCCTCGCGCTTCTTTTGACACCTTTCGTTTACCTCGCATGTACCGTAGCTCAAAAGATCGCCAATCGCCGCCACCGTCTTCAGTACAAACTCCGGCGAGCTCTAGTGGTAAGCCCCGACCGCCCCGTGACTTCTAGTTCAAACACACGACCCTACCTTGACTCTGTGAATCTAACCGTGTCCTCGCCTTGCCTTGGGGTGGTTCACAGCGACGTCCACGATGACCACCTGACACAACCGACGCCGTCCTCCACTCCGGCGAGAAATCGCAACCGTGCCCGAGCGCCCCTTGACCAACCGCGAGTACGACGATCTTCGCCAAGACCTCCTGTGCACGGTGAGCTACTCCTCGTTCTCACTTACCCCCTGTAGCACCGCCTCCGCTGCCGACAGCTCGCCGCCAAGAGCTCCGCCGCCAGATCTTGGTCAGTACAATAGCAGCCGTCAGATCTTTATCGTAGCGCTAGGATAGATTCACTTACTCCGAAGCGGTACACGATCTGAGCCACCAGATTTCAGTTAGATCCTACGGCTGTGGAGTTCGATCCAGTGCGAAACGGTATGGGCGAATAAGAACATGACGCGTGGCTAGGTTAGATCTGAAAACAGATTTAAAAACCAGAATTTTGATCCAAATTCAAATGCTCATAACTTTCAAATGCCACGTTAGATTTTTGCAAACTTTATACCGTTGGATTCAGTGAAACAAGGCCTTTCTGAATATCCAATTTATTTAGCATATAGTAACCGTTAAAATGGTTTATTTTGTAGAACAAGTTTAAGGCTAATTTTAGATATAGATTTATTTGGAAAAACTATTTTGGGGCCAAATAAGTTTAGTTAGCAAACTTGTGTCATGTTAAGTTTCTGTAGTCATGAGCATACTTGGTAGAATTTTCAAAAATTCAACACTTAGTAAATTCTTGCATGCATGCATTCATATTATTTTTTGGTTGTATATAATTGTGTGTAATTGTATGCTTTAAATTCTTGTGTAGATTTTGCTAGTGATTGTGATTGTGAAGAGTGCTACTCTCCCCACTACCAAGGCAAGTGATATTTTCATGAATATTCCTATCCTAAGTTTTTGTACTAGCATTAGATATTTTTGCTAAGTTATTGCATGATATTTTGCCTAGTGCTAAGATGGGAAATCCTTAGTAGAGTGAAATAGTAGAATTGCTAGGGAAGTTATCCTATGTTAAGTTATCATATTCTGCTTAGCCTAGCTACTTAGCAAACAAGGGTGGTGAACATCTATATGGTTTATGATAAAAATATTCTAAGTCAAGAGACTTATATTTTCTTAATAAAACAACTAAGACAAATGAACCTCCTGGGTGGAATGGAATGATTGGGTTATGTTGAGTGGTTACACAAGGCCATGGACTTGGGTTGTGTATCTCACTTGTGGTATGCCACCCAGGCACAAAGGGATTTGGAGGCCAAATGTGGAGAAAGCTTACAAAACCACTTGGCAATATGGGCTCTGCCATGATCATATAAGTAGCTAGAACTTAGTCATTTGGACAGTTGGTGGTAGATGGGATGATAGGTTGAACGCGTCCATTTGACTAAGGAAAGGCTTCGAAAGGTCTGTCTTGCGAAACCAAGTCCGTGGGGAAAGTGCACAACCTCTGCAGATGGAAAACCTAAGTACTTAGCCTTGTCCAAGGCAATGGACACTTTTTGAGCATCAAGACATGGAAGCTACAAGAATCTCATCACTCCAACTTCTAAATAAAATTTGTGGGTGAACAAGGGTGAAGGACCCCAATGTCTATTGGTGGTTTCCTTGGGAATGTTTTGACAAAGAAAAACTTAGTGATTTCAACTAATAGGAAAAACTTATCTTCAAGCAAAGCCAAGCTACACTTAGCCAAAATGCATATAGTATTATAGTCCACTTAAAATATACTAAGGTATCACTTGCCAATACTATTCCAAAGTATTGACCTCTGGTCAGTAACTTGTGATGTTGCAGGTTTCTCCGATGAGGAAGAGGAGTCATGAGTCTACACTCAACATGTTTGTCTGTGGCACATGAAGATGAAGACTTGTGTTTATTTACTTATTCCTTAAACTCTTGTATTAGGCCTATGGCCCCGAGTTGTAAAAAGACTATGTTATATCTCCGAATGAATGTAATAAACGACCTTTGTATCTGGTACTTCATCTTAAACTGTGGATGCTAGCATTGATCCAGGGACTAGCATTGCAATCACAGGGATCCTTTCCTTTATAAAGGAGGGGTCTAACAGTTATTGATCGGAGAAGTGTCTCGATCATGTCCGCATAATTCACGAACCGTAGGGAGACACACTTAAGGATTCAATGTTGTTGAGTAGTTATAGAATTATGAGTAAGAGACCGAATGTTGTTCGGAGTCTCAGATAGGATCCGGGATATCACGAGGAGATCCGGAATGGTCTGGAGAATAAAGATTCATATAAGGAAACTCCTGTTTCGGGGTTGGAGAATGGTTCCGGTGTTTTCATCAGGAATGTTCCAGAAGGTTCCGGAATGTCCGGCACTCCGAAGGGGAAGGGTGCATGAATGTGTTATATCAAGTTGGTATGATTGCATCATGTACTAGGTGTCATCGCTGAACAAAATAAAGGGTTTAATCAAATCCTAGTTTGAAAAGTCAAACGCCAATTTGAAAAGTCAAACGGCTATTTTGGGAAGTGGAGGGGAAGTGGGAAACCGAGTTGGGGAGGAGTCCCTCCTCCACCGCCGGCCCACTTGGGATCCGAGTTGGGGAGGGATTCCCCTCCCCTTGGCTAGCGCCTCCCTCCTATAAGAGGAGGGGCAGGGTTCCCCTCCTAGCACACAAGATTGCCCCTCTAAACCTAACCCTAGCCGCCGGCCTCTACCCAAGTCGCCGCCGCCCTAGGGTTTGCCCAAGCCGTCGAATTGGGGCAATACCTTTTCCCTAGCCGCCGGCCTAGCTCCCTCAACTTGGTGCCTCTAAACCCTAGATCTCCAAGCCTCTCTCATAGTCTACCATACTCGCTCCGTCTTAAGGCGAAGCCCTGCGAGATCTCCCCTCTACTTCCGGTACCACGCCGTCGTGCTGCCGGAATCACGAGGAGAGTGCTACAACCTCCGCTGCCTGCTAGAACAAGGGAGAGGAAGGTCTTCATCGAGTACCTAACGTGATCGATCATGAAGCGCTGCCGTAACGCAGCCGGAAGGATCGTCTACGCGATCTTGAGATCGGAAGTGTACGACTACATCACCCACGAGAATCTTCTCTCGTTAACCGCTTTGGAATCTTAGAGGGAGTTCCTCTATCGACTTGTTTCTACAATCTAGTAGATAGATCTTGGCTTGTTTGTTTGTATGCGGTAGAAATTTTTTGTTTTCCATGCTACGAACCCCTACAGACGTCACTGTGACGTCATCAATGGCTGATCTTCTCAGATCGAGAGTGGAGAGAGCGATTGGCGGCGTCTGAGGATGCGCGGGTGGTCTTGTTCTAAAGAGGAGGCCATGGCGAGCAATATAGTGGCGGCGCCGCCTCGGTATGGTCACCGGAGCGATGACGGCGGCGGCAGTTATTTGTCGGGGCATCGATACAGTGCGAGAGGGAAGGAACAGAGGGGACTGGGATGACCGTGAGCTCACCCTGGTGCTGATAGACAGATCGGGAAGGACATGCGAGGCCGGAATCAACAACGAAGACGGTGACCGGCGTCGGGTGGGTGGTGTCTATTACGGCGTAGGAGAAGGCTTCAGCGCCGCCAGTAATTGAACCGGTCGACCACGGCGGTCACCCCAGCGAGCTCGGAACAACGAGGTGAGTGGGGAATAACGGCAACCCAGAGCTCCGATGAGATAAGGTTTGGTGGAGGGGAAGAAATGGGGAAGAGATAAGATATAGGGTTCGTCCTGGCGGCGAGAAGGTGTCTTATAGATGACGACATCATCGGTAGCACGAATCTCCTCGCGGCGGTCATCGCGGCAAAGTAGGGACGGCCGCGCCAACGACGGTGAGCAGCTTCCGCGGCGGCGTCCTTCTGACGAGGAAGAAGAAAGGGGAAAAGAGGTGAAGGAGTACCGGGCTGGCTACTGGGCCCCGGGTGGGCCGACCTGGGCTGCTGGCTGCTGCTCACGGACGAGAGAGAGAAGGGAGATGGGCCACGGCCCATCTGCGGCTGCTGCTGTTTTATTTTTCCAGAAATGGTTTTCTTTTTCTGATTTTGTTTCCTCTTTTATAATTCATTTTCAAATCTGTTTTTGATCATTTCAAAAATACCAAAACACTTGTAAAATATGTAAAATATTGTGGGACCCTTTTATTCATTTTGGGATCCAATAATTTTGTAGTTTTTCAAAATTCAAACACCATTTGAATGTTGCTCAAAGAGAGGGGTGGAGGACTAGGGTTTAGGGTTTTGTACTTGTATTTTAATTCACACACTTGATCTCATGCATGAATTTTATTGAGTTAAACAGATGCATGCAATGCTTAAGTACTAATTACATATATTACAAACTTGGGATATTACAACTCTACCCCCCTTACAAGAATCTCGCCCCGAGATTCCTAAGTTTTAGAAAATAAGGTAGGGTACTCAGTTCGAAGACGATCTTCTTGTTCCCAGGTTGCTTCATCCTCTGAGTGATGAGACCACTAAACTTTCAGGAATTTGATGTTTTGACGATGAGTCTTGCGCTCAGTTTCATCAAGGATACGAACAGGCTACTCACGATAAGTCAGATCCTTCTGGAGATCAATAGTTTGGTGATCAACACCACGGACAGGATCTTTGAAGCAACACTTGAGTTGAGACACATGAAATTCGTCATGTACCTCAGGGAAATTTGCAGGCAACTCCAATTTGTATGCGAGATTACCTTGCCTGGACAGAACAAGAAAAGGACCAACGTAGCGAGGAGCTAGTTTTCCTTTGATGCCGAAATGATGGACACCCTTTAAAGGAGTGTCCCGAAGATAAGCCTGATCACCAACTTCATATTCAACATGTTGATGGTGATGATCATGATAGCTTTTCTGGCAATACCGAGTAGTTTTCAAACGATCTTGGATAATACAAACTTGATCTTCTGCTTCCTGGATCATATCGGGTCCAAAGAACTTTCTTTCACCGGTTTCTGACCAGTTCAAAGGAGTACGACACGTTCTTCCATATAAGAACTGGAAAGGTGCCATTTCTATACTGGACTGGTAGCTGTTGTTGTAGGAGAACTCAACAAAAGGAAGGCATTTCTCCCAGTCCTTACCAAATTATATGACACACGCTCTTAGCATGTCTTCAAGGACAAATGATATGACACACGCTCTTAGCATGTCTTCAAGGATTTGGTTCACTCTTTCGGTCTGGCCACTGGTGCTAGGATGGTAAGCTGTACTGAAAGAGAGGAGAGTTCCCATAACAATTTGTAAACTTGTCCAGAACCTTGAGGTGAACAAACTCCCTTGGTTAGAGACAATTTTCTTCGTAATTCCATGAAGGACAATTATTCGAGAGATATATAGATTTGCAAACTAACTAGCATTAATACTCTCGCGAACAGGTAGGAAGTGAGCAACCTTGGACAGATAGTCAACGATTACCCAGATGGCATCATTTCCTTTCTGAGTCTTAGGGAGACTAGTGATGAAATCCATACCAATCTCATCCCATTTCCACTCGGGTATTTTATGTGGTTGCAGGAGACCAGCGGGTCTTTGTCGATCAGCTTCGACGCAACGGCAAACGTCACATTCAACAATAAAACGAGCGATATCCTTCTTCATACCATACCACCAGAATCTTTGACGAAGACCCGATACATCTTGGTACCACCAGTGGTGTTGGGGATGTGCTATGGGTATCCTCATAGCATGTCTCCTATCCGGATAACCCGGGTGGCCCATGGTAGTAGCATGGCCCATGGCCTGCTGGGTGGCCCAGTTAGATGGATCCAGAAGGGAGGCCCATGACGGATAAAGGAAGGCTACGGTGGAGTCACCAGCATACCCGGAGCCTTGGAGTACAAGACAAGCTAGACTAGTCATAGTCAGTGTAGGACTCTATAACCTGTCCGGCTAGGAATTTTCCCTGTAACCCTAGGACCTGCGACTATATAAGTCGGGCCTATGTGAGCCTTTAGGGAATCGATTCATACAACCTCGCACAGCGAACCTATCTCTATAACTCAGCGTATTGCCATTATAGTGATTTATAGAAGGAGTAGGATTCCGCCACCATTGTGGGATCTGAACCTGGGTAAGCTGTGTCTCTAAACACGCACTGTGAGGACCCCTCCATGGCGTACTCGTCCGCAATACCATGACAGTTGGCGCCCACCATGGGGCAAGAGGCGCTTCAGGCTCTTCAGCGGGCAAGGACCAAGATCTTCACGGGAATCGGCAAAACTGTAGCCATCGGTCGCGTTCTCTTCTCCGGGAACGTTCCGATCGTCCCTCTCGACGAGTTCTAGATCCCGGAGAACATGAACCCTTCGCGGTGTTTGATCATTCCTATCGGAGACACCCACCTCTTCATTGGCAAAACCGACTCGGGCACTAGTTCCCTGGGAGTCGGAGGAGCATCAAGGACCGAACGGATCGCCTAGGGGAAGGATACGTTCGCAGAAGGATCGATGTCGGATCTCTCTTTGGAGTTTGCTGGAAAAGATCGGAAAAATTCAAGGCCCACCCAAACCTCCCCTTTGCAGGATATAACGGTGGAAGGTCACTGCAAGTCCGCCGGCTTCGTCCGTGCGTCTGGACATCAGAGATCCAAGTTCGTCAGCGTGGTTACCATCTTCGATCTGGCGCGTTGTATTCAGAGAGAGGGCGAAAACCCCCGCGATTACCTAGCCAGGTGGCTCCGTATACGATCCGATCTGGCCCACTACCCCAGTGATGATGCTATGTATCACTTTGTGGAAGGACTGGACCATGGCATGCTTCTACGACATTCTCTAAGATGGCAGCAGGATTCAGGGCGTCTCACCTTCGAAAGCATGGTGAACACCGTCAACAGCTACGCAGAGGCTGATGGGGCAGCTCAGGCGGATCTTGCGCTCATTGGCGGAGCGCTGCCGCCTCAGCAACCGCCACCACCGCCTCCGGCCGCCATAGTCGCAGCTGCGCCACCACCTCCAGTAATTGTCGCTGCTATTGCACCTCCACCCCCCATCATGGAGGAAGTTCTGGCACCTTCCGACTCTGTGATTGACACGCTTTATGCCGACTTCAGTGCAGATTCAGAGGAGATAGATTTCAGTCCAGAAGATCTAGACTCCGCTATGCAGGAGATGGAGAAGGAGTACATGCATGACGAGCAAGCCAACAACGTCTTCGCGTCTCGAGAGGTGTTCATAACCATTGGGACAACGATTGATGAAGATCAACCCGGACGAGCTCCGCCTACAGTGCTGGAAAAGGGGAAGGGGCCACTCATTGTTGCTGACGATGATCGCGCAAAGGTCATGCCTCCTCCGCCTAACCTAGCGCAGAAGCCGCAGGAACTCGTCACCAGACCGAGCAACAACAACACCGCAAACTTGCTGCCTCCGGCATCTACCTCTGATGCTGCCCAAGTTACTCCAGCTGATAGAGTGATGTACCGCAATCTCCTCATTGGGCCACTGACCATAGCTCATATCCAGAACATGACCCAGCTTGACGACAAGCGCCAGCAGCTGCTGGAGGAAGCGCATGCCATCGCGGAGAAAGGCGCTAAGCTAGATCGAGATCTGGTCAACACACAGAAATCCATAGAAAAAGCTACAGCAATGGAGGTCGAGTAAAAGACTCTGCTGCAACAGCAGAAGGCCAATAAACCTAGGATGGGCTCCCTCGAAGCCGGCATAGGCCAAGCCCTACATTGACAGTGTAGAGGTCTCAACCTAATAAGGTAGATTCCTCCTGTGTTTACAATGCTAGTCCCTGGATCAATAGCTAGCATCCACAGTTAAGATGTAATATCAAGAAACAAAGGTCATAGTATAACTTTATAACCAGGAATAGCATAATTTTATTACATCTTACATAGCTCATTTGGCTAGTACATTACATTGCAGCGGAATAACTATAAGCATGGGTCCTTCATCTTCAAGGTGCCACAGGCAGATGTTGGTTGTAGAATTTGTAATCCTAAACAATCGTTCTTCACTAAAATCAATCAAACCTGCAACATACAAGTTACAGCCACAAAGGGTCAATACATTTGAATTGTATTGGCAAGTGATACTATGATAGTATAGTGGAGTCTATCATCTATATGTATTTGGCTAAGTGGAGTTGAGGCTTGCATTGATCAAAATAGATTTTTTCTTAACATTTGAAAATACTAAGTTTTTGTTTTGACAAAATCATTTTTCTCAATCAAAGAATGAAGATCCTTTACAAGGCATCTCTCAATCAAAGATTGAAGTCTTCAAACAACCCTTGTTCAAACCACAAGTTTTTAACTTAGAAATTTGAATGATGAGATTCTTGATTTCTTCCATGTCTTGATGCTCAAATTGTCCTTTACTAGGGACATGGCTAAGCACTTAGATTTTACACTGCAGAGAGGTGGTGCACTTTCCCACAAGACTTGGTTTCCCAAGACAAGATCTTTCGAAGCTTTCCTTAGACCAAAATGGACGCTCCAACCTATCAAACACTACCACCCTGTCCATATGGCTAAGTTCTTGCAACCTATATGATCATGGCAGAGCCCATATTGCCAAGTGGTTGCACTTGAAGCTTCTCAACATTTGACATCTCAAATCTCTTTGTTCCTGGGTGGCCATCCACAAGTGAGATACACAAGGTAAACCATAAACATGGGCCTTGTGAACCACTCAACCAAAAACCACCAAGCAAGTCCCATTCCACCCAGGTGATTCATTAACTTAGTTGTTTTATTAAACAAAATCACAAGTGCTTAGACTTAGAAATTCTTTTCCATAGTGTGAATATATTTCCACCCTTGTTTTCTACTAGCTAGGCTAAGCTTGATAGTAATAGGAATCTTAACGTAGGAATATTTCCACTAAGGTTTCATCTACTAGGTTTTCCTATAGCAAGGTCTATACTTAGCAAAATCCATGCAAGTTTTACTTAGAGAAAATCACTAATGCATAGTGAAAGTAATGGGACAAAAAGTATGAAGCATCACTTGCCTTTTTGGTAGAGTATGGGTTCACTCCTTGTCCTTGCAACAATCACACTCTTCAAGTCACTACAAATCAACCAAGCAAGGCACATACTCAATCTACCAATCAAGCAAAACAACACATAAAATGACAGAGTCAAAGTAATGCATGCAAGCATGCCAAGCTTTGTTTTGTTTTGATAAAGTGGTTCCTAATGGTCATAAACATTTGAAAACACCTAATGGTCATTTTGTAAAGTGGCAAAGTCATTTGCAAAAGGTTTCACTTTATAAACCATTTTTAAAACAAAGTATCATTTTATGTGGTGTAGAAATATTTTTATTAAGGCATTAATCTCTAAGGTTCACCAAATTCATTTTCAACTCATAAAACTTGGTGTTTGGGGTAAGAGAGTTTAAAACAAATCATTTTCCAAAGGTTTTCTTCCAAAACCAATTTTAATAAATAAACCACATTTCTATTTGACTAGAAATGGTTTTAAATCAAAGAATCATTATTTTGTTTTACCAAATACATTTTTGAGTCCACAAAGTGATTCTTATGGTCAGTAGGTTCAAATCACACCATTTTCCAAAGATTTTATCCCCAAATTCATTTTTAAACAATTTTTACATCCTTAACAAGCAATCAAAAGTTTCTGCAAAAACCAACAAGCTAACAGATACTATTTGCTAAAATAAACGCTTGGTTGGCTAGGGTTTGTTCCACTGATTCAAATGATACCAAATTTGCAATTTTTGGACGTGTGGTTTAAAAGTTGTGCAATTTACAAAATTGGTATCCTAATAGATCAATTCAGTCTTTTAAATCATCTACAGGCCACGTGTCTGTCTCTGATTGGACGAAAACGGTTCGTGTGGATCGAGCGATACAGACCACAGGATTAAATGGGGCATGTGCGGCTCAGATCAACGCTTACCCTTTCGTTTAAGTGAACTATACTATCGCTCCGATCTAGATCTAACGGCTCTCAGTGCCCCGACCAGGAACTGGCGGCGCTGGACTCTGGCGCGCGGCGGGCTTGTCGCTGGCGCCGGCGTTACAGGAAGCGAGAAGGAGGGAGAGAGTGCTCACCTGGTTCGCTGAACGATGCTGATGCTCAACGTGGTACTGGTTGGTGAAGGGGCGCACGGGTTCGTCTTCAATTGCTCGCCGGAGTTGTTCTGGGCCTCGGTGCGGTCAGACGTCGACGGGGGGCGAGGCTAGGGGGCACCCTAGGACAAACGGGAGGCACTGTTAGATTCGCAAGAGCATGGAGATCGTCACCGTGTCCACGAGGAAGAGAGGGGAGGTCTGGTTTACCGGGGAGACGTCGCCGCAGTTGGAGCAGACGGCGGCGCTGGCTCGGGAAGACGTTGCTGACGCTCAGGGATGCGCGCGAGCGAGCTGCGGCTGCAGAAGGGTCCGCTGGGGAATGCTGATCACAGCTGCGTGCTCGAGGGGGCAAGAGGTGGCGTGTGCTGGCCGGAATTGGCAAGGGAGGTCGTCGGAGACAGAGGTGCTCGGGGAGGAATTGGGGCGGCCTGGGGGCGTGCTACTGCGGGGTGACAGAGGGAAACGGAGAGGAGGGGCAAGCGCTTTAAGGTGCGTGGTCAAGGGGCCGAGTAATGGTGTGGTTAACGCGTATTACGCCGCGCTTAATTCGCCTGCAACGGCCGGCGAGGGGGAGGGCGTAGTCTGCGGGTGGGGAAGAAGGGGGCGTGGCGGTGGGGTCCTCTGGTAGTGAGAGAAGGAAGAGGAAACGTGGGTCCACTAGTCAGCTGCTTAGCGGGTCGTCTGGTGAGTGAGAAAAGAATGCTTCAGGGGAGAGAGAGGCTGGTATTGGGCCTTGTTGGGCTTGGCCGGCTGGGCTAGTCCAGATCCTATTTTTTTTCTGTCTGAAACATTTTTCTTTTTCTAAATCAATTTCTGTTTATGAATTTCAATCAACTATTCAAACATTCAAACAATTCAAACAATCACCATACTTGTGTTGAATTTGGTTATGTTTATCAACATAAACCAAAATTCAAAAATAAAATAATATTTTTTTATTGTTTTAGGATCCATTCATTAATTAAATAAAATGGACCTTTAGTTATTTAATCAAATAGGGTTTGATTTATTTAATAAAATCTTCATTTGAAATCCAAATATTTTCAAAACCAAATCAGTAGGTTTTATTTGGAAATAAAAGGTATTTGTAAAACTTGTTTAAAACAAAATAACATCTTTATTTTAGGATCCATTTAATAATTAAATAAAATGGTCCTTAGTTATTAAATCAAATAGGATTTGTTTTATCAAAATATTTATTTTGAAATCTAAAATAAAACCAAAACACTTCAGTAGGTTTTAATTAAGAAAATAAAATACTTAGAAAAATTATTTAAAATAATTTAATAAGTTTGATATTTTAATTAAAATGATAAAACCTTTTATTTAAATAAAGTTGGATATCAAATCCTTATTAATTAATTTAAATAAAACCTTTGTTATTTTTATTCAAAACAAAATGTTTAGTTCAAAAGCTTGGCCAAGGTTTAATTTGGCTTTATAAAATAATCCTTCTTTGTAAAAATTCTATTTCATTTGAAAATAAATCTTTTCACTAAAGAGTTTCAAAATAATATTTCCAAATGTTTTTATTTTTCCTTTTATTAAATGTTTATCTTTTTAGATCCCTTTAGGTTTTATTTAATTCCAATGGGTTTGGAGTTCCAATTGAATTCAAAAAGTTTCTTCTGGCTTTGAAAATCAAACAAAGTTTTATTTTATTCATTTATTTTCACATTACAAGATTTGGAAAATCTTGGGATGTGACAGACAGTGAAGGCAAACAGGTGATGCCCACCCCACTCCTTAACCTCGCTGTCGCCAAGACCCTTCTGGAGCAGGATAGATCGCCCGAGGCAGTGGAACAGGTTTATGACCTAGTGGCCAAGGCGGTGAAGCAGCAGGAAAAGGACACCTCTCAGAGGCTTGAGTCTGACCCAGCGTTTTGCCAGTCTAGCCAAAGATAAGCCGCCAAAGGAGATCTCCTCTTGATGTCGGGTCCCAGACGGTTCATCGAACGAAGACGGAGGGATGCAAGCAACAGTAAGGATGCTATCCCCATATCCTCCGACCATGGAGAAAAGGCCCGACCTTGTTGCCCATCGCCACCGCCCCGATCACCCCGACATCGTGAAGATCCCAAGGCTCACCATAGTACGGATATGCCCCCGCCAAGGCAGTGTGACATCGTCATACGCGACAACACGGAGCAGACCCTTCATGACGGAGAGCGCAACCAAGGACACAAGAGCAGGTCGCGCCATGACCCTCCGCGTCCGACAAGCAACCGTGACAGGCATGAGGCGTCGCACGAGGGTAATAGCAAGAAGGCTAACCCACTGCCACCTCCGCCTCCGTCGCCACCTAGCAGTCACCATGGCGGAGGAGGCCTGCGTCATTCACGCAGCCCATCCCCTGTCGACAAGAAGAAGAAGAACCCGGAGTCGTACGAGGCACGTTCTCGGATCGATAAGATCCACGAGGCTCGGGAAGGAGCATACCTAGGACCACGTTGCTTTGGACCTGCAATACGGTCTGCAACTTACCCCAAAGGTTTCCGGATTGACAAGACCATCAAGCCCTATGACGGCACCGCCAAGCCAGCCACATGGTTGTAGGAGTACGACAACGCGGTGGAGATTGCCGGAGGTAACCCCAACATTGTCGTCAAGTACCTCCCTTTGATGTTGGCAGGCACGGCCCATCAATGTATCAACGACTTGCCGGAGAAATCCATCTGCAATTGGTTGGACATGCAAGAAGCGTTCACCAAGAACTTCGAGGGTACGTACAAGCGTCCCTACACTGTTGGCGATCTACAGCAGTGCGTGCAAGAGAAAGACGAGACATCTCGTGCCTACCTCTCCCGCTGGCTGGACATGAAGAATTCCTGCACAGGAGTGCACGCTCAGACCTCCATGTACGCCTTCATCGATGGGTTGGAAAGGGGCACGTTTCTCCGACATAAGCTGAAGCGCTTGCAGGACAATCACCAGCTTGACTTGAACCAGATGATTTAGTTGGCTAGTGAGTTCGCAGCTGCCAATGATGATGCTCGCGGCTCTCTGCCGGCGACAACCGTTCCAACTCAAGCTCGGAGGAAGAACAACACAAAGCGGAAAACCGCTAAAGAAGAAAAGCAATCTACCGACATTGTCGCCATGAGTTTTCCAGGACGAGGTGATGGCGGACAGCGTGGCCGAGGACGGGGAGCTGGCCATGGGCAGCAATGAGGAAGTGCAACTACCTCGGTGCCGCTCCGCATTCCCCAAACCTACAAAGAGTACCGCCACCCATACCAATCGACACTACAAGTTCGTCAACGGCCTCAAGGAAGACCCTGAGTCCGGCTACAAGCAAAGTTAGAAGAACAGACCGTGAGGCAAGGGCAAGGGGAAGAAGAAGGAGGAGTAGTCCAAGGATTCAAGTGACATGGACGAGGATGTTGACCCCAAGCACGCCACCAAGAGCGAAGACAAAGGCAAGAACCCCTTCGTGAAGAAGGCGCCAGTCTACCACACTTTCCTTGGCACCCCCACCGTCCGACAACAGAAGACCTCTCTGCGGATCCTGATGGCTACCCTACCCCCAGTTCCCCAGTACCTGCACTGGTCAGAGGTTCCAATTACTTGGGACAGGACAGATCACCCATACCTTATTACTATGGAGAACCAATACGCCATGGTCATCAACCCTTTGATTGACGGCGTGGAGTTCACCAAGTGTATGGTGGATAGTGGAAGCAGCATCAACATCATGTACCTGGATACACTGCAGAAGATGAACTTGACGGAAGCAAACCTAAGGCGGACCAACACCATCTTCCACGACGTAGTTCCTGGTCGGGAGGCTCGGTCCCTTGGGTGCATCAAACTTCAGGTTGCCTTTGGCGATGTTAATAATTACCGCCAAGAATGCATGACCTTTGAGGTGGTCCCCTTCAAGAGCATGTACCACGTCATATTCGGCCGTGGCATATTCCACATGTTCATGGACAAGCCATGCTTCATCTACAACAAACTCAAGATACCCGGACCAAACGGTGTCATCACCGTATCCGGAAGCTTTACCAAAGCAAGGGACTGCGAGATCAATGAAGCAGCCTTCGCTGAAGCTGTCCTCTACAGCGAAGAATTCAAAGAGATCCAGAGCAAGGTCGATGACTCAGAGATGCCCGCGTCGAAGAAGAAGATCTCCGACTCCGCTCCTCCATTCAAGGCCGCCATCGAGACCAAGCCGGTGGAACTTGTGGTAGGCGATGCCTCCAAGGTCACCGCCATTGGGACGAACCTGGATCCCAAATAGGAAAGCGCACTCATCGAGTTCCTCCATGAGAACAGGGACATCTTTGCCTGGCAGCCTACCGACATGAAAGGTGTACCTAGGGAATTTGCCGAGCACAGCTTAAACATTGATCCAACATGCAAACCAGTGAAACAACCTCTACGATGATTCGGAGACGAGAAGAGACGCGGCATTAGCAAAGAGATAGCTAGTTTACTTAAGGCTAGATTTATCCGAGAAGTCCTTCACACCCGATGGGTGGCCAATCCTGTACTTTTCCCCAAAAAGGGAACCAAAGAATTAAGAATGTGCGTTGATTACACCGGCTTGAACAAGGCTTGCCACAAAGATACATTTTCTTTGCCTCACATTGACCAAGTCATTGACTTGACGGCTGGCTTGGAACTTTTGTGTTTTCTTGATGCATACTCAGGATACCACCATATCAAGATGAGGAAGTCGGACCAGTTGGCCACTTCGTTCACTACCCCATACGACACATTTTGCTATGTTACGATGCCCTTTGGGCTGAAAAATGCAGGTGCTACATACCAGCGGACAATGCAACGTTTCCTTCATGACCAAATTGGTCAAAAAGTTCACGCCTATGTGGACGATATCGCGGTGATGTATAAAAAGTCAAACGACTTAATCTCCGACTTAAAAGAAACCTTTGATAATCTCCGGAAATACAACATGATTCTTAACCCTAAGAAGTGCGTCTTCGGGGTTCCTGTCGGCAAATTTTTGGGCTTCATCGTTTCCCAGCGTGGAATCGAGGTCAACCCGGAGAAAATTAAAGCCATCTTAAACATAAACCGTCCGACATGCCTAAAGGACATTCAACGACTAACAGGTTGTGTTGCAAGATTAGTCGGTTACACCGACTTGGAGAGAAGGCTCTTCCATCGCATAAGTCGAAGAAGGCAGACAAATTCATGTGGACGGACGAAGCAGATGCAACATTGAAGCATCTCAAGGAGATTCTTTCCTCAGCGCCCATCCTTGCAGCACCCGAGCCTGGAGAGCCCTTGTTAATCTACATGGTGGCAACCAACCGGGTAATCAACATCGTCGTTGTGGTAGAGCGGAAGGAACCAAGCTATGAGAACAGAGTTCAACGACCAATTTACTATGTGAGTGAGGTCTTGACGGAGTCCAAGAAACGTTACCCGCACTACCAGAAGATAGCTTATGGAGTATTACTTGCTTCTCGGAAGCTGAGGCATTACTTTCAGGAGCACCCAATCACAATGGTGAGCAAGACTCCACTGTCCGACATTATCAACAACAACGACGCTACGGGAAGGGTCGCGAAGTGGGGAATTGAACTTGCCTCCTTTAAGATCACCTACAAGAGACACGACGCTATCAAGTCACAAGCCTTGGCGGATTTTATCGCAGATTGGACGGAGATGCCACATGCTACTCCATTGTCGGAACGAGAGTACTGGGTGATGCACTTTTACAGATCAAAGCTGCTCAATGGCTCAGGGGCTAGTGTATTTCTACAGTCACCAACAGGAGACAAGCTACACTACGTTCTGCAGATTCAGTTCGAGGCTACGAACAACATGGCGGAGTATGAATGACTCATTCACGGATTACGCGTAGCCAAGGATATTGGCATCAAGCGCATAGTTTGCTGTGGAGATTCCGACTTGGTTGCCCAGTAGGTGGCTGGCACCTGGAATGCGCGGAACCCTATGATGGCGTCATATAGAGACGAAGTGGACGAGATAGCCAAGATCTTCTTGAGCTACGAAGTCAAGTATGTGCCTAGGGATCAAAACGAGGCGGCTGATCTGCTATCTAAGCTTGGATCAGGGCGCAAACGTGTTCCTTCAGGAGTTTTCCTAGAGCATCTATGAACACCATCCGTGAAGGGAGCCGACATCGACAATCCGGATAGATATGACTCTTTCGTCCACATGGTGGCAAAGGTCCCTCCGGCTTGGACAAAACCGTTCATGGAATATCTTGAACACGAAACTTTGCCCGACGACGAGGTCAAAGTACGGCAAATAGTACGATGAGCAAAGGGTTATACCATAATCAATGGACAACTCTACAAAAGGATCACTAATGGTGTATACCTAAAGTGTGTTTCCCAGCTAGAAGGTATTGAAATCCTATGCGAAATCCATCTCGGAGATTGCGGGCATCACGTCGCTCCTTGATCGTTGGTCGTGAAAGCTTTTCGGCAAGGATTCTACTGGCTGACTGTGAAGGCGGACGCCGACAAGCTAGTTGAGATGTGCATGGGATGCCAATATTATGCCCGACAACCACATGTTCCTGCTGAAGAATTGCGAACAATACCAATAACTTGGCCGTTTGCAGTCTGGGGGCTAGACATGGTGAGACAATTACAGACGGCACCATGTGGGTTTACACATCTGCTAGTAGTAGTTGATAAATTCACTAAATGGATAGAAGCTAAACCCATTAGAAAGCTTGATGGGGAAACTGCCCTCAGGTTTGTCCGGGATCTAGTGGTGAGATTTGGTCTCCCACATAGCATTATCACCGACAACGGCAATAACTTGTCACTCATAGAAGTGGAGGCTTATTGTTGGGAGAAGGGCATCCGACTTGACCTTGCATCTGTGGCACATCCACAATCCAATGGTAAGGTTGAGCGAGCCAATGGATTAGTTCTGCAGGAAATCAAGCCACGTCTTGAGGCACCGCTACATAGAATAGCTGGAGCCTAGGCGGAAGAATTTCCATCTGTGCTGTGGAGTTTACGAACTAGACCCAACAGATCCACCGGCTACACCCCTTATTTCATGGTATATGGAGCAGAAGCCATCCTACCTTCCGACATACTTCACGATGCACCAAGAGTCGCCGCCTACGACGAAGATGACACTGAAGAATACAGAGGCCTAGATGTGGACCTTCTCGAGGAGGAGCACGTTTTGGCATGCCAAAGATCCGCCATTTACCAGCAGAAGCTACGCAGCTACCATAGTCGCCGTGTTCGGCATCGCTCATTTAAAGAGGGGGATTTGATGCTCCGACTTAAGTAGAAGAAGTCACACAAATTATCCCCGCCATGGGAAGGACCGTTCATCATAAGCAAGGCGCTACTCAATGGGTGTTACTACCACGTTGACAATCGTGAACTGAAGGATAGACCCAACGAGGATCATAAGCGTAAGCGACGTGACCCAGATGATGACTACCCGAAGCTATGTCCTTTTTACACTTAGCATTTTTTATCTAATTGTGTACCTCTTATATGATCAATGAAAGAAAGATCTTTGGTTCACTCATATTTCTGAGTCTTTTACCTCCTTTAGTGTTCATTTTTGGATCATGTAAAACCTTTATGCACAAGTTTTGCGATTGCACTTGTGAAAAATTCTGCCTACGGGCGTTAGCTTAAGTTTTCTGGTCTACACGTTCTTTGTCGTTTTTATGTGGATTCTGGAGTAGTGACTTTTGGCACTTATTTTCGGCGATTTTGTGCTTAGGTTATTGATGGTTCCATTGGGCATCATCACCTGAGCGCATGGTTCCGACAATGAGTCTTCCGACTCACGAAAAGTCAAGCATAAGAACCAAAGTAATGGATAAGCCAGCACTTGCTTAAAAAATATATACATGATGGAAACTAGTTCTTAAGTAGTAGGACATACAACATTGTTTTCCGCCTTAATTTAATACATAGTTTTTCCTACATACGCATCAAAGGTGAAACAAATATTACAAGTTGTTTTTTATTCCTTTGGAGCAGGCGACTTGGAAGCAGCGTCATCGGCAGCAGGAGAATCACCCTCAAAGTCGGCAGTGTGAAGAGACTCGGAGGAGCTTTGGTTGCCGCCATCGACGGTATTCATCGTCACGAAGACGTTGACATCGACTAACTCGGCAACTCTGGTGTCATAGCCCGCGAGTGACGACAAGATGGATTCGTGATTAATCTCTTTGCCATCGTCATCTACATCGAGAATTCCAAAGGTCACCGTGTCGATGTCGGCATCTTCGTAATGTGCCTTCACCATTGACAGCGCCATCCTTGCACCGACCCGTGCACATGAAGCTTTCCATCCTGTGATACGCTCGGGGGCTTGGCGCAGGATCTCCGAGAACTTCGCCATAGAGTCTGATGCCTTGATGTTGATTTGGAGGGGCTTGGCAATATCTTTGGCTTGCGCGATGGGGGTGTTGAAGAAGTTTCCGGAAAGAACCATGCACTCCTTTGCCGGAGGAGGTGACCGGGTTAAACCCATAGATGCTGAAATTTCCGACAAGGAGCACATGAGTTCAAAAATTCAGAGTATCTAGACAAAGAAATCCAAAACGGAGAATCACTTACTGAAGATGCTAGCCTCAGCTTGCCAGAGGGTATCCTCCAAGGAGTCCCGTTCTTTTTGGAGGAGCTTGTACGCCTCATGATGGCATTGATTATGCTCATCGACAGCTTTCTTCTGAACTCTTAAGATCGAGATATCCTCCTTCAAGCGGTTCATTTCCTCGATGGCGGAGTCCTGCAAGGCTTTCATTGACTCCTCATGCATCTTCAGCATGTCCTTCCTCTCCTGCTTCAGGATCTTGTTCTCGCTATCCAGCTCTTGAATGTGCTTGGATTGCTCGACAATGTCCTTAGCCTTGGCAATGGTTTCTGCAAGTCGGAGAAAGCAAAGTACATGAGAGTACTCGGAGAATACACAAGTTCAAGTCGGAATACGAAAAAGAAAGGAAAAAAGACGCTTGGTCTTGATGATCTGTTCCTTCAAGAAGGCAGTTTTACCCTTTTCGGCTTCCAAGTCTGCGCGCATCTTCTGGTACTTGTCGTTGGCCATGCCCCTCCGAGCATTATCGTTCTGTGGAAAAAAGGAAAAATTTAAACATTGTTTGGTCTACTTGGATCATCTAGCCGGAAAATTTCCACCTAGATGCTCGGGGGCTACAGCAGGAGTTTTTAACTTAGCAATATGCTTAGTATTTCTTTAAGCATCTAGTCGGAACTAATTCAGTTTTCGATTAGAATCTTAGGGGCTACAGTATATTTTTTTAACTCGGATATATGCTTAGCTTCTCTTTTAAGCATCTAGTTGGAACTAATTCAGTTACAACTAGAGGCATGGGGCTCTGATTGAAATTTATAAACACTGCGTATGCTACTCTTAAAGCATCTAGTCGGAATAATTCATTACACCTATATGCTTGGGGGCTACAGTGAGAAGTTTTCTAGCTTAGTCACTCTTATAGCATCTAGACGCAAAGACCTATCGTTTTCCGTCTAAATCCTCGCGGGCTACTGTGGGATATTCATATAAAATGCAAAAGGCAAATAAAACTTACAAGTGCAATGATCTTGAGGTTGGTAGCACTCTCGGCCAACAGCTTGCCAAAGGATACGCTGTTTCCATACAAGATCTCTGCTTGTCGGAGGAGCTCCTCTAGACCGCACGTCGGAGATGTCGGCGCCGCACCAGGAACCAGGGCAGTGCTACCCGGTGTAAGTACCAGATAGACTATCTTTGGATACTCTATGGTTTTCTTGGGTGCGGAGGCGCCGCCTATGGAAGAAGTACCAGCTTCCACCACCGCCTTACCGCTACCGATGGCATCCTTAGACGGAGCTTCGGCCATTGGGTGTGCGGAACTCTCCTGCGTCGCCTGCTCGCTGACGATAGCAATCTCGGTAGAGGCACCTGAGTCCACTTCCATGGTGGAAGGGCCATATGCCTCCTTAGCTTGTGAGCTTGTCGGGGAAGACGAGGGCTTGACGGATGGAGTGACAGGGGCAATGGCGGGATATGCGTCGCGATCCAGCATATCCTTAATGGTTCTAGAAGCCCCCGATGTTTTGGAGGTCTTCTTCAAGCTGGTCGTGGCTTTTCCCAAACGCAAAATGCATAAATGCACGGGAATAAGACAGAAAAATGGACAATGTGAGAGAAAGAAGCTAACACAAGAGGGGTGCTTTGGCAAAAGGGATCCCAGAGTCTTTCTTTCTCCGCCTGTATGGCGGTAGTCTTTATGGAGGCTCCACCCTCCGTGTTCTTCTTCTTGCCTCTGTCGGCAGCGTCAGAGGTGGAGCTCTTCCGCTTTCGCGCCAACGGAGCATCGTCGTCGGACACGACAGTGACTTCCTTCATCTTTGGATCATAGATTTGAAGAGCCATGCTGTCCTCATCTATGTCGCTAAGCTGTAAGGTGAAGAACCACCGTGTTAGATGAGATGAATATAGCTAGATGGAAGAACTGGAGTATTTGTCATACACAGAAGATAAACAGTTACCTTTGGGCACTTGCTGTCTACGAACATGTAGTAGGTGATGGTGAAGCCATGCTTCTTGTCCTTCACCTTGACGATGTCTTTAAGACAGAGCTTCACGGAGTTGCTCGAGAAATTGTCCACGGAGATGCGAAGTCTATCCCTTCTATCGCTGGTATACTCGTGCATCATCTTTGAGCGGTGCTGCAGAGGTTGGATTCTCCTGACGAACCAGCACATGGCTAGGTCCAACCGGGTCAAACCTGTCTCTACGAAACACTCTATCCGCCTTATGGCGCGGGAAGCGTCGATGTTGGAGGGAAGGGAGGCCTGGGATCTCCATGTCGAAGTTTCGGCGGCGGCTCCATTGATGAAGTCCGGGTACGTTACTTCTCGGCCGGACAGAGGAATATCTGGGCCATAGAAGTAAGTACGCTGCCAGTTCTTGTAGGACACGTGGCCGACGATTTCGGGGAACCGCCGGCCAGGACGGATCTTGAAGCTTATGGTGCCACAATTTCTAAGTTCTTCCTTGCTGGATCCGGCTTCACGCTTGACGGTGAAGAAATACACGAAGAGATATAGCCTAGGCTTAATCCCTAAGTAACCCTCACAGAGAGCCGTGTAATTGCTGAGCGCTAGGATACTATTGGGAGAAAGGTTCTGGGCTGGACTCGGTAGTGGTTCAAGACGGAAAGGAATAAGTTTGACATGGGCAGGGAGACGCCGTGTACCAATTGTGCTTTGAGGTACACCTTTTCTCCGGCTTGGGGAGAAGGTGTGACCTCGCCGGCCGGCACCGCCCACCAGGCGAGCCCCTTCATCGCGGGAAGATAGCCCTCGATGATCAGCTCCTTGATGTCGCGGTCCGTGATGTCCGAACCGCGCCAATCACCCTTGTGGGAGTCGTTGTCCTCCTCCAGCAGCTCTAGCGCCACCGGATTATGGTCGCCGCTGGTGGTCTCAACCACCGCAGAGACAGGGATGACCAGGCCCTCTAGGGGATGACGACGGAGCTCGCCGGCTTCGCCGCGGCTTCGCTCGACGCCGCCATCGAGGGAGTACAGCTGCTGCTGAGCATTGCGCGAGTTTGGAAGTGACTGGCGAGATTGGGAGTTAGGGTTTTTCGCAAGGTTGCGTAGAGAGATCAAGGAGGTGCTCGCTGGAGGAAGAAGACGATGCGAGGAGAGAATGAGGTGAAAAGTAAAAATTCCACCGCAGTTACTATTTATGATCTCCAACATCAAGATTCGTGCAGCTTGATTGGATGGTTGTCGCGTAGACGACGTGTGCGCAAACATGCGCGGAAATTTTGCCACGTCCCAACCGTCGCTGCCAACGGTTCATATCGCTCGCGCGGGAAAATTGGACATGATTGCGTTCTCTGCATGTGTGAGTTATGAGGCGTCGCTGACCTACGTCTACGTCGCCCTAGCTGACATAGGCAGATGAGCCATCACATCGGAAGATTCCGGCATGGACGGATCCAGTCCGGCTACGGAAGAGTATGATGGAAGATTTAGCATTTCTCTGACTTACAAGTTGAAGACGGAGAAAACCTTGCAGGGTTCTTTGGGAGGACTACAAGATATTGCTTGACGATTTACCGACATCCATCTAGACGGAGCATTCGATGTGAAGAGGCAAGACGGCGCAAGATCTCGGAGTTCTCCGGGGCTATGATATGCTATATGGGTATCCTCATAGCATGTCTCCTATCCGAATAACCCGGGTGGCCCACAGTTGGTAGCATGGCCCTTGGCCTACTGGGCAGCCTAGTTAGATGGATCCAGAAGGGAGGCCCATGCCGGATAAACGAAGGCTACGGTGGAGCACCAGCGTACCTAGAGCCTTGGAGTACAAGACAAGCTAGACTAGGCATAGTCAGTGTAGGACTCTGTAACCTGTCTGGCTAGGACTTTTCCCTATAACCCTAGGACCTGGAGACTATATAAGTCGGGCCTATGGGAGCCTTTAGGGCATCGATTCATTGAACATCGCACAGCAAACCTATCTCTGTAAATCAGCGTATTGCCATTATAGTGATTTATAGTAGGAGTAGGATTCCTCCACTGTTGTGGGATCTGAACCTGGGTAAGCTGTGTTACCTCGTACCCGTCCATCGTCCGCCTTCCCCCACGTCTCTAAACACGCATTGTGAGGACCCCTCCATGGCGTGGATAGAAAGAGGTGATTCATGAGCTTCTCGAAGGATTAAATCCCTCAACTTTGTCCTTTTCGGCACTACCAGAAGGTAACCAAAGTATACAACACCTTGTTTATCAACAGAGAAACACTTAGCAACCCGCTAGCAATGTTACCTTTGATCTCAACAATTTTAGAATCATATTTCCGAGAAAGCTTGATTTCATCCTCTAAAGAAGACTTCACTTCAAGGGTAGAAAGGAATCCACGAGGAACTACTTCAAGATTCAATCGAGCAAATTCCTCATGAAGAGAAGGTTGTGCCTATTTGATCATCAGATTGTTGCAATAAGACTTACAACTTAGCGCATTAGCAATGACATTGGCTTTGCCAGGTTGGTAGTTGAGACCCAAATCATAGTCTTTGATGAGTTCCAACCATCTTCTTTGCCTAAGGTTCAGATCAGGTTGTGTGAAAAGATACTTCAGACTCTGATGATCCGAGTATAACTCGCAAGGACTACCGAGAAGGTAGTGTCACCATTGCTTAAGAGCATGAACAATAGCTGCAAGCTCAAGATCATGAGTTGGGTAGTTGTTCTCATGTGCTTTTAGCTGATGGTAGGCATAAGCTACCACATGCACATATTGCATTAACACACATCTAAGACCTTGGTGAGAAGCATCACAGAAGACGACAAAGTCTTTGCTAGTGTCTGGGAGAACCAGCACCGGAGAAGTTGTTAACTTGGTTTTCAACATCTGGAAGCTTTCTTCAGCCTTATCAGATCATTCTAACTTCTTATCCTTCTTAAGAAGATTAGTCATCGGCTTTGCAATCCTGGAGAAGTTCTCGATGAATCGATGGTAATATCAAGCCATCCCGAGAAAACTTTGGACATCCTTAATGGATTTGGGAGACTCCCAGTCGAGGACAGTTTGAACTTTGTCGGGGATAACAACAACACCTTTGGCGGAAACAACATGACTAAGGAATACGAGCTCTTGTAACCAAAACTCACATTTGGAAAACTTGGCATAGAGACGATGTTCTCGAAGTTTTGTCAACACCAAACGAAGATATTCAGCGTGCTCTTCTTCAGTTTTGGAATAGACCAGAATATCATCGATATAGACCATGACGAACTTGTCAAGATAATCCATGAAGACAGAGTTCATAAGCCGCATAAAAGTGGCTGGAGCATTTGTAAGACCAAAATACATGATGGTCTACTCGTAAAGACCATAACGAGTGGTGAAAGCAGTCTTTGGATTATCTTCCTTACGGATCTTTATCTGGTGATACCCTGACCTCAAATCCATTTTGGAAAAGACAGTGGCACCACTTAACTGATCAAAGAGATCGTTGATCCTAGGGAGAGGATACTTGTTCTTGATAGACACAACATTGAGTGGGCGATAGTCCACCACCAGACGCGGTATATTGGTATCCCGCTTCTTAACAAAGATGGTGGGACATCCCCAAGAAGATGTGCTGGGCTGAATGTATCCTTTTCCTTCTAACTCCTCCAATTTCTTCTTCAACACTACAAGCTCATGAGGAGGCATACAATAGGGTCTTTTAGAAACCGGAGCAGTTCCAGGAACTAAATCTATGACAAACTCCACACTTCGATCAGGTGGGATGCCAGGCAACTCCTCAGGAAAGACATCCGAGAATTCACATACCACGGAAACATCTTGAATCTCTAATTGAGGTAGAACTTCAAGAGCATACAACTCTCTTTCATGGATAGAAACAGCTGAAGGAGATAGTGACCCTACGGTCCAGTACTTGACTGTTATGCCAGCAGGACTAGTCAGAGTCACAGACTTGGTTGTACAATCGAGGATAGCTTGGTAACATGTCAACCAATCCATGCCCAAGATGATGTCAATGTCAATTGACTTGAGGGCAATGAAAGAAGTGGGGGAAAAGTTGAAATGCAACTTCTATTAGATTCCCATGACCAACCATGGTGGAACACCATCTAGAACCAGGAGACTGAACTAGCAGAGGAACAGATAACCCCTCAAAACTTATCCCATGCATTTGAGAAAAATCTTGTTACAGGAATGAATGCGATGCTCCAGAATAAAACAAAACTTTAGCTAGAATTTGATTGATACGAAGCGTACCCATGATGACGCTTGGATCTTCCTGAGCCTCCTCAACAGAGATATGGTTCAGGCGACCTCTTTCCGCACGTTGGTACTGATCATTCTTCTTGGGTGGTTGTGCCTTCTCAGCGGCATTATTTTGGGGACACTCCTTTGCATAGTGACCAGGCTGGCGACAATTGAAACATATAAAACTAGATGTATTGCCAGCATAAGGATAGTTTGATCCACCATCATTGTTTGGAGTAGCATTTGGACGAGGAGCATATCCAGAAGACCTTGGGGTGTAAGGAGTATGTGGCACATCACTGTAAGGCACAAAGACACATCGCTTCTTACTTCTTGAACCAGCCTTGTTATACCCCTCCTGAGGACACTTACGGGTTTCTTCATACTCCACCTTTCCACTCTCGGCCTTCATAGCCTTGTAGACCAGACCTTGGAAGTTACCAAAGTCTATGAGGTGGATATCACGACGAACCTCAGGATCCAGTCCCTTGCGGAACAGAGCTTGCTTGTGAACATCAGTGGAGACCTCTTCAGTAGCATAGCAGGCAAGACGATTGAAGTTGTGTTGGTAATCACACACCGAACTAGTGCCCTGCTTAAGCTTGAGGAACTCCTCCCTCTTCTGATCCATCAGACCCTCCGGAATATGATAAGCTCGGAAGGCTTCAGTGAACTCTTTCCATGTAACAACATGTTGAGCTTCTTGCATAGCCAAGAAATTTTCCCACCAGGAGTTAGCTGCTCCCTCCAGATGATAGGCAGCAAAAGTCACCAAATCAGCTTGAGAGACATGACCAACCTGAAGTTTGCACTCCATAGTGCGGCGTGAGTCCGCATCAAGTGGCTCAGTGGAATAGCTGAAAACTGGCGGAGTGAGACGTGTAAAGGCCTTGATACCAACTTGATTGTTATGGCGTAGAGCAGTGTTGCGCTCAATCCTTTCAAGGAGCCTCATGTTGTCAGCACGGTTGGTTTCGTACATGGCCATGAGTTGAACCATGGACGGTGGTGGAGGAAGGTTGGAAGATTCACCCTCATTTGCAGCACCACGTGCATGAGCACGGGTACGGGCATGAGAGGTGTCGCCCATCCTGAAAGAACAAAAAAGGTTAGACACAGGATTCAAAGGAACAAGACGGAAAGATGAACAAAGAGTACTTGATATAAACATATCATCTTATCAAGCATGGTAGTATCAAATCATACTAATGTATATACTAATCAGCTGGCTTACAAACCATGACAATGGAATGCTAAGATGTTACACACCAAGAAAAACTGAGATATCTTGGAACTCTGAGAATAGCAACCAAGTACGGAGTACTTCAAAAAAACAACCCCAAAACCACGATCCTAAAAGTTTTGAGATATAAGATAAGGAATGAAAACATTTTCAAACCAAATAGGGTAAGAAAAGCTCCAGCATCAGAAACACACCAGATAAGGAGTAAAAAGAATCCTAGTCAGAGTTTCTGCAAATAATTTTTAACTTTCAAATAGTTTTTTCAACTACTATTCTCAATATTGTCCAATAAAAGGGTTTCCTACAACAGTCCTTCTCTGATACCAAAACCTGTAGCAACCCCCGGGATTAGGGTTAAGCTCACCTCATATCACATCTAAGATAAGTTCAACTCCAATCATAGAAGATCATAGTATGATTCGGCTCATGGATTCAACATCATAAGTTTAAACTCTTAGCAGAGTAAGATATTAGAGTTATTACAAACCATGGGTCATAGACCCAACATTACATCACATAACGAAAGAAAATATGTTGTTCTACACAACAACTTAGCAAAAGGACTAAGAAGCCATAAACAGAAGCTACGTCCATCCCATAGTCCTCAGGCTGCTACCCGGGACCCCCAACTACTCGTCGATGTCAACATAGAAGCCACCTTCAGTTGCAACTAGATCATCTGTAGAAAAACAACAATGGCGCAAGGCTAAGTACGAGAATGTAATCCGCAAGACATAGATAACCTAGTATCTAGATGCTCTGGTTAGAAAGGCTTTCTCTGGATTTACTTTTGCGAAAAACAATCTTTATTTGTAAAAAAGAGAGAGAAGAGGCTCACCCGCTCAGAATCTTTTTAAAAGGGATATGATAGCTACTTCTTCATCTTGTTCATCATATCTTGATAACCACCTGCTTCATCAGAACCTCCTATATAGGATCACCCCCTCGACCTGGAGGAAGCATCCTTAAGCACACATGGATCAGCAAGTTTTATAGTGATTAATGTTATCTATGATCTTAAGTCCGGTCGCCAAGCTTTCATAACAGTGAACATAGCTTTTCGAAAAGATTTAACCCTGCAGGGGTGTACAACTTTACCCACACATACCAACCGCTCTTAATGCCAAATTATTAGCCCTCTTCCCTGGAAGGCCGGCAGAGGGTGGTTGACCACGACCTTTACCTTGATTTCCCCGAGACCATGAGTCACACCCTAGGGATGGTTCCGCCGTAACGGGTCAAGTCCCGAAGCCGGTCCCTAAAGATGTGAGGCGAGGTTGGTTTACCAGGGGCTCCATCGACCCCACGCAACCCGGTCCATGCTTCCCTACCTGTTATGATGCACCTCCTTCACCTCCTCTTTCGAAAACATTTTCAATGCGTATTCCAAATGGAAAGCCCGAACTATGTGACTCATGGAATCTACTAGGCAAGTTAGTTAGTCGAGGGGTTGTATAGGCCCCGTGTGGCTGTACGCTCGTCTTGGTTCCAAAGGTAAGAACTCAGTTGCTAGTGGTGGCGAGCATGGGACTACAAATACCACACCCAACGTGGCCTCCCATACAATCCTTAACATGTTTAGTTAACTCCTTCTATGATGTCAGTCTATCCTACCTTTCTAGACTCACCGGCATTTCTGATTCATCATTCAGATATATCAGATGTTGTTACTATGCATGGCTAAGCTTTCGATCACAAAAGCTCTAGCAACGCTCAAAATCCAGACCTAGGTATGCTAGGAGCAGTGGATCAGGAGTTTAAGGTTACAAAAGGGAAACTGTGCAGCAGATAGGTAACTCTATCTACTGACAAAAGACCACATTGGAATCGTCTGCATCATAGTGAGAAAGTAATATACTTTTGTAAAAGTTGGTTTAGAATGATAGGCTACGCTTGCCTTTTCCGTCAGTAGACAAGTATGGATCTTCGGTGTTTTGACTTCAGCTTCGGGTTCGGTTCCTATTCGCGAAGAACCAAATACCGAAAAAGGGAAACCAACATTCAATACATGGCATGTGCAATGCTCATACAATATGGATGATATGACAAGTTAAATGGTGTTGAAATGAATCCTAGAACATGCTTGGTTACTTTAAGCGGGTTCCGACACGTCCAAACCTTAGAACGGGGGATCCTCGGAATCGCCTATGGGGTTCAATTGGTTCTTCTAATTAAACTTGTCATGAAAGTTGGTTAACAATGTAAGATTATATTGCCATTGCATAGCTCTTATTTTTCTGAACATTTTGATATATTATTTGTATTTTTCTGATTTAAAATGAATTAGTTATGATTTTCTCCAATTTTAATTCATTTTAAATTATTTTTGGAATATTTAAATTATTTTTCCAACTTGGGACCACATGTCGGACTTTTATTAATTTCAGAAATGATTTACAAAAAGATTAAAACCCTGACATACATGGCCCACCTGTCAGCATTTTACTTATTACAGAAAATATTTACTGAAAACATTTAAATAAATAGAAAAGGATTTATTGCATCATGGTGACGTCACTATGACGTCATCAATGGGTGATCTTCTCAGATCGAGAGTGGATCAAGCGATTGGCGGCGTCTGGGGATGTGTGGGTGGGCTTGTTCAAAAGAGGAGGCTGCGGCGAGCCATATAGTGGCGGCGCCGCCTCGGTATGGTCACCGGAGCGATGACAGCGACGGCAAACAGCGGAGATGGCGTCAGGTGTTCGTCGGGGCATCGATACAGCACGAGAGGGAAGGAACTGAGGGGACTGGGATGACTGTGAGCTCACCCTGGTGCTGATAGATGGCACGGGAAGGACAGGCGAGGACGGAAACGACGGCGAAGACGGCGACCGGCGTCGGGCGGGTGGTGTCAATTACGGCGAAGGAGAAGGCTTCGGCGAGCACTAGCCAGGGCAATCGAACCAGTTGACCACGGCGGTCACCCCAGCAAGCTCGGAACGGTGAGGGGATGTGGGAACGATGGCAACCCGGAGCTCCGACGAGCTAGGGTTTGGTGGAGGGGAAGAAATGGGGAAGAGATAAAATTTAGGGTTCGTCCTGGCGGCGTGGAGGGGTCTTATAGACGACGACAGCGTCGGTAGCACGAATCTCCTCGCGGCGCTCATCGCGGCGAAGCAGGGACGGCCGCGCCGGCGACAACGAGCAGCTTCCGTGGTGGCGTCCTTGTGGCTAGGAAGAAGAAAGGGGAAAAGAGGTGAAGGGGTACCGAGCCGGCTCCTGGGCCCAGGTGGGCCGACCTGGGCTGCTGGCTGCTGCTCACAGAGGAGAGAGAGAGAGAGCGAAGGGAGATGGGCCACGGCCCATTTGCAGCTGCTGTTGTTTTATTTTTCTGATTTTGTTTCCTCTTTTATAATTCATTTTCAAATCTGCTTTTGATCATTTCAAAAATACCAAAACACTTGTAAAATATGTAAAATATTGTGGGACCCTTTTATTCATTTTGGGATCCAATAATTTTGTAGTTTTTCAAAATTTACACAGCATTTGAATGTAGCTCAAAGAGAGGGGTGGAGGAGTAGGGTTTAGGGTTTTGTACTTGTATTTTAATTCACACACTTGATCTCATGCATGAATTTTATTGAGTTAAATAGATGCATGTAATGCTTAAGTACTAATTACATATATTACAAACTTGGGATGTTACATCTCCTTTGCAAAAACTATATGAACAAAACTTTTAGCCCTATCTTCCACCCTATATTACAAACTTGGGCTGATACAAACGGTGTTGTATTTTGAGCTCCATAGACAAATATATCAATTTCGGAAGATCGACCCGAAAACTATCTTTTGGAAATTTCGTCAGTTTCAAACAGAATCCGTTATGTTCGTACATCTCTATCGTTGCGTACGAGCTTCCTTTGGAGAATCCTCCTTCATCAAATTTTTAGACCTTGAGGTGACCGACAACTTTAGTTTTTACCACAAGCCCAAATTCGTGCTAGTTTTTACCACGAGGCTTTAATTCTGTTTTTCCTAACCAAAACTAAATCCTCTCTGTTCATCAAAAATTTTCGGAACGTTCGTTCTCCGTTTGGAAAATCATCATTCAGCAAAGTTTTTCGTTTTTACGACATCTCCAAAATTGTCCCAGATTCGTCGTCATCTTCAGTTGAACTCAGGCTATTTTGCTGTCAAAACTCCAGATCCATTTTTTAGACCATCTACTTGCTCGTGGCGCTTTTGCAAAAATGACCATGTCCATTTGTTTTGCTCAATCCGCGGTCCTCGCCCTTTCAGGCTGGCCCAAATTCCCCCCCCCCCTCGCACGTGGGCAGCAGCTAATTCGCGTCGCCAGCCGACTTCCTATGGTGGCCCACCTCTCCTTTCTCTTTCTAATCGTTCTATTAAGTCATTTAATTCAAATACATTTAAACTCAAATAACTTTTAAACAATTTCAAATATGCAAATAGTTTCAGCATGAAAAGTAAATGATCTTCCGGGATGAATAAAGTGGCATAAGTGAAACTTTTCAGAAACACCCCAACTATTACAACTTTGACATTTTTTCCCTTTTGGCCCTAAAATGCAATTGAATAACTTTTAATTCGTAATTCCAAATTTTACAAATGATATGTCTAAATCGATCAGATCGACGACACAAATCCAACCGTGGTATCTGTTTTCTATTTTGCATCGTGCATCATCAAACCCTCATAAAATTTGCACCCGATCACCTAAGTAACATGTGGCCGATTTACTTTATTGCTATGCATTTGTCCCTCGATCACTTAAACTTGACTCATTAAACATATCACATCATATACTGCCATGATATATTATTGATTTCATCACATCATTTATGCGTTGATTGTGTTATTTTCCTTTTTATGTATGGCATTTGGTGCTTATCGGTAGAAGGCGAGCCCGGTGAGTACCATCGGGAGTATGAGCAGTGCGAGTACCCTCTCGAGTTTGTACCAGCTCCTTCCTTTGATCAGTCAGGCGAGCACCTCATCCCCTTCTACCCATTTTTCATTTACAGTCTTTACTTTGTTTTGTTGATCTATTGCTATCATTATTGTCGATGCTTTAGTACTGTATCTTTATTTTACATGATATACTATATTTCCTTGGTTATCCTATTGCATTGTTTGTTTAGCTAACTTTGTCCTGGCGAGTCATAGGTTGTCTTAGCGCTGCTCTATTATAGGTCGAACTTGATATCTGGATAATGTTGTTGATATAAATATTAATCTGATGTTGTTCGTAAATGGCTTCACCTAATGATAAAGCCCCGACAGCAACCACCTTTGGGGACTGCTTGAGTCGACCTAGGACCCATTCGTTCTACGATACCAGTTCTGAGTTGATCACGCTAACAAATGTGGGGGTATCTGGGATCCCCCTCAACTATCGGCGCTATTCGTATATCTAGAGGGTTACAAAATTGGTTTTCCATTTGGTGAATATGCATAATATTGAAGGAAATATGCCCTAGAGGCAATCATAGAGATGATTATATTTCTTATGTATCCATGAGTTATTGTAATGTTCCTTGAATATCCATATCAGGAAACTTGTATTGATTGACAATTATGTCAATTGTTTATGAAACTCTTTACTTGTATGGTTATTTAAGAGTTGTCCCTAGTCGGAGTTCATGTGAGGACACACGTGAATATTAGACTAGCACATCGATTGGTTGATGACTATGTTTCGCAAGTCATAGACATGGAGATGTTAAACCAATGATGTGGACACATGTTGGTTTAATGATGTGGACACGTGTTATGAACATGGGGTTGGACTGACCCAACTTGAGACTAGCAATTAGTTGCAGCTCTCTCTCTACACATTGTGTACGTTTTGTCCTTAGACCTGAGATTGTCACATGTACTTGAGATATGGATCGACCTACTTTGGGGCTATCAAACACTACACCGTAACTGGGTAGTTATAAAGGTAGCTTTCGGGTTTGTCCTGAAGCATGCTGCAAGGCATGGTCAATCAATATGAGATTTGCCCCTCTCTTCTTGAGAGAGATATCCCTGGGCCCCTCGAGTGATCGGATCCAGAAATGCATGGCCATGCTACATAAGGTTAATAGTTAACCTAGTAAAGGGATTCCGAGTTATGATATCGAGAAAGAGAGGTCAGCTTGGAGCTAGACCAAATATCGTGAGGCAAAGGGAAATACATGTACTAAACCTTGTGATGGTTCGTCCCATATGATCTTTGTATGCGTTTAGGAGTTGGCACGTCTTGCTAGAGGCCGCTACCAACTATTGACAATCGTTTTTAATCAGGAAAGGCCGGAAGGGCTCGGATATCATTAATACGGTGCCGTACAATTTACATAAAGGAACCCTAAAGTATGGACAGTACAATCAGAGTCCTTACAATTTGCAATACAGACCCTCATGACTTTGCAGAAAAAGGAATCAGGTCCGCCTACACCGCCGGTGAGGTCTGGCCTCAAGAAGCAAGCACCGCCGCCAACGCCATCAAGGCCACATGGAGTTGGGGGAGAAGAGGGCTTCGCCGGGTAGCCAGAGAAGGGCCTCCGAAGGAGGTTGGAGTCACCCGGGGCCGCTGCCGCCGCCGGGGTCTGGAGGCGCTGTCTGTTAGCGACGGGATTCGGTAGTCGAACCTGCGCTGCCGATGGAACACTCTAGAAGAAAGCAGTATCACGCACTCCCCGAGCTTCTCTGCCGCCGAACGCCGGCATCGCAGGAGTCCCTTCCACCGAGCCACCATGGCTTGTCAGAAGAGAAGTCGAGGACAACAGCATCCAGCACCAAGGAGAAGAAAAAGCCCGCTTATTGAAGGAGGACTCGCCAAATCCGCCATTTGATTCAAGCTTCCACCAGGGAAGCTTTACTAACAGCAGCGGTGGCGACCGTTTGGCGCCGCGGAAGAGCACCCGGACGGGAATCCTCCGAAGGAAGGGGAGGACGGCCTTATTGTCGGAGATGCCGTGCTCAAATCTCCTCCCACACCACCCCACTTGCCACCAGAGGAGGGCATCGAAGAAGAAGGAGCAGAGGACGTGTCGGATCTGGCCGATGAGACCCGACGACCTACTCCCAATCGGCACAGTGGCACAACCGCTACAACTACTAAAACTAGGACCTAACCTACTGAGACCGGCGTCTCGCCTTTGCCTCCATCGGCCGGAGACGCCGCCGACGGAAGCGCCGGATCGAGTCGGAGATCGGAGGTCAACTCTCAACGAGGAAGCTAGAAGAAACGAGTCTGGGTGGGAGGAGGGGAGTCGTATGCGTATCTTTCAAGAATAGTATTGTCGCCTATTGACAGAATAAGTGTATTCGTGTCATGTCTACACGTATATGAACCTATAGGGTCACACACTTAAGGGGCTGGAAGCCTAATGAGGATTGGATCCGAATTAGACCAGGCTTAGGCTACTAATGGGTTGCTAATGTAGAAGCCCACTAGGGACGCCTATATAAGAGAGGGTGGGGAGAGATAACTAGGGTTAGACCTTAGACCATTATCCTCAGCGCCACTCCTCAATCCTGTGTCGCACGCGCGGACCTAGCAGTCCGGTGTCTGACGCTTCCTCCATGTACGTGTGGATACCTTGGAGGCGCTGCATCTGTGGCGTTTGGACGAGCCGTGCAAGGGGACTTGCTCGTTGGACGAGAACAAGGAGGAGATGTGGAACGTCTGCACTGCCTCGACGCGCTTCATCAATTCCGCAACTGCGCGTCTAGTGGTAATCCCGTGATCTATGACAACAGTAATCCTGGTTTACGCGATAGAAATTTTTTGATTTGCGCTAGTGTAGCCTACCTGTATCCCTTCAAATATGTCCTTGGAAATGGGTGTGTTGTATATGACTTCGGACATGATATTTTTGTGGATTTCCATGGCTTGCATACATAAATTGTGGTACACGGTAGAGGCACCCACGATGTATACAAGTTACCCTGCAGGGCCCAATCCAGCAGTAGGCGCAAATGTTGTGCCTTCTTGAGAAACGTCGTACCTCTTGGTTGGTTCCACATAGTATGTGATGCCTCTGGATGTGCGCGTATTTAAGGGACAGTTCTTGGTGTCAGACTTGGACGGCATGCCTATTTGCATTTTAGTGCTTGAAGGGTTGAATATGCGTTTGGGTACAGCTGTGTACCCTTACAGGGTAAATCTTTTCGAGAAGTCATGTGTCCATGGTTATGGACTCCTCAGGAGTATAGTGTCATGATCATAAGAAATGCCACTAATGCCTTGTCCTAATAATATGACTAGTAATTAGTCTTATCAATTAAACAACGGTTTAATTAAAATTGCAACGTGTGTGTTCCGCGGGACTACTTTCTCGACTGGATTTCGAGGGGGAAAGCCTCGGATGGGCTATGCTTGGAGTTATCTTTATGTTATCGTTTAGCGCCCTCTTATATCGCTCTAATAGCCGATGTTGTAGCATGTCTCTATAAGTTAGCCAGTTGCATGCTTTGCCGCCGGTAAGTACACCATATACCCTTATAGGCGACGACCGTTGAATTATAGTCTCGCCGTGTACTGGACTCGGTACTGATGTTCTCGTTTTATTTATAATCTTTTGCTTTGTGTTCATTCCCGCCATATAGTTATGTGTGATCAGGTGGATGAGTATGGTTCTTAATACGTCGATTACGCTAATGAGGACTACTACGAGCAGTAGTCGGGATCCTACCAGGAAGTCTTGAGACGTGTGGGTATGGAGCTCACTTGCTTATTTCTTGGCATCTTATGCCCATTTGGATCTTATCCATACTCATATAATATATCATGTTTTCCGCTTGATGTACGATGTACTGTTGGGACCTCTGTCCTCTGTGTGCTACCTATCTATAAGCATATATATTTGGTTTTTGTTGCCTATATTTCCTTTCTTTTTACATGGCATGCTCTGATATGTGCTTGTAAGTCGCTGGCCTACATACTCATTTTTGTACGTTGAGACGCGATTACCGGGCCAGCGCATGCTCACTCTAGAAGCTATAACCTTGTAGTGGGGTTATATTGGCTAGGGGTTTAGGTGCGTCGGATGACTGGACCTTACAAGTTGGTATTAGAGCATGGTCGAGCTGCTAGGATCCCTTGCAACAGACGCTGTTGAGTGTAGAAAAATATTGTGGTAGCTATATATTAGGGAAAACTAATCGAAGAGTAGGAATTATTGCTCTTTATTTCTTTTCCCACCCTCCCACCCTTTTCTGGTAAGGAAGTACAACATTTTAACTATTCTCATCACCTTATTTAGGTTCGAACTTCTTCGGCTATCCGTAGTACCATCGTAAGTTTGTTGTTTGTGTCAGAGTAAAGTTGCTTCAAATAAAAACCTTTGAATATTCAAATCCGTTTTTCTCTTGAATCATTTGAAACTCTAAAATTCATGGTTTTATTCAAAATGTTTTCATCAACTCCATTTGTTTTGATCAAAACTTTTAAACCTTTTAACTTGTTGGTATGGTCTTGCCGACTTGTTCTTTGCTACCGATGCGTGAACCGGAATATTTAAATTTGTCTTTAATTCTTCTATAATACATGCATAACTTGATTAATTTTTGACTCCCGCGATTGCAATGTTTTAGGATAGCTATATGACACTTATCATAAGTGAAATATGTTGAAATCTATCAAATCTGATTTGCTGAAATACATAACTTTGGTCGTTCCGACGCTCGTAATTGTAATTTAGTTTCTATAGCAATATTACACTTGTAATGGGTGAAATATTTTGATGTTATTATCTAATTCTAAATGTTGCTTGTGGTTAATTCTTGCATACTTTAATTGTAACTTGATGATATCTATGGCTCATTCTTTTTGTAATTGTATATCTTCTCGCATTTATGTTGGATTTTATTATCATGAACATGTGCTAACTCGTGTCTTGATGATTTTCATAAGGATGCCTCCAAGGAGAGAAGATAATCCTGCACCTCCCCCTCCAAACCCTCAATTGGCTGAAGCGATGTTAACAATGTCAAACTTGTTGGGACAGCTTGTTCGTGGTCAGCAGTAGACCGAGGCTCGCTTTGCTCAACACGACTTTGTTCAAAGTGTGACTCTCAGGGAGTTTCTCAGTTTCAACACGAAGAACTTTGACAATCCTAAGTTTCCTCTCGACGAGGACAACTAGCTCCGTGGTATCAACCTCACTCTGGTTAATTCTAAAGTGGCTGAAGAAGACAAAGTGTATTTTGCTTCCTATATGTTTACTGGTGAATCAGCAGCCTGGTGGGAAACTGTGGAGAATGCCAAGGATCCAAATGTTCCTTTATCTTGGGCGGAATTACATAAATTGTTCCGAGATCATCATATTTCTCAAGGTGAATTGGACAAAATGATAGAAGAGTTCATGAAGTTGACTCAGGGCTCTAACAATGTAGTTACTTATAGCAAGCAATTCACTCTCTTTGCTCGCTATGCTGGTGATGAAATATCAACTGATGAAAAGAAGCAAGCTCGCTTCAGAAATGGTCTTGAGACTTCAGTCAATTTCAGCTTAAACCTCACCACTTGCAAGAACTTTGAAGAGTTGGTCAATATGGCAATCAAGGCTGAAACTGACAGATGTGAGTATGAAAGAACCCTGAAACATGCTCATGAGTTAGGCTCAGCTACTCACTCTAGCCAGCCTCAAAGGCATCGTGTCTACCAGCAGGAAGCTCCCCAAACTGCTAGGATCTCCTATCAACAAAAGCAACCGCAGGCTGCTCCTCGTCCTCAGATGATTCAGCAAAGGCCTCCTCAAGGTTATATTAGGCATTGCACTCAACCAAAGCAGCAGCAGTATGTGCAGCAGCAGCCCCGTGCTCCCTTAGGTGCTCCTCGGGGACCGTATGCACCTCGGTCTATCATTTTCTACAAGTGTGGAGAACCTGGACACAAGTCACCAGACTGTTAGAACCCTTCGAAGATTTCTCCCCCTCCCCCTCTCCAGGCTTCCAAAGCCATGGTGAGAGTCACACCTCTGCGGAAGGACTTCAGCGGTAATAATAGGCCTGGTTCAAAGATGGTACTAGTGAACAATGTGGTGGAAGAAGAAGTAGAGCAGGCACCTGATGTTGTCATCGGTACATTACCTGTTAACTCTATTCTTGCAAAAGTTCTCTTTGATACTGGAACATCGCATTCTTTTATATCTTTGAGTTTTGCTGATTCTAATGGTGTGAACATGGAATCTTTGTCTCGAAACCTCATGAGAAGCTCTCCTAGGTCTCAATTCTCATCTTTCAAAATAAGTCATGGCAACCAAATTCTTATTGGAGGCCACACCTTCCTTGCTTCTTTGATAATCCTTGGGAAATCCGACATTGACGTCATTCTGGGCATGGATTGGCTCAAGGATAATGGTGCAACAATAGACTGTGTAAACAAGTCAATATCTCTTTCACATCCAAATGGCCACATAATCTATTCTCCAAATGCAACTCCTTCAACACAAGTCTTTGCTCTCAATGTTGATCCTTGGCCAACACTGGAAAATGTACATGTGGTATGTGAATTTCTAGATGTGTTTCCAGAAGAGCTGCCAGGAATGCCACCTGACCGTGCTATTGAATTCGTGACCGAATTGGAAACAATAACATCTCCAATTTCCAAACGTCCATATAAAATGGTTCCTAATGAAATGGCCGAGCTCAATAAGAAACTTGATGAACATGAAAGTAAAGGCCATATTCAGCATAGCAATTCTTCGTGGGGAGGCCCCACCATCTTTATCCAGAAGAAAGATAAAAGTGATCATCTTGTTGTTGACTATCGTGGTATCAATGAAAAGACAATCAAGAATAAGTATCCTCTACCTCGCATCACAGACCTCTTTCATCAGCTCGCTGGAGCAAAGGTATTCTCTAAGCTTGATTTGAGAAGTGGATACCACCAAATAAAAATACGCAAGGAGGATATTCCGAAAACAGCTTTCACCACTAGATATGGCTTGTATGAGTACACCGTAATGTCCTTTGGCCTCACCAATGCTCTTGCAACATTCTCTCGCCTCATGAAATAGGTTTTCATGGAATACCTTGATAAGTTCATGGTGGTATATCTCGATGACATTCTTGTCTTCTCCAAGTCGATGGAAGAACATGCAGAACATCTTCGACTTATGAGGCACCTCCGTGGTGATAAAGTTCTCTAAGTATGAATTTTGGCTTTCTGAAGTGGTTTATCTGGGCCATATCATTTCTGATAAAGGGATTGCAACCAACCCAGAAACAATCAAGTAAATTGTGGATTGGGTTCCTCCTAAAAATGTCAAGGAAGTCTGAAGCTTCCTCGGTTTGGCAAGTTATTGTCGCCAATTTGTTGAGAACTTCTCGAAGATAGAAAAACCTCTTTCTGATCTCGTCAAGAAGGATAAGAAATTCCTTTGGTCTCTAGCTTGTCAAGAAAGCTTTGAAATTAAAGAATAAGCTAACCTCAGCTCCTATTCTGACTCCTCTAGATATATCCAAGCCTTTCCAGATATTCTGTGATTCTTCCATTCAAGGTCTTATGCAAGAAAGAAAAGTTGTGGCTTATGCATCTCGACAGTTGCGTCCACACGATATAAACTATCCTACTCATGATCTCGAGCTTGCAGCGGTTGTTCATGCGTTGAAAACATGGAGACACTACTTTCTTGGAAACCGTTGTGAAATCTTTAGTGATCACAAGAGTCTCAAGTACATATTCACTTAGCCTGATCTAAACATGCGACAAAGAAGATGGATGGAAACCATCTCATACTTTGATGTCTCCATTGACTACACCCTAGGGAAAGCTAATGTGATGGCTGATGCCCTTAGTCGAAAAGTCTATTGAAATAACCTCATGGTTAAGGAAAGAGACGAGGGTTCGACTCGTCAATTCCCATTGTTATGGAGTTGGGTTTTGGAGAAGATGGGGATGCTGGAAGTCACGAGACGGTTATCAGGTAAGCAATGCGGGCCCCCGGAGGGAAAACTGTAACATCCCAAAAATTCATGAATTGTAAAAGCATGCATTGCATTCATATCATCATTGCATCTAGATCTTGCACAAAAAATTTCAAAGTTTGAAACAAAATAAAACCATATTTATGCCCATTTTATTATTCATATGAGGCATGGTTTTATTTTTACATAGGACCAAAGTGTTTTGAGTGGGCAAGTGTGTTTGTCACACTTTTTGAGTGCAAGTTTCACAGTGCAAAAATCCAGAAAAGATTTGAATTTAAACAAGTTTGAAAGGGTTTCAAATTCATTCCTGAAAATCAAAACAGAAAAATAAAAGGACAAAGAAAAAATAAAACAAGGCGCCACCTATTCGGCCCAGCGCCAGAACCATCCCAAAAGCCCACCCGGGCCATTCCCCCTATGCTCCCTCTCTCACGCGCGCAAACCCTACCCCGCACCCGCTGACCAGTGGCCCCAAAGTCATGTCATCATAGTCTTCCCCCAAATCTCGCGAGATGACCACGCCGTCGCCGCCCGTTACCTCGCCGATTAAATTCGAATCCATTCCATTGATTCTGGCAGTAACCGTCGCCCCCGACGCCTGCTACTTAACCCCCACCTCGCCACGGTCGTTTCCCCTCAACCCACATCGCCAGAGCACCCCCAGGTTGCCAGCATTTGAGCTCGAACAGCCGCTGCCCGACGAACTCTGATGAACCATTCCGGTGAGTACGGTGCTCGCCCCTATCCCTGTTGATATGATGATGATTCTTTGGTCCTTGCGCTCCTTCTTACACCACTGGTTCATCCTATAACCCCCTAGGTCGCCGCCTCCGTCAAGCACTGCAAGCATCCAACACCGTCCGCAACTCCGACGAGTAATTCCGCCCAGGTTCGCACGCCCCTTCGCCTCTGTTTCATACCAACTCTTGCGCCTTGTTCTTGTGCACGCACTGATTCCTTTGGTTTGCGCTAGGGTGACCCAGGTCGTCGCCTCCATCGCCATTCGCAAAATCCCAACCCTGCCCGCAATTTCAACGAGCTTTCACGGCCACAGCAGCCCGCCCCTGTCCAAACCAAGGCCACGTTGAGCATCCTCGCAACCGTGCGACGCTGGTTAGCTACTGCACCACCCCTAGCCCCCTCTAGATTCACCGAAGCGCCACCGGTAGTGCCTTTGCCACCGCAGTAGCCACGCGCGCCGCCCATTCTTGGTCGCTTGAGCTAGGGTCGTAGGATCTAGATCGGACGCCATAGATGGAATCACTTAACGAACCGATATTGCCAGATCTGGGCCACATGATCTGATTTAGATCTAATGGTCCACGCGCATGATCCGCGCGAAGCGGTACGGGTCAATCAGACACGACCACGTGTCTGTGTTTTTGTTTTAAAATCTGTTTTTGAATCTATTAGAGATTTAAACTTGTAAAATTCATAACTTTAGTTCTATTTGGCCAAATTTTGCAAATAATATATCAATGGATTCAGAAAATTGATCCCTACCCGAGGGCTTGAATTTTTATTTTGCTTCTGGCAAAATAGTATTATTTGAAGAACACATTATATGCTTATCTTAACTATATAAAATGTTTATAAAATTGTTTTGAGCAAAATTCTAGTTTGTTTAGACTTTAGATAGATTACTTTGTGTTCAGTACTGTTTGATTTGACTTGTTTAGTATAGAAAAATCATTCCTTTGCATTTTCATGCATTCATGTATATTTTGATTATTTGAATGTGAATTTGGTGCTATGATTTTATGTGTAGATTTTGGTGCTAGTGGTGATTGTGATTGTGAGGATTGTTGCTACTCTCCCAACTACCAAGGCAAGTGGTGCTTCATGTATTTTGTCCTATTATTTTGACTATGCACTAGTGATATTTTGAATAGGGCTTGCATTGATTTTTTCTAAGTATATGTATTATGCTATGCCTTGGGAAATCCTAGTAGTTGTAGTCTTGGTAGAATTTTCTCTAAGTTAAGAAACTTGTTATGTATCATGCTTATCCTAGCTAGTAGCAAAAATGGGTGGATTATTCATGATATCAAATTTTGATAAGTCAATGACTTGTGTTTGATTAATAAAACAACTAAGTGAATGAATCACCTGGGTGGAATGGTATGATTGGTTTGTGTTGAGTGGTTACACAAGGCCCATGTCTATGGTTTAGCTTGTGTATAACACTTGTGGAAAGCCACCTAGGAACAAAGGGATTTGAGATGTTTAGTTTTGAGAAGCTTCTAGTGCAACCACATGGCATATGGGCTCTGCCTTGACCACATAGTTTGCAAGAACTTAGCCAGATGGACAGTTGGTGGTAGGGTGATATGTTGGAACACGTCAGTGGTGGTCTAAGGTAATCATTCTGAAAAGTCTCGTCTCGATGCATGTCGAGTCTTGTGGGGAAAGTGCACCACCTATCGAGAGGGTAAAACCTAAGTACTTAGCCGTGTCCGTGGCAATGGACAATTTGACCATCAGAGACATTGAAGCTATCAAGGATCTCCTCATCCCAGTTTCTAAGTTAAAACTTGTGGTTGAACAAGGGTAAAGGTTCACCAATGTCTATTGATGGTTCCTTGGGTGTTTTTGATAAACAAAAACTTAGTATTTTTGAACTAATAAGAAAAACCTATTTCGAGCAAAGCAAGCCTAAGCTACACTTAGCCAAATTCATATAGAAGTTAGATACTACTACTCTTCCATGGTATCACTTGCCAATACAATTCCAAATGTATTGATGCACTATGGCTATAACTTATGATGTTGCAGGTTACTCTGATGGAGATTAGGGTTGTGAGTCTACACTCAACATGCTTGCATGTGGCACATGAAGATGAAGACTATATAGTTATTTACTTTATGTTATGAACTCTTGTACTAGCCTTGGGATATTGAGTTGTAAAGACTATGTTTATCTCTAGAATGACGATGTAATAAAGACCTTTGTATCTGTGTACTTCATCTTAAACTATGGATGCTAGCATTTGATCCTGGGACTAGCATTGCAATCACAGGGCCTTTACTTTTTAAATGTGGGGTCTTACAGATGGTATCAGAGCACTGTGTTTCCTATAGGATTATGACCCTAAGTTGGACTAAGGAAACCACTAGGAAAAAAGTGCAACTCTTTGCAAAATTCCACACTTGTCTTTTCCTTCTCGTAAACCTCTTCTAATCTCCTTTCTCATCTCTATTTGTAGATGGCCACCATCAACGAAGCCCTCAAGAAGGGACCACTCATGACCATGACTTTGGAATGTGAGACGGAGTTTCCTAGAGCACTCAAAAAACTTATGGTTAGCTTAGGGATACATGGTGAGGCCGTGTACAAGGGATTTCCAGTGATGGATGAAGGAGAAGAATATTGGTGGGTGCAACTCCACTTGTACAAAAACAAGGGATACAACCATAAAGAGTCGGGATTCTGCATGGTCACCAACTCAGAAATGTATACAACATTCTTTGACTCTGGAATAAATGCATCTTGGAATGCTATCAAGGATCTTGGTGAAAGACTCAAGTGTAGAATGCTCAACACTCAAAATGACCTTAGTGAGGAGAATAAGTATACCCAAGACTTAGAGTTCGCCATAAAACGTCTAAGGGAAGATATCATAGACTTATCATATGAGTGAGTATTGGGACGTATTCCAATAGTTGGACCACCACACTTGTCGTTTTCTCGCAAAAAATTGTCTTAGTTATGTTTGAACCTTAGTGCTTGTGGTAGATTTTTGTATGCCATGACTTGTATGTTTTTGTTGATGAATGTATGCTTTTGGATTTTGTTTCACTATCTTGTGTTTCTCTCTACTTGTATTGTTTCTAATTTTTCTCTATCTTATGCAATAGATGCCTAGCCTTGTTATCAGCACTTACGAGGAGTTCGAGGGAACTCGTTTTGTTTCTCTTCTTGTGGAGCTCACTAGTGTGCTCAACCTCCCACTCCCTAGTATTAAGGCACTTCAGCTCACCAAGTTCGAGAGGAAGGATCTTTGGGGCTTTAGAGTATCGCAGCCTGGACGCCAGACGGAGCCACCCATGGAGGAGATTACCTTCAAGCTGATGCATGATGACAAGGAGAAGGGACTTGACGTAGTCATGCAGGAGATACTTGGACGCCTCTACGGACGACACTCCACCAAGCTCAGGGGACTCTACTTTCACCCGTTCGGGAGACGTGAGGAGCAGGGTGAGGCTGTAGTGTATGATGACGCTACTAGAGAGACGATTGAGCCTATACGTCTCTACCTCCCGGACCTAGAGAGTCTCCTTAGACAGCTCGACACAGATAGGACCAACGTCATACTTAGCAATGACGAGCTTCAGGTTCAGTTGAGGGAGAAGGACAAGCTCTTCGCGGAGCAAGACGAGATCGTCAAGGAGATGGAGGCCAGATTCGAGAGTCAGGACAAGAAGTTCAAGAATTAGGAGAAGAGAGTTCAGGACATAAACAAGAAGATCAAGGACATGAGAGCCGAGATAGAGGCCAAGGACTTTGAGCTACAAACCCAGCAGGGAGTGATAGAGAGGCTGCGCTCGCAAAAGAGATCCCTCCGGGCGAAGGTCGATGCCTTGACCACTAGCATGGAGGAATACAAGACAACAATGAAGGCAGCCGGACTTACTCTTGTGGACGTGGAGGTCGAAATGGAGGAGTAGTGTTGACTACTCGACTATCTATTTATCTATCATCCATTTATTTTATCGAGTCGCAATGATCATCCGACATATGGATGGCTTGCTAGTGTGTTTACTTTTCCAAAACTTGTTGTTTATGTTGTTCAAACTCTAAGTTTATGTTGTGTTTGATTTATGTGATTGTTGCTATGTGATGAATTGTGCATGTTAGCATCTATGGGTTATATGTCATTACTTATCCTTATTGAAACCACACATGCCTCCCCGTCGTGCCAATCCCAACCAAAATAACAACAACAATAACGTCAATCCCGAGATACAGCGGCTGACGACAGCTCAAACTCAACTGATGCAGATAATGACCCAGTTCATGGCAAATCAAAATCAGAACCAGAACAACAACAATAACAATAACAACAACAACAACCAAAACAACCCGCCAACCTTTGACATGCTTACAAGGTTTTTGAGGTTGAGGCCAGCCAAGTTCTCGGGAACCACTGATCTAATGGTAGCCAATGACTGGTTACGCTCTATGAACAAGGACTTAGTCACTGTGGGCTGCACCGATGAGGAAAAGGTCAGATTCGCAGCATATCTGCTTGAAGGACCAGCAGCAACATTGTGGGACAACTTCCAAATCACCACTCCCCTTGAAGATGTGACTTGGGACATATTTGAAGATGGTTTCCGCACTGCCCACATCTCATTAGGGGTGATGAATTTGAAGAAGAAGGAGTACCACAATCTGAAGCAGCGCCACCGTAGTGTGGCAGAATACATTGAGGAGTTCAATAATCTGGCGTGCTATGCACCGGATTAGGTTGATAATGATGCCAAGAGGAAGGAGAAATACCTCGAGGGAGTGAATGATGAGATGAACCTGCAGCTATCTGTTGCCTATGTCCCAACATATCAATCACTATGTGACAAGGCCACCATCTTGGAAAGCAAGATGAAGTAGGTTGAGAACAGGAAGAGGAAGCATCACTTTGACAAGCACAACTCGGGATCGTCTCACAAGCGTTCCCACAGTGATGATAGTGGAGTTTCTGGGTCCCACAAGCATGGGAAGTATAACAGCCACCACAACAGTAACCGTCACCATGACAATAAGCACCACCGCAGCCATGACAATGATAGATATAATAATCACAAGAGTGGACACAAGAGCCACCATAGTGGGAATGGCAATGGAAGTCAGCCTGCAAAAAGAGACATCAGTCAGGTTGAGTTCTTCAAATGCAAGAAAACAGGGCACTATGCAAATGAATGCCCAGAAAAGAAAGTTGAAGGAGCCAACAAGACCAACCATTTTCAAAAGGGACAAGTGAACCACATCAGTGTGGAAGATATCTATGAGGAATCTGATGTTGTGGCTGGTAAGTTCAAGTTTAATTCTTTTCTAGCACTTGTTCTTTTTGATACCGGCGCATCGCATTCATTCATATCAAGAGCATTTGTTGATAAAAATGGAATTCCAACTGAAACTATTGGGTGTCCTATTAAAGTAAGCTCTTGCGGTGGAGAGATGATAGTGAATTTTGGATGTCATGATCTAGTGATTTGGAAAGTATAAGTTCCAGTTAGTCTGATAATCCTAGATTCCCAAGGATTGGATGTAATTTTGGGCATGGATTGGATGACTAAGTATAATGGAGTAATAGATTGTGCCAATCGTACTGTTACACTCACAACCCCGGATAAGAAACATATTAGGTTCAAGTCTAACTTTGAATTTAAAGGGAGTAAGCTAAATTCTCTTAAGAGGGTTAGTATAGATGGTGTACCAGTTGTGAAGGAATATCCGTATGTGTATCCGGAGGAATTACCAGGAATGCCGCCAGATAGAGATGTGGAGTTTCTGATTGACCTACTGCCAGTATCTGGACCCATAGAAAAGAGACCCTACAAGATGTCAGTTGATGAGTTGAAATAAATCAAGAAACAACTTGGAGAACAATTACATAAAGGATTTATTCAACCAAGTTCTTTGTCTTGGGGTGCACCAGTTCTGTTTTTTGAGAAGAAGGATAAAATTCAAAGGTTATGCATAGATTACTATTCACTCAATGAGGTGACTATAAAGAACAAGTACCCTTTTCCTAGAATAAATGATCTATTTGATCAGCTAGAAGGAGCCCGTGTGTTCTCAAATATTGATCTCCGATCAGGCTACTTTCAACTAAATATTAGAGAGCAAGACATAACTAAGGCTGCTTTTACCACTAGGTATGGATTGTTTGAGTATACTGTGATGCCATTTGGATTGAAAAATGCACCAGCTTATTTCATGAACATGATGAACAAAGTGTTCATGGAGTTTCTTGAGAAGTTTGTTGTCATATTCATCAATGACATTTTGATCTATTCCAAGAGCAAAGAAGAGCACGAAGAACATTTGCATTTGATACTTGAGAAGCTCATGGAGCACAAGTTGTATGCCAAGTTCAGTAAGTGTGAATTCTGGTCGAATGAAGTTGGATTTCTCAAACATATTGTGTCAGGAGATGGTATAGCTACCGAAACCACAAAGCTGTCAGCTGTAACTGAGTGGGAATCTCCCAAGTCAATTATAGAAGTTCGTAGTTTCCTAGGCTTGGCAGGATACTATAGAAGGTTCATTGAGAATTTCTCACAGGTAGCTAAGAAAATGAAGGAGTTACTTAAGAAAGATAGTTTGATTGGACTGAAGGATGTGAAATCAGTTTCCAAGAATTGAAGATGAGACTTGTACCAGCACCAGTCTTATGTCTGCCAGATTTGGAGAAGGATTTCCAAGTCTATTGTGATGCATCTCACCAAGGATTAGGTGGAGTTTTGATGCAAGAAGGGAAAGTTGTGGCTTATGCCTCTAGACAACTCAAAACTCATGAAGTGAATTATCCTACTCATGATTTGGAGTTAGCCTCTGTTGTCCATGCACTCAAAACATGGAGACACTATCTTTTGGGAAAGCGTTGTGAAGTATTCACGGATCACAAGAGTTTGAAATATATCTTCACTCAGAAAGAACTCAATATGAGACAAAAAAGATGGCTAGAGCTCATCAAGGACTATGACTTGAGTTTGCAATACCATCCCGGTAAAGAATATGTTGTAGCAGATACTTTAAGCCGTAAGGTTTATGTGAATGGCATTACTAAAGGAGAATTGCCAGATGATCTATGTTCCCAATTCAAAGATCTCAGATTAGAGATAGTGCCTGAGGGATACCTCATTGCGGTGACCCAGCATACCACTGCATGATGTAGTACACTATAGTCGTTGACATAACACCAATGAAACACCGTTCACTAGTATTACATCCCTCAGAGTAGTACAACAGAAACATAGCAGGTCCAAGACATGACTATAGGTTACAACTCAACTCTTTACACAAAATCCAGAGAACACTCTAGGTTAAAGAGAGAGGAAGAAACTTCTTATGAAGAAGAATCAAGAATAAATAACTCGTAGATACCATACTTATAAAACTAGTAGCTAAACTCCTGGCTTGCATTACTGCTATTGCAATACTCTACAGAAGTAGGTTCTATGGTTATAAATTCCATTCTTATCTAGACTGCAACTTCCTCTTCTCTTGAGTTGATGTATATGTTGAATTTCTTGACTTCCTTGAAGAGCTCTAGAATACTAGATGTAGACATCGTCTATACTGGCTTTAGAATCTAGAAAGGGTTAAGAAGATACTTTGAGTACGAGCGTACTCAGCAAGTCCACTAGAAAAGTTGTGTTTGATGCACTATAGCTACATCCACAGACCATAGGTCATAGGCAATGCAGGTTTTCATAAACATTTCTTCAAAGGTTGCTTTTATTCTGAAAATCTATGTCCGTCAGCCTTCACGGGTTTACTAGAACCTTCATGGGGTTCCTTTCCTGCCGCGTTCGCATCTCCTTCCCGGAACAGGGAGTAACAAGTTATAGTTCTTACACTCTGCAGAGGTGCGTCACTTTACCCATGAGAGATCTTAGCTTTGTTGCACATCCGAATTGCAGGTTCGTTCACACTTCCTTGGTGTGGGGCCCATACTAAGATCCAAGCCAATCACTGCCTTCTTCGCGACCCCGCATGTCTCTTTGGTGTACGCCAGCCCACCTATTGAATTACGGCAATGGCAGTATAGACCATTCAGATGCCGGAACTATCACGGGACGTTGAGGGCTCCCACCCATATGCTGCATATCCTCTACGAATTACCATAAATAATATGCACGCTACGAGTGATAACAGCCACGACCCGCACATACAGTTCCATGCGAGAGGGAAAAGATACAGCTGACTTCTCCGTCCCATTCCAAATCTCATGGTCAACGCGTAATATATGGCGCAAGAATCACTAGCGACATTGTTTGTTAAGTCCTAGATAATATGTTCCTTCACCACTGGAACTCTTATAGTAGGTTGTTACCTCATGGTAAATAACCTATAATCACATTATTATGAAAATAGTGTTTTCTGACCTTTTTCAAATGCAGGCGATGAAAACACTGGATTTGTAAAATACTTTACAGAAAATAATCAAACAACATGAGCAAGTGTGAACTCGCCTTTTGTGATTGCAAGATTATGCACTCACGGTCTTCAAGACAATATAAAATATCCAATAGTGGAAATCTGTATCATTGGTCCGGTAAGGACTAATGTTTAAAGAAGCAAGATGCTTTTATGCATAAGTAATGTAATGCAAATTGATAAACGCGAATCCCGAGGATAACGTTGATCTAGGGTTTGGATACTAGAAAGGGTTTCTTTGGAATGTGTTGCCCTTTTAGATTAAGTTTCATACATGTGTTTCTTATTAAGGCTTGTGAGTGTGTGGAATACAACATGTATTTATACAACAATAAAATACATAGTATGGAATGCTACTCAAGATTGCTTACATCTTAATTGTTTATCTTCAAGTTTTACTTTACAAGTAATGTCACTTATAAAGAATTTAAGTATGAACAATCTTATTATACAAATAAAGTATAGAGTAAAGTGATTGTGATAAGTTGTTATTTGTTTTTCTTGAAGTGGCAAAATGAACAACTTTCGCAGAAAATCTTACTCAACTAAGTAGAAACATTTAAGCCTTTAAGTTAAATTTATGAGGTGTTCTCTCTAGTTATAGTCTTTAAGTCAGAAGGAATTGCCTTTACTGGAATAATGATATTAGTAGTATTTGAGACTTATCTATCTTGGTTCTTAACTGGGTTGGTTTGGTATTAAGATGCTTTACAATTTAATTATAAACGACCAAAGTTAACTATAAAGTATATAATAAAGTTTTTAGCATTCTACTTAAAGCTTGGTAACTATAAGTAACTTTAAGAATGTAGATAGACTTAGGGTGTATTACTTATGATACTTGTATCTTGTTCACTTTATATTGTTTCTTTAAGGTTACCCAAGAATGGCATTACTTCCATTGGTGTAGTGATTTCTTTACATGATAATGGTATAATGGAATTTACCTTCCTATAAGGGTGTGGTTATGATTTATAATTAAGTAAACAATATTATTTTCTACTTATAAACTTACTATAGTGTTTTGATTTGCTTATAATCCTATGGTTATAGTAAAGGAATGGTTTTTATTTTATTATAATTAATACTGGAGATTTTAGATTGAATAAGGATTCTTCTATAAAATAATCTACATTAATGGTTGAAAGGTAATTTAATAAAATTGTATTAAAAATGTTTTGAAGCATTTTAACTTCATATTATCCATATTTAAGACTAATAATATTTATTAGACTTAATTAGATAAGTTTTAGAATTATATACAAGTTTTATTTACCTTAATATGAATTATTAATTAAGGAAATAGGTTTAAGTTCAAGTTATAAAAGTGTTTAACCTTTTATTTCAATCAAACGTGGAATATTACATTTTAACATGTAGGTATTATTTTTGTGATCATTTTGGTATATTACATTTATTTTTGTGATTTATAAATAATAAGATATGATTTTAATAAGGTTTATTACTTTAAAAATACTTAATAAATAATAAATATTTAATTAAGTATTTTAATAATGTATAATTATAGTCTTAATTATCAAAGTTATTTTTCTTATTATTCTAATTCTTTTTTTCTAAGATTTTTAGTATTTTATTTATATTTTTAAAATTTACCATTATTAAAATATTAATTATCAAAGTTTTATTACTTATAAAACCTTTATTAAATAATATTGATTTAAATAATCACCATAATAATATTTGATAATAGTTTTGAGTTGTAGATTTTATTTTTCTGAAAATTTTCATATATTATATGTATTTTTCTGATTTATAAAACAAAAGATATTCAATTTACAAGATTTAATCATTTTATTTAATTTTTGTAATATTTGAAATTTGAATTCATATTGTTTTAATTATTTTCTAAACATGCACAGACTTTTTATACCGCAACTATAACTAGCCACAAACACTGACCCCTGGGCCCTAGGCCACGCCATCTACCACATGGGCAAAGACTAGTCAACAGGGTGGACTAGGTCAAGGATGACGCCAGCAAGACGTCATCATGACGTCACACAGACTCTCACCCTCAGATCAAAGTTCGATCGATCAATCCCAAACGCGCGCGCGGCTACGGTGGTGTTGGTTGGAATGAGAACGACGCGAGGAACCTAGCTGTGGTGGCGCCGCCAAGAAATGGTCACCGGCTACGGTGGCTCGATTCAGGAAGCAAACGAGGCAAAGGAAGACGTCGGCGTATTCAGTATATCACTCGGAATGCAGGGAAGTGGTCGTAGAGGCGAGGTGCAGCTGGAAACGGTGGCGATTGACATCGGCGACGGCGTCGGTGTTGAGGAAGATGGCCAAAATCCTACGGCTAGGGATCACCCCGACCAGCGCTCCTTGGGGTAAACGACGAAGTCGAGTGTCGCGGTCATCATGGTGGTTTCAGAATGGCTAGGGGAGCTCGGAAACGATGACGACGGGCGGCTCCGGCGAGCTCGGTTTTCAGTGGATAAGGGAAAATGAGAGAGAAAGGGATTAGAGTTTGTTCTCAGCGCAGGAAGGGATTTTGTAGATGATGTTTAGGACGGTAGAGTGTATCTCTTCGCATCGAGCATCACGGCAACGACGGACGGCTCCGGCGACGCCACGCAACTGCTTCGCCGGCGTGCTGGCTAGCGAGAGGAAGAAGAAAAGAGAAAAACAGGGGCGAAGCGGTATGGGCCGATGAGTTGGGCCAGTTGGGATGGGATTAGCTGCGTGCGGCGACGAATAATCCAGAGAGGAGATGGGCCATGGGCCATATGCTGTTCATTCTGTTTTTTCCTGATTCTATTTCTTTTTCCTTTTCTGTTTTGTTTTTAAATTTAAACAATTACTTTGATTCATCTTTCTAGAATTTTATTTGCTAAATACTTGTAGCAACAATACTTTATTAAAAATCTATTTGTGAACTTTTATTATATATTGTTTAGGGTTTCTTTATTTTCTTTATATAGATACTTTTTTATTATTATTTGTGAGAGCATTTAATATGAATTTAATTAGACATAAATTCATAAACTTATTATAGAATGTATTACTACTTATTAATGGGTTAAAGTTTGAATTGAAACTGCTTTACCATAAGTTCTTAGAAGATTTAATATTCACAAGTTTATTTTATTGATGTGAATAAAGATTAATGGTTAATCACATTGTCTTTATGATTGTGATATTAATAATAACACTAATTAAAGTACAATAGTGGGATTGTTTTTCTAGGCTAACTTATGAGAAACAATTGATAAAGATAGTTCCATAAGCACCTATGATAATGATGGTTGAGAATTTCCAAGGTGTGTTGAAATGATTAATATAGGAAATTATTCCTATCAACCATTGTGGAAACAAGATGATAGCTCAACCATAGAAAGTGGATATTAAGTTTGGTCTTAGATTTAGGGTTTAGTGCTTAATAAGTATTCATATATTCCATATTCATAATTCTAAACTTCTGATTAAGGAATTCCTTTCCTAGATATATTACCTCTCTATATCCATCATCATGTGTTAACATGATGAGCTTTACCTCACAATAATATTCTTATACACCTTTTATTCTTCTAAAGCTATTTATAAATCCAATGAGCTTAACACTAAAGCTTTCATAATATTCTCATATATTATACTTGGCTATAACAACTATTCTACTATTAACAATCTCTAACCCAACAAGTGGTTACATCTAACTCCATTTATACCCTTCCTAAATCATCCTTCACTAATATCTATTCAATAGATGTATACATCAAATTCTACTCTCATTAAGTGTTTAGTATTTCCCAAGAGGGAAATACTATTTCTATAATCCAATGTTGCTCTAACATCATTGTTCTCCTACTATCTTGTCTCTACTCGACTCCAATATATAACATTCCAACCTAACATTATATTAATTTAACATGTACTGACAAATCTAGGATAATGTATCTATATTATGGTTCAATCATGTTTTATCCACTATTGTCACTTATACATGGTACAAGCATTCAATATTGGTGAATAAGGCATGATCATTAGAATCCTTTAGGGTTTAGGTTTCCAATTGGCTAATCAAGGCTTCATCAATACAACACTACAGTTGTATTGAAATTATCTTCTATCTAGCTCTATTGGATTACGAGATATGATTCATTGATTATACCTACTTGATCCAATATGACTACTCCTGGTAACTACCTTCAGAATTCATCCTTGTAATCTTCTTTGTTACCATATTTATTTGATTCCTTCAATCACTCCCATCCTATAGATGATATCTAACACTAGCATTACCATTTACCTCTTCTTACTTCTTTATTTATAAACCTTAAGTGAATACTATAATAAGGACAAGAGTTGATAGGTCAAGAATTGATAGGTTAAGAATTGGTGAATCAATAGTTGATTACTCAACATTGATGAACAACAAATATAAAGATAGGATTCAATAGAGATGATAAGGATTGATATGGAAAGGAAGATATACGGTGAATGATCTTTGACTTGGTTTCTTTCCTACTCAACCTCACTAAGAGTTAAAGTTTGGTACTTCCATGATACTCATGGTATAAGTAGATGAGATTAAGATATAGTTGTTACATTTTTTATTATTTGGGTTATATTTATAATTTAGTATTCATGAGTGATTATAATGAATATTATGATATGATCACCTAAGGATCAAATATAAATCATTAAGTAATGTAGTAGGGTTTAATTTTATTATATTTGATCTACCCTTAGATCAAATCATGTTTACCCAAAATAAAGTTTTAGCAAAGGTCATATTGAAACTTATCGCAGTTAACTTGATGATCTGATTCAATTCCATCAAGTTAAGAGAATCTTCAATCACTTTGACAAGTTTTTATTTAAAAGCGTGAAAATTATTCAGATTTTCTATGCATGAATGCAACGCACACATCTGTGTTCAGCTTATTTCTAAGCTCTAATGTTGGGATGTTACACTCATGTCATTGGATGTTCAACCAATATTGTTGGACAAGATCAAAGAAGCCCAAAAGTTGGACAAGGAAATAGAGGAAATTAAGAGTAAAATTAGTAAAGGAAAGGCTAAAGGATTCCACGAAGATGAACAAGGTACTTTGTGGTATGGAAAGCGTACCTGCATTCCGCAAGATCCGAAATTCCGGAAATTGATTCTGCAAGAAGCACACAATTCACCATATTCCATTCATCCAGGTAACACCAAAATGTACATGGATGTGAAGGAAAGATTTTGGTCGAACAATCTCAAGAAAGATATCGCAGAGCATATTTCCTTGTGTGATGTGGGTAGCCGAGTGAAAGCGGAACATCAGAAACCGGCAGGATTGTTACAACCAGTACCTATTCCTAATTGGAAGTGGGATAAAATTGGTATGGACTTTATCACCAGATTGCCAAGGACTAGATCTGGATATGACTCCATATGGGTGGTTGTGGATCGCCTAACTAAATTGGCTCATTTCATACCCGTGAAGACTACCTATACAAGTGCTAAGTTAGCCAAGATCTATATGAACACGATTGTATGTCTACATGGAGTACCTAAGAGTATTGTGTCTGATAGAGGAACTAGGTTCACTTTACATTTTTGGTGACAACTGCATGAATCATTGGGAACAAGATTAGAGTTTAGTACAGCTTTTCACCCCCAGACTGTTGGACAGACAAAAAGGACCAATCAGATTTTGGAGGATATGTTGAGGGAATGTGCCCTAGACTATGGTGCTAGTTGGGATGAAAGTCTGCCTTACACAGAATTCTCTTACAATAGTAGCTATCAAGCAAGAATTGAGATGTCACCGTTTGAATTTCTTTATGGAAGGAAGTGTACTATGTCATTGCTATGGAGTGGTGTAGGAGAAAGAAATTTGTTCGAACCAGAACTGATTAAGGAAGCTGAAGAGAAAGTAAAATTGGTAAAGGACAGATTGAAGATAGCCCAGTCCTGGCAAAAGAGCTACACAGATCCAAAGCGTAGAGAAGTCACCTATGAAGTAGGTGATAGAGCTTATCTTAGAGTCTCACCACTTCGTGGTGTGAAGAGATTTGTAGTCAAAGGAAAATTGGCACCAAGGTATGTTGGACCATTCAAGATTTTGAGCCGCAAAGGAGAAGTGTCTTATGAGATTGAATTACCTGAATCACTGTCAGCAGTTCACAATGTGTTTCATGTAAGTCAGTTGAAGAAGTGTCATCCGGAGATGGAAGAGACTTCATTGAAGGACACTATACCTTTCGAAGAAGTACAGTTGGAGAGTGATCTCACTTATGAAGAGAAGCCTATCAAGATTCTTGAGACTGCAGAAAGAGTTACTCGTACCAAGACTATCAAATACTGCAAAGTTCAGTGGAACCATCATACCAAAGAAGAAGCAACTTGGGAAAGAGAAGATGATCTTCAGAAAGACCACCCTCACATATTTGCTAGCCAATCCGAATCTCAAGGGCGAGATTCATCTTAAGGGGGTTAGATTTGTAACATCCCAAAAATTCATGAATTGTACAAGCAGGCATTGCATTCATATCATCATTGCATCTAGAGCTTGCACAAAAACTTTCAATGTTTGAAACAAAATAAAACCATATTTATGCCCATTTTATTATTCATATGAGGGATGGTTTTATTTTTATTTTCATAGGACCAAAGTGTTTTGAGTGGACAAGTGTGTTTGTCACACTTTTTGAGTTCAAGTTTCACAGTCCAAAAATCCAGAAAAGATTTGAATTCAAAAAAGTTTGAAAAGGGTTTCAAATTCATTCCTGAAAATCAAAACAGAAAAATAAAAGGACAAAGAAAAAAATAAAACAGGGCACCACCTATTCGGCCTAGCGCCAGAACCAGCCCAAAAGCCCACCCGGGCCATTCCACCTATGCTCCCTCTCTCACGCACGCAAACCCTACCCCGCACCCGCTGACCAGTGGCCCCAATGCCATGTCGTCATCGTCTTCCCCCAAATCTTGCGCGATGACCACGTCATCGCCACCTGTTACCTCACTGATTCAATTCGAATCAATTCCATTGATTCTGGCAGTAATTGTCGCCCCCGACGCCTACTACTTAACCCCCACCACTCCATGGTCGTTTCCCCTCAACCCACATCGCGAGAGCGCCCAGGCTGCCAGCATTTGAGCTCGAACAGCCGCTGCCCGACGAACTACGGTGAACCATTCCGGTGAGTATGGTGCTTGCCCCTGCCCCTCGTTCATACAATGATGATTCTCTGGCCCTTGCACTCCTCCCCCTAGGTCGCCGCCTCTGTCAAGCACTGTGAGTATTCGACGCCATCCGCAACTTCGACGAGTAATTCCGCCTAGGTTCACAAACCCCTTGGCCTCTGTTTCAAACCAACTCGTGTTCCTTGTTCTTGTGCATGCACTGATGCCATTGGTTTGTTCTAGGGTGAGCCAGGTCGTCGCCTCCGTCGCCGTTCGCAAAAGCTTGACTCTTACCGCAATTCTGACGAGCTTTCACGCCCATAGCAGCCGCCCCTGTCCAAACCAAGGCCATGTTGAGCATCCTCGCAGCTGTGCGATGCTGGTAAGCTACTCCACCACCCCTAGCCCCCTCTAGATTCGCCGGAGCGCCACCGGCAGTGCCGTCGCCGCCAAAGTAGCCACGCGCGACGCCCATCCTTGGTCGCTTGAGCTAGGGCCATAGGATCTAGATCGGACGCCGTAGATGGAATCACTTAACGAACCGGTATTGCCAGATCTGGGACACAGGATCCAACTCAGATCTAGCGGTCCACGCGCATGATCCGCGCGAAGCGGTACGGGCCAATCAGACACGTCCACTTGTCTGCGTTTTTGTTTTAAAATCTGTTTTGAATCTATTAGATATTTAAACTTGTAAAATGCATAACTTTAATTATGTTTGGCCAAATTTTGCAAATAATATATCAATGTATTCAGAAAATTGAGCCCTACATTACTGTGTGATTTAATTTGTATTTTTCTTCTAGAAAAATAGGATTATTTTTAGAACACATTATATGCTTATTTTAACTATATAAAATGTTTATAAATTTTTTTTGAGGCAAATTTGAGTTTGTTTAGACTTTAGATAGATTAATTTGTGTTCAGTACTGTTTGATTTGACTTTCTTAGTATAGAAAAATCATTCTGTTGCATTTGCATGCATTCATGTATATTTTTGTTTGATTATTTGAATGTGAATTTGGTGCTATGATTTTATGTGTAGATTTTTGTGCTAGTGGTGATTGTGATTCTGAGGACTGTTGCTACTCTCCCAAATACCAAGGCAAGTGGTGCTTCATGTATTTTGTCCTATTATTTTGACTATGCACTAGTGATATTTTGAATAGGGCTTGCATGGAATTTTCCTAAGTATATATACTATGCTATGCCTTGGGAAATCCTAGTAGTTGTAGTCTTGGTAGAATTTTCTCTAAGTTAAGAAACTTTTTATGTATCATGCTTAGCCTAGCTAGTACCAAAAAAGGATGGATTATTCATGCTATCAAATTTTGCTAAGTTAATGACTTGTGTTTTTGATTAATAAAACAACTAAGTGAATGAATCACCTGGGTGGAATGGTATGATTGGTTTGTGATGAGTAGTTACACAAGGACCATGTATATGGTTTACCTTGTGTATCACACTTGTGGAAAGCCACCCAGGAAGAAATGGATTTGAGATGTTTTGTGTTGAGAAGCTTCTAGTGCAACCACATGGCATATGGGCTTTGCCTTGACCACACAGGTTGCAAGAACTTAGCCAGATGGACAGTTGGTGGTAGGGTGATAGGTTGGAACACGTACATGATGGTCTAAGGGAATGCTTCCTAAAGGTCTCGTCTCGATGCATGTCGAGTCTTGTGGGGAAAGTGCACCACCTCTCAAGAGGGTAAAACCTAAGTACTTAGCCGTGTCCCTGGCAACGGACAATTTGAGCATTAGAGACATTGAAGCTATCAAGGATCTCCTCGTCCCAATTTCTAAGTTAAAACTTGTGGTTGAACAAGGGTAAAGGTTCGCCAAGTTCTATTGGTGGTTCCTTGGGTGTTTTTTATAAACAAAAACTTAGTGTTTTTCAACTGATAAGAAAAACCTATTTTGAGCAAAGCAAGCCTAATATACACTTAGCAAAATTCATATAGAAGTTAGATACTACTACTCTACCATGGTATCACTTGCCAATAAAATTCCAAATGTATTGACCCACTATGGCTGTAACTTATGATGTTGCAGGTTACTCTGATGGAGATTAGGGTTGTGAGTCTACACTCAACATGCTTGCCTGTGGAACAAGAAGATGAAGACTATATAGTTATTTACTTTATGTTATGAACTCTTGTACTAGCCTTGGGCTATTGAGTTGTAAAGACTATGTTTATCTCTGGAATGACGATGTAATAAAGAACTTTGTATCTGTGTACTTCATCTTAAACAATGGATGCTAGCATTTGATCTAGGGACTAGCATTGCAATCACAGGGTCCTTTACCTTTAAAAGGTGGGGTCTTACAAAAACCCTACTCCTGCTTGTCTGTTCTTGATTACGGCGGAACCGAAGGTTACAGGGGGTGCCGAGATGCAATTTGGCGTGAGGTGTGTGTATGAGTTGGATGATCCTCCTTTTTGTGCCCTCCTGGCCCTTATATAGATAGGCCAGGTCTCGGGGGTAGGTCGATTCGTTTATAGGTTAGGGTTGAACCCTTTAAAATTATATCTACATCTAGTCGTGTCCTTCATGGAGTCGAACTTGTAATGGGCTTGGGCCACCCGAAAACTTCTTGGGTAGCATGTCTTCATGTGGGCCTTCCCTGGGCTGGACCGGGTATACCAATGTGAGGAACCCGTAGGGTATATCCATGTCAGTAGCCCCCAAGTGTTCAGTCGAATCGTAGATTCGACAGGAGACGATATAATCCTTCGGGTGATTCTCATTTGAATCTGTATTTATGAATAAGCATGTCAATTAATAGGGATTGTTGATAGTGTGCCTGAATCACCCGACGGATCGGGGTCAGTTAAATGTCATTCGACAAAACAACACGATCTTCTTTAGATTCGAGTCCTCGGACTCGAACCCGGAACAATGCTGGCATGATTCGACTCAGGCCGGTAAGGTCTTATAGGAGTCAAATCCTAGTGTTTAAGCTAAGTACCCAATGCGTCCGTCGGGATTTTTCATTGTGCCTGCTGACATGGTATGTTACTAGAAGAGCGCAGTCAGGTGCGATACCAGGCCATCATATTATATCTGAAGGGCTTATCTTTGTGTCGTAGACACAGCATCCGAAGGTTTATCACCACAGAGGTGCTTCGGGTGATCAAAGAGACTGTTTCTCACTTAGCGTTAATTTGGGAAAAGTAGCCAAAAATATTTTTATCATACTTCATCCGAAGGATCTCATCCGAATAGTTCATAGGGTGCGCAACCAGAGCTCCCTATTGGAGTATCCCCCGAGTGTCTATTCGAGTCGTAGACTCGAGCGGAGACTTTAGTTCATTCATTTGCGGATGCTTCGATTTCTGTCCAAAGGACGCATTTTTTGAAGCGCGACCAGCGCTCCCTATGTGAGTAGCCCCCGAGTCCGTAGTGGAGTCACAGACTCGACATAGGACTAGAAGTTCTCTTCGAGGTGCTGTTACCATTGTAATTTCCTAGGTGCGGGGCCAGCGCTCCTGATAGGAGTAGCCTCCGAGTAGTTGGTTGAGTCGTAGACTCGAGTAAGTACTTTATGTTTAGTCGAAATCTTTGAGCCATTGCTGGATTTGCTTTGATGACATCATTGTTGATTATTGGTGAGCTCAACAGTCTGCGGCAGCAGAGATGATGCGACGGGGAAATCATGGGTCCCACTGCCTGACCCAAATTTGACTAGTCACGCGTAATCATGGCGAAAATTACGGCGTCTCCTCGATTCCGTGCATAGTGGGCAACATGCTTGCGATGTTTCAGGTTGGTGTTGACGTGTGGACGGTGATATCTAGGGCACGCGTTAGGGCTTCTACATCGACGGCTCAGCTTCGTCATCCACATCCTTTTATACCGTGGGAAAACAGAGGATTTTTACCCCATTTTCATTTGCTTCCACCATTTCTACCATTTCCTAATCCCTCGCTTGCACTGTGCACTGGACCTCCTCCATGTGTTTCCTTTCTCCTTTCTTTGTTTGCATCGCCCCACGCGCCGCTCCTCGATGGGCAAGTCGAAGAAGAGCTTGTTCGCTGCAGCGGGCTCGAGCGCTGCCAGCGCCTCTAAGAAGGGCGCTGCTCCCAGCCACACCACCAATGGTGGATGGCGGCGTATAGAGATGCGGGAGGTGGATTTTCTCAAGTTGCGCGAGTCCGGCTTGATCTCCAAATACAAGGGAGACGCCATTCTTCCTCATCAGGAGGTAATTCAGTGCCCACTCGAAGGATTTCGGGTTATGTTCTTTGCGTTTGTCATTCACGGTCTCTCATTGCACGCCCACGAATTTCTTCGTGGGCTCCTTTTTCTCTATGGGCTTCAGCTTCACCATTTGTCGCCCAACTCTCTTCTCCATATCGCATGCTTCATTACTCTTTGCGAGTGCTGGCTCGGTATCGAGCCTCACTTTGGCCTCTTCCGAGGACTCTACTCTGTGAAGAGGCAATCTAGCACCGGTGGTGTTTATCCACTGGGAGGGTGCGGGATTTCCATCCGCCCCTCTTATCATCTTTGTGAGTCCGTCCATCAATGGTGGAGAAAGTGGTTCTACATCCGCGATATCAAGCTATACGGTCAGCATTACGGGCTCGCTCCCTTCGACTCCACTCAGAAGATCACCCGAAAACGCTCATGGTCCAATGACATCTTGGATGGTGAGTTGGAGGAGGTGGAGAATCTCTACAAGCGGCTGGAGGCCCTTTAGCTGGTTCCAGGCAAAGAGGTCAACTGTGTTGATATAATTCGCACCTTCCTCAAGCGTCGAGTGAAGCCGCTCCAAGCGAGGGCACACCCAATGTTTTTGTATGTTGGCTCCAGCGAACCGAGAACGGTTTTGCCAGAGGAGATGTCTTCGGCTGACCTTGATAGGCGCTTCGGCCTCTGCTGAAGCATAAGGATGAAGAGATTCCTCTGGGGAAGTCTCTGACTCCCCCTTCAATGCCAAGAAAGCAGTTCCTCGGGTGAAACATGTAGTTGCATGTAATGCTTTTGGAGTGCTTGTTGTTTGTTATTGTTAACTCATTTTGCCTTTTGTCTTCAACTTGCAGGGCTATAAGGTAGCGGGAATGATGACCCCTATGCCTGAAAAGTTCGAGGCTGCACCAGACGGTGGGGAAGCGGAGTCTGAGTATGAGCTCCCCCTGCATAGTCGCCTTCCACGGAAGCCACCGAGCCTAGCGAAGGGAGAACTCGAAAGAGGTCCTAGAGCGAGAATTTGGATGGGGTGACACCGCTAACACCGAAGGGCCCCTCCTTCCTTGAGCATCTTGGCGGGGATGAGGGTGCCACCTCCTCCCCTATTGTGGCCATGCGTGTTTGGGCGATGGATCCTCAGCCGCCGACCAAGATGAAAAAAAGAAGGAGAAGAAGGAGGCTCCTGTCTTCAACTTATCAGACATTCCATTGTAAGATTATGATCTTGTCTTGTTGTGTTATTGATGTGCTAAGCATTAGCTTGTTGTTGAGTTGGTTCCTTGTATATGCTAGTAGTGATCCTTCTGAAGAGTCCCTCGAAGATGAGCTCGAAGAGATGTATGCGGAATCGAAGCGTGCCTGTACATTCCCCAAGTTGGTGGACAACTCCGACGACGATAACTCGAGCTCCGCGCAGCAGGGGACTCGTGCGCTTGTTGTGTGGAAGACAAAAATAAAACCTTCAAAGTCTTCAGCTGACCACGTGATTATGCCGTTGTTTTTTGTGAGTGAGCCCTTGATCCCTTTTATTCATAAAGTCTATTGATTTTCTTGCAGCCCTTTGTCTGTGATTCCAATCACCTAATCCAGCAACATATATAATTGGAGGGCAAACTCAAGCAGCTTCGAGTCGCATAGGTTTCTTCTTGTTTGATTGTGAGTTCTCACAGAATATTTTCCTTGTATTTGACTATCTCTTCCCAATGCTGTAGATGAGAACAATGATGCCCTCTACAAGATGAACGCACTCGAAAAGAGTCTCGGCCAAGTGGAGAAGAAGGTAGAGGATGCTGCAGAGGCCCTCTAGCGTCAGCAGAAAGAGGCTGAAGACCGTGAGCAGTAGCTTGCGGCCGTCACGGCGTCGCGGGAGAAAGCCATGGCTGAAAATCTTATGGCTATTGCCAAAGCGATATCCGGTAAGCCACCTTTTTCTTCTTTTGAGTGTTTTATGATTCTAGTGCCATTCTTTGTTCCTCATACGAAAGGTTTGCTGTTTTTATTGACACATGCTTCTGGTGTTACTTTGATCGTAACGCCCTGGAGCATGGGGATCTCTTGGCGGATGCTGTTGTGGCGATCTAAGATCGTTTCACCTCTATCGTGGAGTCGTTCGATAAGGCCAAGAAGGTCCTCACCCGCTTCTACAAGGAGATCAACTCGAAGGACGTTGCCCTTGAGGACGTCGACTACCTCGCGGATGCTCTGATGGATGTGCTCCAACGAAGTACAATCGGACGCAGAAAGGGGTTGGCACTGCGATGAGGCTGGCGATGGCATCCGGCAATCAGCTAGATCTGCCGCAGGTCACGTCTAGGAAGCCAACATCGGCGGATGGCACTGAGGTAGCATTTGCTTCCTTCGCCTCCCGCTGCAAGCATTTTCGCCCTAAGCTGATCCATCTTCTGGCCAAGTACTAGGCAGTCTGGGTCCGAAGCTGCTACGGGTGCTGACGCCTAGTTCCTTCTGCCTTGTAGTGGCTTTATTTGTGTAAATATGAATGCATCTTTTGACTGTTTTCAAATGTCGTGATTTTGATGTTTGCTTGTGCACCCATAGGCTCCTTCAACTGCGGATCCATTGGTTACACCTTCTCCTGTGCTTAGCGCTTGCACATCATTGAGTGAAACGTCGTAGTTGCCATTTATGCGTGATCGCATACGAAGCTTGGAGAAGGATGTTCTTAGCATCCATGGTCATGCGAACGTTTGGAAGTCCAAGGCTGAGCGAGCCATTGCTAGGGAAGAGTTTATTCTTTGTAGGCGAGCAACTCCAATGTAATTCAACCTGATCCCCTGTCCTTTCGAATATGCCAGGCGTTTTATGTCTCCTTGGTTGTTTCATTGTGCAGTTGTAAATATTCTTTCGTAGGAAGAGAAAGAGCGTGTTGCAATTCGAATGAATTTCTTGACGCAACAAGAGCTGGAGGCCGGCATCTTCTTCTGTATGGACCGCAACCGAGCGGTTGTCCTTGCGACGATGCAAGATCGCATCAAACAGGTGCTTCAGGTGCTGATGCGGGCAAGGCCGTCACTGGTAGTGATCTGGGCCACAATGTTCTCCCTGGACTCTGCACCCTCCAGATTCTTGGGTTTTCTTGGAAAGTTTCGAGATACAAGCCACATGAAGGAGCTAGTGCGCCATCAACTAGTGGAGGGAGTGAAGGCAGCCTTGTCGCTTGTTCGGCTGCATCGCTGCGATGTCAATCTTGCGGAGATAGTAGTTGGGCCACCTCCTCCCCCGGATGGTATGGAGTGGGATATGCGTCCACACTACGCGATGGTGGCGCAATACGCTGAAGATATTGTAGATGTGTTTGAGGAGCAGATGAACATTCTGCTCTAGCATGGTTGAGTCGTGTAAATAAAAATGAGGCAATGTAAAGTCTATATATTTTCGGGTGGGCTTGTAATGCCCTTGTAAAGTTGTATGTATTGACACGTAGTGCATTGTTTGATTATAGAGTATGCATGTCCTTTTTGTTAGCCTGACATGGTCAGCTACTCAGGTTATATGTGTTGTTGTCAATTGACGAAGTCGTATGGTGAGGCATAGCCCCCGAGCATGTTTGAGCGATAAATGATATAAAGGAGAAAGATTTGGGCCAAGTAACTTAGCTTTTATTCATCATAATGTAGGAGGTACATTGTTCGGCTGAATAGCCTTATTGAAAGTAAAACACAACTAGGGGTAGAAGTGTCGCAGTTTTGCGACGTTCCAGGTATTGGAGTATTTGACACTTGTCTCGACGTCCTTGAGGCGGTAGGCGCCACCTAGGATTACTTCAGTGACGATGTAGGGTCCTTCCCAGGGTGACTCGAGCTTTAGGTGTCCTTCCTGCTTGAGTCGCAAGACTAGGTCTCCTTCGACGAAGGATATTGGGCGTAGCCGACGGCTATGGTAGTTGTGTAGACTCTACTAGTACACCGCCGAACGAGCCACGGCGATGTCACGAGCTTCGTCCAACGTGTCGACTGCGTCTTTGAGTGTGTCCGATGATTCGGCTTCACTATAGGCGATGACCCGTGGGGCCTTATAGCGTACCTCAGCAGGCAACATAGCTTCGGCTCCGTGCACCATGAAGAAGGGCGTGTAGCCGGTTGAGCTATTTTGTGTTGTGCGTAGGCTCCATAGGATGGAGGGTAGCTCATCTGCCCAGGCTCCCGCAATCCTTTCGAGTGGGCATAGAATTCAATTATTGATGCCGTTTTCGATGAGTACGTGGGCCTTTTCGACCTTCCCGTTGGTCTGCGGATGCGCCACAGAGGCGTATTGTCAACACCTGGATTTTTAGTCCCAGATGCCTGTTATGCCATACATACCAATCCCAGGATTACCATTTTTGCGAGACATAATAGATTGGATATCACATTACATCATCCATTACAAACCATACATAAGGTCTTACAACAAATAAAGGATCTCATGATCCAGTCTTAATACAATCATAGCAGCGGAATAACATAATAATAACGGTAGCATGGGCGAAGCTCCATCTTCATGGTCACAGACAATGCTGACGATGGGATGATCCTAGTTGTCATAACCTTCCTGCGGTCCATCCTCCTGATAGTCTTCTTCATAGTCTAGCCACGGGAATAGCCAGTGACAAAGCCATGAGTACTCTTTAAGTACTCGCAAACTACTACTAACAAGTGAAGTGATTTTGAGTAGGAATACTAAGCTCTAGGTTGTTTTGCAAAAATCCAAATTCAACTCTACTGAGTTCAGAAGCAAAGAAATCTAGTTGAAAGTTTTATAACACCTAAGCGGGAACTTGAGTTTCATAACACAACCCTGTTGTGGTCAAGTCAAAGTCATGATTCATTTCACAAGTCATTTTGAAAACATCTGACGACAGAACAGTATGGCCACTCAAACTTCATAACCGTGGACGCGGCTATTCGAATAGTTTGACACTCTGCAGAGGTGGTACACTTTCACCACAATATTTGATACATACGACAGGAACAATCCTGAATTCACCATACTCAGTATCCAGATAATCAATCCTAACCTTTCAATTACACGCCCTAGTATAGACACCTCTACTGTGAGTTTGGCCTCCCAACCATGACCTACTATCTTCTTGGGAACTGCATATGTGGACAATCTTCACAAGGTAGCCTCATCTCAAACCTTGGCCGCAAGGGAACCCATACTAAGGTATATAAATTTCTAGTCAAGCCCTACCCAAATTTCGGGTATTGTGGTTGTACGATAAAATTGGAATGGTATCGCATCCAGACAACCATCAGTTTTATAAAGGTCTAAGGCTCATGCCTCAACATTTTCATCATCCAAAATCATCTGGTGTTCAAGAACACATGTCAAAACATTTCATTAGAATGACTCATCATTCTAAGGTTTTCATAACCATTTTCACCAAGTATTCCCATCTAAAGTGATCAAGTTTTATGCTTAGCACTAGCATCTACAAGTGGGGGTAAACACTATTGAGGGGTGGTAAACAAATATGAATGATCTAAGTTTAATATCATGCCTCAGGATGACATCAAGAATATCTAACTTATGACACGTTTTGTGCTCTTTATGATACCTTTAAATATCTTTCTAAAATCTACAAGTCACTAAGTAAACTCCAAAAGAAAGCTTTGATAAAGAAATAAAATAACTAATCTTGCAAATAAAACTAGGATTGGGTATAATCAAATTTATCTAACCAACCATGCCTAATGCATTGCATAGGTTATCTAACTTTCATAGTTGCAAGTGTTAGCTTTCTTAGATAGCTTGGTAGGTAAGATACCTTGCAAGTTTTAGCTTGCCTTGTGTAGAGCAGTGGTTGAAGTTCTCCTCGGCTTCTTCCTCGTAGTATGCTCCTTCCTCCTCGTATCCTTGTTCGGTACTAGCGTCTATAAATAAATACGAGGTACACAATCACCAAACAATTCTTAACTACTCTATTTAGCACACAAAGGTTCACACTAGATGATCTAGCATCATCACTATTATCACAAAGATTAAAGCACTTGTCTTATTTATTTTATTTTAGAAAAGTAATTTTACTCATTGAAAAACTACTTAAGATTTAATATTATCCAATTAAAACATGCGATCATGTTGACACATGTCATCACCACATATTTCAGTACATGGGAATGTGATTTAAAGTGGTGTCACAATTTAATAAGGTTAAACCTTTTTATTTTAATTAAATAAAGTGACTATAATTGCCTATGAGGCATTCTTTTATTTCTTGACCATTATTTCTGCAAGTAAACCTAAATATTTTTATATAAAAGGTCTTGTTAAATGTGATTTTTGAGAGTTGGAGTCAACTCAAAAGCTTTTATGGTTGAATTTTGAAAAATATTTGAATGCAGAAAATCTTCTGCCTTGTTATTTTTACTATAGGTGATCTACAAATCTAAATGGTTTGAATCCAACAGGCTTGGATTAATAATTCCAGTACCTTTCTAGAAAAATTGGTTTCATGCTATTTGGTTCAGTGAATCTCCCTGGTTTGATTTTTGAATCTAGGTACAGAACTAAGTTTGAATCTAAATTAATAAACCTAAATTCGAATTATTGGGTCACGCGGGAGGTTAAATGGGCCAGCCCACGATGCACAACACATGCGGGGGAGGGTTTAAGTGAATGTCCCCACCAGTCAGTGAGACAGGGGGTGCGAAGGGGTACGGGGTGATTTGGGCCGTAGGATCAACATATAATCTAATGGCTGGGACTTGTCATCTCCGTCGGGCAGCGCCGGCGAGACTAAACCCTAGTGCGGCCAGTGGGGGTCGTGTGAGGCTCACCGGGGCTCAGGCGAGGGTCGGCGATGTGGGTGAACGACGAAGTCAACGACGTCCAACCTCCTGGTACCGGTGGCTTCTCCTGGGGCGGCTCCAATCGACAGCTCCTCTTATCCTCCTCCACGGCAGACTCCGGCGAAATTTCGGCGCGACCTGCTGCTCGCCTTGCTCCGGGGATGATGTGGGGTGGTTCTCAGAGAGAGTGGAGTGTGATGGTGTGCTAAAATCGAACAGGGGTGGCCTCTGTTTATAGTGCAGCGAGGGGCCCGAAGGTCACGTGTGGAGCTCGTCGTGGTCGTCGTCACAGTGAGCTAAAGGCATGGGCGACGATTAGGTACGATGCTCTGCCTCCTAGCGAAGCTCAACGGCATGGTCGCGAGGCGTGGGGCGGTGCGATGCGGTCGAAACGCTGTGGTTCTCTGTGCGGGTACGACGGAGGTTTTAATGGCGCACAGGCTGTCCTGGTCACGCGGCGACGAACGGGCATGTCCTGGCGGTTCCTGGGGCGGTGGTGATCACGCACGCAAGCGACAAGGGCGGCGCCCGGTCTGTGCTCGCGTGTCGAGTGCAGTGCTCTGGCGCGCTCTCGGCATGCTTGCAGAGAAGCTGGGCACGCTCGGGCTGAGTGGTCCAGGGGATGGCAATGCTTGGGCTCTAGACAGGGGGTGGCGGTGGACGGTGGTCAGTGTCCCAGACAAGTTTGGCGAGGCAAGAGCTGCTCCTAGCTTGCTCTCGACAATGGAGTGGCCATTTGGGGCTCGGCATGCTCACCATTGATTACAATGGCAAGCTCACAGTGAGATAGGGCTAGTTAATTTAGTTTGATCATCTACTGAGAGGGTGCTGTGAGCTAGAGAGGGAACAAGTTAGGCACAAACATTGTTCACTATAGTGTTTGATGTTTTGTTTGATTTGTGTTTGCAAGGTGTTTGATGAAATGGCCGAAAGAGATTTGAATTTGAATTTTTGGATAAAAATTGGTGGGTGTACTATTCACATACTAGGTAGTCTATGGCTGCTTGGAATTGTGAAGGTGCACTGGTTTGGTGTGGTTTTGAGAAATGGTGATCTTCACATATGATATAGATTCAATTTTGAATTATCCTTTGAATCAAGTTGCCAAATGTTTCTGTGGGTTTGAAAGGTGGGCTTTGGTTAACTTTTACTTGATCTAGAAAGGGGTGAAAATAAATGGAATTGTTTCTGTTTGAAATCTTGGACTAGAAACACTCAAAGTTGCCTAGTGAGCAAGATTGGCAAAAATGACCATTTGCTTATTTTGTTTGTTTTTGAATTTCTCTTGATTTGTTTCTGTTTGGATTTGATTTAGATGATGTTGCTTTCATGTTTAATCCATTCCTTGCTATTCACATGAACCACAAGTCCATTCATGCATTCATACAATCATCACATACACACATGCATTCATATTGATTTTTTATTAACAAAAGTTTTTGTTAACCCTAATTTTGGTGATTGGAATTTGATAATATTGGTCAATATTTTTGGGATGTTACACGTATCTGAGGTTGATTCCGAGGTTTTCGTAGGTGAAGTTCGAGCCGTTGTCCGCTATGATGCTGTAGGGTACTCCGAACCTGTAGACAATGGACTCAAAAAACTTGACGGTGGTGGCGCCGCTTTGGTTAGTAACAGGCATGTCCTCGATCCACTTCGAGAATTTGTCAACTTCTACCAGGAGGAAGACGTGCCCTCCTAGCGAGTACTTTGGAAGTTTGCCGATCATGTCGAGCCCCCACTAGGCGAAAGGCCATGCCATCGGTATGGTCCGCAGCTCCGATCCAGGCGCGTGTGGCTTATCTACATACCTCTGACAGGCGTTGCACCTCTGGACTATCTCCTTGGTGTCGTTCATTGCAGTTGGCCAGTAGAATCCAGCTCGTAGACCTTTGGCGATCAGAGCGTGGCTGCCTGCGTGGTGGCCGCAGAAACCCTCATGGATGTCTAGGAGGATTCTCTTGCCGTCGATATTGGTGATGCATCGTTGGAGCACACCCAAAATGTTGCGCTTGTACAATTCGCCATTTATGATGGTGAAGGCCTTTGATCGACGAGATATGTGTCGGGCGTCTGTCGGGTCCTCGGGCAGCTGCTTGCTTATTAGGTAGCGGAGGTACGGTTGGGTACATGTTTTCTCGATCGCCATGACCTGCATAAGGCTCATCAGTTCGACCTCTATGTCGAGCTCTTTCAGGCTCTATGAGTCCTTTGGGTGGCGCAGCCCCCGAGTTCTCTGCGGCTTCGACTGTGAACTTTGGAAATTTATTCTTACTCGAGGAACACACCTAGTGGCACTGGGGAGCATGTGGAGCCAATGTTGGCGAGCTTATCGGCATCTTTGTTGCTTTACCTTCCAACATGGTATAGTTCACATCGTCGAAGTCTCCTTCGAGTGGGTTGTAGAGCGCACGGTATGCGATCATGTTGGTGCTATGGGCGTCGCACTAGTTCATCGTCTGTTGGACGAGGATGTTGGTGTCACCGTATATGACGAGGCGTGTGGCGCTGCACGCCTTCTCCATTCTCATGTCGTGTATGAGTGCCTCCTATTCGGCCTCGTTGTTAGATGCGCGAAACTTCATCCTAAGGACATACCTCATCTTGTCCCCTTGAGGGGACGTCGGTATTACGCCGGATCCTGCACCAGCCTCGCGCTTAGAGCCGTCGAAGTGCATTGTCCAGGATTGGGACATGTCCGGAGTTTCCGGCAAATGGAGTTCCATCCAGTGGATGAGGAAGTCAGGGAGCACCTGAGACTTGATGCCGGTGCGCCGTTCGTAGATGATGTATCGAGGAGACACCTTGAGGCCCCACAAGGCTACCCGCCTTGTAGCTTCGGGATTGTTCAGGATGTTCGATAGTGGGGCGTGCTTAACTACCACGATCTGGTGCTCCTAGAAGTAGTGGCTCAACCGATGGACCATCATGAATACTCCGTAGGTGAGCTTCTTGTAGTGGGGATACCGTTGATTTGTTGGGGTTAATACCTCACTGAGGTAGTATATTGGGCGTTGTACCCCGTGGGTCATGTTGTCTTCAGTTCTTTCGACCACGAGTGCTATGCTGACCACCTGATGTGTGGCTGCTATGTATAGCAGCAAGGGCTCCCTTTCCTTCGGCGTCACCAGGACAGGTGATGTGGACAACAACCGTTTTAGGTCCTCTAATGCTTCGTCTGCTTCGACCATCCACTCAAATTTGTCGGCCTTGCACATTAGCTGGTAAAAGGGGAGGGCCTTCTCGCCCATGCGGCTGATGAACCTGCTGAGCGCCGCAATTCGCCCAGCCAGCTTATGGACCCCCTTGAGGTCCTTGGGATTCTCCATGGCTAGTATAGCCCTGATTTTCTTCGGGTTTGCTTCGATGGCACGCTGAGATATGAAGTGCCCGAGAAACTGGCCAGATGGGATGCCGAAAGCACTTGCCTGGGTTCAGCTTGATCTTGTAATGATCAAGGTTGTCGAATGTTTCGCGAGGTCGTCATAAGCTTCCTGGCCTCCTTGGTCTTGATCACTATATCGTCGACATAGACCTGAACTTTGCGATCAATTTGGTTCTTCAGACATGCATGCATGCATCCTTGGTAAGGGGTGCATGCGTTCTTCAGCCCGAAAGGCATTGTGTAGTTGCAGAAAACCCCGAACGGCATGATGAACGCCGTTTTCTCCTGATCTTCGGCCTTTAGCTGATATTTGGTTGTAGCCTGAGTAGGCATCAAGGAAGGAGAGTTTCTTGCATCCAGTAGTGGAGTCGATGATTTGATCGATCCGTGGTAGAGGAAATTGGTCCTTTGGATAATGCTTGTTGAGAGATGTAAAGTCCACACACATCCGCGTGATGTCCGTGTCCTTCTTAGGGACTAGCATGGGGTTGTCCAACCATTCACTTTCCTTTATCTCCCTGATGAAGTTGGCATCGAGGAGTATGTTGACTTCGATACCAACAGATTCTACTCTGGGATCGGAAAGTCAATGCATTGACTACTTAACTGGCTTTGTGCCCGGGAACACATTGAGTGCATGCTCAGCGAATTCCCTGGGAACTCCTGGCATGTCTGCAAGAAAAACCAGGCAAAAATTTCCCAGCGTCACGGAGGAATTCGACGAGCATGATTTCTTATGCGGGGCTCTGGTCATTGGCGATCAACACCGTCTTGGAGGCGTCCGCCGGGTGGACCTACACCTTCTTAGGGTTGATTGTGGAGTCGAACAACATATCAGGTGCGTTTTGCATGGTGACTAGGGGGTGCCCCATTATCTGTGACCTCCTTGAGCCTTGTTAGCTCCTCATGCATGCCGAACGACTGGGAGATTCTATTGTAGTCCCTGTCTTAGCTATCCGAACTGGTGAAGCTTCCTGGGACGGTGATAACTCCCCTGTGTCCCGGCATCTTCGGTAGAAGGTACATGTAGTGTGGTACTTCCAGGAACCTTGCGAATCCCACACGCCCAAGGATGGCATGGTACTGTGAGGGCCAGTCCACCACTTCGAACTCCAGCCGCTCACACCTGAAGTTTTCACTTGACGAAGATGACATCGAGCCATATCTTGCCCAGGGGATATATTCCCTTCCCTGGGATGATGCCATGGAATGTTGTGTCCGACATCTCTAGGCTGCATAGCAGGATCCGCATGGCTGCGAGTGTGCTGGCGAACATCAGGTTGATGTCGCTGCTGCCTTCCATAAAGAAGAGGCTCACCTTGAACCCTCCGATCTGGGCTTCGAGCACCAGGGCAGAGTGACCTGGGCGAGGTAACTGGCGCGGGTGATCCGAACGGTCGAACATGATTCATGATTCCGATCCACTGAGGTACTCAGGTATGGTTGTGGGGAGGTCACGGCCAAGTTGACTTGGCGGGTGATCTTCTTTTGCACCCTATTAGTTGGGCGACCCATATGTATCATCATAGACACCAATGGTGGCGGGTATCCGTCTGCACCATTATTCTGCGCTGGTGCAGCCGCATGTTGTGAGGTTCATCCAAGTGGTGGTGGTTGTAACACCCTCAGAATCGGCCCTATGCAAGTTTCAGCGCTTCCCGCCAAAACCCGCATAGAAACGATTCAAAGGTGCCCACCAGGCACTTGCTTGCGGGTGGAAAACGAAGTAATACCATTACACAATAGTCCTCGATGGAACCCATAAAACATATATATACAACAGCGACTCACAAGAATACGGATATACAATACAAAGATCCAAATCACCTTTAAAACGATATAGCGTCCGAGTACGGACAAGATGCAAATTGAGCTAAGAGCCCTGATGAATAACCAATGGCGTCCATAACCCTGCCCAGGCCAAGCCGGAAGGGTAACCCTGCTAACGACGTCGATCTCAAAACCTGCTTAAACAAAAGGGGTGCCGACAAACGGAAAAGGAAAAAGAGAGAGCGGTTAGTACTGAGGCCAGTACACGGCGAGGCTAGAATTCGGCGGTCCTCGCCTACATAGGTATGGTGGATCGGCAGCGACAAAGATGCACTAAACAACCTATAGAGACTCGATACAAATAGCGGCTATCAGAGAGGGGTAAGAAAGACCTATTCGGAACCAACCTGATACTACCTCCAAACATACCCATCCTGGTGTTTCCCCCTCGAGACCAAACGAGGAAGTCAACCGAGGAACTCACACCGTTTGCAGTTTTATTTATTCAGTTATCGTTGCAGCAATTACTAGTCAGGTATAGATAGTCATCCTGATAGAATAAGCGGTGGGCACTTTTAGTTAACCATTCCGTTGTAGTTGCAACACTTACTAGTCAGATACAATTAGCATGAGATATCCCCAAACCCAGCAGTTGTTGGTACTTTTATTTAGCCATTCCGTGGTAGTGAAGCTGATTACTAGTCATATCGGATACCAGTCAAATTATAACAGTAAACTTTAGTTATGGTTGTATATGATCGAGAACTGTGCTCCAAGTCGTCCATAACCGCGGACACGGCTTTTCGAAAAGATTTAACCCTGCAGGGGTGCACCAAAGTATCCACACGCACTTCGACCCTTTTTGCCAAATCAGTTAACATACACCCATCGGTATGTCGGCGGGGCCTAAGTCATGACGTTTCCCAGACCCAAAGCAAATACATGGGGGCCACCCCACTAAGCTACCCGCAACGAAGTCGGTCGGTCTCCGAGACGGACTCAGGGTTTGCGTCAGTGGCTATAAACGACTGGGAACCCGAAAATGTGACTGGGCTTGTCGATACCGCGAAAACACTCCGCTTCCAAAACAGTACAGGTGCAGTACTTCGCACAATTTTAAATTAAGAAGTAAAGCATGGCATAAGTACAGGATAGTAATAAAGCTCCAAACTACTTGTGGCCCCCGGTACAGTACTTTGACAGGTACTAATCGATGGGGGTTCCCATACACCCCACCTGTGGTTAGCGCGCTCGATCTCGGAACATGTGTTAAGAACTCGGGGTCCTACGGGACACTAGTGGGCGGTTAACAACCAAATAACATCTATTGCCCACCGGTGCCTCTGCATTTACCTACTTCAATTTTAGTTACTAAACAATAATTAAAGCCATGATCATCTCCAACATTAAACATGCGGCAATACTCCAACAACGGTGGTACTGGACGACACGCAACAGCACTTGAGCAAGCGACTACGATGCGCAGGTCCAACTATCTACCAGACAACAGGTAATAGGATGTGTCCAAGGCAATATAAGGCTGCAAGGGATATCTCGGGTACGAAAACTAGAGCATCGCAACACAGATAGCAATAGATCAACAGGAGGGAATAAATACTATAAAAGTAAGATATGTAGAAAGGGGGAGATGCTCGCCTGAAAACATTGCCGAGGGTTCATCCGAAGATCGGGGCGAAGCTCACATCAACTCAACGGCCTTATCCGCGAAGAAGCAAAACACTAGAATAAACACCGGATGCACTATTTAATACTACGGCAGAAGATCGGGCATGATGCATGTATGATGTATGACATGGCAAAGGTGTAATGCAATTAGATCATATTAAGCGGAACCGGGGTCCCGACATTTACTTAGATGGTTCAACTTATTTTAAACCCCGCAATTTAAATGTTGTATTAGCAAGACAAAACATGGCTTCAGTTCGATATGCCAATTTAAATGGAGTCCGGAATAAGACAAAGATATCCCGCATATAGACTCCATATTTAATTATGCGGTGAGTCGGCATAATGCCCCGAAACCACAAAATATGTATGCAAGAATGTCAATTTAATATGCATGAGTTTATATTACAATTTATAAAATAGGGCTCGGAAAGGGGATCACACATGGGGGGTCTCGGCGATCTTGGGGTTCCGAGGGTTTCAGGGTCGGTTCTCAGGGTCCGGATCTGGGGTTCGGTCTCGGCGGGATCGTTCTCGGACAACGGAAGTCGGCCTTGTCGCATCCGAGAAGAAGAACTTGGTTGGCGTCGGGGGCACATCGGATCCGCCCTGGTCGGTGTCGATCTTGTCGTCGATGGCGGACTTGAGTGGATCGGGTACCGGGGTCTTCGAGTCCGGGGAGAAGATCTTGACGCCTGTGACGAAGAACTCGGGTTCGGAAGAAGGGCTTGGCGTTCCGATGGATCGGTCCCCGGGGTCGAAGAACTTGGCGTCCGAGTTCGTTCTCAGCGGTCTTCGGGTCCGTGAAGGAGGCCTTGACGTTCCATGTCGGAGTACTTGTCGTCCATCAGTATTTTTCAGTGGCGAGGTTCTTGTACACTTGTCGGTTCTATTCTTTGGGAGGCATGACCACCACAACATCAACCATCGCCTCCAAACATCATCTCCACTCCACCCCACCCTACCCATCCATAGATCGACCCTTCACCGATGCAACCCCAAACCGCCACCACTGTTACTTCACATCCATAGCAGCACATATACACCATCTGGTAACACCACTAGCACCAGCTTGACAGGAGAAAAGGGGACCAGGGGACATGCGGGTGCCGCAAGGCAGCAGAGCCCGATAAAAGGCATGGACGAGACGGGCTCGACCAACCGCCGATGGTCGACGAAGAGGCGGCAGCCACTCGCGGTCCGGCCATGGCGATGTAGGGACCCGGAGCTCGAGGCCACGCAGGGGACACGACCGGCAGGACAAGGGCGGCGCGGCCTGGCGAGCCGGCAGGAGGAGACGTCTGCAGGGAGACGCGCGGGAGGGGCCGGACGCAGACCGGTGGCGTCCTACAGCAGGGTCAGGAGTAGATGCTCGGCTGGTGGCGAGCCGGCAGGAGAGGGGTCGGCGTCGCGGGCGTGTAGATGCGGGAGAAGGCGACCTCGGGACGACGGCGGGGCCTTAGGCCAGGGAAGACAGAGGCCACGCGGCAGCGAAGGGGGGCCTGCGGGCGGCGGCTTGACGGGAAGGCACCATGGCAACCGGAGAGAGGAGAGGACGCCGAGGAAGGGGGCGGAGGTCGCGGAGGACAGGGAGATGGCCTGCCTGGCGGCGCCATGGCGGAGGAGGACGCGGCCGACGGAGGGGGGTCGCAGGCGGGGAGGAAGGGCGGGCGCAGGTCGGCAGGAAGCTGAGAGGAAGATAGGTGGAGGCCGCGGGGTGCTCGGCAGTAGTGGCGTTGGCCGGCCCATGGAGGAGACCGGGGGAACCGAGGCTCTGGGATGGTGGGGATTCACCTCGGGGTGGGGACGAGGCCACCAGGGAGGCGTTGGGTTGGGACGGGAGTTGGTGAGGAAGATACGAGGCAGGCATGAAGGCGGGCTGGGACCCACAGGATGGTGCCAGGGTGGTGTTTGGCTGAGGGAGTGGCGGCGGGTGGAGGGACTGGGTGCGGGGTGTGGTGGGGGATTAGGGTTAGGGTGGATGAGGTGGCAGGTGGTGGTTGGGTTTATGGAGGGAGGCTGGGTAGAATAGGGTTGGGTAGAATTAGGACTAGATATTTTTAGACTAGGGTCTGGAGGTGGCCGGCCGGGTTTTCGGGCCTGGCTGGCTGCCTCCCAAAAATAATATAAACTTTTATTTCAATTTAAAAATAGACTTTTGTAAATAGTTTTTTAGACAAATAAAAGACCCGGAAAAGTCCGGAGTTTTGATTTGAAATTAAGACGGGGAATATTTAGAAAACAAAACTAGGCTTTTATAAAATAGTTTTAGAAAAACAAATGCATGATGACATGAGCATGCGGTCATGATGATGCAATGCACAAAAACACAGCGATTTTCTAGTAGTGGTTTTTGCGGGGCGCCACAATTCGACACCACTAACAATGGATCTCGCCCTCGAGATCTGCCTCATGGTACCGGAAGGAAGGTCGGCGATCTGCGTCTTCTCGCTTCGTGTAGATCCTCGCGACACCACTAACAAGAGGTCGTTGTCCGTGATCGTTGAGAGAACACTCCGGGAACAAGAGGTCGAAGGTAGAGGTATCAACAAATAAAGCCACCTCTAGCTTCGATGGAAAGAGGGAACCGATGCATTCTCATCCACTTCAATGTACAAAAGCGAATAGAAGGGGTAGTCGGCATGGGGGCCAATCCATCACGCACCCAAACTATTACTCTGCACAATCAGTAGAAAAGCGTGCAACCATTCTCGAATCGGTCAAGATCTTGACAATCGAGGTTCGAAACAAAGCGATGATCAGACTGCATCGGATCTAGCGTAGATGATGTCGTCGGAGAAAACACGGAAGGCACGAGAAGGAACAAAGAGAAGTCCACCGACGAAGGGTTCCTCGGATAGCATGAAGACTAGATGTAGCAACACCGTTACCAAAGGAGGCGAAACCACGAAGGTACGATGGAACCCAACCACGAGAAATCCTGGACTCGAAGAGAGAGAAGAGAGCGGATTCAAAACACGCAGAGGTGAGAGGAGAGCAGCAGAGGGGTAAGGAGTAAAATCAGACCTAATCAGAACTATCCAACCGATTTTGCGAAAATAGTTTTGACACTCTACTTCGGCCGTTAGCTAGGTTAACCTACAGGCTGGACTTGTGGGGTATCGCAACTGCTGAGCTCTGATACCACTCTGTAACACCCTCAGAATCGGTCCTATGCAAGTTTCAGCGCTTCCCGCCAAAACCCGCATAGAAACGATTCAAAGGTGCCCACCAGGCACTTGCGTGCGGGTGGAAAACGAAGTAATACCATTACACAGTAGTCCTCGATGGAACCCACAAAACATATATATACAACAGCGACTCAAAGAGTCAAGAATACGGATATACAATACAAAGATCCAAATCACCTTTAAAACGATATAGAGTACGAGTACAGACAAGATGCAAATTGAGCTAAGAGCCCTGAAGAATAACCAATGGCGTCCATAACCCTGCCCAGGCCAAGCCGGAAGGGTAACCCTGCTAACGACGTCGATCTCAAAACCTGCTTAAACAAAAGGGGTGCCGCCAAAGGGCAAAGGAAAAAGAGAGAGCGGTCAGTACTGAGGCCAGTACACGGCGAGGCTAGAATTCGGCGGTCCTCGCCTACATAGGTATGGTGGACTGAAGCGGCAGCGCAGCATGCACTAAACAACCTATAGAGACTCGATAGAAATAGAGGCTATCAGAGAGGGGTAAGAAAGACCTATTCGGAACCAACCTGATACTACCTCCAAACATACCCATCCTGGTGTTTCCCCCTCGAGACCAAACGAGGAAGTCAACCGAGGAACTCACACCGTTGGCAGTTTTATTTATTTAGTTATCATTGCAGCAATTACTAGTGAGGTATAGATAGTCATCCTGATAGAATAAGCCGTGGGCACTTTTAGTTAACCATTCCGTTGTAGTTGCAACACTTACTAGTCAGATACAATTAGTATGATATATCCCCAAACCCAGCAGTTGTTGGTACTTTTATTTAGCCATTCCGTGGTAGTGAATCTGATTACTAGTCATATCGGATACCAGTCAAATTATAACAGTAAACTTTAGTTATGGTTGTCTATGATCGAGAACTGTGCTCCAAGTCGTCCATAACCACGGACACGGCTTTTCGAAAAGATTTAACCCTGCAGGGGTGCACCAAAGTATCCACACGCACTTCGACCCTTTTTGCCAGATCAGTTAACATACACCCATCGATATGTCGGCGGGGCCTAAGTCATGACGTTTCCCAGACCCAAAGCAAGTACATGGGGGCCACCCCACTAAGCTACCCGCAACGAAGTCGGTCGGTCTCCGAGATGGACTCAGGGTTTGCGTCAGTGGCTGTAAACGGCTGGGAACCCGAAAATGTGACTGGGCTTGTCCATACCGCGAAAACACTCCGCTTCCAAAACAGTACAGGTGCAGTACTTCGCACAATTTTAAATTAAGAAGTAAAGCATGGCATAAGTACAGGATAGTAATAAATCTCCAAACTACTTGTGGCCCCCGGTACAGTACTTTGAAATCAGGTACTAATCGATGGGGGTGCCCATACACCCCACCTGTGGTTAGCGCGCTCGATCTCGGAACAGGTGTCAAGAACTCGGGGTCCTACGGGACACTAGTGGGCGGTTAACAACCAAATAACATCTATTGCCCACCGGTGCCTCTGCATTTACCTACTTCAATTTTAGTTATTAAACAATAATTAAAGCCATGATCATCTCCAACATTAAACATGCGGCAATACTCCAACAACTATGGTACTGGACGACATGCAACAGCACTTGAGCAAGCGACTACGATGCGCAGGTCCAACTATCTACCAGACAACAGGTAATAGGATGTGTCCAAGGCAATATAAGGCTGCAAGGGATATCTCGGGTACGAAAACTAGAGCATCGCAACACAGATAGCAATAGATCAACAGGAGGGAATAAATACTATAAAAGTAGGATAGGTAGAAAGGGGGAGATGCTCGCCTGAAAACATTGCCGAGGGTTCATCCGAAGATCGGGGCGAAGCACACATCAACTCAACGGCCTTATCCGCGAAGAAGCAAAACACTAGAATAAACACCGGATGCACTATTTAATACTACGGCAGAAGATCGGGCATGATGCATGTATGATGTATGACATGGCAAAGGTGCAATGCAATTAGATCATATTAAGCGGAACCGGGGTCCCGACATTTACTTAGATGGTTCAAGTTATTTTAAACCCCGCAATTTAAATGTTGTATTAGCAAGACAAATCATGGCTTCGGTTCGCTATGCCAATTTAAATGGAGTCCGGAATAAGACAAGGATATCCCGCATATAGACTCCATATTTAATTATGCGGTGAGTCGGCATAATGCCCCCAAACCACCAAATATGTATGCAAGCATGTCAATTTAATATGCATGAGTTTATACTACAATTTATAAAATAGGGCTCGGAAAGGGGATCACACATGGGGGGTCTCGGCGATCTTGGGGTTCCGAGGGTTTCAGGGTCAGTTCTCAGGGTCCGGATCTGGGGTTCGTTCTCGGCGGGATCGGTCTCGGACAACGGAAGTCGGTCTTGTCGCATCCGAGAAGAAGAACTTGGTTGGCGTCGGGGGCACATCGGATCCGCCCTGGTCGGTGTCGATCTTGTCGTCGATGGCGAACTTGAGTGGATCGGGTACCGGGGTCTTCGAGTCCGGGGAGAAGATCTTGATGCCTGTGACAAAGAACTCGGGTTCGGAAGAAGGGCTTGGCGTTCCGATGGATCGGTCCCCGGGGTCGAAGAACTTGTCGTCCGAGTTCGGTCTCAGCGGTCTTCGGGTCCGTGAAGGAGGCCTTGACGTTCCATGTCGGAGTACTTGTCGTCCATCAGTATTTTTCAGTGGCGAGGTTCTTGTACACTTGTCGGTTCTATTCTTCGGGAGGCATGACCACCACAACATCAACCATCGCCTCCAGACATCATCTCCACTCCACCCCACCCTACCCATCCATAGATCGACCCTTCACCTATGCAACCCCAAACCGCCACCACTGTTACTTCACATCCATAGCAGCACATATACACCATCCGGTAACACCACTAGCACCAGCTTGACAGGAGAAAAGGGGACCAGGGGACATGCGGGTGCCGCAAGGCAGCAGAGCCCGATAAAAGGCATGGACGAGACGGGCTCGACCAACCGCCGAGGGTCGACGAAGAGGCGGCAGCCACTCGTGGTCCAGCCATGGCGATGTAGGGGCCCGGAGCTCGAGGCCACGCAGGGGACACGACCGGCAGGACGAGGGCGGCGCGGCCTGGCGAGCCGGCAGGAGGAGGCATCCGCTGGGAGACGCGCGGGAGGGGCCGAACGCAGACCGGTGGCGTCCTACAGCAGGGCCAGGAGTAGATGCTCGACTGGTGGCGAGCCGACAGGAGAGGGGTCGGCGTCGCGGGCATGTAGATGCGGGAGAAGGCGACCTCGGGACGACGGCGGGGCCTTAGGCCAGGGAAGAAAGAGGCCACGCGGCAGCGAAGGGGGGCCTACGGGCGGCGGCTTGACGGGAAGGCACCATGGCAACCGGAGAGAGGAGAGGACGCCGGGGAAGGGGGCGGAGGTCGCGGAGGACAGGGAGATGGCCTGCCTGGCGGCACCATGGCGGAGGAGGACGCGGCCGACGGAGGGGGTCGCAGGCGGGGAGGAAGGGCGGGCGCAGGTCGGCAGGAAGCTGAGAGGAAGATAGGTGGAGGTCGTGGGGTGCTCGGCGGTAGTGGCGTTGGCCGGCCCATGGAGGAGAACGGGGGAACCGAGGCTCTGGGATGGTGGGGATTCACCTCGGGGTGGGGACAAGGCCACCAGGGAGGCGTTGGGTTGGGGACGGGAGTTGGTGAGGAAGATATGAGGCAGGGATGAAGGCGGGCTGGGACCCATAGGATGGGGCCAGGGTGGTGTTTGGCTGAGGGAGTGGCGGAGGGTGGAGGGACTGGGTGCGGGGTGTGGTGGGGGATTAGGGTTAGGGTGGTAGAGGTGGCAGGTGGTGGTTGGGTGGATGGAGGGAGGCTGGGTAGAATAGGGTTGGGTAGAATTAGGACTAGATATTTTTAGACTAGGGTATGGAGGTGGCCAGCCGGGTTTTCGGGCCTGGCTGGCTGCCTCCCAAAAATAATATAAACTTTTATTTCAATTTAAAAATAGGCTTTTGTAAATAGTTTTTTAGACAAATAAAAGACCCGGAAAAGTCCGGAGTTTTGATTTGAAATTAAGAAGGGGAATATTTAGAAAACAAAACTAGGCTTTTAGAAAATAGTTTTAGAAAAACAAATGCATGATGACATGAGCATGCGGTCATGATGATGCAATGCACAAAAACACAGCGATTTTCTAGTAGTGGTTTTTGCGGGGCGCCACAATGGTGGAGCCCCGTGGGATATGACTCCTAGATCCGATGCAAATCCTTGGTTCATTGCATGGCATCGCATCTGGGTGAGGCCCTCGCTGAGTTTCTGTAACTCCCGACAGTCCTTGAGCATGTGGTTGTCCTTCTTGTTACCATCTTGCTTGTTGATGTAGAAGTGGATGGTGCAGGGACCTGATAGTTTGTCATATGCCGAAGGCTCGTCGTCGTGGTTGCGACGTTGCCACGTTTGGGTGGCCACCCACCGATGTGGTAACTACTACTGCGGTACCCGCTGTTGCGGTTTCTATCATCGCGGCAATCGGTGTAGACAGCCGCAACCATGTAGACTTCCTCGCGATCTTCGTAGACACGTGATCTCCTCTTTTCGTGGCGATCGCGCTTGTGGCCGAAGTCATCTTCGTCATCCGAACATGCTCGGTTGACGACATTCTCGCCACCGGCCCAGCGATTGGCGATGTCCATCAGGTGATCGATGGGTTTTGGCTTGATACGCCCGAGCTCCTCCTTGAATTCACCGCGTCTGATGTCGTCGTTGAAGGCTTCGATTGCCCCCTCCTCAGAGATTTTTGCAGTAGAGTTCTTGATGATATACCAGCATAATATGTACGAGTGGATGGACTCGTTTGACCGTTGGCAGCAGGCCTGCAATTCTCCGATTGAGGTTGCCCTCTTGCTGGTGCCTTTGAAGTTGTGGATGAAGTTGTACGCCAACTTTTCCCAGCTACGAATGGAGCCGGAGGGTAGGCTGCTGAGCCAGGCCCTGGTTGTGCCTGTCAGTGTAGCTAGAGGCACTGCATGGCTGTGCTTTTTTCCCCACCGTGCAGCTTTACTGAAGATAGGTGATCATCAAGCTAGGTTTTTGGCTCATGCGCACCATCAAACTTCGAGTTGTCCAAAGGGAGATTGAAGTTCTTCAGCATCCGTGATTGCCGAACGGACCTGCTAAAGCACCTGGCTCCGCACAGCTCTGCGTCATCCTCTTAGGACTCAGTTGAGCACACGCTCTTAGCACGTGATTTGTCGATCTTGCGCTGTGTGAGCTCGCTACAAGCATTGTAGTTGCTACTCCTGCGCCATGGGCTCCGACGGTGTCGAGGAAGGTCATGCTCTTTCTCCTCGGATGAGGGTGTGCGGCTTTGAGGGAACCTCACCGTGGCCTTTTTCTTCGGCTCTACGAGTGTTTCGTCGTGGAGTGCAGATCCGACGAGTCCGAGGCCTACAAGCACAGACTTATGGATCGCGTTTCTTGGGTCTCCCGCCGGTGGCTGGCTGGGCGCGAGGTAGGTGGTAGCTGCCATGATCGCGGTGTGTGGTGTTTTAGGCATGACGTTGCCTTGCGAGTCCATTGTCATGAAGGATGTGTCGAGTGCTTTGGTGACCTCGCTCCATGCGGCAGGGACCGTGCGCTCCAGGCGAGAGTGGTACTTGCGGGCGTCGTTCTCATGTGAAGCGGAGCCGGCAGCGGCAGAAAGTGCAGCTTGCCGCATTCTTGATTCATTAGCTGCCTGCTTGTATTTTTTGAGCTCGCCTTGTATCTTGACCTGTCGGTTGTGTTCCTTGATCAGGAGCCAGTGATAGGCCATCATCATGTCGCGGGAGGCATCAACAGGTAAGATGTGATTGCCCCGTACAGCTTCACGTGCGATCTCCCAACCCTCTTCGTTGAGGTGGATTTCGTTGTTGGCACGATTTATGCCCTCAGTGCCTCGAGGTGCCCTATTCCCGTTGGTATTTTGTAGGTTCGCCCTATTTCCTCCGTTCTCAACCTAATGGTTGGGAGGGGGATTGGGAGGCGGATTTAGCGGTGGATCGGTTCCGTAGTTAACATCGTCGCCCTGGATGAGAGCACACATGTAGTGCTCGCGGAGAGGGTCACTGCTCCCGCAGCTTTCAGATCTGGAACCGTATGTTCCTTCATCCGAAGGAGGGTCACATAGTTCAGAGTTGCAGCTGCAGCTGTCATCCGAATCATCTGCCAGCGACAATGTGCGGGGAGTGTCGATTGGTGGGACCCATGACGCGGGCCTGATTGATGGGAGTGGAACCCTCTCTGGGAGGCGGAGGGTTCCAGTCTGCCCCACCTGGAAGCAGAAGCTCCCGAACAACATCTCGATTCCGTCGCCTACGCACTCGAAACCTTTGCGGGTGGCCGGTGAGTGGGTGGTGAAGTCGAAAGCGCCAAAGAGGAGGTGATTCTCCGTCGCTGAGGAATCGTAGATCGCTTCGGATGGGATCGTCATGACCACACGATCAGTGTCCCCAGTTCCCATAGACGGCTCCAATTTAGGAGGGTTTGACTCGTCAATTCCCATTGTTATGGACTTGGGTTTTGGAGAAGATGGGGATGCTGGAAGTCGCGAGACGGTTAATAGGAAAGCAACACGGGGACACGAGGTTTACCCAGGTTCAGGCTCTCGGAGGGAAAACCCTACTCCTGCTTGTCTATTCTTGATTACAGCGGAACCGAGGGTTACAAGGGGTGCCCAGATGCAATCTAGCGTGAGGTGTGTGTATGAGTTGGATGATCCTCCTCGCCGTGACCTCCTGGCCCTTGTATAGATAGGCCAGGTCTCGGGGGTAGGTAGAGTCGGTTACAAGTTAGGGTTGAACCCTTTGAAATTCTATCTACAACTAGTCGTGTCCTTCAAGGAGTCGAACTTGTAATGGGCTTGGGCCACCCGAAATCTTCTTGGACAGCAAGTCTTCATGTGGGCCTTCCCTGGGCTGGACCGGGTATACCAATGTGAGGCGCCCGTAGGGTATATCCATGTGAGAAAGCAATAAGCATCTCCTCAAAGAAATTCAGTTGTACAAATCTATGCTAGGCTCCTAATCTTGAAGAGAAAATTCGTGAGGTCCAGTTGACTAATGCTATGGTCCTCAAAGTAAAGAAAAATCTGGAATTAGGTGTTCCTAAGTACAAATCACATTCCATTGATGCTAATGGCACTCTTAGATTCGAAAGGCACATTGTTGTACAAGAAGTGCAAGTACTCAAGAATCTAATTCTCAAAGAAGCTCATGAAACTCTGCTTGCTATTCACCGTGGTAGCTCAAAGATGTACCATTATATCAAGCCATAATAATGGTGGATGCGCATGAAGCATGAAATTTCCAAGTATGTTGTTGAGTGTGATGTTTGCAAAAGAGTGAAAGCAAAACATTAGAGAGCCGCTGGTCTTCTTCAACCTCTTCAGGTTCGTAAGTGGAAGTGGGATAAAATCAAGATGGATTTTATCACCGGTTTTCCAAAATCTCAGAAGGGCAACAATGCCATCTTTGTGGTGATTGACCGCTTCTCCAAAGTGGCTCACTTCTTGCTTGTCAAAGAGACTATTACAGCTAGTCAATTGGCAGAACACTATATTGCGAGGATTGTAAGCCTTCATGGTGTTCGCAAAGAAATCACATATAATCGTGGAAGCTTGTTTACTTCCAGATTCTGGGAATCCTTCCAGCAGTACATGGGAACTAATATCAAGTTCAGCACTGCATATCACCCTCAGTCTCAAGGCCAAGTGGAAAGAGTAAATCAAAATCTTGAATATTTGCTCAGAGCTTGTGTCATCTCATTTGGCATGAAATGGGAAGAAGGACTTCCTTTTGCTGAATTCTCTTATAACAACACTCATCAATCAAGTCTGGACATGACACCATTTGAAGTTCTTTATGGCCGCAAGTGTCGTACTCCTCTCTACTGGTCAGAAACTGGTGAAAGGAAGATCTTGAGAAATAAAGATCCTCTAGATCCTGAAATGTGTCCGAATATCATCAAAGAGGCAGAAGAAAGTGTCAGATTGTTGGTGACAAATTGAAAATTGCTCAAAATCAACAAAAATCCTACTATGATGGAAAGAACCGTGATATGGTGTACAAAGTGGGTGATCTTGCTTATCTCCGTGTGACCCCGATGAGAGGCACACACCGCTTTGGCATCAAAGGAAAGCTTTCCCCGTGATACATCGGTCCTTTCAAGGTTCTCTCAAGATCAGGCCCTCTTTCTTATGTCTTAGAGTTGCCTAAGAAACTCAAGAATGTTCACTCCACCTTCCATGTCTCTCAGTTGAGACAATGCTTCAAGGATCCCAGAAGAGCCATGGATCATTCCTCTATTGAGCTCAAGGAAGACCACTCTTACCATGAGCATCCTATTCGCATTCTTGATGAGACCGAACGAAAGACAAGAAAAAAAACTATAAAGTTCTTCAAAGTTCAATGGTCACATCACTCCGATAAAAAGAAACTTGGGAGAATGAATATCTCTTGAGATCCGAGTACCCCGCTCTATTCTCCTCTTCTTAGAATCTCGGGACGTGATTCCTTCAAGGAGGGGCGTGCAAGGTTGGAATTCCCCAATTTGATCTTGTTTGTGCATTTCTTGTTTTCATCATGCATGCATCATATTTGTTTGTGGACATTTGATTTGGTTCTTAATATAATTGTATATTTCTTTTATTAAATTTGCCATAATGCCCAACTTGAGTTGAGGGCATCTCTCTTTATTTACCTTTTGAAAATCTCATCGTATTCTCCGTTTATTGCATCTCTAATATGTGGGCCTCTATTTGAATCTTGTTGGTATTTAATTCCTAGCCCACTTATATTTCCCCATAATACATAGCTCTATTTTATTTGTATTTCTATTTGGTGTCGTTCTCCTATACTTGATCTCTCTCTATTTTGGATCAACCCCTTCTTTTGCTATATGTATATGTGTATGCATATATATACATACCCCATCTCCTTTTGATCATGAGAAATCCCTCTATTTTACCTAACCTTCTTTTATCTTCTATCTAAACCCATCCTTTTTCGCCCACCATAAAACACCCCATATGTCTATCTAGAGCCTTTCTTTTAATTTCTACAACTATATCTACCCCTTTTGTCTACCCTTCTTAATCTTTCAAAAGCCCCATTTTAATTTCTATCCTAATTTTTTTCTAAATCCCATCTAAAAGCCTAAATCCAAATCTCTACACCTAATCCTATCTGAACAACACCAACGCACTCAACTAGTAGCAGCAGCCATGAACCAACACACACGCTGAACCACAGCTTGGCTTCACACGCATGCACGCAACAGTGCACCAAATGACCCAACAGTCCTCTAGCGACGCGTTTCTGGTCACCCGCGCCTCGACCGCTCTCACCCGTGCCTGACAACCTCACGTGTCTCGTGTGACCCCTGTTTTCCCTCTCCAGCTGTTAAAATAAGCAACAGCAGGCAGTGATGTCCTTAACTCGCCTTCCCCTTCACCAAGCAAACCCCAGGCCACTGCTGCCGGCATGACTGCGCCGACGCCCCCTTGCCTTCCAAACCACATCACCAGCCTCGCCATCGACTGCCGCTAGCCAGAGCAAGACAGAGCTCACCAAGACGCAGCTTTCCTCCTCACCGTCCCGTCTCCGTTGTTGCAGTCACCGTCGTCGCCGCGCTCACTGCCGCCTTTCCGTCCCGCCTCGGCCACCTCCACCGGCACTCCCCTCGGTGAGAAGCTACCTTCCTCTTCCCCTACCCTCTCACATGCTGCCACACCGTGCTCGCCGCTACCGCCTGGAATGCGACAGAAAGCAGCATCCGTCAGCACACATAACTCGTAGGTCCCTCATCATCGATTTTTGTCGGCAACCCCGTCGCTCCTTTGTGAAAACTATATGGACCATACTTGTAGCCCTATCTTCCACCTATACTCAGGTACAAACGATGTTTGCTTTGGAGCTCGATAGATAAAGATACCAATTTTTGAAGATCGACCCGAAAACTGTCTTATGAAAATTTTGTGAGTTTCAAACGGAATCCGTTCTGTTCGTCCATCTCTATCGCCGCGTACGAGCTTCCTTTGGAGAATCCTCCTTCTTTAAAGTAGTATACCTTGAGGTGATCAACAAATGTTCCATGCCCCCATTACGCCTCTCTCACCATGGTCGTCTACCACAAGACCGACGAGCTAGCACCGATAACTGTTCCATGCCCCCACGACCATTGTCTCATCATGGTCTCTTACCACGAGCTTGAGAACCACAAGACCGCATGCCCATACAGCCCGTGCGGCTGCATGGAGGTGGGCTGCATTTTCACCGCCTTGCCGGTCGAGCTCCTTATGCACCTCGACGGCTACCATAAGGTACGAGTGCATAGGATATCGTACGACTAGTCCATGGAGTTTATAGCTACGATGCCATTACTGTCCTTTACGCAATCCATGGTCATCGTTTACTGTGATGAAGCTAGCGTGTTCAGCCTCATCATCGGCGAGCTCGTCTAGGCCGTCCCCATTTCCTTGGTGTGCGTCAGGACGGCCCCGTGCTCGTGGCCCCTGTACAGGGTCACTCTATGCACAACTGGGCCGCAATCGCCGGTGGACTTTTCGACGGACACTGTTAATGGGGTAATGGAGCCGACGAGCTGCACGTCGCCCTGCAATGTCGTCCTCGAAGATCTTACATTCCTCACGGTGTCACCGCAGTACATAACCGCGACTGTTGGACTTTACCAGAAGGTGTTCTCTTTCTCCGTTTGCATCGACAAGAAGAGTTGGTCTTAAAATTCTGCTAATGATCCCAACGCGATGGTAATGATGTCATACTAGTTAATTTAGTTCTAGAGTTCCACTCGTTTACTTTTTACTGTAGTAGTACTTGTTGGTAGGGTCTATTTTGGCACTAGGAAGGGTGTATTTTGGCTATAAAGTAAGTATGCTGATAATGTTTATATTTAGGATTTAAGTGTTCTCTGAAATGATACGTGAAACTTCTATATATTATGTCACACGCACGTGCAAAGCACGTGCAACTTACTCATCCTACTACTTTTCCTTGCATCATTTCAGGGTCCTTTGTGCTAAATGTTTGGACTTGGATGCAATTTTCTCTTTTGTGAGGTCCTTGGCGTAACATATATGTACACATCCTATGACCATGTTAATTGAAACATCTCGCTCCCTTGGGACATACCACGGTCAGAAAAATAATGTGCCGCCACCCGGTTTTCAAAAAAGTAGACGATGACCTTGATCATTTGGCCTGAAAACCAAGAGAGTACACACGGAGTACGTGGTATAGTAGGCCATACCGTCAGTATTTTTACTACTCCCCCGACCCATATTAGTTGTCTTCGAGTTGTCAAAATTTGGATGAACCTATATACTAAATAGTGTCTATATTCATCCAAGTTTAGACAAATTTGAGTCAACTGGGTTGGAGGTAGTAGTAGAATAAATTAAAGAAGAAAGAATTCCCCCAACAAATTTTCGTACAAAGTGGACAATTCTTTCTTACGGTTTCCCAAAGTTTAAGGATTTTTCCGTTTTCAAAATTTGAACATGGACCATTGGATCAAGACTGGCAAATTCAATCATTTCTAACCGTTGGAACTTCTTTTCAATTCTTTGCATCTAGAAGATTCTATTGATAGTCTTTAGCACAACTAATGATGTTGTGCACAAACCTCAAAACACACTTTATTGCTTAGTTTCAAGGACCTTGTACTAAATGCATGGACTTGGATGTGATTTTCATTTTTTATGAGGTCCTTGATGTAACTTGTACTTACACCGACCATGATAACTGAAGCACCTTACTCCGAGGGGACCTACGAGAGTTAGAAGAAAATGCAACCTTCCCAATTATAACACAAAGTGGACCATGGTGCCTTATATAATTCCATTTTTCAAGATTCTTAGATAACTTTGCACACTTCACTTCTTTGTTGATTCAACGAAATTTGGTCAAACTTGAGCTACATATTAGCGCAGTAGATTAATTGCTCTTGAATTAAATGTAATTTTAGAGGTAGATGGGTGCGTCTTCTTATACCTAAGAATGTTTTCGGTGTGAGTATAGAAATATCTAGAAAGACCATTCTCAATTTTCCGAGTGATGACGAGATTGTTCTTTTCCGTAAAGAAATAAAGTCCGAAGAATATGGATCTGAATACCACAATCCAACAAGCTTATAGACATATTAAGTGGACCAACATGTTATACATAAGTGATATTTCAATGTTTTATGAGTTTTCAAACTCCCTAGCTAACTCTGCCCACTTGAGTGACTTTATGCCAATTTATCGAAATTAGGTCAAATTTGAATAGCGAGTGAATTTTAGGCTGCTTTGATAGTTTTACGAAAAATATTTTCGAGGTACCCATCGAGGGGTCAATTAATATATAAGAAACCACCGAAAGTTTTAACAACAGGTTCAACTTCTTGCTAAGATTATTTATCTTGACAACTTAACGAAATTAGATCTTAAACTTGAGCTACAAGTAGGAACGAAAGATTGATCTCCAATTAAATGTAATTTCACAATGGTAGATGGGTGCATATTCTTGTAGTAAACAATACCATCGGTGTGAGTTTCCAACTATCAGGAAATAACATTCTAATTTTTCGTACTGATGACGATCGAGATTGTTCATTTCTGAAAATAAAGTCTGGAGAATATGGATCTGGATGCCACAAGCCAAGCTTTCGACATATATAGTGGACCGACATGTTTGTACTTATGAATAATTCCCATGTTTTAGGAGTTTTCAACCTTTGGCCTAGCTAACTCTGTCCACTTGAATGAATTTATGTCTATTTACCGAGATAAGGTGAAAATTTTGAACTTCAAGTAAATTATGGGTTTCTTTGAAAGTTTACGAAAAAGCTATTGGAAGGTAACCACTAGGGAGTCAGAATTAATATATCAGATTTTAGACGACAAGTCCAACTTATTGTGAAGAATTTTTTTCTCGACAATTTAACAAAATTTTGTCAAATTTGAGCTACACAAGTAAGCGTGATATATTTCTCTTTAATTAAATGTATTTTAAGAGGTAAATGGATGCATCTTCTTGCAGTAAACAATGTCATCAGTGTGAGTTTTGAACTATGAGGAAAGAACATTCAATTCTCAATTTTTCGAGTGATGAGAACATAGTTCTTTTCCGTAAAGAAAAGTTCTAAGAATATTGGATCTGGATGCCACAAGACATGTTTACATACATATATATTGGACCAACATGATGTACTTACGATTTACATGTTTTATGACTTTTCAAACTTCCTAGATAACTGAGCCTTCTTGAAAGAATTTATGTCGATTTATCAAAATTAGGTCAAATTTGAAACTACAAGTATATTGTAGGTTGCTTTGAAAGATTACGAAAAAGCTTTTGGAGGTAACCACCATCGGGGGCATAATTAATATATTAAACCATCGAGAGTTTTGATGATGGCTTCATGTTCTTGCTAGGATTTGCATCTTGACAATTTAACGAAATGAGGTCAAACTTGAGCTACTAGTAAGAGCGATAGATTGCTCTTGAATTAAATGTCTTTCGGGAGGTTGTTAGGTGAACATCTTATATATTGTATTAAACAATGCCGTGGGTGTGGGTTTCCAACTATGAGGAAAGAACATTCTCAATTTTCCGAGTGATGACTAATACGTCGTAAACATATCTATAATTTTTGATGTTCCATGCTTGTTTATTATCAGCTTTGCTATGCTTTGTCTACACTTTGAGGTATTTTTATACATTTTCTGGGACTAACCTATTAAAAAGATGCCGTAGTGCCAGTTGCCTATTTTCTACTGTTTTTGGTTTCAGAAAATCTAGTAAGGAAATATTCTCGGAATTGGACAGGATAAAAGCCAAAGTCAATATTTTACCGGAACGAACACAGAGACCGAAGGGCAGCCGAAGGGGGGCCACACGGTGGCCACACCCTAGGTTCGCGTGGTTACACCCTAGGGCGTGCCGCCCTATGTTGTGGGCCCCCTGGACGTCCTCCGACCTCGCCTCTTCACCTATAAAAGCCCCCGATGCAGAAACCCTAAGCACCCGATAAGATCTCCACGAAACAGTCTGTATCCGCCGTCACCATCGTCCCTAGATCGGGGGTAACTGAAGCTCTTCCTGGCACCCTACCGGAGGGGAGAGATCATCCTGGAGGCCTTCTTCATCACCACACCAGCCTCCGGTATGATGCGTGAGTAGTTCACCCTTGGACTATGGGTAAATATAGTAGCTAGATGGTTGTTTCTCCTCCTTTGTGCTATCATGTTTAGATCTTGTGAGCTCCGTTCATGATCAAGATCATCTATTTATAATCATACATGTTGTGTTTGTGGGGATCCGATGGATATTGAGATACTTTGTCAGATTGATTATTGATTATATCATGTCATATTGATTATTGATTCTATCATGTCTGTGTTGTTTGTGATCTTGCATGCTCTCCGTTGCTAGTAGCTATCTTGGCCAAGTAGATGCTTGTGACTCCAAGAGGGAGTATTTATGCTCGATAGTAGGTTCATGCCTCTAGTAATCTAGGGAAGTGATAGGAATCTCTAAGGTTGTAGATGTGTTGTTGCTACTAGAGAGAAAACAACAATCTTTTGTTCATAAAACAATTGTATTGTTTAATTTACACACAGTTCTTAATGCAGTTATCCGTTGCATGCAACTTAATACTGGAAAGGGGTTCGGATGTTAACCTGAAGGTGGATTATTAGTCATAGATGCAGTTGGATTATGGTCTATGTATATTGTTGTAATTGTTGGGAATATGCCCTAGAGGCAATCATGTATGATGAGATTTCCCATTGTATTCATAAAGATATTAAGTAGTCCTTGTATAAACATATGATGTGTATGATGAGATTTCCCAGCCGTCGTTACGAACCTAGCAGTTCACCGCCGGTGCTCCTCCTTGTACGTGTGGATACCAGCAGAGGTGATGTGCGATCAGCACCAGGACGATCGGATCATGAGGACTGCACTGCATCAACTGACGCGCTTCATCAGTAATCCGCAACTGCGCGTCTAGTGGTAAACCTCGTGGCCTTCTACCTCGGCTAGATCTTGGGATCACCACGTTAGAGGAAAAGTTTTGTTTTGTCTCTGCGTGGCCCAACAGTGGGATCAGAGCGATAGCTTCTGGTTATAGGATCGAGATCTCACATATGTGATATGCGGTTGGCTGTAGATGAGATCTATGTGCTGTTTCATGGTCGATCTATGAGATAGATTGGTTTTGTACGAAGTTGATTGGATCAACTGTGCTCAGGGAATGGTAGATCTGATTTCCCTGATCATACTGCTGAGGTCGTGGAACGACATACCCCTACCGGTTGGCTTCCGCCATCGGGGTAGACTCTCGTAGCGCCTTAGATGTCGTTGCGAGATTCACAACGCCGGTAGATATTGTATCTATGCATAACTTGTTTTTGCAGGAAGTTGTGAATGGTATGGTTCATGTGCATGTGATGTATGTGTGTAATCCATACATGATCTGAGAATCACGGTTTTTTGTCAGCCGGATGGAGCCTAGGTGCTTTCATTTTATTGTATAACGACCTGCGTGTCGGATTCTCTATGTAATTTATTTTACTAAGCTAGTGTAGCTGTTTGGAGAACCCGGAAGACATGCAAGGTGTTGTACATGTCGGCGACATGGAGTAAGACGGAAAGTGACAAGAGTTGGCACGAGTCGGATTATAGGCTTTGTGGAGATGGAGATCGCCATGAAGGGAGCCATACCATTTCACATTATAAATGCTTTATTTTGTGTTATTGTTATGTCTCAGTTTTACCTCTATTAGATAGTCGGTAAAATTTAATCCCTCAAAGAAGGTCTAGTCGGTTTTCCCGCCAGTGTTTGCACCATCACAAGTCGGACATTTTTGGTAGTGGGCTCATAAAATTGAGGTGCTGCCAATTCTTTCCGACTAGATGGGTTCGAGTCGGACTCTTACTGCGGAAACACTCGGTAAGCTAGACGGGTCTATCACAACGGTTGTGGGGATCAGGGAAAAGTCGGATGGGAGCCGGGGCATGTGATGCCACCCGTCCAACAGGAGTCGCATGAGATGTGATTGACAAGGAGTTGTCTACCTATATCACTTGGTGGCTAGCGGTGATGCTAAATCTCACTAGCCGACTTGCTTATTTAGGATCCTGAATCACTAAGCAACCATCAGAGGGGTGTTGGTTCTAGTGGGAGCATAAAATAGTAAAAAATTTAATATGCTTGCTCTTTTATGAATACATGTCTTAAGTGTTTTGCATATTTTCTGTTGTAGATCATGGCACCAAGTAGCAGTCACTCTCAGATATCCGTTTTTGCGTTGAGAACCATTATTGAGAAAGATAAACTGAACGACACTAATTTTACCAACTGGAATTGAAATCTGAGAATTGTTCTCAAACAAGAAAAGAAGGACCATGTCCTAGACAACCCACTTCCAGATGAGCCGAATGAGAATGCGACTGTCGCTGCCACCAATGCCTACCGTTGGGCTAAGTATGAGTCCACGGATATTATCTGTCTTATGCTTGCTCACATGGAACCGGACTTGCAAAAGCAGTTCGAGCATGTTGAGGCCTACGATATGATCGAAAGCCTCAAAAGTATGTTCCAGGCTCAGGCGAAGATGGGGAGGTATCAAGTCTCTCAGGCTTTGTTGAGTTGCAAGCTTAAGGATGGTGATCCACTGAGTCCGCATGTGATCAAAATGGTTGGTTATGTGCAGTCTCTGGAGAGGCTTGGCTACCCCATTAGTGAAGAGTTCGCTACGGATATAATTCTGAACTCTCTTCCTAGTGCATATGGGCAGTTCATTTCGAACTACCACATGCATGGTATGGATAAGAAGCTCACTGAATTACATGGGATGCTCAAGAAGGCAGAGGCGGATCTCAAGAAGGGCTCCAGTCAAGTGTTGATGGTGCAGAATAAGGCTAAGTTCAAGAAGAGTTCTTGGACTAAGAAGAAGGCTAAGTCAGGAGGAAAGCAGGCTTCGGACCCGGTCCCAAGCGCTTCCTCAGGGACTAAGCCATCTCCTTCAGCCGGATCCACTTGCTTCTACTGCAAGGCGGATGGCCACTGGAAGAGGAACTGCAGCAATTACTTGGCCGATAAATCCAAGAGTGGAGGTATGACTTTCAACTCAGGTACACTTGTTTGCAATGTTATAGACATATATCTTGCTGATGCACCTAATAGTTCTTGGGTATATGATACCGGATCAGTTATTCACATCTGCAACTCGTTGCAAGGATTGGTAAGAACTAGGAGCATAGCAAGAGGCGAGGTTGATATTCGAGTCGGCAATAAAGCAAGAGTTGCTGCGTTCGAAGTCGGCACGATGCAACTTCATTTACCTTCCGAATTCATTATGGAACTGAATAATTGTTATTATGTTCTAGTGCTCACTCGAAACATTATTTCTGCTTCATGTTTTATGAGGCAAGGCTATGAGTCGAATATCAAGAATAATGGTTGTTCTTTGTATTTGAATGATATGTTTCAAGGCTTTGCACCCGTCCAGGACGGGTTATTTATTTTGAATCTTGATGGTGAGTCGGTTTATAACATAAATGTTAAAAGGTTGAAACCAAATGATCTGAATATGAGTTACTTTATCACTGTCGGCTTGGTCATATAAGTTAAAAAAGCATGAAGAAGCTCCATGATGATGGACTCCTAACTATGTTCGACTTGGAGTCGTTCGATACATGTGAATCTTGCCTACTCGGCAAAATGACCAAGACACCTTTTGCAAAGAGTTGCGAAAGGGCGTCCAAATTGTTGGGACTAGTACATAGTGATGTATGTGGACCAATGAGCACGACAGCCAGGGGTGGTTATGAGTACTTCATTACCTTCACTGATGATTTGAGTAGGTATGGATATATCTACTTGATGAAACATAAGTCGGAAGCCTTTGAAAAGTTCAAAGAATTCCAGAATGAAGCACAGAATCAACTCGGCAAGAAAATAAAGTTTCTTTGGTCGGACCGAGGAGGCGAGTACATGAGCCATGAGTTTGATGACCATCTGAAAAGTTGTGGAATAGTTCCTCAACTTACTCTGCCAGGAACGCCACAAAGGAATGGTGTTTCGGAAAGGCGGAATCGAACCTTGTTGGACATGGTACGATCAATGATGAGCCGAACAGATCTGCCTTTATCATTTTGGGGTTATTGTCTAAAAACAGCGGCGTTCACACTAAACAGAGTACCATCAAAATCGGTAGAGAAGACACCGCATGAGATGTCGACAGGCAAAAAGCTGAGTTTGTCTTTTCTTAATATTTGGGGTTGTGAAGCATTTGTCAAGCGACTTCAGTCGGACAAGCTTACGGCCAAGTCGGATAAATGTATTTTCGTGGGGTATCCGAGGGAAACCTTGGTTTACTACTTCTACAACCAAGAAGTGGGCAAAGTGTTTGTCGCTCAGAACGGTGTCTTCCTTGAGAAAGAGTTTCTTAGTCGGGGAGTAAGTGGGAGAACGGTGCATCTCGAAGAAATTCGAGGGGAACCGGATAGTAGCGAGTCGGCAAAAACCTTGGAGGTTGAGACGGTCGTGGCAGCTGAGCCGGCAGCAGCACCTATACTACAAAGATCGGCAAGATTACGAAGTGTTCATGATGTGTTACTGTTAGACAGTGATGAGCCGACAAATTATTCGGAAGCGATGGTGGGATCTGATTCCGAGTCATGGCTTGGAGCCATGAGATCCGAGATAAAGTCCATGGATGAAAATCAAGTTTGGAACTTGGTTGATCTGCCAGACGGTGCAAGACCCGTCGAATGCAAATGGGTCTTTAAGAAGAAAACTGATATGGATGGAAATGTTTCAATCTATAAAGCACGCCTTATCACGAAGGGGTTCCGACAAATTCAAGGAGTTGATTATGACGAGACTTTCTCGCCCGTAGCGATGCTTAAATCAGTTCGGATCATGTTAGCTATAACAGCCTATTTCGACTACGAGATATGGCATATGGATGTCAAAACGGCTTTCCTTAACAGAAATTTAACCGAGGACGTGTATATGATACAGCCCGAGGGTTTTGTCGATCCGCCTAATGCTGACAAGGTGCGCAAACTTCAGAAATCCATTTATGGGTTGAAGCAAGCATCCCGGAGTTGGAATATCCGCTTTGATGAGGTAGTCAAATCGTTTGGCTTCATCAAGAGTGATCATGATTCCTGTTTGTACAAGAAGTTTAGTGGGAACAAAGTAAATTTTCTAATCTTATATGTGGATGACATATTACTGATTGGAAATGATGTCCAGATGTTGCAAGAAACCAAGGAATCATTGGAAAGGAGTTTCTCAATGAAAGACTTGGGTGAGGCAAAATACATCCTCGAAATCCGGATCTATAGAGATAGATCAAGGAGGCTCATTGGATTGAGTCAGAGTACTTATTTGGACAAAGTGTTGAAGAAGTTCAACATGGAATCGTCTAAGAAGGGGTTCTTACCGATGTCCCATGGTGTAAAACTTAGCAAGACTCAGTGTCCTTCGACAACTGATGAGCGAAGTCGGATGAGTGTGATTCCATATGCTTCTGCAGTCGGATCCATCATGTATGCCATGATTTGTACTAGGCCGGATGTTTCCTATGCTCTAAGTGTTGTGAGCAGATACCAGGCTGATCCTGGAGAGATCCACTAGACAGCGGCTAAAAATATCCTAAAGTACTTGAGAAGGACTAAGGATATGTTCTTGGTTTATGGTGGTGAAGATGAACTCAGTGTAAAGGGTTACACGGATGCAAGTTATCATACCGACTCTGATGATTCTCGTTCGCAATCTGGATACGTGTTTATTATAAACGGAGGTGCTGTGAGCTGGAAGAGTTCCAAGCAAGATATCGTTCAAGGCTTACAACAGAGGTTGAGTATATTGCCGCCGAGGCAAGAAAGGAAGTTGTTTGGATAAGGAATTTCCTCATGGATCTTGGTGTGGTTCGTGGCTCGTCCAATCCGTTAGACGTGTATTGTGACAACAATGGTGTTATTGCAAGCCAAGGAACCTAGACAAGACCAAGAACAAGCACATACTCATGCGGTACCACCGATTCGCGCCATTGTGGATCGTGGTGATATCAAGTTATGCAAGGTACACATGGATGCAAATATTGCGGATCCGTTGACAAAGACGTTACCACAGCCGAAGCATGAGGCGCACCTGAGAGCCATGGGCATTAGATGCTTAGACATGTGATGTCAGAAGATTGACTCTAGTGCAAGTGGGAGACTGTTGGGAATATGCCCTAGAGGCAATCATGTATGATGAGATTTCCCATTGTATTCATAAAGATATTAAGTAGTCCTTGTATAAACATCTGATGTGTATCATTGAATATGTGATTCGGTTTTGGAACTATGCATTCATGTTGTTTGTACTAAATATCCTTGGTCATCGAAGTTGTGCTGGACACACAACTTAGACCAATGTGAAAGTGGGCTTGATGACTCGGTTCCACTTGTCATGAGCATGGAGATGCTATTACAACTTACACAGATTCGGCTAAAGAGTTCAGCGAGTCGGATTGACCCATATTGAGGTACAACGAACAAGTTGTCATTTGTATATCTCAATCAATGTAATCCTTAGACCTGAGGTTGTTGCATAGTCCGAGTTGAGGATCATCGACTTAGGTTCTGTCAAACGCTGATCCGTAACTGGGCAGTTATAAAGGCAGGGTTCGGGTCGACTGAGAATTAAGCTGCGTGATGTGAATAACCAAGATGGGATTTTTCCCCTCCACTCGGAGAGATATTCTCTGGGCCGTCTCGTGAGATATGATTCGGAATGCATGGCCACGCACGACTCGGTTAAGTGTTAACCGAGGCGATCGATTAAGAGTTAGTTGGGTGAATCACTTATCTTGGATCGAGAAGAGAGTCAAACTATTTAAGGTATGACAATTATTCGCCTATAGTCTGACAAGGTATATCGTGAGGCAAAAGGGACTCAGACGTAAGTCGCATTGGAAAGGCAATTCGTCATGACTCTTTGGTACTTGGGAGTCGGCACGTTCTGCTAGGAGCCGCTACCGACTGATCGATTGAGAGTCGGACTCCAATCGTGTCCCAGTAGCCATGAGCCTGCGGGGTCACACACTTAAGAGCAGGAGCAAGTTCAGATTGGATCTGAACCTGTAATCTGGTTGGGTTGGACCTAAACCGGATTAGGACTGAGTTAGTGAGTTGGACTCATGGTGACTAGTGTTATATGGCTTTAGTGAATGGGTCGCGCGAGCAGAGCCCACGTTCACTCCATATATATAGTGGAGCACCGTAACCCAGAATGGTTAATCGTTGTTCGGTTAGGTCATTCCATGTGTTGGAAACCCTAGCTCCACATCAGTCCAGCCGTCGTTACGAACCTAGCAGTTCGCCGCCGGTGCTCCTCCTTATACGTGTGGATACCAGCAGAGGTGTTGTGCGATCAGCACCAGGACGATCGGATCGTGAGGACTGCACTGCATCAACTGACGCGCTTCATCAGTAATCCGCAACTGCGCGTCTAGTGGTAAACCTCGTGGCTTTCTACCTCGGCTAGATCTTGGGATCACCACGTTAGAGGAAAAGTTTTGTTTTACCTCTACGTGGCCCAACAGTAATGCCCAATCAAATCTCATAGGAATCATGATGTCTAGTATTTACATTGTTATGCTTGCTTAGTCTGTCAATTGCCCCACTGTAATTTATTCACCCAGCATGTTATCTATCTTAAGGAAAACACCTCTAGTGAGTTGTGGACCTCGGTCCAATCTTTACCATTGATACATCATCTACTGTTACCGTTTAATCCTTTGTTTTCAGCAAACCAGTGAGATTGACAACATCACTGTAAGTTTGTGTTGTGCAGGATTCCATGTTGTTAGCAACACCTTGGAGTTGTTTCCTTGCTCCTACTGGTTCGATAACCTTGGTTTCATAACTGAGCGAAAACTTGCTGTTGGATATCACACCTTGCTCTTGGGGTATCCCAACGAGGCTCTACAGTGATCTGAGCCCATCAAGATTTTCTGGCTCCATTGTCGGGGAGTTAAGGACAACTTTACAAGGGGAGTCTTTCACAACCACTCTCTTTACTTTGTTTTTGTTTTCCTTAGTTTCTTATTGTTTTGTTTTTGTTTGTTTCTTTCACAAGCATTGAAAGCTGGCATCAAAGTACTCTAAAGCATTGTTTTTCTTGTTTCTTTCTTTCAAAAATACAAAAAAAATAGTTTCGTTTCGTTTGCTTTTTCTTATCAAAAACACAAAAAAATCAGATCCTACTCTAGTTTCTACTGCTGTTGGCTTGCTCCACTTTTGGAAAAATGAACACTGCTGAGAACACCAAGTTGTCTGACTTCACTAGCACAAAAAAAATGATTTCCTTTGCACACCCATTTCTCCACCTGCTCATGATGCTACCTTTTTATGAAATTAAACCTGCTTTGTTGAATCTTGTTATGAAAGAGCAATTTTCTGGTGCTAGTTCTGATGATGCTGCTGCTCACCTTAATAACTTTGTTGAACTTTGTGAGATGCAAAAATATAAGGATGTAGATGGATATATTATTAACCTCAAATTGTTTCCTTTCTATTTGAGAGGAAAAGCTAAAGAATGATTGCTATCCTTGCCTAGAAATATTATTGATTCTTGGATTAAATGCAAAGATGCTTTGATTGGAAAATACTATCCTCCTGCTAAGTTTATATTTATGAGAAGTGAAATAGTGAAATTTAAACAAATTTATAATGAACATGTTGCTCAATCTTGGGAAAGAATGAAATCTTTGGTAAAGAATTGTCCCACTCATGGACTGACTGCTTGGATGATTATCCAAACTTTTTATGCAGGACTAAATTTTTCTTCAAGAAATCTGTTGGATTCTGCTGCTGGTGGTACCTTTATGACCATTACTTTGGGTGTTGCAACAAAGCTCCTTTATAATATGATGGTATACAAGTTACTATTGATGAAAATGTTAGACTATTAGCTAAATTGCATGCTAAATGGGAAAGAGAAGATGAAATTGCTAGAAACAATAGTATTTGTACTATTACTACCACTAGTGCTAATTCTAGCAAACCACAAGAAGCCCGCATTCCTTCTACAACAATGCCTAAACCCAATAAGAATGATGAAATTTTTGAAACTATGGGAAACAATCAGTCTACTACCTATGATGCTAAGTTTTATTTTGATCTAGATGGCTGCAATATTTCTGAAGTGATTATGTTCCTACAAAATCTTGCTAGAAGTCCTAATGCTAGTTCTATGAATATGGCTTTCACAAAACACATTACAGATGCTCTCATTAAAATTAAAGAAGAAAAAGTGAAACATAAAGCTTCTATTCCTAGGAAGTTAGAAGATGGTTGGGAACCCATCATTAATATGCAAGTGAATGACTTTGATCTCAAAGCTTTATGTGACCTTGGTTTTAGTGTCTCTATTATGCCTAGAAAGATTTATGAAATGCTTGATTTGCCACCTTTGGAAGATTGCTATTTAGATGTTCAACTTGATGATAATGCTAAAAAGAAACTAATGGGGAGTGTTAATGATGTTCTTATTATGGTTAACAATGGCTATGTCCCTATTCATTTCTATGTTTTGGATGTTGAATGCAATGCTTCTTGTCCTATTACTTTGGGAAGACTTTTTCTTAGAACTGTTGGTGCCATTATTGATATGAAAGAAGGCACCATTAAATATCAATTTCCATTCAAGAAAGGTATAGAACACTTCCCTATAAGGAGAGAGAAGTAACCTTTTTCTCCTCCTTCTAAAGAAAAATTTGATGTCAATGCTTCTTCATTTGAAAATACTTGATTCTTGCTTCTTATGCCTAACTTAAAGGAGTTAAAGAAAAGTACTTCTTTGGAGACAATCCAATAGTTTTATTGAGTCTTGGAAGTTATTAATTCTGTAATAACCTCTCCTTATCCTTTTTGTGTGATTTTTGTGCAAAGAATAACCTCTAATGAGAGAGGAGTAAGATTTGGGTAAGTTGGTGTCCCAAAACAGATTTTTTTTGCTTCACTGTAAAAATTCGTGAAAAATATATGTAAGTCGGATTGAGCTTTAATTTTTTGAGTAAATGACACAGTATGTTATCTAATTTTCATTGGTTCAACACTTTTCGATTTGAGAAACAGAAGGTCTTCGAAAAAATCGGTTTTTACCTGCTGGTCTGTTTTGATAGATTTCTGCCATTATTTGCATTTGCCTCTTTATCGGTTTCTTTTTTAGTTCTTCTTGATCACTTGAGATTTTTAAAGGAATTGCTACAGTATATTGTGTTTTAATGAAGGTTTTACTTGTGTTGAAACTAAACCCAAAGGTTTATTCTTTTGAATGCACTAATGTTTCTAATGAAGATTGTGTGAAGTTTTGTATGAAGGAAATTTGCAAGTGTAGGCGAAGAATGATGTGATGAGATGAAGAATGGACAAAAGCTCAAGCTTGGGGATGCCACCCCGTGTCACCCCAAGAAATATTCAAGAGGTACAAGAGTTAAAGCTTGGGGATTCCCAAGGCATCCCCTTCCTCATCAATAAAAATCTCAGGTCTCTTTCTAGACACTTTGGTTTTTATTGTTTCATGCACTGTTGTGTTGTTCTTGGAGCATCTTAGTTTTCATGTTTTGTTTTCATTTTCTTAGTTTTCTTGAATAAAGTAGTTGTACCCCCGCTTTCGCTGTGTTGTTTCAAATAAGTTGATTTGTGAAAAAAAAAGAAGAAGTTCCATGCATAAGTGGTACAAAGGGAGCTTTTTTTTTTGGGTGGCTTAGACTTTATCATGTCATGCTTGATGTTGTTTTTACCCTATGATTAGTGACTATTGTTGTAGCATGACTTGTTCCAAACAATTGAGATTGCTTCATGTGCCTTGGAAGAATCATGCGTTGTTTTAGCATACAAAAGAATAATATTGTGTTATTCTCCTTTGATGCTTTGTTTGGGTTGAATTGGCACATTCTCACACCATGTTATGATTATGAACCAGTCACCTTAGCCTCTGTGATCATTTAGTTTTTGACTTGTGATGCCACTTTATGCTTTTATTCATAATATTTTTTCGCTCTGCATGATTATGGACATTATTTCTCTCTTAGTTGGTTGCTCCCCGTCTTTTGCTAGCCTCCACTTGTATTGAGTAAGGTCTACTCATGCATCCAACTCCCAAGAAACCAGGTTATTCCAAAGAGTCCACTATAAATTCATATGCATGGTGTGTTACACCATTCCAAGTATATTCTTGTTTTATCTATCTTCCAAATTAAACTTGTCTTGTGAAAATTAGTGATTAAAGCTCTCACAAACATGATGGCACACATTATTTTTTTTCTTGCCCCTAATAAACTTGAACCATTGTGTCATATATGTTGTATATGCTTGCACTTATAAGTTGGGGATTAGCAGAACCATGCTGTTATGGGGAACGCTTTCAACACCTGTACATATTACCTAGTTGATATCATGATCTTTTGTTTATGGATGTCGGCGGTGTGAAATAAAAGGGGAGCTTGTAAGTTCATGGAGAATTATATATATGTTAGAGAAATTCCTAGGCCGTTATCTTAAGACATGCCTATTCATGGTGGAAACTTGCAACATCACCATAGTGAGCAATCCATGAAGCATCCTCGAAAAAAAATATAGAAAAAAGAGAGAGAAAAAGAACAAATATGCACCATGCTCATGGTAAATAAATGGATTGCTGAGATGCTCACTGTCTGTTGCCTTGTCATTTTGATATGGGATAGCTCCTGTGTCATGGGGCAAGGGGTACCCGATTGGCGGTTCTCTATGATACACATATACTTACAATGACAAGAACTTGATTGTGACTAAAGTTGAGTAGCATGAGGAACGACCCTCGTACTCAGGAGACATGAGATTTCCACCTTATGATTTGTCAAGCATATAGTCCATACTTGTTCACTTTAACCTTAATCACTTCAAGATGCTTACGATAAGGGCAATGAGAGCAGAAAGCTAATAAGTACCATAATTTTTGGAACCTCTTTGTGAAACTTGAAATCCCTGCTTCCCTGTGAGGGGCCTTTCTTCTTACTTTTATATAGAGTTTCCACCTTCTATATTTATGCACCAACTAGGAGAGCATAGTTGTCATTCTTATTTCTATGTGCATTGTCTCAAAACTTATTGATTGATTCATCATGTTTATATTGCTTGTTCTTGAACTATTTGTATCTAGTCACCCTTATGAACTTTGAAGGTGTCCTATGCATTTATGTTTTTCTACACCATGAGGGACAAGATGAATACCACTATGCTATGTTTTTTATATGTGAAACAAACAAACTTTTTCTAATGCATTGTTATTCATGATCTTTGTTTGTATATTTTCATGTTGCAACATAGTTGCTATGTCATATTGTTAGAACTACATCTTTCATGACCATTTTAGAGTACTTTGATACCAGCTTTCAATGCTTTGCAAATGGTTTGATCAAGATTGTGATGGTGCGTGTCACCTCAATTTTTTTCTTTTTATCGCTTACCTACTCGAGGATGAGCAGGAGTTAAGCTTGGGGATGCTTGATACGTCGTAAATATCTATAATTTTTGATGTTCCATGCTTGCTTAGTATCAACTTTACTATGCGTTGTCTACACTTTGAGGTATTTTTATACATTTTCTGGGACTAACCTATTAACAACATGTTGCAGTGTCAGTTGCCTGTTTCTTGCTGTTTTTGGTTTCAGATAAGCTAGTTGTCAACACCCAAATTTTTAATCCCAGATGCCTGTTATGCCATACATCGCAATCCATTTTTGTGAAACATAACAGATTGGTACCATAGTTCATCATCCATTACAAACCATAATAAAGGTCTTAAAAATAAAGGATCTCATGATCCAGTCTTAATACAATCAATGCAGCGGAATAATAATAATAGTAGCATGGTCGAAGCTCCATCTTCATGGTCACAGGCAATGATGATGATGGGAGAGGATCCTAGTTGTCATAGACTTACTTTTGTCCATCATCCTGGTAGTCCTCCTCATAGTATGCTCATAGGAATAGCCAGGGACAAAGCCATGAGTACTCTTTAAGTACTCGCAAACTATCACTAACAAGTAAAGTGGTTTAAGTAGGAATCCTAAGCTCTAGGTTGTTTTGCAAAAAAGCCAGGTTTATCTCTAACTGAGTTTAGAACTAAAGAAAACTAGTTTAAAGTTTTACAACACCTAAGTGGAAACACTTTTTCATGTTCACAACCCTGGTGTGGTCAATTCAAAGTCATAGTTCATTTCACAAGTCATTTTGAAAATATCTGACGACGAAATAGTATGGCCACTCCAACTGTCCATAACTGCGAACGCGGCTATTCGAATAGTTTGACACTCTGCAGAGATTGTACACTTTCACCACAACGTTCGATACATCCGTCGGGAACAATCCTGAATCCCCATACTCAGTATGCGTATAATCAATCCTAACCTTTCAAATACATATCCTAGTATAGGCACCTCCCCTATGAGTTTGGCCTCCCAACCATGACCATTTGTCATCTTGGGAACTGCATAGGTGGACAATCATCACGAGGTAGCCTCAACTCAAACCTTTTCCGCAAGGTAACCCATACTAAGATATATAAACTTCTAGTCAAGCCCTACCCAAATTCGGGTATTATGGTTGTACGGTAAAATTGGAATGGTATCTCATCCGAACCCAACCATCAGTTTTAAAAAGGCTAAGGCTCATGCCTCAACATTTTCATCATCAAATCCTCTGGTGTTTATAACACATGTCAAAACATTTCAATAGAATGAATCTTCATTCCAAGGTTTTCATAATCATTTTCACCAAGTATTCCCATCTCAAGTGATCAAGTTTTGCGCTTAGCACTAGCCACTAAGTCGGGGGTAATCACTAATGAGGGGTATTAATCAAGTGTGACTTAGCCAAGTTTAATCTCATGCCTCAACATGACATCTAGTTCTACCTAACTTAGGCCAAGTTTTTTGATCTTTATGCAACCTATAATATCTTTCCAAAACTCACTAAATACTAACTAGAAGTAATAAAGAACTTTGATAAAGAAATAGAATAATAAAGTGTAACTACCTCGGTGAATTACGCTCCTAGATACAAGCCTGGATGAGCGGTAGTGGTTGAAATAGTACGGTGGGGCCCCAAAAGCCACTCACGGGTAGACCTTTCGGCCGTCCCAACCACTTCCAGCTCATCGACCAGACTGCAAGTGCATAATCGGCGAAGGGATCAACTACATACACAAGTGAGTATGTATGCAAGCCACCATACAAAAGTACATCAGAGCCATTCCATCTAGAAAGAAAGGAAAATATAGCAACGCCATACGACAAGATTCAAATGACCTAGATAGATATAATATTTTAGGATAATTCCTCATACATCACACATCAGAGTATCAAGCGGAAGCGGCAAAACAAGTCCGAGTACGGATAAGAAGAAAATCGGCATAAGATGCCACAGAAGTAAGCACATCCCGCCCACAGATCTCACGGATCCCCGTTCTCGGAATCTCTACACCGAACGATCGTTGCCCACATCATCAGCCTCTTCCACCCAGTATCCGTCCTGCGAGTGTACCTGTTCATCTGAACCAATAATTTATCGTGTGAGACCCTAAGGGTACTCAGCAAGTCTTTATGCCTCGAAAGGGGACACAAACTGGGGTGACGCAATTGCAGCGAAAGATAAACCCTAACAGTTTGATAGATAAACGCTAACCATCCGCCTAACCAATGATAGACGGATGTCCGTGAATTAATGGCAACAGTTATAACAGTAATTTCATCAGATCCATCCTCCTCCTCGCTTACCAACGAGGAAGCGGACGAACAACCCCCCCATCCGTTGGCAATTTTATTAACCATTCCAAGAGTGTTGCACTATTTACTAGTCATTTACTTAGTCAGATTAAGGCAGTACTTTAGTTATGCTTGTCTATGATCGAGAAACTGTGCTCCAAGTCGTCCATAACCGCGGACACGGCTTTCAGAAAGTTTTACCCTGCAGGGGTGCACAAATAGCAACACACACTCGATCAACCTCGGAAGAACCAAATCAAAACCCAACGAGGCCTTCACGACAAAGCAATCACAGGATTGAAATATTTGGGGCCACCCTTGAGTACACCAAGAACGGTTAGCCGACTCGAGACGGACCCGAGGTTTGGGTGGATGGTCAGAATGACCGGGAACCCAAAACTGGCTTGTCGACACCGAAATCGTGTCCCGATCCTAACAGATCTTGTGTGCTCGCACAATCGTAATCTGATAGTAAAGCATGGCATAAGTACAGGATAGTAATTAAAGCCTCAAACTAGTTTGTGGCCCCAAGAAATAAGAATGAATCAAGCTCCAGCTCGGGGGTCCCATAAGCCTCCCGGATGTGGATAGCGCGAATATTCTTGGAACAGGAATCAAGTACTCGGGGTCTTACGGGACACAAGTGAGCAGGAAAAACCAAATAGCAGATGTTGCTCACCGGTGCCACTTTCATTAGTTATCCCATTACTACTCTGGTTAAGTTATTTAGGTACCTCGTTATCCATCAGACTCTCACATACCCTACACATGCTGTTCTATGACTCACATGGCTCAAACAACTCCTGTAGTAATGGCTCATGGGGTGGAGGAACAAGCTTGGTGGGGTTTTAAAAGTAAAGGCTATGCAATACTTGGGATTCAATTTAATGCAATCGCGACTCGATGATGCAAGAATAAGATAGAGGCAATAGGTACTGTATGTATGCAAGCATGTGGTAGTGCTTGCCTGGCAACTCAGTTGAAGCGAGAGACGGATCTGGGTAGTGCTCCTGGTTCTCTTGATATATCCCCTGCTCAGTGTCTATTCTAAGAAGAACCAAACAAAGAAGGGCCAACATAAATATAGTGCACAAGCATAGGGATAAATGCGTCAAGCAAACAATCATGCCATGATGAATGATGCACAAGTTGCATGGCAATAATGTAGCATGGCATGGGTGAGGTGTGGAATACAAGACATAACATTTTTATGGAGTTTTGGTCCCATTTTATTGTCATGATAGTTGATGTACACTATATTTTTATATGATGCATGCTGCAATTGAAGTCATGGATATCATAAACAGAAACGTCTCGTCGAGCTGATCATTTTAGACATATCATTTGTTAAATTCGGAGTTATATATCAAAAGTTATTAATTTATTAAGTTCTAGTGGCATTTTGTTGTAATTTACTCAACTTGGAAAATTAAATGTGCAAAAGGTAATTTGAATAGCATATTTGAAATCCTCACATTTTTCTGATTCAAAAACATATATTATTTGTATTATTTGGAGTTGTGAAATTAAATTTATTTTATAGTCAAAATTATTAAATAGGGTCAAAGTCAAAGGTTGACTAATTAAATTAATTCTGAAAATATTTGATTAAAGATTTGAATTAAAATTCAAAAACTAAACATTTTTCATATAAGGTTTGAATTCAAATTCGAAATATTTAATTAGTTATGAATTTATCTGATAATAATTATTTATAAAATTTTATTGATTTTAGAAAATGTCTGTGGACTTTTCTTACTCGGCTAAACTACCACCGATCCTTGGTGGGGACCTGGTGGCTGCCCATCAGCTGAGGAGGACACGGGGATGCGCCACGTGGACGCAGCAGGACCGCGGGTTGAAACTCGAAAACTTCGGGAGCCTTTTTATAATAACCTCTGACGCTGACTGTGGGGCTAGGGGGGCTGCGGGTTGGATAGAAGGAAGGACAGGGGCTTTTCTGCAAAGCGTCTGGACTGACGGGAACTCGAAATCGAAGATGGATCGCATCTTCGGGCTCGGGCGACGTTGCATTTAACATGGCGAGCGCTCCACTGGGAATTTTGCTATTCCACAAACTAGAAAAACGAAGAGGGGACTATCCTCTACAAGTTTTGTGTTACAAGAAATGACGGAGGCAGACTGTACAGGTCGCTAGCTTGCGAGAAAACGAGGTAGAAAAACGGCTACTCGGTTGTTCTACTGCAGCGCTTAGCGCGCGCGGGAGTTGCTGCTGCGGCGTGCGCGGCAGTGGCTCCCGACGAAAGGCGACGGCAATCTAGGCGTCCTGAGGCAGAAAGGAAGGGAAAGGGGAAGGGGGAACACGAGGTGGCGCTCACCTCGATCGATTCCCAGCGGATTCGAGGACGGGGGTGATCAGAGTGGAGGACGGCGACGGCTGCGCTGCTTGGGTACTTGGTCCGGAAGAAGGGGAAGCAGAGCTCCTGGGACGGACAGATCCTCTCGAGGGACCCCAACAGCAGTGCGGACGAGGCGTGCGATCCCGGCTTCAGCGGTGCTCGCCGGCGACCATTGCGACAGCAATGGCTTCGCTTCTTGCGGGAGGGAGGAGGACAGGGGAACAGGGGACGGCGGCGGAGAGGAGGGGAAGAGGAAGGCTAGGGTTGCAGGGGGCCTCTTCGGCTTGGGGATAAGAAGGGCGGAGGGGTTATGCGGCTGACGGCGACGCGACGGGGACCTGCTCCTCTACTGCTTTCCATCTGCGTGTCTGCAGAGAGGAGGGCGAACGGAGAAGAGGTACAGGGCGACGATGTGCCGAGTCTTAAGGGGCAGGGGTGGCTGGGTTCTTTGCTCTCGATCGGTGATCGTTGGGGGCCAAATTGGGCTGCTACCAGGTATGTTTTTCTCCTCTAAAGTGTTTCCTATTTGTTTTATTTGTTTTGCTTGTTTTTATTCCAATGCAAATTTAAACCAGCTCCTACATTCAAAATCTGCTGCACTTTTTTAGGGGAAAAAATGGAACAGTGGTTTTGACCATGAGGAGAGGCAAGAGAGACAAGAGACAAGGTTTAGGGTTTGGATTAGAGGGGCTCGGGTTTAGGGTTTAAGAGAGAGGTGAGATGAGAGGGAAGGTGTGCCCATGTTTAAGCACATGATAATGGCATCACATGATCAAGCACAAGGGGTGGTAGGGGCTAGAGAGAGGGGGAGGGGTTTAGGGCTTGTGCATGCCCACATGATCACATGTGCATGCATGGATGGGGAATGGTGATTAGGGTATAGCTAGAGGGTAAGAGAGAGGGAGAGAGATAGAGGGTTTGGTGGGTTTATTAGATCAAGCATGATCCACACAAGCTCAACAAGATGGCCACAAGAGAAAGAAGAAAAGAGGTGATCCATGCAAGCAAAACAATAAAATTCAAATGTCAAGTAAAGGTGGTACTTGCATGGCTCTAGCTAGATCAAGCAAAGAAGAAGAGAGAGAGAGAGAGAGAGTATGACCCACTCCAAGAACTTCAAATAAAATCCAGATGACCTAGATGTGGTGGTTTTGCATGGCCCATGCAATTAATAAATGCCATGTATTCATATTGTGAAAACAACATAAAATCATATGGCACTATTCCATGCATTTCCAAAAGGTGGAATAAGGCCAAGCAAAAGGGGCAAGCATTGGATCCACCCAACCCACATGAGCTAGGTAAACTCAAATAAAGGCCAGCTCATATTAATTGGATGGTGGAATTATAAGGTGGTGAAGAAAAGGTGGTGGAGGCAATAAAAGATATGCCCTCAACTCAACTTGGGCATTTAACAATATATCTAGAACCAGATACAATAACAAGAGGCAAATACAATTAATGATGCATATGAGGTAAGAAGCAAATCACAAGGGTTTGTATGATGCTCAAATTGCAAGGTGGCATGATGACATGAACATGACATGATGATGATGCAACAATTATATGTAGGAAGTGGCCCTTTTATTACTAGATCCAGTAGCATTACAGATGTTAGACAACTGGGATGCTACAACTCTCCCCCACTAAACAGGAATCTCGCCCCGAGATTCTAGGAAGAAGAAGAAGACACAAAGAGGGTAGTGGCACGGAGTTCATCTTCACGTTCCCAAGTGGCTTCATCAACAGAATGGTGTGACCACTGCACCTTGCAGAACTTGATGGACTTGTTGCGAGTCCTTCTTTCTGCGGTCTCAAGGATTTTTGTGGGGTGTTCTTGATAAGACAGGTCTTCTTGGAGATCGATTAGCTCATGATCCACGGTCCTGCCGGGATCTTTGAAGCACTTCTTGAGTTGAGAGATGTGGAAAACATCATGGACTTTGAGTTTTTTCGGGAGCTCAAGGGCAAAAGCAACTTCTCCTCTTCTACCACGAATCTTGAAAGGACCGATGTATCTAGGAGCCAGCTTTCCTTTGATACCGAAGCGGTGTGTGCCTCTCATGGGAGTGACACGAAGGTAGACGAGATCACCAGGGGCATACACCATGTCCGTGTGCTTCCTGTCATAATTGCTCTTCTGGCGACTTTGAGCAACCTTCAGGTTCTCAAGAATGATATGTACCTTCTCCTCCGCTTGTGTTACAATGTCAGGGCCAAACCATATTCTTTCTCCTGCACCTGACCAACCAATCGGAGTTCTGCACTTGCGACCATAGAGAGCCTCAAATGGTGCCATCTTCAGACTTTTCTGGAAGTTGTTGTTGTACGAGAATTCAGCATAAGGAAGACATTCCTCCCACTTCATGCCAAAAGAGATAACGCAAGCACGAAGCATATCCTCCAGAATCTGATTGATCCTTTCAACTTGTCCTTGATCGAGGGTGGTAAGCAGTCTTTGAAGTTAAACTTTGTTCCCAAAGCATTTTGGAAACTCTCCTAACTTTGAAGTGAAGATGGTTCCACAGTGAACTGATCAAGCGGAACCCCATACAGAGAGACAATTCTGTTGATATAGAGCTCAGCCAACTGAATTCCAGAAATTGTTTCCTTGACGGGGAAGAAATGAGCCACTTTAGAAAGCCTGTCGATGACAACAAATATTGCATTGTTGCCCTTCTGCGACCTTGGAAAGCCCGTGATGAAGTCCATCTCTACTTTCTCCCATTTCCATTCCGGAGGTTTCAATGGCTGTAGAAGACCGAAAGGTTTCTGATGGACATCTTTCACTCTGCGGCAAACGTCACATTCCGAGACATACTTGGCACAATACCGTTTCAGACCAGGCCACCAATATTGTGTTTTCAAGTCCATGTACATCTTTGTGCTGCCAGGATGGATAGAAAGAACAGAATCGTGCGCCTCCTTGAGAACTTGCTCTCTCAAACCCGGGTAGTTTGGCACAAACATCCGGTGTTCAAAGAAAAGAGTGCCTTGATCATCCACGTGGAAGGACTCATACTTCGGAAGCTCAAGTTTAGAGATGATCTTTTTGGTGTGCGGATCACCAAGCTGACGAGAGCGAATCTTTTCTTCCAAGAGAGGAGTAGCCAGAAGGTTCAGGAGATGCCCTTGTTCCACAATTTCCAGGTTGAGCTGACGGAATTGCCCGCACAAGAGAGGCTATTGTTCTTCCATCATGAGGTTGTTGACATAAGCTTTGCGGCTGAGAGCATCTGCCATGACATTAGCTTTGCCCGGAGTGTAGTTGATGGTCAAATCAAAATCATTGATTGCTTCAATCCATCTCCTCTGCCGAAGGTTGAGATCAGGCTGAGTGAAGATATACTTCAAACTCTTGTGGTCAGAAAAGATCTCACAACGGTTACCAAGCAAGTAGTGCCTCCATAGCTTCAAAGCAAAGACAACTGCTGCGAGCTCGAGGTCATGTGTGGGATAGTTGATCTCATGTGTCTTCAACTGACGAGAGGCATAAGCAACCACTTGCTTCTCTTGCATAAGGACCGCACACAATCCTTGCAAAGAGGCGTCACAGAATATCTGGAAAGGCTTAGATGTATCCGGAGGAACCAAGACTGGTGTGGAAGTGAGCTTATCTTTGAGTGTCTCAAAGCTTGCTTGACATGCAGGAGTCCAAAGGTATTTCTTGCCTTTCTTGAGGAGATCGGTAAGAGGCTTCGCTATCTTCGAGAAGTTCTGAACGAAGCGACGACAATAACTAGCCAAACCAAGGAAACTCCGCACTTCTTTGACATTAACAGGAGGAAGCCATTCAACAATTGTCTTCCACAGTTCGGGTTGGTGCAATGCCCTTGACAGAGATGACATGACCAAGATAGGTTACTTGATGACAAAAACTCACACTTTGAGAACTTTGCATACAAGCGGTTCTCACGAAGCTTGTTTAGGACACACCGCAGGTGTTCTTCATGCTCTTCCTTGGACTTGGAATAGACTAGGATGTCATCCAGATATACCACAACGAACTTATCAAGGTACTCCAAGAAAACCGAGTTCATAAGCCTCGAGAAGGTAGCAGGTGCGTTGGTTAGACCGAAAGACATGACTGTGTACTCATACAGGCCATAGCGGGTGGTGAAAGCTATTTTAGGCACATCTTCCTTGCGAATCTTGATTTGGTGATAACCACTTCTCAAGTCCAGCTTAGAGAACACCACAGCTCCAAATAGGCGATCAAGAGATCATTAATCCATGGGAGGGATATTTGTTCTTGATGGTTTTAGCATTGAGAGCCCGATAGTCAACACAAAGTCTATCAGTCCTGTCATGCTTCTTCACAAAGATTGTTGGGCTACCCCAAGAAGAAGTACTGTGTTGAATGAAACCCAACTTCTCTTGTTCATCAAGATGTCGTTTGAGTTCAGCCAACTCAGAAGGACCCATTTTATAAGGCCGCTTGGAGATAGGAGCCGTTCCAGGTTCAAGCTCAATTACAAACTCAACCTCACGATCCGGAGGCATACCCGGCAACTCTTCAGGAAAGACATCTGGGAACTCACAGACCACCGGTACACTCTGAATAGCTTCCATAGCATCATCATTCAGAGCCGCCAAAGAGAAAAGCTGGACATCAGGAGTCAAACTTGGAGAAAAGACTATATGGCCTTCAGGAATCTTCAGAGAAACTGAGCGTTCAGCACAATCAATCACAGCTGCATTTGCTGTCAACCAATCCATGCCCAAGATGACATCAATGTCAGAATTGCCCAGAACAATTAAGGAAGCCGAGAATAAAGAGCCACCAATATCAATTTGATTGCCATGGCTGATATAAACAGCCCTCATGTTTGCTCCAGGAGAAAGGACCATTAACCGCTTAAGGAGAGGAACCAAGACTAACTCATTCTCATTTGCAAACTTGTGAGAAACAAATGAATGCGATGCACCAGAATCAAACAAAACTCGTGCAGGGACTGAGTTAACGGAAACATACCCATCACAACTCCAGGTGCATGCTCACGGCTTGGCGTTGACACGCTTAGCACGAGCAACGATGACCCGGCTTAGTGTTGATGTTGAGAGCCCGAGGTGGTGGTGCACGAACCAAAGGAGAGCTTGCTTGAGATCTTGGCGGGGTGGAGGAAGAGCTTTGTTTTCAGCGACAGCCCAGTTGAGATGTCCAGGATCTCCACATGTGAAACAAGCACCAGGTGGACGTGGAGCAACGTAGCCAGGGACTCCGCCAGGCGCTCCAGGGTAGTGGTGGTTGTAGCCCCTGGGAGCCGCAGTGGTGAAGTTTGGTGGCCTTGACGCGTAACTTGCAGGTCTTGGTGGAGCCGGGAGCGAAGGTGGGGTGTTAGGAACCCAGACACGCCGCTTAGAAGGAGCTGCCATAGTTGAAGAACTTGATGCATCACGGTTGTTTTTCTTGGACTCCTCAAACACTTGCCTACTTGCTTCCTCTTGCAAAGCTGTGTGCTGAAGTTCCAGAAAAGATGCCGGCCTTGCATGTGTGATTGCATACTTGATCGATGCATTGAGCCCTTGCCTGAACCTCTTATGCTTCTTCTTGTCGTCAGAGACCTCATTGCCACCATAACGAGAAAGATTCATGAAGTTCCTGATGTAGGTGTTGACGTTATCATTTCCTTGCTTAAGGTTGAGAAAAGCTTCCTTCATCCTCTCCATTACAATTTCTGACAGAAACTGCTCTTTGAAAGCTGCAGTGAACCTTTCCCAAGTAGGCTGAAAACCAGTGCAGCTTGCCTTCAAGTAATTCTCCCACCAGAGAGCTGCATCTCCCTTCAGAAGGTGAGTAGCACACTTTACCCACTCCTGCTCAGGAACATCAGCAGTCCCGAGCAGCCTTGACATCTCACGCAACCAATCATCCGCATCCATTGGTTGATCAGAAACATCAAATTGGCGAGGGTTGAATTTCAGGAAGCTCTTGATGTCTCCTCGCTTGGGAGGTGGAGGTAGTGGAGCAAACTCGTTCCTCCTGACACTTTCCTCAAAGCGCTGTTGGTTCTGCTGCATTGCTGCCAAAGCATTGGCGATGTTTGACATGTGAGCCCATTGGTGGTATGTCCTCATCGAGCGCGTGGTGGAGCCATCCTGTGATTGATATAAAACACAAGTCAGTACTATAATGGAGAATAATAATAATCCAAAATAGTACCAAGATGGAATTAACCAAGATTAAAGGATACAATTTACTAAGATGATATTAAAATATCAACAAAGTTCAAAGTACCTAGAAGATATTAAGCATATCGCACATGACTGAAAAGGAGTGTGGTACACAAATATATCAAAGAAAATTTTTCCACAAATTTAGGCATTAAAATACCAATAGATGCGCAAAATTACTTAACGAATCAAGATTAGTGACTCTACCGATTCAATATACAAAAGCGAATGATAAGAGTAGTGGTATGGTCGCGACTCCATCCCGCACTCAAATCATTACTCTGCACATGAACAAGTGGAACACATATCCTAACCCCCTTCTTCTCACGTTGAACCTAAAGATTAGTAACTACGGAAACGAACACCCCAAACAAGATAACGTCGGATAACAAAGAATAAGACAGATTGCGTCGGTATACAACGAAACAGATAGATCGCGTCGGTTTGCAAAAGCCTGTCGGTATGGAATGTACCAACAGTTGATAACCAAAGGCTGATTAGATAACAACTTGGATGCAACAGATAGACAAGGAATTACACACACACACACACACATAACCTATGGTACTACGAAAACCCAGAACACGTGAATCCTAGTTTGAATTTTAAGAAGAGGATTGAAAACGTTGCACTTCCTTACCAGAAAAGGGTGGGTGGGTGGGTAAGAAGAAAAGTGGAAGCAGTCCTACTCTCGCGTTTTGTTTTTCCCTAGTATACATAACTACCAAAAATATTTGCTAGACTGACAACGACCGTTTGGCTGAGACCCTGAAGGTCGGGATGGCTCTGATACCAATTGTAACTACCTCGGTGAATTACGCTCCTATATACAAGCCTGGATGAGCGGTAGTGGTTGAAATAGTACGGTGGGGCCCCAAAAGCCACTCACGGGTAGACCTTTCGGCCGTCCCAACCACTTCCAGCTCATCGGGACCTGTACGGGCGGCATAATCGGCAGGCGAAGGGATCAACTACATACACAAGTGAGTATGTATGCAAGCCACCATACAAAAGTACATCAGAGCCATTCCATCTAGAAAGAAAGGAAAATATAGCAACGCCATACGACAAGATTCAAATGACCTAGATAGATATAATATTTTAGGATAATTCCTCATACATCACACATCAGAGTATCAAGCGGAAGCGGCAAAACAAGTCCGAGTACGGATAAGAAGCAAATCGGCATAAGATGCCACAGAAGTAAGCACATCCCGCCCACAGATCTCACGGATCCCCGTTCCCGGAATCTCTACACCGAACGATCGTTGCCCACATCATCAGCCTCTTCCACCCAGTATCCGTCCTGCGAGTGTACCTGTTCATCTGAACCAATAATTTATCGTGTGAGACCCTAAGGGTACTCAGCAAGTCTTTATGCCTCTAAAGGGGACACAAACTGGGGTGACGCAATTGCAGCGAAAGATAAACCCTAACAGTTCGATAGATAAACGCTAACCATCTGCCTAACCAATGATAGGCGGATGTCCGTGAATTAATGGCAACAGTTATAACAGTAATTTCATCAGATCCATCCTCCTCCTCGCTTACCAACGAGGAAGCGGACGAACAACCCCCCCATCCGTTGGCAATTTTATTAACCATTCCAAGAGTGTTGCCCTATTTACTAGTCATTTACTTAGTCAGATTAAGGCGGTACTTTAGTTATGCTTGTCTATGATCGAGAAACTGTGCTCCAAGTCGTCCATAACCGCGGACACGGCTTTCAGAAAGTTTTACCCTGCAGGATCAACACACACTCGATCAACCTCGGAAGAACCAAATCAAAACCCAACGAGGCCTTCACGACAAAGCAATCACAGGATTCAGAAATATTTCAGGGGGCCACCCCTTGGAGTACACCCGCAACAAAGTTAGATGACTCCGAGACGGACCCGAGGTTTGGGTGGACGGCTGTGAACGACTGGGAACCCAAAACTGGGCTTGTCGACACCGCGAAATCGTGTCCCGATCCTAAACAGTACTGTGTGCTCCTCGCACAATCGTAAATACAGTAGTAAAGCATGGCATAAGTACAGGATAGTAATTAAAGCCTCAAACTAGTTTGTGGCCCCAAGAAATAAGACTGAATCAAGCTCTGGCTCAGGGGGGTCCCATAAGCCTCCCGGATGTGGATAGCGCGAATATTCTTGGAACAGGAATCAAGTACTCGGGGTCTTACGGGACACAAGTGAGCAGGAAAAACCAAGTAGCAGATGTTGCTCACCGGTGCCACTTTAATTAGTTATCCCATTACTACTCAGGTTAAGTTATTTAGGTACCTCGTTATCCACCAGACTCTCACATACCCTACACATGCTGTTCTACGACTCGCATGGCTCAAACAACTCCTGTAGTAATGGCTCATGGGGTGGAGGAACAAGCTTGGTGGGGTTTTAAAAGTAAAGGCTATGCAATACTTGGGATTCAATTTAATGCAATCGCGACTCGATGATGCAAGAATAAGATAGAGGCAATAGGTACTGTATGTATGCAAGCATGTGGTAGTGCTTGCCTGGCAACTCAGTTGAAGCGAGAGACGGATCTGGGTAGTGCTCCTGGTTCTCTTGATATATCCCCTGCTCAGTGTCTATTCGAAGAAGAACCAAACAAACAAGGGCCAACATAAATATAGTGCACAAGCATAGGGATAAATGCGTCAAGCAAACAATCATGCCATGATGAATGATGCACAAGTTGCATGGCAATAATGTAGCATGGCATGGGTGAGGTGTGGAATACAAGACATAACATTTTTATGGGGTTTTGGTCCCATTTTATTGTCATGATAGTTTCTGTACACTATATTTTTATATGATGCGTGCTGCAATTTAAGTCATGGATATCATAAACAGAAAGGTCTCGTCGAGCTGATCATTTTAGACATATCATTTGTTAAATTCGGAGTTATATATCAAAAGTTATTAATTTATTAAGTTCCAGTGGCATTTTGTTGTAATTTACTCAACTTGGAAAATTAAATGTGCAAAAGGTAATTTGAATAGCATATTTGAAATCCTCCCATTTTTCTGATTCAAAAACATATATTATTTGTATTATTTGGAGTTGTGAAATTAAATTTATTTTATAGTCAAAATTATTAAATAGGGTCAAAGTCAAAGGTTGACTAATTAAATTAATTCTGAAAATATTTGATTAAAGATTTGAATTAAAATTCAAAAACTAAACATTTTTCATATAAGGTTTGAATTCAAATTCGAAATATTTAATTAGTTATGAATTTATCTGATAATAATTATTTACTGAAATTTTATTGATTTTAGAAAATGTCTGTGGACTTTTCTTACTCGGCTAGAGCTACCCGATCCTTTGACGGTGGGGACAGTGGTTCGCCCATCACAGCGGAGGACACGGGATGCGCCACGGACGCAGTGAGACCGCTGAGTTGAAACTCGAAAACTTTGGGAGCCTTTTTATAAAAACCTCTAACGCTGACTGTGGGGCTAGGGGGCTGCGGGTTGGATAGAAGGAAGGACAGGGGCTTTTCTGCAAAGCGTCTGGGACCTGACGGGAACCTGACGAACTGAAGATGGATCGCATATTGGCAGCTCGGGCCGATGTTGCGATTTAACATGGCGGCGCCCATCGAATTTTGCTATTCCACAAACTACAAAACGAAGAGGGACTATCCTCTACAAGTTTTGTGTTACAAGAAACGACGAGGCAGATGCATGGTCGCTAGCTTGTAGAAAACGAGGTAGAAAACGGCTACTCTGTTCTCTTCTGCAGCTTAAGCGCTGGAGTTCTTGCTGCGGCATGTGGCGATGGCTCCCGACGGCGACGGCAATCCAGGCGTCCTAAGGCAGAACGGAAGGGAAAGGGGAAGCGGGAACACGAGGTGGCGCTCACCTCGATCGATTCCCAGCGGATTCGAGGACGGGGGTGATCGGAGTGGAGGACGGCGACGGCTGCGCTGCTCGGGTACTTGGTCCGGAAGAAGGAAGAAGAGCGAGCTCTGGGATGGATGAGATCCTCTCGAGGACCCCAACAGCATGACCAGGCGTCGCGATCCGGCTTCAGGGCTCGGCGACCATGGCGGCAATGGCTCCGCTTGCTGCTGCTGCGGGAGGGAGGAGGACAGGGGAACAGGGGACAGCGGCGGAGAGGAGGGGAAGAGGAAGTCTAGGGTTGCAGGGGGCCTCTTCGGCTTGGGGTTAAGAAGGGCGGAGGGCTGACGCGGCTGACGGCGACGCGACGGGGACCTGATCCTCTGCTGCTTTCCGTCTGCGTGTCTGCAGAGAGGAGGGCGAACGGAGAAGAGGTACAGGGCGACGACGCCGTGAGCGAAGGGGTACTGGGCCAGGGGGTGGCTGGGTTGCTGCTTCTCTCGATCGGCTGATGCGACTGGGCCAAATTGGGCTGCTACCAGGTATGTTTTTCTCCTCTAAATTGTTTCCTATTTGTTTTATTTGTTTTGCTTGTTTTTATTCCAATGCAAATTTAAACCAGCTCCTACTTTCAAAATCTACTGCACTTTTTCAGGGGGGAAAATGGAACAGTGGTTTTGACCATGAGGAGAGGCAAGAGAGACAAGAGACAAGGTTTAGGGTTTGGATTAGAGGGGCTCGGGTTTAGGGTTTAAGAGAGAGGTGAGATGAGAGGGAAGGTGTGCCCATGTTTAAGCACATGATAATGGCATCACATGATCAAGCACAAGGGGTGGTAGGGGCTAGAGAGAGGGGGAGGGGTTTAGGGCTTGTGCATGCCCACATGATCACATGTGCATGCATGGATGGGGAATGGTGATTAGGGTATAGCTAGAGGGTAAGAGAGAGGGAGAGAGATAGAGGGTTTGGTGGGTTTATTAGATCAAGCATGATCCACACAAGCTCAACAAGATGGCCACAAGAGAAAGAAGAAAAGAGGTGATCCATGCAAGCAAAACAATAAAATTCAAATGTCAAGTAAAGGTGGTACTTGCATGGCTCTAGCTAGATCAAGCAAAGAAGAAGAGAGAGAGAGAGAGAGAGAGAGAGAGAGAGAGAGAGTATGACCCACTCCAAGAACTTCAAATAAAATCCAGATGACCTAGATGTGGTGGTTTTGCATGGCCCATGCAATTAATAAATGCCATGTATTCATATTGTGAAAACAACATAAAATCATATGGCACTATTCCATGCATTTCCAAAAGGTGGAATAAGGCCAAGCAAAAGGGGCAAGCATTGGATCCACCCAACCCACATGAGCTAGGTAAACTCAAATAAAGGCCAGCTCATATTAATTGGATGGTGGAATTATAAGGTGGTGAAGAAAAGGTGGTGGAGGCAATAAAAGATATGCCCTCAACTCAACTTGGGCATTTAACAATATATCAAGAACCAGATACAATAACAAGAGGCAAATAAAATTAATGATGCATATGAGGTAAGAAGCAAATCACAAGGGTTTGTATGATGCTCAAATTGCAAGGTGGCATGATGACATGAACATGACATGATGATGATGCAACAATTATATGTAGGAAGTGGCCCTTTTATTACTAGATCCAGTAGCATTACAGATGTTAGACAACTGGGATGCTACATAAAGCTTGCAAGTAAAACTGGGATTTGGTATAATCAAGTGGTATAACCAAATATGCCTAAGGCATTGCATAGGTTAAGTTGTATTTTGGGGCTTGCAAGTATTATCTTGCATAGTGTAGATTGCTAAGATGGCTTGCAAAGTTGCAAGTGTGAGCTTGCCTTGGGTAGTGTAGTGGTTGAAGTTCTCCTCTACTTCCTCTTCGTAGTAGTCCCCTTCCTCCTCGTATGTTTTGTCAGTACTAGAGTCTATAAATAAATACGAGCTACACAATCACCAAACAATACTTAGCTACTTCTATTTGACAAACAAAGGTTCACACTAGATGATCTAGCATCATCACAATCATCACATGAATTAAAGACCTAGTCTTATTTATTTTATTTTAGAAAAGTAATTTATACTCATTGAAAACTACTTAAGATTTAATATTCTCCAATTAAAATATGGGATCATGTTGACACATGTCATCACCACATATTTTAATACTTGGGAATGTGATGTAAAGTGGTGTCACTATTTAATAAGGTTTAACATTTTTATTTTAATTAATTAAAGTGACTAGAAATTCCTATGGGGCATTCTTTTAATACTTGTCCATTATTACTGCAAGTAAACCTAGATATTTTCACATATTCAGAAAGATCATTTCAAATGTGATTTTTGAGAGTTGGAATCAACTCAAAAGCATTTATGGTTGATTTTTGAAAAATGTTTGAATTCGGAAAAGTCTCTGCATTGTTATTTCTACTGGTGATCTATAATTCCAAATGGTTTGAATCCAACGGGCTTGGATTAATAATTTCAATACCTTTCTAACAAAATTGGTTTCATGCAATTTGGTTTAGTACAACCCTCTGAATTGATTTTTGAATCTATTGACAGAACTAGAGTTTGAATTAAATGAAAAATCTATATTTGAATCTACTGGGTCGTGCGGGAACTAAATGGGCCGGCCCACTGCGTATAGCGCAGCGCGTGGGTCGACTTAAATGGGTTGTCCCACGTGTTAGCGACTCTGTCTACGCGAAGCGGTAAGTGGCAATCTGGATCGGGCGATTAGAATAGGATCCTAAGGCTGAGGTGCCTCATCGACGACGAACAGCTCCGGCGAGGTCTAAACCCTAATGCGGCGGTGGGGGTCGTGTGAGGCTCACCAGGGCTCCATATAGGGTTGGCGTTGGGGCGAATGATGTTGTCGATGATGGCGGTTCGAATGATGGTCGTGGCGGCTCCTGGGGTGACTCCATTCAACGGCTCCGCTCCTCCTCCTCCTCTTCCGCGGCAGACTCCGGCCAAATTCCGGCGATGCGGAGCTCGCCTTTCTCCGGCGAGAGGTGTGGGAGGTTTAGTGAGAAGTGGGTAGTGAGATGGTGTGGCGAGTTAGGCTGGGGTGGCCTCCTTTTATAGCCGAGTGAGAGGGGCAGTGCGGCATGGGCAGAGATCGTCGGGGTTGACGTTACAACGAGCTAATGGCATGGCGGAGTGTGTAGGTCGGTGCGTGGTCTCTTGGTGATGCTCAAGGACCTAATGGCGCGGCAAGGGGAGGTCGGGGTTGGTCGGAATGGGCTGGTGCTCTGAGCGGCACCGACAGTGGTTTTGATGATGCATGGGTGATACGGGTCGCGCGGCGGCACACGGGGATGTATAGGGAGTAGATGGTGTCGCGGTGAGTGCAGGAACGGGCGGTGAAGGCAAGGCGCGGCGTATACGTGCGTGTCGGGCATGGCGCTCTAGCGTGCTCTCTGCATGGCGCAGAGACAGTGGACGCTGCGTGTTCTCTGTGGTCCAGGGCCTGGCTGCGCGCGAGGGCTGGACAGAGGGTGGCGGTGGACGTTGGGATGCCTCCTAGACATCGTGGCCGGGCGCGGTGGCTGCTCCTGCATGTTGTCCATGATCGGCTGGCAGGCGGGCTCGGGTGGCATGGCACTTGTGCAATGGTAGGGGTGATAGGTTGATCAATGCAAGTGTGCTCACTGGGGGACAAGGGGTGAGAATTGGAGACAAGAATTGGACAAAGCTTTGATCACAAACAGTAGAAGTTAGGCAGTGTTTACTGTGCTCACCAAGTGTTTGATGAAATGGCCGCAATAATTTAAGTTTGAAATTTTTGAATGAAATTTGGTGGATTCTCTGGTAACATGCTTGGTAGTCTCTGGTTTCTTGGGTTTGTCAAGGTGAACTGGTTTGATTGGGCTTTGAGAAATGATGATCTTAGTACCTACACTTCATTCAATTTTGAATTATCATTTGAATAGATTTGAAATCTATTTCTGTTGGTTTGCAGAGTGGGCTTGGGTTCACTTTTACTTGATCTAGCAAGGGGTGAAAATAATTGGATTTTTTTCTGTTAGAAATCTTGGACTAGGAACACTCAAAGTGGTCTAGTGGTTAACTTTGGTCAAAATGACCATTTGCATATAATGTTTATATTTGAATTTCTCTTCATTTGATTCGTCTTGGAAATGATTTAGATGATGTTGTTTTCATATTTAAACCAATCGTTGCCATTCATAGCAATCAAACAAGTCATTGCAAGCATTCATCACACACACATGCATTCATATTGATTTTAATAACAAAAGTTTTTGTTAGCCCTAAACTTGGGTGATTAGCACTTGATAGTCTTGTTTAATATTTTTGGGATGTTACAAACCTTCCCTCCTTAAAAAAATCTCGTCCAAAGATTTAAGACAAAGAAAACTAGGATTTAAAGAGATCTATAAACTCTGTCCTAATGTAATGTTCTCGCTCCCAGGTAGCTTCTTCTTTAGTGTGGTTACTCCACTGGATCTTGAGAAACTTGATACTCCAGGTTCTGGTGGTCGTGAAAGCTTACTCCAAAATACAAATGGGTACGTCAGGATATGTTAGGTCCTCGTTGATCTCTATGGTTCTGTGATCAATATTCTTGAAAAATTCGGTATTCTCCGGGACTTCTAGGCATTTGCGAACTAACGAGATATGGAACACATTATGCATGGCTGACATTTCCTCCTACAGTTCCAGTTGATATGACACTTCTCCTCGGCGATTCAAAATCTTGAAGGGTCCAATATATCTGGGGGCTAAATTTCCTTTGAGTTCAAAACATTCCATTCCTTTCAAGGGTGATACTTTCAGATACATAAAATCTCCGACATTGAAGGCTAGGTCTCGACATCTCTTGTCGGCATAACTCTTCTGTCTGGATTGGGCGGTCTTGAGGTGCTTGCGGATCTTGTGAACTTTCTCGTTGGCTTCTCTTAGGATGTCAGGTCTAAAAATCTGACTCTCTCCTACTTCCGACCAATTCAACGGGGTACGACACTTCCTTCCATACATAAACTCAAATGGGGCCATTTGCAAACTAGCTTGATAACTGTTGTTGTACGAGAATTCTTCCAAAGGCAGATAGTCTTCCCATTTTGATCCATATTCCAACACACAAGCTCTCAACATATCTTTGAGTATTTGGTTTACTCACTCTGTTTGTCCATCGGTCTGAGGGTGATAAGTTGTGATGAAATCTAGTCTGGTTCCTAATCCTTCTTGGACTTTCTTCCAAAATCTCGAGGTAAACCGAGTTCCTCGATCCGACACGATGTTCTTGGGGACTCCATGCAAACTGACTATCCTATCAATGTACAACTCTGCTAGCTTCAAACTATGATAAGTGGTCTTGACCGGTAAGAAATGAGCGACTTTGGACAATCTATCCACTATGACCCAAATAGAGTCATTTCCGCTACTAGATGTAGGCAAACCGGTTATAAAATCCATTACTGCAGAATCCCATTTCCGTTCTGTAATCTACAATGGTTGCAAAAGTCCTGCAGGTCTTTGATGTCCGTCTTTGACTCTCTGACAGATATCACATTTGGCTATGTAGCTTCCGATTTCTCTCTTCATTTTGTGCCACCAAAATTGCTCTTTCAAAACCTGATACATCTTGGTTCCTCCGGGGTGGATAGAATAAAGAGTATCATGGGCTTCTTTCAAAATACCTTGTTTCAACTCTGAATCAGCTGGCACACAGATACGTCCTTTGTACCAGAAAAATCCTTCTTCATCTTCGGTGAATCTAGATACCTTCTCTGTACCGATACGACGTATGATTCCGTCAATACTAGCATTTCCTTTCTGCGCCTCCTTGATCTGACTAATTAAAGTGGGTTGAATTTCTATGCTAGCCAAAAATCCTTCACTTGTGCAAACTTGGTTGCTCCTTCAGAATCATGGTGTTCAAGCGACACGGCAATCTGCTAAGAGCATCTTCTACCACATTGGCTTTGCCGAGGTGATACTGAATGTCAAGATCATAGTACTTATTAGCTCTATCCATCTCCTTTGCCTCATATTCAGCTCCTTCTGAGTGAAAATATACTTCAGGCTCTTGTGATCTGAATAAATCTCACGACAATTACCCATGAGGTAATGCCGCCATGTCTTCAAGGCTAAAACTACGGCTGCTAGTTCGAGGTCATAGGTAGGGTAATTCTGCTCGTGTTGCTTCAGTTTTCGGGATAGATAGGATATGGCTTTGCCTTGCATCAACACACATCCGATACCAATCTTGGATGCGTCACAATACACATCAAAAGGCTTTGTGATATCCGGCATGATCAAGATTGGGGCTGAAATCAATCTCTTCTTAAGATCTTGAAAACTTTCTTCACATTTGTCCGTCCATTCAAACTTCTTATCTTTCTTCAACAATTGAGTCATGGGTCTTGCGATGCTCGAGAATCCTTCTACGAACTTGCGGTAATATCCCGCTAATCCGAGAAATGCACGAACTTGGGTTTGAGTGGTTGGGGCTTGCCATTCTTCAACATCCTTAACCTTGGAAGGGTCGACAGTAATTCCTCTTGCCGACACGATATGTCCGAGGAATCCTACTTCCTTTAACCAGAACTCACATTTGCTAAACTTGGCATACAACTGATGCTCTCTAAGGGTTTCAAGGATGGTACTTAGGTGTAGCTCATGTTCTTATTCCGATTTGGAATAGATCAGAATGTCATCGATGAAAAAAACGACAAACTTATCCAGGAAGTTCATAAAAATCTTATTCATGAGGTTCATGAAATAAGCGGGGGAATTGGTTAATCCAAAAGACATGACAGTGTACTCATACAATCCATGTCTGGTGGTAAAGTCAGTCTTTGGAATATCCTCTGCGCGAATCTTGAGTTGATGATAACCAATTCTAAGATCAATCTTAGAAAACACTTGGGTATCAGTCAACTGGTCAAAAAAAGATCTTCTGTCTTTGGCAATGGGTACTTGTTCTTAATTGTGACATCATTTATATTCTGATAATCCGTGCACAAATGGTTACCTCCATCTTTCTTGTACACAAACAAAACAGGTGATCTCCATGGCGACGCACTTGGTTGAATTAGACCTATCTCCAGCATAGCATCCAATTGCTTCTTTTGCTCCACTAGTTCAGACGAGTTCATACTATAAGCTCTTTGAGCTATGAGTCCGGTTCCAGGGATTAGTTCAATGATAAACTCGATATACCGATCTAGGGGCATACCGGGGAATATATCTGGGAATACTTCGGGGTATTCACAGACTAATCTGACTTGGTCAATGGTTGGTTGGGCTAGACTCTTGTTGCACTTGAATTGACGAGGCAAAGTTTCAGATACATGCTCTACTGATACTCCAGCGGTACTAGTCATGTTTATGGCTTTCTTGGCCCAGTCGATTAATCCTTTATGTTTCGACATCCAATCCATTCCTAGTACTACTTCCAAACCTTTGGTTCCAAGTACTATTAGATTAGCATAAAAATCTATGCCATGGATTTTGATAGGTACGGTCTTGCAAATTTGTCTAGCTTTGGTGATTGAACCAGGTATTTGAACTATCATAACATGCTTCAATTTGGTTGGTTGAATCTTACTACTGCATGCAAATTCTTCTGTAACAAACGAGTGTGATGCTCTAGATCAAACAACACTCTTGCAAGTACTGAGTTAACAGAAAACATACCCAGCACGACATCTGGCGCTTCCCGAGCTTCTTCAACATGCATATGAAACACACGGCCGTTGTGGTTGAGTGAGTTACCTAGGGGAAATCTCCTTCCAGTCTGAACACGGTGTTGCTACTGAGCTGGGGCATTCACATTGGTAGCTGCTGCAAGATTCTTGGGGAACTCATTGGAGTATTGACCCTTGGTTCTGCATTCATAACAAGTAACCTGAGACTTGTCTTTTCCTGCAACATGCACGGCATTGCTTCTAGTCCTTGGGGCAGTATTGGTGTTGTTGGCGTTGTTGTTGTTGAACATGGGCGGTGTACGGTTGAAATTGTTGGAGTTGCCGGGGTTATTGTTGTGGTTTCCTCTGGGCCTTGGGTTTCCTCCTCCACGGTTGGGATAGTTCGGACGTGTCAACGGGGGTCTATTGTTTCTTGGGGCATATCCTGCAGACGGGTTGGGCGATACTTTGGGGTATGGTGGGATCCTGGTTGATTCATCATCCGACGCTTGCGATTCTCATTGGCTTGGTTGATCTTGACTTCCATCTGGATTGCAGAATCCACTAAGGCTTCAATGTCAGCGAAAGGAATGTTGACTAATACCGTCAGCATCTCATCATGCAGACCATTCAAGAATCTCTCCTTCTTGGCTACAGTGTCAATCTCATCTAGTGCATTCCTAGCTAATGACAGAAATTTGTCACGGTACTCAACTACTGTCATCCTCCCTTGCTTCAATTCTATGGATTCATCTCTCATCCTCTTGATTAAAACCGGTGGCACATGGGTTCTGGTAAACTTGAGTTTGAATTCATCTCAAGTCATCATCTGTCCTCCATTCATGGTGCAAATGCTATTCCACCAAGCTCTTGCATCTCCTGCCAGATAGTGGGTGGAATACAGTACTTTCTCATTGGCCTCCACTCCTGTGACTTCAAAGTTGTTCTCCATGGTCTGCAGCCAGTCATCCGCATCTAATGGCTCCTCGGACTTACTAAAAATGGGTGGATTGGTGTTCTGGAAGTTCTTGAGCTTGGATCCATGGTTGTCCTGGTTTCCATGGCCTTGATTATTGTTATCCATATGAGCTATGTGTTGAAGGGTGGCTAAGTTGGCTTGACGTTCGGCTCTTTCAGCTTCACGGTCATAAACCAACATTTGTAAGATTTGTAGCATTGGGTCCGAGGATGAATTTCTTCCTCTGCGAGGCATCTAAAGATTGAGATATATCATGAGACAAGACGGAAATTTCTAAGGTTCATGGATTTGTTTTTGAAAAGTTTGTAAATTTTAAGTTTGACTCAGTTTTTGCCAACTAGCAACTTGCTTTTCTTTCATTCATTCATAGCACACAATACAAACACACAGCACACAAGGAAACTACGATAAAGTGGGGCCGGATACAACTCACACCAATGATAGTGCTCAAGTGCTACTACTCATCAGAATCGGTATCTTCATCATCATCATCATCATCATCATCATCAATGAAGGAGGAATCACCATCATCAGTGTGGATGTCCATGGCTTGGTCCTCCAAATAGTCATCATCATTGTTGAGGTAGGAGTAAGGGTCTCCACGGATATCTTCCCCTGCCTTCTCCCTCTCCTCAAGATGCATGTCCCGCTCATGGATGGTCTCCTCCAAATATGACACCTTGTGACGAAGGCGAGCAATGATGCGATCCTTCTTGTCACGCATACGGCGAAATGACTTGCGCTCCTTCGGAAGGATGGCGAGGGTCTGGTCCTTCTTAACTGCGATGGTTGGCGTAGGCACGGGCGTTGTCCAACTCCTTCTGCCTGTCATATAGCATGAAGCTGAGATGATCCACTTGATGCTTCAGCTCCGGGTGGCCTGGTACCTCCAATGGCTGTCCCATAGCATCACGCCTTGCGCAATACTCAAAGCTAGTAGCCTTGATCTGATTTATGCTTGGCCCACACATACGGGCAAGAGCTTCCTTCATAGCCCTGGCGAGTCCGTCTAGCTAGTTGTTCTCTCTTCAGGTGAATTGGATACCCTCCGAGGTGGGTTCCTCCATCTTGCCTTTGAGATTTCCAACAATCATCCACTGTAATTATCCTCCTTGCTAATCGTTGAGCTGTGCTCCGAACAACTTGGGTTGCGGGCGCTCAAGAAGTTCCGAGAGTTGGTCCAAATCACGCTCAAAGATAAGTTGTCCTCCATTGCCCAACTTGTAGAACTTGCTATACTTGAAGTCCATGTACAAGAATGTAAGATGAATAAGTTAGTAGAGTGATCAAGTGTGTCAAATTTTATGTAAGTTTTCAAGAATTTTTGAGGAACATGATTTTTTATGAAAGAGTGTAAGTGATAAGAATGAGAATAAGTTTTCGTAAATACTCACTTATTTTATTTTGAAACTAAGTTTTTGATTCAAGCGTCCATTTTAACTAGGGTCTCCTATGGTCAGGATGGCTCTGATACCAACTTGTCAACACCCGGATTTTTAATCCCAGATGCCTGTTATGCCATACATCGCAATCCCAGGATTACCATTTTTGCGAGACATAACAGATCGGTACCATAGTTCATCATCCATTACAAACCATAATAAAGGTCTTACAAATAAAGGATCTCATGATCCAGTCTTAATACAATCAACACAGCGCAATAATAATAATAATAGTAGCATGGTCGAAGCTCCATCTTCATGGTCACAGGCAATGCTGACGATGGGAGATGATCCTAGTTATCATAGACTTCCTGTTGTCCATCATCCCGGTAGTCCTCCTCATAGTCTGGCCATAGGAATAGCCAGGGAAAAATCCATGAGTACTCTTTAAGTACTCGCAAACTATCACTAACAAGTAAAGTGGTTTAAGTAGGAATCCTAAGCTCTAGGTTGTTTTGCAAAAAGCCAGGTCTCTAACTGAGTTTAGAAGTAAAGAAAACAAGTTTAAAGTTTTACAACACCTAAGTGGGAACTTAGTTTTCATGTTCATCACCCTGTTGTGGTCAAGTCAAAGTCATAGTTCATTTCACAAGTCATTTTGAAAATATGTGACGACGGAATAGTATGGCCACTCCAATTATCCATAACCGCGGACGCGGCTATTCGAATAGTTTGACACTCTAAAGATATTGTACACTTTCACCACAACATTCGATACATCCGTCAGGAACAATCCCGAATCACCATACTCAGTATGCGGATAATCAATCCTAACCTTTCAATTACACATCCTAGTATAGGCACCTCCCCTATGATTTTGGCCTCCCAACCATGACCATCTGTCATCTTGGGAACTGCATAGGTGGAAAATCATCACGAGGTAGCCTCATCTCAAACCTCTTCCGCAAGGGAACCCATACTAAGATATATAAAGTTCCAGTCAAGCCCTACCCAAATTCGGGTATTGTGGTTGTACGGTAAAATTGGAATGGTATCGCATCCGAACCCAACCATCAGTTTTAAAAAGGCTAAGGCTCAAGCCTCAACATTTTCATCATCAAATCATCTGGTTCTCATAACACATGTCAAAACATTTCAATAGAATGAATCTTCATTCCAAGGTTTTCATAATCATTTTCACCAAGTATTCCCATCTCAAGTGATCAAGTTTTATGCTTAGCACTAGCCACTAAATTAGGGGTAATCACTAATGAGGGGTGTTAATCAAGTGTGTCATAGCCAAGTTTAATCTCATTCCTCAGCATGACATCTAGTTCTACCTAACTTAGGCCAAGTTTTATGCTCTTTATGATACATATAATATCTTTCCAAAACTCACTAAATACTAACTATAAGTAATAAAGAACTTTGATAAAGAAATAGAATAATAAAGCTTGCAAGTAAAATTGGGATTTGGTATAATCAAGTGGTATAACCAAATATGCCTAACACATTGCATTGGTTAATTGGTATTGTGGGGCTTGGAAGTGTGAGCTTGCTAAGATGGCTTGCAAAGTTGCAAGTGTGAGCTTTCCTTGAGTAGTACAGTGGTTGAAGTTCTCCTCTTCTTCCTCTTCGTAGTAGTCCCCTTCCTCCTCGTATGCTTGGTCGATACCAGCATCTATAAATAAATACGAGGTACACAATCACCAAACAATACTTAGCTACATCTATTTGGCACACAAAGGTTAACACAAGATGATCTAGCATCATCACATGAATTAAAGACCTAGTCTTATTTATTTTATTTTAGAATATTAATTTCTACTCATTGAAAACTACTTAAGATTTAATATTCTCCAATTAAAATATGGTATCATGTGGACACATGTCATCACCACATATTTTAATACATGGGAATGTGATTTAAAGTGGTGTTACAATTTAATTAAAGTGACTAGAAATGCCTAGGGGGAATTATTTTAATACTTATACTTTATTACTTCAAGTAAACCTAGATATTTTTATATATTCAGAAATATCTTGTCAAATGTGATTTTTGACAGTTGGAATCAACTCAAAAGCATTTATGGTTGATTTTTGAAAAATGTTTGAATGCAGAAAAGTCTCCTCATTATTTTTACTATAGGAGATCTATAATTCCAAATGGTTTGAATCCAACGGACTTGGATTTATAATTTCAATACCTTTCTAAAAAATTGGTTTCATGCAATTTGGTTCAGTACAACTCTCTGAATTGATTTATGAATCTGCTGACAAAACTAGAGTTTGAATTAAATGAAAAATCTATATTTGAATCTACTTGTGAAAGAACATTCATAATCGCTAGTGTTTTGTGTGTTAGATAAAAATATCAAGGATTATTTAATGTGTGTTGAAGTGCTGCAGATATCTATCTTAAAAAGGGAAAATAAACTGACTTTGCGGGCGGATAATCCGCCTCTACCAGGGGTGGATAATCCGCCCCTCCCCTTTTACAGCAGAGCGCAACCCTAGAGAGGGGGCGGATTTTCCGGCCTGTCCAGATAATCCACCCCCCAGGATCAGCTTCAAGTGTACCAAGGCGCAACCCCTAGAGAGGGGGCGGAGTTTCCCCCAGACTTTCCGGCCTCGAGAACTTTCACCAAGTCAAGACCTGCGTCCCTCTTGTATGGGGGGCAGAGTTTTCCACGGAGTCTCCATCCTCGGGGCGGCTTTTTCCCCAAGGCGGATAGTCCTAAGGGGGGGATAATCCACCACCAAATTTCTCCAACAGCAAGATCTGGGTAGGGGTTTTTAAGCCTGTCTTCCCCCTCCTGTCAGAACACTTGATTCATTCAAAAAAGTCAGGATCTGTTCTTCAGCCTTCAACCAAGAGAGCTCCACCTTCATCCACCCAAAGGCCCCATTCCTTGCGGAATCGAAGGAGAACTCAATCTTCAACTACTACAATCAAGTGCTTCATATCCTCTCCATTCATTTGGAGAATCATCGATCTAGTATTTCTTGCAAATATCTAGATCCTTGCTTTTGTTTATATTGATAAACCTTGTTCTTGTGACAGCTTGTTGTCATTACGGGAGCCCCTAATTCATTTGTGGGTGTGTGCCTCGGTAGAGTTGTAAAGGCATCAGTTTCCTCCTTGAAGGGTACCAATACTGGAGAAGGTGGATCAGGCCTTTCGTGGAGATATCCATCAGAGAATAGGGTGAGGCCTATTGTGGCGTGGTGGTCTTAGAAACGCCCACCCCTCCAACGCATATGTACTTCCCTTAACAAGGAAGGAACTGCGGTTAAACAAATCCCTGTGTCTCCGCGTGCTCCACTACGGTTTCCTCGCTCCTCTCTTTACATGCTTAGTAGCTAGGTTTGCATGTAGGTAAATTCTCGTAGTTGCATATCTATAGAATTTACTTCGTGTCAAGTCTAAAATTGAAAAAGAACTAAAAATTGAGTAGCAACTATTCACCCCCCCTCTAGGTTCCCATATGATCCATTTCAATTGGTATCAGAGCCCAGACTCTTATTTCGGGCTTAACCGCCTAAGAGAAGTATGGGTTCCAAGGGAGATGGGAGTGATGCTCCGGAGGTAGTCACCATGAACGATATCAAGACGTTGGAAACAACCTTGGTTAGTTCAATGGAGGATAAGATGGAAGAGATGCGTCAATTGATAATGCATCTCTCCACATACGCAACATCACCTCCATCTAACTCTAAGGCTACCACTCTGCAATCCAAGGAAACGGGTAAAACCGATTCCAAAGATAACAAAGTGGGTGGTTATGGCACTAGCAAGAGATCCTCCTCGAAAAAGGATAGTGGTAAGGAAGGATACAATGAGGTTTCCCATGTGTATTCTCCTGATCCACCTATCACTACTAGGAAAATGACTATAGGTAATCAGCACATCCGTGGCTCACATGGTTGAAGTGCCCCACGGCTAAAACAGGCGTGGCTCACCTATGGGCAGTGCCCTACTAGTAACTAGAACAACCATGGCGCACATGACCATAGTGTGACATAGATATGTGTGGGCCAGGGCCCTGTTGGCCGCACGCCAAACATCCGTAGCGCACATAGGGTAGGTGTGCTATGGTTGTTAGTGTCAACCGTGGCGCACATGGAGGGGGTGCGCTACGACTAAGCGCATGCCCCTCTCTACTGTGAAATGGATAGACACATCCGTGGCGCACTATGGCATGTGCGCCACGGATGTATAAACTTAGTAGTAGGGCACATTGCCCTAGTGCCCTACGCCTAACTATCCTGCACCAACTCCCCCCCACCCCCGTGGATCGCCTTTTTAGGCTTTGCAAAAAATAAAAGAAAATGATAAACATTTCAAAAAATTAAATCCTTTCATATTTAGGTAATGTGGTATAGCTTCTAGTAAAATTAACAAACATGAGTTTCGACTTTACTTGCAAAAAAAAGTCATGCCACGGTAAAAAGGCCATAACTTTTGCATACGATATAGAAAAAAAATCGTATAATATAACAAAATGACGAGAACGAGATTTCGCATCCGCTCACAACTATCTCCGGTTGTTTAGCGATTTTTTAGATTTTCAAAATTCAAAAAGAGTAAAAAGTTACGGTCAAAAGACCGTTTTTTCCTGCAGAAAAAAAATAGAGGGCGACTTACCCGTAGCGCACCACCACCTAGTGCGCCACGGATAAGCTTGGGTGGGATTCAAATTTCGAATCCCCACCCCGCCCACCTACCCCTATTCCCTCCCTCTTCTCCTTTTCATTCTCCTCCCTCCTCCTTTTCCTTCTCTCTTCTCCTCCTCCTTTTCCTTCTCTCTTCTCCTCCTCCTCATCCTCCTTTCCTTCTCCTCCTTCCCTTGCACTGACGATGGCAACGGTGGCCTTCTCCTCCTCCTTGCTCCGGGATCCTCCTCTCCTTGCAGTGACGATGGCGATGGCGGCGGCGACCTTCTCCTCCTCCTTGCAGTCACGATGGCGACGACCTCCTTCCTTGCGGCCTCCTCCTCCTTGCAGTCAGGAAGAGCGACGACGAGCCCCGACTACCTCCTTCTCCTTGCGGCGACCTACTCCCTTCTCCAGCCACACCTCCTTCTCCCTCTCTTCCTCGATGCCGGCGAGGAGTAGCACGGCCACGGCCTCCCGCACCTCCCTGCGGTGGTAGGTCGTGGCCACGGCCACCATGCTCCAGCGAGGCGACACGACGGCGGCGATGCGGACCCGATTGATTTTGCAATTCAAAATGAGGGTGTTTTTTGCATTTTTTTTATTTTTGAAAAAAACATCTGTGGCGCACCTGTACCCCTACCCGTGGTGCACCATGAAGTGCGCCACGGCTACGAGATAGCCGTAGCGCGAGGCCCGTGGCGCACTGCTAGTGCGCCACGGAAGGACTTTTCAGGTCCGCCACGAATAGGAGTTTTTCTAGTAGTGTATCCCACACCCACATATACATAATAGGGGTGATCCACCCAAACTTTCAGCATCTACTTTTAATCAATGGCAATTTTTGATGAAGTCTCATGTGTCCAGCTCCTCCATTGAGTTGTGGAAAATCATAGAGAATGGCCTTGATGTTGGAGATCCCAACAAGCTAACAAGAAGAGAGGTTGTTCATAGTCAACTCAACGCTACAGCTCTACACATGATCCATCTTGGTGTGGGTGACAAAGACATGCCACACATTCAGCATCTTAGTACAACTAAAGAAGCTTGGGATGCCCTCACCGAGCTCTTCATTGGAAATGAAAGTATGAGAAGGAATATATATGATGCTTTGAGCAATGAAGCTAAAGGTTTTTATATGTTGGATGGAGAAGACCACGAGGACATGTATTGGAGGCTCAAGTCAATAGCCACCACTTTCAGGAATCATGATGCCTCTCATGTTGATGATGCATGGATCAAGCGCAAGTGGTTGAAGTTATCCTCTTCTTCCTCTTCGTAGTAGTCCCCTTTCTCCTCGTATGCTTGGTCGGTACTAGCATCTATAAATAAATACGAGGTACACAATCACCAAACAATACTTAGGTACTTCTATTTGGCACACAAAGGTTCACACAAGATGATCTAGCATCATCACATGAATTAAAGACCTAGTCTTATTTATTTTATTTTAGAAAGTAATTTCAACTCATTGAAAACTACTTAAGATTTAATATTCTCCAATTAAAATATGGTTCATGTTGACACATGTCATCACCACATATTTTAATACTTGGGAATGTGATTTAAAATGGTGTTACAATTTAATTAAAGCGACAAGAAATGCCTATGAGACATTATTTTAATACTTGTACTTTATTACTGCAAGTAAACCTAGATATTTTTACATATTCATAAATATCTTGTCAAATGTGATTTTTGAGAGTTGGAATCAACTCAAAAGCATTTATGGTTGATTTTTGAAAAATGTTTGAATGCAGAAAAGTCTCCGCCTTATTATTTTACTATAGGTGATCTATAATTTTAAATGGATTGAATCCAATGGGCTTGGATTAATAATTTCAATACCTTTCTAACAAAATTGGTTTCATGCAATTTGGTTCAGTATAACTCTCTGAATTGATTTTTGAATGTACTGACAAAACTAGAGTTTGAATTAAATGCAAAATCTATATTTGAATATACTTGTGAAAGATCATTTCATAATACCTAGTTTTTTGTGTGTTAGATAACAATATAAAGGATTATTTAATGTGTGTTGAAGTGCTGCAGATATATATCTTAAAAAGGGAAAATAAACTGCCTTTGGGGGCGGATAATCCGCCCCTCCCCTTTTCCAGCAGTGCGCAACCCCCAGAGAGGGGGCGGATTTTCCGGCCTGGCCAGATAATCCGCCCCCCCAGGATCAGCTTCAAGTGTACCAAGGCGCAACCCCCAGAGAGGGGGCGGAGTTTCCCCCAGACTTTCTGGCTCTAGGGCGGATTTTCTACCCAGGCCGGATAGTCCACCCCTTGGGGGCACGGATAATCGGCCCCCTCGAGAAATTTCACCAAGTCAATACCGGCGTCGCTCTCTGTATGGGGGCGGTGTTTTCCCGGGAGTTTCCGTCCTCAGGGTGGATAGTCCACCACTATGGGGGGCGGATAATCCGCCCCCAAATTTCTCCAATAGCAAGATCTGGGCAGGGGGTATTTAAGCATGTCTTCCCCCTCCTGCCAGAACCCTTGATTCATTCGAAAAAGTCAGGATCTGTTCTTCAGCCTTCAACCAAGAGAGCTCCATCTTCATCAACCCAAAGGCCCCGTTCCTTGGGGAATCAAAGGAGAACTCGATCTTCAACTACTGCAATCAAGCGCTTCATCTCCTCTCCATTCATTTGGAGAATCACCGATCTAGTATTTCTTGCAAATATCTAGATCCTTGCTTTTGTTTATATTGATAAACCTTGTTCTTGTGACAGCTTGTTGTTATTACGGGAGCCCCCAATTCAGTTGTGGGTGTGTGCCCCGGTAGATTTGTAAAGGCACCGGTTTCTGCCTCGAAGGGTACCAATAGTGGAGAAGGTGGATTAGGCCTTTCGTGGCGAGATCCATCGGAGAATAGGGTGAGGCCTATTGTGGCGTGGTGGTCTTAGAACCGCCCACCCCTCCAACGCAGATGTACTTCCCTTAACAAGTAAGGAACTGCGGTAAAACAAATCCCTGTGTCTCCGCATGCTCCACTACGGTTTCCTTGTTCCACTCTTTACGTACTTAGTAGCTAGGTTTGCATATAGGGAAATTCTCGTAGTTGCATATCTAGAGAATTTACTCTGTGTCAAGACTAAAATTGAAAAAGAACTAAATATTGAGTAGCACCTATTCACCCCTCCCCCCTCGCCTCTAGGTTCCCATACGATCCATTTCAATTGGTACCAGATCCCCGGCTCTTCTTTCGGGCTTAACCGCCTAAGAGAAGTATGTGTTCCAAGGGAGATGGGAGTGTTGCTCCGGAGGTAGTCACCATGAACGATCTCAAGACGTTGGAAACAACCTTGGTTAGTTCAATGGAGGCTAAGATGGAAGAGATGCATCAATTTATAATGCGTCTCTCCACATCCGCAGCATCACCTCCATCTAACTCTGAGGCTACCACTCTGCAATCTAAGGAAACGGGTAAAACCGATTCCAAAGATAACGAAGTGGTTGGTGATGGCACTAGCTAGAGCTCCTCCTCGAAACTGGATAGTGGTAAGGAAAGATACAATGAGGTTTACCATGTGTATTCTCCTGATCCACCTATCCCACACCCACATATACATAATAGGGGTGATCCACCCAAACTTTCAGCATCTACTTTTAACCAATGGCAATTTTGATGAAGTCTCATGTGTGCAGATCCTCCATTGAGTTGTGGAAAATCAGAGAATGGCCTTCATGTTGGAGATCCCAACAAGATAACAAGAAGAGAGGTTGTTCATAGTCAACTCAATGCTACATTTCTACACATGATCCAGCTTGGTGTGGGTGACAAAGACATGCCACACATTCAACATCTTAGTACAACTAAAGAAGCTTGGGATGCCCTCACCGATCTCTTCATTGGAAATGAAAGTATGAGAAGGAATAGATATGATGCTTTGAGAAATGAAGCTGAAGGATTTTATATGTTGGATGGAGAAGACCACGAGGACATGTATAGGAGGATCAAGTCAATAGCCACCACTTTCAGGAATCATGGTGCCTCTCATGTTGATGATGCATGGATCAAGCGCAAGTATGCCAGTGATCTTATGCCATTTGAGACCACAGATTTGAAGAGTCTCCAAGGAAGGCATAACTACCACCTTATGACATCCAATGAGGTAATGCAAGAAATGGCAACTTTCAAAGTGGCTGCCAAGAATGCGAAAGATGCTCGTGCACGAGCTATGGGGATGCAAAAAGGGGTCAACATGGCCTTGAATACAAGCGTGGTTGATCATGATGAATATGACATAGAAGGTATGGACTGTCCCGAGGATGTAAAAATAATTCATGGACAATACATGGCCTTCTATGCTAGAAACTTTTGGAAGTACCCGGACAAGGCCAAATCTGAACTAGAACACAAGAGTGGAGCTTATGGAAGAAAGGAAAATGGTCCCAAGTTGAGAACATGTTTCAACTGTGGAGACCGGCTGCACTTTGTAGCTAAGTGCCCGTATCAAAGTAGGGAAGATAATGGAGGAAGACTTATTCTCAAGGAAAACTCAAAGGCTCCATGCAAGAAACAATTTGTAAAAAATGCTCCTTTCAAGAAGCAACCAAAGATTGTTCTAGTGGCTCAAGAAGAATATTCTTCGGGAAGTGAAGATGAAGACGAGGACGATAACTCTCGAGAGGCGGCTGCTATAGCCACCACATCTACACCAACATCTCTCTTCGACTCTCCGAACGAAAACGTCATCAACAAGAACTCTACTGGTCTCATGCCAAGAGGTTCCGAGGTATCAACTTCTAACACTTCTTTTCCTAAGGCTATGATTGACATGGATGATCCTACTAGTGTTAAGGTTAAGGAAGAGATTATTTCTTTGGACTATTTATTCACTAGTTTGCAAGGTGAGCACAAATTACATTTTGAGGCTCTTATGAACCAGCTGGCCCAAAATGAAGTGCTCCTTCAATAAAAGGGCAGAATTGAAAGGGAGGATGCAATGGAAATTGCATCTTTAAAAAATGCTCTAGAAGAAGAAGAGGCTCGGGTTTCTCTTGAAGAGAGGCTTGAGTCCATTGAGGAGTCACATGAAGAAATGGTGGCAAAGCTTTTTAAGGAACGTGATAATGCAGTTGCCAAAGCAAAGAAGTTAAAGAAAGAAAATATTGACTTTGGGGCTGCTCATGCTAGACTCTCCGAGGAATTGGAGAAACTTAACATCGCTCACAAGGCGTTGAAAAGTGAATTCTCCACAATGAGTCACATGATCAGCTCCAAATTCGATTGACCAAGTATGATGTTCCTAGAACATCTAAATCAACATATATTCACAAAGAAAATGCTAGTGTGGAAGAAGGACTTGTCAATGACACCACTGCCAAAGATAAGGGTCTTCTTGATGAGGTACTTGGCAAGCAAAGGTGAAATCTTGATAAAGAGGGACTTGGATATGTCACCAAGTCCAAGAAGAAGAAGAACAAGAAGAAGAAGACCAAGGGTGAACCATCAAAGACAAGCACCGCTGAGAAGAATGTCACAAAAGACAAAACTAACAATATTGGTTTTGCAGGGTCTCACAATCCAAATTATGAACTCTTTTGTGATTATTATGGTGATGTTTATGCTTATTATGTTGGTCCTTTTGATGAATATGTTTCTTGGTATATTTGGGTTCCAAAGACCCTTGTTACTAACATGAGAGGACCCATTGAAAAATGGCTACCTAAAACCAAGAAGTAATTCTCTTGCAGGTCTATGCGTCCGGTGGGTCGAAATGGGTGTTGGATAGTGGATGCACTAGTCATATGACCGGACATCATCACGGATATGTGACCCAATCATGATAATATTGCAGTATCCTATGGTGCTAGTCTAAATCTCAGGTATTGGGTCTTGGCAAGGTTGTGGTTTCCCACGATATCTCTCTTGTGGACGTCATGCTTGTTGAGACCCTCGGTTACAACCTTCTTTCTGTTCGCGCCCTTGGTAAGATGGGATTTGCTGTTTTCATTGATGATGATTTGGTGGTACTCTTGTGGAGCAAGTCTCTAAAGGTCGCTTTTGTTGGGTACGTTGAAAATGACCTATATGTGGTGGACTTTTCGGGGAAAACCACTTCGGGTCCGATGTGCCTATTCGGAAAGGCCGGCGTGGGCTAGAGATGGCATCGCCATTTAGCCCATGTGAACATGAGAACTTTGCAAAGTCTTCACAAGGGTGGACACATCCTTGCACTAAAAGACAATGTTTGATTTTCCAAAGATCGTGTTTGCAGGGCTTGTGTTAAAGGAAAAATGCATGACTCTCCCCACAAGAGGAAGACTGTTGTTTCTTCAAAGAGAATCTTGGAATTACTTCATGTCAACTTATTTGGTCCTCCATCTCATGCCAGTCTTGATGGGAAGAAATACTGCTTGGTCATAGTTGATGACTACTCAAGATATACATGGGTCTATATTTTCAAGATAAAGAGCGAGACTCAACAAACGGTCATTGACTTCGCCAATGAGGTTCAACGCCAACACAATGTTCCCATCTTGGCAATAAGAAGTGACAATGGCTCCGAGTTCAAGAACTACACATTGAATGACTTTCTAAGTGAAGAGGGGATAAGACATCAATATTCCGCTGTGTACACCCCTCAACAAAATGGTGTAGCCGAGAGGAAGAACCGCACTTTGATGGATATGGCAAGATTGATGTTGGCTGAATTCAAGTCTCCTTACAACTTTTGGGCTGAAGCCATATCCACCGCTTGTCACTCATCTAACCAGCTCTACCTCCGCAAGATCTTGGACAAGACTCCGTATGAAATACTTACCGGTAACAAGGCCAACATTTCATACTTCAGGGTATTCGGTTGTAAGTGTTTCTTTCTTATCAAAGGTGTCCGCTTGTCTAAATCTGAGTCTAAGGCTTTAGAAGGTATTTTTGTTGGTTACGGTGCCGAATCCCATACTTATAGAGTCTACAACAAGCTCACCGGGACTGTTGTAGAATCTTGTAGTGTGGAGTTCGATGAAAATGACGGCTCCCATGTGGGGCAAGTTGATGTTTGTGATGCAGATGTTGAAATACCCCAAGATGCCATAAGAAGAATGCATGTGGGATTTTTCTGCCCCATTGAGGAACCCCTTGTGGCGAATCAGGAAGGATAATGCTCCACTCAACTGGAGCCCTCATCTACATAAGATCAACAAGCCCCTACTGCTGGAGAAAACCCTGCACCAACACAGCAACCTACTGAAGATCATCAGTCTTCTGGGCAAAATAATAGTCCTAGGCCGGACTATCCGCCCCCTCCAAGGGGCGGACTGTCCGCCCCTGGCACTCAAACTCCATCTAGAGGATTTCAAGAAGAACAAAATGGCGAAGAAAATTCTAGGCCGGATTCTCCGGCCCCAAGGGGCGGATTATCCGGCCCTGGAACTCCTAGTTCTGCCAGGAACTCACAGGAAGAAGATGTAGCTCCCTCATCTCCCAGTCTGGAAAGTCTGGCCCCACCTATCCGGCCCTGAAGCACTTGTTCAGCAACAAGCTCCTGTTATCAGCTCAGATCAAGATCAAGGGCAAGGTAGTGGACAAGACAAGGATCCAAATGCTGAATCAACTCCTTCTCGAAACAATAAGGAAATTGAGGCTTGTCGCAAGGCTTGTGCTGATCGGAACCTTGAGGTAAGGGGTCACACTCTTGACAAGGTTGTCGGTGATCTACGAAGAATGGTGTCTACTAGAAGAGAACTTGCAAGTTTCTGTGATCATCAAGCTCGCATTTCTATGGTTGAAGCAAAGAAGATCTTTGATGCTCTTGAAGATCCCGATTGGGTGGTTGCAATGCATGAAGAATTAAATAACTTCGAGTGCAACAAGGTTTGGAAGCTCGTAGAGAAACCCAAAGAGTGCTGCATTGTTATTGGCACCAAGTGGATTTTCAAGAACAAACAATATGAAAATGTCATAGTTGTGAGGAATAAAGCAAGTCTAGTGGCTCAAGGATTCTCTCAAGTGTAAGGAATTGATTTTGGCGAGACTTATGCTCAAGTGGATCGTCTTGAGGCCATCCGTATCCTTCTTGCCTATGCCGCTCATCATAATTTTAAATTACAGCAAATGGATGTTAAGAGTGCGTTTCTTAATGGTCCACTACATGAGTTGGTATACGTCAAGCCACCCCTAGGATTTGAGGATCCCAAATTTCCGAACCATGTCTACAAACTCGATAAGGCGCTCTATGGACTTAAACAAGCCCCACGTGTGTGGTATGAGCACCTTAAAGAGCTTTTGTTAGACCGTGGATTCAAAGTTGGGAATATTGATCCCACTATTTTTACTAAGAAGGTTAATGGGGAGCTTTTTTTATGCCAACTATATGTAGACGACATTATTTTTGGCTCTACTAACCAAGCTTTTAACGATGAATTTTCAAAGCTTATGACTGACAGGTTTGAGATGTCTATGATGGGAGCATTGAGGTTCTTTCTTGGATTCGAGATCAAACAACTTACAGAGGGAACTTTTATTAATCAAGCTAAGTACATCCAAGACATGCTCAAGAGGTTTAAGATGACGGATTTCTATGGCGTTGCTACTCCAATGCAAACAAAATGTCATCTTGAGCTTAATCCCAAGGGTAAAGACGTGGACCAAAAGGTATACTGATCCATGATCGGCTCTCTCCTTTACCTTTGCGCATCTAGGCCCAATATCGTGTTGAGTGTAGGAGTGTGTGCAAGGTACCAAGCCGCTCCTAAAGAAAGCCACTTAGTGGTGGTCAAGAGAATCTTCAAATATTTGGTTCATTCCCCCAATTTTGGTTTATGGTATCCCAAAGGTTCCAGTTTCTCTCTATGTGGTTACACTAATTCAGATTGGGCTAGTGACAAAGATGATCGAAAATCTACTTCTGGTGCATGTCAATTCTTGGGCAGGTATCTCGTGTGTTGGTCTTCAAAGAAACAAAATTGCATATCACTCTCAACTGCCGAAGCTGAATATGTTGCTGCTGCAAGTTATTGTACACAATTATTATGGATGAGGCAAACATTAAAGGAATATGGCGTCAATTGTGACAAAGTGCCTCTTTTATGTGAAAATGAAAGTGCTATCAAAATTTCTTACAATACGCTGTAGAATACAAGAACAAAACATATTGAGATTCGCAATCATTTCATTCGGGATCATGTTGCTTGTGGCGATATTGCACTATCTTTTGTGAGCACGAAGAACCAACTTGCTGATATCTTCACGAAGCCTCTTGATGAAGCAAGATTTTGTTATTTGAGTAATGAGCTAAATATCAAAGATTCAAGGAGCTTGGCTTGACTACCCTTCCACACTCACTTGCTCTTATTCATGTATTTGGTTTAGATGCGGTCATAGACATAGGGGGAGTGTGGTCCTAATTGATTGCGCTAACCCTCCCCCCATAATGCCGAAAGAAAGAAAAATCATTTCCCTTAATATCATTTTGTGATATGTGGGTCATCGATGAGCATTGATTTTGAACTCAAGATACATCTTGGTGGTGTCATGCCATGCGCTCCGACATGGTGGATTCGGCCACCGCCCTCTTCCTTGAGAAGATTTGGTTCCTAATGGCTCTCTTTGGATTTTCTTGCATATCTTTTGTTCTTATGGAAAACACACCCAATTTTGGATTTTGGTTTATTTGATTCTTGCAACTTTGGGTGTCTAGTACCATATCACTTTGTTGCTCTAAACCCAAGCCCCTTTCCCTCGTTGAACCATATATTCTTGCACACAAGTCCTCCATACACTCTCGAGGGGTTTTGCAAGGAGTGCTCCGGCCTGAATCTATGTTGACAGAATTTCATAAGGGGGGCGGACTATCCGCCCCAGGTGGGGGGTGGATTATCCCCCCCCCCCCCGGGCGAAATCTGCCTCATAAGGGCAGGGTCGATGAGGAAAGGCTCAGACAGAGAAGCCAGTCCTCCCCCAACCCGTGCTCTGTCCCAAGCCGCTGTCGGAGCCTCCGCCCTTCACCGGAGTCGATTCAATCACCGGATTCTCCAGGCACTCCCCGGATCTTCTTCCCCTCGCCTCCGGGTACCTCCTCCTTCGAGCTCTTCCTCCAATGAGTGAGGGTAACTCCCTCATCCATCTCTTTTGTATGAGATTCATTGTTTTTGGTGGAAATCTCGTGGTAGAAGATACTTGGTGCTTTCCTTGCTTGTTAGAATCAGTAGTAGTGCAACCCTAGTGCCCGATCTGTTTTTGCCTTGGTAAATCTGGGCCAAACCAGAATTTTTTTGCAAGGGGCGGATCCTCCCCTAGGGCTGGAAAGTCTATCCTGGAGACTAATTGTCTGTTCTGGTTTGGTACAGGTTTTCACAAATGCACATCTCTAGCCCATGGATTGTTCTACTACTATTTCTAATATTCCTCTTGGACTTGTGTGTGTGCTTATCCCCATGCTACCTCTCTCATGCTTTTCACAGGTGGTTCACGCGCTCCTAAGACCTACAAGCGTCGTCCCCATTCCTATTATCTCAGGCCCGCTGCAGAGGGCACGTTTGTTGACAAAATGGAGGTTCGCAGGTTAGCAAGAGAATCTAAACAGATGGCAGAGGCAGCAAATAAAGCCAAGAGGGTTGCATCTCGCAAGGGCAAGGGCAAGGGCAAGGGAAAGCAGTCCCAGCCTAATTACAAGGCCATGGACAGCATTGAGTACTCATCCATGCGCCAAACAGATTACTATGCAGATGCTGGCAGTGATGGTGAGCCAGAGGATTCTATGTTCTGGTGCTCTCATTTTAGGTCTATCCATGATGATGTATATGTTCCTCTCAAGATTCGCCCCATGCATCCCCTGAACATGACTAAGGCCCAATCCAAGGCAAGACTCCGTGAAGCTTTGGATGTGACTAACAAGATGGGGCTTCATCACCTTATGACTCTATAGTGTCACTATGATTCCAAGGTGGTGAAGCAGTTTTTCTCAACACTTGTGATCTGCGGAGATGAGCTTCGCACCATGAAGTGGATGACAGGGACAACAATGATTCAGTCTGATTTCCGCACCTTTGGTCAGGTTCTTGGGTATGCTTTTCACGAACGGGACACACCTTCAGGACACCGCATTAGTACTCCGCTCAGGCCATCCAAGGACACTGTGATTTCTCCATGTCTGTCACCTAATGACATTGTTGGTACCTTCGCTGGACTCTCTCCTTTGTATGCCACCCTTGTTGGCATGTTTCGGAGGAAACACTGATAGGATCCGCGGTCACCCGGTTCCCCTGCTTGCCTTTGCTCACGAGTGTGCCACCAATGTTGGCTCATCTACAGGTTATAAATTTGTATGTGATGGACTTTGTCTATCATGATATGACTGATGAGATGCTCAACTGGATATCCATCCCATATGCTCCATTTATTATGATGCTCATCAAGCATATGCTGCCCCATGAGGACTTTGGCACTGATTTGGATGGTTTGCACAAGTCAAAGAAGATCTACAACAAGGCTCAAAAGACCTCTCACCCTTCCACTGCCCATGAGTCCTTTATGCGTGATGAAAGGGGTAGTGGTCGTCGTCCCGCTGAGTCCCCAATGGCTCGTAAGGTCAAGCAGCTCAATTGGTTCCAGTGGCACATTCTTTGCATGGGCATAGATACTCACAAGTTCCAGTATGAGGAGTACCGAAGGAGCCATGAGATGGCTCACACTCAGCAGCTTATTCTTCACCATGTGTTCGGTGCTACCGACCATCCTCCTGCTCCTACAACTCCGGAGCCCTATGCACAGTGGAACAGTTCTGGGTTAAACTATGGCAAGCTCGAGAGTCACTTGTTTCCCCCACCGCCGAGGGCACCGACTCCCCCAGCTACTGATGATGAGGAGTATGATGACGAGGACGGGGACGGGGATGACTACGACGAGGACGAGTATGAGGACGAGGCGGAGTGATCTTCTGGGGTGCTAGCATCGCTCTTCTTCCTTTTTGGTGTTTCAATGCCAAAGGGGGAGAAGTAGTTATATTAGGTCATGAATTTGCATGGGTCGGGCGCAAGCACTTGCCTTTTCATTTGTTTTATTTGCCTGCTTGTGCCCTTTTAGCTTGAACTTATTTGTTATTTGTGCTTGGTTTGTATAAGACTTTGTCATGTGATACTCTGTATGGATCCCTGGAATTCTGGATTTATCGTATTGATCTACTCATATGGAAATCCGGATTTATCTATTGATGGCATATGGCCTTATGGTATTATCTATTGCTTACATCGATATTGTGGGGTGTGCTTGGAGCCTAATAATTTCATTATTCATTTTGGCTATTTTCACATCCCGGTGGTATGATTTCATTTCCCAACTCACCTTGTTTTACTTGTCTTTGTTATGAAAGTGACTTGCTCTTTAGTATGTGCATTTGTATTCAGATGCAAATTATAAATATGCACACATATAGGGGGAGCCGCTTTCATTTCCTTAAGGTGTTGTTAGTAGGTTTTATTGTAAAAAGGGGGAGATTGAAAAAAACATTTCATAATCCCTAGTGTTTTGTGTGTTAGATAACAATATCAAGGATTATTTAATGTGTGTTGAAGTGCTGCAGATATCTATCTTAAAAGGGGAAAAGAAACTGCCTTTGGGGCGGATAATCCGCCCCTCCCCTTTTCTAGCAGGGCGCAACCCCTAGAGAGGGGGCGGATTTTTGGCCGGATTTTCCGGCCTGGCCAGATAATCCGCCCCCCCAGGATCAGCTTCAGGTGTACCAAGGCGCAACCTCCAGAGAGGGGGTGGAGTTTCCCCCGGACTATCCGGCTCTATGGCGGATTTTCTCCCTAGGCCGGATAGTCCGCCCCTTGGGAGGGTGGCGGATAATCCGCCCCCTTGAGAAATTTCACCATGTCAACACCTGCGTCGCTCTCTGTATGGGCGGCGGAGTTTTCCCTGGAGTTTCTGTCCTCTTATCCGCCCCCTTGAGAAATTTCACCATGTCAAGACCTGCGTTGCTCTCTGTATGGGGCGGAGTTTTCCCCGGAGTTTCCGTCCTCGGGGCAGATTTTTCCCCCGGGGCGGATAGTCCGCCCTTAAGGGGGGCGGATAATCTGCCCCCAAATTCCTCCAACGGCAAGGTCTGGGCATGGGGTATTTAAGCCTGTCTTCCCCCTCCTGCCAGAACCCTTGATTCATTTGAAAAAGTCAGGATCTATTCTTCAGCCTTCAACCAAGAGAGCTCCACCTTCATCCACCCAAAGGCCCCGTTACTTGGGGAATCGAAGGAGGAGAACTCGATCTTCAACTACTGCAATCAAGTGCTTCATCTCCTCTCCATTCATTTGGAGAATCACTGATCTAGTATTTCTTGCAAATATCTAGATCCTTGCTTTTGTTTATATTGATAAACCTTGTTCTTGTGACAGCTTGTTGTCATTATGGGATCCCCCAATTCAGTTGTGGGTGTGTGCCCCGGTAGAGTTGTAAAGGCACCGGTTCCGGCCTTGAAGAGTACCAATATTGGAGAAGGTGGATCAGGCCTTTCGTGGCGAGATCCATCGAAGAATAGGGTGAGGCCTATTGTGTCGTGGTGGTCTTAGAACCGCCCACCCCTCCAACACAGATGTACTTCCGGGAAAGGTAGGAGATGTCCCAACGAAGGTTGCGGGACATTGGTCGCCTTCCACTACTTCCTCAACCATAAGATGGCGTGCTCGCATGGCCTATGCTACTGCCCTGAGCCTGGCTCCGAGTTCGCTGCCCTGCCCACGGCGCTTCTCTCCCACCTCAAAAAATCCCACTAGATGGAATTGCACAGTTTCCACTACTGCGTGGAACACAGGTACATCTCTCAGCCTTTGCTGGCATGTGGCTCATGGAGAGTAGAGACCGTCGTATCCGGGGACGAAGGTACAGTGTTTGTCGTCAATTTGGCATGCTATAGTCTGGCTTCGCCATATCCGTCCAGTGTGTCAGGTCGGCAGCATGCAAGTTTCTGCGGTACATGGTGGAGTTGCACTTATATAAACCTTCAATGATGTGAGGGGACCTAGAGTAGTTCACCAAATATAGAATATTTTTCCAGACGAAGAGCAGCGCGTCGCCGGCCGCCGCGAGGATGACTAAAGATTTACGGAATTTTCTGACTAATAAACATGATAGGTTCATCCTGGATTACTCATTCTGCATCCACAAGGTGGTAGAAGACAGATATGACCGTCTTGATTCTAATGATCTATCATACAAATTTGGTATTAGGTATTGATGTTGATTCTAGTCAGAGGGGTTTCAGTGTGTCGAAAATATGCATTTTGGCTGCAAAGTAGTACAGTACAATACTATTGTACTGGTTCTTGTAATTGGTAGTATATTATTTCTAGTTCTTCTTGTGCTATTGTATTTTTTACTATGTACTGGTAGTACTTGTTTGGATCAAATCGCTAGAGATGATCTAGCATTTCCTTTCAAACATGGCTCTGTACTGGGAGCTAGCACTACTTTATTAGATCAAGTAGTTTTTTCCTTTAAAAAAATGGCCTTGCACATGTAGTCCATAGGTACTCCCTCCGTTTGAAAATAGATTCAAAGGATTTTTGCAACACATGAATAAGGAAAATTCAGGAATAGAATGGCATGACACTTTATCTCCTATTAGAATAAAAACTGTAGGGATCAATAAAATTAGCTTTTTGCTTGCAACGCGGGAAAAACACAGTAAATTTGTAGGGTATAAGTACATGGCATATAGGAATTTTTCCAAGAGGTCTTGCCTCTTCTTAGAAATCCTATAGGATTATAGTGTTGGAAAGCAATGTAGGAATTTTGTAGGATTCATTCCTTTCAAACAAACACACTCTATAGGATAAATTTCTATGGATATATAATTCCTTAAAAAATCCTTTGAATCAAACAGGCCCTAAAATGTTTTAGCTTTTGTGAAACGAGTGTATCTAGACTCTCTAATAGTGTGTAGTTTGGAGTGAACACATGCAATACAGGGGTCTAGATACACTACACAAAAGCTAAACCATGTTATATTTTGAAACAGAAGGAGTACTATGTATGTTTCATTGTAGTCAGGTTAATCATATTTAATTTATCATTTTTTCTTATAATATTTCGCATGCTGCAATTTAGTCCACCGATTCTTACTTCCTTTAGTAACTCGAGGTTAATCTCTCAGCCGTTGTTGGCACCGCGCTCATCGAGAGTAGAGATGATCGGATCAGGGACGATGGTATGGTCTTTGCTGTGCTATTTCACATACGCGAGTCGGGCATCATCGACATATCTGTCGTGTGCGGTAGGCATGACGCATGCTCGTCGCCCTTGTACAATGTGAACCTTACTATCTATACCCCATCAGTAAAGTTGGGGTTTTGGGATATAATCTGCAGTTCCTCCATGCCTGAGATCATGGTGATGCCGGCCATCATGCAGAAATAAAATCATTCCCTGTTGTTGTACCATGAAACATCTTATATTACTCAGGGAGTGCATTACTCAATATGCATCAATCAAGGGGTAGAATTACCAATTGATAAAGAATTGGAAGAAAGTGAGTCTAGCCATGAAGAAAGTGAGGCTAGCCATGAAAAAAGTGAGGCTATCCATGAAGTAGTACTAGTATAATACCAGTTCTTGTACTTCCGAGCATTTTGTACTATATACTGCTAGTACTTTTTTAGGTCAAGGGCAGGAGATGGTCTTGCTTTGCCTTTGTTCTGTAGTTTGCTATTACTAAAGTATTTTGTTAAACTAATAGTGATGTACTGTTACCTGTTTAGATCAAGTGCGGCAGATTGTCTTGCTTTTCTTTAGAAACCTAGCATTGTCGCAATTATCTAGATGAGTATTGGGAATTTGGGGTTGCATATGGGGATTGACACATGCATTGACCAAATGAGGTGGCATTCACACAAAAGCAGACTTGATCCTCAGTTTTTCTTACTCAAATGATCGAGTATGTTCAAAGAACATGGAAAATTGATTATGCGCCATGGTTTTTGATCTGGAACAAGAACTTATTCTCTTTGTTCTTCTATTGAATTTCATGCAGGAAAGCTACTGAATCTCTCAAATGTTTTGATGTTGCTATTACTAAAGCATTTTGTGGAACTAATACTGATGTACTGGTACTTGTTTAAATCAAGGGCAGTCAAAGTCTAGCTTTTCTTTTGAAACATGGCCTTGTCACAATCTTGATGAGGCTTGGGAATTTTGGGTTGCATCGTGGTCACACTGGCATTGATGTGAGAAGAAGGTACTCAAAGAAGACTCAATCGTTAGTTTTCCTTGCTCCAATAGTCGAGTGTGTTTGGAGAAAAGGGAAAACTGATCGGGCGACAAGGTTTTAAGAGTTGAAACAAGAATTGTTTCTCTCTGTACTGCTATTGTGTTTCAGTGTCTGTATTGTTGAATCGCTCACTTTAAAATGCTGTTGAATTGTTCAAGTGCTGCTGAATGTGAACTGTGAATCTATTGATGTTTTTTCAATCTTATTCTTTACTACAGAGTTTATATAAATATATGCCAAAAACAATTATCGATCTCTTTCCCTCCCTCTTTGAGATCTTTGTTTCGAATCCGGCCGAGCCACGGGAAAATGCAATTTTTATATACCAGAAGAAGAAATCTAGCTCATTCGGCCGCTCTTTAGCTTAGAACATTTTAATTCAGCCTTTTAGGGGTATAAGGGGACTGCTGACCTCAGCCCAAGGAAATTTGAGAAACTAGTCCATGGAGAATAGCCTATGGAGTATAGCCCATGTAGAGCAGCCCATGTAGAATAGCCAAACTCTTTTTAATTTGGCCTTTTGGGCATTACCCCCACCTCTCAATATTTTTTAAAAAAACTCTTCCTGCAGATTTTTTTACAGCGCCTACAGTTTTTAGTTTGGCTGCCAGGAGCGCCGTCTTATTATATGATGGGAGATAAAAATATTCAAAAAAATTATTTTTAAGGAGACAAGTCAATAAGTTATAATAGCAAAGCTTGACGATTCTATTTAATTAGTTGTTTCTGTCGTAGTGACAAGGCACCTAGTCAACCCATGGTGATGTCTCGAGTTCCAATCCTAGGAAATTTCTGTTAAAATATAGATTTACTTTCTTCTACTCTCGGGATGACATCTGGGACCCAGATAAACTTCTAATGCATCTAGCAATGTTTCCAAGGTCAGGACGGTGGACTCGACCCGAAAAAACAGTCCAACATATATACACACAGTTAATATAAATAGAGGTTGACATGTGGGACCCAACATGGACACGTTTAATTCAAATAGTGGCTAACATGTGGGCCCCAGATAAACTGCTGCTACATCTAGAAATGTTGCCAAGGTCAGGACAGTAGACTCGGCCCCAAAAAAATAGTCCAACATTTATACACACATTTAATTTAAATAGAGGTTAACATGTGGGACCCACCATGGACACGTTTAATTCAAATAGTGGCTGACATGTGGGACCCAGCATAAACATGTTTCCTGTACTTAGAAGACTGACATGTGAGACCCAGAATCGAAGTGTAGATTAACATTTTTTGTACTATATAAGGCTGACATCTAGGGCCCAGGTAAACTGCTGCTTCATCATAGACACGTTTCCCCTAAAATAATCCACCAATATTGGGAAGGTCATAATGGCGGACTCAACCCAAAAATAGTCAAACATACACATGTTTCTTCAAATAGAGGATAACATCAGGGACCCATCGTAGACACGTTTCATGCACAGAGGTTGCTGACATCTAGGACCCAGCTACGGACAAAAGTGAGAACAACGGAGGCGGCCGATAAAAAGTCCATCATAGAATGTTTCATTTACGGAGAGGCTGACATGTGGGACCCACCAAAGAGACCTTATATAGGCGCTGCAGCAAGCATCATTGCCAAGTTTGAATAAGGTAGGCGCGAGCGAGGAAAAATTATAACATGCACACGTTCTTGTAATGAGATGCTGACATGTGGGACCCAGCAACTTGACCAAAAGGCATATTAGTCGAGCAACGTTATCTAGTTCGGAACAGGGTAGTTCTAGAGAAGAAAAAATTCTATCATATACACACTATTCTTCTAATGTAAGGCTGACATATGGGACCCACCAGCCTGTATAAACGGCTGATACAGCAAGCAACGCTATCTAGTTAACACGGAGGAGCGACCAAGGGCAAAAATTTTCCATCATACACACGTTTCTTCTAATGAGAGTATGACATGTGGGGCCCAGCTACGTGATTATGCATTTGGCATCACTATAAAGTTCGGAACAGTGTAGCGCGACCGAGAGAAAAAAATCCATCATACACACGTTTCTTCTAATGAGAGGATGACATGCGGGCCCAGATGCATGATTAAACGGTAGTGCAATCAAGTTTGAAATAGGGTAGCGGGAGCAAAGGAAAAAAATTCCATCATACACATGATTCTTCTAATAAGAGGCTGGCATGTGGGACCTAGCATCATGATTAACGGCAGATAGTTCGAGCAACGTTATCAAGTTCAAATCAGGGAGGCATGAGCCAAGAAAAAAATTATCATGCACACGTTTCTTCTGATGATAGGATGACATGTGGGGCCTAGCTGCGTAATTAAACTGTAGATGCATCTGACAACGCTATCAAGTTCGGAACATGGTAGCGGGAGCGAAGGAAAAAATTCCATCATACACACGATTCTTGTAATGAGAGGCTGGCACATGGGACCCAACATCGTGATTAACAGCAGATAGATCAAGCAACATTATCGAGTTCATATAAGGGAGGCACAAGCCAAAGGAAAAAATCCATCATGCATACATTTCTTCTAGTGTGAGGATGACACGTGGGACCTAGCATCCTGATTAAAAGGCAGATGCATCGAGCGACGCTATCATGTTCAGAACAGGGAAGGAAAAAATTCCAACATACACACGATTCCTCTAATGTGAGGCAGACATGCAGGACCCATCAGCCTGACTAATCGGAAGAGGCAGCGAACAACGTTATCGAATTCAAATCAGGAGGGCACGACCGAAAAGTTTGGTCCGCTATAGTCACTGATGTCTGGGACCCACACACAAAAATACTTTGGCGAGTCAACATATCGCGAGGAAGCGGAAATCTTACTTCTGCCACGCGCATGTCAAGCTTCCTCCATGTTTTTAGCAGTTTCTTCATAGTAGAGGGGCGCGAAACCGGAAAAAATGGTTTTGCATCGGCCACGGTCGAGCCAAGATTTTCGTCACAGAAGAGGCTCCTTCTACGACGACCGACGACCCTAGTCGTTGCGGAAGGAAACATTTCTTATAGTGTTTGTCTTGTGCTGCTAGAGATTATTTATGTGTCCTGCATAGCCATGCTTATCTGTTGATCATGGTTCATCCAAATGATGTATCAGTTGCAAATAATCTAGTATGACAGAAGATCGAGATATACTAATGCGGTGAAATAAGTGGTAAAGGTTAAACATGCTAAGGATTTTATGGGAGGCCATAGTGGGATGTGGTCTTTGTAGTCCCATGCTCGCCACCCCTTGGACCCAAGTTCTTGCCTCTTGAACCAAGACGAGCGTACAACCACATGGGGCCTGGACAACCTCACGAGCAACTAACTTTACTAGTATATTCCATGAGACACATAGTTTGGTATTTCCATTCGACATACGCATTGAAAACATTTTCAAATATTTGGCGGGTGAAGGTGCATCATAACAGGTAGGTAAGCGTGTCATGGGTTACTGGGGGTAGATGGAACGCCTGGTAAACCAACCTCACCTCACATCTCTAGGGACCGGCTTTGGTTATTTGACCCGTTACGGCGGAACCAGCCTTAGGTCATGAATCATGGTCTTGGCGAAATCAAGGTAAAGGTCATGCATGGTCAACCATCCTCTACCGTCCTTCCAAGGAAGAGAGATAATCATGTTTCATTTTAATCGACTTGGGACATGCTCACGCATGAATATGACTGAACCAATAGTCAGTAAGCCTCGATGATTTGTTTTGCCTCAAAGTTCTTGTATCACTTTCATGTCATAATTAGTCTTGTTTTGTTGCAAGCATGATTCTGACAGTTATTGCTCTCTCGTTTGTCGCTCCTTCTGTATTGCTATCCTTCGTTTTTGGCATTAAGAGTCGGTTGGTACGTGTGGTTAAAGTTATACACCCCTGCAGGGTTAAATATTTTTTTAAAGCCATGTTCATGATTATGAATGCTTGGTGACTAGATTCTAGGATCATAGAGAACTATAACTAATCATAAAACTTGGCAGATAAATGTGTGTTTAAGGATGCTTCCTCATGGCTATGAGGGGGTGATCCTAGTTAATGTTCAGATGATGATGACTTGGTGGATATCAATATCAATGTTTTGGACATGTCGCTCGCTTATCCTCTTTTAAAATATTTCGATTAGACGAGCTTCTTCTCCCTCTTGTTTTACAAACAAAGATAGCATTATGCAAAACAGCTCCACCAACCATAAGTCTTGTTGAGTACACCATGTATTCACCCTTGCTTTGTTGATATGTTTATTAGAGTAAGTGTTCCCTGAAGATCAGTTTGGTATGACATCGACACCGACGAGTAGATTGGGATTCCCGGACGGCAGCCTAGAATCTATGGGCTAGGACGTCATCGTTATGCTTCAGGCTACTTAGGACATTTGTTAATTTTTCTATACTTAATAGCATAATTTGCCTTCCATTGTTTCATGTTTGTAGTCAGTGAACTCTACTTGTAATATTTTGGTTCTTGCTCAGTTATGAGCTTGATGTCATAATTTTTGTGTCCTACAGTCACTGTTGTGATACCGATTCTCTCACTGGATATCCTCGAGGTCTAGTTTAGGCTTATGTCAGATGGAATATGGGATTTGTCTATCCCTGATCCCGGGGGTGTTACATGGGATTACCTTCCCGAACAAAAGTTGATGAGTGTTGATGCCGAGAATAGTAGACCTCAGTGTCTAGAAGGATTTGAGCGTCCAACACCCCTAATGGCAGTGCCTCCGAAATAGCACACACGTCTAGTGCGAAAGACAGCTCTCGGCCCCGGTCCAGCAAGGCATCAGAAGAGAAGATGTGGACCAACTCCGTTTGCATGACGACGTGTGTTGGGTGGAGAAATCTCAACCTCGTCTCATACATTCCTACCAAGGGAACACACCCAAGAGAGAGAGAGGGAGAGAGAGAGAGAAGGAGAATGACAACTGTGGGGTGAGATTTGGAGGAGGCATCCCCTCCCTTTATAAAGGGAAAATCTAGGCACCCTCACCCTCCAAGTCCCATGGTAGGACTAACTTGGAGGAGGTGGGGAGTAGGCGGCCGGTGGGGTGGGCCCCACCAGCGTCCAAAGACCACCTAGGGGCCAGCGGCGGTGGGTAACTCCACCTGGCTCGCCCGAGCCCACCAACGAGCGACGGCTCCCTCTTGGGCCCTCTGCCCTCCGGGGATGGCCCATGTATGGGTATTGCCCATTTTTATTTATTAAATGAATATATTTAATATTAATTTCATCAATTAAATATTAAATACATTTATTTATTTCCCTTTATTCGAAACTCCTTCTTAATAATCTCTGAACACTTCGGTATCTCTCTGGAATATTTTAGGTTCTCTCTGTTCTTGTAACACCCCACTTCTAGTAACCTTGACTAGTTTCCTTGAATGCAAAAATAAGGGGGAACAAAAAAAATTCTTGCTAAGTGTGTAGTAGTTATGTGTTGATTTCTCTTCCTTTGTTTGTGCTTGTGTTATGATTAAGGTACTTCTCTATCCTCCCAAAGGTTTACAAAAGGTATGTCTTGGCTTACTTTACATATTCTCAAATGTTCTGAATTTTCAAACAAGAGACAATATGACTTTGTAAAACTAAAATGTTTTCTTATCCTCTATTTACAAAATTATGAAGATTTATATTGTATCATCTCCTTATGTTTTCAAGACAAAAATTCCAAATAACCTTACCTCTAGTCTTTCCAAAATCTTTTAAAAACCTATTTGTCTTCTCCCTCTTGGTAGAAGTATCAAGGGAATCTCACCTTCTGGAAAACTCTAAATGCCCCCCTAGACCTTAAGCAAGGCTTGGTTGTGTTTATAGTAATAGCCTTGAGATGCTTGTTATGAATTGCCTTGACATGTTGCTTGTAAGCGTGTCTGCCATGACTTTCTTGTAGATATGAGCTAACCTAGGAGCTCATCCTATATTAACTAAACCAAACCAACAATGGAACCTTTAAAACTCTTGAAAATAAATCACCAAAACTCCTAAGGGAAGACTATCTTCCCCTAGTTATTAGGGCCACCTTTTTGAGCTCCAACTAATACCCTTACTCATGATCCCTATACAATGTACCTACACTATACTCCTCCTTGTAATGTACTCTACCATCATCCCTCATTTATTTAGATCAAGGAACGCTTCTATCAAGAATCCCAAGCTTATCTTGATCTATAGCAAGTAAATTGACCATGTAATTCATTAACCATATAAGTTTGGTGTTAATTCTTTTTAGTAATTTCAAAATCAATGGAGACCAAATCTAAGAATGCTTCTACTCAATCTACACTCCAACCTCATTCACTTGGTGATGTGTCTAAAACTGTTATCAATATCCCGTCTTTGATACTCTCTCTATATTTATCCATGGAGCATTTTGGAAATGTAACTGAATCATCTTGTAAACCATCATGAGTACTTGAAAATCCCAATCTTTCCCTTGGCTAAACTATTCTTGGACCCACTCATCCTTGATGGTTTTCTAGTTGTAACACCCTCGGTTCGGCCCTGTGCAAGTTTTAGTGATTCCTGCCAAACCAGCATAGAAACGATTCAAAGGTGCCCACCAGGCACTTTCGTGAGGGTGGAAAACGATGTCATACCCTTACACATTATTCCATGATGGACCACACAGAACAGATATATACAACATGACTCCATGAGTCAAGGATACAGATATACAATAGAAAGATCCAAATCACTTTGAAAATGACTCAACATCGGAGTATGGACAAGAAGCAAATGGGGCTAAGAGCCATGAAGATATAACCAATGGCGTCCATAACCCAGCCCAGGCCAAGACAAAAGGGTACCCCTTCTAACGTCGTTGATCTCAAACCTACTAAAGAAAAGGGGTGTCGACAAAGGGCAAAGGAAAAGATAGAGTGGTCAGTACTGAGGCCAGTACACGACGAGACTTAGAATTCGGTGTCCTTGCCTACATAGGTATGCTGACTAAAGCGGCAGCGCAGCATGCACTGAACAACCTATAGATACTCGATACAATTGTCGGCTATCAGAGGGGATAAGAGAGACCTTGTCGAATCCAACCTAATACTAACACCAAACATACCCATCCTGGTATTTCCCCCTCGAGACCAAACGAGAAAGTCCTCCAAGAGACTCACACAGTTGACAATTTTATTCATTCCGTTATAGTTGCAACAATTACTAGTCAGATATAGATGGCATGAGTCATATTGATATCATAAGTAGTGGGTAGTTTTAGTTAACCATTCTGTTGTAGTTGCAATACTTACTAGTCAGATATATATAGCATGAGACATCCCAAATCCCGCAATTGTTGGTACATTTATTTAGCCATTCCGTTATAGTGAAGCTGATTACTAGTCATTCCAAAGTCAAATTTATATCACTAAGTTAGTTATAGTTGTCTATGATCGAGACATTGTGCTCCAAATCATCCATAACTGCAAACACGACTTTTAGAAAGATTTACCCTGCATGGGGCACAAATAGCAACACACGCATGATCAACCTCGGAAATGAAAACCCAACAAGGCATCACGACAAATTAATCACAAGATTTATAAAATATTTCAAGGGGCCACCCCACTAAGCAACCTGCGACGAAGTTGGTTAGCTCCGAGACGGACCCAAAGGTTTGTGTCGACAATAGTAAACGTCTGGGAACCCGAAAGTGTGAATGGAATTGTTGATACCGCATAAATGTATCACAATTACTAAATAGTACAATAGTAAACACTCCTCGAGCAACAATAGTAAACAATGCAGTAAACATGGCATAAGTACAAGATTGTAATAAAACCCCCAACTAGTTTGTGGCCCCAAGAAATAAGTTATGACTCAAGATCTAGCTAAGGGGATTCATGGTCCCACATGCGGATAGTGCGATAGTCAATGAACATGTATCAAGTACTCGGGGTCCTATAGGACACCAGTGAGCGGTTAAACACCAATATCATCTATTGCCCACCAATGCATCTACATTAGTTATAACTATTCCTAGCATTTTAATATCAAGTTGTACTTTAAGTCATGACCATATCCAACATTAAACATGTCGCATTCATCCAACAAATGTGGAACATCGACAGCGTGAAGCAACACCTGCGCTAGCAACTATGACTCACAAGGCCGACTATTTACCAAACAACAGGGAATAGGAGCTATCCATGGCAGTATAGGCTGCATGGGATATAAAGTGGTACGGAATCTAAAGCATCACATCAAAAGGATGAAGTAAAGACTAGAAATGTAAAATAGGTAGAAAGATGGAGAATGCTCGCCTGGGAAACACTGCTGAAGATCTATCCAAAGATCGGATGGACACTCACATCAACTCATCGGCCTAATCCATGAAGAAGCAAGACACTAAAAGAAACACAGGATGCACTATTTAATACTATGGACGAAGATCGGGCATGATGTATGACAAGGTAAATGTGCGATGTAATTAGGCAATATTAAGCGGAACCGGGGCCCCTACAATTAATTAGATGGTTCATGTTGTTTATATACCCAAAAATTTAGATGTCATATTAACATGGCCAAATATTTCATCGGTTCGCTACACAAATTTAAATGGAGACAATATAAGGCTATATTTGCCCTCATATGGTCTCCATATTTAAATATGAGGTGAATCGGCATATTGCCCTCAAAGATGTATGCGAGCATGATGAATTATATGCAACAAGTATATGTGTCACATTATAAAAATAGGGCTCGGATCGGGGTCACACATTGGTCCAAAGATCTTAGTTCGATATGGTTCAAGTTTGGTCTCGCCGGGATCTGTCTTTGGGGTCTCGGACATCATATCCATGATAGAGCACTTGTCATTCCGGGAAGGAGATCTTGGTGGTTTTCGGGTCCTTGTCGGCTATCTTTGGGTTCATCGGATCCATCACGGAGAACTTCTGGTTCCTAGGTGGCGATCTTGTCGATGATTCAAGTGTCGTCGACATGGTTCCTCCGGGGTACGAGCATAGAGTAAGTTGAGAAGTTCTTCATCCATCTTGTTGGTGTCCTTCGCATTGGTTAGACCTTGTCACTCGCACCACGTACAATAATGTGTATGCAAGAAGTACTTGTGTAGGGGACGGCTTCTGAACATGCAATGCCAGGTATAAGGGCACCTCGACCAGGGAGACCCAAATGAACAACCCAAATGGTTCGTTTTAGTAGTCGAGTCATCTGCGCTTTTGTGTAATGGTCCGGACTGTCCGGCCAGCCCATCCCAGTAGCGTGACCCAAATGGACAAAAATGGATAGGCCAGCCCAAGAGAAGAAGGCCCATTGTGTGGCTGCAGCTAGGCCAGTTTGTGTCCGCGTCTGTTCGGACAAATCCATCTAGCCGTCAGATTTGGGTCATGGATGGGTCGGTCCGCTTAAATTAATCCGGATGGGTCGTGCAACCTAGGTGCCGCACACGTCTCGTGCGTCCACGCGGACTGATTAGGACATGATCAGACCTGTTGGATAGACCCGGTGGAGATTCCCTAAGTCACGGAAGGTCGTGGTGGTAGGCATCCAACAAACTAGCAAAAACAACTTAGGAACATTCACACCACCACGAGGGAAACACGGCAGTGACAACATATTGGCCGCACCCACACACATAGAAGCTTAGCTAGAGGCAGAACAGAGCAACGCTATAGGGACTCGGTGAGGGCACCGTGTAACACCCTCAGAATCGACCATATGCAAGTTTTAGCGATTCCCGCCAAACCCGCATAGAAACGATTCAAAGGTGCCCACCAGGCACTTTCGTGCGGGTGGAAAACGAAGTAATACCATTACACAATAGTCCACGATGGGACCCACAGAACAGATATATACAACAATGACTCAAGGATTCAAGAATACAGATATACAATACAAAGATCCAAATCACCTTGAAAACGATACAACATCCGACTACGGACAAGATGCAAATTGGGCTAAGAGCCCTGAAGAATAACCAATGGCGTCCATAACCCTGCCCAGGCCAAGCCGGAAGGGTAACCCTGCTAACGACGTCGATCTCAAAACCTTCTTAACAAAAGGGGTGCCGACAAAGGCGAAGGAAAGGAGAGAGCGGCCAATACTGAGGCCAGTACACGGCGAGACTAGAATTCGGCGGTCCTTGCCTACATAAGTATGGTGGACTGAAGCGGCAGCGCAACATGCACTAAACAACCTAAAGAGACTCAATACAGCTAGCGGCTATCAGATAGGGATAAGAAATACCTATTCGGATCCAACCTAAAACTATCACCAAGCATACCCATCCTAGTATTTCCCCCTCGAGACCAAACGAGGAAGTCAACCGAGGAACTCACAAAGTTAGCAGTTTTATTCATTCCGTTATAGTTGCGGCAATTACTAGTCAGATATAGATAGCATGAGTCATCCTGGTATAATAAGCAGTGGGCAGTTTTAGTTAACCATTCCGTTGTAGTTGTAGTACTTACTAGTCAGATACATATAGCATGAGACATCCCAAAATCCAGCAGTTGTTGGTACTTTTATTTAGCCATTCCGCTGTTGTTGCAATACTTACTAGTCAGATACAATGGTAACTGGTGACAACCCAAACCAGCAATTGTTGGCACTTATATTTAGCCATTCCATTATAGTGAAGCTGATTACTAGTCATTATAAAGTCAAATTTATAGCACTACCTTAGTTATAGTTGTCTATGATTGAGATACTGTGCTCCAAGTCGTCCATAACCATGGACACGGCTTTCAGAAAGTTTTACCCTGCAGGGGGGCACAAATAGCAACACACTCACGATCAACCTCGAGAAAAACCAAATAAAACCCAACGAGGCATCATGACAGAGCAATTGCAAGATTCATATAAATTTCAAAGGGGGCACTCCACCAAGCTACCCGCTACGAAGTTGGCCGGCTCCGAGACGGACCCAGAGGTTTGCGAGAACGGCTGTAAATGACTGGGAACCCAAAAGTGTGACTAGGCTTGTCGATACCGCGTAATCGTGCCGCGATCCAAAACAGTACAGGCACTCCACGCGTAATCGTAAATATATCAGTAAAGCATGGCATAAGTACATGATAGTAATAAAGCCCCAACCTACTTTGTGTCCCCAAGAAATAAATATGACTCAAGTTCTGGCTAGGGGGATTCATGGTCCCACATGCGGATAGTGCGAATATTCAAAGAACAGGTATCAAGTACTCGGGGTCCTATGGGACACAAGTGGACGGTTAAAAACCAAATAACATCTATTGCCCACCTTTGCCTCTGCATTATTTACCTACTTCAATTTTAGTTATTAAACGGTAATTAAAGCCATGATCATCTCCAACATAAAGCATATGGCAGTCTTCCAACAGCTGTGGTGCTTGACGACACGCAACAACACTTGAGCAAGAAACTACGAAACGCAAGTCCAACTATCTACCAAACAACAGGTAATAGGATGTGTCCAAGGCAATATAAGGTTGCAAAGGATATCGCGGGTACGAAAACTAGAGCATCGTAACACAGATAGCAATAGATCAACAGGAGGAAATAAAGACTAGAAATGTAAAATAGGTAGAAAGGGGGAGAATGCTCGCCTGAAATCATTGCCGAAGGTTCATTCGAAGATCGGGTCGACACTCGCATCAACTCATCGGCCTAATCCGTGAAGAAGCAAAGCACTAGCAGAAACACCGGATGCACTATTTAATACTACTGCACTATTTAATACTACTGCATAAGATCGGGCATGATTCATGTATGTATGCGTGACATTTTATTTGATGCATAAAAGTTGAATTAAATAGACATAGAAATATTAAATGGCCCATTGCAAGTAGTATGCAAACAGATGGTAGATGGACACATATTTACTTAAGTCTCCTTGCATAAACATTTAAATGTTAATGGAACATTGATGATGCATGCATGTAGATTTCGTCTTCTTATTACTTGCATTTTTAAAAATAAGATAGATATATCATTCACAAGTTTTTGGATTTATAAAATAGAAGATAACAATTTTGCTAGTTCAAATCAGTTGCATCAGTCATTTTAATATTTAACAAAAGTACTTATTTGATGCATAAAATTTTAGAGTGTTCAAAATGGTAGACATGTGACATCTAAACTTCGTGTATCTTTTTCTGAATTCAAGCACATAAGATTTGTTTAAAACGGACTTGAAAAGGTTAGATTCAGTTAATAATAACAGGAGATAGCAAAAGATTAGGGCCTTCTATTTTTCTTTCTTCGCTGGGATTAGATCTTGTTTCTACCGGATGGAATCAAAAGGAAGCTGCCAATGCAGCTGTCATTATTTGTTGATACATGGAAGGATGCCATTGATTTTATTAGATAAGCCAAGACGTTTAAATGGAAAATAGCTGAATCAAATGATCTGTATGGTGCAAAAGCATATAGAATTGATAGTGTCGAGTCCAGCTAGCTAAGCAAGGTTTCTAGCACCTGGATCAAGACAAAGGTGTAAAACTAGCTAGCCGTTTGAATCCTGGACGTTTAGTGCAGCCAGTACACGGAGGTGTGCACGCGTGGGTGGACATCAGAGGAGCAGAGTACTTCAGAAACAAGCAAGTGTGCGGCAGACGGGCCGACGGCGTGCCGCACACACGGTGGCGCATAGAGCCAGCCACAGTGGCCGTGAATTGGTGGTGCCGGTGTGTACATGGGTATACCAGGTGGATCAGTACGCCATGCGGTGTATTTTCTTTGAACGGACAGGACGACACCAAGGTTAAAAGGCCGAGGCGTGCATGGCACATATCGTGCGCGTCAATGGTAACCACGCAGGGAAAACCGGACCAAGACATCGCTGAAAAAAAAGGAACTCGCAGGGATGGGCCAGATCAAGGCGGTGTCTCACCTAGGTGTTGGTGGCGAGGGGAATTTGGCTCGGGGATGGTCGGCGACGCCAGGAGCGAAGAAGAAGGTTCGGCGCCCCTGGTAAGCTCACTAACAAGAGGACGACCTTGACAACGCTCCTGTGGCCCTTCCGTACTGGAGAAGATGGCGACGTGCTTGATGAAATCCCTGGCGTGCACATCTGGACAGATACGAAGATCATCCCAGCGGCAAGCTCGTGGAGATCACAGCCATGGTGCCCCTGCCTCACTTAGGTGGGTAAACGAAGGAGGGAAAAGAAAGGAGGTGGCGGTGCAAGATGGAGAGATGGTTAGGTTTGCAGGGAGGCGTCTTGGAGGGGATAAGAAGGAATGAGGGAGGTCGCTGTGGGGTAGTTGGATGCGCAATGACGGGCGGGCGTTGACGGTCAATCGCTGCTATGCATTGCTCGCGCGAAAGTAACGGCATAAGGAGGAAGAGAAACAGAAGATGGACGGGCCAGCTTGGGGATGTGCGTCTGGTGGGCCGGATGTGTCGGTCGGGTCAAGCGCTGAATCGCCTTGCCGATCACTGCTATTCTGCTTTTCTGAACTTTTATGTTAACTGAATGTAAGAGCAGCCACTTGTCTAGATTTTTCCTGAAACTTAACTGAAGCTGCACTTGATTTTGTCCAAATTTAAATAGAGGTAGATTTTGAAATAGAGCAAGATGATTTGAACATAGAACGGTTTAGAAGACAGAAAAACGGTAGATCATCCAAGCGAACAGATTTGAGCTATTTGCAAAAGAAAGGAGAAAGGAGCTGGCAATATGTTTAGGAAAAGGCACAAGAAAAGAAATAGAGAACCACAAAATAGACTAGAGGAAGATCAACACAAATAGAATAGAAGAAAGAAAAAAGATAGATGGGCACTTGAATTGGATAGATCCATACAGACAAATGGGCATGATTTAAATCCATAAGTAAACATGAGAGGAACCCATGTGTCATATATGATAGAGTTGAACATGATAATAAGTACAAGATAGATTGGGAAGTTAGTGATAGAGAGAATTTAAGAGATGATGCCCCCAACTCAATTTTGGCATTTCAGCAATTATAAATAACACAAGACTCAAGAATATAATTTAGACATTATGGTTGCAACACAAGTAGCACCAACAAGAGATAGAATAGATGGAGGACAAACTAGAGAGAGGCAAACTAAAGCTCAAATTCAAATATCAAGTACCAAATACAAGTGCAATAATTTAATAATATTTTCCATACAAGGTGACATGATGAACATGATGATGCATGATGATGTTATGATGATGCAATACAATAAAAAAACAAGCAAATTTTTTAGTAGTGATTTTACCCGGGGTGCTACACACCGGCTTGGGGACGAACGGAAGCCTGCTCGGGGACGACCTATAGGTGGCGCAGGCCAAACAGACAGAGGCCATTGAGCCATAATTGTGGCAGGGCTCACGGGACCAAGGGATGAACATGAGCCAGCCATGCCTGGATGCGCTCAGGCACTGATGACGGGGAGCCGATCATGTGGAGGCGGCCGACAGCGGAGGGCGACGCGGTGGCGTTCCGGTGTCTTGCTGCAGCATCGATAAGCATCCACGAGGGGGCGAGGAAGGGAGGCTGGTGGAGGAGATCGACGTGGTGGCCATGGTTGCTGCGTCGAGAAGGGACGGCCGATGGCGAGAAGGAGAGGCAGACTAAGTCGCGGAGGTGAATGGAGAGGCGGCAGGACTCTCTGCTTGCAGGGCCTGGCCAAGTGAGGACAACGGGCGACCGCAGAGTCTTGTGTTGGGAAGGAGGAGAGGAAGAGGGAGGTTACAGGCTCGGGATTAGAGATGCGGGGTGGCAAAATCAAGGCGAGTGGTGGGCCAGGGGCGCTGGGTGTACGCACGCATGAGCGAGAGGGCGGCGACACAGGGTGGGTTCGGGGATCGAGAGGGTGACGGGGTCAGCAGGCCATAGGGTAGGTCGGTGTGGTGTTAGGGTGCGTGGTGTATCCGGTGGTGAATGGGGTGAGAGAGGGTGGGTGTGGGATTAGGGTTTACTCTAGGGTTAGGGTTTCTAAGGTGTGGGCCGGTTTATTTTAGGTGTGGTAGTAGTTAGCCTGTGGGCTGGGCCTTTTGGCCTGGCCGATGGCTCCCTTCCCGAAGAACAATTTTATAAATGTTTTTATTTATTTATTTTCAAAACAAACCATTTTGCAAGTAATTTTTAGATAGTAAAATATCCGGAACGATCGGGGTTTTAATTCGAAATAAAGACGGAGAATATTTAGAAAGCAAAGAGGGGCTTTTCGAAATTAGTTTTAGGTTAAAACATGCATGTAGTCATGAGGATGCTCAAATGCAATGTGGCATGATGACATGAACATGTCATCATGATGATGAACAACAATGAGCGATTTTCTAGTAGTAGTTTTACCCGGGGTGCTACAATTCGACAGTAGTAACAATGGATCTCGCCCTCGAGATCCGCCTCATCGTATGGAGAAGAAGGCCGACAATCTTAATTTTCTCGCTTCGTGTAGATCTTCGCGACACCACTAAAAATATTCTTTCTTCGTCTTGAAATCACCCACCAAGAAGGAATGTTGCTCACGTTCATCGAGAGAACACTCCGGCGAAACACATACGAATGTAGAGGTCTCAAAAGGTAAAGCCAGCCCTAACTTTTGTGAGAGGTGAGAAAAGGTGCATCCTAATCCACTTCAATGTACAAGAGAGAATAGTATGGGTAGTCGGCATGAGGGCCAATCCATCACACATCCAAACTACTACTCCGCACATGCAGCCGAAAAGCATACAACCCATTCTTGGAATTAGACTGAAGATCTTCACAAGCGATGTTCAGAAACAAAGGAATGATGCAGGCTCTACATCAGATCTGACATAGAGGATGTCATCGCGAAGGAGCACACTAGAAGACAGAAAGGAATCTTTTAGTGAATTTTGGTCCACTGAAACATACAAAAGAGGAAAATTCCTCAGATAGCATGAAGACCAGATGTCAAAACACTGTTAGGAGAGGAAGTAAACAAAACACTAAAGGTATGACGGTAACCCAACCACGAGAAATCCTGTACTCGAAGAAAAGGTAAGGGAGAAGATTTGAAACACACGGAGGCAAGAGGAGAATAGTAGAGGGTAAGGAGTAAAAGCAGATCAAATTAGATCTATTCAAACGATTTTACAAAATAGTTTTGACAGTCTACATTGGACGTTAGCTAGGTTATCCTACAGGCTGGACCAGTAGGGTATCGCAATTGCTGAGCTCTGGTACCAATTTGTAACACCCTCTGTTCGGCCCGAAGTAAATTTTACCGATTTCCGCCAAACCCGCATAGAAACGAGTCAAAGTTGCCCACCAGGAACTTTCGTGCGGGTGAAAAACAAAGTAATACCATTACACATTAGTCCACGATGGAACCCACAGAACAGATATACAAAACACGACTCCATGAGTCAAGGATACAGATGTATGGTACAAACATCCAAATCACCTTGAAAATGATTCAACATAAGAGTACGGGTAAGAAGCAAATGGGGCTAAGAGCCCTGAAGATATAACCAATGACGTACATAACCCTGCCCAGGCCAAGTCGAAAGGGTAACCCTGCTAACGTCGTTGATCTCAAACCTGCTAAACAAAAGGGGTGCCGACAAAGGGAAAAGGAAAAGAGAGAGCAGTCATTACTGAGGCCAGTACACGACGAGACTTAGAATTTTGTGGTCCTCGCGTACATAGGTGTGGTGGACTGAAGCGGCAACGCAACATGCACTAAACAACCTATAGAGACTCAATACAACTGTCGGATATCATAGGGGATAAGAGAGACCTATTTGGATCCAACCTGATACTACCACCAAACATACCAATCCTGGTATTTCCCCCTCGGGACCAAATGAGGAAGTCCACCGAGAAACTCACACAGTTGACAATTTTATTCATTTCATTATAGTTGCAACAATTACTGTCAGATATAGATGGCATGAGTCATCCTGATATCATAAGTAGTGGGCATTTTTTAGTTAATCATATTGTTGTAGTTGCAATACTTATTAGTCATATATAGATAGCATGAGACATCCCAAATCAAACAGTTGTTGGTACTTTTATTTAGCCATTCCGTGTAGTGAAGTTAATTACTAGTCATTCCAAAGTCAAATTTTATAGCACTACTTTACTTATAGGTGTCTATGATCGAGATAATGTGCTCCAAGGCGTCCATAACCATGGATATGGCTTTCAGAAAGATTTACTGTGCAGGGGCACAAATAGGAACACAACACGATTAACCTCGGAAAAACCAAATGAAAACCCAATGAGGCATTATGACAAATCAATCACAAGATTCATAAAATATTTTAGGGGGCCACCCCACTAAGAACCCGCGACGAAGTTGGCTAGCTCCAAGAAGGACCCAGATGTATGTATCGATGGCTGTACGACTGGAAACCCGAAAGTGTGACTGGGATTGTCAATACCGCATAAACATATCATAATTCCTAAACATTATAGTAGTAAACGCTCCTCGAGTAACAATAGTAAGTAATGCAGTAAACATGCCATAAGTATAGAATAGTTATAAAACCCCAAACTAGTTTTTGGCCCCAAGAAATAAGTTATGGCTAAAGCTCGGGCTAAGGGGATTTATGGTCCCACATGCGGATAGTGCAATAGTCAAGGAACATGCAACAAGTACTCAGGGTCCTACGGGACACCTGTGAGCGGTTAAAAATCAAATTGCATTTATTGCCAACCGGTGCCTCTGCATTAGTTATAACTATTCTAAGCATTTTAATATCAAGTTGTAATTTATGTCATGATCATCTCCAACATTAAACAGGAGGCTTTCCTCCAACAATTGTGGAACATCAACGACACGAAGCAACACCTACGCTAGCAACTACGACTCGCAAGGCCGAGTATCTATGAAACAACAGGGAATAGGAGGTTTCCATGGAAATGTAGGCTGCAAGGGATATATATTGGTACGAAATATAAAGCATCACAACATAGATAGGCAATGGATCAACATGAGGAAATAAAGACTAGAAATATAAAATAGGTAGAAAGAGGGAGAATGCTCGCCTTGGAAAGACTGCCGAAGATATATCCTAAGATCGGGTGGACACTCAAATCAACTCATCGGCCTAATCCGTAAAGAAGCAAGACACTAAAAGAAATATCAAATGAACTATTTAATACTATGGCATAAGATCGGGCATAATGCATGTATAATATATGACATGGTAAAGGTGCGAAGCAATTATTGAATATTAAGCAGAAGTGTGTCCCCTGCAATTAATAATCTAGTTCATGTTGTTTAAATACCCCACAATTTATATGTTTTATTAACAAGGCCAAATATGTCATCGGTTCGCTACAAAAATTTAAATAGAGACAATATAAGTCTAGATTCGCTCGCATATGGTCTCCATATTTAATTATGAGGTGAATCGGCATATTTCGCTCAAACATGTATGCGAGCATGATGAATTATATTCAAAAAGTATATCTGTCATATTATAAAAATAGGGGTCGGATCGAGGTCACACATTGGTTTGAAGATCTTGGTTCGATGTGATTTGGGTTCGGTCTCGCCGGGATGGGTCTTCGGGGTCTCGGACATCGGATCCATGATAGAGCACTTGTTATTCTGGGAAGGAGAGCTTGGTGGTTTTCGGGTCCTTGTAGGCGATCTTCGGGTTCATCGGATCCATCACAGAGAACTTCGGGTTCCTAGGTGCGATCTTGTCAGTGATTCAAGTGTTGTTGAGATGGTTCCTCCGGGGTATGGCCATAGAATCGGTCGAGAAGTTCTTGATACACCTTGACGGTGTCCTTCGCGTTTGGTAGACCTTGTCACCCGCACCATGTACAACAGCACGCACGTGAGAAGCACTTTGTGTGGGGGACGAATTCTGAACTTGCAATGCCAGGTATAAGTCACCAGGGGCGGACCCAGGTACAACCGAGTGGGGGCCTAGGTCCCCACTCAAAATTTGAATTTCCTTTGTATTGTGCATGTTTTGAATAAAAAATTCTGAAAGTATGCAATTTTATAGAAGGTGTGCCCCCAGTCAAATAATACGCCTCCAGTCAGAATTTTTTCTGGGTCTGCCCCTGTAAGTCACGGAAGGCCGCGGTGGTAGGCATCCAACAAACCAGCAAAAACAACTTTGGAACATTCACACCACCGCGAGGGAAACATGGCAGCGACAACATATTGGCCGCACCCACACAGAAGCTTGGCTGGAGGCAGAACAGAGTGACGTTGCAGGGACTTGGTGAGGGCACCTACTCAGGGACGAATGGAAGCCTGCTCAGGGACAAACGGAAGCCTGCTCAGGGATGACCTGCAGGTGGCGTAGGCCAACTGGACGGAGGCCATCGAGCCAGAGTTGTGGCAAGGCTCACGGGACCAGGGTTGAAGATGATCCGATCATGCCTGGATGCGATCAGGCGCTTTTGACGGGGAGCCGATCATGTGGAGGCGGTGGACAACGAAGGGCGAGGTGGTGGCGTCACGGTGTCTTGCCGCGACAGCGAGAGGCAGCCAGGAGGGGGCGAGAAGGGCGACCGACAGAGGAGATCAACATGGTGGCGGCGGTTTCTGCGTCGAGCAAGGACGACCGATGGCGAGAAGGCGAGGCAGACGAAGGCGTGGCGAAGAATGGAGAGGCGGCGGGGCGCTCTGCTCGCAGGGCCTAGTGGAGTGAGGACGGCGGGCGGTGGCACTAATTGCGTTGGGAAGGAGGCGAGCAAGAGGGAGGTTGCGGTCTCAGGATTGGGGATGCAGGGTGGAAGGAGCGAGGTGAGTGGTGGGCCAGGGTGCGCTGGGTGTACGTGCGCATGAGCGAGATGGTGGCGACGTGGGATGGGTTCGGGGATCGAGAGGGCGACGGGGTCAGCGGGCCACATGGTGGGTCGGTGTGGTGTTAGGGTCTGTGGTGTATCCGGCGCCGGATGGGGTGAGAGAGGGTGGGGTATAGGATTAGGATAGTCTAAGATTAGGGTTTCTTAGGTGTGGCCGGTTTATTTTAGGTGTGATAGTAGATGGCCTGCGGGCTGTGCCTTTGGGCCTGGCCGGCGGCTTCCTTCCCCGAGAACAATTTTATAAATGTTTTTATTTATTTATTTTCAAAACAAACCATTTTGCAAGTAGTTTTTAGATAATAAAATATCTGGAACGATCGGGGTTTTAATTTGAAATATATACGGATAATATCTACAAAGCAAAGAGGGGCTTTTTGAATAAAGTTTTAGGTTAAAAACATGCATGCAGTCATGAGGATGCTCAAATGCAATGTGGCATGATGACATGAGCATGTCGTCATGATGATGCACAACAATGATCAATTTTCTAGTAGTGGTTTTACCTGGGGTGCTACAATAGTCAAGAAAACAATCTAGCTAACTATTTCAACATGCCTACTTTGATAGAAGCTCCCAAATCCACCTTGACCCTTCTTGGCCTACTCTTTGTCGGGTTGTGATCTATTCAACCTTGTCTATCAAACCACACTTCCCTTGTTTCGGTTGGAATTTTGCGCTTCTTAAACCATCATGCTTTTGGAGGCAAAATAATATTATGTTCTAACACACTTATTTTCAACCAAGTTTGACCTCAATTCTAGGAGCACTCCAACTTGATAAAGACAAACTTTCTATACCCTGATGATATCCATTACTTGGTCTATCTATCCATCTAGCCCATGATCCAAGGGGAGCTACGAGACCCTTAATCTAACAAGGTGTTGGTGGTATAAAAATAATCTGGACCAAGATCCTTTTTCCCACTCTATTTATTGTTTTCTTTAAGTAAAATGTTGATATTAAAAACCTAAGGTGTGCAAATGATAGATACACTATGTGGCCATCATTTACCTTGGAGATAAAAATTTAATAAATATTTCCCTTAATTTTGTTGGCCCAAAACCCTTTATTCCTTTTTCTTTTACAAAAACTTCAAAACACCTCTTATGAAAGAAAGTTTGTTTTATTACAAAACACTTCTACAACTATAGGAACATCTAAGTCCTATATTATGTTCCCTACCCTCCCACTTAAAAAATAAATATTTTTGAAGAGTTTTACTATTTAAGTTTACCTATTTTTCTTAAATGGCAGAAATGAGAAAATAAATGTTATAAATACTTTTACCTCTCAATAAATCTTGGGAAAATATTCCAAAGTTTGTCATGATATTTAGGATCATCTCACAACAAAAATCCAATGTGGAAAATTCAAAAATATCAAATGATTCCACAAAAACATTTTCAACACTTTAGGAATATTGGATAATAAAGGAGTCTAATGTCATCTAAAAAATCCCATATAAATCCAGGATATGTATTGACCATACCCATACACCCACAGCTTTAAACCTTCATGCCTAGCAAAAAATATACTAGTGAACCATGATATCCTTTTTGCATTATTTAAACTTGGACAAAATCACCAATTAAAAAACCATGCCATCATCACCACAGCCATCCTAGCCTTACCCAGCACTCCACTATCACTTTCTGATCGTGGAACTCTTGTCCTAACACAGTAGCACACCCATCCCTGATGTCGTTTGTGTTTGTATGAGGAGACGAGTAATATGTCATATCTTGCACATTCAATGTCCTGCAGCAGGAAGCAACCCCCCTCTCTCCTGCCAGTACTAGGGCGTAAAGAGCCCCACATCACCTTTCCACACCGCCCACCTTTCCCAATGGGGAATCCATGGACCAAACCATAACCATATGTGAGTTGTGGCCACCATGAGCCCTCCTAGTCAAATAAATAGGCCAGAGGCCACCCAACCCTCTCCTACCGCTCACTTCCTTCCTCCCACCTCCAGCTAGCACCCCGAGCTCTAGAACCCTCCCCCTTCTCCTTCCCTTGCCCAATATCTCGATCCCTGCCCTCTCCTCTACCCCACCCCACCCTCCTTTTCTCATAGGGTTGTCCCAGACGTCGTCGTGACCGAGCTTCAGTGAGCTCCTCTTGGGCATTGTACCACAGGATACCCCTCGTCGTCAAATTCGCCCATTCCGACCCTTGGTTTGCTCGTCACCATCGATTGCGTCACCCTGCCACCTCCCCGTCATATTTCCACCCCTCAGTGAGGTCTCCTCCATCGTTTTTCTCCACATCAACAACCATCGATCTTGATGGGGTTTGTTTCATAGAAAACAAAAAAAATCCTACGGTTGCAACTGCCAAGATTATATCTTGGTGATACTTGTAACGGTTATAGATGGACTCACCCTCATAGACCGTAAGAGGGAAAATGTTACTAAAAAAATATGGTTGATGTATATGTACACGACCATCCTCAAGGACGTGCAGACAATCAACACCAAAAATGGGCAGCGCCTCCGCAATCGGTCACACGTACGGTGCACCGACGACTCCCAAAACCTCGCTTACAGCCGGTCAGCGGAAGTAGCGGATACCCAGCAACTCCAATAGTGCTACCATGGTAGTGATGGTGGAGGGGAATGTTTAGAGCAGGGCTTCACCGAGCACCTTTTCTAGTGGAAATGGACAAGGCAAGCAAGATGCCAACCAAAGGGTATATGAGAGAGGCCATGGGAGAGTGTGTGTGTGAGAGGGGGAGGAGGCCACCTCCTTTATAGGGGAGAGGGGGCATCCCCTTCCCTTGGCCAGCGCCAAAGGGGTTCCCCCTCCCCTACTCTCATTCTTGGGAGTGCTCCTCCCACTCACATAATGCCCCTCTCCACTTTCTTCCATTTATTATCCACTCAAAAATCAAAAGGTATTTCCATTAAAGCACTTTAGTTACCTTGTATTAATGCAATCAATTTAATGAACACATTAAAATTTTGATCCCTTTCTTTGTTTTGATACCTTGAAACTATTTTTGCAGAGTTGGTACAACAATTTTCTGCGTTGTCCCTTGACTTCCCTTGTGTTTCCTATCCACTCAAATGCGTTGTTTTACCGTAGGTGTGTCTCCCTACAGGTTCGATAACTATGTAGACATGATCGAGACTTTCTCCAATCATTAATCATTAGCGGGACCTGGAGATCCATAATGACTCCCACTAGTTCCACGAAAATCAAATGATCGTGCGAACCTCTTTTGCTGTAATCAAATTCCTTTTGTCTCGCGATATTTTACTTGTCTGAGATCCGATCACTGGGTATCAACCATACCTTGTTTAATCTTGTTCCTGAGAAGTACTCTTTTTCTCATTCATGTGATATGATATTCTCGTGATCAAATCACTTGCTTGCAAGCTATGTCAATGTGATATCACTGAGACGACCCTGAGTATATCTCTCCATCATCTGGATGGACAAATCCCAATCTTGATACACGAGCCTCAACTAACACTTTACAAATACCCGACGACACCTTTCTAATCACCTTGCTACGGTGTGACGTTTGATATAATCAAAGTTGTGGGGCCCGGGATTTATGGTCTGAGAAGTCCCCGTTATGGCTGCAATTGATGTTCCCATGATAAGTGAGACATGACCATAACCAACAAGTACTAGTACAACATCCATAATTTAACAAGTAGAAGACTTAAATGATTTCCTTTATGTCATACAAACAACATAAGCGGATCTTCATCGAACGTAGAGCCCATGTCATGCCTTAACCTACATGCAACTGACTGGGAAGATGACCTAGCTCGCTGATACGTCCATTTTGCATCACTATTTTATATCATAATTTATTGTTATTCATTGTTATATTTAATATTAAGAGGTGATACTTATGTTGTTTCATCTACTTTTGCATGTTGGATGACTTTTGGAGGATGAACTACCGGAGTCAGGATTCTGATGGAAAAAGAGGTGTCCAGATGCAATATTTGCGAAGATCAGAAAATTCCAGAAAATATATGGAAAATCCTATTTTTCCAGAAGATGGAGGAAGCCAGAAGGGGAAGCAGAGATGGGCCACAGGGGGCACACACCACCCCCTGGTGCGGGCCCCCCGGGCCGCGCCACCAGGTGGTGTGGTCACCCTGGCCCACCTCCGGTATCGCCCTTTTGCCTATAACTTCTCCGCGAAACCCTAATACTCAGAGAGCAATGACAGAAAGATTTCGCTGCCTCTGCGGGACGGAAACTACACAGAGAGAAAGAGCTATCTGGCAGGCAGATTTCTACCGGGGAAATTCCTTCCTGGAGAGGGGAGATCGTTGCCATCAACACCCTCATCAAGCTAGACTTCATCGGGATCATCATCATCATCCTCACCACCATCTCCACCATCACCATCATTACCTTCCATCATGATGTAATAATTAGGTTGAATCTTGCATAGTTCTTAGGGGAAACTTTCCCAGTGTTGATTACTTTTGTAGTTGATGCTTTTGAGTGGAACCATTGAATTATTGTTTATGTTTAGATTGTTACATATCATTATATCATCTCTGATCTTGATCCATATGATGTCTCATGAGTAGTTCGTTTAGTTCTTGAGGACCTGGGAGAAGTCATGTTGTTAGTAGTGGAATTATGTTGAAGTAATATTCAATGGTTTCATATTTAAGTTGTGGTGCTATTCTTCTAGTGGTGTCATGTGAATGTCGACTACATGATACTTCACCATTTATGGGCCTAGGGGAATGCATTGTGTATTTTAATACTAATTGTGGGGTTGCCGGAGTGACAGAAAGCTGAACCCCCGTTAGGAATCCTTTGCACAAGGGAGTGTAGGACTTAGGAGTTTAATGTTGTGGTTAGGTTTTTATCTTAATTACTTTCTTTTAGTTGCGGATGCTTACAAGGGGTTTAATCACAAGTATGTATTAGTCCAAGGAAGGTCGGTACATTAGCATAGGTTCACCCACACAACACTTATCCAACCAAAGAAGATTTATCAACTATATGAAGCGAAAGCACTTGACAGTATTCCCATGTGTCATCTAGATCGTTTGGTACTCATAAGTAATACAACCGGCTTGTCCTTTGATAAGGAAAGTATTAGGACACTCGCTGCAATTATTATTATTGTCTTTATTTACTTGCACTTTATTTCTTTGCATTATCAAAACCCCCTAAAAATCCGCTTGCTATGAATTTACAGAGAATTCCTGATCCAAACCACTAGTCAACACCTTATGCTCCTCGTTGGGATCGACACTCCTATTTATCGAAAGTACTACGATACACCCCCTATACTTGTGGGTCATCAAGACTATTTTCTGGCGCCATTGTCGGGGAGTGAAGCGCTATTGAAGAGTGGAATTGGTAAAGGAAATTTCTACTCTGAGTATTGCTTTTATTTCTATTTGCTACTTTGTTTCCAATATGGATAACACACTTGGTTTCCTATTTGGGAAAGCTACTACCACTGCTAGGGTAGTAGATGAACCACCACCTATCGAAATAGATCGTTTTAAGATACCTATAAAAATTGTTGATCGTGTTATGGATAACTATTATTTTGGGGATGGAACTGTCCATCCTTGTGATCACTTGCTTTTTATCCATGAATTATGCGGGTTGTTTAAGTGTGCAGGTATCACAACGGAACAAATCAAGAAAAAGTTACTCCCTATATCATTGAAAGGAAGAGCTGAAGAATGGTATAAGCTGCTGAAGAATGGACAATCTATGTAATGGGAGGAAATTGTACCTCACTTTTATTCTAAATTCTATCCTACTAGTGAGATTCATAAAGACCAAAATCAAATATATAAATTTGGCATCGTGATGGAGAGAGTACAACCCAAGCTTGGGGGAGATTGAAGTTACTAATGCTCAAATGTCCTATTCATGAGCTCCCCAATAATATTATTATTAATAACTTGTATGCAAGGCTTTCTCTTCATGATAAATATTTATTAGATGTTTCTTTTGCTAGATCATTCACACGTATGAAAGAAGAAGCTAAATGGGATCTTCTAGACCATATTCAAAAAAATACTGAAGCATGGGAAAATGACAAAGAAAGGAATTTAGGTATAAATTATGATTATGAATGCATAAAATATTTTATGGGAACTGATGACTTTCATAATATTAGTACTAAGTATGGTCTTGATTAACAAAAAGGAGTGGAACAAGTACCATGCGCCTTATAAAGATATTGTTAATCATATTCCTGCTAGAAATACTGAAGTTTGTACTGTTGATCGCATTTTGCCTGAACCTTGTATTGAGAAAATACATTTCCCTTCTAAGGTAAAGGAACATTCTATTATAGAAATGTGGTTAGAAAAATACAAAGAGAGTTGTAGAACCTGATGAACAAATAAATATTGAACCCGTAGTAGCCATTGTGAAAGACCTTGTCACTAAAAATGGAGAAGATGGGTACATTATCTTTTGTGAAGATGCTTCTAATATTGTTTCACATCCTAGTAAAACTAGAAGAGCTAGTGTTCTTGTGCTTTCTGTTAGAATTGGTGATCATTGCTATTATGGTTTATGTGATATTGGTGCAAGTTCAAGTGCTATTCCTTATGAGCTCTACAAAGAAATTATGCATGAGATTGGTCCTTGTGAACTTGAGGACATCGATGTGGTTATTCACCTTGCTAATAGAGAGACAGTTTGTCCAATTGGTATTGTAAGAGATGTGGTAAGATTAATATCCTGTTGATTTTCTAGTGCTTGGTAAGGAAGCTAGTAAAACTTGTCCTAACATTTTTCGTAGACCTTTCTTCAACACTTGTGGAGCTATTATAGATTGTAAGAAGGAGAAAATTTTAACTAAGTTTGATGGAGAATCTTATTAGTTTAATTTTTCCAAATTTTCTAAATCTCCTTATGAAAATGAATTGTCTAATGAGGATTTTAGAATTGAACAACTTGTTATTGATCCAGTTTTTGACCTTAAACCTCTGTTTGATGATTTTAAGTATGCTCATTATGATGATAAGAATGTTTCTTGTGAAAGTTATATTGTTAACTTTATTCATAGTACCATTGGAAGTTATTTTAAGAGAGGGAAACATGGTTTTGTGCATCTCAATAATATTAAGTTTCTCCGCTTTATGTTGAAAGTTTTGAAGTTGCACTTGTTTTCTCTTCCTATGCTAGTAGCCTTTTGTTTCAATAATTTGTTTTCTTACAAAAATCCCTTTCATAGGAAGTAAGTTAGACTTAAATCTGTTGGATATTTGCTTCTTGATGCTCTCTTTTACTCCAAATCCATATTTCCTATGTGAGCATTTTTTGAAATTATCAAGCCTATTTTAATGGCTATAAAGAAAGAGATTTTGGGAGACAACCCATTTTAGTTTTCTTTCGGTTTTTTTCTTGGAGTATTGGAAGTTACTACATCTGTAATAACCTCTCCTTATCTTTTTTTGGTTTTTGTGTCAAAATTAGCCTCTTTTGAGAAGTAGGTGAGTTGTGGGAAGTTGTTGTCCCGGAATAGATTTTTTTGCTGCACTGCAAAAAATCGTGAAAAATCCCAGTACGTCGGCTTGAGCGGTAATTTTCTGTTCATGTGACCCAAGTTATTATCCAACTTTCGTTTGTTTTGCACTTTTTAATTTGAGCAACATAAGATTTTCTAAAAAATCAATCTTTACCTGCTCGTCTGTTTTGACAATTTTTTGCCATTACTTGCATTTGCCTCTTAAATCGATTTCCTTTTAAATTCTTTTTGGGGATTTTGAAATGAGTTGCTACAGTAGCTTATGTTTTGACGGACTTCAGTTGAAATTGAAGCCAAAGGTTTATTATCTTGCATACACTAATATTGCTAATGACGATTGTGTGAAGCTTTATATGAAAGAGGTTTTCAAATGTTGTGAGAGAATGATGTAAGGAGAATCGTCAAGGGCTCAAACATTATATTTCTGGATATTCCTATAATGAAGGTGTGATATTATTAAAGTGGTGACTCCGGAAGAATTTATTAAAGACTGAATTCAGGAACCTGCAGAGCCCGTTTTCGAATAGGTAATAGTTCTGGTAAGAAAAGGTTCGCGAAAAACTTGTCAATTTATTATTTTTGCATTTTGTATTCCATACGGAAGATAATGAGTCAAAAGAGGGAAAGAAAAGGAGCCCGGGTGGCCCACACCACCCAGTGGCGCGGGCCCACCTGGCCGCGCCACCAAGGGGTGTGACCACCCCGGAGCCCGTCTCCGTCCCGTTTTCGCCCAGTACCTTCCTTATGTCGTAAAACTTCGTAATATATAATCACCCGGACCCCCGAGGTACGTGTATCGTGTTCTCATTGTGTTTTTGTTTTGATCTGTTTCTGCCAAGAACTATTCTCAATTTTAGAGGCACTGTGGTCTCTTCCAACGACAAGGGCAAGAAGCCCGTGGAAGATGATCTTCAAGGCCCCAAGTAGGAGTAGGAGATCTTGGTTGAGGATGAAGAAGAAGTTGAGGAAGACAAGCGTCTGCGCACCCGTGCCACCATTGTGAGCATTGGAGTGGTGGCAAATCCTATCAAGATCAAGAGGACGGCATGGATGTCTACTGGAGGGAAAACTCCTCGTCATTGTCTAGCTCCACGGTCACTTCCTCCATGCACCAAGAACCCCTTCCATACTCTTATACATGAGCAGCAATTCCAAAAGTTGCCCAAAGGGAAGTTGCCCTCTAGTTGGGATATGCCTCGTTCTAACCATGCAGGGAAATAATACTCTAAGGAGGAAGAGTGGGGAAAGAATCACAAGGACTAGGATTCTCGGTCCGACATGATCATGAATCGCATTGTGCATAATTCCGAGTTGATTCGTACTCTAGCCTTCGAGATTGAGGATTTTAGGAAGTTGATTGAAAAGCATATCGAGAGAACACCACCATCGAAGGAGTAATTTTTCATTAGGTTTTGGCATCCCCTTGGTTTGTTCCAAGCTTAGGGGAGTGCCGCGGTATCACATCATTATCTTTCATATTTTTACCTTTTTAGTAGATGGTTTGTATTGTGGAAGTATCTCTCCTCTAGTTGGTTATCTATGTATCCCTTGGTGTGAGTGCCGTTATGGAATATTAATGAGAAGTTTCATAATTTAATTTTTACACATCTTATCTTAGTTTGCAATCTCAGTTATATGATTGTTCTTTTTTATTAGTATTGGTATCACATTGGGAGAATCAAGTAAATTTAAATTGGTTTGGCAAACCTAGCTCTGGTTAGTAGCAACACTTTTTGAGGTTTGAAAGGAAAAGAGAAAAGCACTTACATGTATTTTATATTTTCTTTCTTTCTTGTTTGGTTCATAAGCTTAGTATTCTTTAGTTAAGATCTTTTGTGTTTTCAAGGAAGGTTGCATGATTGTTTCTATCACTTGTATGTTTGCTTGTTTCCTTCAACCCTGATGCTTGCTACCCAGCCTGCTAGCCAAAAACATGTACTGAGAAGGAATGCTTCTCGTGCATCCAATCCTTGAACTTAAACCTATGGCATTTGTGTCCACCATTTCTACCTATTAGCATTATTTCTATTCCAAGTAAATTCTCGAGTTTCATCTATCTTTCATATTAAAAATTCTTTTGTTATGTGAAAACTAGTTAGTAAAGCTCTCACGAACTTGATGGCACACACCTTATTTTCCTGCCCTTAATAAACTTGAACCATTGTGTCATATATGTTGTATATGCTTGCACTTATAAGGTGGGAATTAGCATAACCATGCTGACATGGGTAAGGCTTTCAACACCTGTAAATATCTACCCAGTTGATATCATGATCTTTTGTTTGCGGATGCCGGTGGTGTGAAATAAAACGGGATCTCGTAAGTCCATGGAGTTATGTATATGTGTTAGAGAAACGCCTGGGCGGCTAGCGTAAGCCATGCCTAATCATGGTGGAAACTTGCAACATCACCATAGAGAGAAATCTATGAAGCATCCTCAGAAAAAAATAGAGAAAAAATATATGCACCATGCTCATGGTAAATAAATGATTGCTGAGATGCTCACTATATGTTTCCTTGTCATTTTGATATGGGATAGCTCCTATGTCATGGGGCAAGGGGTACCTCGTTGGTGGTTCTCTATGATACACATATACTTACAATGACAAGAACTTCCTTGTGACTAAAGTTGAGTAGCATGAGGAACAACCCTCGTACTCAAGGGACATGAGATTTCCAACTTATGATTTGTTAAGCATATACCCATATTTGTTCACTTTAACCTTAATCACCTCAAGATTCTTATGATAGGGGCAATGAGAGATCAAAGCTAGTAAGTACCATAATCTTTTGGAAGCTCTTTATGATACTTGAAATCCCTACTTCTCTCTGTGAAGGGCCTATCTTTTACTTCTTAGTTGAGTCAGTAAACCTATTCCCTTCTATCTCCAACAAGCATTTGAGTAGTTGTGATTCAGTCATTCATATGATGATTTATTCAATCATGTTTCTTATTTTCCTTGTTTTGCACATTGCTCTTATCTGAATGAATATTACATTGAGAGATATTGTTGTAAGAAGCCTTTTATGTTTGAGCAAAAGGATTCCTATTATAAACTTCATTACAAAAGCTTTGCTTGAAAACTAAGTATGATTTGTCAACTGTTCTCTGACAAAGAACAAAGATTGTACCAATTATGATTGTCTTTATGTATCTTTATTGTGACTCCCATACTCGTTGCAAGTTAAGTTATATAGTGGTGAGTTGTTTTCTATTATGATTTGAGTATTGGTGAATGTGATGATTCTTGTTTGTAATATTTTTATCGACACTTCACTCCATAAACCTATGGTCATGTTTACTGAGCTTATTTTTCCCTTGTGGACAAGCGAGGTCTAAGCTTGGGGGAGTTGATACGTCCATTTTGCATCAGTATTTTTTATCATAATTTTCTATTATTCATTGATATATTTCATATTAAGAGGTGATACTTATGTTGTTTCATCTATTTTTTCATGTTGGATGACTTTTTGAGGATGAAGTGCCGGAGTCAGGATTCTGATGGAAGAAAGCGGTGTCCAGATGCAATATTCGCGAAGATAAAAAATTTCTAGAAAATATATGGAAAATCTTATTTTTTTTCCAGAAGACGAATGAAGCTAGAAGGGGAAGTGGAGATGGTCCATAGGGGGGCCACACCACCCCCTAGCGCGCGGCCCCTGGGCTGCACCACCAGGTGGTGTGGCCACCCTAGCCCACCTCTGGCGTCTCCCTTTCGCCTATAACTTACCCCCGAAACCCTAATACTCGGAGAGCGACGAAAGAAATATTCCACCGCCTCTGCGGGGAGGAAACTATAGAGAGAGAGAAAGAGCTCTCTGGCAGGCAGATTTCTGCTAGGTAAATTCCTTCCCAGAGAAGGTAGATCGTCGCCATCAACATCGTCATCAAGCTAGACTTCATCGGGATCATCATCATCCTCACCACCATATCCACCATCACCATCATCACCACTCCATCCTGCTGTAATAATTGGGTTGAATCTTACATAGTTCTTAGGGGAAACTTTCCCGGTGTTGATTACTTTTGTAGTTGATGCTTTTGAGTGGAACCATTGAATTATTGTTTATGTTTAGATTGTTACTTATCATTATATCATCTCTGATCTTGATCCATATGATGTCTCATGAGTAGTTCGTTTAGTTCTTGAGGACATGGGATAAGTCATGTTGTTAGTAGTGGAATTATGTTGAAGTAATATTCAATGGTTTGCTATTTAAGTTGTGGTGCTATTCTTCTAGTGGTGTCATGTGAATGTCGACTACATGATACTTCACCATTTATGTGGCATCCCGCAAAAACCACTACTAGAAAATCGCGTTGTTTTTGTGCATTGCATCGTCATCATCATGCATTGTTTGTCTGAACTATTTCGAAAAGCCTAGTTTTGCTTTGTACAAACACCCCTCTTTATTTCAAATGCAAAACCCCGATCGTATCGGATATTTTATTTACCTATAAACTAATTGCAAAGTAGCCTTGTTTTAAAATAAACAAAACAAAACAAACACACATTCTAATCAGCCTAAATCTAAATCCTATTCCCACCCAAACCTATTCTACCCACCAACCACAGCCCGCCACCTCACCCCCTGGACCCAATACCTACCCACCTGCTACCTCATCAATCCCTCCCTTTTTCCCTCTTCCTCTCTCACACCCAGCTTCACCCTACCCCTCTCTCTGACCCGTGGGACCCACCCCACCCCCAGCACACACCCAGCACACACGCGCACATACACCCCACACCCACCTCGTTCCATGCTGCCGCTGGGCCCCACCCTGTCACACGCCAACACGCCACGCAGCACACCCCCGCGCGCAACCCTCCCCGACACGTTCCTAGAGCCTCGCTCACGCGGTACGTCGCACCCCCACCCGCAGTCAACCAACCTCCCATGGCCCCACCCACCTGCCGCACGCCCGAACAGCCCGCAACCCGCTCCTCTCTCTCCCCACGCGACCGCCCGCCCTGCTCCTCCACCCCCGCCTCGCCCGCCGCCTCTCCTCTCCGTCTGCCGCCCCGGAGACCGCCCACCACCAGCGCCCGGGCGAGCTCCTCCTCGCTTCTCGCTGGACCGCCCTCCGCCTCGGACCGCTGGCCGCCACCCGACACCGCCTCGGCTGCCGCCAGCGGCCGCCGCCTCCTCCTCCGCCAGACGCGGCCCCTCGCCACCTCTGCGGGCTCGGCAGCTCCGCCCAGGCCCTTCGCCATCGCAGCGCCTGCCTCCTCCCGCCTCCGCCCGCCCGCTGCCCCCGCCCCACTCGGCCTCGAGCTCCTCCGCTGCACCTCCTCACAGATGCGCCGCCTCCGCTGGCTGCCCCCGCCTTCTGGGCCACGGCTCCCACGCCTCGGCTCTGCCTCGGCTGCCTCCTCTCGCCCGCCGCCACCCGCCACGCTCGTCTGCCGCCTCCGCCCGCCTGCTTGGCCAGCCCGGAGCCGCCTTCCTCCTCCGTGCTAGCAGCCGCCTGCTCCTCCTCCGCCTCCACCTGCCCTCGCCAGGCTCCCGCCTCCGCCGGCCTCGCCGCCGCCGGTTTGCCGCCCGGCGAGCCGCGACTCGCTATGTTTCGCTCATTGGGCCGAACCCCATCGTCGCCGATGCCATCTGCCTCCACCGTGCAGGTTTCCTGTGTAGTATCAAGTTGGTGCTAAGTTGTTGGGTGTGGAGACAACAAGACTGCAAGACCTTCGCATCAAGAGGGTATCGAAAAAATGAGCATGGTGACGCTCGATGGACCATCGACAAGTAATTCGACATGGAATCCGAAGACGCCGGTACCCCCAAGATCTACCACACGGACGCATCATGGACTCGGAGAAACCCCTCGAAACGACAAGTTCGTCATCCCGGAACCAAAGTGCGAACCCCGGTATCGACTTCATGTTCTCCTTCACGGATGCCAAGACCGAATCTTGTCGAACCCGTGGAACCCCGAAAACCTTCCCAAGATCTACGCTGCGGAACAACAAGGCCGTTGGAGTGGAATCGACAAGATCTACCGCCAGACGCCAAGTACTTCCTCGAGGACGCCGAGTACTTCACCCCGGACACCGAGACCCCGATGCGACAATTACTTCATCCCGAACGCCATGACCGCCGACAACATGACCCGAAGACCACGGATGCGCCAAGACCTACTCCGTTACCCCGAACCCTGAGACCGAACCCCGAACCCCGGAATCCCAAGTTCGTCGAGACCCTCTAAAGTGTGAACCCCTTCCCGAAACCCTATTTTATAATATAATACAACTTGTTGCATATTGAATTGTCATACTCGCATGCATATTGTCATGTGGTTTGGGGGCCTTATGCCGATTCACCTAATAATTAAATATGGGGCCCATATGCGGGCAAATCTAGTCTAATATTGGCCCCATTTAAATTTGTGTAGCGAACCGGTGCTATCTTTTACCTTGCTAATACAACATTTAAATTGCGGGGCAGCTAAACAACATGAACCATCTAAATAACTGTCGGGACCCCGGTTCCGCTTAATATTGCCTAATTGCATCGCATCTTGCCATGTCATACATCATACATGCATCATGCCCGATCTTCTGCCGTTATATTAAATAGTGCCTCCGGTGTTTCTTATAGTGTTTTGCTTCTTCGCGGATAAGGCCGTTGAGTTGATGTGAGCTTCGCCCCGATCCTCGGATGAACCTTCGACAATGCTTTTCAGGCGAGCATCTCCCCCTTTCTACCTATCTTACTTTTATAGTATTTACTCCCTCCTGTTGATCTATTGCTATCTGTGTTGCGATGCTCTAGTTTTCGCACCCGTGTTTTCCCCTGCACCCTTATATTGCCTTGGACACATCCTATTACCTGTTGTTTGATAGATATTTGGACTTGCGCGTCGTAGTCGCTTGCTCAAGTGCTGTTGCGTGTCGTCAAGTACCACAGTTGTTGGAGCCTTGCCGCATGTTTGTTGTTGGAGATGATTATGGCTTTAATTATCGTTCACTTTAATTACTGTTTAACAACTAAAATTGAAGTAAGTAAGCAGAGGCATCGGTGGGTGATAGATAATATTTGGTTTCCGATCACCACTTGTGTCCCGTGAGGACCCGAGTACTTGATACCTGTTCCTTGATTTATCGCGCTATCCACATCCGGGAGGATTATGGGACCCCCCTGAGCCAGAGCTTGATTCATTCTTATTTCTTGGGGCCACAAACTAGTTTGAGGTTTTATTTACTATCCTGTACTTATGCCATGCTACTGCTTATTTACGATTGTGCGAGGAGCACACTGTACTGTTTAGGATCGGGACACGTTTTCGCGGTGTCGACAAGCCCAGTTTTGGGTTCCCAGTCGTTCACAGCCATCCACCCAAACCTCGGGTCCGTCTCGGAGTCAGCTAACTTCGTTGCGGGTGTACTCCAAGGGGTGGCCCCCTGAAATATTTCTGAATCCTGTGATTGCTTTGTCGTGAAGGCCTCGTTGGGTTTTGATTTGGTTTTTCCGAGGTTGATCGAGCGTGTGTTGCTATTGGTGCACCCCGGACGGGTAAAACTTTCTGAAAGCCGTGTCCGCGGTTATGGACGACTTGGAGCACAGTATCTCGATCATAGACAACTATAACTAAAGTAATGTTATAAATTTGACTTTATAATGACTAGTAATCAGCTTCACTATAATGGAATGGCTAAATAAAACTGCCAACAATTGCTTGCTTGGGTTGTCGTTTGCGACCATTGTACCTGACTAGTAAGTATTGCAACTACAACGGAATGGCTAAATAAAAGTACCAACAACTGCTGGGTTTTGGGTTATCTCATGCTAATTGTATCTGACTAGTAAGTGTCGCAACTACAACGGAATGGTTAACTAAAATGGCCCACTGCTTATTTTATCAGGATGATTATCTATACCTGACTAGTAAATTGCTGCAACAATAACCGAATAAGTAAAACTGCCAACTGTGTGAGTTCCTCGGTTGACTTCCTCATATGGTCTCGAGGGGGAAACACCAGGATGGGTTTGTTTGATGGTAGCATCAGGATGGTTCCGAATAGGTCTTTCTTACCCTCTCTGATAGCCGCCAGTTGTGTCGAGTCTCTATAGGTTGTACAGTGCGTGCTGCCGCTGCCGCTTCAGTCCACCATACCTGTGTAGGCGAGGACTGCCGAATTCTAGCCTCGCCGTGTACTGGCCTCAGTACTGACCGCTCTCTCTTTTTCCTTTGCCCTTTGTCGGCACCCCTTTTGTTTAAGCAGGTTTTGAGATCGACGTCTTTAGCAGGGTTACCCTTCCGGCTTGGCCTGGGCAGGGTTATGGACGCCATTGGTTATTCTCCAGGGCTCTTAGCCCCATTTGCATCTTGTCCGTAGTGGACGCTCTATCAATTTCAAGGTGATTTGGATCTTTGTACATTATATCTGTATTCTTGACTCATGGAGTCGTGTTGTATATATATCTGTTCTGTGGGTCCCATCGAGGACTGTTGTGTAATGTTATTACTTCGTTTTCCACCCGCACAAAAGTGCCTGGTGGGCACCTTTGAATCATTTCTATGCGGGTTTGGCGGGAATCGCTGAAACTTGCATAGGGTCGATTCTGAGGGTGTTACAATTTATGGGCCTAGGGGAATGCATTATGTATTTTGCTACTAATTGTGGGGTTGCCGGAGTGACAGAAAGCTGAACCCCCGTTAGGAATCCTTTGCACAAGGGAGTGTAGGACTTAGGAGTTTAATGTTGTGATTAGGTTTTTATCTTAATTACTTTATTTTAGTTGCGGATGCTTGCAAGGGGTTTAATCACAAGTATGTATTAGTCCAAGGAAGGTCGGTACATTAGCATAGGTTCACCCACACAACACTTATCCAACCAAAGAAGATTTATCAACTATATGAAGCGAAAGGACTTGACAGTATTCCCATGTGTCCTCAAGATCGTTTGGTCCTCATAAGTAATACAACTGGCTTGTCCTTTGCTAAGGAAAGTATTAGGACACTCGCTGCAATTATTATTGTTGTCTTTATTTACTTTCACTTTATTTCTTTGCATTATCAAAACCCCCTAAAAATCCGCTTGCTATGAATTTATAGAGAATTCTTGATCCAAACCACTAGTCAACACCTTCTCCTCCTCGTTGGGATCGACACTCCTATTTATCTAAAGTACTATGATACACCCCCTATACTTGTGGGTCCTCACTCGCATAAATGTCATCATCTACTTCCTTAGCATTTGGAAATCTGGCCAAGTAAATAGCCAATGACAAAATCGTGAGTACTTTTGAATGTACTCGCAAGACCACCCAGATAAGGTAAAAATGACAATGCAAATTCGTTTGTAACGAGATAGTTGTAAACTATATTTCTTTTTAAAAATTCTAAATTGGCATCTCTATATCTTAGTTGAAAAAGAGTTTTCGAAAACATGCCTCTTTTTTTTGAAAACCTGGATATAACCATATCCTTTATAACACCTTCATAAAACATTTTTAGAGTAAAATCCTTTTTGGACCATTCATGGTGAAAGAAAAACTTGAGCATTTTACTTTCTTTTATTTCTCCAGATCATTCCAAGGGTACTCCTAGCAATCACCTTTCCAACCGTTCTTGAATGTGGACACGGCTATTTGAATAGATTATACTCTGTGGAGTTTGTACACTTTACCCATAAGGATCAATACATCTGACGGTATTCAACCATGGCCTAGTATTCAAAGTAAACGGGTTTCGAATAATCAAACCAAACCTTTAATTTTTCATCCCTAGAAAAGGCGGATTTTCCTTTTGGGTTTGTTCTCCCCAGCAATGAGTATGTGGCACTTCTAGGCCATAGTCCTCCATTCTACACATCCATATACCCAAACTCACAGCTTGTCATTATACCGTAACTTGGTGACTCCACTTCCTTCTCCACTCCTAACTCACACCGTCCGTGGGAGACCCAATTATTGCACCGACAAATTGTCGAGACAATCTAGAGGCTCCAGATCCCTAGACCTGTTAGAGAGCCCACCTGGAATTCTTGGGATTTCTCCCCTTAAGAAAGTGTAGGATCTTCCCCGGCTAAAGACAACAAACTACGTGCTAAGCCCCATCTCCTGGGGTAATGTGGTTGCACGGATAAATTGTTCTGGTAAGAGCGTAGAACATCCTTCTCTTTCTCTTGTCCATCCATCTTTCTTCCTTCATCATCATTTATTTAGTAAAAACATCAACTTAGAAATGATGACTCTTTCCAAGGGTTTTTAAAAAGTACTTTTGAAAACATTTGTAGTAGGGTAAACCTCAAAAGAGTTTTATTCGTCAAAACCAGGTTTTCCAACAAGGTAGGATGCTAATTATCTGAACCTTGATCTAAAGGGAGGAGAGTAGGTGTCACAAGTATAAGTGTCCTATGGGACACTTATTCATAACCTGGAGGGGCCAGGTTATTCACACAAAATTTGTAAATAAAAACAATGCAGGTAGTAATGCAGTTTATGAAAAGGAATAAAAACAAGTAGTAAAAAGGAGTAGGACATATATCGGAGTTCAGTAATGGTAGCTTTCCTATGACCAGTGAAGTGTGTGGAACCCCGGATTTACGGTCCGAGAATACATGTTATGCCTGCAATTCACGTTCCCATGATCAATGAGCCGTGAGCATAACCGACAAGTATCATTACAACATCCAAAAAGTAACGATTACAAAACTTACAAAGTGTCCATTATGGCGATTACAAGACAAATAGTGGAAGTCTTCAACCGCAGAACCCATGTCCCGCCATAACCTACAGACAACTGACTAGGAAGATCGCCTAGCTCGCATAGACATCAGCATCTCTGTCGTTGCTCTTGCTTCTGAAACTCTGCCCAAGTAAATAGCCAGGGACAATGCAGGTGAGTACTTTGAATGTACTCACAAACCACCTTAATAGAGCAATAATAATGGATATGCAATATGGATGTGGTAGGATGGCTCCATAAGAGGTTCTTTTATAAATTAGTTTCTCCTGTAGATATATCTTATCTCTACATCTTTGTTGCAAAACTTATGTAAAACATTTGGAAACCTTTTGAAAAGTTTTTAGAGAACACTAGGAGTGGGTCACCCACTTGTTTTTTCCTTCCGGTCATCCCATGACAAAACTCCTTCCTACTTTTTCCGACCATCACATGTTTAAAACATTTTCAAGCCATTGCTTTTTCTGAAGTCCTTTTTGAATTCAAAACCAGCACCGTCGTACAGCAGCCTTCCCAACCGCCGGATTTGATACATCCGCCGGGATTACCCCCGGATCATCATACTAAAGTATGCGGGTCTCGGTTAATCAAACAAGACCTTCGGAATTGCCCACTCTAATATAAATGCCTACCCTATGAGTGTTAATCCCCTCAAAACCAGGACACCCTGTATAGTTACCAAGCCAACCGGAGCGTGTTTTGCACCTCGACGGGTGTACTCTTTCAATGAGGGGCTCATAGTATCGCGTGGAGGTCCGTAGACCCTTTAATCCTTCTCCCGGTCGATGCAACGCATGGACCGTTTGTCCGAAGAAGGCCCACCCTCCAGGGATTGTTTTCCCCTGTAGTAGTTTGAGGCACCTATACTAGAATAGACAACCTTCAGATCTAGCCCCTACCCACATAGGAGTAATTGTGGTTGCACGGGTTAATTGTTCAAGCAAATGGCACAGCCCGGCACGTTTTCGTAAACATTTTTCCTCCATCTTTCGTCCAACCCTTTTTGTAAAACCTAAACCTTTTTCCTTTTTAAACACTCTTGGCAGGCCACACCTTGCCAGGTTTTCTCATAAACATCCTTGTAAACTTTTCCGGGGTCTTTCCACCCATAGTTTTGCTTCGGCTAAAACAGGATTTCCAAGGGGCATGGTGTTATACACCATCTATCATACAAGGGTCTAGTAGGTGCTATCAAAGGTATTGCACTAGTAGTACAAGTGGTAATTATCTAGAGGGGCCAAGCCACTACCAGATATAAAATCACTACAAGAAATCTGCTGATACATGACCCTCCATTTTCGTCACTGAATCGTCACTGTGTACAATATATGATGATCTTATGACGAAAACAAATCGTCAAAAACTGAGCGTCAGTAATTGCGCACGACGACATTTTCCATGAGATCATCATAACCGTCTGTGACGATACTGCATCGTCATAAACTCTATGACGATCCAATATCGTCACGGGAAAACTGGCCTGGCCAGGTCAGATCCTACGTGGCCGATCCAACGTGGCAAGAAATCAGCCCAATCCACTTAAGCTATTTATATGGACCGAGCCCAATAATTCAATCTGTTTTTTGTTTTTCTTTATATCAATTCTCTTCAACATACTACATGGGCCAAGCCCAACATGTAGGCCTTTTTATTTTCTGGTCTTGGCCTTTTATAGGAATAACATTTTTATTTGAATTTTTATTTTTGACCTTTTATTTTTAGTAGGTCCCACTTGTCAGACCCATTTTTAACAGGTCACACTCGTTAATCTTCCACAATTTGACAGTAATTGATCAGCTAATAATTTATTCAGAAAGACAAGAATACACAAAATTCTGTTCACAGTAGCCATAATTAAGTCATTACAATAGTTCCATGGTTCAAATTACATATTATATACAATAAATATTCCAGAGTTCACACACTTCAAATCACAAACTATACAATAATATCCCAGCGCTCACACACTACAAATCACAACAGTTGATTACAATAGTTCCATGGATACAACAATATAATATGGCTTTCTTCCTGTTAGGCCTTCACACTTCAGATGAACTTCATAAAAATAGATGAAATCAATATCTGCTGGCCCAAAAGTTCCTCCCGTTGTACCTACAGGTCATCTCAAAACACAAAACATAGAAAATTAAGGAAGTGGTTACTTTCAACAAATGGAAAAAAGGCAATACATATGCCAACAGACAGAACCAATAGATTCCATAAATCTGTCATCAAAATTAAAAGTGCTAATCTATATATTACAAGCTCCTGCCAATACCTGGCATATGCAATTAAGTAACTAACAAAACTTTCAGAGGCCATCCTAAACGATAAAATGCACCACTACCAAAAACCTAGAAAACAAGACAAGTACAAATGCCTACAAGGTGGAAGTTTACATAGCAGCACAATATGATCAGAATTCAGAAATAGCTAGTAATTGTTTTACAAGGTTCAATTGTATGTATTACTTCAGATCAAAAAATCAAGCAAGTTAACATAAATAATGCAACAATCTTTTGAACACTAAAATCGATCTTACCATGCACAGATGCTACAGGTAACAGAAATGATTAGGGTAGAGGAAGAAATAAAATAAGTTCGTTTCCTCTACCAGTAAAATTGGGCATACATGGCAATCATAAAAGTGTCCAATGGTTTCAACCAAACAAAGTTAGAAAAATCAGGAACCCGAGAACACTACATGATAGATTTATATCCTTGCATTATCACGCAAGCTCATTAACAAGATTAGAAGGAAGATAAATAGATAGGCATATTATACCTTGGAGGTGCGAGTGAGGCGATCTCCGCTGACACCGATGGAGATGTTGAGGACGAGCTTCTACACCTCTATCTACGGCATGGGGTTCAACTACTTCTTGTATGTCGACTACGAGCACCAAACGGAAGAAAAACCATATTACTAGGAACAACATGATCATAAACAAGAACAAAAGATTCACATGTCACATCAGTATGGAGATACAGTGGCAAGTGCCAAGTGTGAAATGGATATGGCACAAATTTTATGCAGATTCATAGGTTACATCAGAACCATACATAAGGAGATAGATAGCTGCTTATCACAACTTCATGCACATCAACAATAGACACACAAACAAGCACACGAACAAACAGATGACAAATTAATCTCGTAGAAGAAATCATATAACAATGATAAGACTTGATCTGGGCTTAAACAAGGCCACTCTTTAGAATCATCACATCAACATATTCCAAGTACTTGAACATCTATGATGAGAGAGATGGGTGCTTGAACATCTAATCTTAGACAATATAACTCTATGTACTAGTACATCAATTACTGCATCCAGTTCATCGGTGCAGATATGCATTGAACATAGAGACAGGCGTGGGAAGGAGGTGGGGGCTTACAGTCGTATGACCTCGTCGTTTCGTGGACCGGCGCTGCCAGATGCGTGGGATGGGAACACCGCAACTAGAGACCACGGGAAGGGTACGGGATCTCTCCAGCGACGGTGAGTTGTCAAGCCAGGAGGCATAGACACAGGTGCTCAGCGCCTCTTTTCCCTCCATGGCCACGGATGCCTACGTGATCGCCTCATTATCATCCTCACTCGGGTGCGGCGGCGTCTGCATTGAGATAGAGGGATACTGAAAGAGGGACCAAGAGGGAGAAGAAAGAGGGGAGGGGAGAAAGGGCGAGGGGGAGAGAGGGATACGTTACCTGGGATCCTGGCGACGGACAAATAAATCCTCCTCGTGGTACTTGCAAAATAAATCATATACTAGCATTAGAATTTGGGAGTGACATAGTCACATAACACATAACCATGCAAAATTTGAAGAGTCATCGTACAATTCATAGCAAAAGCTAAGTATAAGAAGGGTCGATTTAGAATAGGCAAGTGCTATGACAGTGCTAGTGTTGCTAGTTATTCGTTGTGTAAGATTGAAACATTGCAAACCATAAACACAACGGCCAAAACTGAACAAGGTACATGAAGAAAAGTAACCAGAATCATACATGATAGCTACTCTATATAAGCGGGCCAATGGTCTAGACTTAGAGAAGATCACCTAATAAACCAAAATGCTACACTAGCCTAAACACACCAACATCAACTCCAGAAATGGTTGTTTGTAACATTCAGAAATGTTAACCCTACTTCTATTGTTCTACTGTGAATGGAAGGAAGACCAACTTAATTTTACCAAGTTACTAACATTCGCTAACCCTATATTCATTGATGTCAATATAGTTCACAAATATAAATATCCTATAGTTGTTTGTAGATAAACATGACAAATATAAATATATGTCTGCATCCACTACAGATGGTCCAGGGCAGGAAAAGGGGGCTTACCTTCCGCTCGAGTTCATGGAATGAGTTAACCAAGACGTCATCCGCGTCCTCCAACCCACTGAACTGCCCCACCATGATGAGCACCTCCAGGCAGTCCACGACGAGCACCTCCAGGCTCCCACAGATGTCCAGGTATCGGTTCACCGCCTGCAAGCACATCCAGGCAATAAGAGCTCCAAGAGAACACCAATTTCTTGGACTGTTATGGGTACTGAATTTTGTAGCTGTCATGCTCAAATGCCCAATGCCTACCACCAACTTCATAATAGTTTTTCTAATTAATGTCATTTTTAGTTATACTTACTAGATTGCATCGAATATCATTAAACCAAATCTATGCTAGTATATGACGCTTCACAGAAGTAGTCTCTCGAAGTCAAGCATCATAGGAGGACAATGTAATCAGCATCCAACACTCCAGAGATGTACTACTACTACTACTACTAGTTCAGAGGTGCGGTAGCAGTAGCGTGTAACAGAGAAGACACATCTCTGTACCAGTAGCATGTAAGGAGTTCGACATCGCCACGGGCCATTAGATTGGCTCGATGGTGGTATACCCCTCTCGCCGGGCGTGGTCCTCACAAACACCTTGAGGATGTCCTTGATGGCGTCACCGAACTTCTCCTTGAAACTACGGTAAATTGGTAATCAGGGTCAGATTTAATGTCCCGGTGGATTAGCCACGAATTTGTGTATGTATGCAAGGAGAGAAATCCAATTTACCTTCAAGCCTGAGGGAGACACGCCGTCCTTGACAGAGACGATGGCGACATCTCCATCGCTGCCGACACGCCCAGCTCCGAACCCCTCACCTCCACGGATCTGGAGTAGTCTGGCACAGCCTTGGTGTATGCGAGTAGGCCCTCCTCAAGAGGGATCTGGGACGGAACCTCTAGGGTTGCGGGAGAAGGGAGGGATCTGGAGCGGCTAGAGGGAGCCCGCGGCGAGCGCCACGATGCGAGATCCCGTGGTGGATGAGACGAGAGGGAGCCTGCAGCCCAGACGATGATGTCGACGATGTCGTGGGTAGGGGAGACGACCCCTTGAACTGGCACATCACAAAACGTGCGCCGCCACTAGCGCCGATGATGTACAACTCGACATATTGGGTCACGAGGGAGAGGCGGTAGTAGGAAAGGGTTTGAGGATCTGGCTAGGGATGGGTCGCGTCGATGAGGGATCGAGAGAGTCGGTGTGGCTTGGAATAAGGATCTAACGCCGGGGGAAGAGAGTCGGGAAGAGAGCCACGGCGTCGGGGAATCTGGGGAACAAGGAAGCAGGTCGGGGTGGAGAAGGGGGCGAGCGGAGATGGGCGCAGTGTGGCGGCGGGGGAGAGATAAGGGTTAGGGTTAGAGAAGGGTGCCAGGTGTGCACGCAATGGATGCTAGGTCATCGATCCATAACATATTTCTGAAAATCATCATCTCACCCGTTCATTCTGTTTACATCCAACGGTTGATATTGTCCTTTTCTTATATCTCGATCTGCCTAACGATTATGATGATTTCATCCATAGAAATTACGATGTTTTTGAGTGATATCGTCATAGTTTCATAAGGTTTTGGCCCTTCCTAATGGCTTGCGACGATTTGGTGCGAAATAACTCTATGACGATTTTGTCCATAGTTACTATCAAAAGGTCATAAGTTGACACATTTCTTGTAGTGAATCTTCATATAGTAAAACAATGCAATTTCATAAACAGCAGGTAAAACATGCATAAGTAAAATAGTAGGACAAGGCTTATGAGCAAGAAGGTGGCTTTCCTGTGACCAGTGAGATGTCCCGCGACTTCTTTTAAAACACCAGAATACCTATAATAATAATGATAGCAATAAAAATGTTCCAAGGCTTCATTCTTCTCGACGACACACAATCGCAACTATCGTCGTTATCGAGCATACATGCAAACCAACAATTCCACAATCAAAACAAGGCATACAAGCATCAATACATACAACAAGTAATCATACAATACATGGTATAAACAGTAGGGTCCTGGAAGGTTAGTTTTATGAGATTGGTAAAAGGTTTGGAGTCTTTGGAAGATGATCCATTTGGATTTGTAGTCTCGGAACTACCAAAGGGAGGGGTTTTGACCATGGACATGTTCTGTATGATACCATTGTATAAAATGATACTATCAGATAGCTATTGATGAAACTAAACCCACAAAAGTGGTTTCACTATTTTATCAAATACCATTGATTTATATTGCATTTTCTAGTGAATAAAGCTCTATTTTGAGGAAATAATTCACTAGAAAAGTGCTGGAGCACCAAAAATTACCTTCTTGGGTGATTAGGTAGGATTTGATGTACTGATTCAAGAGGAGTTGGAATCAACTTACAATAATTAGCAGAATGCCCTCGGGAAATTCCTTGGGTCATCATATTTAATATACATGAGCTTTTGATGTGATTCCAAGGACACATATTATGTACTTTGAATACCTTCCTGTATAAATTGGAATCACTAAATTTGTAAATACAGAGATACAGTAGTGAATTTATTAGGTAATAAACCATCCACATAATAGATTAATTCACCATAATTTAACAGGGGCTTATAAAAATATGAACTACTGGGGTTTGAAATATGTTGATATCTATGTGTGTATGGAGTTGGAATTTGATCAGTAACTATTGTGGTTTGATCCAGAGAAATTTATAAAGGCTGAAAAGGGTTGTTTTTGTTATTATCACCAGGGATAAACTAGAAAGCCAAAATAGGGGAGGCTAGTGTGAGATGCAAGGTACAATATATACCTTCTAGTACAAAATGGTTTCAGGCCATTTTGATGTCTAAAACTCTTTGGAAAAATATTTTAGTGGAAAGTACCCATCTTGGTAGATGATTTTTTATGACTAAACCAAATATTATTTTGGTCCACTTCTTGTACTGCATGTTCAGGGAACATTCAGCAACCCTAGAAATTTTAGATCTAGGTAATACATGGGGTTTAACATTTTTAAACAAATTTAAACCAAACTGCAACTTGGAGATCTGAATTTAAATAAAAATAAAAGGGGGTTGAGGGGCCCTTGGGCTAGATCTGGGGCAAACTGGGCCGCATAGGGGAGATACAGCCCACCCGGGCTCCGTGCTGCGCGGGAGTCACGGTTCAAACTTCTGATGGGCGGGGCCCACATGTCGGCGAGGGAAGAGCGACGAAGGGGTATCGACGGCTCTGCGTTGTGCGATTAGAAGCAGATCGACGACGTGGGGCTGTCGTCTTCCTCCCTTGGCGGCGGCAGCGAGGGCAATCCCTAGGGGAGTTCTGGCAGCGACGGGGACCTCACATGGGTGCGATAGAGGAGGCGGGGAGGTCGTGGTTGGATGCGGCGGCTCCAGGCGAGTCCGGCGAGATGCGGCACGGGCCAGGTTCCTCGTCTGAACCTTGCTCACGTGATAACGTCCAAGCGGTGCTCGTCGAAGCTTCCCGGTGGCTCCGACGGAGGGGGTCCTGGGAAAAGGAAAGACAGGGTTAGGGTCAGGGGAGCAAGGGGAGGTCGGGAGGGTGACATGTAGGGCCAGGGGAGCACATGAGGAGGGGAGCACCGGAGTAGGGGCTACGCTCGATTCTTCAAGGAGACCGAGAGCTTGCTCTCCTTCTTCCTTCGAGCGAGGCAGATCTGGGGAGAGGGAGTGGAGTGCATGGGAGGTGAGTGAGGAGGAGTGAATTAGAAAGAGGGCAAAGGGAGGTGCTGAGGTGGACTCGGGCTCTTTATTTTGGGAGGAGGAGGTCCATGGTGGACCTTGTCCACTAGGGCAAAGAAGAAGGGTGCTGGCCAGGGATTGGGCAAGGGGGTAGGTGGAGAGGGTGAGGTGGTACATTGGGGTCGAGCAGGGAGAAGGTGAAAAGAGGGTGGCAGCTGCATCCAGCTACTTTACAAGATTTGAAAAAAAAAGACCTCTCCCTCTCTCCTACTTAGTCTCTCTCTCCAAGAGGTAAAGGCAAGGGCAGAGGGTGCTGCAGGGTTGACCACGACCAGGACTAGGTGTGGTTGCTGTGGAACATTGCTTCGCTAGATTGGATGCGGTTTTGATTTGAGCAAATGCTTGATTTGCAAAAATTGATCGAACAATGGGTCTAAAGGAAGTTTGAAAACTTGTACTGAGGAAGGTGGGGAAATGGTACTGGTAGATAGAGTAGCTCAATCCATCTCTTCAAGATTTTTTGGGATTTTTCTAATGATTAAAAGCCCATTTAAAAGCATTTGTTCAAATAGTGCAGAAGTAGTTTCTAGAAGCTCATTTGATATTTTTACATTGGAGAAGGTTGGTTTTTGATGTGATATGGTCCTAAATACCATATTACACATTGGAGAATTTTATTGGGATTTGTTTGGATATAGAAGTATTTTTAAGCAATTATTTCTTTTAGACCCTATGGGCGTAGACACTACTAGTGCCATTCGATGCTTTTTCTTCTTAAGCGACTTTCCTTTCAAAGTGAACCCCGTATGAGACAGATACCTTTTTCCTTAGCTCGGCTAGTTCTTTCCTTGTTAAAAATCTTGACGAGAGGATGAAGAGCATGAGCCTGTGGACTACGAAAAGAGCACAAATCCAAGGACTGGCAGAGAGCATGAGTTTTACTAGTGTAGGGGCTACCATTCTTATGGATCCAGCTGTGAGCAATACAATCAATAAAAGTCTGGTGGAAAGCAATATCAATCCGGTGAATGATATTTTGATCAATGCTAGCTGTCTCTAAGGATAGGTAATTTCCCACACACTTTCTTCTTGAAGTTGATGACCCAAGGGAACCTCAATCTAGCCAACGTATCTGTTTTACACTTTCTTCGATCCCGAAATTGCAATTCGAGGAAGAAGACCTACTATTTGAAACAGGTTTGAAATAAGAGATAGACAAAGGGATGGTGAGTACAGGGCCCGTGGGACCCACTAGACTGGGGATGGCTACCTGGGAAAATTCGCAGGAATTGAAGACTCCTTTTACTCTTTTTCCATATGCGCCTGGGTCATTCCCTAGTGTGCAAGCACTCCTTTTCTTTAGAGTAGTCAAAGTCTTTAGAGTAGACGAAGAGAGTGGATCACGCAACCCATTCCTAGCTTTGTGGAGATCTGCTTGGTAAATAGAAAAAAAATTGGGTATCCTTTTGAGAACATTGAGCCCAGGGCATAGGAGAAGAGCACATCAACTTTCTCCTCTGGCATTCACATTCAAGAAAATGACAAAGTCAAGACAGCGGGTTTGTGTCCCACATCTGAGCGCAGGAATTTGGGTTTATAAACAAGATCAAAAAGCAGTGGCAGAAGAACCTTCAACAAGGCATGGGTCCAACTCATTGGGACAACCGACCTCGAAACTGCTTTCAAATAGGGTCTCTCGAGCATTGCTGGAATAAAAAGAGAATGAAATCACCTCGGTGAATCAGTAACCAACTTAGTTGGTTGGCTTTTGAATGAAAAGAAAATGATTGGTTTTACGCAGGCAAGCATAACTATAAAGAAAGTCTCAAGCAAAAGAACACTAAAAGGGGAGGTTTTTCCTAGAACTGGTGTACCAACCGTTGTATCCAGAAGCATAAATAAGGAAGTAAATAGGAGTAAAAGAAAAAAAAGATCATCTGGTGTTCTTGCTCTTTTTACGGCATTTCTGGAATCGCCTAAAGGCTTAGGAAAATCAACTACTATCGTTAGGCTAGGAGAGAGATCAATCCTTCGTTCGGGGACAGCCTTGGAAGTTCTTGTTTCTAAAGAGTATGGGACCGCATATCTAGACCCATTAAGGTCACGAGAAGGCCTTTGCGGATACCTATTTAGTAGAGGTGTTTGGGGAGGAACTTCTATATGGGCATTCACTGTTATCAATTCCAAGAGGAAAAGCAAATCCATTGACCATTTCTGCTAGGATTAGGGGCCCTCAAGATAGTAGCGCAAAAGCTTCGACAATGAGATAAATCGGGATGCTTTTATTTGGGCGAAGCCACTAAACCACTATTATTTATAGGGGATCCAGGATTTTTTCTTCGATGCTATGGGCAGTAAATGGGGGCGAGCGAGAAGCAAGAAAGGCAACATACTGTGTTCGGATCACTAAAAGGGGCAATCTTCCACTCAGAAAAGGCCAGTGAAATAGAGCTATTGAAGGTTCGAATTCTCGTCCCCTAGCTTATGTCTTCATCTTCTTTGCCGGGCTATTATGGTCCTCAGTAGTGAACTAAGTAATTGATTCCGGGACCATCATAGTGAAGCCCTTTTTCTATGTCTGTGTAGCCCTCCGAAGATATGATCTTGATGTAGTAATAGTTGCAGCCATTTAAGATATCTTCTCTCTTTGATTGAGGATTGGCGTAGTTGCTACTGAATTCCATGAATTTGCAATGGAATTTGAAACAAAGGCGTAAGTAATACTAGTTTCCCTGTCCGGCTAAGACGGGTATGATGAAGGGCAGTTATTTCTGCAAGCATACAGACCCCAGGAGATCGGTGGTCCCACGTCATGCTCTACCTCAAAATAGGAAGAAACAATGAAGCAAATGCATGGCTTAAACCTGCTTATTATACTATAAATAATGGAATACCTCAAGTTGGATATAGGTGAGGTGGGACTTAAGAATGCCTTGTCTAGAACATCTCTTCAAAGCAAGAATTACCGTATAGAAAGGAAGCATCCTTTCAGCTGCTTTTAAAAAGTCCCCTTTGTCCAGAGGTTAGGGAGTCGGTTTTTCATGTCGAAAACACGGGTTCGATTCCCGTAGGGTATATAATATAGATAGCCAGCCCACCCCACTTCTCATTTCTCAACACCTGCTTTCTTCCTTTCCCTTACCTTGGTATAGCTAAGATTTGACCTAACCCACTATAAATAAAGATGTGGTATTATCCAGTGATGAGACTCCGCCAGAGGAATTGCCCTAGCCGCCCTAGGGGGAGTTTTAATTAACTTGACTGGAAGGACCTTCCGACAGGATCCAATCGACCTTACAATGCATGGGTGCTTTAGTGATGAATCCTACCTCCCCAAGCTATGAGGCAGATGTTTGTTGTGGAACCACTTCTCGATACCTTAGCCGACTCCTAGCTGCTTTTAGTTTCATCACCAACCCAGGGTTGTCTCCAAAGATACCGCATTAACAGGTCTTTCAGGCAGCAGAATCTCGTATCCTTGGACCCTAGAGATCCATCGAAATTCTGATCGATTGGCATTTTTAGGGATGACGAGCTCACGACTCAGGACTCAACGAAATGGAGGAGTTTGAGAAGTAGTTACAGGATCTTCTGGGTGAATTCGACCGATCGAGTTGATCTCCACGCCCGTATTGTTTGTGAAAAAGAAGGACAGGAGCCTTTGCATTTCAACTCGTAAGTTGTTCTAGGTAACCGTGAAGAATAGGTATCCACTTCCTCGTATTGATAATCTTTTTGATCAGCTCAAAGGGAGACTCCTTTATATATTTGCGGTCCAGTTCTCCCCGGAGCTCCAGGGACCCTCTCCAATTCTGACAGGAGGTCACGAGTCTCACGTCTTACTTGACCGAAGACCTCAGAATTCTATCCGGTAATATCCGAGGACAAGGAGGACATCTTCACATGCAAGTCATACATTGTAGTGCACTTGTTTTTATTTGTCAATGCCTGATTCACTAAACTACGGAAGTTCTCATAGGACTCCCCCTTTTTGAATATGTATATGTACATTAACTATGGATAAACCTATTGGTTTAGTCAATCTCGCCTACAGTGCCCAAATGCACAAGTAACAGATGATTTGGCTACCAACTGAGTCAAATCCACCGGCCAGCGGAGGTAGCTAGGTTATTGATTTGAAGAAGTGCCAGAATGTGAGCCTAGGGTGAATAGTGCTTCGTTGAAGGACAAGCGTGGAGAATGCTGCAAGAACCAGAAAGTTTGAGCGCAAGGGTGCGAAATGTATTTCCCTGATGAAGAGTTCCTAAGAGCATAGTTAGGAAACCGACCATCGCAGATTTGGGGAGGAATATGTGAAGGGCGTGATGTTATGAAGCAAGGTTGAATTCAGAGGATTGGTACGGGGAGCGACACTAGGATATGGACGTAAAAATGGATCCCGAGGCACTTTAAAATGACTCCGTTGTGCCCGCGGTCCAATGATCCACCTATGTTTGTGTCAGATTTTATCCATGCTGCAACCAGGCCGTGGAATATGGAGGTGGTCAGAGAACATATGTATGAAATGGACGCCGAAGCAGTAGTGAACAAAGTCATTGGAAAGAATGGAAGAGGATTTTTCATATCACATTCATACTGACTTGAAATAGTAATTGATTGGTGCTCAACTGCTTATTCTACTTTTCCTGGTACCGGTATAGATAGATAGAAAGCGCATTCAATTGAGAAAAGGATCAACTGATCCACCTCTGGAATTTTTGGTTTTTTTTCGCATAGGTTGCATTTTCAAACAAAAGAAAAGAGCAAGTTCCCACAGGCGAAGAGTAGCTTTCGAGAAATATTTCTCTTCTTTTACCCCCTTTACGCCCTTTGGGGCTGCTAACAACGAGCTAATACACAGGAACGGCACCGCTCCTACACCGCTTAACTCCAATAATAGAACCTGGTCCCACATCCCTTGCATTTAATAATGAAACAATCAGAATTTGTTGAATTGAAATATGTTCAATCTCATTTCTTTTACGTGGTTTTGGCAACTATTAATTATCTCTTTCCTCGGCTTCCTACACGGATATAGCCGTAAACGGTATCTAGTAGGTGGGAACTACATTAGCTTAGGGGTTCGGGTAGCTAAAATCCTCGGCAAAGCAGACAAGAATAAATTCAACCATTGGGAACGACACGCCCCCTTCCCTAGGGCTAGAGGTATTTACACGCTACATTGAACCTATAGAGCGAGTACTACGATGCGAGCTCCTTTTACGAGCGATACCTTTTTATTTGGTGCTTGAGTTGTCCTACTGGTCCTCTGTTTCGGAAATGACATATTGAACCGGTATCTTTAGCAATGCCCAAATCCGGCATACCCCTTTGACGTCATCCCTCCTCTAAAGCAGCTTCCTTCCTTTCCGGTTCGTAGTGGTTACGAGCAGAAGTGCAATTCAAAGCGCATTCCATAGTTGTATTAGATAGTTTAGATATAGTGACCCACTAGTTCGAGATGCACTGACCTTGGCCATTGCCTGATAACTACGGTAATTATATGTCAATTCGGATCGCACACCGGAAGCACAGATCAGGAGATTGCCAACTTGAATGAATGTAATCCGGTTACGGTTATGGTGTAGGGGAGATTTGTCCAATAGGGACATAACTTGTTGCTAAGCCCAGTCAGTCCAGTATGTATGGTATGTCCAGTAAGGCTAGTGAAGTAAAGAAAGTAAGGAAAGGCAAGTAATATAAAACCTGACTCTAGAATATGGCTCGAGAGATTGAATATAGGGAGGAATGAATCGGGCATCAAGTAAACTAATGCGTCAAGAAAAGTAAGACTTGAGGATGGAAGGGAGGAAGGAACCAATAAGCCACTGTCAGTGTACCAGTCATTGGGACAGGTGCCGTGTGTTCGGTCTACCTGCCTTTAGTACGACCCGGATTCAAAGATGCTGACGAGTATTAAAGGTTAGGCCAAATGATTCTAAGCTTGAGGACCCATTCTATCCGGGCCTAAATGCTAGAGTTTCAGAACTTCTTACTGACTTTCTCCTATATGCTTAACACATTGACGTCTAAGGCTAAGCTTTCTTTATAATGGTAAGCCAGGGATCTAATGGTCCACTTCACCCTAGCTCTCTTTACGTTGATATAGGTTGCTTTTTTATGACTAGTCCCATATAGACGGCAGGCCTTATTTTCAACATCCTCTACCTAGTCTCACTTTTACTAAGGGAGAGAAGAGGGTTCTCCGGGACGGAAGACATCTCTCACTCGTACATATATGGATGGGGAGGCTACCTCCTCAAGGGAAGAAACTGAGCATCAGAGATTTTGGCAATATCAAAGGGGATCCAGATGATTTCAAAACTCCAACTGAATGATGCTATACTCGAATCTGATTCTGCTGCAGCTTGCCATTTACTATTGAAAAATGTTGATATCCCGAATCCCTATCTTATTAAAATGGGGTAGCTTTACTTAAGTACTGCAAGACATGGATTCAAAGCATGTGCATCATCCTGAAGCACACACTCAGAGAAGGCAATCAATGTGCAGACAGCAGCAATGGCTTTATATGAATAAGAGGAAACCAAGACCCTTGAAGTGAATCCATGGTCGACCCTGTCACAAAGTTGATAATGATTCAGTAGGTCGTGCGCTCGAAAGGGGGCGGCCCTTATGACATAACTCGGGGTTTTCGTCTCCTTCCTTCTTTATTAACAAATATTTAGGTCCATAATATAGAAAGATTGTACAAAACGGAGTAACCTAGACTTTTTTCATAAAAGAAAAAAGAGAACGGCGTCTACCTGGACGAGAACGTAAAGATTTTGTTAGTTTATTGGCTTTAGGACAGAGTAAACATATGGAGTCGGTTCTTGAACTTCTATATAAATAATTGTTTTTTAGAGCACGCTCCCCCTTCCTAACACTTATTCTGGACGAGCATATTCTTCATCCATTAGTAAGTGGAAATATTAAAACCTGTGAATGCCGCCACTCTTCCCCCATCTAAAACGTTAGTTAATATCAAAGGAAACGTTCTAGTTTGGGTTGGTCTGTTATACAATCCGGCATAACACCTCAGTCGTTCTTGTACAATAACAAGTTTAGTGGTTCCACAGAGATGTGACCAAGAAGACTCAGAACCGTCGATAGGCGTGGATCCAGAGGTCGGGGAGATGATCGGATTGATCAATTGCGCAAGAGAGCCATTCAAGTGGGTCAAAAAAGAGATATATGATGTCCTCTCCTTCGTAATACATGTAACATCCCTAAAATCATGTTTCAAACTCATGCATATCATCCATGCATCCATGATCATATAAGTTTCATTCCAAACAAATCATTTCAAAAGAGGAGCATATATGCTTATTATTTCATGTAAGTTTGCTCTAACCTTATGCTATCTTCTAATGAGAAGAGTACTTGTTTTTGTTCAGTAAGATTGAAATTCAAACTTAGGCACCATCAAAAGTTTGAACAAAGTTTCAAAAAAAGGATAAAATAAAACCAATATTATGCCTATTGTATATATATCATAAAGGCTTGGTTTTATTTTTATTTTCATTTGATCAAAGTGTTTTGAATAAACAGTAGTGTTTGACACACATTTGAGTGCAAGGTTTGCAGTATAAAAACCTAGAGAAGATTTGAATTCAAACTCATTTGATTTGGATTTGAAAATCATTTCATAAAATCAAAACAAAAAAAGAAAAGGTGAAAAGAAATAGAAAAAGGCCAGCGCCACCTATCTGGCCCAACTACAAATCCAGCCCAGTAAGCCCACCCGGGTTCCCCCTCTCTCTCGCTCACTCACGGACAAACCCACCAGGTCAATGACCATGCGACCCCACCTCCCCTCTGTTTAATTCACTGACGAGTGGACCCTGCGACCACGTCGTCTTCGTCGTCAATCACGCGTGGCCGCGACGCTCGCTCCGCCGTTACCTCGCCACAACCAGTACGCTCTTAATTGCCCTTGATACCGCGCGCGATCCTCACCCCCCGCTCTGGCTATAAGACCCCCTCTGCACCGCGGCCATTTCCCCTCACCTAGCGCCACCTCTACGCCCCCAGGCTGCCCGCAATTGCCCTTGCGCCGCCGCAGACAGAGCAACTCCGGCGACGAATCTCGGTGAGTATAGACCGCCCCTCTGCCTCTAGTTCAAACCACCGTGACTAGCATGACCTTGCGCACTCGCTAATGCCCTCCGTTTGCTTTCTCATGACCCAGAGCGACGTCTTCGTCCTCACCCGCGAGCACCTGAGCCGCCGCTCGACTCCGACGTGCGATTCAGGTAAAATGAAACCGCTCGATGCCTCCCCTTTGGTACTGTCTTGATCGCCAGGCCTTTGCGCATCTCCTAAACCATCTGGCTTGTGCTAGGTCGACGCAGAGTGTCGGCAACGTCTTCGACAGCAAGCAACAGACGCCGCCCGCAACTTCGACGAGCTCCAGCGACCGTGTCCGTGCGTCCCTTGCCAAATCGTCGCTAGGTTGAGCATCAGCGCATCGTCACGTTTCTGGTAAGCATCTCCGACGACCCCAGATCCACCTGTAGCGCCACACCACCGTAGGCAGATCTCGCCGCCGCCAGTAGCCACCGCCAGCGCCACCCAGCTATGGTCGTTTGTTCCAGGACCGTTGGATCTGGATCCAGCGTGCGAAATTAGATTACTTATCGAACCATTATGAGTAGATCTCGGCAGTGCAGGTTAAGTAGATCTAACGGCTCACAGACGCGATCCCGAGCGAACCGGTACGCGCCAATCAGAGCGTGACACGTGGCCAGGAATTAGATTTAAAAACAGATTTTGAATCTATTAGTTGTTTGAATTTGTTTTGTCTATAACTTTTGATCCCCACGTTAGAATTTGACAAATTTTATATCAGTGGAATCAGGAGAACAAGCCCTTTCTAAATATTCAATGTTTTTAATGTTTTGCTTCTGTTAAAATGGTTTTATTTGCAGAAACTTGTGTAGGGATAATTTGAGTATATGAATTGTTTAAGAAATGTTTTAAGGTTTAAATAAATGTTGTTTGGAAAGTTTTTAACTTGTTTATGAACCAGTACTGTACACTTGCTTTGTTGAGTTTTAAAAATCATCACATATCATATTGCATGCATTCATATATTTTTGTTTGTATATGTTTTGTATGTGATTTGTGGCTATGATTCTTTGTGTAGATTTTGGTGCTAGTGATTGTGATTGTGAGGAGTGTAGCTACTCTCCAAACTACCAAGGCAAGTGGTGCTTCATGAATATTTTTATCCCTATGTTTCCTACTAAGCATTAGAAATATTTTGCTAGTCTTGCATGCTATATTTTGCTTATATGCCATGTTGGGAAATCCTAGTAGTTGTAGAATTGCTAGAAATTTCTAAGTTAAGATGCTTATCTATGCCATTATTAGCCTAGCTAGTAGCAACCAAGGGTTGGTGAAATATACATGCTATGATGAAAATATTTCTAAGTCTTTTGGACTTGTGTTTTGCCTAATAAAACAACTAAGTAAATGAAACACCTGGGTGGAATGGAAGGAATGGTTTATGTTGAGTGGTTACACAAGGACCATTTCTATGGTTTAACTTGTGTATCTCACTTGTGGAAAGCCACCCAGGAACAAAGAGATTTTAGAGGCCAAGTGTTGAGAAGCTTCTAGTGCAGCCACTTGGCAATATGGGCTCTGCCTGGATCACATAGGTTGCTAGAACTTAGCCATTTGGACAGTTGGTGGTAGTGGGATGATAGGTTGGAACGCGCCCATTTGGTCTAAGGGAAGGCTTCTGAAAGGTCCTGTCTTGGTGAAAATCAAGTCTGGTGGGGAAAGTGCACAACCTCTGCAGATGGGAGAATCTAAGTACTTAGCCATGTCCCTGGAAAAGGACAACTTGAGCATAAAGACATGGAAGCTATCAAGAATCTCCTCATCCCAATTTCTAAGTAAAAACTTGTGGGTGAACAAGGGTGAAGGAGCTCAATGTCTATTGGTGGTTCCTTGGGAAAAGTTTGTACAAAGAAAAACTTAGTGAGTTCAACTAATAGGCAAACCCTATTTTGAGCAAAGCAAGCCAAGCTACACTTAGCCAAATTGCATATAGTATCTAGTCCACCTAAATTATACTAAGGTATCACTTGCCAATACTATTCCAATGTATTGACCCACTGTGGCTGTAACTTGTGATGTTGCAGGTTACTTTGATGAGGATTAGGAGTCATGAGTCTACACTCAACATGTTAGCCTGTGGCACATGAAGATGAAGACTTTTATTTATTTACTTATTCAAACTCTTGTACTAGGCCTGTGGCCTTGGAGTTGTAAAGACTATGTTTGTCTCTAGAATGACTGTAATAATGACCTTTGTTTCTGTGTACTTCATCTTAAACTGTGGATGCTAGCAATGATCCAGGGACTAGCATTGCAATCACAGGGATCCTTTTTCCTTTATAAAGGAGGGATCTTACAGATGGTATCAGAGCACTGTGTTGCCTGTAGGATTATGACTCTAGGATTGGAAACCACTAAGGAAAATTTTTCAACAACTTCTACACTTGTCTATTCTTCTCGTTAACTTTTCTAATCTTCTTTCTCATCTCTAATTGTAGATGAACTCCATCAATGAAGCCGTAAGGAAAGGACCACTCATGACAATGACTTTGGAGTGTGAGACAGAATTCTCCAAGGCTCTCAAGGACCTCATGGTTGCAATGGAAATACATGGTGCAACTGTGTACAAAGGTTTTCCTGTGATGGATGAAGGAGTTGAGTACTGGTGGGTGCAACTTCACTTGTATAAAAACAAGGAAGACAACCACAAGGAAACAGGATTCTGCATGTTCACCGATTCAGTGGTGCACACTACATTCTTTGATTCAGCAAAGGATGTAGCTTGGAGGACCATCAAAGAACTTGGTGATAGAGTCAAGTGCAGAATGCTCAACCTCCAAAATGACTTAAAGGAAAAGAAGAAACATACCCAAGAGTTGGAGGCTACCAACCAAACCTTAAGAGGAGACATTATAGACTTAGTGATGGAGTCATGTGAGCAAGATAGACTGATTGCTTCTAGAAACATTATGTTAGCCAACTGATCCAGTGAGATAGGATTGTAAACGTACTTCGTTAGTTGGACCACCACTTATCACCATATTTTCCAAATGTTGCTTAAAATAAGTTGAACCTTGGTTGTTGTAATGGATCCATGTATGCCATGACTTGTGTGTTTTTGATTTCCAAGGATATGTATGTGATGCTTTGCCTTGTGTTTTATCTTAAATTGTGTTGTTCTAACTTTTTCTATCTTATAAATAGATGCCTAATGTTACCATCAGCACTGTTGAGGAGTTCCAGGGAACTCGCTTTGGTCCCCGTATTGTTGAGCTCACTACTTTGCTCAATCTCCCTATTCCTACCATCATGGTGCTTCCCCTCACCAAGTTTGAGAGGAAAGACCTTTGGGGTTTCAAGGTCAATCAGCCCGAACGCCAGACTGAGCCTACCATGGAGGCTATCATCTTCAAGCTCATGCACGATGATAAGGAGAGAGGCCTTGAGGTAGTCATGCAGGATCTGATAGGACGTCTGCTAGGGAGACACTCTCGACAGGTTAGAGCTACTCACTTCCACGTCTTCGGTAGACGTGATGAGGATGGAGAGGCCATCGACTTCGAGGACACTTCGAGGGAGACAGCGGAGCCGATTCGTCTATACCTCTAGGACTTAGAGGCTCTCATTAGGCACGTGGACTCAGATAGGACCAACGTCATGCTCAACAATGACAAACTCCAGGTGCAGCTTCGCGAGAAGGACAAGCTCTTCGCGGAGCAAGATGAGATAGTCAAGGAGATGGAGGCAAAGTTCGAGAGCCAGGACAGAAAGTTCAAGAGTCAGGAGAAGCGAGTCCAGGATAGGAACAAGAGGATTCAGGACATGACTGAAGAACTGCAAGCCAAGGACTTCGAGCTCGAGCATCAGCAGACGGTGATTGAGAGGCTTCGTTCCCAGAAGAGGGATCTCAAAGCCAAAATAGAGACCTTGACCACCAATGTCGAGGAATACAAGACCGCGGTGGAGAATGTCGGTCTTACCTTTGTTGAGGAGGAGGTTGATGCTGAGGAGTAGATTTGACTACTCATTTATCATTTATTTATCATACTTTATTTGAGTCACAATGACCATCCAACATGTGGATGGCTTGTTATTTGTGTGTTTACTTTGCGAACTTGTTGTTTTTATTGTTGAACTATTATTGCTATGATGCATGTTTTGTGATTGTTTATGTGATGAATTGTGCATGAAAGCATCTATGGGTATCTCATTCTTATCTCTATTGAACAAACCACAGATGCCTCCCCGTCGTGCCAATCCCAACCCCAACAACAACAATATCACTCCTGAGATGCAGTAAATGATGACAGCTCAGACTCAGCTGATGCAAATGATGACGACGTTCATTCAGAACCAAAACAACAACAACAACAACCCTCCGGGTTTTGATATGCTTACCAGGTTCTGGAGATTGAGGCCAGCAAAGTTCTCAGGAACAACTGATCACATAGTGGCCAATGATTGGCTACGCTCTGTGAACAAGGACTTGGTAACTGTGGGCTGTACTGATGCAGAAAAGGTCAGATTTGCAACACACTTGCTGGAAGGACCAGCCGCCACTTGGTGGGATAACTTCCAGATCACCACTCCCATAGAAGATGTGACATGGGCTATCTTTGAGGATGGCTTTCGTATTGCTCATATCTCATCTGGAGTGATGAGTCTGAAGAAATAAGAATTCCATAATCTGAAGCAACGCCACCGCAGCGTGGTAGAATATATTGAGGAGTTCAACAATCTGGCGTGTTATGCACCGGATGAAGTTGGCACTGATGCTAAGAGGAAGGAAAAGTTCCTTGAAGGGCTGAATGATGAACTGAAGTTGCAGCTATCAGTGGCCTATGTTCCCACTTATCAGTCTCTCTGTGATAAGGCTGCTATTTTGGAGAACAAAATGAAGCAAGTTGAAAGCAGGAAGAGAAAGCACTCGGACAAGCACAGCTCGGGATCGTCTCACAAACGTTCCCATTATGATGATAGTGGAAGCTCAGGATCCCACAAGCACAGGAAATTCAACAAGCACCACAACCACAACCGTCATGACAACAAGCATCACTGTAGTCATGACAATGACAAGTACAAGAACCACAAGGGTGGATATAAGAGCCACCACAGTGGTAATGGAAGTGGAAGTGGAAGCCAGTCTGTCAAGAAGGACGTTAGTCAGGTTGAATGCTTCAAGTGCAAGAAGATGGGGCATTATGCAAATGAATGCCCAGAAAAGAAAGTTGAAAGACCCAACAAGACTAACCCTTTTTAGAAGGGACAAGTGAACCACATCAATGTGGAGGAAATTTATGAGGAGCCTGACGCTGTTGCTGGTAAGTTCAAACTCAATTCTATTCCAGCATCTGTTCTCTTTGATACTGGTGCATCTCATTCATTCATATCAAGAGCATTTGTTGAAAGAAATAAACTACCAGTAGAGACCATTGGGTGTCCTATAAAAGTAATTTCTCCTGGCGAATAAATGATAGTGAATTCAGGATGTCATGATGTAGTCATAGAGTTTGGGAAGTATAAGTTTCCCGTTAACTTGATAATTCTAAACTCCCAAGGATTGGATGTCAATTTGGGAATGGACTGGATGACTAAGCACAAGGGAGTGATAGATTGTGCCAACCATACTGTCTCACTCACAACTCCAGAAAATAAAAGGATCAGATTCAAGACCAACTTTGAAGCAAGAAGGAGTATGCTAAATTCTCTTAAGGGGGTTAGCATAGACAGTGTGCCAATTGTGAGCGAATATCCGGATGTGTTTCCGGAAGAATTGCCGGGAATGCCACCAGATAGAGATGTGGAGTTCCTTATTTATTTGCTACCAGGATCTAGACCAATAACAAAGAGACCATACAATATGTCAGTTGATGAACTGAAAGAACTCAAGAAACAACTTGGAGAATAGTTGCAGAAAGGATTTATTCAACCAAGTTCTTCATCTTGGGGAGCCCTAGTTTTGTTTGTGGAGAAGAAAGATAGAAGTCAAAGGTTATGCATAGATTACCGTTCACTCAATGAGGTAACTATCAAGAACAAATATCCTTTGCCTAGAATCAATGACTTGTTTGATCAGTTAGAAGGAGCTTGTGTGTTCTCAAAGATTGATCTCCGGTCAGGTTATTTCCAACTCAAGATAAGGGAGCAAGACATACCTAAGACAACTTTCACCACAAGGTATGGATTGTATGAGTATACCGTGATGCCATTTGGTTTGACCAATGCTCCAGCATACTTTATGAATATGATGAACAAGGTGTTCATGGAATTCCTTGATAAGTTTGTTGTCGTTTTCATCGATGACATTTTAGTCTACTCCAAGAGCAAATAAGAGCATGAAGGACATTTGAGTTTGATACTTGAGAAGCTTAGAGAGCATAAGCTGTATGCCAAATTCAGCAAGTGTGAATTCTGGTTGAATGAAGTTTGATTTCTTGGACACGTTGTGTCAGGAGATGGTGTAGCAGTTGATCATGCTAAAGTTTCAGCTGTAACTGAATGGGAACCTCCTAAGTCAGTGAAAGAAGTTCGTAGTTTCCTTGGCTTAGCAGGTTACTACAGAAGGTTCATTGAGAATTTCTCCAAGGTTGCTAAGCCTATGACAGAATTGCTAAAGAAAGACAAGAAATTTGCTTGGTCTGAAGGTTGTGAACTCAGCTTTCAGGAATTAAAGAAGAGACTTGTGACAACACCAGTCTTGTGTTTGCGAGACTTGGAAAAAGAATTCCAAGTATACTGTGATGCATCTCATCATGGTTTGGGTGCAGTACTTATGCAAGAAGGAAAATTTGTGGCTTATGCCTCGAGACAACTCAAAACTCATGAAGTGAACTATCCTACTCGTGATTTAGAGTTAGCCTCTGTTGTCCATGCACTCAAAACATGGAGACACTATATTTTGGGAAAGCGTTGTGAAGTGTTCACAGATCACAAGAGTTTGAAGTATATCTTCACCCAGAAAGAAATTAATATGAGACAAAGAACATGGCTAGAACTCATCAAGGACTATGACTTAAGTTTGCAATACCATCCTGGTAAAGCAAATGTTGTAGCGGATGCTTTAAGCCGTAAGGTTTTTGTGAATGTCCTTACCAAGGGAGAATTGCCCGATGATTTGTGTGCCCAATTTAGAGATCTCAGATTGGAGTTTGTGCCTGAAGGACATCTCATGTCTTTGGATGTTCAACCCACCTTATTGGACAGGATCAAAGAAGCCCAGAAGACCGATACGGAAATTGAAGAGATCAAGGAAAAGATTGGCAAAGGAAAAGCCAAAGGATTCCATGAAGACGAACAGGGTACTTTATGGCATGGGAAACGTATTTGTGTTCCACAAGATCCAGAGCTTTGGAAAATGATTTTGCAAGAAGCACACAACTCTCTGTATTCCATTCATCCGGGTAACACCAAAATGTACATGGACATGAAGGAAAGGTTTTGGTGGAATAATCTCAAGAAGGACATCGCCGAACATATTGCTTTATGTGATGTGTGTAGTAGAGTGAAAGCGGAACATCAGAAACCAGCAGGTTTGCTTCAACCACTACCTATTCCTGATTGGAAGTGGGACAAGATTGGTATGGATTTCATTACCGGATTACCAAGGACCCGGTCAGGATATGATTCTATTTGGGTAGTAGTGGATCGCCTAACTAAAGTGGCTCATTTCATACCCGTGAAGACAACCTATACAAGTGCTAAGTTGGCCAAGATCTATATGAGTAGAATTGTGTGTCTGATAGGGGAACTCAATTCACTTCCCATTTTTGGAGATAGCTACATGAGTCATTGGGAACGAGGTTGGAATTTAGCACTGCCTTTCATCCTCAAACTGATGGACAGACAAAAAGGACTAATCAGATTCTTGAAGACATGTTGAGGGCATGTGCCATAGACTATGCACCCAGTTGGGATGAAAGTCTGCCTTACGCATAATTTTCTTATAACAACAGCTATCAAGCCAGCATTGAGATGGCACCATTTGAGTTTCACTACGGGAGAAAGTGTACCACCCCATTGTTATGGAATGGTGTGGGAGAAAGAAGTTTGTTCGGACCAGAACTTATCAAAGAAGCCGAAGAGAAGGTCAAGTTGGTTAAGGACAGATTGAAGATAGCACAGTCCCGACAGAAAAGCTACGCAGATCCTAAGCGTAGAGAAGTCACCTACGAAGTTGGTGATAGAGCTTATCTTAGAGTGTCACCACTTCGTGGAGTGAAGAGGTTCGGAGTCAAAGGAAAGTTGGCCCCAAGATATGTTGGACCATTCAAGCTTCTGAGTCATAATGGAGAAGCTTCTTATGAAATTGAATTGCCAGAATCTTTCTCAGCTGTCCATAAAGTATTTCATGTGAGTCATCTTAAGAAATGTCACCCAGAAATGGAAGAAACTTCTTTGAAGGATACTATACCTTTAGAAGAGGTTAAGTTGGAAAGTGATCTCACTTATGAGGAGAAACCCATCAAGATTCTTGAGACTGCAGAAAGAGTTACACGAACTAAGACTATCAAGTTTTGCAAAGTGCAGTGGAACCATCATTCCGAAGAGGAAGCAACTTGGGAAAGAGAAGATGATCTTCGGAAAGACCACCCTCACCTATTTGCTAGCCAATCCGAATCTCGAGGGCGAGATTCACCTTAAGGGGGTTATATTTATAACATCCCTAAAATCATGTTTCAAACTCATGCATATCATCCATGCATCCATGATCATATAAGTTTCATTCCAAACAAATCATTTCAAAACATGAGCATATATGCTTATTATTTCATGTAAGTTTGCTCTAACCTTAGTGTTGTCTTCCAATGAGAAGAGTACTTGTTTTTGTTCAGTAAGATTGAAATTCAAACTTAGGCACCATCAAAAGTTTGAACAAAGTTTCAAAACAAAAGGAGAAAATAAAACCAATTTATGCCTATTGTATATATATCATAAAGGCTTGGTTTTATTTTTATTTTCATTTGATCAAAGTGTTTTGAATAAACAATAGTGTTTGACACACATTTGAGTGCAAGGTTTGCCGTATAAAAACCTAGAGAAGATTTGAATTCAAACTCATTTGATTTGGATTTGAAAATCATTTCAGAAATTCAAAACAGAAAAAGAAAAGGAGAAAAGAAATAGAAAAAGGCCAGCGCCACCTATCTGGCCCAACTACAAATCCAGCCCAGTAAGCTCACCCGGGTTCCCCCTCTCTCTCGCTCACTCACGGACAAACCCACCAGGTTACTGACCATGCGACCCCACCTCCCTTCTGTTTAATTCGCTGACGAGTGGACCCTGCGACCACGTCGTCTTCGTCGTCAATCACGCGCGGCCGCGACGCTCGCTCAGCCGTTACCTCTCCGCAATCAGTACGCCCTTAATTGCCCTTGATACCGCGCGCGATCCTCGCCCCCGCTCTGGCTATAAGACCCCCTCTGCACCGCAGCCATTTCCCCTCACCTAGCGCCACCTCTACGCCCCCAGGCTGCCCGCAATTGCCCTTGCGCCGCCGCAGACAGAGCAACTCCGGCGACGAATATCGGTGAGTACAGACTGCCCCTCTGCCTCTAGTTCAAACCACCGTGACCAGCATGACCTTGCGCACTCGCTAATGCCCTCCGTTTTCTTTCTCATGACCCAGAGCGACATATTCGTCCTCACCCGCGAGCACCTGAGCCGCCGCTCGACTCCGACGTGCGATTCAGGTAAAATGAAACCGCCCCTTGGCTCCCCTTTGGTACTGTCTTGATCGCCAGGACTTTGCGCATTTCCTAAACCATCTGGCTTTTGCTAGGTCGATGTAGAGCCTCGGCAACATCTTCGACAGCAAGCAACTGACGCCGCCCGCAACTTCGACGAGCTCCAGCGACCGTGTCCGTCTTGCCTTGCCAAGCCGGAAAGTTGAGCATCGTAGCGTCACGTTTCTGGTAAGCATCTCCGATGACCCCAGAGCCACCTGTAGCGCCACGCCGCCATAGGCAGAGCTCGCCGCCGCCAGTAGCCACCGCCAGCGCCGCCCAGCTATGGTCGTTTGATCCAGGACTGTTGGATCTGGATCCGGCGTGCGAAATTAGATCACTTATCGAACCGTTATGAGTAGATCTGGGCCGTGCATGTTAAGTAGATCTAACGGCTCACGACGCGATCCTGAGCGAACCGGTACGCTCCAATCAGAGCGTGACGCGTGGCCAGGAATTAGATTTAAAAACAGATTTTGAATCTATTAGTTGTTTGAATTTGTTTTGGCTATAACTTTTGATCCCCACGTTAGAATTTGACAAATTTTATATCAATGGAATCAGGAGAACAAGCCCTTTCTAAATATGCAATGTGTTTAATGTTTTGCTTCTATTAAAATGGTTTTAGTTTCAGAAACTTGTGTAGGGCTAATTTGAGTATATGAATTGTTTAAGAAATGTTTTAAGGTTTAAATAAATGTTGTTCGGAAAGTTTTTAACTTTTTGATGAACCAGTACTGTACACTTGCTTTGTTGAGTTGTAAAAATCATCACATATAATATTGCATGCATTCATATATTTTTGTTTGTATATGTTTTGTATGTGATTTGTGGCTATGATTCTTTGTGTAGATTTTGGTACTAGTGATTGTGATTGTGAGGACTGTAGCTACTCTCCAAACTACCAAGGCAATTGGTGCTTCATGAATATTTTTATCCCTATGTTTCCTACTAAGCATTAAAAATATTTTGCTAGTCTTGCATGCTATATTTTGCTTATATGCCATGTTGGGAAATCCTAGTAGTTGTAGAATTGCTAGAAATTTATAAGTTAAGATGCTTATCTATGCCATGATTAGCCTAGATAGTAGCAACCAAGGGTTGGTGAAATATACATGCTATGATGAAAATATTTCTAAGTCTTTTGGACTTGTGTTTTTCCTAATAAAACAACTAAGTAAATGAAACACCTGGGTGGAATGGAAGGAATGGTTTATGTTGAGTGGTTACACAAGGACCATTTCTATGGTTTACTTTGTGTATCTCACTTGTGGAAAGCCACCCAGGAACAAAGAGATTTTAGAGGCCAAGCGTTGAGAAGCTTCTAGTGCAGCCACTTGGCAATATGGGCTCTGCCTGGATCACATAGGTTGCTAGAACTTAGCCATTTGGATAGTTGGTGGTAGTGGGATGATAGGTTGGAACGCGTCCATTTGGTCTAAAGGAAGGCTTCTGAAAGGTCCTGTCTTGGTGAAAATCAAGTCTGGTGGGGAAAGTGCACAACCTCTGCAGATGGGAGAATCTAAGTACTTAGCCATGTCCCTGGAAAAGGACAACTTGAGCATCAAGACATGGAAGCTATCAAGAATATCCTCATCCCAATTTCTAAGTAAAAACTTGTGGGTGAACATGGGTGAAGGACCTCAATGTCTATTGGTGGTTCCTTGGGAAAAGTTTTGACAAAGAAAAACTTAGTGATTTCAACTAATAGGCAAAACCTATTTTGAGCAAAGCAAGACAAACTACACTTAGACAAATTGGATATAGTATCTAGTCCACCTAAATTATACTAAGTTATCACTTGCCAATACTATTCCAATGTATTGACCCACTGTGGTTGTAACTTGTGATGTTGCAGGTTACTCTGATGAGGATTAGGAGTCATGAGTCTACAGTCAACATGTTTGCGGGTGGCACATGAAGATGAAGACTTTTATTTACTTATTCAAACTCTTGTACTAGGCATGTGGCCTTGGAGTTGTAAAGACTATGTTTGTCTCTGGAATGACTGTAATAATGACCTTTGTTTCTGTGTACTTCATCTTAAACTATGGATTCTAGCAATGATCCAGAGACTAGCATTGCAATCACAGGGATCCTTTTTCCTTTATAAAGGAGGGATCTTACAATACCCAAGCAAAAAAAAGCCACCCTTTCGAACTGATATGATACAAAGCAAAGTTGTGACGGTATTTTCCATGATATGGCCCCTTGGCTCCACACCATAGGTTTCCTTCGAATGCAATGGAATTTAATTTGATTGGACCACCCTTGCCCGAGGATACGAATCCGAGCTATTAATTGAAAAGGAAGGGAGGGATATCTCGGAACTATAGTCATCTACTACTATGGAAGGAGCCTACAACTATTTCATTCATTTATTTCTTTCATTCGTGGGGCATTGATAAAAGCGTTGGGAATCATAGGAGCAATTCGTATTGGTTTTAAACCGATCAATGGGACTAACGGAGGATGTGTCGAGTCGTGGCCTAGCCCAAGCTGTCGATGATCACCTAGCGCTATCAATTAACATAGGGAACGTACGCTACTACGAATGGTTCTACACATGCCATAACAAAGCTAAAGGAAGCCGATCAATAGAGTAGGAACCTACACCATGGCCATTGTTCAAAAGAATCGAAGCCGAAGACTCTACTACCCGGAACTCAATACGATTCAACCAAAGCCTTTGCTTTTCTAAAGATACCCGTTCCGCTATCCGGCAACAACTATTGAATAACAACCTTCGTGTTGCTTTCGATAGGAATTAGCGAATCTAAAAATAGAGTAGATCTCGGGGCGTACCTAATGGTTTCATTGATTTGAATGCATTGATCTGTTGTAGGAATCCTCATCTGATGTACATGTAATCCAATTATTTGATTTTGATAGGAGCAGTGCTGGTATTGAGGGAAAGTCTATCTCTGAACTCATGAAGTTAATAAAAGTGAGGATTGATTTCAGTTATTCATATAATAAATAAGAGGATCTCTCTCTTGGCACATCTGCGCTAGGGATTCTTCTCTACCTTCTTGAAAAAGATGCCATCAACTGAAACCTGATTCCCCGTTTTAGCAAGCTATAGCAGATCGTTGAGTATAGATAAAAAGGAATGGAGTCAAGAAAGAACATACATCAGAGTCGTCCTTCTCCCGTAGGTCTCACCTCTTTCTTGTTCGGTCATCATGTGTCTTGGCAAGTGGAACGAACAGAAGGCTTCCTCTAAAGAAGCTGTATCAAAGCGGAACGATCAAGAGATAAGAGTCCTCGACGGAAACCAAAGACATCTCGACTCTTCTTTTACCATTTTAGTAAGGCGATAAGTGAAGCCGGTTGACCTAGAATCTGTTTACCAAGTTAGGACTACACAAGTAGTTCAACAGGCAGATCCGTTCGTTATAGATCCCATGGAACTAGTGAAAAAGAGAGGATTTACTACGGATTTGATTGCTTTACTTGCTTATCTTCCACTGCTACTTCGACAAATCCTCTAGTTTCTACCGGAACTCGTTACCAGATTGTTCTTTTCTTTACAGTTTTTCTAGGAAGATTTTGTAGCCCGGACCTAACACTCTCTTTTGGTTGGTTACTTCATTGAAATATACTAACTCCTGGCTAACGCAAATCATTCAAAAATGACTTATTGGGTTGGGCAACCAACATGTGAAATCGATGCCGTTCTTTCAATTCATTGTTTAGGTTTACTTTGGCGGAGCATTCATTCCAGGTGTGGGAATCATTCCGACTTCATGTATTTGCCCTAGTCTGCTTCTCTATCGCATTGGAAGACAGCCTAGAAAGAGTGCAAACAGGAAGCATAGATCCTTGATAAATAGAGGAGCTATGATTGCAGTCCAGAACCTCTAATGTTTCAAAAGAGATAATCCGTCACTCGCTCTAGAGACCTCAGTATCGTGCTAACTCCAAGAATTTCCTTCTTTACTGCATAAAGCATCAGCTGCTGGATAGAAAGCAAAAGAATTTATTTATAGTGGACAGTCGCTTGATTTCTTTCTTATCAAATTACATTTCCAATTGGGTCGGTGTAAATAAAGGGTGAGATCCAAACTATAGTGGGAAAGGCCGAGTATACACCAACCATACTTTGGAGTGAGAAGGAGATCCTAACTCTAAAATAAGGCATCTGAGACTATGCTTAAAGTCATGATTGGTCACTTTGAAAAAGAAGGATGCGCTGCTATTTTCTCATCATATGGCACTGCTTGACTTGCTTTCACTGCTTTTAGCTTTCACGTGGCTCTCCATGTCAACTAAAGAAAATATTTCAAGACAGTAGAGCACAGAGGGAATTACCAACATGGGTTCAGCATTTTGTTTAGTGAATGCGGAGATAAAAGCAGCTGCTATTTATGCAATTGGACCGCTCGCATCGCTCCTTGACACGAAGGCTATAAGAGGAAATACTGGGCATAAATGACTTTTGAGTTCAAACCTGGCAAAGTCCTTACTTACTCAGCTCCAGGCCAAAGCGATGAAAAGACCCTTTAGGTCACGCCCATGAGAAAAAGTCTAGCCCTATCAACACCTTATGATCCTAGTTGGATCGAGCAAGGCATGCTACTTCTATGCAATCTAGATAACATTGAACCTCTTGAAAATAAATAACTTGTGGCCAACATAAAGATCCAGCAACCTTTTGCCTGACCTCGGCTCTGACACATTCCTCCTAGCCTAGATTTTCACTACATTCTTTGGGATCAATGCCTACTTCTTGAACTTGAAATATCTATATCCCTTCTTCGATAAGTGGAATGTTTTGCTTGAGCGTCTACTTTGGTGAAACCCTTGTTATCTATGCTATGTATAAAAACCTAGCCCTCTTCTCTTATAAGGCACACGTTTTTCATATGTGAGGCTATAGAAGGAAAGCAACAATCCTGGAGGAGGGAGGAAATAGTTCACTTGTTGGGCACCCTATTCGTAAATTCACTTACTTGACGAGAAATTAACAAGCGCTGCGTTTGAATGACATGTTATTTGAATAATATTGCTGCTATGTCGCAAGTCTCAGTCTTCCAAAATAGGAGACGACTATGGACAGTGTGGGAAAATCCAGTTGCTGGTTGTGGGTTGTTCACAATTAGCAGGGCTTCTATGATAGTACAGAGATCACCACTTTCAGGTCTTCTTTTTCGAGTTGGTTACTGAGATCTTCTTGTTGAGCAATGTTTTCCCGGCAATCTCAGCTTATTATGGAACAGGTCGGGAGAGTACTTCAAATCTTGCTCATACGCCTCGAAGGATTGAACATCTGCGAAAGTCATCTCGAAGCTCTGACTTAATCGGTTGCCGATCAGGTTTGTAAGGTTTTTTAAGAAGGCCTCTTGTGTACTATAGGTGCAGCAGAAACAGGGCTGCCGAGAGGAGGCATTGACGACCTAAGAAAAAGAATGGAAAAAGGATTGATTGCTCGACGAAGTACATGATATATTAATCACTAGGTTACGGTAATATGTTCTTGTCTCCTTTAAGAAGGATAAAAGGAGAGATTAGCAAAGCAGTCACTCGCAACTAAAGATGAAAATGATACCGACACATCGTATAAATCATCTTAACAACCTTATTATACGGGATTCTATAATAAACTCATTTAGTTGATATATCATTATTGGATTCTTTTTATTGTGACAAAGATCCATGAAATAGCTCTCTTTATACTACGTTATATTGATAGGATACTTCCCATTCTTATGTCTTCTTTCCTTATTATGACTCCTGTGCTTAGATCAAATACGATGTTTGAGTTTAGGACATATACATATCTACTATAGGTTCTTGTATAAATGGAAGGCAGACTTGAATGCCAATCAGACATGGCCAGATGCTTATCTAATATCACTAGTTTCTCTTGTTTATTACTTAATAAATAGTCTTATTTGTCCTAGGGAGCGAGGAGAGAAGATGAAAGGTTGAATAGAGAAAGGTGGGTCATTGTCCCAACGTAGTAGTATTTGGGTTTTGTTTTCAACTGATCTATATCAAAATAATAGAATAAATAAAGGCAATGGATTTGGTTCGATCGTCAAGTACAGATTTCCTTTACCCAGAGTTTGGAAACTATGAATAGTTGTTTGAATACCTTCCTTGTGCTTTAATTCCTCTTATCCAATCATGGGAACCAAGCGGAAAAGCAAGTTCTCTAGTTATGGATGCAGTACTCACCTCACTAAACTTAGGAAGAACTAATTAAGTAGAATTACAAATAGCTATAAGTGGATTCAAAAGGGATCGAGCCTAGCTTGAAAACTTCCCTCTTTCTTGCTTGCTTTACTCAGTATTCAGTGAAAGATTAGGCTTGGTAATTACAGTTACCAATGGTAAGGATTGGCACGTGAACTTTCCTTTTAGTAGTATGGTATGCAGGTTCACCTATTTTTTCTCTGTAGTTGCTCTGAAGAAAACATGTATAGTAGTCTTCGTCGATGGGACCTCTGGTGTATAAAACTAGCATTTTGTCATGGAACTTCAATCAACTAACGATATTGTTTTTCATTAGAAAAAACAACGCCGACGTCAAGATCAGTCTCCTTTCTCTTTTAGGGAACATATCTGAAAAGGATGCAGTTACCTTACGAAATGAACAACCAATTAGCACAACTAGTGGTAGCCGGCCCCCATTCTAGGGTTTGGGATTTTTCCATCATGGGTTGGATCCTCAAAAGGTTTTCGAACTTCTACCTCAAGGGGAAGTGCCCGACTAGATTACCAACCCTTCTTATTACGGTATTGAACACCCCAACTAGATTCCCAACCCCGGGGTTCCACTGCCTGAGCCGCTTTCCACCTTTTCAGATTTTATGGCATTTCGTTTGATAATACAAAGCCCTCGGTGGCTGACATCATAGACTTTGCTTTTTGGGAGGCACAATTGCGTTTGCCGGAGGCCTATACTGTAACCGATTTTACCGATCAGTTTCTAGGGTATGACGATTGCGACAGTCTACTGAACACTTTCCTGGATTTATTATCATAGGTAGTGTTCGAGATCGCCTCTGTGCGGTGAACGCTCGAATGTAGCTAACATCAGTTTTGGCTTTTAAGGTAGACGCGCGGAGATGCATTTTGAGCACTCGTGGTACTGGACAAGCTATAGGGGAATAATCTCTTTCTTATTTATTTCTTATTTCTTTCCCATGACGATTAGGAACGGGAAAATCAAGAATTTCACTTTGAATTCCGGTCCTCAACATCATGCTGATCATGGTGTTTCACGATCAGTATTGGAAATGAACGGAGAAGTGGTGGAACATGCGGAACCACATATGGGATCACTCCAGTGCGGCACAAAGCCGCTGATGCTGAGTAGGCTCTTATGCCGCTAGGACGATGGAGGTTACGTAGCGCGTCATGAGCACCGTGCAAATGGACGGTTGAGCAACTCAAACGAACTGCCCTACCTGACTTTGGATAAAGATAGAAGGGAGAAGGTTGTGAAGGTGGCCTCGTTATCCACACATCTGGTCGGAGGACCGACCTGGGTTTTCACGAGCGTAGGAGGTTCCCGGAGTGCCCGTCAAGGGCGCTAGCACATACCCCGGGGTGATCATCACCACCTGCACCTCACATCTCCGCACAGTGGAACGTGTAACCCGCCTGCTGTCCAAGTCAACCACTGAATTTCCTGTAATTCATAGCGCCTAACAGAACGTAGCAGCAAGGGACAACCCACCCATAAAGACAGCTTGTAGGGAGGATGACACTACTGGCAAAGACCGTCTAGAAAAAACGCCTCAGGCGCGAAACGTGGTGGGCCTGCACCGGGGGGGGCATAGGGAGGAAAGGGAGCCTGGACAGTGGAAGAGCCAGGGGAAGCCGGGTCATTTGACGGAAATGGAAGGCGGCTCATTCATTCTTGAAAAAATAACGGGGGAGCAAGCCAATGTATCAATGAATAGATACAGTCAACGGTAGACAGACAGCACTGCCTACACACGAATTAGCTTCCGAGGTCGAGCAGTCTGAGTTTCACTACATGATTTGCGGATAAATGCTGGGCTGGGCCACCTCAAATGGCGTGAGCCGCATGCAGGGAGACCCGCACGTACGGTTTTCAGGGGGATCCGGCTGGCGCCCACCCGACTAGAGGGACCGAGTAATTAATTGAGTACAAAACTTATCTTCAAGCTTTACCTTATTTTGATCGTTCAGAGGGCGATCACGGAGTCACTGAATGAAATCCTCCCTCCCTTTCTTTCGGAGGTGCTGACCCGCTGCGAGGCAGATATGACTAAGTGACATATTGAATATGGCGAGGACTACAGCATGTCATAGAAGGAGATAAGAGGTGGAGCCAACGACCCACTAAGACTCACGTATCTACAACTACATTCCCGAGCGGCAGTCAAACGGAGGCGTGAATGCAAGATGCCTGCGGAATGATCGACTAGACAGAGGCTAGGGCAGCTTTCTTCCCACCGCGTCCTTCCTTGTGTGTCGGAGATACAAAGCGAGTGCACCGGAAAAGAAGGGGAACTGAGTCGATCTATTCCATGGCAAAGCATCTGAAGCATAACTGCACACTCACACAATATTTGCCGAGAGATAGGAGCATTCGGTGGAACCGGTAAACTACACTTGCTTCTTGATAGATGTGTGGGACAGAGGGCTCGTGGTACATGCTTCCCGCCCTTCCTCCGCTTTGATAACTGTGTGAACGGAGAGTGGGCAGAGCAAAAGGGAAAGAGGTCTTCATACGGAGTCACACCCTTGAGCAGTGCGGGAGACTGGAGAATGGGTCGAGTAAACTCCCTTAGGGTCGATTAAATCACATACGAGGAACTTTTCTTTCTTTTTTGATTTTGGATTGGAAGGGTATGTTCTAAAAAAATAAAGGCAGAGGTAAATACTTCGAAGAGGTGGCTCGGTAGGGATGGAATGGTCAATCGTCAAGTCAAGGATGACTTCTTTATTGGCAAAACGATAGGATAGAGAAAGCATGACAGTGATTCTCTAAGCCGGTCTTCGCCAATGCCTCGGTCGAGATAGATGACAACACCTTTTTATCCTCTTCCTTACCGGTAAGGCGCACTTCTCTTCTTCTTCTGGCCTTCACCTCCTGCCCGGCCCAGAAATAGAACCCAGCCCCCTTTCTGATCCATTCATTTCTGCAAGCAGGTGGAATCCAGAGCTAAGTCCCCTCCTATTCGAAGCCAGGTGTGGCCTCGCCCTTTTGCTATTCCTTCGGTTTGGCTCCACGAAGGCGCCGCCTAGACTAGGAGCCCCACTCATATTCAAAAGGCGCCCAGCTTTCAAGACGATGATAATAATTAGGCTGCCTTTTTCCAATATCATGGAATAGCATGGCCTGGGGCTAAGGTAACTCTAGTGGGAGAGCCGTGTTATGGGTGACCTTATTGCACGTTCAGAGACCACTTGTGTATGTGATGCAAGTGAACGTGTACGAAAAAGCTGTCGTAAAGTTTCATTGTTTGTTTCGTCGTTAACCATATCTATGTTTCTATGATGGCCCAAGAACACGCTCATTCTTCAGACGTAGAGAGACTTTTGAATTGTGAGGTACCATTACGAGGTCAGTACATAAGAGTATTATTCTGTGAAATAACTCGAATTTCAAATCATACACTTGCTTCAACTACTCATGTTATGGATGTGGGAGCATCAACTCCGTTCATTTGGGATTTTGAGGAGCGGGAGAAATTGTTGGAATTCTATGAAAGAGTCCCGGGAGCCAGGATGCATGCCAGTTTCATACGACCTGGTGGAGTGGCACAAGATCTGCCTCTTGGCTTATGTCGAGATATTTATTCCTCCACACAACAATTTGCTTCTCGTATCGACCAATTAGAAGAGATGTCAACTGGCAACCGTATCTGGAAACAACGATTAGTGGATATTGGTACTGTCACGGCACATCAAGCAAAGGATTGGGGATTCAGTGGTGTAATGTTAAGATGTCGTGCGACATGAAGACATTGATAACAATATGGGGAAGTTCCCATCAGGCAACAACGGTTCTGCCTCACCCTACAAAAGCATGCATATGTATATGTTGTTAGTGAAGATTTTGTGTGAAACCTTGGGGACGACGTACCCGGGGCTAGGGTGAGCTGAGGGGGGACAGCGTAAGTGAGCGAATGTGTGTAATCCCAGTCAAAGATTCCTATTCTAGGTGGGGCGACCCATCAACCTTCGAACGGTGTTGGTCCTATGGACCATGAATGGATTCGCCTCTGGCCTATGGGCATGTTGGAACCGTGTGAGTTCACCGGGGTGGAGCATGGTCTGCCAAAATTGGCATAGGTTAGGTGCTATTGATGGAACACGGTAAGCCCATATTTCTCCATATTAAAGTGTTGCGGGCACATAGAGATGTGGGTAGAGTAAGTCTCAAAAAGCGAAGGCCGAGTTGTAGGTCATGTGACCTGCATCGAAAAGGTGGCTGACTGGGCTTTCTCCTGGATCAAAGCGGATCAGCTCGCCAAATTCGTCGATCGAATCTGGTGCTCCGGAACGTCGAATGAAAGTGGTCTTTCTACAACCCTATTTATTTGATAGGCCCGGCCCCTTTCCCCCTATCCCTCCCTTATGTTTAGGAGCAGGATCTGCCCAAGAACGACCTGTGGTGGTACGGAAGGCACGGACTCCGCAAGCATCCCGCACCCTCTAAGAAAGAAACTCCTCAACCATCACAAGGTAAAGAAGTATGACGCTCTGTGTCTGACTCTATTGGTCATAGTTCCTTGTTGTTGTGGCCGGTGCTCATTTGCGCGCGTGTGAACCACCAGATCATAAGGAAAGATGCCTCTCTGGGCATATGAGAATGATTCGAGCCTTATGAAGGGAAACTCCCACGTATAGTTTGTTTTGGGGGGGAAGGAGCCCGACAGGGTCCCCCACTGACTTGAACCAGGCCTAAGTGAAAGTGAAGTGGTGGGCCTACCCATCCCAACTTGGGGTATGCTGGGATTCGCGAAGAGCAGCACCTTACGATGTTCATGACCAATCAGATCTTGACGTACCAGTAGGTACCAGAGGAGATCGCTATGATCGTTGTTGTATCCGTATCAAAGAGATGGGACAAAGTGTTCGGATCATTGTGCAATGTCCTAATCTAATTCCTAGTAGCGTGATCAAAGCCGATGATCATAAGCTATGTCATACATCACGATCTCGAATGAAATTATCCATGGAATCGTGCGCCATGTGAAACGTAGATCATCGACGTTCTTAACCGAGACTCAGGTTAAGCTCCTTCTTGGAACTGCCGTGGGGTTAGGAGTAAAGCATCCCGATATCTTTCTTCGGAGAAGCATTGGGAACCCCAATATCTTTCTTCGGAGCTATTTCTTTTCCCGTCCCCTCGCCCCGGCATAGCGCTTCGCGTCTGGTTCTTCGGAAGAATCAACTGACTTCTCCCTTCCGGGGGAAAGGGAACCGTCTACCAGTTGGGAAGCTAGACATCAAGGTTGTAGCTTGATGAGGATAACTAAGCTGACACGCCGGAGTTGGCTGCTGGCACAACAAGGTGGTGCCTTATGGCACCGCAGGCGCACGCACGATAGCTTTCGTGCTGGTTCTTCAGGATTCCAATGTACTGCGTCCAAGATCAGAACGAGCTTTGCCGGCGGACCACTGTCATCCCATTCTTTAGTGAGATGGAGCGCTGCCCACGAAAAACGCGTCAAGCTATCGCTTCGGGTCGAAGCACTAAAAGAAAAGGAGCGGGAAACACGGCGGCATAGCAACCACGGGATCCCAGGAGGGAGAAAGACGATGTACGGGATACGGGATCCTCGTAGTAGGCTGGACCAAAATCCAGCTACAGCAACAGGTTGGCAAACCAAGAGAAGGCTTCGCCTTTTCTTATCTTCTTCCCGGCACAAAAAGAGGGATTAGCATTATTGACCCCATGAGAAAGCACTGACACCTTCCTCATTGGGGCTCCGCACACTGGGAAAAGGCTTTCGCAACAGGAAACCAGCTACTAGTTAGGAAGTGAACATAAGGTATCAAGAGGTCCCACACAGTCAGGTGCAATGTAATTGCCCCTATTAGTCAAGTACCCCTCTTCCTATTTAGTTTACGGGTTAAGGCGAGAAATGGCTTGATGAACCCTTCCGTTCACCACGCACTGTCCCCATTCACTTGCAACTCTTAGAGGTTGTAAGTAAATAGTGCCCCACTAAATTCAAAGTGACAGTGGGGTTGAAAGACGAGAGTGCCTACCTCCGAGCCGAGAGTTCCTGCCCTTTCTGTCAAGTAGGCTACTTTTTCCTGAACGCGGTCCGGAATAAGCGTTCCTATGTATATAGATATCTTCGATGCTGACATTTCGACATGTCCGCTTCAACCCCTCTTTCACCTCCCAAATAAGTTGGCTTGACGAGCGCAGATGAGGAAGCGGGAGCAATAAAACCAAGAATCTCTTTCTTTTCTTTCCAAATACTTTATTAAGTTAAGGGGCAAAGAGAAGTGCTTTCGCTACTGAGAAAGCGAATGGTCGGCGCGAGGGTTCTCGACTTAGCCGAGCGTTAGCGAAGCGTCATTCTCATAGCGAGGCGCTTCGAGTTAGCGAAGCGTTGTAGTAGCATCAGAGACTATGTGCTATAATGCTGAACTAAGGACGTTCTGCCTTATCTATAGAAGCAGTCGACTGATTTATGAATGAATGGTATCCTTGGTGGGTAATGGCTCAATCTATAGATGGAGAGCCTTATGATGGTAAACTACCACGTTAGGGTTGGAGAGAGATGGGACCTGTTATAGTTTAGGGGGAGCAGATGCAAGTTTTTTCTTTCCATAGCCATGCAAATGACTACCGGATCATCGGTCTACTCTACCTCAATTTACCATTTCGAACTTTATACAGAAGGTTTTTCCGTACCATCTCCTTCTACCTATATCGCAGTTAAAGCACCTAAAGGTGAATTTGGTGTCTTTCTTGTCAGTAATGGGAGTAATCGTCCCTACCGTTGTAAAATAAGAGCACCCGGCTTTGCCCATTCACAAGGACTCGATTCTATGTCCAAACATCACATGCCAGAAGATGTAGTCACCATCATAGGTACTCAAGGTATTGTGTTTGGAGAGGTAGATATATAGGACGTAGTATTGCTCGATTAGGACCCTAGCTTTATTGCGAGCCAAAAGTAAGAAAGCCAGAAGAAGGGAAAAGGATGCAAAATGCAATGGGATTACTGATCCAATAATAAATCCCAATTCGGAGTTTGTTTTGCTAAAATTCCTATGTTATACTATGAAATTCTCGATGATGAATGGATTTGAGAGATCATATATTGTTATTCCAAATATTGATCCGATTCAGTATCATCAGGATGCAAAAGTCATCCCGTTGAATTTACAGAAGTCCAATTTGGCATATCTATGGGATTAGATCCCGAAAAAAAAGAATTCGATTATGGAAGTCAATATTATAGCATTTATTGTCACCTTGTAGCACCCCGGGTAAAACCACTACTAGAAAATTGCTTGTTATTTTATTTTCATGTATCTTCATGACATCATCATGCATCATGTTCATGTCATCATGTCACATTGCATGGTTTATAAAATTAAATTGTTGCATTAATTATTGCATTTGTATTTGGTTTTTGATATTTGTATTTGGAATTTTCCATTTGCCTCACTCTATATTTTACCTCTCTCTATTCTATGTTCGTGCCATTTGATATGGAACCATAATGTCTATCTGAATTTTTTGAGTCTTTCCATTTATTTTCTGAAATTCCCAAATTGAGTTAGGGGCATCATCTTTTATTTTTTTTCCATCCTATCTTATTGTTCATAATGTTGGACACATAGTCCTCTTGCGATTCTACCACATGTGACATATGGGTTCTTTTATTTTTGCTATGTGGTGTTTGAATCATACCCATTTGAATTACTTGTGGATTCTATTCAAACCTTGCCATTCTTCTCATTCTATGAATTCTCCAAAATAGACATGATCCTCTCTATCTCTCACAAATGCATGTGACCATGCGTGTGCATGTGTGGGCTTGTGCCATATGCATGCACCTCTTACTCTTCCCTCTAGATTCTTTTCTTGGCAACAAACACAAACACCCAGCCAACCTCTCCATGGCCCCCTTCCTCCTCTCTCTCTCTCACGTTGGATATAATCAAAGAAGGGAAGGATAACCCCAACATCCCAACCACCCGAACCCTCCTTTGAAAAGCACCGAACCACCCCCCCGTGACCCTCTCCCCCTCTCTACCTTTCCCTTCTCTCTCTAGTTGTCCTCCCTCTCCTCCCTTGAAGACATCCAAATCGAGATCCCATGGTTCTTCCTGCCCACACCAAAACCACCTCGCCATCGCAACTATGCCACCACCGTTTGTACCCTCCTTCCCCGGTGGCCTACTGCTGTCTAGCCTCTACACCATACCCTGATGTTGTTGGAGATACATGACATGAAGGATGATGCCAGGACCTTGCCATCGTCGACGCTGCGCCGAGCACCCGAAGGCGTCTGACGCCTTCCACCTTCGCCTTGTCTCCCTGTTCGACTTCACCCACCTGGGCTATGGCCAAGTCGCAAGGTGAGCGAGTCCCCTTACACCTGCACCTTCTCCCTGCCCTGTCTCGATCTGTCGTTGCTCTGCCGCAGCAGCCTTGCCACGCGCAACAGTTGCAGCTACACCTTCTGTTCCCGGAAGTTCTCCGACCTTCTCCGATGATTTATGACACCGTTTTCCATGCGCCTGCACTCCTGGCATCTCCCTCTTTCCATCGCCGCCAACCTTGCTCAAACGGTGTCCTAAAGCAGTGGGAATCATCAATCGAAGATCAGCCAATTTTCCTGCCCATGCGGATGCATGCGTGTGTTCTCTGAATTTTTGTCACTGTCGACAGTGCCTGTTCTCGTCAGTCAATATCAGTAGAAAACCCCAAATTCCACCCTCGTTTCCGAGCACTTCCCGACAAATTAGTCAACCCCAAATTCCACCCTGTGTACCCTCTTCGTTTCCCCTCCACCGGCATTTCAAAAGGATTTCGAAATCTCTCGCCATCGTGGATCTGCTCCGGCCATTTTTCCTCGCTGTCAAACCGGAGGAAGGTTCAGTTTTGGCAAGAGCGCGCCGTGTTCATCCACTCCGGCTTCTTCCGGCCGCCATATACCTCTCAGTGAGACTGTCTGTTTCTCTGCCCTTCACCGTCTTATTCTGCGTCAGGACGCCAGTCTCCAGTACCTTCCGAGTGTGCCCGCCATGGACCCTTTCTATTTGCTCCTTGTCGCACACGCACGCACGTCTCTTCTGCAGTGAACCCTTCATGTACAAGTTCGATTTCAGCTAGCTCGTCTTGCATAAGTCATTCTGATTCAGCTGCTTCACTATTTGCTAGCTCGGTTGGCTCTTTTGAAATAAATTGGATCCCTATCATACACATCATTCTATAGACATCACAGTGCTTATAATCTTGCCTAACAAACCATGTGCCCCGCGTTCTATCCCTGGGATCACCAATTTTTTATTTGCTACCACTGGCCCAGAACCGCAGATACAGTCCAGACCCCCTCCCCTTCCCTGTCTTCATTTTTTCCTTTTTGTTTTTATTTGTAAATCTTGTAATTTTATTTCTACAAGCCTAAATAGAGAGTGCTAAATATTAAAGTCGATCATAAAAATGCATAGAACAATAATACGACATCCTCATATCTGTTTGCATCATGTATATGAGGGTTAGGAATCGTTTGCTTATTCATGTAATAAATGTCATATGGAAAATGTAAGGGATTAACTTATATATGTCTTTGTTCCATTTAATTCTGTGTAGATCACTGTATATCATGGTAAACAGCATTTTATTTGTGGGTGGATAAATAACTTAAGCCATCTAATTAATTGTCGGGATTTTGAGTCCGCTTAATATTGCATAGTTGCATCGCATCCTTGCCATGTCATACATCATATATGCATCATGCCCGATCTTTTGTCGTAGTATTAAATAGTGCATTCGATGTTTCTTCTAGTGTTTTGCTTCTTCGCGGATAAGGCCGTTGAGTTGATGTGAGCTTCGCTCTGATCTTTGAATAAACATTCGGCCTTGTTTTCAGGCGAGCATTCTCCCTCTTTCTACCTATTTTATATTTCTAGTCTTTATTTCCTCCTATTGATCTATTGCTATCTGTGTTGCGATGCTCTAGTTTTCGTACCCGAGATATCCCTTACAGCCATTATATTGCCTTGGACACCTCCTATTACCTGTTATTTGGTAGATAGTCGGTCTTGCGTGTCATAGTTGCTTGTTCAGGTGCTGCTTCGCGTCGTCGATGTTTCGCCGTTGTTGGGTGGTTGACACATGCTTAATGGTGGAGATGATCATGGATTTAATTACTGTTTAATAAATAAAATTAAAAGTAGGTAAATAATGCAGAGGCATCGGTGGGCAATAGACAATATTTGGTTTTTAACCGCTCACTGGTGTCCCGTAGGACCCCGAGTTTTTGACACCTGTTCCGAGATCGAGCGCGCTAACCACAGGTGGGGTGTGTGGGCACCCCCATCGATTAGTACCTGATTTCAAAGTATTGTACCGAGGGCCACAAAGTATTTTGGGGCTTTATTACTATCCTGTACTTATGCCATATTTTACTGCTTTATTTACGATTGCGCGTGGAGCACCTGTACTGTTTTGGAACCAACGTGGAATGTTTTCGCGGTATCGACAAGCCTAGTCACACTTTCGGGTTTCCAGTCGTTTACAGCCATTGTCACAAACCTCTGGGTCCGTCTCGGAGACCGGCCGACTTCGTTGCGGGTAGCTTAGTGGGATGGCCCCCATGTGCTTGCTTTGGGTCTGGGAAACGTCGTGTCCGAAACCCCGTTGACATACCGTTGGGTGTATGTTTTGTGATCTTGTACCTACCTGATCTGACAACAAGGGTATAGGTGCGTGTGGAAACTTTGGTGCACCCCTGCAGGGTTAAATCTTTTCGAGAAGCCGTGTCCACGGTTATGGACGACCTGGAGAACAATTCTCGATCATAGACAACTATAACTAAAGTTTACTGTTATAATTTGACTTGTATCCGATATGACTAGTAATCCGCTTCACTACAACAGAATGGCTAAATAAAAGTACCAACAACTGCTGGGTTTGGGATATCTCATGCTAATTATATCTGACTAGTAAGTGTTGCAACTATAACAGAATGGTTAACTAAAAGTGCTCACTGCTTATTATATCAGGATGACTATCTATACCTGACTAGTAATTGCTGCAATGACAACTGAATAAATAAAACTGTCAACTGTGTGAGTTCCTCGGTTGACTTCCTCATTTGGTCTCGAGGGGAAAATACCAGGATGGGTATGTTTGGTGGTAATATCAGGTTGGTTCCGATTAGGTCTTTCTTATCCCTCTCTGATAGCCGACAGTTATATCGAGTCTTTATAGATTGTTTAGTGCATGATGCGCTTCCGCTTCAGTCCACCATACCTATGTAGGCAAGGACCGCCGAATTCTAGTCTCGCCGTGTACTGGCCTCAGTACTAACCGCTCTCTTTTTTCCTTTGCCCTTTGTCGGCACCCCTTTTGTTTTTAGAAGGTTTTGAGATCGACGTCGTTAGCAGGGTTACACTTCCGGCTTGGCCTGGGCAGGGTTATGGACGACATTGGTTATTCTTCAGGGCTCTTAGCTCAATTTGCATCTTGTCCGTACTCGGACGCTGTATCGTTTTCAAGGTGATTTGAATCTTTGTACTGTATATCTGTATTCTTGACTCATTGAGTCGCTGTTGTATATATGTTTTGTGGGTTCCATCGAGGACTATTGTGTAATGATATTACTTCGTTTTCCACCCGCACGCAAGTTCCTGGTGGGCACCTTTGAATCGCTTCTATGCGGGTTTGGCGGGAAGCGCTAAAACTTGCATAGGGCCGATTCTAAGGGTGTTACACACCTCATGTGGGTCAGCCTCTAACTCTCTCTCGTATTCTTTCCGCGCGTGCATATGGCGGGAGACCAGCGCTCTTGTTTGCTCCTCTCCAAAAAAATGAAAGAAGAGAGCAGAAAAGAATCCTAGGTAAACAGTAATGCTATCCAGTTCTTCCATATTCTTCATCCTCTTATTGAGGCTGGGTCAGTGGCCCGTATCCTCAGGTATGATAATTCCAATGCGGCAATAGTAACATTTTCCTAGATTCTAAAGCGGATGGGCGGTTCAATCTGTAAAGCATAAGACAATAGGAGTTGTATTTTCGTACTACCTACCTTCAGTTCTGTCCCGCTATTATGGGTAATAAGACTTTCGCCGGCGAAGGGCTTGCCCAGATTGTACTTGTTCAGAAAAAGATCGATTGTTTTGATCAACTTGATTGGGATTATCCAGGCAAGTTAGTAAAGGGCCTAGTTTTTTTGTTCAACTGAGCCAGCACTCTGTTTGTTGGTTGTTGTATTTTTCCTTCTCTCAGCTTCTCCGCAAGCTCCTTGATTTCCTTTCGGACACTACCCAAAGTCTCCTTCCCCAGACATCAAGCGTGCCCGAAAGGGACGCCAAGTTGTGTTGGGGCACGAAGAGATAAAACAAAACTTTTCCCTCTAACGTGGTGATCCCAAGATCCAGCTTACGTAGAAGGCCACGAGGCTTACCACTAGACGCGCCGTTGCGGATTACTGATGAAGCGCGCCAGTTGATGCAGTGCAGTCCTCACGATCCGATCGTCTTGGTGTTGGTCGTACAGCACCTCTGTTGGTATCCACACGTACAAGGAGGAGCACCGGCGGCGAACTGCTAGGTTCGTTACGATGGCAGGACTGCTGTGGAGCTAGGGTTTCCAACACATGGAATGACCTAACCGATCAACGATTAACCCTTCTGGGTTACTGTGCTCCGCTATATATAGGGAGTGAACGTGGACTTCACTCATGTGGCCCATTCACTAAAGCCCATATAATTCTAGTCACCGTGAGTCCGACTCACTGACTCAGTCCTAATCTGGCTCGGGTCCAACCCAACCGGATTTCAGGTTCAGATCCAATCCGAACTTTCTCCTGCTCTTAAGTGTGTGACCACGCAGGCTCTTGGCAACTTGGACACGATTAGAGTCCAACTCTCAATCGATCAGTCGGTAGCAACTCCTAGCAGAACGTGCCGACTCCCAAGTACCAAAGAGTCATGACGACTTGCCTTTCCCATGCGACTTGCGTCCGAGTCCCTTTTGCCTCATGATATACCTTGTCAGACTATAGCCGAATATTTGTCATCCCTTAAATAGTCCGACTCTCTTCTCGACCCGAGATAAGTGATTCATCCGACTAACTCTTAGTCGATCGCCTCGGCTAACACTTAACCGAGTCATGCATGTCCATGCTTTCCGAATCATATCATCCGAGAGGGCCTAGAGAATATCTCTCCGAGTGGAGGGGCAAAATCCCATCTTGGTTATTCACATCACGCAGCTTGATTCTCAGTCAACCCGAACTCTGCCTTTATAATCGCCGATTCACGGATCATTTGATGTAACCTAAGTCGGTGATCCTCAACTCGGACTATGCAACAAGCTCAGGTCTAAGGACTACATTGATTGAGATATACAAATGACAACTTGTTCATTGTACCTCAATATGGGTCAATCCGACTCGCTAAACTCTTTAGTCAAATCTGTGTAAGTCAGAATAGCATCACTATGCCCATGACAAGTGGAACCGAGTCATCAAGCCGACTTTCACATTGGTCTAAGTTGTGTGTCCAGCACAACCTCGATGACCAAGGACATTTAGTACAAACAACATGAATGTATAGTTCCACAACCGAATCACATATTCAATGATATACATCAGATGTGTAGGGATACGGGTAGGCTACACTAGCGCAAATAAAAAAAATTCTACCGCGTATACCAGGATTACTGTTGTCATAGATCACGTGATTACCACTAGACCCGCAGTTGCGGAATTGATGAAGCGCGTCAAGGCAGTGCAGACGTTCCACGTCTCCCCCTTGTCCTCGTCTCACGAGCAGCTCCCCTTGCGCGGCTCGTCCAAGCGCTACAGATGCAGCGCCTCCGAGGTATCCACACGTACAGGGTGGAAGCATCAGATGCCGGACTGCTAGGTCCGCGCGCGCAACACAGGCGTGAGGAGTGGCGGATGGGAATGATCTGATGTCTAAGGTCTAACCCTGGTCAGCTAGCCCCACCCTCCCTTATATAGGTGTCCCTAGTGGGCTTCTACATTAGCAGCCCATTAGTACCCTAAGCCTGGTTTAATTCGGATCCAATCCTCATTAGGCTTCCATCCCCTTAAGTGTGTGACCCTATAGGTTCATATGCGTATAGACATGACACGAATACACTTATTCTGTCAATAGTTGGTAGCGGCCTCTAGCAAGACGTGCCAACTCCTAAACACATACAAAGATCATATCAGACGAACCATCACAAGGTTTAGTACATGTATTTCCCTTTGCCTCATGATATTTGGTCTAGCTCCAAGCTGACCTCCCTTTCTCGATACCGTGATTTGGAATCCCTTTACTAGGTTAACTCTTAACCATATGTAGCACGGCCATGCATTTTTGGATCCGATCACTCGAGGGGCCCAGAGATATCTCTCTCAACTAGAGAGGGGCAAATCCCATCTTGATTTACCATGCCTTGCAGCAAGCTTCAGGACAAACCCGAAAGCTACCTTTATAACTACCCTGTTACGGTGCAGCGTTTGATAGCCCCAAAGTAGGACGATCCAAATCTCAAGTACATGCGACAATCTCAGGTCTAAGGACAAAACGTACACGATGTGTAGAGAGAGAACTACAACCAGTTGCCAGTCTCAGGTTGGGTCAGTCCAACCCCATGTTCATAACATGTGTCCACGTCATTGGTTTGACATCTCCATGTCTATGACTTGCGAAACATAGTCATCAACAAATCGATGTGCTAGTCTAATACTCACGTGTGTCCTCACATGAACTTCAACTATGGACAACTCTTAAATAACCATACAAGTATAGAGTTTCACAAACAATTCACGTAATTGCCAATCAATACAAGTTGCCTGATATGGATATTCAAGGAACATTACAATAACTCATGCATACATATGAAATATCATCATCTCTATGATTGCCTCTAGGGCATATTTCCTTCAGTCTCCCACTTGCACTAGAGTCAATCTAAAATGTATCTAATACCAATTGCTCTTGTGTGCGCTTCATGCGCGGGCTGCGGGAGAGGCTTAGTCAAAGGATCAGCAACATTTGAGTCCGTATGTATTTTGCATATCATGACACTACCATCCTCAACGAAATCTCGAATCTGATGGTAACGCATGCGAATATGTTTGTTCTTCTGGTGCTGTCTAGGTTCCTTGGCCTGTGCAATAGCACCATTGTTATCACAATAAATGTCCAAGGGATTGGACGCGCCCTGAACCACACCGAGAGCGATCAGGAAATTCCTAATCCAAACAGCTTCCTTTACATCCTCCGAGGCAGCAATATATTCAGCTTCTGTTGAAGAGGAGGTCACCGTATCTTGCTTGGAACTTTTCCAGCTCACAGCACCACCATTCATGACAAACACATAACCTGATTGCGATTTCGAATCATCTGAGTCGTTAAGGTAACTCGCATCTGTGTAACCCCTTACACTGAGTTCATCCTCACCTCCATAAACTAGGAACACATCCTTAGTCCTTTTCAAGTACTGAAGGATGTTCTTTACCGCTGTCCAGTGACCTTCACCTGGATCAGCCTGGTATCTGCTCGTAACACTTAGAGCATAGGAAATATCTGGGCGAGTACATATCATTGCATACATGATGGATCCAATAGCCAAAGTATATGGAACCCTACTCATGCGCACACGCTCATCAGTAGTCGAAGGACACTAAGTCTTGCTGAGTTTTATGCCGTGAGACATGGGCAAGAACCCCTTCTTAGCCTCTTCCATGCTGAACCGTTTCAACACTTTGTCAATGTATGTACTCTGTCTTAATCCAATTAGCCTCCTTGATCTATATCTATAGATCTTAATGCCCAGAATATATGCCGCTTCTCCTAAGTCCTTCATTGAAAAACTATTTTTCAATGAGGTCTTAACAGACTCGAGCATAGGAATGTCATTTCCAATCAGCAATATGTCATCTACATATAAGATTAGAAATACCAGCGCTCTCCCACTTTCCTTCTTGTAAACACAAGGTTCTTGTTCGTTTTTGATGAAGCCAAACTCCTTTACAACTTCATCAAATCGAATGTTCCAACTCCGAGATGCTTGCTTCAGCCCATAAATGGACTTCAGAAGTTTGCATACCTTTCCAGCATTGTTTGGATCGACAAAATCTTCGGGCTGCATCATATACACGTCCTCAGTTAGGATTCCATTTAGGAAAGCCGTCTTGACATCATCTGCCATATTTGATAGTCGAAATGTGCAACAATAGCTAGAATTATCCGTATAGATTTAAGCATCGCTACAGGCGAGAAAGTCTCGTCGTAGTCAACTCCTTGAACTTGTCGAAAACCTTTTGCAACAAGTCGAGATTTATGGATGTGAACATTTCCATCCATATGAATCTTCTTCTTATAGATCCATTTGCACTCGATGGCTTTAAAACCATCAGGCGGGTCAACCAAGTTCCAAACTTGATTGTCTCCCATGGACTCTATCTCGGATCTCATGGCGATCAACCATTTCTCAGAGTCTGGGTCCACCATCGCTTCTGCATAGGTCGCAGCCTCATCATTGTCTGACAATAATACCCCGCTTCATGGAGCCTCGCCGACCTTCGTGGTTGTGGTGCTTCATACACGGGTTCCTCAACTTGTTCTCACAATAGCATCACCAGAGAAGCATCCCCAACGCTCATCTTCAACTTCTTCAAGTCGCACCGACCTTCCACTTGTTCCCTTTGTGAGAAACTCTTTCTCTAGGAAAAACACCGACGACAAACAAACACTTTGCCCTCCTCTCGGTTGTAGAAGTAATACCCTAAGGTTTCCCTCGGATATCCCATGAAAATGCACTTATCCGATTTGGGTGTTAGCTTGTCCGACTGAAGTCGCTTGACAAATGCATCACAACCCCAACTCTTTAGAAAACAAACTGGGATTCTTTCCAGTCCACATCTCATATGGTGTCTTAACTACGGATTTAGATGGTACCCTATTAAGTGTGAAAGCTGGCGTTTCTAGAGCGTAACCCCAAAATGATAATGGTAAATCTGACTGGCTCATCATAGATCGAACCATGTCCAACAAAGTTCGATTACGCCGTTCGGAGACCCCGTTTCTTTGAGGCGTTCCGGGCGGCGTAAGTTGTGGAACAATTCCGCAACTCTTAAGATGATCGCTAAATTCCTGACTCAAATATTCACCTCCACGATCAGATCGCAAGGCCTTTATTTTCTTGCCACGTTGATTCTCTACTTCACTCTGAAACTGTTTGAACTTTTCAAAAGTTTCAGACTTATGCCTCATCAAGTAGACATAACCATATCTACTGAAATCATCAGTGAAAGTAATGAAGTAGTGATATCCTCCTCTGGATGTCGTGATCATTGGTCCACACACATCAGTATGTATGAGTTCCAACAAGTCTGTCGCTCTCTCGGGTAAACCCAAAAAAGGTGACTTGGTCATCTTTCCAAGTAAACAAGCCTGACATGTCTCGTATGATTCAAAATCAAACGAAGTTAGAAGAACATCACCATGGAGCTTCTTCATGCGCTTTTCACTTATATGCCCCAAACGACAATGCCATAAATAGGTAGGACTCAAATCATTAGGCCGAAGCCTTTTAGCACTAATGTTGTAAACAGATGCATCATCAAGATTTAAAATAAAGAACCCATTCACAATGGGATCATTAGCCATAAACATATCATTTTTAGAGATTACACAACCATTGTTTGCACTCGCGAATGAATAACCATCCCTCATCAAACATGAAGGTGATAAAATGTTTCGACCCATAATTGGAATGTAATAAAAATTATTCAACTCCATAATAAATCCTGAAGGAAGGTGAAGTTGCATGACGCCGACGAACAATGCAGCAACCCTTGCTTTATTTCCGATGCGAAAATCCACTTCGCCTTTCTGCACTTCTCTAGTCCTTATTAGCCCCTGCATCGAATTGCAAATATGAGCAACCGATCCGGTATCAAATACCCAAGAGTTAACATAGGAATCAGCAAGAAGAATGTCCACAACATTTACAACAAGCGTACCTAAGTTGGAAGTACTCTTACTTCCACTCTTCTTCAAAGAAGCCTGGTACTTGCTGCAGTTTCTCTTCTAGTGGCCATGTTCATGACAAAATAAGCACTCAGTGTCTTCTACAGGTCCAGCCTTTTGCTTGGGTGCAGAGTTAGGGATCGTATCCTTATCCTTGCCCTTCTTCTTCCAAGAAGTACCCTTTTTCTTGAAGCTAGGCTTGTTCTGCGTAGCCATCATATGGCTATGCCCTGCACACTTCTTCATGTCACTTTCTGCTGTTTTAACCATCCCACATAATTCATTAAGGCCCTTCTCCACCCCATGCATATGGTAGTTCGAAATGAACTGCCCATAGCTGGATGGAAGAGACGCCAAAATGAAGTCACTAGCCAACTCTTGGCCTAGTGGAAAACCAAGTTTTTCCAAAGTCTGATTGTAACCAACCATTTTGATCACATGGGGGGCTACAGCTGCTCCCTCTGCTAGCTTGCATTCGACAAAGGACTTGGCAACATTGTACCTCTCAGTCCTTGCCTGATCTTGGAACATGTCCTTAAGGGCTGATCCTCAAACTTCTTTTGAAGTTCAGGTTCCATGCATGAAAGCATAAGACAGCTAACCTCAAGAGAATCATCACATGCTCTCTTGTAGGCATTCTTTAGGGCAGCAGATGCATTATCAGCAGGTTCATCGGGGATTGGGGTATCCAGAACCGTTTCCTTTTTATCAGACCTGCGAACGATTCTCAGGTTACGGACCCAGTCCGAATAGTTTGTTCCATTTAATTTATCTTTGTCAAGAATCGAACGCAAAGAGAAAGGTGATGTAGTGTTTGGTGCCATTTATCTACAACAGAAAACATGCAAAATACTAAGTCATGTAACCATGAAAGAGTAAAACATATTAAACAATTTAATAGCATATACTCCCACTTAAATCAATATCCCTCTATTGATACTAAGTGATTCAAGATCCACAATTAACAAGTCGACTAGTGAGCTTTAGCATCACTGCTAGAAGACAAGGTAAATCGATAAGCAACACTTGCGAATCATATCACATATGACTCTTGTTGTTGGGTGACATCTCTATGTCAAAACTAGGCGCCCAACCTTTATTCCCCAAGGTCCTTAACTGTTAAGATGACCTTGTCAAGTTCACCAACCCTTATGCGTGTAGGTATCCGATACAAACCCATCCAGCCAAGGAAAACCGCGGCACCCTAATTTCATAGGCCCACCAACGATTATACAGGGCATAGGATGGTGCAAGGTTTGGTTGGGAGGGCATGGTTTAACTTAAACTTTGTGAGGGATCGTTCTACTTCTATCATCTAAGCATGCATAGTAGTAAAACGCATAAGAATAACATTCACATAGATGTGACACAATATGGCCCATTTTCTCATGGTGATCTCCATTGCCATAGAACCTGTACACCATGATGATCTCCATCTTCATGTTCCATGTGAGCCATCCTCCAAGTTATGAGTCCTCCAAGAACTAATACAAGCTATTACTCCTAACAGCTAGTAATCAAAATTACATAGTATTGGGATCATCACAAGTTGGCACGCAGGCCATTACAATAAATGACAACACACATGGCTCCAACCATGTTGCCCTACTCACGACACGCAGGTCATGCTAATTTTCATACATGCATCACATACATATATGGGCCATACTGATCACATACATCCTGCAAAAATAAGTTATGCATAGAATCGCATTCTACCGGATCATGTGACATCGTAGCACCTAGTTACCTTAACGAGATACAAAAAGGGGCTACGATAAAGGGGGGTCTCCCCCTGCGGGGTTCGAAGGGGCAGCGCCCCTCGCGTTATCTTCACAATTTTCTTTAAGGATTTTGATCGGCAAATCAAATTTACCATAAACCGACTCCTGTCCCGATTCAATCAAACTCCTTTGATCACGGTACATCGATTTTAGATCTAGGTTCCGATTCGATCAATCATATTGATCTTCGCGTGATTCAACATGATTTATGTGTCACTGTCTACCCCGATGGCGAAAACCGATTGGTAGGGGTAAGTTGTTCGACAACCTCAGATCACAATCACGGAAAGCAAGATCATAGATCAATCCTAAACCACCGCCATATAAACGATCACATCATTCATATCAATCTGCATATCACCATATGCAACTATCCTGAACCTATAACTGAACAGCATCGGCTCTGATACCACTGTAGGGATACGGGTAGGCTACACTAGCACAAATCAAAAAAATTCTACCGCGTATACCAGGATTACTGTTGTCATAGATCACGGGATTACCACTAGACGCGCAGTCGTGGAATTAATGAAGCGCGTCGAGGCAGTGCAGACGTTCCACGTCTCCTCCTTGTCCTCGTCCCACGAGCAGCTCCCCTTGCGCGGCTCGTCCAAGCGCTACAGATGCAACGCCTCTGAGGTATCCACACGTACAGGGTGGAAGCGTCAGACGCCGGACTGCTAGGTCCGCGCGTGCAACACATGCGTGAGGAGTGGCGGTTGGGAATGATCTGATGTCTAAGGTCTAACCCTGGTCAGCTCGCCCCACCCTCCCTTATATAGGCGTCCCTAGTGGGCTTCTACATTAGCAGCCCATTAGTACCCTAAACCTGGTTTAATTCGGATACAATCCTCATTAGGCTTCCATCCCCTTAAGTGTGTGACCCTATAGGTTCATATGCGTATAGACATGACACGAATACACTTATTCTGTCAATAGTTGGTAGCGGCCTCTAGCAAGACGTGCCAACTCCTAAATGCATACAAAGATCATATCGGACGAACCATCACAAGGTTTAGTACATGTCTTTCCCTTTGCCTCACGATATTTGGTCTAGCTCCAAGCTGACCTCCCTTTCTCGATACCGTGATTCGGAATCCCTTTACTAGGTTAACTCTTAACCATAGGTAGCACGGCCATGCATTTCTGGATCCGATCACTCGAGGGGCCCAGAGATATCTCTCTCAAGTAGAGAGGGGCAAATCCCATCTTGATTGACCATGCCTTGCAGCATGCTTCAGGACAAACCCGAAAGCTACCTTTATAACTACCCTGTTACGATGCAGCATTTGATAGCCCCAAAGTAGGTCGATCCACATCTCAAGTACATGCGACAATATCAGGTCTAAGGACAAAACGTACACGATATGTAGAGAGAGAACTACAACCAGTTGCCAGTCTCAGGTTGGGTCAGTCCAACCCCATGTTCATAACATGTGTCCACGTCATTGGTTTGACATCTCCATGTCTATGACTTGCGAAACATAGTCATCAACAAATCGATGTGCTAGTATAATACTCACGTGTGTCCTCACATGAACTTCAACTATGGACAACTCTTAAATAACCATACAAGTATAGATTTTCACAAACAATTCACGTAATTGCCAATCAATACAAGTTGCCTGATATGGATATTCAAGGAACATTACAATAACTCATGGATACATATGAAATATCATCATCTCTATGATTGCCTCTAGGGCATATTTCCTTCAAGATGTTCATACAAGGACAGCTTAATATCTTTATGAATACAATGGGAAATATCATCATACATGATTGCCTCTAGGGCATATTCCCAACAGTCTCTCACTTGCACAAGAGTCAATCTTCCGACATCACATGTCTAAGCATCTAATTCCCATGGCTCTCAGGTGCGCCTCATGCTTTGGATGGGGTAATGGCTTTGTCAACGGATCTGCAATATTTGCATCCATGTGTACCTTGCATAACTTCATATCATCGTGATCCACGAACTGGCGAATCAGATGGTACCGCATGAGTATGTGCTTGTTCTTATGGTGTTGTCTAGGTTACTTGGCTTGTGCAATAGCACCATTGTTGTCACAATACACGTCTAACGGATTGGACGGGCCCTGAACCACACCAAGATCCATGAGGAAATTCCTCATCCAAACAGCTTCCTTTGCTACCTCCGAGGCGGCAATATACTCAGCCTCTATTGTAGATGCAGACATAGACTCTTTCTTGGAACTCTTCCAGCTCACAGCACCTCCGTTTATAATAAACACGTATCCGGATTGCGAACGAGAATCATCAGAGTCGGTAAGATAACTCGCATCCGTGTAACCCTTTACACTAAGTTCATCTTCACCACCATAAACCAAAAACATATCCTTAGTCCTTCTCAAGTACTTTAGGATGTTTTTAGCCGCTATCTAGTGGACTTCTCCAGGATCAGCCTGGTATCTTCTCACAACACTTAGAGCATAAGAAACATCCGGACTAGTACAAATCATGGCCTACATGATGGATCCAACGGCCTAGTACAAATCATGGAATCGCACTCATTCGACTTCGCTCATCAGTTGTCAAAGGACACTGAGTCTTGCTAAGTTTTATGCCATGGGATATCGGTAAGAACCCCTTCTTAGACGATTCCATGTTTAACTTCTTCAACACTTTGTCCAAATATGTATTCTGACTCAATCCAATGAGCCATCTTGATCTATCTCTATAGATCCGGATTCCGAGAATATATGTTGCGTCACCCAAGTCTTTCATTGAGAAATTCCTTTCCAATGATTCCTTGGTTTCTTGCAACATCTGGATATCATTTCCAATCAATAATATGACATCCACATATAAGATTAGAAAGTTTACTTTGCTCCCACTAAACTTATTGTATAAACAAGAATCATGATCACTCTTGATGAAGCCAAACGATTTGACTAACTCATCAAAGCGAATATTCCAACTCCGAGATGCTTGCTTCAACCCATAAATGGATTTTTGAAGTTTGCACACTTTGTCAGCATTAGACGGATCGACAAAACCCTCAGGCTGTATCATATACACATCCTCGGTTAAATTTCCGTTAAGGAAATCTGTTTTGACATCCATCTGTCATATCTCATAGTCGAAATAGGCTCCTATAGCTAACATGATCTAAACTGATTTAAGCATCACTACAGGAGAGAAAGTCTCGTCGTAATCAACTCCTTGAACTTGTCGGAACCCCTTCGCGACAAGGCGTGCTTTATAGACGGAAACATTTCCATCCATATCAGTTTTCTTCTTAAAGACCCATTTGCACTCGACAGGTCTTCCACCGTCTGGCAGATCAACCAAGTTCCAAAATTTATTTTCATCCATGGACTTTAACTCGGATCTCATGGCTCCAAGCAATAACTCGGAATCAGATCCCACCATTGCTTCCGAATAATTTGCCGGCTCATCACTATCTAACAGTAATACATCACGAACACTTCGTAATCTCGCAGATCTTTGTAGTACAGGTGCTCATGCCGGCTCAGCTACCACGATCGGCTCAACCTCCAAGGTTTTTACCGACTCGCTACTAGCCGGTTCCTCTCGAATTTCTTCGAGCTGCACCGTGCTCCCACTTACTCCCCGACTGAGAAACTCTTTCTCAAGGAAGACACGTTCCAAGCGACAAACACTTTGCCCTCTTCTCGGTTGTAGAAGTAGTAACCCAAGGTTTCCCTCGGATACCCCACGAAAATACACTTATCTGACTTGGTTGTAAGCTTAGCCCGAAAGGGACGCCAACTTGTGTTGGGCCACGAAGATATAAAACAAAACTTTTCCCTCTAACGTGGTGATCCCAAGATCCAGCTTAGGTAGAAGGCCACGAGGTTTACCACTAGACGCGCAGTTGCGGATTAATGATGAAGTGCATTAGTTGATGTAGTGTAGTCCTCATGATCTGATCGTCCTGGTGCTGATCGTACAGTACCTCTGCTGGTATCCACACGTATAAGGAGGAGCACCGGCAGCAAACTGCTAGGTTCGTTACGACGGCAGGACTGCTGTGGAGCTAGGGTTTCCAACACATGGAATGACCTAACCGATCAACGGTTAACCCTTCTGGGTTACTGTGCTCCACTATATATAGGGAGTGAACGTGGGCTTCACTCATGTGGACCATTCACTAAATCCCATATAATTACAGTCACTGTGAGTCCGACTCACTGACTAAGTCCAAATCCGGCTCGGCTCCAACCCAACCAGATTTCCGGTTCAGATCCAATCTGAACTTGCTCCCGCTCTTAAGTGTGTGTGCCCCCCCGCATGCTCTTGGCAACTTCGACACGATTAGAGTCCGACTCTCAATCGATCAGTCAGTAGCGGCTCCTAGCAGAACGTGCCGACTCCCAAGTACCAAAGAGTCATGACGACTTGCCTTTCCCATGCGACTTGCGTCCGAGTCCCTTTTGCCTCATGATATACCTTGTCAGACTATAGGAGAATATTTGTCATCCCTTAAATAGTCCGACTCTCTTCTCGATCCGAGATAAGTGATTCACCCGACTAACTCTTAGTCGATCGCCTCGGCTAACACTTAACCGAGTCGTGCATGCCCATGCTTTCCGAATCATATCATCCTAGAGGGCCCAGAGAATATCTCTCCGAGTGGACGGTAAAAATCCCATCTTGGTTATTCACATCACGCAGCTTGATTCTTAGTCGACCCAAACTCTGTCTTTATAACTGCCCAGTTACGGATCAGCGTTTGACAGAACCTAAGTCGGTGATCCTCAACTCGGACTATGCAACAACCTCAGGTATAAGGATTATATTGATTGAGATATACAAATAACAACTTGTTCGTTGTACCTCAATATGATTCAATCCAACTCGCCAAACTCTTTAGCCGAATCTGTGTAAGTCAGAATAGCATCACCATGCCCATGACAAGTGGAATCGAGTCATCAAGTCGACTTCACATTGGTCTAAGTTGTGTGTCCAGCACAACCTCGATGACCAAGGACATTTGGTACAAACAACATGAATGTATAGTTCCACAACCGAATCACATATTCAATGATATACATCAGAGGTTCATACAAGGACAGCTTAATATCTTTATGAATAGAATGGGAAGTATCATCATACATGATTGCGTATAGGGCATATTCCCAACAACTTGCGTTGTATATCTGGCAACGTAGTTGCTCCTGGTTCTCCTTGCGAAGCCTGTTTCCACATGGAAGTAAACCCATTGTGAGATTCCCACATGATCTCATACCTGAATATTTTCTCACCCGTCACCGGAAGCCTTCGTCAAGGCCCCCCATCCCACCGAAGTAGAATAGGGAAGTGGTCGGACGACGTTGCGGCACCTCACCGAAGTGGACCGGAGTAGTATCAACATATCTTCCCGTCTTATCAGTTAAGATTTTGCGTTTGGAAGAGAGAATCTAGAGGGTCGTAGTGATCTTTCGGACTTTGATATCCAGCGTTTACCAATTCCTCCTGAAATACCACTCAAAAAAAGGGAAACTCCAAAGGAAAAGTACAGCTAAAGCTGATTGATTAACCCTTGCATTGTTCCTGTATCATATTAGGAAACCCTCAAACTAGTAGGCTGGGGATGAAGCAGTGGAAGAAGAGCAGGAAGTGTAGTCTTCTCGGGACTTGGGCTCGCATAACTACTAGCAATCATACCTATTATCGAGAGAGTCATTAACCTTATAGATAACCATGATTCTGATACCATTTATGTACCTTCGCCCTAATCTTACCCTCCTTAAATAGAATTAATCCATCCTGGCTCTCATCCTACCGAGCAGTTGCAAGCGTAGGTTCACAAGACCATTTTCCATTCACTTTTCGTACAAAGTGCCAACCATGTTCTCTTTGAGAAAATACCACACTTTTTTCTCTATGTGGTATGATGGGGCATGAGCACCTTGAAAGGGGTGCATGCCGAGAAGGATTTGCATTGGGGGAGTGAATGCTGGCGCCGCAACCGGATCAAGCTAATGAGACCGTGGCATGTTACGGAGAAATAAGTTTCTACTGGCGACTACATACAAGAATTTGCATCATGGATAGGGTCAACCTGCGTAGCATAAAAAACTTCTATAGAAAAGGAAATCTATATAGTTGATTTTTTCATTATGTTTTCCTTCTAGTTTTTATACATTTTTAGTGGATTCTCCAAGGTAGAAAAAGCAAGATTTGTGCATTAGTGACGTGAATTGATACCGGAATTGCCACCTGGAGTTGTACCAACAAAAGCTGGAAAAGAAGAAAGCTTGGGAAGCATGGACATTTTTTTAAGTCGAGTCGTCAGGAAAGAACGAAAGATAGCCGGTATCACTGCCTTCGCCCGGGGGCCAATGCAAAAATCTCGGCTGAACAGAGTAGAGTAGGGGTCTTCGCTACTTCCCATTTCCCGAAGATGATGCAGTCAGAGGTGAACTAACAATGGCACCACAAGATGTTTCATCAGATAGTGCTAGCCTGCGAAACAAAATAGGTATCCTTCTTTTTCATAAAATGGGTGGTTTGGTTGTTGATCCATTAATCAAATAAATTTGGTCATAAGATCGAATCAAGAATTTTATTATATCCCTTTCTTATACCTTATATTTTATATGATATTGTTTTTAAGGATAAACCATAGGGATAGGGTCTAGAATAGAAGTAATAAAGTGAATAAAAATAAAAAACAGTAGCAATCTAAATATTGCTAATATATCAGGATTGTCTTATTAATAATTATAATGAGTTATCTTGGAATTTAGAATAAAATAAAAAATCCTATATTATGCTCAAGGAAAGTAGATGTATATAGGAGCTTATACCTTCCTTCAAAAAAATACACCAGTTTCTTAAATTTCAAAAATATTTTTTTCTTACGTCGGGAAATATTTGTTTTTTAAGACAAACAATGTTCGTTAGGCACCTAATCTTTATGTCATAATAGATCCGAACACTTGCCTCGGATTGACTTCAATATATAATTGCTCCAGTGAATAACTCAAAAAAATAGAAGAACGATAGATAGTAAAGAAAAGAACTAATCATAATATCTATCTTTCAAAATCAATCTTTCAAAGATTCACTAAAAAGATAGTTGGCGGGTCTCTTTGTATGTCTTGTCTGGAAAGAGGAGGACTTAATGATTATTCGTTCGCCGGAACCAGAAGTAAAAATTATTGTGGATAGGAATCCTGTAAAAACATCTTTTGAAGATTGGGCCAGACCCGGCCATTTCTCAAGAACTCTAGCTAAGGGCCTTGATACTACCACTTGGATCTGGAACATACATGTTGATGCTCACGATTTCGATAGTCATACGAGTGATTTGGAGGAGATCTCTCGAAAAGTCTTTAGTGCTCATTTCGGGCAACTCTCCATTATCTTTCTTTAGTTGAGTGGCATGTACTTTCATGGTGCCTGCTTTTCCAATTATGAAGCATGGCTAAGTTATCCTACTCACATTGGACCCAGCGCTCAGATAGTTTGGCCTATAATAGGGCAAAGAAATATTGAATGGTGATGTAGGGGGGGTTTCCGAGGAATCCAAATAACCTCTTGATTTTTGCAGCTTTGGCGAGCATATGGAATAACTAGTGAATTACAACTCTATTGTACTGCAATTGGTGCATTTATTTTTGCAGCTTTAACGCTTTTTGTTGGTTGATTCCATTACACAAAGACGCTCCCAAATAATAGGTTCCAACATGTAGAATCCATGTTGAATCACCACTTAGAGGGATTATTAGGACTTGGGTCTCTTTCTTGGGCGGGACACCAAATCCATGTATCTTTACCAATTAACCAATTTCTTGACGCCCGGGGTGGATCCTAAGGAGATACCACTTCCTCATGAATTTATCTTGAATCAGGACCTTTTGGATCAACTTTATCCTAGTTTTGTCGAAGGAGCAACCCCCTTTTTCACCTTAAATTAGTCCAAATACACAGAATTTCTGACTTTTCGCGGAGGACTCGATCCAGTAACCGGTGGTCTATAGCTGACCGATATTGCGCACCATCATTTAGATATTTCTTTCTTTTCCTAATCACGGGTCATATGTATAGGACCAACTAGGGTATTGGCCATGGACTTAAAGATATTTTGGAGGCTCACAAGGGTCCATTTACATGACAAGGCCATAAGGGTCTTTATGAAATCTTAACAACGTCATGGCATGCTCAATTATCTCTTAACTTAGCTATGCTAGGCTCTACAACCATTTTTGTAGCTCATCATATGCACTTTATGCCCCCTATCCATACCTAGCTACTGACTATGGTACACAACTTTCCTTGTTCACACACCACATGTGGATTGGCGGATTTCTAATAGTCGGTGTTGCTGCACATGCATCAATTTTTATGGTAAGAGACTATGATTCAACTACTCGATACAACGATCTATTAGATAGCATCCTTAGACACCGCGATGCAATCTACGTTTGTGATCTCGTATATTTCTAGGTTTTCACAGTTTTGGCTTGTATATTCATAACGATACCATGAGTGCTTTAGGCCGTCCACAAGATATATTTTCAGATGTCGTCATACAATTACAACCTATGTTTGCTCAATGTGCACAAAATATCCATGCTACTACGCCTGGCGTAACAGCTCCTGGTGCAACAACAAGTACCAGCTTAACGTGGGGAGGTGGCGAGTTAGTAGTAGTAGGCGGCAAAGTGGATTTGTTACCTATTCCATTAGGAACTGTAGATTTTATAGTCCATCACATTCATGCATTTACCATCCATGTGACTGTATTAATACTTTGGAAAGGTTTTTTATTTGCTCGTAGTTCCTGTTTGATACCTGATAAAGCAAATCTAGGTTTTCGCTTTCCTTGCGATGGGCCTGGGAGAGGGGGAACATGCCAAGTATCTACCTAGGATCAAGTTTTCTTAGGTTTATTCTGGATGTACAATGCAATTTCGGTAGTCACTTTCCATTTCCATTTCAGTTGGAATAGTTGAAAGTTACTCCCGCTACTCAATCTAGAGCCTTGAGCATTATACAAGGACGAGATGGAGGAAGGTGCTGAGGTAGCCGCCTTTTAGGAAACCAAGGACTACAGCCGTTTTCTCGCAGAGCCGAGTCGGGATAGTAAGAAGTAGCTACTTGATGTATCTTTGTATCTGGTCCGGGACCTCATCATAGCAAACCATCTATGCAGGGCCTAAACCAATCGTCAATCAAACAACTTTCACTAGCCTTCTTTTCTGGTTCATTGAGCAAGCCCTGAGACCGAGAGGGATGCACTCCTGCATGCAAAGGAAGAGAGGTGTATAGAATAGAGCCGAGAATATAACCTAGAACGTGCTTTTGATACCAGGGAACGTAGTCCCTGTGACCCTATAACCGGCAATCCTTGTAGGCAGCCACTCCATTGGTTGAAATGCATCTGATGTCTCATCTTGGCTATCTACTACCAAACCGCCCACAGGTTCTTGCATAGTATCACAAGTCATGTTAACCTCTCCCTCCTGGTGCTGAAGAATAGAAAGAAGCCAAACCCACCAGGAATTCTCCTCAAATCAGAAATAGATCCGCCCACAAATTGGCAAAAACACGCTCTCCCATTTCCAGCTTAGTGAGGGGATTCCTTTAATGCTTTCCCTTCAAGGGAAAAACTCTGAAAGCCGGTGATGGAGTGAGTAAGTCCGCCGGGAAGCTACTTCTTTAGGGCTTAAATGCGCCGCTTGTCGGCTGTGAAAAGTATACCTTTCCCACCTGTTTTTTGGTGCCTTCTTTATGCTCGAGACTAAGGAAGCAAGAGGAAGAGTGAGGGTCGACAGGCAAAGAATGGCTTGAGTGAAAGCTGGAGTTTTAAATACAGATTTCAAGCAAAGGGAATAGCTCATATGGAAAGAAACATATATAGTCAATGAAATGAAAAAGATACCCATACCGTAATAAGTGTTATTCAAAAAGATTCAGAATGAATGAAGCCTTTCTAATAACATCGGGTTCCCGTGCAGCCAATGGGATTGGGGGAGTAGTTCATAGTTCCCCTCTAGCGAATCCTAAAAGTTCTTCTGCCTTCGATCCAATGGTAAGCCTTTCAAGTTTCCAGCCAGTAGACAAGAAATTCAGTAAGCAATAGACTAGGGATAGCCATCAGAAAAGGGAAATTCTGTCTCAATCAGTACATCTTTTTTTGGAAAGCCAGGTTTTTTTATATGAAACTCATGCAAGAAGACGAAAAGACGTTCACGTTACCAATTCCGTCTCGTCTGATCTTTTATTGGTTTTGGCTTTTCTTTCGTGCCCATCTGGGCGGCACAAAGAACTGATGTAGGGGTTGCCGCTCCTTAGTTCATCTCCCGGTAGAACAAGGAACCTATGCGTTGGGTTCGACTCCCACAGGAGCGTACATTTCCAATCGATTTGGTACTTTTCTTGATTCAGAGTTCTTGACTGTCCATTACAGATTCTTTAGCGATGTAAATCCATCAAGCAGTAGACCGGCAAGGGAACGGCTGTATCGGTATTCGTTCTTGAATCTTTGACTGAGATTAAGGGCTAGTGATCCATATAAATAGTGGTACCTCTTTCTTTTCATAGTAAGCAACTCTATTGAGAAAGCTCTTTCTTGATCGAAGTAAAGAATCATTGTAGTTCCTCTTTAGGCGAGCTACTTCGTTCCTATTGTTCCTATTCTCTGATTCTGAATAGGATCAGGTTGTAATGAACCAAAAATACTTTGCTCAGGTTCAACCGTTTCGCTACGGTTTTCTTCCAATTTCTTCTAAGGAATCCTGATCAAATAAAATAAAATAAAGGCCTTATAAGCGAAGGCACCTTTATCTGTATGGAAAAAAGGAAGAAGATGCTGCTTCAGCTTCTGTTTCTAGCTCTGCTTGAGCTACTTCATCTTTTTCTCTCGATGTGGATGTAGGTGAGTCAGATATCTTCTCTCACTTTCGGAGCACAGTTGGTCCTCAATTTAAAAACCGACAAAGGTGACTTCTTCTTTATTCATGCCTCGATGCACCTTTTTCATGTTCAATCTCGCCTGAAAGCAGTGCATCGATACCATTCATCTTGTAGAGCCGCCCTGATCGAAGAGAATACTTTGATATTCGTCTTGCCTTCTCAGTCCTCCTTAGAATCTCATCCCATAGGTCTCAGGGTCCCCTCCATCGACCCTTGTACTATCGGTTTTCGTGCGTGAGCTAGGGCATGGATCGAAATTCTAGCTTCCTTTTTTCTTTAGTTAGAAAGAGCTCCGAGCTTATAGTCAAGTTCTAGTTTTCTTTTCTCATTAGGGAAGGCGGGCTCACAATCCTAGCCTTATTTTTAGCTGCCGGGAGGTCTTTTCGCTAATGTGAGAGGCATCGGCAGCCTCAATCACAGTTCAAGCACCGGCTCACGATAGGGCTTGATCATACCTGGACCTACATAATTTTCGACTCCTGTAGGTTAGGTTACCGATTTTCCTCCGACGAATCTGACAATGACTCTAGGTGAGGGACTTAGACCTATCAACGGCATTCTCGACATGCCTTTCTTCTCACTTGATAACAGATCATTTAGCTCTCTTTTAGAGTATATTCAAGGTCTATCTGGGCACGAAAGATAAGCGGGCTAATAAAAAGGCTTAATAAGATGAGTGGGGAAGAAAAAGTATAGCATTCATTCCGAACTGATTCTCAAAATCGCTATTAGATGCTTCGTATGTTGCTCTAATTGAAGCAAGGGCTAAGGGTTCGGTGGGTGGGTGTAGGCCGGTCAGCCATCAGTCTCAGATCCATTCCCGCATTCTCTTATTATGTAGTCTTGATCACTTGACGATTCGAAAGATGTGGATAAGAAGAAAGGATAAAGAGAAGGATCATGATGATGCCCCCTAGAGGAGGCTCTAGACCTCCTGTTTAGAAGAATGAATTTCCGAGAAGACAATATGCATGCCGACAAAGGCGCCTAGAAAACCAACCAAAGAATGGAAGGAATGCGCAGATGTGATGGTCCTCTTCTGACGTGAACCAATTTTGCACAGAACCATTGCTACGTGTGTTGTAATGCCAACGAAAGTACTGACGTAGTAGCTGGACGCCTGCCTTGGGGAATCTACTAGGTCATCGTAGTCCTACATGTTTATGTGTCCACGAAGTCTGTCTTACTTCCGTAAACCACCTCCTCCCACCGGTACTGATTCCTGTCCACCAATAGTGAATTGTTCATCCCCCCACCCCAATACGCTATTCATCAGCAAACCTTAGGAGCGATATGCTAAAAATAGTGCGAAAAGAGGATGTGAAGCGAGACATATAAAATATGAAATACCGTTATGTTAATTGAGGCTAAGGAAAAAAGAATGTGGAGAGTTATAAGCAGCTTCAACGTAAGGCAACGCATCCTTAACTAGTGTAGTACTTGAGTTGGGAAACGTTGAATCATTGACAGAGAGAAGCTGAAGGAAACGGAGATCCAAGTAGAATCCCAATGGGCCGCAGATCGTATGAGGAGAGGCCTGTGGCTGATTGTACAAGAAGAATATGAGAAATCAGAAAATGTGGGGTCAGTGATTTCAAGCTTGATTTTCCGACATCTTCCTCCGACTTTGGAAGAACATAGTATCCATCATTTCGTGCTGATCTGACCAATATAGAAGGAACATGTCAGTTAAGAAAAATAGGTGTGACCCATTATTATTATGAATAGATTACTCAATAAATAATAAAGATATCCATTCTATCCCTTTATATAAATCAGAAATCAATCTCTAATCTCTATCATCGTCAATCTCACCCTCGTCTGCTTGAATGACACTAACATAACCATCTGCATCAAGGAATAACTCTGACTTGTCACAGTTAACCCCCAGGCACCCGCCATCATGCTCTAATACATGAATAAGTCCACTTAGATTCACATGATTTAAGATGTTGCGAATCTCATCTCTCTCAACTAGATATGAATCATTGCTTGTTGAAGCTAGAAGGACATTGGTATCCCATCTCGTATAAAGAACATCCTCATATCGGGTCAGGACCTTGCTATCAAATTTATTTAAATTGTGTTGAACCATTTTGACTTCATGATATCAATATTTAAGACTAATATTATTTATTAGACCTCAATTGGCTAATTTTAGAAATATTAGAAAATTTGATTTACCCTTCTATGAATTTTTAAGTAAGAAAATTAGATTTAAATTCAAGTTATTAGGGTATTAAGTTTTTATTTACTCAAAAGTGGAATGTTATATTTTTAATATGTGAATATTATTTTTGTGATCATTTTGGTATATTACATTTATTTTTGTGATTTATAAATAATAAGATATGATTTTTATAAGATTTAATACTTTATAAACACTTAATAAATAAGAAATATTTAATTAAGTGAAGTAATAATACATGATTATAATATTAAATTTTAGTTCTTGTTTTTCTAAGAATTTTGGTATATTATTTATATTTTTATCATTTACCATTATTAAAATATGAATTATCAAAGATATATTACTTATAGAATCTTTATTAAATAATATTTATTTAAATAATTAACATAATGATGTTTGATGATATAATTAAATTATATATTTTATTTTTCCAAACATTTTCATATATTACACATATTTTTCTAAATTATAAAATAAAAGTTATTAAATTTTCAATGTTTAATCACTTTATTTATTTTCTGGAAATATTTTTATTTAGACTAATAATGTTTAACTTATTTCCTAAATAGGAAATGACTTTTCACACCACACCCATACATACCCTACTCACAGACAGGTAGGGTACTGGCCACGTCAACATGCCACGCAAGTAGTGGACCGGTCAAACGGTGGACTAGGTCAAGGTTGTCGTCGGCATGATGTCGCTATGATGTCAGCACAGCCACCACCATGAGTTGGTGGTCACCGGAAACGATCTACGATGCCCCAACAAGCGAAACTAACCAAGTTCGAATCAGCGATGCTGAACCCTAGAGTGGCGGCGCGGCTCGGAAATGGTCATCGGAGCCTCGGCTCGGACGAGCTCCGACGGTCGCCGACGGTGTGATAAGGTGCGATGGTGATTTACAACGAGATGATACGATTTAGGAGTACTGGAGGGTTCGGGAACTCACCCTGATGACGATAGAGAGGACGACAAGGACCGGCGCGGTCGGAGACGAGCACACGGTTGACTTTTCCGACGAACCCCAATGGAAGGGAATGATAAAATTAGCACCCACGCGAGCTCCCCTTGATCTATTGATTCTACTAGGATGAAGAGGGGAATGTGGCGGTTCTCCTCGACCACTCCATAGGCTCTGGGGTGGACTCTCTCGGCGGCGATGTGTGGCTCCGACGATCTAGGGTTTCGGCTAGAGGAGGAATCCTGGAGGAAGGGAGGAAATGGGGATGAGGATGAGAGAAGTGAGCTCTATGGCGTTCTTCTCCTTCCTTGGTGTCGGCAGCGCTAATCTTGGCGCAGATGCGGTGGCGGACGGCATCGCCGGTGTCCAGCGAGCTGCTTCTAGCTAGGGGAGGAAGACGACGAGGCTTTTGCGGAAAACCCCCTGGCGATTCTTTCAACTCAACACGCAGTCCCTCCTCGGTCCCACCAATTATACAGAGAGAAAGTTAAAGGGCAGACCTGGCCGTTACTGGGCTTTTTAGGGCTGCACATGAGTAGAATAAGGGGAGAAAGGAACTGGGCCTTGGCTAGAAACTGTTCTCCTTTTCTTATTCTTTATTCTTTTCTATTTCAGTTTTGTTTCTAATTTTATATTTACATATTTTTTTGCAATTTTCTTTATAGAAACTAGTTGCTAAACATTTGCAGAAATACAAAAGTGTACTTAGGATCATTTTGTGCATTTTTATTATATAGTGTTATACTTCTTTATTTCCTTTATATAGATCCCTTTAAAATTTTGTAAGGGCCTTGGTTATGAATTTGATTTATATAATAAACCATAAACTTATTAAATAATATTCTACTACTGATTTGTGAGATGTAGGTGGGAAAATAATTAATAACCTTAAGGTTTAAGATTTTGTTTCTTATTTAGAAACTTTCTTTAAGCTATGCTTTTATCTATTAATGGATAGATGTGGTTTTATGATATCTATACAACTATTGAAAATGCCTCACAATAATAGCTATCATATATATAGTTAATGCCTTAATATGGTGGGAATAATGTTTAAGTAATATTGGTTATTACATTATATATACATTGATAATTATGATTGAAATTAAAGTTAGGGTTTAAGAATTATAACTGTTTACCATCTGTTTTAGGAGACCTAAATTTATTCATGATCTTATAGATAGGAATAACATTTTAAGGTTTAAAAATATTGTCTCTATGCTTATGATTGGAAATGATATTATTATTTAAGGTAAAGTAATAGAGTTGTTCTTTTTAGAATGGCTTAAATATAAGGGTTGATAATTATAGTTCCTAGGCACTTATTGTTTTCATGTTTTTAAATAACAAGATATGCTTAAGTGATTTGCTATAGGAAAATATTCATTGTGGAAATAATATGATAGATCAATCATATGAAATGGATATTATGTTTGGTTAAAGATTTAAAGATGACTATTTACCAAGGATTCTTATCTTCCATATTTCATAAGTTTGAACTCCTAATTAAGGAATTCCTTTCCTAGATATATTACTTCTTCATATTCATCATCATGGGTTGACATGATGAGCTTTTTCACAAGAACATTATTACCAACACTTCCACCTTATATATCCATTTGTAACCCAATGAGATTGACACTATCCTGTCACATCCCAAATTTTAGATTTGGTTCTGCATATCATTCATGTCATTGCATCATGGTCTTCCATACAACACTTCGGTTTGAAAATATTCCGGTGAAACGATATTTGCAAACCCTATTTTGAATTGCTATAATGCGCCTACAAGAGGATATACTAGGTTTGTATTTACACCCTCTTTGGAAGCTAGTGGTGTTGATACAAAGTATCCTATGATGATCCTCTGGTTTTTACAAAAATTTAGAGACAAATTTCACTCGATTCGGAGTTCGTATGAAAAAGTTACGGTGGAAAAACTAAAACAGAAATTAGAAAAAGAAAAGAACAAAAAAGGGGAGAGCAGTGTGGCCAGCCAGCCTGTTGGGCCGAGCCGGCCAGCAAAGAAGTGCACGCCAGCTGCCGCCCATGGCAGAACTACCGCCGCCTCGCGCCCGGCCACGGACAGTTGGGGCCCACCTGTCGGCGCCGACATCACCACCGCCGCCGCGTCCGGAACGGACTCCAACCGCCGCCGTCGTTTCCGCCTCGGGCACCGTGTGGACCCCCTCTTATCCTGCGTGCCCCCTGCCTCTCCCGACCCCGCCGCCACTCCCGCATCTCTCCGCCGTCGCCCCCATCGCGAGCCGCCGCCTCCGCCTCGCCAATCTCGCCGCGCGCCGCCCAGGTAACCGCCCTCTCTCTCTCCCCTGCCTCGCCCGCGTCTCCCTGCAGCACGCCCCCGCGACCTCATCTCGCCCTGACCGCCCCCTTCTCCCCTCCCCGCAGGGAACCGCCCGACGCCATGACGACCGCCGCAGCTTGGCCGCCGCCGTCGCCGCCATGACCGCCTGCCGCCGCCACGGAGCCGAGGAGCTCCGCCCGGACCTCCCCGACCTCGTACGCCGCCCCACCGCCGCCGGAGACCACCACTGCCGCCGCCTCGAGCACGTCGCCGCCGCCCTCCGGTGAGTCCTCGCCGCCACCCCTCCCTGGCCGCACGATCTGCCACGAACGGCCCAGATCGGCTGTTGAACAATCAACGCGGGCAGCTGACTGGTCAACTGCTCGGTGCCCGCGGCAGCCGCATGGGCTCGGCGATCAAAGTTGACTGGGTATTTTTCTTAATTGAATTAAATGGCAGAAACTTGTATAAACTTGTAAAATCCATATCTTGAGTTCTACTAGGCTAAAAATTGCAAATAAAATATGTGTAGATTCAGTAAGTCGTGTATAATCTTGCTGAACCATTGTTTTACACTTTTACAGCAGGATTTTGTCCAGAATAATTAAATTAGTTAATTTCCTTTTTGAAGTAATTAATTCGTAGAAAAAGTTCTGTAACTCCAAAAATTGCAAATAATATGTCCCTGGATTCAGTGGAACAAGGGGAATCTCAAAGTGAATTAAAAAGATAGGCTTACAGCAAAAACTTTTGCAGAAACTATTTAGTGGCATTCTACAGTATTTTAATTACTCAGGGAGTTTTATAATTCCTTTTTAAGAAATTCCAATTGGTTCTGTTCCTAATCAGTAATGCCTACACAGTAGAATTTTCTCAATATTTTACAAACAGTATGTTAGCATTAGTGAATTAATTTGTTTCTAACTCTAGTTTTGAGCATTATAAATTGCATAATGGTTTTCCTTGCGCTAAAATTACTTTCCATGCATGCATTCAGTAACTTTACTGAATAATATTATGTGGTGCTGCTGTAGCATCAATCCACTTGTCATGCATACATCTTGCATCATCTTTGCTTGCATATGCTTGTGAATGGTTTGTTTATGAATGCAATTGTATCGTGTAGATTGTGACGAGTGCAACGCTTTCTCGTGTGTGGATTGTTCTTCCGACCGCTACAACCAAGGCAAGTAGATGCTACCTTGTTCATGATATTGTCCTACTATTTTCAATGCATTGTCGTGTATTTTGTAGTTGCATGTGTAGGATGGTACTATCGCTATGCTATATCCTATTATGTGGTATGGCTTTCCTTGTAGATGAACCACCGTTGGTAGATGTGCTTAGCCATGCTTTGATGAACGAGGGCTGAGTTACATCACTGAAAGTTGTTTCTAAATGTGTTGGTTTGCGAAAACTAAAACAACTTAATCAATGAATCTCCTGGGTGTGATGGGATTGATAATTTTTTGTGGTATCATTGCGGAAAGGCACCCAGGTACCAAGAGAAAATGATTGGCTTCTTTATTTTGTAGCTTACGTGTACAACCATGTGCCAATAATGAAATGGGCGGTTGGTTGGACTTAGTAGGTTGTGGTAACTCGAACCCGCGTATCCAGAGATGTAGAATTTTGGTAGGTTGGACCGGTGCGTGTCGGGATTGGGGAGCTACTTCCCGAACGGTCTCTTCTTGGACTTCTCCCTATCATCACCCAAAATGAGAGTGATGGTACGAGCTGGGCTGGCCAAGTCACATGGGTAAAGTGTACTAACCCCTGCAGGGTGTATAATCTAATCGATTAGCCATGTCCCCGGTTATGGACGTCTGAGTTGCTTGATATTGATTCCATGACATGTTTCTCGCTCATTCTAATTTCATAATTGCTTTAATGTTGTTGGGTTAACTAAATTGGGATCTTTTCAAAGAAAATCAAAAACTGTTTATGAAAGTAGGACAAAGGTATTCGCAAAAGCAAGCTAGCCACATCTCCACTTGCCAAATATGCATGTAGATGTTAGCACTATTGTCTCCTTTACTAGCTCTACTTGCCATACATTCCATGTATTGACCCTTCGGGGCTGCTATGTTTCATGTTGCAGGATATTCCGATTCTGAGTAATCGATATAGGCCACGGTACTTCACTCGGCACTTGTTCACTTGTGGGCAATTTGAAGAATGGAGGATTTGCTTTATTTATGTTGCTACCTGAATAATTTGAGCTAGCCTTGAGCTAAGCTTTTATTGTAATAATGGTACTCTGGATCTTCGTTATTTATGATACACGGATATTTTGCTATGTTATTCATCTTATTCTATCGTGGGCCAATGAACCGATCTAGGGATTGGCATGTCACATAGAAGCCACGGTCTTTTGAGAACCGTGGTGTTACAAGATGGTATCAGAGCCCGTGTGTCGACTGTAGGATCGTGACCTAGGATTGGATTAGGAAGCCATAGAATTATTAAAGCTTATATTAACTCTGTCTTTCATCTTATGCCTTTCACCCTCGTAAATTCTTACCATATGCTATTCTCACACTTTCCACTTTTAATTGATAGATGGGAGAAGTCAGTGCTGAGTATGCAACCATGGAGTCACCAAGGACCTTTGCAAGGCAGTTAGCACAGGTCTCGCAGTCATTGGGATTGCCACTGCCCATGTTCATGGGAAGAAGGATGTACACCTATGGATATGGCAAGGATGCATGGGATATCACCACCTTCATATTCAGAGATGCCGCCTTGCCAAACCCTGTGCACCTGATCTACACCAAGACATACTGCAACTGGGGACTTGGAATTAACTTGGCCATACATGAAGCCATGTCTCGCCAGTGCCATCATGTCCGACACCTACTACCAGCAGACTCACCCTACCGTGACTATGGGAGGCGTGATGAAGATGGAAACATTGTGGTTACCCTGGGCGACAGGAATAACATGCCTCCCCGTCGGAGGCACATAGAGGACATGGAAAGGGAGAATGGGGCTCTAGCTGAGAAAGTGATGATGGTAAAGGAGATTGCAGATTTTGCCAGCAATGGTATGGTGGTCCAAGGACAGGAGATTGACACCTTGCATGAAGCTGTGGTAGTTCTGGAAAATGCCTTGATAGGAAAAGATACAACCATAGCTCATCTTCATGGAACTGTGCAGGAAAACACCCAGAACATACAATAGTTGCAAGGGACCGTCCAGGAAAGGGATCAAACTATTGAAGCTATGGCAGCCCAGATTGCCGCTCTCCAAGCACAGCTGAATCCACCCTCTGATGATGACAATGGAGATGGTGTCAACAATGATGATGATGATGATGATGACAGTGGGAACGATGATGATGATGAGGACAAGGATGATGATGATGGAGACGATGATGGTGGAGGAGATGAAGCTGTTGCAGTTGCAGCAGAGAGTGAAGAAGAAGAGGAGGATCCAGAAGAGGTAGAGTTTGAGATTTCAAGTGATGACTCAGGAGAGGTGTACACTCCTCCGCCATGGTTGAACCGTGGACAGAAGCGCCAACGCATGAGTGCAAGGACCTACCGCAACCTCTTTAAGAAGTAGATAGAAGTCCACCAATTAGTCCTCGTTAGGAACAATCGTTAGGATTAGTCTCGATCGATGTAAAACTTAATTACCATTAGTTTAAGAGTGTTTAGTTGCTTATTTGTGTACTCCAATATCCCAGGATTATTTGTGCGAATTTTATAAAAGAGTTATGGCAAGTTTGGTTAATATTTGTGTTATTCCTGCTGCAGTTTTCTCGATACAGAAGATCTTGTACGATTTTCATATTTTTTGGTATCCGGAAAAACTGAAAAACTAGGTCAGTGCGAAACTCTACATCAGTATGTGCAAAAATCAGCTAAAATTCTCGCGAGTCTAAGTCGTAGAAAAATTCGTGAACACCTTTGGACTTACGGCAGATTCTTGTTTTGTTGCTTTGTTGATCAACTGTTTAGTTAACCCTTGCCAACTCTTCTAAAACTATTTCAGTAGATATATACTGCTAGTATAACCCCTGGGGTGTTGCTGGATCACTTGTTTGTTGATGTGTTGCTTTCTTGAGATTGTCTGCGATTGTTTGTTGTTGCTTGATCATAATGAATGGGTAGAATCCTGTTTTCGTAGTTGATTCTTTCTAAGCTTACCTGTGCTGAACCGTAGATGCCTCCCCGCCGTCAACCCACTAAGTTGGAGCAGCTCATGGCAGCTCAGGCACAGCTAACCCAGGTTATGACCCAGTTCATGGAAGCTCAGAACAACAACAACAACAACAACAGCAATGGGAACAACCAGCCTCAAGGAGATGCTCTCACCAGGTTTCTGAGGCTAAGGCCAGCTAAGTTCTCTATGCAACGGAACCAATGGTTGCTCTCGACTGGTTGTGTTCAGTCAACAAGGATCTGGTAACTGTTGGATGCACTGATGCTGAGAAGGTGAGGTTTGCCGCTCACCTACTGGAGGGACCAGCCGCTTCTTGGTGGGACACTTTTCAGATCACCCACCCGCTGGACATCGTGACTTGGGCAATGTTTGAGGAAGGTTTCAGGACCAACCACGTGTCTTCAGGAGTTCTGAGCCTGAAGAGGAAGGAGTTTCGCAACTTGCGCCAAACCAACCACACCGTGGCTGAGTACATTGAGTAGTTCAACAACCTGTCCCGTTATGCACCTGAGGATGTTGACACCGATGCAAAAAGGAGGGATATATTCCTGGATGGCCTTAGTGATGAGCTTTCAGTGCAGCTACTGGTGGTTTATTGCCCCACTTTCTAGGAGCTTATGGACAAGGCTAGGATCTTGGAAGGGAAGCACAAGCAGGTAGAAAACCGCAAGAGAAAGAGCAGCAATCACCACTATGGTTCTCACCACAAGTCTCGCACTTCTTATGATGGATACTCCAAGCATGGAGGGAGTGACCATGGGCACCATGGGAGCCATGACCGCCACCACCATGGAGGCGATGGACATCGCCATGACAACCACAAGAGCAGCCACCACAGCCACAAGGGAGGACACTCTCACCATTCTGGAGGACACGGTGGACATGACCGCAACCGTGATTGCAAGTTTGTGAAGAAGGATCTGAGTGAGGTGACATGCTTAAAGTGTGGTCAGAAGGGACATTATGCAGACAACTGTCCGGAGAAGAAGGTGCTGAAGCCAACCAACAACTAGAAGGCCACAGTGAACCACATGAATGTGGAGGAGATCCCAGATGAGCCTGATCTTGTGATTGGTAAGTTTCCAATCAACACTCACCCTGCACTTATACTTTTCGATACTGGTGCATCGCATTCATTCATATCAAGGGCGTTTGTGGATAAGTATAAATTACCTACTAAGTCTATGAAAGATTCTATTAGAGTAAGCTCACCTGGAGGAGATATGATAGCTAGCGCGGGATGCCACGACTTAACTATGAGGATTGGAGCACACAATTTCATTGCACATTTAGTAGTGTTGGAATCACAAGGGTTAGATGTTATTCTGGGTATGGATTGGATGTCTATGCATGGAGGACACATAGATTGTGCACAGCTAGCTATTGCACTCAAAACCCCGGATTGTAAGAGAATTAGGTTCAAGTCGGCTGTGCGACCGGGAAGGTGTAAGCTGAATTCTCTTAAGGGGGTTAGCATGGATACTGTGCCTGTGATTAAGGATTACCCTGATGTGTTTCCGGAAGAGCTGCCAGGGATGCCACCTGATAGGGAAGTGGAGTTTCTCATCGACCTGATGCCGGGAACAGGACCAATAGCCAATAGACCATATAAGATGGATGTGGATGAGCTGAAGAAATTGAAGAAACAGCTGAAAGAGCAGTTGGACAAGGGATTCATTCATCCTAGTTCATCATCATGGGGTGCACCTGTTCTGTTTGTGGATAAGAAATACAGCAGCAAGAGATTAGTGGTGGACTATCGCTCGCTGAATGAAGTGACCATCAAGAACAAATACCCCCTGCCGAACATAAATGATTTGTTTGATCAACTGGAAGGAGCAAAGGTGTTTAGCAAAATTGATCTGCGATTGGGCTATTTCCAATTGAAGATCCGGGAGGAGGACATACCAAAAACCGCTTTCACCACTAGGTATGGTTTATATGAGTATACAGTTATGTCTTTTGGACTAACGAATGCCCCGGCATATTTCATGACCATGATGAACAAGGTATTCATGGAGTACTTGGACAAGTTCGTGGTTGTGTTCATTGATGGCATACTGATATATTCCAAGGATGATGCTGAGCATGAGAAACATCTCGATCGCGGTGATTATGGAGAAGCCGAGGGAACACAAGTGTATGCCAAATTCAGCAAGTGGGAATTCGGCTTAACATCGTTGGATTTCTTGGACACGTGGTGTCGGAAAGGAGTCATTGATCCAAGCAAAGTGACTGCAGAATCGAGTGGGAAGCGCCCAAGAATGCGGGAGAGATTCAAGCTTTTGGGACTTGATATTACAGGAGGTTGTTCATCAAAAAACTTCCAAGAGATTGCTAAGATGATGAACTTCAAGAAGAAGAGGAAGTTTGAATGGATGATGCGAGCGTGAGAAGCTAGCAACCCCGAAGGCGTGACAGTAGTGCACTGCCTCGTGTTTACCAGATCTTCAGAAGGATTTCAAAGTGTACTATGATGCTTCTCGACAGGGACTTGGGAGTGTGCTGATGCAAGATGGGAGAGTGGTGTCATATGCCTCGCGACAACTTAAACACCATGAGCGGAATTACCCCACACACGACTTGGAGTTAGCATCAGTGGTTCATGCACTCAAGGTATGGAGGCACTACTTAATGGGAAAACACTGTGATGTGTACACCGACCACAAGATCCTGAAGTACATATTTACACAGAAGGAACTGAACATGAAGCAAAGGAGATGGTTGGAACTTATCAAGGATTATGATATGAATCTACAATACCACCCAGGAAAGGTAAATGTAGTAACAGATGCTCTGAGCCGGAAGGTTTATGCCAATGGATTGACAATTGGGGCATTGCCCGAGGATTTGTGCAAGCAATTCAAGGACCTTAGACTAGAGGTAGTGTCTGAAGGATATTTGGCAGCAGTGGAAGTCTAACCAACGCTACAGGACAGAATCAGGAAGGCTCAAGTAGGAGATAAGGAGATGGATGAGGTAAAGGAAAAGATGAAGGAGGATCGAGCAAAAGAATTCCGCGAGGATGAGCAAGGAACCTTGTGGTATGGAGATCGTTTGCGCATCCCCAACGATCCGGAGATAAGGAAATTGATTCTGCAGGAAGCTCATGACTCGCCGTATTCCATACATCCAGGCAATACGAAGATGTATATGGACCTAAAGGATAGATTCTGGTGGAACAACATGAAGGGAGACATCGCAGAGCATATTTCCTTATGTGATGTATGTAGCCGAGTGAAAGCAGAGCACCAGAAGCCAGCAGGGCTGCTGCAGCCATTGCCTGTGCCGAAATGGAAATGGGATAGAGTGGGAATGGATTTTATCATAGGATTGCCCAGGACCAGATCAGGATATGACTCCATTTGGGTAGTGGTCGACCATTTGACCAAGGTAGCCCAATTTATACTAGTGAAGACGACCTACACGAGTGCAAAGTTGTACAAGATCTACATGGACAAAATTGTGTGCCTAAATGGAGTTCCTAAGAGTATTGTATTTGATAGAGGCACCCAATTTACCTCACACTTCTGGCGCCAGCTGCACGAGTCACTTGGGACTAGGTTGGAGTTTAGCACAGCGTTCCACCCCCACACTGATGGACAGACCGAGAGGGTGAATCAGATTTTGGAGGATATGCTGAGAGCTTGCGCTTTGGCTCATGGTTCTAGTTGGGATGAGAATTTGCCGTATGCTGAGTTTTCCTACAACAACAGCTATCAAACCAGCATCAAGACGTCACCGTTTGATGTGCTGTATGGGAAGCGGTGTCGGACACCATTGCTATGGGATGGAGTAGGAGAACGTCAGTTGTTTGGACCTGATTTGATCAAGGACGCCGAGGAGAAGGTCGCCTTGATTAGGGAAAGACTGAGGGTAGCACAATCAAGGCAGAAGAGCTACGCTGACGCCAAGCGCAAGGAAGTGGTGTACGAGATAGGTGATAGAGCATACCTCAGAGTGTCACCACTTCGTGGAATCAAGAGATTTGGAATCAAGGGTAAGCTGGCACCTCAGTTTATTGGACCGTATCGGGTATTAGCACGCAAAGGAGAAGTTGCTTATCAGTTGGAGTTGCCAGAGGCTCTGTCCTCTGTTCACAATGTGTTCCACGTGTCCCAGCTGAAGAAGTGCCATCCGGAGATGGTGGATACACCATTGAGAGACACTGTGCCACTAAAGGAGGTTCAGCTTGAGAACGACTTGACCTATGAGGAGAAGCCGGTCAAGATTCTGGAGACAGTGGAGAGGATTACCCGTACCAAGACGATCAGGTTTTGCAAGGTGCAATGGAGCCACCACACCGAAGAGGAAGCCACTTGGGAGCGTGAGGATGACATCCAAGAGGACTACCCACACCTATTTGCTAGCCGCGCCGAATCTCGGGGACGAGATTCATCTTAAGGGGGTTAGTCTTGTCATATCCCAAATTTTAGATTTCGTTCTGCATATCATTCATGTCATTGCATCATGGAAACGATATTTGCAAACCCTATTTTGAATTGCTATAATGCGCCTACAAGAGGATATACTAGGTTTGTATTTCCACCCACTTTGGAAGCTAGTGGTGTTGATACAAAGGATCCTATGATGATCCTCTGGTTTTTACAAAAATTTAGAGATAAATTTCACTCGATTCGGAGTTCGTATGAAGTTACGGTGGAAAAACTAAAACAGAAATTAGAAAAAGAAAAGAACAAAAAAAGGGGAAAGCAGCGGCCACTTCTTGGGCCAACCCGGCCACCAGCCAGCCAGCGCCACGATCACCGCCCAGCGTGGCAGAACTACTGCGCCGCCTCGCGCCACCACCACAGGTGGGGCCACCTATCGGCGCCGACATCGCCACGCCGCCGCGTCGAACGGACTCAACCGCCCGCCGTTTGCCTCGGGCACCGCGTGGACCCCTCTTAGCCAGCTACCGCCTCTCCCGACCCAGATACCACTCCCGCATCGCGCCGCTATCGCCCCCATCGCGAGCCTCCGCCGCCGCCTCGCCAATCTCGCCGCCGTGCGCCGCCCGCCGCCTCTCTCTCCCCACTCGCCTGCGCGTCTCCCGAGCGCCCGCGACCTCTCGCTACCGCCTCTTCTCCCTCGCGACTGCCGCCGCCGCCCATGGACCCGCCCGCCGCCATGACGACCCGCCGCCCGCGTCGCCGCCCGTGACCGCTGCCGCCGCCGAGAGGAGCACCGTCCCAACCTCCCCGACCTCGTACGCCGCCCCACCGCCGCCGGAGACCACCGCTGCCGCCGCCGCCCTCCGGTGAGTCCTCGCCGCCACCCCTCCCTGTCCGCACGATCTGCCACGAACGGCCCATATCGGCCGTTGAACAGTCAACGCAGGCAGCTGACTGGTCAACTGCCAGTCAGCGTGCCACATCAGCCGCCACGTGGGCGGTCGTGATCAAAGTTGGTGGTATTTTTCTTAATTGAATTAAATGGCAGAAACTTGTATAAACTTGTAAAATCCATATCTTGAGTTCTACTAGGCTAAAAATTTCAACTAAAATATGTGTAGATTCAGTAAGTCGTGTAGAATCTTGCTGAACCATTTTTTTACACTTTTGCAGCAGGATTTTGTCCAGAATAATTAAATGAGTTAATTGCCTTTTTGGAGTAATTAATTCGTATAAAAAGTTATGTAACTCCAAAAATTGCAAATAATATGTCCCTGGATTCAGTGGAACAAGGGGAATCTCAAAGTGAATTAAAAAGATAGGATTACAGTAAAAACTTTTGCAGAAACTATTTAGTGGCCTTCTGCAGTATTTTAATTACTCGGGGAGTTTTATAATTCCTTTTTAAGAAATTCCAGTTGGTTCTGTTCCTAATCAGTAATGCCTACATAGTAGAATTTTCTCAAGATTTTACAAATAGTATGTTAGCATTAGTGAATTATTTGGGTTCTAACTCTAGTTTTGAGCATTATAAATTGCATAATGGTTTTCCTTGCGCTAAAATTACTTTCCATGCATGCATTTAGTAACTTTCCTGAATAAGATTATTTGGTGCTGCTGTAGCATCAATCCACTTGTCATGCATACATCTTGCATCATCTTTGCTTGCATATGCTTGTGGATGGTTTGTTTATGAATGCAATTGTATCGTGTAGATTGTGACGAGTGCAACGCTTGCTCGTGTGTGGATTGTTCTTCCGACCGATACAACCAAGGAAAGTAGATGCTACCTTGTTCATGATATTGTCCTACTATTTTCAATGCATTGTCGTGTATTTTGTAGTTGCATGTGTAGGATGGTACTATCGCTATGCTATGTCCTATTATGTGGTAGGGCTTTCCTTGTAGATGAACCACCGTTGGTAGATGTGCTTAGACATGCTTTGATGAACAAGGGCTGGGTTACATCACTGAAAGTTGTTTCTAAATGTGTTGGTTTGCGAAAACTAAAACAAATTAATCAATGAATCTCCTGGGTGCGATGGGATTGATAATTTTTTGTGGTATCATTGCGGAAAGGCACCCAGGTATCAAGAGAAAATGATTGGTTTCTTTATTTTGTAGCTTACATGTACAACCATGTGCCAATAATGAAATGGGCGGTTGGTTGGACTTAGTAGGTTGTGGTAACTCGAACCCGCGTATCCAGAGATGTAGAATTTTGGTAGGTTGGACCGGTACACGTCGGGATTGGGGAGCTACTTCCTGAACGGTCTCTTCTTGGACTTCTCCCTATCATCACCCAAAATAAGAGTGATGGTACGAGCTGGGCTGGCCAAGTCACATGGGTAAAGTGTACTAACCCCTGCAGGGTGTATAATCTAATCGATTAGCCGTGTCCCCGGTTATGGACGTCTGAGTTGCTTGATATTGATTCCATGACATGTTTCTCGCTCATTCTAATTTCATAATTGCTTTAATGTTGTTGGGTTAACTAAATTGGGGTCTTTTCAAAGAAAATCAAAAATTGTTTATGAAAGTAGGACAAAGGTATTCGCAAAAGCAAGCTAGCCACAGCTCCACTTGCCAAATATGCATGTAGATGTTAGCACTATTGTCTCCTTTACTAGCTCTACTTGCCATACATTCCATGTATTGACCCTTCGGGGCTGCTACGTTTCATGTTGCAGTATATTCCGATTCTGAGTAATCGATATAGGCCACAGTACTTCACTCGGCACTTGTTCACTTGTGGGCAATTTGAAGAATGGAGGATTTGCTTTATTTATGTTGCTACCTGAATAATTTGAGCTAGCCTTGAGCTAAGCTTTTATTGTAATAATGGAACTCTGGATCTTCGTTATTTATGATACACGGATATTTTGCTATGTTATTCATCTTATTCTATTGTGGGCCAATGAACCGATCCAGGGATTGGCATGTCACATAGAAGCCACGGTCTTTTCAGAACCGTGGTGTTACATATCCTCAACATGATCTCCCCATGGAGATCATCCTATTCTCTAATGTGTTCCTTCTGAATCTAATTCCACTTGAATGATCATCCTCTAATTCATTTAGTAGTTGCTTATTATTCCCTTTATATACTTCCTTTATCCTTCATTACTAAGATTACTCCATTAGATGTATCTACCAAAACCTACTTTCCTCAAGTGACTAATATCCTGTAAGAAGAATACCACTACTTCAATAACTCCATGCTACTCTAGCTTCAGCTTAGCCATACTATCTTATGTCTACTTAGCTCCAGTATCTTATATTCAAACTTCACATCATATTATGGTGTTTTGTCATGACTAACCTAGGATAACATATTCACACTAGAGTGTAGTTATGTTCTAACCACCAATGTCACTTATACATGATATAATCATTCCCTCTTAATGTCTTAAGCATGATCATTATAGTCCTTGTATAATTTATGGCTTAGATTTCCAGTTGGCTATTTAAGGCGTTATCAATACAATATTATAGTTGTATATAATTATCTTATGAGTATCCCTAGTGGATTAAGAAATATTATTCATTGCCTATTACTACTTGATCTAATAGGATTTCTCCTTGGTAACTATCTTCAGAATTCATCCTTGTAATCTTATTTGTTACCATATAAATATATAATCAAGATAACTCTTCTATCCATTCAGGAGTGAGTTAACTCCACCAATTATCATATTGATTTCATTCTCTTCAAACTCTCCCATCCTATAGATGATATCTAAGACTAGCATTACCACTTACCTCTTCTTACTTCTTTCTTTAAAGAATTTAAGTGGATGCTATGATAAGGACAGGGGTTATAGATCAGGGATTGATAAATCAACAATTGATCCTTCAACTGTGATTAACATCAGATACAATATTGTGGTTCAATAGAAATGATAAAGATTGTTATGGAAAGAGAGATATATAGTGAATGATCTTATCTTGGTTTCTTTCCTACTAAACCTCTCTTAAGAGTTAAGGTTAGACATCACCATGATACTCATGGTATAAATAGATAAGATTAAGATAGTTCAAGATATAATTATTAAATTCTTGTTACTTGAGTTATATTCATAACTTGAAATTTATAGGTTGTTATGATGAATACTAAGATAAGATCTCTTAAAGATCTGATACTAATCATTAAACAATGTATTGTGGTTTAATTTTGTTATATTTATCTACCCTTAGATCAAATCATGTTTACCCCAAATAAAGTTTTAGCAAAGGTTATATTGAAACTTATCGCAGTCAACTTGATGATCTACTTCAATTACATCAAGTTAAGAGAAGCTTCAATTACTTTGTCAACTTTTTTTTAAAAGCGCAAAAATTATTCGGATTTTCTATGCATGAATGCAATGCACACCTCTGTGTTCAGCTTATTTCTAAGCTCAAATACTAGGATGTTACAGACTCTCCCCCTTAAAATAAACTTCGTCCTCGAAGTTCGTAAACTCTCACGTTTCGGAGTAACAAATTGACTTGTGTTGGTTACGACACGTCTCAGCTCTATGGTAACCTCAAATGGAAATAATTATAGTATTTCGTATCCAGATCCTTTTCTTAAATTCTCATCCTACTTCAACAATCTTCAACTTGTTGTTTCCAAGTCTCCAAAGTTCCTTTTTCTTTAGTCCTCTAAGAATATGTCCTTATTACAAAATTCTTTGATGAGTGTATTTTACCTCGTTCATTACCTTGATTAAATATCCTAATCCTATCCCTTTATTTAATCATTGAACTTCTTTGTTTTACACTGTAAGGTCTAGGAAGTCTCACTAAAAACAGGGTTTTAAAGTTTTTATTATTCAATAATTAAGACCAACAGGCTAATCTTTTTATTTATCCTAATATGGGTTGTGCTTGTAGTCCTTCCAAAAATTGGTGTTGAACACCCTTGGTTCATAACTTTTGAAATTTCTTGTTTTATTATACATGACTTAATTAGATGTGTTGTATCACCTCTTATGGTCCACTTAAGAGTTGTTTTCTTCGGAACTAGTTCATTAAAACTAACCTAATCTATCACACGCAAGTTCTTACCCGATCAAGATTTTAAATAACCTTTTGTTATTAACTTAAATACTTTTTCAAATACCATTACTTAGAGATTTAGATAACAATTCTTTCATTTACTGTTTACTCTCCCCCTTAGGGTGTATTAAGGTCTCCTTACTACATGTATAATTAACCATTAACTTTATAACTCGTGTATTGGTCTCTGTTCAATTTATACTCTACTTATCTATGATTTCACGAAAGGTTTTACAGTATACCCACACAATTGTGGATCTCTGAAGTGAATCTTCCAGCATTACTTGACTTACTTCCTGTTTGGACATTCCATCCTTGGCAGGGTTGATTTCACGAGACATTTCCAAATACAGTCGCCTTAATTTGTATACTACTTTATGTCCTTTCTAAATTAGGCCAAGTTTTATGCTCTTTATGCAACCATTAAGATGATCTGGTTAACTATGTCAACCAAGCACCAGCTACAGACAAGATACCGGTTGTGGATCAAATACCGAATATGGTTCAAATACCAGATGCGGATCATCCTATGGTGTAGGTACTACCTTACGGTTTACGATCTAATACTGGTATTCTCTCTGAATTATCAGAGCATGAATACCACTTTGCTCCAAAACTTCTTATTTGTAGTTATTCATGATACTTCCATGAATATGGTATAACTACTTTATTAACTTCTTAACAACATCACCTATTTTGGGTGAACTTAATTTCACCACTTCTTGTTGCTTCATCCTTCATGCAAATCTCCTTCTTGGTCTTTGGAACTCGTCACTCCCTTACACAAATTCCCATTCCTATATTGGTCTATAACATCAAGTAATAACTGGGTGTTACATCATGCATTTTCACACCAAGTCAAACTTAATGTACAGATCTAGCCAATCAAGAAGATGCAAGAAAATCCAAAAGTTGTTAAACAACAAAACATATACCATGTATTATACATAGGTTCTAGATAATTTACAGATGAACTGAACGTTCCTGCTGTTCGCCTCCCATTACATAACTATCTTACAAGAACTTTTTGTTCCTGTGAGTATATCCTCACTTATTTCAGCAAGTCTCTCAAACTATAATACGCATTACCCTCTATGTACATTATTCAAGCACTCATCCCTTCGGACTTCCTTCCATTCTTACTTTCATCTTCTTCTAGTGCTTCCTGGAGTTCCGTCCATGATGACGTGAAGTCCTACGACTGCCTTCTGGAGCGTAAAAGCATCCAGGAGGTGCGTATTCTTGATTAGAAGTACCTAGACTGAGATTAGTCATTGAAAAATGACTAGAGTTGGAGTAATCTTCTGTAGGATATACCTGTATTTCCAGCAACGCTTCCTCAAAGTAAGATGGTTCCTTCGCCTTTTCTTGGCTCCATTAGTACATATTGGTATAGTAACTACCGAAATATTCCTCTAAGTCGATTGGATTGGTATTACCCCCATATGGTCAATAAGGATCTCTAAGGTTATAGTTAGTTTCTTCTTCGATACCTGTATCACAAGGTATAGGATTTCCTATAGTTCCATCCTTAGATTCTACTCCCCATTCATAATGGTTCTGCTATGGGTTATTTGGAATAGCTCCCTCCCAAACTTTCTGTTCGGAGGTATACTGTGTCCATGGATCTTCAGGTGACTGGGATTTATTTTGGTAGTAGACATAAGTTTCTGACTGTGGATCATTGAATTCAGTTTCTTCATACACTTCACCTTAAAAGATGTGTTTTGGATGCCTAACTTCTTTATCTAACTTCTTTCTACGTGTCATTGCTTTGACATGATCAGTAAAATCCTCAATGACAGTATCCAGCTCCTGAACTAGGACTTGGTGAGTGTTATGGTAAGTGTTTAGTAAAGACCGATAACGATCCATATACTCTACGGCTAAAGTTGGTTTAGTTTGGACCAGAGTAGAGTGATCTAGCTCATGCTCCGTACTTGAGGTTTCATAGGGTATAATGGTGTGAGTACTACCTTCCAGGGCTTGGGATTTCTATTCTCGAATCATGGCTATGGCTATTGTTACTACAATCTGATATGCAGATGCCATGCACCTTGCCTCTCCTGATGGCATTTCTCCATTAAGTCCTAACTTCTTGGGTAGCATGATCATGACACAGTATTTAGCTAATATTTTCCCATCATAATAACTATAAATCTTGACCAAAAGTCTTGATTCACAATCCAAACTCCATAGAAGTTGTTGAGAGTGTTTGCCTAATCCCCTCTGTAATCATTTAACGTCTTGTTCATCGCTTGAACATTCCGGGGTGGATACCGAGGTGCCATGTAAAACTGTAGATAAGAAATTATCATCAGTCACATAGAGTTAAAACTCTTGGTAATGATTGGAATTGGAATTCTACTAAAGAATTATCGCACTAGTAACATGACAGGACTATTCTCAATTGAATATCCATCATATCACTACAGAATGCTTTATTATTGCAAGTATGTTTCCTACAGGTTCTACCCATTTTCTAGGTTTCCAACCTAAGGTTAAAGCATATGCTCTGATACCAGCTGTGGTGGCCCAGCATACCACTGCATGATGTAGTATACTATAGTTGTTGACATAACACCAATGAAACACTGTTCACTAGTATTACATCCCTCAGAGTGGTACAATAGAAACACAGCAGGTCCAAGACATGACTAAAGGTTACAACTCGACTCTTTACATAAGATCCAGAGAACACTCTAGGTTAAAGAGAGAGGAAGAAACTTCTTACCAAGAAGAACCAGAAATAATCATCTCATAACTATTATGCTAATTACATTAACATCTAACTATTTGGCTTGTATTGCTGCTATTGCAATATTCTACGGAAATAGGTTCTATGGCTAGACATTATAGTTCTATCTAATTTGCAACTTCGTCTTCACTTTTGTTGATGTATATGTTGACTTCCTTTACTTCATTGAAGAGCTTGGGCTTTTGATGATGATTCCTGGAGCATAACTTAATGTAGACATCGTCTTAATGGCTTCAGAATCTAGCAAGGGTTAAGAGGATATGTTGAGTACGAGCATACTCAACAAGTTCACTAGAAAAGGAGTGTTTGATGCACTATATCTGTGGCCACAGACCATAGGTTGTAGAAAATGCAAGTTTTCGTAAACATTTCTTCAAAGATCGCTTTTATTCTGAAAAGCTATGTCCGTCGGCCTTCACGGGTTTACCAGAACTTTCATGGAGTTCCTTTCCCGCCGCGTTCGCAGCTCCTTCCCAAAACAGGGAGTAACAAGTTACAGTTCTTACACTCTGCAGAGGTGCGTTACTTTTGCCATGAGAGATCAAATCCTTGTTGCACAACCGGGCATCTTACCCATCCACAATTCCATGTTGTGGGGCCCAGTAGATGATCCAAGCCAATCACTGCCCTTTCCGTGACCCCATATGTCTGCACGATCTTTCGGGGTTGGCTCACCTCCATTAAGCCCCCTTTTGGGCAGGCTAAAACCCTGATGAGTTCCTGAAGACTCTATGAGCTGGTGGTGCCCCTAGCAAGTACCTTATAGGTCCGGATAAACCTCCGGCATCCACTCATAGATAATCTAGACACCAAAAAACGTGGGGCCTAAGAGTGCCCACCCATATGTTGGATCCGCACAAGGAATCACAACGTCACGTTAAGGTCGTCTTGCCTCCATACGAAAGGAAAAGGATACAACTGGCTTCTCTGCCCCATTTCAAATCTCATGGTTAACGCGTAATATACGGCGCAAGAATCACTGGCCACATTGGTTGTTAAGTCCTAGATAATATGTTCCTTTACCACCGGAACTTTCATAGCAGGTTATTACCTCATGGTAAATAACCTATAATTATCTTATTATGAAAATAGTATTTTCTGACCCTTTTGAAATGCAGTTGATGACAACACTGGATTTGCAAAATACTTTACTGAAAATAATCAAAGGACATGGGCAAGTGTGAACTTGCCTTTTGTGATTGCAAGATTATGCACTCATGGTCTTCAAGACAATATAAGATCCAATATCTGAAATCGGCATCATTGATCCGGTAAGGACTAATGTTTAAAGAAGCAAGATGCTATTATGCATAAGTAATGTAATGGAATTTGGTAAACTCGTATCCCCGTAATAAGCATTGATCTAGGGTTTGGAAACTAGAAATGGTTCCTTTAGAATGTGTTGTAATTTTAGATAAGCTTCACACTTGTGCTTCTCATTAAGGCTTGTGAGTGTGTGTGAAACAACATGTAACTACAATATCATACAATAATAAGATACACGAATGTGGAATGCTACTCAAAGACTACTTATATAAGAATTGCCTTATCTTCAAATCTTAATTTACAAGTATTGTCATTTATAAGTAACTTAAGTGTTAAAAATCCTAAGTATACAAGTAAAGCACAATGTAATGTGATTATTATTAATTGTCATTTGTTGTTTGAAGTGGCAAAAAGAATAACATTTGAATAAAAGATTTCTTTTCTAAGGTCTAAAAAATCTTTGTGGTTAATCAAAGGTGTTCGATGTTATTTGTGCTTGCTTGAATAGTTTGGACTTTAGATGCTTTATAACTTAATTATAACAGACCAAAGTTAACTATAAAACACATAACAAGGTTTTAGCATTATATTTAAAGGCTTGTAGACTTAAAATTAAATTTAAGAACATAGTTAGGCTTCAGATGTAATGCTTATGATATTTGTACTTTGTTCTCCACATAATGTCTCTTTAAATCTAATTAAGAGTGGTAGTACTTCTATTTGGGTAGTGATTTATTACCATTATACTAGAGTGGAATCATTTATCTCTTTATAAAGATGTGGTCATGGTTTGGGATAAGTAAACAATATTAGTGACTACTTGTGAAGTCACTATCGTGTTTTGGTATGTTTATAATCTTTTGGTTGAAGTAAAGGAATAAATTTTATTTAGCCACAATTAATCTTTGAAGATTTTATATTAGATAAAGATGTTATTTAAAGATATTCTGCACTTATGGTAGAATAATATTCCATAACATTATATTTAAATTGTGTTGAACCATTTTGACTTCATGATATAAATATTTAAGACTAATATTATTTATTAGACCTCAATTGGCTAATTTTAGAAATATTAGCAAAGTTGATTTACCCTTCTATGAATTGTTAAGTAAGGAAATTAGATTTAAATTCAAGTTATTAGGGTATTAAGTTTTTATTTACTTCAAAAGTGGAATGTTATATTTTTAATATGTAAATATTATTTTTGTGATCATTTTGGTATATTACATTTTATTTTTGTGATTTATAAATAATAAGATATGATTTTTATAAGATTTAATACTTGATAAACACTTAATAAATAAGAAATATTTAATTAAGTGAAGTAATAATACATGATTATAACATTAAATTTTAGTTCTTGTTTTTCTAAGAATTTTGTTATATTATTTATCATTTACCATTATTAAAATATGAATTATCAAAGTTATATTACTTATAGAATCTTTATTAAATAATATTTATTTAAATAATTAACATAATGATGTTGGATGATATAATTAAATTAAAGATTTTATTTTTCCAAACATCATATATTACACATATTTTTCTGAATTATAAAATAAAAGTTATTAAATTTTCAATGTTTAATCACTTTATTTATTTTCTAGAAATATTTTTATTTAGACTAGTAATGTTTCACTTATTTCCTAAACAGGAAATGACTTTTCACACCACATCCATACATACCCTACTCACAGACAGGTGGGGTACTGGCCACGTCAACATGCCATGCAAGAAGTGGACCGGTCAAACGGTGCACTAGGTCAAGGTTGTCGTCGGCATGACGTCAGCACGGCCACCACCGTCAGTTGGTGGTCGCCGGTGACGATCTACAGTGCCCCAGCAAGCGAAACTAACCTAGTTCTAATCAGCGCAACGTGTTGAACCCTAGAGTGGCGGCACCGCTCGGAAATGGTCATCGGAGCCTCGGTTCCGATGAGCTCCGACGGTGGCCGATGGTGTCATAAGGTGCGAGGGTGATTTACATTGAGATGATACGATTTAGGAGTACTGGAGGGTTCAGGAACTTAGCCTCATGACGATAGAGAGGTTGACGAGGACCGGCGCAGTCGGAGACGAGCACACGGTCGACTTTTCTGACGAACCCCGACGGAAGGGAACGATAAAATTCGCACCCACTCGAGCTCCCCTTGATGTACTGATTCTACTAGGATGAAGAGGGGAACATGGTGGTTCTCCTCGACCACTCCATAGGCTCTGGGATGGACTCTCTCGACGGTGATGTGTGGCTCCGGCGAGCTAGGGTTTTGGCTAGAGGAGGAATCCTGGAGGAAGGGAGGAAATGGGGATGAAGACGAGAGAAGTGAGATCTGTGGCGTTCTTATCCTTCCCTGGTGTTGGCAGCGCAAATCTTGGCGCAGATGCAGTGGCGGATGGCATCGCCGGCGTCCAGCGAGATGCTTCCAGCTGGAGGAGGAAGACGACGATGTTGCTTTTGCGGAAAACCCCCTAGCGATTCTTTCAACTCAACCCGCAGTCCCTCCTCGGTCCCACCAGTCAGCCAGAGAGAAAGGTAAAGGGCTGACCTCACTGGGCTTTTAAGGGCTGCACGTGAGTAGCAGATAAGGAGAGAGAGGAACTAGGCCTCGGCTAGAAACTGTTCTCTTTTTCTTATTCTTTATTCTTTTCTATTTCTATTTTGTTTCTAATTTTATATTTACACATTTGTTTGCAATTTTCTTTATATAAACTAGTTGCTAAACATTTGTAGAATACCAAAGTGTACTTAGGATCATTTTGTGCATTTTTATTATATAGTGTTATACTTCTTTATTTCCTTTATATATATCCCTTTAATATTTTGTAAGGGCCTTGGTTATGAATTTCATTTATATAATAAACCATAAACTTATTAAAGAATATTCTACTACTTATTTGTGAGATGTAGGTGGGAAAAATAATTAATAACCTTAAGGTTTAAGATTTTGTTTCTTATTTAGAAACTTTCTTTAAGCTATGCTTTTATCTATTTATGGATAGATGTGGTTTTATGATATCTATACAACTATTGAAAATGCCTCACAATAATAGCTATTGTATATATAGTTAATGCCTTAATATGGTGGTGAATAATGTTTAAGTAATATTGGTTATTACATTATATATACATTGATAATTATGATTGAAATTAAAGTTAGGGTTTAAGAATTATAACTGTTTACCATCTGTTTTAGGAGACCTAAATTTATTCATGATCTTATAGATAGGACATTTTAATGTTTAAGAAATATTGACTCTATGCTTATGATTGAAAATGATATTATTATTTAAGGTAAAGTAATAGAGTTGTTCTTTTTAGAATGGCTTAAAAATAAGGGTTGATAATTATAGTTCCTAGGCACTTATTGTTTTCATGTTTTGAAATAACAGGATATGCTTAAGTGATTTGCTATAGGAAAATATTCCTATAAGGCATTGTGGAAATAATATGATATATCAATCATATGAAATGGATATTATGTTTGGTTAAAGATTTAAAGCTGACTATTTACCAGGAATTCCTATCTTCGATATTTCATAAGTTTGGACTCCTAATTAAGGAATTCCTTTCCTAGATATATTACTTATTCATATTCATCATCATGGGTTGATATGATGATCTTTACTTCACAAGAACATTATTACCAACACTTCCACCTTCTATATCCATTTGTAACCCAATGAGCTTGACACTATGCTCAACATCATCTCCCCATGGACATCATCATATTCTCTAAAGTGTTTCTTATGAATTTCATTCCACTTGAATGATCATCCTCTAATTCATTTAGTAGTTGCTTCTAATTCCCTTTATATACTTCCTTTATCCTTCATTACTAACATTACTCCATTAGATGTATCTACCAAAACCTACTTTCCTCAAGTGTCTAATATCCTGTAAGAAGAATACCACTACTTCAATAACTCCATGCTACTCTAGCTTCAGCTTAGCCATACTATCTTATGTCTACTTAGCTCCAGTATCTTATATTCAAACTTCACATCATATTATGGTGACTTGTCATGACTAACCTAGGATAACATATTCACACTAGAGTGTAGTTATGTTCTAACCACCAATGTCACTTATACATGATATAATCATTCCCTCTTAATGTCTTAAGCATGATCATTATAGTCCTTGTATAATTTATGTCTTAGATTTCCAGATGGCTATTTAAGGCGTTATCAATACAATATTACAGTTGTATATAATTATCTTATGAGTATCCCTAGTGTATTAAGAAATATTATTCATTGTCTATACCTACTTGATCTAATAGGATTTCTCCTTGGTAACTATCTTCAGAATTCATCCTTGTGATCTTCTTTGTTACCATATAAATATATAATCAAGATAACTCTTCTATCCATTCAGGAGTGAGTTAACTTCACCAATTATCATATTGATTTCATTCTCTTCAAACTCTCCCATCCTATAGATGATATCTAAGACTAGCATTACCACTTACCTCTTCTTACTTCTTTCTTTAAAGAGTTTAAGTGGATGCTATGATAAGGACAGGGGTTAAAAGATCAAGGATTGATAAATCAACATTTGATCCTTCAACTGTGATTACCATCAGATACAAGATTGGGGTTCAATAGAAATGATAAATATTGTTATGGAAATAGATATATATGTTGAATGATCTTATCTTGTTTTCTTTCCTACTCAACCTCTCTTAAGAGTTAAGGTTAGACATTACCATGATACTCATGGTATTAATAGATAAGATTAACATGGGTCAAGATATAATTATTAAATTCTTGTTACTTGGGTTATATTCATAACTTGATATTTATAGGTTGTTATGATGAATACTAAGATATGATCTCTTAAAGATCTGATACTAATCATTAAACAATGTATTGTGGTTTAATTTTGTTATATTTTATCTACCCTTAGATCAAATCATGTTTACCCCAAAAAAAGTTTTAGCAAAGGTTATATTGAAACTTATCGCAGTCAACTTGATGATCTACTTCAACTCCATAAAGTTAAGAGAAGCTTCAATTACTTTGTCAAGTTTTGTTTAAAAGCACGAAAATTATTCAGATTTTCTATGCATGAATGTAGTGCACACCTCTGTGTTCAGCTTATTTCTAAGCTCAAATGCTGGGATGTTACATTGGAGGCCCAACAACTGTCTACAAGAATAGAAGTGCGTAGACATCAAGCTATTTTCTAGCGTTGTTGCCGGGGAGATAAGGTAAAAGGTACTCACATCCTACGGTGTGAATGCTCGAAGTTATTTTCAATAGATTCTGCAATTTTGACTTTTTGTTTCTTGTTTTCACTAGTTAGGCTTAATGGAGAACAACAAAATTAGAGACCTTTATAGTATCTATCTTGAGTTAGGACATGAAGTGTTTGAAGAGAAAATTAAAAAACCTATGGAACTTTATTTGCATGCTAATAGCAATCTTATTAGTATGAATCCTTTGAACACCATTATAGCTAATGCTATGGAAACGTCTAAGCTTGGGGAAGCTAGTTTTTATGAAAATGATCTTTTTAGTTTCCCAGCTTTGGAAGATAGCTATTCTATTGCTTATGATGATACCAAACCTCCAATATATGATGATTACAATGATGATTATAATATTTTCAGTCCACCTACTATTGAGGAGAAAATTAATTGTGATTATAATATGCCTCCTATATTTGATGATTATGGTGATGAGAATAATAATGATAGCTATTTTGTTTAATTTGATCCCACTACAATTAATAAGAATGACTATGCTTATGTGGAGAGTAATAATTATTTTATGCATGTGGCTCATGATAAGAATGTTTTATGTGATAGTTATTGTTAATTTTATTCATAATGCTACTGAAAGTTATTATGAGAGAGGGAAACATGGTCTTATGCATCTAAAAAATATTAAGTTTCCCCTCTTTATGTTGAAAATTTTGAAGTTGCACTTGAGTTGCTTTCTAATGCTTGTTGCTCTATGCTTTCATGACTTGTTTCTTTACAAGATTCCTATGCATAGGAAGTGGGATAGACTTAAATTTGTTTTGAATTTTCTTCTTGATGCTCTCTTTTACTTCAATTCATATTTCTTATGTGAGCATCTTCTCAAAATATCATGCCTAACTTAAAGGCGTTAAAGAAAAGTACTTCTTGGGAGATAACCCAATAGTTTTATTGAGTCTTGGAAGTTATTACTTCTGTACTAACCTCTCCTTATACTTTTTGTTTGATTTTTGTGCCAAGAATAACCTCTAATGATAGGGAAGTAAGATTTGGGAAGTTGCTGTCCCGAAACAGATTTTTGTGTTTCACTGTAAAAATCGTGAAAAATCTCTATAAGTCGGATTGAGCTGTATTTTCTGAGTAAATCCTCCAGGTTGTTAGCTAACTTTAGTTAGTTCAACACTTTTTTATTTTAGAAACAAAAGGTCTTCCAAAAAAAGGTTTTACCTGTTGTTCTGTTTTGACAGATTTCTGCCATTATATGCATTTGCCTGTTTATCGATATCTTTTTTAGTTCTCTTTGGTAAATTGAGATTTTTGAGGGAATTGCTATAGTAGGTTAAGTCAGACTCGGGCTATGAAATCGCTCAGCTGCCCTTAGTTAATGATCATTAATTAAGTAGTAGTGAGGCTACAACATCCTGCTGGTTGCGCAAACTCACCTTTTCATCTATGCTGCCTATTTTTACCTTCTCATCCTTAACCTCTGTGATCATTTCCTCCTATACATCCTTCTGATTGCCTAACTGAAACATCACAACTATAGTATAAGAATTCACCTTCTCTGGTCGTGTCTTTAATGAAAGTTTTTTTTGTTTTGAAACTAAACCCCAAACGTTTATTATTTTTTGAATGCACGAATGTTGCTAATGAAGATTGTGTGAAGTTTTGTATGAAGGAAATTTCCAAGTGTAGGGGAAGAATGATGTAATAAGATGAAGAATGGACAAAATATCAATCTTGGGGATGCCACTGTGACACCCCGGTTCTGATAAGACCGTGGCCTCTATGTGACATGCCAATCCCTGGATCGGTTCATTGGCCCACAATAGAGTAAGATAGATAATCATAGCAAATAACCGTGTATCATGATCTACAAGATCCAGAGTACCATTATTACAATGTAAAAGCTTAGCATAGAGCTAGCTCAAATTGTTCAGGTAGCAACAAAAGCGAGTAAATCCTCCAATCTTCAAATTGCCCACAAGTGAACAAGTGCCGAGTGGAGTACCGTGGCCTATAACGATCAATCAGAATCGGAATAACTCAGATAAACGCAACAGCCCGAAGGGTCAATACATGGAATGTATGGCAAGTAGAGCTAGTAAAGGAGACATTAGTACTAACATCTACATGCATATCCGCAAGTGGAGCTGTGTCCGCTTGCATTTGCAAATAACTTTGTCCTACTTTCATAAACAGTTTTGAATTTTCTTTGAAAAGATCCCAATTAAGTTAACCCAACAATATTAAAACAATTATGAAATTAGAATGAGCGAGAAACATGTCATGGAATCAATATCAAGCAACTCAGTTGTCCATAACCGGGGACACGGCTAATCGATTAGATTATGCACTGCAGAGGTTAGTACACTTTACCCATGTGACTTGGCCAGCCCAGCTCGTACCATCACTCTCATTTTGAGTGGTGATAGGGAGAAGTCCAAGAAGAGACTGTTAGGAAGTAGCTCCTCAATCCCGACGCACCGTCCAACCTACCAAAATTCTACATCTCTGGATACGCTGGTTCGAGTTACAACCTACTAAGTCCAACCAACCGCCCATTTCATTATTGGCACATGGTTGTACACGTAAGCTACACAATAAATAAGCCAATCATTCTCTCTTGATACCGGGTGCCTTTCCAATGAAACCACCAAAATTATCAATACCATCACACCTGTGGGATTCATTGATTAAGTTGTTTTAGTTTTCACAAACCAATACTTTGAGAAAACAAGTATCAATGATGTAACCCAGCCCTCGTTCAACATAGCATGGCTAAGCACATCTACAACGGTGGTTCATCTACAAGGAAAGCCCTACCACATAATAGGTCATAGCATAGCGATAGTATCATCCTACACATGCATCTACAAAATACACGACAATGCATTGAAAATAGTAGGACGATATCATGAACAAAGTAGCATCTACTTGCCTTGGTTGTAGCGGTCGGAAGAACAATCCACACACGAGCAAGGGTTGCACTCCACACAATCTACACGACACAATTGCATTCATAAACAAACAATTCACAAACATATGCAACAAAGATGATGCATGAATGCAAGAACGACAAGTGAATTGGTGCTACAGCTGCACCACATAATACTAATACATACTACTACCGAATACATGCATGGAAAAATAGATTTGGCGCAAGGGAAACTATTAACAAAAAGTAGCGATCACTACTAGAGCTAGAACTTAAATAATTCGCTACCGGTAGTATACTGTTTGTAAAATCTTGGAAAAATTCTACCACATAGGCATCGCTGATAAGAAACAGTACCAATTGGATTTACTCAAAAAGGAGTTATAAAACATCCCGAGTAATTAAAACACTGCAGAAAGCCATTAGACAAATACTGCAGAAGTTTTTACTGTAAGCCTATCTTTTTATTTCACGATGAGATTCCCCTCGTTCACACGAGTTCAGGGACATACCACACGCGATTTTTGGAGCTACGAAACTTTTACTACGAATTTATTACTCCGGAAAGGCCACTAACTAGTTTGATTAAACTGTACTAAACCTGACAGTAAAAGTCTGAACCAAAGCTACAGCGAGATTCTACACGACTCACTGAACGCGTACATATTTTATTTGCAATTTTGGCCAAGCGGTTTAATTTCACGCAATTTACAAGATTCTACCGAAATCTGCCAACTAATAGGATTAACGAAATTGACCCATCAATCGGTTCGATGATCTGATTGGACGTCTGACCAGTCAACGTCTGGGGCGTCTGACTAGTCAACGTCTGGAGTGCTGACCAGTCAACGAACGATCTAAGCCGCTGATCTGAGATCTGACGGTGGCTGCTGTCTTACCGGAATCGGACTGCGAAACGAACTCCGGCGAGCTCCGGACGGCGGCGACGGTCGGTTCCAGCGTCGTGGTTCTACCTGCACGTACACACACGGTCAACTACGGCTCCCGGAACAATAAACGCGCGCGCGTACGCGGCGATCTGCAGGGCGCAGATGGCGGCGGCGGATGGAGACGCGGAGCACGGGAACGGAAAGAGGAGATCGAGGCGAACCCGGCAACAGACGCGGCGATGGCCGGCGGCGGAGGGGTGGCCGGCGGCGGCGAGGAGAAGCGGCGGGTGCTGCGTGCGCGCCTCCCTGGCGGCTCGCGCGGTGTCTGGGAGGAGGCGGGGTCGGGCACGACTTCCGAGGCGGTAGGGCCCTTTTATTTGATCCTTCACGTGAGAAAAGAAAAGAAAAAAAAACTGAAATAAAATCGGTCCGCGGTTGGACTCCGTTTCGGAAATCGGTCCGGATTTTCGGACAGTTTTTCGGCGGTTTACTAAAACGCTCGAGTCTTTTGCATACGAACTCCGATTGGAGCGATTTTCGCGCCTACGGGTTCGTATCGTCGAGGGGAACAACCTTCAGTCGAAGTTTGTGCGAAAACTCGAATCTACAGGGGTGGTTGTTGCAAGCCCCTCTGAAGCCTCCCGCAGGAAACTCGAAGCGAAGTAAAATAGGTTTTCGCAAATAGCGTTTCGTCGATCCTCTCTACTCGACGGTAATGCATGGTAAGATATGATGCGATGCAATGAATGATATGCAAGACCAAATCGAAAATTTGGGATGTGACAGCCACCCCGTGTCACCTCGAGAAATATTCAAGAGGTACAAGTGTCAAAGCTTGGGGATGCCTAAGGCATCCCCTTCTTCATCAATAAAAATCTCAGGTCTTTCTAGACATTTTGTTTTTATAGTTTCATGCACTAAAGTGTTGTTCTTGGAGCGTCTTAGTTTTAGTTTTTGGTTTTTGTTTGATTTGTTTTCTTGAATAAGTTGGTTGGATCCCAGCACACTTCTTTTGGAGAGAGACAAACTCCGTTTTCATTGCCTAGAACACTCTAGTTTTCACTCTTATTGTTTGTGAGTGTTCTCTTTTGCTAGCATTGTGTTTAGCCTTAGTTTTCTTGTGCTTTCAGCTTAGAACTTTTTAGTTCTTCTTTGTGAATTTGTGAGACAAGCTCACTGATCTTATTGCTTCTTATCCTTGTGAGTTGTTTCAAATAAGTCGATTGGTGTTGGAAAAGAGTAGGAAGTTTCATGCTTAACTGGTACAAAAGGGAGCTTGTTTTGACTATGGCTTAGACTTTATCATGTCATGCTAGATTTTGCTTTGACCTTATGCTTAGTGATTATTGCTGTAGCATGACTTGTTCCAAACAATTGAGATTTCTTAATGTGCCTTGAAGGAATCATGCGTTGTTTTAGCATACAAAAGCATAATATTGTGGTATTCTCCTTTGGTGCTTTGTTTGGGTTGACTTGGCACATGCTCACACCATGTTATGACTATGAACCAGTCACCTTAGCCTCTATGATCATTTAGTTTTTGACTTGTGATACCACTTTATGCTTTGATTGGTAATGTTTTGTCGCTTTGCATGATTATGGCCATTATTGCCCTCTTAGTTGGTCGCTCCTAGTCTTTTGCTAGCCTCCACTTGTATTGAGTAAGCTCTACTCGTGCATCCAACTCCCAAGAAACCAAGTTATTCCAAAGTGTCCACTATAAATTTCTATGCATGGTGTGTTACACCATTTTAGGTATATTTTTGTTTTATCTATATTCCAAATTAAACTTGTTATGTGAAAATTAGTGATTAAATCTCTCACAAACTTGTTGGCACACTTTATTTTTCTTGCCCCTAATAAACTTGAACCATTGTGTCATCTATGTTGTATATGCTTACACTTATACGTTGGAATTAGAAGAACCATGTTGTCATGGGGAACGCTTTCAACATTGCACTTGTACATTGTACCCAATTGATATCATACTTTTTGTTTGCGGATGTCATCGGTGTGAAATGAAAGGGGAGCTTGTAAGTCCATGGAGTTATGTATGTGTGTTAGAGAAACGCCTAAGCCACTAGCCTAAGTCATGCCTAATCATGGTGGAAACTTGCAGCATCACCATAGTGAGCGATCTATAAAGCATTCTTCTTATAAAAAAAGAGAGATAGAAAAAAGAGATTGAGAAAAAGAAAAAAATATGAGAAAAGAGGAAAGAGAGAAAAAAGCACCATTTTCCCATGGTAAATAAGAACATTGCTGAGATGCTCATTGTCTGCTTGACTTGTCATTTTGATATGCGGTAGCTCATGTGTCATGGGGAAAGGGGTACCCTATTGGCGGTTCTCTATGATACACATGGACTTACTATGACAAGAACTTACCGGTAACTAAAGTTGAGTAGCATGAGGAGCGGCCCTCGTACTCAAGGGACATGAGATTGCCAACTTATACTTTCTCAAGCATATACTCCATCTTTGTTCACTTTAACCTTAATCACTTCAAGATGCTTATGATAGGGGCAATGAGAGCTAAAAGCTAACAAATACCATAATTTTTGGAAGGTCTTTATGAAACTTGAAATCCCTGCTTCCTTCTTTGAAGGGTCTTTCTTCCACTTTTATATTGAGTCTCCACCTTCTATCCTTAGGCACCAATTAAGAGAGCATAGTTGTCATTCTTAGTTCTATGTGCATTGTCCCAAAACTTATTGATTGATTCATAATGTTGATATTGCTTGTTCTTGAATTATTTGTATCTAGTCACCCTTATGAACTTTGAAAGTGTACTTTGCATTTATGTTTTGCTACTCCATGCGGGACAAGCTGAATGCCACTATGCTATGTTTTCTATATGTGAAACAAACAAACTTCTTTCAATTCATTGTTATTCATGATCTTTGTTTGTATATTTTCATGTTGCAACATAGTTACTTTGTCCTATTGTTAGAACTTCATCTTTCATGCCCATGTTTAGAGTACTTTGATCCCAGCCTTCAATGCTTTACAAATGGTTTGATCAAGATTGTGATGGTGCATGTCACCTCAAAAATTATTAGTTTTATCACTTTCCTACTAGAGGACGAGCATGAGTTAAGCTTGGGAATGCTTGATACGTTGTAAACGTATCTATAATTTTTGATGCTCCATGCTTGTTTTGTATCAACTTTGTCATCTTTTGTCTATACTTTGAGGTATTTTTATACACTTCCTGTAGCTAACCTATTGACAAGATGCCACAGTGCTAGTTGCCTGTTTTCTACTGTTTTTGGTTTCATAAAAAGCTAATAAATGAATATTCTTGGAATTAGACGGGACAAAAGCCAAAGTTACTATTTTTCCCGAAGCAACACGGAAACACGAAGCAGAGACGGAGTAGGGCACCAGGGTGGGCACACCCTAGGGTGGCGCGGGACCACCTAGGCCGCTCAACCAGGGGTGTGGCCCCCCTGGCCGCCTCCTCGCCTCGCCTCTTATCCTATAAGAAGCCCCCAGGGAGAACACCCTGGGGAATCCATCATACATCCATGAAAACCTCCGCAGTGCCGCCGCCACCGAAGGGGAGATTCTGGGGGCAGAAGTCTCTGTTCCGACACCTTGCCGGGATGGGGAATTGCCCCCGGAGCCATCTCCATCGATCTCCACCACCATCTTCATCGCCGTTGCTGATTCCCATGATGAGGAGGGAGTAGTTCTTCCTCGAGGCTAAGGGCTCTACCGGTAGCTATGTGTTCATCTCTCTCTCTCTCTCTATGTGTGATCTTATTGAGATCATGAGCTTTGTAATCAAGTAGATCTACTTTGCTACTCAAGTGCTTAAAACAATCTCCGGCTCTCCCCACGTTTGTGAAAGTGACAGCGTGCATACCGTGGTGGCACTTAGGCTAGAGTTTACATAAATACTCAAGTGCTTCAATAGATCTCTGCTCTCCCTACGTGTGTGAAAGTGACAGCGTGCACGCCATGGTGGCACTTAGGCTGGAGTTTATAAATATTTATCATGAGTATATTTTGAGTTGGATGTATTTATGAAATTGTGGTGTTTGTTGGAACCATCTAGCGCTCAAGGTGACAGTGTGGGGTTATCTAGATGGGGAAGGCGGACTTTGAAGAGTGTTGTTATAGCCCTACCATGGATTATAGTGTCCAACCGGAGAGTAGTTCAGGGTAGCATCATGAAGAGAATATATTTATTGAGAGTGTTCACTAGTGAAAGTATGATCCCTAGGCCTTGTTTCTAAACATTGAAACACAGTTTGCAACTATATATGTTACATGTTTGCTTGCTTTTATCTATTTGCCTTTAGTCTTTTCCTCCCTGTCAGAAGCTCTTTTCTGGCACCGTTACCACTTATAATCCTCCATACCACTTGCATTTCACTATCTCTTCGCCGAACTAGTGCACCTATACACCTAACAAATGTATTGGGTGTGTTGGGGACATAAGAGACTTCTTGTATCTTGATTGCAGGGTTGCTTAAGAGGGATACCTTTGACCACTTCCTCCTTGATTTCAATAAACCTTGGGTGATCCACTTAAGGGAAACTTGCTGCTGTTCTACAAACCACTGGACTTGGAGGCCCAATAATTGTCTACAAGAATAGAAGTGCGTAGAAGCCACTCTTCGCTATCTAGACGCCAGGCGAAGCGGCCTCCTCTCCACCTCGCCCGCACGGGGCTCGCCACCGCCGCAGCCACGAGTGCATCGCACACAGAGTCAGGGGAAAATGTTTTAGGGTTGAGGGGCGGCCAGGGGTGCACCTGGTTTTGATCCAGCAAAAAGAAAGGGACACCGTTCGATCGGGGTCAGAGGCAATGGATGGCCACGATGGTGCGGTGCAGCCGCTGCAGCGCGGAGCGAGCCGTGGGCTGGTTTGCGGGCTGAAGGAGGGCACGCAGAGCGACGCAGGCGCGTGGTAGATAAGCAAAGAGCGCGTGGTTCAGTGCCTGGGCCGTTCCCTACATCACAGTGCAATTTCTATTTTTTATTTTACGGAGGCTGTTTTTTATGCTTTTTGATCGGTTTTTGATAGTTTTTTCCATACAAAATTATTCAACGAAATTTTGTTTAGAAAATAGAAAAGTAACAGTAAAGTTTGATGAATCTTTTATTCATTTCTTTCACCGCAAATAGTTGAAATGGCTCTTTTAAAATTTAATAAAGATAAAAGTGGATATTGAATTTTTATGAGAGCATATTAAAGTTTCATTTTGGTCATGTTCATGTTATTTTTCTAACCAACGTTTGAAATAGCATGATTATGATTAGTGTCTTGTTTTAAAGTGATTAAAGTTATATTCTTTTGATTCTATTTTGTGCCCAACAGTGATATAGAATTATTTGCATAAACATGTGTATGTCTTAATGTTGACCAACTTTGGATTAATACATGTAATTTTTATTGTTCTCACTTCTTTGTGGTTTTTAGGAGGCTATTACTTGATGAACTGCATCAAGGATGTCCCCACAAGAGGTGACAATTACTTTGAGTGGAGAAATAAACTGGATTTGGCGTTCATCTGCGCTGAGGTGGATTGGGTCCTTGAGACCAAGCTGACCCCAAGCCCACAGAGCCAATCCGAGATGCTGCAGATGATGATGCGGCATGGGAGAAAAAGAAAAGGGATTATGCTCCACTGGAGCTATCCTATACTTTAGAGAACAGAAAGTGGCAGAAAGCCAATAAAAAGTATATGACATTTATAAAGAACACGATTGAGCAAGCCATTGTTGGCTCCATCATAGAGTGTACTTCTGTTGCGGAGTACTTAGAAAAGATAAAGAGCTAGTTTACTGGCTCTTCAAAGATATATGAAAATCAGCTACTGAAGCATCTAGTGACAAAAAAGTACATAGGAGGAGGACACGGCATCAGGGAGCACATCCTCCGGATGAGCAACATGGCTTCCAAATTGAAGCCCATGGATGCTGATCTAGAGATAAAGCCTGCTCTCCTTGTCCACCTGGCCATGGCGTCACTATCTCAACAGTTTGACAACTTCGTTGTCAATTACAACATGGCCCCAAAAAAGTGGGACATTGAAAAGATCATTGCCATGTGTGCTCAAGAAAAGGAGAGGCTTAAAGCCCAGAATGGTGGTTCCTTAAACTTTGTCAAGGACAATAATAAGTGTACCTACCATCAAAGCAACCAAGGTTCCCCTTCTAAGCCACATGGTAAAGCTCCCATGCACTATCAGCATCAGCACATGCCCGCTCTCCCAGTGGACAAAGATGCTTGTCTCCACTGTGGCAAGAAAGGGCATTTCAAAAAAGATTGTTCTATTTTTCTAAAGGAACTAATGGCAAGGAAAGGTAACAATATTTTTTATTTTGTAAATAAATCCCTGTATACACAGTTTTCGAAATCTACTTTGTGGATTGACTCAGGGGCAACTGTTCATGTTGCCAATTCTTTACAGGGATTCTATTCAATGCGGACTACGAAAAGAAACGAAGAATGTGTTAAAGTTGCAAATGGAGTCCAAGCGGACGTTGAGGCCGTTGGCAACATCTCCTTAGAGATTGTTGATGGATCGACGATCCTGCTTATGGGTGTTCTCTATGTTCCTTCTTTGCATAAAAATTTAATAAGTGTATCGCGTTTGGACAAAGTAAACTACCAGTATTATTTTTTACATGGCGAGTGTGCCATTTATTGTAATAAAGATTGTGTGAGTGTTGCTTTTCTTTGTAATGAGCTTTATTATTATCCACTCGTGAAAAAGTATTTTTTGTTTGTAAAGTGAATGAGCATGTTTCCGCGTCGGATAAATATCCAAATAAAATAAAGAGAACTCGTGACTCGTCAAAATTATGGTACTGTCGTTAGACCATATTTCGAGGGAAGAATAGAAAGACTAGTTAAAAACAATATTCTTCCTCCATTAGAGTTCTCCAACATAGAGCAATGCATTGATTGCGTTAAAAAAAGTATGTAAAGCAAATCAAAAAGGGTGCAAAACGAAGCACTGAAACACTAGAAATTATTCACACTAACATATGTGAACCGTTTCCTGTGAGGAGGCGACGGATTGGAGAGGAGGAGAGGAGGATGGGATTGGTGAGGAGAGGAGGCAGCGGGATTGGGGCAGGCTAGATTTTCACCTTGTTTCGTTCTATCAAGTGACGGGAGCTCCAACCTTCACCTATCTCTGAATCACGAACCCAGCCGTACATGGACCCAGCCGTCACAGACTTATTTACCTAGCTAACATGTAGAAGAGCATAGAAGCAAATCTAACGGTGGTAAGTAGAAGTGGAGGTGGAAATTTACTGTGTGAGGCCAATCGAGTGGCCAGAAAGGCTTCCGGAGACGGTTGTCCAGCAAGGCTTATAGAAAGTAATAGGAGCCAGCCGGGTAGCAGGGTCCAAAAACTCGAGGATAACTAGATAATTCTTCACGCGTTGCTGCGGAATTTATGTGAAAATAACTATGAAAATAGCTGTCCATATTTTCTTGAAAAGTACAAAGACATACCTCGGACACTTCTCAAAATGGCAGGATAATAGTATTGCTAGTACAAATGAGTAGCCTGGACAAATATTCTCATTTAAGGAACATTTTGAAAGCAAAAACATTTTACATTGCTCAATAAAATAAAGGACCGATAAGCTGAGCTTATTGGAAAAATAAAAGGTGTTGAACAAAATCAAAGCAGACATTGGGCTGAAAGGGAGCCACGCGTGCTGTTGAGCTCCAGGTACCAAATCAACAGTGCATGGATGCTTCATAAGAAGTACAGGCCAGTGAAATCCTGCAGAGAAAATGGAGAAAGTGCATAATAAATAAATACCAGATAAAAATATAGCCAAATTAAAAAATACATCTCATAAAGGTGGACATGGTTTCAGCTTGCCAACTTTTTTTATACCGCGTGTTGAGAGTGAGACCGGGCATAACCTAGCGTGTTATTCTTACCAATGAGAATATGGTCGAACTTGTATGATGTAGGATATAAAGAGAGATAAATTTGAAGCAATCCTTCGAACCCAACAGATACTCGGAATTAGTATCATGAGAAATTGATCGAACCATGAAAGAAACTGGAATTAACACACATGTTTCAAGGTACTGATAGTGTAGATGCTCTGGAGGTGGGGTGATTCATTGAGTGAGCGGTTTTATCTAATCTACTCCCTCCGTTTAAAAATATAAGATGTTTTAGGTTTGTGAAGGAGATGTATTTAGACACGTTTTAGTGTCTAGATTCATTTGAACCTATACACTAAAACGTGTCTAGATACATCTTTTTTACAAACCTAAAACATCTTATATTTCTAAACGGAGGGAGTAGTGCCCAACATAGACGAAATTCCAGAACAATATACTATTACAGCAAGGAAAGAACAGAGAAGAAATTTTGGAGTTGCAGCAAATAGAGAAAGTTAGCCATCGTGATTAGTACTAAGTCAGGGACACGTGGATACATCTTATTTTGAAAAAGACTAATTTGCATTGACATTAATACTGTTCGTGTGGGAATCTAATCTTCAGTAAACAAATGGAAATAAGAACAAAGTTCATAGTTAGAACCTCTCAAAGGCAATAAATCTCTTAGATTTTTCTGAGTTATTTTGTCTACCAGGTAGCATGCAATATTTATATATATAATGTGACCACGGGAAGCATGAGCAAAAACAAATCTCCGTCAAACTATTAGAAACTTCAATCCCCCATTGGAGTTTCAAGAAAGTAACTGAGAGAATTTAAGGTGCCTTGTGTATACAGCAAATTCTCTTACAAAATAGATCGATAGCTATTTACAGATGGTGCCACTGGAGGACATACCGAGGCAAAATAAAATCCGAATAGCTTGTTTCTTGTCTTGCTAGTTGATGAATTTTATCAAGAGACTGTCAAACAATCTTGCAACACAGAAAAATAGAGGCGCATTAGTTGATTAAAATAAAGCAATGAAACATAATACACCGCTTCTATATGCCGTCCTTTCACGAACACGCATCTATTTCACCCTACCCAAATGGCAATCCATTTTGGCATGGATATGTAGCGATATAAAAACAAATCGGCACTCTTCTTTTAAAATAGGCTTTCGCCCCGTTTTATAAATAAAGCAACATCCACAACCAAGGTTCGTACAAGCATCCAAGCAGGCCGGGGCCAAACAAGAAAGAAAGGGAGGGTCAGACAGCTGGGGCCACAGCACAGATAAGCCCAAACATAAAACAAAACGGTACGACTACAAGACTGGGGGGACACTCAAGCCACCGAAGGGGTCGACGAGGCCGGAGCCGAGAGGGGGAGCGCCGCTGTCCTCAAGGTCCGAAGAGTGTCGTCGAAGGCCGACCGGTCACGCTGCCGCACCAGGGGAGACCACTGCTGAAGGAAGCCAAGAAAGGAGAAAACTTGGTCAGTCACACGGGAAGGGAAGATCTTCTCGATCACCATCTTGTTACGCACATTCCACAAGGTCCAGGAGATGCCCGCAAACACGAGCCAGAAGAGGCGGCGCCCTCCTCCGGCCCTGTTCGCCTGGGTTTGCAGGAACTCCCCGAGCTCCTGCGCCTGCCACGCAGGTCCCAGCGCCTCCTGGACAAAGGACCAAAGTGCGCGCGCCGCTGAGCAGGAGAACAAAATATGGGCACAGGTCTCCGGTGTCCCACATAGGGGACATAGGCCCGTGCCCGGGCCGTGACGCTTGGCCACCTCGACCCCCGAGGGGAGCCTGTCCCGAAGCAGCTGCCAGACGAAGATCCTAATACTAAGCGGAAGGGGGGCCTTCCACAGGGGGAGGTCCAGGGGAGCTCCGGGCCCTGGAACAGGCCCGGTAGGCCGAGCCCACGGAGAACTCCCCGGACGGCTGTAGCCGCCACGATGCTACATCCGGGGCGGACGCTAAGGTTGCTGGGAGGGAGCCCCGCAGCTGCACCAGGTCCTCGGCTTCGTCCATGGCGAGGTAACGCCGGAACAGGATGTTCCAGCGACCCTCGTCAAAGACCTCAGCCACCAGTGCCGCAGGGGAAGCGGAAATGGCGAAAAGCCCGGGGAACTGTACCCCCAACGGGATAGGTAGTAGCCACGGGTCAAGCCAGAACCGTACCCCACTGTCGCTCCCCACCTCAAAGGAAACGCCCAGGCCAATGAAGTGCTTGATATCCTGGATGGCTCTCCAGAACTGGGACCCCTCCCGCCGCTCACATGCCAGGAGTGGGCGACCTCGGAGGTACTTGGCCTTGATAAGCTGCAGCCAGAGTCCTCCATCGTCCCTAAGGATGCGCCATACCCACTTCAACATCAGCGCCACATTAAAGCGCCTAGACTCAAGGATCCCTAAGCCCCCAAGACATTTGGGGGCGCAAACATCAGCCCATTTGACCATATGATATTTCTGATGGCCATCCCTGGCGGCCCAAAATAACCTAGACAACTCCTTGGCGAAGTCGGCATGGGTCCCCTCCGGCAGAAGGTATAGGCCCATCTGGTACATGGGAATACTCGAGAGACATGAATTAATCAGTATGGACTTGCTCCCCTTGGTTGTAAGGCATGCTCGCCACGGTTCGGAGCACGAGCGTACCCTCGATACCCAGGGGCCAAGTCCTTGATCAGAATTCTAGTCTCCCGGATGGGGATTCCCAGATAGGTAATAGGGAAGTCCGCCATCTTGCAATTCAGGTTATCAGCAATCCGTTTGCGATCCGTGTCGGAGTAACCAAGGATCATCACCTCGCTCTTGTCGAAGTTAATCGTCAGCCCAGACAAAGACTCGAAACACAGCAGCAGGAACTTCAGGTTAATAATGTCCAGGGCCGAGCCCTGAACCATGATCAAGGTGTCATCAGCGTACTGGAGGTGGGAAATTCCACCGCCCGGGATCAGATGGCCCACCACCCCCGAGATGTGGCCAGCTGCTCTGGCCCTATCCAAAATCTCCGCCAGGGCGTCCACCGCTGCGTTGAACGGGAGGGGGGAAATAGGATCCCCCTGCCTAACCCCGCAGGAAGGGCGAAAGTACGGGCCAATCTCCCCATTGATGTTGATCGCCGTCTGCCCACTCATCACGAACTGCATGATCCAACGGATCACACGGTCGTCGAAACCCCTCCTCTCCAGCACCAACCTCAAGAAGGCCCAGTCCAAGCGACCATAGGCCTTCTGGAAGTCCAACTTGAGAAAGACCCCTCGTTGACGTTGCGTCTTGACTTCATGAATAATTTCATGGAAGGCCAGGACGTCGTCATGAATTAGGCGTCCCTTCAAGAAGGCGAACTGGAGAGGGTGGGTAAGTCGCTCCAGCACCGGAGCGAGATGGAGAGCACAGACCTTGGCGTACAGACGCTGGATGACGTTGATCACAGTAATCGGGCGGAAGTGGCGGATGTCCGTGGCCCCAACCACTTTGGGGATCAGAGAAATAACGTCGAGGTTCAGGCGAGACATCACCAGGGTCCCAACATAGAATTCCTGGAACATCTGGAGAATCACTGGCTGAAGCTGAGGCCAGAAGGTTTGGAAGAAGCCCACGGGCAACCCATCCGGGCCTGGGGCCGAGCTAGTCTTCATGGACTTCAGGGCCGTTGCCACCTCCTCCGAGAGAAAAGGACGTGTGAGGTCCTCATTGTCTTCCTGGGAGACCAGCGCGGCAGCCGACCAGAAGTCCGGGGCCAGCGAGAGACCCGAAGGCGCGGGCGCCGAGAAGAGGTCCCGGTAGAACGAATAAATATGGGCGGAGAGGGCCTGTGGGGATTCCAACAGGTCCTCGCCCGCCCAGAGGCAGGGGATCAAACACTTCCGCTTCCTACCGTTTGCCACGGCATGAAAGTAGGCCGTGTTCAACTCCCCTTGGACCGTCCAGTTCTGGCGGCTACGCTGACGCCAGAACGCCTCTTCTCCCTTGTAGATCTCCATAATGGAGGTCTCCAGGGAGTATCTATGAGACCACTCCTCGGCCGAGAGTCCGTGGAGGTCAGCCTCCCGATCCAACGCTTGGATCTCCCCCAGAATCGACGCCTTCTGAGCACGAAGGTCCGCCCCCAAGTTAGCCCCCCAATCCCTCATGAATTGGCGCGCCATCTTAGCACAATGGTGCCAGATATCGACCGTACAGTAAACACGGGGGGTCGAAGCGGCCGCAGCTAGCCACCTCGACCGGACCGCCTCCACAAAGCCCTGCTTCTGTAGCCAAAAGGACTCAAAGTGGAAGCGGTTCAATCGGGGCGGTCGGCCACCGCCGGACGAGAAGAGGAGTGGGGTGTGGTCGGACCCAATCCTAGAGACCGCCTTCAGGGCACACAGAGGGAAGGCCACCTCCCACTCGACGGAGACAAACACACGGTCGAGGACGCTAAGGATTGGATGGAGCTGCTTGTTTGTCCACGTATATCTAGCGCCCACCCGCACAATCTCACGGAGTGCGAGATCAGCGATGCAGTCATTAAACATACGCATCCTAGGGAGGTCCACGTTTGCCGAGCTCTTGTCGTGAACCGAGCGGATCAGATTGAAATCACCGGCTATCACCACCGGGATATCAGTCCGTTCCACCTTCGACATGAGCTCAAGCAGAAACGCCGAGGACCTCCGATGGTCCGCGGGGCCATAGACAATAATCACCTCGAAGCTGAAGTGGGATTGCCTATGGGTGAGGGCCATGCTCACGAAGAAATCCCCCCGGTCCATGTCATCTATCACAAAGGTATCCTCCTTGGCCCCCAAGAGGATACCCCCGGAGTGGCCAGCAGCAGGAAGCCAGAACCAGGAGAACTTGCAGTGGCTGAGGGCTTCCAACTCGGAAATGGAGAAGTCTTGGCGAATAGTCTCTTGAAAGCCGACAATATCCGGCAACTCCTGGAGGATGTAATCCTTGATCTGGCAGCGTCGACCCTCGTGACCGAACCCCCGGATGTTCCAAATGAACACCCGGAAAGCCCAAAGGATGTCCATTCGGACCCCTAGACCAGGGCGGTCCCCTTAGTGGGGACCGAGCGGGCACGGGGGAGAGGGGGACGAGACGCAACTGCTTTGGGAGGTCTCCCACGCGGCCTACCCGAGGGGGTCGGCGCCTGGGTGGTCTCCCGCCCATCAGGGACAGGAGGGGGATCCTCACTAAGGACATGCCCAACGGACCTGTCCTCGGTAAGGATCCGGGAGCGTTCCCGCTCCCGGGCATCACGCGCCCGGGCAGCAGCGATCGCCCCCGCAAACCCCTCCCGCGCCTTAATGGCAGCGAGCTGCTCGAGACATGGTCCTTTCTCGCCCCGGAACACAAGCCCGCAGTCCTCCGCCACCTCGCCAAGGTGAGCCAGGGAAACCTCTGAAAGAACACAAAACAGGGAACCAATCAATCCCGAAGGATCCGGGCCAGGAGGATGAGCAGAAGGATCGGCGGGAGTACCTGAGAAGTCGTCACGCGCCGCCACCCGGCGCGCGGCCCTCTCGGCCACCGTCGACTCGGGCCCGGACATGCCTGTCCGGGAGTCGGCGAGACGCACACTGTGGCGGGAGGGGGCGGAGGAGGAGGCCTGGGAGTCCTGGCCCGACGCAACTTGGCAACCGCCGCAGGGGAGGGAGGGTCACCAGAGGTCAGCGTGAGGCCGAGTGGTGCCAGGGTGTCCGGGGCGAGGGAGTAGCACACCACACCGGGGAACCGCGGGGACAGGTTGGCGCAGACGACCATCCCCTCACTCCCCGAGGACTCCAGCTCCAAGGGGGAGAGGCAACCAGGGGGGCCGGACGGGGCGGAGAGGGCTGGGGAAGGTTGGAGCCGTACTGCGCGATGTCGAGGTCGAAGGAGACAGGGGGATCCGGGCGGCAGCAGCGAGGGAGGTCCACCTGGGCCAACTTGACCGGAGCGCTCAGAGACAGGGGCCGTCTCCCGAGGAAGAAGGGACCCCCACCGGAGAGAGCAGCCGACACCGAGCCACCTCTAGAGGCCCCCCGAGCGGGAAGGGACGGGGGTGGCGACGCGTCGGTGGGGAGCGGGGACTCGGGTGAGCCGAGTCACCGCTGCCGGAGTGCTCGACCAGCCCGCCGGTCTTCACCGGCCGGGAGGGGGGGATAGTCACCGTGGTAACCACCTCCTCGTCAAGCTCCACCAAGAGGTCCCGGGCCACGCGGTCGAAGAAGAACCGGGGAAGCGAGACAGGGAACACCGAGGCGGAAGGACAGAGGATGCGAAGCCTGATCGCTCCGTGTTCCGCCAGCGAACCCAAGTCCACCTCCGTCATCTTGCCAACCGCCTGCGAGATAAGCGCCACCACCTCCGGGGACCGAGCCTCGAACGGGACTCCGAGGAGGCGCACCCAGACCTCCGAGAGGGTGGCCATCGTCTCCTGCGCCGCAGAAGACGACTGGATGGCCACCTTCAGCTGGTGGATGGGGAGCGTGAAGGAGGAGCCGAGGGCGCACATGCGCAGGACCGCCACCGAGGGGAAGGAGACCACGAACTGCGAGTCAGAGATGCGGCGGACCGGCCACTCGTGGCCGGGCAGCACCGTGCTGAGCTCCTCCTGGAGAAGGGCCTCCGTCACCGTCACCGAGAGAGGAGGGGCCTGGTCCGGGAGGATCGACACCCTTGCCAGGGTCTCCGGGACCGTCATCTACACGCCCCCCAGGTCGATGAAGTAGAAGCCCCCGTCGACATCGTGACCATAGTACTCAAGAGACTCCCTGGGCCGCGGTAAGGATGTCGCCAACACGCTGCCACTACCACGCGGCGCCACAGGGGGGGACGGCCGTGGGAACCATGTCCCCGACGTGCCCGCGGCGGCCGAGGGGGGGCCTTCTTCTTCTTCTTGCTCTTTTTCTTCTTCCTCTTAGGGGCCGCCGAAGCATCCACCCCACCCTCACGGGGCTGCGGCACCACGGTCATGGGCACGGACGGGGGGGGGCCTCCCCGCGCCACGGGCCCGCATCCGCGCGGCCAGCCACCTGCCTGGCCTGCGTCACCCCCTCGCGGGACAACAGCGCAGCGGACCGGAGGCGGGCCTCCCGGTCCCTGTCAGCTGCCGACGGGAGTGGGGGCGAGCGGCGGGGGCCATCCAGGCGTCGTCTGGTGTGCGTGGGAGCGGACGGCGGTCGAAGGACCGCGCCGGCGGCGGCGAGCGGCGGCCGGGGTGCCGGTACGCACCATGCTGACCCCGCATCGGCGGCGGCCGGTGGTCACGGGCAGGCGAGCGAGAGCGGCGCGGCGACAGGGAGCGACGCGGGGAGGGCGGGAGCTGCTGAGCCGGCGGGCGGGGAGCCATCAAGGCGGCAAGGTACGTCCGACGGGGCTCGCGGCGGGGGGAGGTTCGCGGCGGGGACACGGGAGCCGGGAGAGTGGCGCTGGACGCCTGGGACAGGTGGCTTAGGGCAAGTGGGATCGCCACGTCCTGGGTCGGGGAGGGACGGATGGGCTGAGAGACCCTGGACGCATGCGACGAGCCCACCAGGCCGAACTGGCCAGACCGGCCGCGAGCCTCGCCCACGGCCGTCGATCGCCCAACCAGAGCGCCAGCGCCGTCTCCCACCCTCCTACCCGTCCGAGGCGCCACCATGGACGCCTTGGGGACCTCCTTGGCGGGCGAAGGCCGGGCTGGCAGGGAAGGAAATCCCAGGATGGAGGGAGGCGATCGGCACCTCGGGCGCGCCACGCCACGCTCGCCGTCCGAGACCTTGCCGTCAAGGCGCAGCCCGAGCACCGGTTCCGGCGCCGCCTCCGACGTGGGCACCACCGCGGTGAGCACCAGCGCGTCTTCTTCGACGTCCCCCCCACGCGAGCCCGTGCAGGTCGGCTAGGGCGGCCACCTGCTCCGGCGGAAGCGGGTTGGGGGGCGGCGGCGGAGGGGGTCGAGCACGGCGCGGAATCGGCGCAGCGGAGGCCACGATGTGAGCGCCGACCTTCACCGAGTGGGCAGGGAACCCGACGGAGCTTCCCTAGCGCACGAACTCCCGCCGGCGGCGCTCCCGGGCGTCGACGACGACGCCGGCGGCGTTGAGGAGGACCAAGCGCCGTCGTCCAGACGCAGCGTCGCCGCCGACCAGCCGCCGGTAGCCGGCGAAGCACGGCGCCGACGCCCGCCACCGCAGCGGAGGGAGGGAGCCAAGTCCGGGAGGCGCCATGGCGAGGAGGAGACGGACCGCACGCCCGGCCCGGGGGATCATGCCGGGCGGGTCAAGGGAGCGCCATCCATGAGCCGAATTCAAATCCATCTGCAATCAGCCTGTCACAAATCGACACTCTTGTGGAGATGAATTAAAAGATGGATGCCCCAGTTTAGATTTAAGAGGGGACCTGAGGTTGGAGAATGCACATGTCTATGGTATGGAAGAGGGAGCGGACAATACATGCAGGTAGAACTGCCCTGGTAGGTCTATGGTGGTAGCTGCTGGTAGATGCAAACGATGTTTTGAATCCCGTCGCAGCTTGATGGCGCGAACAAAATACAGCTGACGCAGACGAGCGGACGGATCTATGCGTCTAGGTAGAAGATATTTGGGAATTGAGAAGATATATTGAGTAGTGGAAAGGGGAGAGCAACCCCAGGAATAGGAGGATAAAAGGGCAAGGAACCAAAGAAAGATGGGAAAATCTAAGGCGAGGCGCCGCGTACGTGACGTTTTGTGCGGCGGCAGTACGCACACCTTGACCGCGGCAGCCGGCCGGCCGGCCGACCGATCCACGTACGTGTACGAGTATTTTTCACGGAATATTTTTGGTTATTCTGTGAACTTAATATGACCAGATTTTCTTAACCATGATGGATTCCTTTCAGTACGGCTGCAGTATATTTACACTTGTTCTAATTCTGTATTTGTGATGTGTTTTATCTGGCAATCAAGTATAATCAATCTGACAACTAAGTGTAATTTATCTAGCAATTACTTTCACATTTTTTGACCGATATCGTTATAGAGGTGATGTATTCTTATACCTTTTGGTGTTGTGTTTTATTTAGCGATCATATGACTGGCCATCGAGTGTAATTTATCCGGCAATCATCTCTAAGTAATCTGGCAAGCATATGTATACATGACCTTGTCTTGGTTAAAACCTGGCAACCAAATATAATAATCCGACAATTAGACTGATTTTAACCTGAAAATTCGGCTTACTTAATCTAGCAGTTAGGCATATTTCTAACTATTAATATTCTTGCAATTAAAATGGCAATTAGGTACGGTTAAACCTGGCAGCCAGGAATAATTAATCTGGCAACTATAAATGTGACAAACAAGGTCTAATTATTCCCAAAATTAATAATCTAGCAATTGTGTCTAATTAATCTCGCAATTACTCCTAATTAATCTGATGATTAGACTATGATTTATCGGGTAATTAGTAGTTAATTAATGAGATGTGGAGACATGCACGTGATAATTTTATAATATGGAGCCGTGATGCTACTACTCATGATGTGCAGAGACAGATGCAGATGCATGCAGTGGCCTATCAAGATGACTTTTGTCCAATTTTTTTACCAAAACGGTCCGCGTCTATCGTTTTGTGGATCGTACAGCTACCGCCGCATGGAGAGGACCAGCGTGCGGCGCCGCACGTTAGTCCGGTCCAAGAAACATAAATAGGTGGATGCATGATAGTGGGTCGATGGATGGAAGACAAAAGGGCTGCTCGTCTGTGTTATGATAATTGAATGCTCGACTGATTGTCTCTATTATGCTAAAAGAAACTGCTTAGAGCATCTCCACTCGTTGGCCGAACCATACCGAAAAACGGATCAATTTTAGATGGAACAAGTTTTCGGCATGGGTACGCCCAGTCGCCCACTCGCGTACCCAGACCGAGTTTCCAAGTTCGGCTAAAATTCGTTAAATATGGGCAAATTTCATTAAGTTGGACGAATATAAGCGGATTATATCAAATTTAAACTAAACTAGTACACAATAAACTTAAAAAAGGCCGTCGCCGGTGCCTTCGTGTAACACCCTCGGAATCGATCCTATGCAAGTCTCAGCGTTTCCCATCAAACCCCCATAGAAACGATTCAAAGGTGCCCAGCAGACACTTGCGTGCGGGTGGAAAACGAAGTAATTATCAGTACACATTAGTTCACGATGGAACCCACAAAACAGATATATACAACAATGACTCTTTGAGTCAAGAATACAGATATACAATACAAAGATGCGAATCACCTTGAAAACGATACAGCGTCCGAGTATGGACAAGATACAAATTGAGCTAAGAGCCCTGAAGAATAACCAATGCTGTCCATAACCCTGCCCAGGCCAAGCCGGAAGGGTAACCCTTCTAACGACGTCGATCTCAAAACCTGCTTAAACAAAAGGGGTGTCGACAAAGGGCAAAGGAAAAAGAGAGCGGTCAATACTGAGGCCAGTACACGGCGACACTAGAATTTGGCGGTCCTCGCCTACATAGGTATGGTGGACTGAAGCGGCAGCGCAGCATGCACTAAACAATCTATAGAGACTCAATACATCTGGTGGCTATCAGATAGGGATAAGAAAGACCTATTCGAATCCAACCTGAAACTATCACCAAGCATACCCATCCTGGTGTTTCCCCCTCGAGACCAAACAAGGAAGTCAACCGAGGAACTCACTCAGTTGGCAGTTTTTATTCATTCTGTTATAGTTGCGGCAATTACTAGTCAAATATAGATATCATGAGTCATCCTGCAGTGGGAAGTTTTAGTTAACCATTCCGTTGTAGTTGTAGTACTTACTAGTCAGATACATATAGCATGAGGCATCCCAAAACCCAGCAGTTGTTGGTACTTTTATTTAGCCATTCCGTTGTAGTTGCAATATTTACTAGTCAGATACAATGGTAACAGGTGACAACCCAAACCAGCAATTGTTGGCACTTTTATTTAGCCATTCCATTATAGTGAAGCTGATTACTAGTCATTATAAAGTCAAATTTATAGCACTATTTTAGTTATAGTTGTCTATGATCGAGATACTGTGCTCCAAGTCGTCCATAACCGCGGACACGGCTTTCAGAAAGTTTTACCCTGAGGGGGGACACAAATAGCAACACACGCACGATCCACCTCGGGAAAAAACCAAATCAAAACCCAACGAGGCATCACGACAGAGCAATTGCAAGATTCATATAAATTTCAGGGAGCCACCCCAGAGGTTTGTGTCAATGGCTGTAAACGATTGGGAACCCGAAAGTGTGACTGGGCTTGTCGATACCGCGGAAACATTCCACATTTGTTCCTAAACATTACAGGCGCTTCACGCGCAATCGTAAATAAGCAGTAAAGCATGGCATAAGTACAAGATAGTAATAAATCCCGAAACCACTTTGTGGCCCCAAGAAATAAATATGACTCAAGCTCTGGCTAGGGGGATTCATGGTCCCACATGCGAATAGTGCGAATATTCAAAGAACAGGTATCAAGTACTCGGGGTCCTACGGGACACAAGTGGGCGGTCAAAAACCAAATAACATCTATTGCCCACCTGTGCCTCTGCATTATTTACCTACTTCAATTTTAGTTATTAAACGGTAATTAAAGTCATAATCATCTCCAACATTAAACGTAAGGCATTACTCCAACAACTATGGAACATCGACAGCGCGACGCAACACCTGCGCAAGCAACTACGACTCGCAAAGCTGACTATCTACCAAACAACAGATAATAGGATGTGTCCAAGGCAATTTAATGGCTGCAAGGGATATCACGGGTACGAAAACTAGAGCATCGCATCACAGATAGCAATAGATCAGTAGGAGGAAATAAAGACTATAAAAGTAAGATAGGTAGAAAGAGGGAGAATACTCGCCTGAAACACTGCCGAAGGTTCATCCGAAGATCGGGTCGACACTCGCATCAACTCATCGACCTAGTCCGTGAAGAAGCAAAACACTAGCACAAACACCGGATGCACTATTTAATACTACGACAGAAGATCGAGCATGATGCATGTATGATATATGACATGGCAAAAATGCGATGCAATTAGACAATATTAAGCGGAACCGGGGTCCCGACATTTAATTAGACGGTTCATGTTGTTTAGGTACCCCACAATTTAAATGTTATCTTAACAAGGCAAAATTATATCATCGGTTCGCTACACAAATTTAAATGGAGCCAATATTAGACTAGAAAAATCCGCATATGGCCTCATGTTTAATTATGAGGTGAATCGACAAAAGGTCCCCAAACCACATGAGATGTGTGCAAGCATGAATAATTATATGCAACAATTATATATCATTTATAAAAATAGGGGTATCGTAAAAGGGGTCACACATCGGGGTTCGACGATCTTGGGGTCTCGGGGTTCGACGAGGTTCGGTCTTCGGACTCCGGGGATCGGGCTTTGGATCTTCGAGGTTCCTCCTTCAAATCCGGGAAGCAGAGCTTTGGGGTCACGATCATCGGATCCATGCTAGAGATGGTCATGGCGTCTGAGAAGGCGATATTGGTTCGGTGCTTCGTATCCTCGTGACCGGGGTCTTGTCAGAGTTTTTGCATTCGTGTGCCGAGATGCAGCACGAGCAGATAAGATTTCCCTAGCTCCATGAGCAACCATCCAGAGGGGAGAGGAGCCACAGATGTTGCATACATAAGAGAAATCAGCATAGATCGTTGTTGAGTATGGACCAACCGGACATATGCTCTAAGGACAAAGAAGAGACAACATGGGTAGCTCACAACACACAAGCAAAGATATTGCTCGGCTACAACATCTAGTAGGGACATCATCAGGAGTCAGTCCGCGCAGCCGAGCGAGGTTACTGCGGTGCGGGGTCGGAGACGATATTCTGGCCAGCAGGCGGACACAGACGCGCGGGCGGAGCATGGCGACGCGCGCGGTTCGACCACAGAGAACTATACGGGGCCACTAGCAACCGAACAAACGTGTAGAAGGACGCTCTCGCGTGGGCAGCACCAAGGAAGGCCAAAACTGCAGAGGGGAGGCACCTGCTAGCTTGCAAAGGGAGAGGCCGGTGGCAGGGAGGTGGCATCCAGAAGGAAGGACGAGGTGGAGGGGGGCGATCATGACGGATCTCTGGCAACAACGCGTCGAGCTTGGCGAGGCCAGCTCGGGAGGAGAGGCAAGGCACGCGGGCGGCGGCCTCTGCGGGTATTTGGGGCGGCGACCTTGTAGCAGAGGAGGTGCCGGCGGCCGGGCGCACAAGGCAGCGACTGGTGGTGCTGCAGCAGCCTGGGAAGGAAGCAGCGACGCCGAAGCACACGGCAGCATCGGCCACGGGCCCGGGCCCTGGCAGCGAGGTTGAGGGAGGCCGGGCGGGACTGCGATGAAGGTCGACGAAGGGGAAGGCCGCGGGTGGACGCGGACGGGTAGGAGACGTAGCGGCGAGGTAGAGGGAGCTTGCTGGGCGGCGGCATCCAGTGCGGAGGTGAAGACGTAGGCTGCTCTGCTGGCTGGGGGTATAGCAGAGGGAAAAGGGCGATGGTCGCGAGAGGAGAGGCGCCGAGACGGTGGCGCCATGGCCGGGGCGAGCTCGAGGGGGAGGGGTCCCTGGCGGCGGCCAAGGGGAGGAAGCGGGCAAGTGAGGGCTTGCGGGGGGAAGACACAAGGAACTGGGGAAGGTGGATGCGGGACAGGGACATGGTGGGGCCAGGGCTGACCGGGTGGTGGAACCAAACGAGCGAGTGGATTGGGGTGGTTCGCGGTGGGGTGCAGAGCGGCCTGGCGGCTGCGGGGAGGTTTTCCTGGGTGGTAGGTCTAGGGTTTGATCTGGGGATTTTACGGTTTGGGTAGTAGGTGGTTTGGTCGGTTGGGCTTTTGGGCCGGCCGGCTGGACTGCCTCCTCAAAAAAAATGGTTTTGTTATTTCTTTTGTTTTTAAATGAACTTTTATAAATAGTTTTAGACAAATAAAAGATCCGGTTGGACCGACGGTTTAGTTTGAAATAAAAGACGGGGATATTTATAAAACAAATAGAGGCTTTTAGAGAAGTAGTTTTAGATTAAACGATGCATGAAGTCATGATGTTGCATAAAGTAGTATACAACAGGCGATTTTCTAGTAGTGGTTTTACCCGGGGTGCTACACTTCGCAGTCCTACATGCCGAAGTTGTCGTGGAACTATGTGTAGCCGGGGTCGGCTCGGCCGTCATCCTCGCCACTGTCGTTGTCGTCGTCACTTGGCGGCTGGTTCTGGCGGGAGCTGCCCTGGCCAAGGTCACCGTACCTCCATGCCTGGTAGGACGGGCCTGCGTCCTCGTCGGCGTCGTCGTCCAGGACGTAGAGCGGGATGCCCTGGTAGGCGAGCTCACGCCCAGACAGCGCCCGACGCCGGGCGGCCTGCTCCTCGGCCTGCTGCTGCAGGCCAAGGATGTGCTGCCTCTCCTCCTTATCCCAGTCCCTCCTGGACCATTCCAGGATATCCGACGAGGAGGGCTCGACCGGCGGCAGTGGCGGCGTCTGCGGCGCCGTTTCGCGGAGCGACTGCTCCGACGCCATCTTCAAGGCGGCGTGTTCGGCCGGCGTCGAGCCTTCTGTCTTGGGGCGGCGTAGGAGCAGGTGGCCTGTTGGCGGTGTAGGCGCAGGCGGCTCGCCGATGACGATACCACGCGTGCGTTTCCGCGGCGGTGAGCGCGCAGACGAGACGACTTCGCGCTTCACGGCCGTCGGCGTGCGAAGCGGCGCGGTGCCGAAAGAGTGGGAGGCCGAAGCAGAGGAGGACGAGCTCATGCTCCCCATTCTCCTCGGCTCCCAGTTCGCCAGAGCACGCCGACCCGTCCTGGCTGCCGGCGTCGGGTTGCGCGGGAAGCCGAGCCGCGACGTGTTCCCGCGGTTGATGTGCTCCAGCACGGCGGCGAGCGTCCGCCCTGGCGCACTCCACCAACGCCGGCGCCCCGCCGAGTTGTTGCGCTTCGGCGGGGACTCGTTTGGCGGCCCCTCGTGGCGGGCGAGCTCCTGTTCGTGCCGCTCCGCGAAGAAGTTCCCCCCAATAGAGGAGGTTGTCGGCGCTTTCCGCTTTGGCTGGGTTGTCCATGCCGGCGATGTACTCTTGTACATCATACAACAACTCGTCCGGCATGGGCCCTGGCGGGATTGGGATGCCGCCGGCGCTCAGCTTCCACCCCGGAGGCATCCGCGTGTCCGGCGGCGCCATATACCCAGCCTCGTACATCATGCGCGCCTCCCAGGTCTCGAGGGTGCGCCGGCCGAAGCCGTTCGCCGCAGCGCCGTCGACGGGGTAGCGTTCTCCCATGGTGAGAGAAGGGGAAGAGGTGAGAGAAGGTTCGCCGGAGTTGGGCTTGTGGGTGGGGGGAGCTGTGAGAGAGTGCGAAGATCTCCGGCGAGGAGTACAGCTTATAAAGGCCGAGATGAGCGGCGGGGGTGGGAGGGGTGTAGCGGCGAGGGCGGGAAAAGTGGAAACGGCGGGAAATTAGTGACCGCCGGTCCGTCGCGGGAGCCGAGGCGGTGACGGTGGCGCCGTAAATCGGCGACGCGTGGCCGACGCGACGGGAAGTTATTGCCCGGCGGTCGCCGCGTGGTTCTGAGGATGACGACGACTCGGCTTCCGTCACTGACTCGGCATCGAACAAGAACTTTATTTTATTTTTTGCAAATTTCTTCGGTAATTACTCATATTAATTTCGCACTGCATTATTTGTGTGCTATGTGCTCGACAAAATGTTTGCAACAATAACAATTTTAATGTAGTATAATGTAGATGGCCTATTTTGACACAGGTTAGTTCACTTTTTGTTCCGATGCAATCGCTTGTGAATCGATGTGTTTTGGTGAAGGTTAGAGGAAGGTCAGCTGCTAGATAAAAGGTTAGACCTTCATTAGTTTTAGAGATCTAATTACATTGTCTGATGGATAATCTTGACTCGGCCGGTGACGTCGGCACCAGTTTTTCGCTATGTACGGTCTCTCCCGCAACAATCTCAGGAGCACTGACTAAAGCTGTATATCCTCGTGCTGGGATTTTGCACACCCAGCTGAAGTAAAGCAGAGCAATGACTGTGTCTGGAACATGTGCAAGGCTAGGGGAGGCAGGACGAGTGCGTGAACGAGGAGGACCTGGAGAGGGGAAAACACTACGGCTTTGTGTCCTTGCTGCTGAAGTCAGAGGAGGAAGAGGGAAGAGTGTGGCATCAACCGGTTGTAACAAATATTTATTAAGTCATTTTTTCCATTTTTTTTAGGCTGTGCAAGGCGGTATTACAGTGAAGAAATTGTGTGGACCATTGCCCGATTTAACTAGCAATCTCATTGTTCTTGTTTTTTCTGCAGGCTATAGACAATATTGACGCTCGGGTAATGAAGATTTTGGTGCTAAATAGGCAGGTTGCAATGATGGTGAGGTGGAGAGAAGTCATAGTTCTAGATACTAACACAATTTGATTGATAGCTTTTTTAGTTCAAAAATCTTTTCTTTTGCTTACATTCACGAAATTGTAGTTGCATGTGAAAAGATAAAAACTTGATCGCAGAGCAAAGAATAGAAAGAAAATTATTATCATTAGCATTGGCATATAAAGAAAATGGAGGCATCGATTGGAGTTAGGCATTGACTTAATTGCGAACTTGTTTATATGTGCATAGAAAGCCTTAAATAATTGGTAGGCTTTATCACATGAAAATAATATTTTCATATGTTTATAGACATACCTTCGAAGGATAGTGAATGCTAAGAAGTACTCTCTTTCAGTTAGATATATCTTAAAATTATAGATACGTGATGTATTTAAGACCTAAGCCTCTTCTGTTTTGAGCTATCTTAGATATTATTCCCTAAACTTTTGTGCCTCATAAAACTACCATTGTCTTTTATCTTTAATGATAAATTTAAGAATATTATTACATTTGATTACCATAG